>JAQPPZ010017222.1:12964531-14446796 GCA_028583015.1 Wollemia nobilis
TCTCCTTCATCTTCTTCTTCAAAAACTACATTAGTCGAGGTAGAATAAAACCTATTAAAGCTTCTAGGGTTTCCCATAAAATGATGTTGGCACACCAGTTTAATAAGACCATGATGATGAGGGCTCTTTTTTCCTCTTGATAATGTTTTGCCATGCTCTATAGTTCTCTGTGCAGGTATGCTGGAAAATTCACTCTAAATTTAGGTTGTTGCCTACCATGCCTGAGGTGGTTTAAAATTTTGAAATGATGCCCTGACAAAATTACATACTACCCTTCACAGGTTGAAAAATCTGGTAACCCATGTGGTTACGTTATTCCAGGGTTCTTGTAGGCTGGCCCTTTTTCATTTTTCACTTCATTTCTCTGTTCGATGTCGAGAAGACTCGCTCTCTTCTGCTGCTAGGTCACTGATTTCTGGTTTCTACAGAATTACAGGGTTTGCTCTTGTTCTTCTTCAGAAAGAACTTTTAATTTTTTTTACTTTTCCTTGTAATCATTAGCAAATATGTCTTCAGAAAGAAAATATGGCACACTTCCTTATTCTGTGCTCTGAACACCTGGCCATCAATCATTGGACATCCTTGCCATCAAATTTTCTTTACTATTTTTAGCTCGTCCATTCTGCATGCAAATTTTCCCACATGAGTGGTTATTAGCAATGAATGGTGGTGGCATGTTTGTTGGTTATTTTCCCTATGATTCTCATACTTCCTTGATGGGTGCAAAAGATGAGATGAATCTAACCGCAAGCCAGATGACATGTGTCAATGATCACATGGAGTAAAACAATTCTATTGACTATGTCTTTTTCTCCCTCCTTGGATGCCACATGGAAACAGACTGTTAAATCTTCATTCTAAAGATTATGTTTCATTCTGAAGACTAAGCTGGGCATTTAATCTAAAGATAACCTCGGTTATTGAAGATACAACAGTCATTCTGAAGACATAGTAGAAACCAACATTTTTCTCTTTCTCCAAGCATGTTTTGTTTATGCCAACTCTTATGAACACTTTTATACTAATGGTTAATTTTCATATACTATATATCAAATATTTACAATGAGAAAAGTGCAAGAAACATATATACCTGGTTAAAACAAGTTAATGCAAGTTTTGAAAGATGACTGCTTCTGTTGATATTCTGTTGAGGCTTCCTGCAACACTTCAAAAACAAGTGCAGTTGGTGAATTTGTACAATGGTGACTCAGAAATTTCAAGGTTATGCATGCCAGAAAACTGGTTTTCATGCATACCAACTCAGTAGTGCCTTAGAAAAGGTTTTCACTGCTGAGTTATTCATTTTTCTCTCTTTTTTTTTCTTGGTTTCCTTTTTTTTCTCTCCTTTTCTCTCTCTTTTTTCTTGATTCTGATTATGCCCATGAAGGATTTCATGATTTCCCTGAAATCATGCCCATGAAGGAATTCATAATCAGAATTTATTCATCTTTTTGTTTTCTACTTTTTCTGATTTTTTTATTTTTCTTTTAAGATTCAAAGATATGATCATTTGGAATCTTCATCGAAGAAGAAGCCTCTTCTATCAAATGTAACCGTGTGAAATACCGAGCAAATTCCACCTTTGTTAGTGGTTTATGGTACAACTGTAAAAGATGTCCATTCACCACTAATATCCTCCTTAAATCATCAACTAAAGAAAGTTGAACAACTTCATTCTCAAACTCCCCTGGTTCATCCTTGCTGCTCTTAATGTGATCATCATGCCACATTTTCCATTTTTGTTGAGTGAACTCTATTTGGTGAAGTGCTTCCAACCAAAGTTCATCAAATGCATTCAACTGCAAAATTTGTTTTTTTGTACCTGCAACAACTCAATGCCAACTCGCTAAAGATGCATAAAATGTTAGTAAAGCATTAGGATGTTGCACCAATATATCAAACAAATTTGCTCCCTGGTTTTTAGTCAACCAACTATTGTTGTTCAAAGGTTGTTTTGGTTGTATTTCAGTTTGTTTTGTACCAGGCTGATTTGAATTGGTTCTTGGAGAAACATTTTTATTTACAACAATGGAGGCCAAAACTAAAGTATTCTTTTCATTTTCCTTATGTGTTCTAAGAAACTGTGGGCTTTCTCTACAATCATACTTAGGTGTAATAAGTTTACCTGAAAGCAAGTTAACTAATTTTCCACCTTTTTGTATGGTTTTAGGATATACTTTCTTCTTTTTTCTTGGTTTGCTAAAACACATTTCTTGAACAATCCTATTAATGATTGGTACAACTTGAGGTAAAGGGATTGTAATAGTTAAATGTTCTAATTCCTTTATCAAATCTGATTGTGAAGATGTTATTTTTGATATCTCAGACTGTTCAAAATATGATACTTTATTTGATGAGGTATCTTGTTCTTCTTGATGTTGTTTTAGTGTGGATTTGTTTTCATGTTCATTCTTTTTAACTTCACTTTCTACACTGATAAGTGGAATAGGTTCAAGCAGTGGTTCACCTGAACACAACTGAGTTTTAACACAGTCACTAACATTTATTAGGGCTGTATTTTTTGATTCAACCATAGAGACAGGGGTTACCTGTTTAACATGATTTGGACTGACCACAAGTTGAGTTGAAAATAGAGGTTGTTTTAATTTTTGTTGTTGTTGTCCATGATAGAAATTATGGATATAATTAGGCAACAAATTTGATTTTTGTTTTTGACAATGTTGCTGCCCTTTGTACAGATTTTGATGTTGTACCCATTGATATCCCTATAATTTTGGCTGCAACCATGGTGGATGTTGTTGATTCCATTGTTGTTGCATCCATCCATGTTGAGACCATGCTTGGGAGTATGCCCATGGTGGTTGACTCCAACATTGTTGAAGTGGACCTGAAGCAGACCATGGCATATACCAAGGATTATTTCCCCAATGTGCAGGAAATTGAGAAGCATTCTGATATGGAAATTTATGAAAATTATTCCCTTGTCCTTGTCCTACAAAATTGGTTTTTTTCATAGGTTGAGACTATTTTTCAAAGACACTTTTAAGTTCTGGCAATAAACTACACTGATCTGTGGGGTGTCCTAATTGACAAATGCTACATGTAGCAGGTATAAATATTTTGTTCAAAGGACAATCATGAAGAGAGTGTTGCTTTTTACATTCTGAACAATAGATGGCTGAAGATTCAGTAGATTCATTTTTTTCATCTAATGTTCTATCATGTACTAAAATATCAGCCTCTTTCATGCATTCTTTCAAATCATGTTTTTCATTACCAATTCTGTGTTTTCTATGCCTTGAATGAGAGTAATTTTTACAGAGTTTAATAATTTCCTGAAATTTAAGTGCATTTGTATCTCCTCTTCCCAAGATATCCAATGCATCCCTAGATTCATCTTGTAGTCCCCTTAAGAATATGACTTTGCAAATTTCAGGTTCAACACTTCCACATCTCTTATGAACAAAAGAAAATTTGTCTATATAATCTTCTAAGATTTCATTTTCCTCTTGTTTCATTGTAAGAATTTCATCATTTTGATTCTTGACTTGACAATATTCTTGGTATCTCTCCAAGAATATGTTTTCCATCTCATCCCAAGTTCTAATTGAGTCAGGTGCTAAGGTGATAAACCATCGTAGAGCTAACTCTTTAAGAGTGGAAGGAAATAGTTTGAGCTTTTGATTGTCATTAGTGTAATCATGAGCTTGACATACAATTTTAAACTCAAACAAAAACATATCAGGATCTTCGGATGTAATTCCCTTGAAAGTTGGTAATACTGCAGGTGAAATGACCTTCATGGGAGCATTTTGATTAAGATCTAGTTGGATGGGATTTTGAAAAGTTCTGGCAGGTGCACTAGTTGCACTAGGGTGGAGCACATTGTTGGCTCTACCTTGATTCTCTTGTGAGCCTTCCATTGTAGGTTCCCAAAAACAATTATAAATCTTGTCAAATTTTCCTGATTGTATGGATTTGTCAAGAGAAAATGGTGTTGAACTACTTAATTTTCCTCCTTGTAATGATTTCTCAAAGGATCTTGCAAATCTTGCAGTGTTGGAAGTGGATGATTGGGATTCTTTGAAAATTCCAACATTTTTGGAAATAAAAAATTTAGACATTTTTGACATAATTTCAACCTCTTGTGAAATTTTTCTTCTTGTGGTTTCTTGCTTATTTCCTAAATGGACTGAAATACAATTTACCAATAACAATTACTTATACCAGTCATTACATTCAGATTTTACTCTAAAATTCACAACTTAGCATATTTAATAATTATTGGACTACTTTTCACCTTCTAACAACACCGTGTTCCCTAGAAACGATGCCAAAATGATGGGTTGTCATTAAGCACATCATTAATTCTCAATGAATTTATCAATCCAGGGTGGTGTCCAAGGCTATTTACGAGAGAAAGTTCAAGCAGGGTTGTAGTTCAGTTCATTTGGAAGCAACAAGTCTTATTGGTGGAATTGATTGTGTGGGGGTTTTGTGTCACTTCTACCCCTAAATTGCATAAATTGAACTTTAATCTATTTGCAAGAATGAAAACTAATTGCTAATTGCATAAATGAAACCCTAGTTACAGTTGCAAGAATGAAATCTAATTAAATTGCAGAATTGAAACTCTAGTTATAGTTGCAGAATTGAAAGTCTATTTAATCTTGCAATAATTGAAATGAAGCATAAAAACTAGATCCTATCAATGCTCTGTAATAGAAGGTCGTCAATCTTCTATGCAGGGTTTTGACAACAAAAACAAGAATGCAGGGAAATTACAGAAAACTTGTAAATTGCTGGAAATGGAAATTTGCAGTGAATTGGAAAGTTGCTGGGAATGAAAAGAATAACCAGATCTACCACTAATCATATCACAAAAACATTATGAACAAGAATTAAACAACTAGGAATGTTAGCTGTGCAAAAGAATGAAAATGACAAGTTCACAACTTATTCTACTACAACAAAATCAGAATAAAACCTGTCTATCAGTCCTCCTCCTAGGTCTGGAAGTGGCCAGCCTCCTTTCTCAGAAGAAGGTTTGAATTCTTCTTTAAGTCTTACTCACACTCGGACATAACAAAATAAATGGAATGAAACTGCACTTTTATTGCTTCAGAAACATAATTACAATTCTATTGAAATCTGTTACAGTCTGAAATCACTATTCTATTATCTCCCTATTTATTTTCTATCTCCTCTATCTAATCTAATATTCTAATATTAATAGCTCAACCTGGATGGGAGCTATCTTTTATAGATGCCTAAAATCTAATTACAAACAGAAAATATGTTGTTCCTGATATCCTACAGAATTTCCTAGGTTTATCCTAGAAGAGGATCAATTTGATATTTTCCATAAATGGTGGCTTTGGATGGCAAGGACGACAAAGTTAGATGGGAGATATTTTCCCTTAACTTTATCAACCTTATTATCCCCTTTTCCACCGCCAAAAGTCAGTCAACAAGTCAAAAAGTACATTCTATTTTCATTCCGAAGATAAGTGGCTCATTTCAAAGATACTGCAATTCTCATTTCGAAGATCCGCTCATTTCGAAGATACTGCAATTCTCATTCTGAAGATCCGCTCATTTCGAAGATACTGTGTTTTCTCATTTTGAAGATATCTGTTCATTCCGAAGACACTGTGTTCATTCTGAAGACACTGTGTTCATTCTGAAGATCTTTAGAATGACCAACTGTGTTGACTCCAAATGGTTTTGGCTGCATTTCTCAGGTGGATTAGCCCTCAGGATCAGATTGCAATAGTCTTCATTCTTCCTTGGATGTGAATTCCATGCCTTGCCATTCATTGGCAGCTTGCTGGAATTTATATGGAAAAACCAGTTTTTTGTTGCACAATAATAAGTCTTTGTACTATTTGCTGAATTTAGAGAAACTAATGCTTAATGATCATCAAAATAAGACTACTGAAGTGTTGTTGTCAACCTAAGCATGACAAGATAACATAAAACTATACAAGAACTGTTAAAAATCAGAATATAATGTCCTTAACACTTCAATCATGCAAACAGTTAATACACAACATATTAAATCAACTTAACTAGCATATAAGATAATTCACAAGAGTTTTAGGCAGTTTTAACTATTTAAAACATGCTATAAATGAGGCTTATCCAGGCCTCATCACTCCCCTACATGGGAATGATAGTTGCAATGATGTATGTCCACCCTCCTCGGTATGGGATTTTCCAGTAGTATGCTCTCTTTTTTCTGTCAAGATCTTATGTAAATCTGGGATTAGGACCCAGCCTAAACCCACTTAATAGAACCACCAATTACCAAAAAAAAAAAGTCATTTTATAAACCTTTTTTTTTAAATCCCTTTAACTAAAAATGATCCCTTTTTTTTAATACTTAATATAGTTATAAAAAACAACTTATTAAATCCCATACACAAGGGAAGTGGACCCTCCACTTTATTAAAGTTTAAAATTATTTATTACCTTTAAATTTTGTAATGGGTCGATGACTCCGAGCATTGTATGCCATGGAGAGCACCCTGGTCATTTTCCAATGCTACGTCAGTATGTATCCCTCTAGAAACCACCTCCTTGGATGTCATGCCTTCACCAACGAATCAATGGCAACACTCCCATGCCCTGTATTCCATCACTGTCCTTAGGATTGGTGGATTGAACTTCACCACCTCCACTCCCTTGGTGGTAAGCTACCATTGGATGTCTCCCATCAAAAGGAAATAGGCTTGGCCACGATAGCAGTTGCGGCCACTTCCACCAAGCATAACCTTGATGCCACCACTGCCACGCTAACACGCACCCCTTGGCATGTATTTAACACTCTTCAAACATCGATGCATAAAAAATGCCCAACCTCATCTTCTTCGATAACAGATGCTTGATGCCCTTTGAGTAGTTTGGATTTCCAATTCACAATGACAACTGCAATGCAGTCGTAGCCTCCTCATGCTCCCACCAATGGAATACTATCAAACAAAAAAACTCTTTGTTGTTGTCTATTACCTTCTCCTTGGAGCTAAAGTTCCTCTCACGGTGGGTGCTAGAGTTTGAGCAACTAGCAAAAAAACAACAGCAACACCACAACAACATAAATAAGTTTATTCTCATGTTCTCAAATGGCGAGTTCCTCCACTAGAGGCAATACCATGATTAGCCCATCGCTTCCATAACACATCACGCAATGAGGGAAAACACCATTGTTCACCAATCCAGATGAGCGGCAAACAGGTTTATTCCACTTGTATAAAATCCATCAAGTACCACCAACAGACTTCACAAAAATTTTAGGCCTAACCTTATATGTATATGCATCAGGGACCATGAGCTAACGTTGCACACTATGAAATGCACTCGGTGATCTACGATCTATTCATGATGAACTACATCTCCAGTTTCATGAATCAGACTGCTCGACTTGTCCATTATTATTTTTACTGTGATGATAACACAGTTTGTGGCCATTCCCTTTGACCTTATGTAAATCATCATAGTGCAAGCCAAAAATTTGAGTGCCTCCACCTCCAACATTAAAACAGATTCTCCTTTTTTTGAGTTGGTTCACATGTAAACACAATTGCATCACATTCATTCTCATCGAGTGAAAATAATTAACTAAAGCCCTATATTTTTTCGTAAATTGGATAGAATTTTATCATTGATAGGGCCATGGCTACTTTGGGAGGAGGTGGCATGTTTCACAATAGCACCATGGCCAAAACTACTTGTAGCCAAAAATTCATGTCTCATGAGGTGGATGTGGATCTCCCTTCATCTTCACTTTATGTAGGCACTACTAAGAGCGCACGTGTAGCCCCTGGCAATGCCGCTTAATGTGATAAAAAATGCTACTCCACCAAAATTGATGGATTGAGCCACAGTAAATCATGGGTGGATCTATCCTTGGAAGTAAATCATGGGTATATCAGGAAGAAATTGGCATCACACATCATGGATGTATTGTTCGCAACGTGCTCGCTAGACTAAGATATGAGATAGCATGATCAATGCACATTTAGAGAGGTATGCATAGAATCCAACAAAATAGGCATGTTTAGCGTTAGTGGCAATATATCGAGCCCCGATAAGTCTTCATTTCCAATGCATAATGCACAAGATTTATTGCCAACTGCACACATGTATCCATGGACTATTAAAAAAATGTAGAAGTGGACCCTTTGCAATGCAGCCTCCTCAAACCAGCATATTCAAAGAAAAAACTTTTCGCTAAAAATAGAGAACACACCAGCAAATGATCTATTGACAAAAATTTCCAATCCGCACGTCAATATGAAATGTAGCACGCAGTAAAGAGGCATGTACGCAATGATGAAAAATAACTAGGGGCCATAAAAAAAAATATCATCTCCACAGCCAAATCGATTTGGCCTAGCTTTGCCAAACAAATAGCATCCGAGCCAAAAATAATATGGGAGCTGTTCTGCAAAAAAATTGAAACCCTCAGCCTGTAATAATTTCAAGCCATTTTTGTGATCTGAATCACATTAATAAACTCAAACTAAAAAAAAATTCTCCATAAAAAATGGCTCCATGATTTCGTAAACTTTTGGTTTCTGTTCCATCAAATATGGAGAGCATACTCCCTCAGTCGTTTGAAAAAAATTGCCAAAGAAGAGAAAAAAATGATGGAAAAAAATGAAGGGGGGGATTTCCATTGGGTAAATCCCCCCATAAGAAAAATATCTTTAGGCTCATAGGGTAGGGAAGGCCTACTCTAATACCATGTTAGAAAAAAAAAATACTTGATATTATTAACTTGAAATGACCTTGCTTAAATAGCAAGTGCTTACAATCTGATCCATTGGATCATAACTAACTGACTGATCTTAGCCATACAACTTATCCTAGTAACAACTTAGGATATAATTCATAGGCATCAAAGGATTACCGAAGGCAATTTTCCTGATCCACCAGTTTTCAAACTACTGTACTGCACTAAATTTTAGACCGTGCTAGAGTTTCAAAAATAGTTGGGGCATCTACTTCATGTTTTTGTTGCGTGAAACATTAAGGTAGTCGTTATGATAAAAATATCATCAATTTCTCTTGCTTATGAGTGCCTCTACAACATTACGATCATATGATCATAATTAGACTAAACAAAAAATAGTGAATCAAAAAATGCCAAAACTTCTCCATCTTAGAATTATATCTCCACTAGGATATGAACGTGGGTGATTTTCACTCCATTAGGTGGGTCTCCAAGAAATGGTACCCCTGCTATCAGTATCTCTACATGGGACTAAACTAAAAATGAAACCTTCAAGAAATGATACGTGACAACAAAATGAAAACATTTTGTGGCTGAATAGTTCATTGCATGTGCTAGAAACAAGTTGCGATGCTCCATTCTCAACATAGTGTGATTAAAAAATATCACTAGAACAGCATTGCCTCAATCGACTACACCATGTGTGGACTTCATATTTATGGTAAGTAGCCAAAATCATTGGCCACAACATCAAGTATTAATAAAAATCATTTAAAATCATCAATTTAGAGGAGAGGATGAATTTACCACCATTTTGCACTTACACCATCATAAGCTAGTAGTACCATATGCCATTGTTACCTTATACATAGCTACAAAATCCCACACAAAGATAGACATCATAGATATGCAAATATGGTGCAGTGTCACATGGGATCATTGCAACACATCAAAAAAACTCCATTGGAGCCCATTTTTAGAGTCTAGACCATTGCAACATGTCTCCTTCATGGGATTAAACTTCATGAACCTCCAAATGGTGCATGACAGTTATCACAATCATGACCTTTGAAAGATCGATGTCAACTCCACTCACCCACTAGAATTTACTCCGCCATCGTCTGCCCCCATTGGTGGAATCTGACATCCTCAACTAGATGTCTAAACAGAACTATGTTTACCATGTACTATAAGGAGTGGTTGATGATGGGTATCAAGGCTCGTGACCTTCTTCTTCACCCTCGCATGCTTCATATCGAGCTATATTTCCATGGAAGAGTCTAAAACTACTTTACCACGTCTAGTTTAGAGAATGCATGTCTAGCTTGATGCTGGTCCATGATCAATATCCACATCCATGTTGCTCTACTATTGCATGGTTTTGGATGTTTACCAATAGTGCTCCAATGGTATATTTGGAGCTACATCTACTGTATTACAAACACTAGTCTCGGAGAATGATTTCATTCAGTTCGGCAAAGAGGCTTCTCTATTTTTTTCAGACATATAATGGATCCTTTGTAGGCTTCTTGATGGAAGTTGTCCTATGGGGGTTGAATAGGACATCCTTAAGAGAGCATCATAGACTTCAATATCCAATTTAGTAGGACATGGAATAAAATCCCTTAGGAGTTGAGATCTTCCCAAGATCAAGCATATATCTACTACCTCTATGCTTTTGTTTTAGACTTGAGCTTGCAGATACAACAATCAAATGAAATGATATTTCCTTAAATCTTTAAAATTGCTATAGTGATAGAAAATATTCTTATTTAAATTGGTAAGATACACCCAAATATGGTGATGTTTTACCTCCTAGAGTTTCCTCAATAATCTCTACAAACTTTGTTTCTAGTTATTGCAACACCTCCACCAACCTCACTTTAGGCTCTTTCATCACCTTAATTATTCATTTTACCTACATTAAGCACATATTAGTAGTCAACCCTTCCAACCACCTCAATGTAGTATCTACATGTTTTAGAACTAAATGAATCCATAGATATGTAGTATCTTAAGGAAATGGTGAAGAATTTGATAAATAAGGTTACTATGATTGAAAGGCAAATTTTTGAAGGGAGATATGATAGATACCAATAGAGTAAATCCCTTTATACCTTAAAATATCAAAGGGCTTTGACATAGCAATATTGCCAAAAAGGAAGTTGTTATTGTTGAATGTCAAGATGATGAAACATCCATTGCCTAGGAGTATTGGTGCTTACCTTGCAATGATACCAACAATTTTGACACATGTATGGTATATCAACACCAATGTCATATGGTTGCATCCCAAAAAGAATAAAATAATCAAAATATCTAGTGAACATCTTTAAAAATTTGGATTAAAACCTAATAGCATAAGAGCATGCATATTTTGACACTACTCTTGCACTGACCATATCCAAAAAAGAATTATTTCTATCAATTCTCCAAAGGATTGATGCTCCTAAGATAATATCTCAACCTCAAGAAGAGTAGAGAAAGAAGCAACCCAAAGAGCAACCAAGGCCAAAAACACCAAAATACATCCAAGAAAATCTAAGGAGCCAACCCTAAAGAGGTTGTATACCCTTCTATTACTAGAAATCAAAGGGAAGAAGCCATGAGGTAGTATCAAAGGAGGTTTGAGGAACTAGTTTGAAAGGAAGGAAGGATGTTAAAATCCTCCAAGTATAGCATCATTGGAGAACTAAGGGAAACTCCCTCCAAGAAAAGCATGTACAATGCTTTGTTGATCCTTAGACAAATTATTCTACTTAGAAAAGCTCTAAATACAATACCTATAGCCAAGTTTGGTCATCCAGGCTAGAATCTAGCTCAAGATCAAAAAAATCCTAGGAAGGGTAAGAATAAGCCTCCTTCATTTTATATGTTCCCATGTGTGAAAGGTTGGATTTTTTGCAACTTCATGATAGATTCTAGAGCCACAACAAGAGTCTTGCCAAAGGAGGTATGTGATGCAAAGGGTATATAATACACCCAGAATAGTTTCAACATGCTTTGGCTATATGGGACTTTGGTTTGGATGTTTCGGGTGGTTAAAGACATGTTGATGATGCTGCATAAAATCCTAGAACTCAAAGTGATTCAAGAAGTGAAGGTGGTTAATATTACTCTTTTCTTTGGGCTATACCAATTTAAATATTTTATGACCAATATTGGAGGGTACCTATCCTTGGATTATACACATATGCTTATTACTTACATAGGAAGGAAGGTCATAATTTAGGTAGATAATCCTAGCCCCTATCACATAGAAAATATGTAAAAAAAACATCAATACGATAAAAGATAATCCAAAATCCTTGAAGGATTGGTAGGAAATTTGTAGGAAGAAAATGAGTTCTCTCTAAATATTTTTAAAGTAGTAATTAAAATTGTACTAGGAATTTATTGTATGATGGATCCAAATAGTCATCATCCTCTAGTAATTACAAATTAGAATCTCCAAACAATAGATATCTAGAAGTTATTCTTTGATGGATCAAGATGTAAAAATGGAGAAAGAATTGGAGTAGTCCTTAAGTCTCCTTTTGAAGGGGTGAAAAGGTTCTCTTGTAGGCTAACCTAGAACTGTATAAACAATGCTACTGAATACAAATCCCTATTCTTGGAATTATTACAAGAAAAAATATGGGGACAAAGAATCTTTTAATTTATAGATATTCAAAGCTAATAGTAAATCAAGTTACCTAGAAAATGTAATAATAAGCACCATTATCTTAAGGCTTTTCATAATAGATTTTTGGCTATGCTAGAAAGCTTTGATGCAATAAACATATAGGTCATTCCAAGATATAAGAATGAGTTGGAAGATGAGCTAGCCTCAAGGAGAGCATACACCATTCCCATTTTAAAAAATTGGAGAGCATCAAGAGGAGTCAAGTTTCAGGTCATTCGTCCCAGATAGGAAAGGTTTTGGGAAGTATTTGATAGTAAATTTTTTAACACAAGAGGCTATATATGAAAATAATATAGAGGAGGTGGAAAGCCTTGTTGAAAATGAAAATATTATATAGTTGAAGAATAACAGCATCTCTAAAGGATTAATTACTTAAGAAATTCTATTTTAATAATTATTGGACCATAAGCCATAGGATGAAGATAGATGATAAATAATTCAAGGAAGTCTAAATGGAGTGTAGAAAAGTGATCAAGATTGGAATAATTTGTACTCAAATGGAAACAAAAGACCTTATTGCACTGCAAATAATTTGGAGATGTAATAGCTTGGGGTTATGATGATCTCAAAGTAGATGACAAGAAAGTTATCCAACATAATATTGAGTTTCTTCTTGATGCAAAATCTTTCTAGAAAAATTAGAGACTAGTGAATCCCAAGATTGAGTCCTTGATGAAGTAGGAACTTCTAAGTCTACTAAATGAAATGATCATATACCCAATCAATCATTCCACATGGGTGGATAATCTAGTTTCATTCTTAAATAAAAATGGTGAGATATGACTATGCATTGATTTCTAGAATTTTAACTAAATTTTCATTGAAATATCATTACCCTTTACCATAAATAGATCAAATTTTATAGACGGTGTTTGGGGCAGAAATATTTTCTTTTTTAGATGGATTTTTTGGCTTCAATCAAATCTAGGTGAAATATGATGACTAGTATAAAATGGCATTCACAATAAAGTGGGAAAAATTTTCTTACTAGCGAATTTCGTTTTGTCTATCCAATGTCGGTGCTACTTCCAAAGAGCTATGGACCATGCTTTTGGAGAACTAGTGAATAATATAATTCTTATCTACCTAGATGATAAGATATTATTTTCTCATGACAAGAATCAACATCTATACCACTTAATATTGGTCTTAAAAAAGTGTAAGGAATTTTAGATTTTTTTAATCCCATGATATATTTGTGTTGTTCATGAAGGAAAATTGTTGGAGCATGTTGTATCAAAGCAAGGACTATCTATTGTCTAGATCATGTAAAAGAAATAATGACATTGTCTTTGCTAATCACTACAAATGTGCTTCAATATTTATTTAGAAAAATCAACTTTGTCTAGAAGTTCATATCATACTTTTTCCAAATTGTTAAGCCTATGACTATGCTCCTAAAGAAGGGTGTGCTCTTCAATTGAATAGAATAAAGGAGAGAAGCTTTTCAAAAAATTAAACAAGCTATAACAAGTGCTCTAGTTTTGGTAAATTTGGATTATCAGTACTTCATCTTATGTGTAACCACCAAAAATGGTCACACCCGATGGCAATTCCTATTGTGATAAATGATAACAAATTGAGCATACATACAAGAAAAAGAAATTGATAAAAAATGAAATAAGAAAGAAAACACTTTATTCCATTGTATTCAAATCCAAAATCCAATTACAAGTATGTCCCTCTTAGGGATATTCATTTTGATACAATATTACAATAGGAGTGCACAATTGTTTTCCCTCTTAAGGGTAGGTGTGATTTCCAAATGCCTTTCAGAATGGCACGAACTGCTCTAGGGTGGAGGTGCCCTCTTCTTCATGATGGAGAAGGAACTTGATGGTTTGCTCTCCTTTGAAACTGTTCCCTGCGGTCAAGAAATAACACAAGAATGTCAAAAAGATATGCAGCCTCTCATGATGAGGTCCTTTTAGGTAAATTACATAATGACACCATTAACATGCATAATCAAGAAAATGTAAAGAATGCTTCTAAGCTATGCAAAGTGAATCAAGAATCATGTAATAACATAAAGGAAAGTAGCAACTATATTATGCATGGATCAAATATAGAAAATAAAACATAAACATGCATAAAGAAAGCATTTAAGTCCTAATTGAAGCATAAACATAAGAAGTAAATCTAACCTAATTCTACGATCAAAATTTTGCTAAAATACCATTAAACCAATAAAACAACTAATCTAACTTAATTAGCCGAACATAAGTGAAAATAGGAAGGTGGTTATACCTCTGCTGCAAACTATAGCTCTAGTGCGTGGTTTGCACTGCAAATCATGGCTGACAGCCATAATTAGCACTCTGATAGGCTTACCCTCAATTCCAAGGGCAGTGGGCTTAACCTCCTTGTCCAATTTATGTTCAAGGGTCACCTTCGATGTCCTTCTGATAGGTTTGGCGGTTGATCACTGTGATGGGACTCCGTTTACCCAGATTTACGTTTCTTGATCCTCCTAGGCTCCTAGAACTTCCATGGCAAACTAATCGTTGGATGAATAGCAAAGTGGATTTCAAATGCACAAATTCAATATGCAATCTGATAGGGCTTCACTGCTCGCTTGATCACTTCACACTCACTTGATAATTCATTAGTGCTTCACTATACAAATCATCTATATCTCTTCCCATTTGGAGGGGGTATTTATAGGATGCCCTAGGACTTGGGGTGGCTTCCTAGAGAAGCCAATATCAAGAATGTGTGGTTAGGACAGTTGGAATGGAAGCTTATACCCTCTAACCATATTCTTCTAGATCCAATGACTATTTCAACCGATTTGGCTCGGATTGAAGGCCAACTAAACTTCAGTTAAGACCGTAGGTCATAGATGCGGTCTAGACTGCAAACCACAATTCTCAACCACGGTTCAACTATAAACCGTTGGTCTAGGCTACAATTTAGACTGATTAGGCCAAGGATCCCAAATTGAGTGGTTAGAACCATTGCTCTATCTTGGATTCTATCCAAGATCTTCCATATGGTCTTGTAGCATGTCCATATGAGTAGTCACCCTCAACATGACACGTTTTAGGTGTCTACAGATGTCCCTTTTGATATGCGTTGTGAGATAGAACAACATTGAGCAAAAATAGACCTATTAAAACAATACCGAAGGTTCTATGATGATCATTAGTCAGATCAACATTAGATGCCCCAGGTCTAGCAAAAGGACACACATCCTAGAATCATTGCTTCCAACTCTTTGGAGGCTTAAACTTGAAAAGCTTGTGCCCTTCTCATCTCATTCGGTGCAGTTGTGCATTCCATAGGTATCTTATGACCCATAGATCTGAAAGGCATAGAAAAACAAGCAAAAGTATATTTGGTATTTGCCCCAAGAAAATGAGTAAGCTTATGATAGTTGTTGACAATGATTCGCAAGGACGAACGCAATTTTGACAAGATCAAGGAATCTACGATCTTCGAGATCTTCTGTTGATTTTTATTATGATTTAATATTATGACTACCCCCTCAAGTAATGATTCAATGATGGTAATGACAATGTATGAAGCAATGATGTCGCTTGACCACCATGGATGATCTAAATAAATTTATATTTGAGCAAATTAATGCCTTGGCTAGGCTTAGTTCAGATTTTGATTCCAACTGTTAATAGTATTTGTATGCTTCTATCCCATGGAGCAATCAGGCTACAATAGTCATCTTAGGGAATTGAATTGATACAAATCTAATCAGATTTATGTTGAATCAAATTATCGATGATTTACTGAAAAAGAAGTCATAGAAGAAATGGCATGCAACACCTCATTCCCATGAAGCAGTCCAGTTGTGAAGGCCTTCTTAGGGATTAAAAAGAAGCATATCAGATCAACGATAACAATTTTTTGACCCAAATGTCCTTATGGTAATTTACTCATCTTGTCGGATTGCATGGAGCGTAAGTCGCTACAACCGCCAAGTGTATAGGGTAAATTACTGAATATGAGGTGTATTTGGTGTTTTTAATTTATTTGATTTTTTGAATATATATATATATATATATTGTATTTACATGGTGGAATCGATAGCCACCATGAATCCGGGTAGGTTGTCCAACTTTTATGGTCATCATAGTATTCTATGTTGTCCACATCAGAAGCCGCCACACAGATCTTCTTGTAGTCTGCCCCTATAACCACCATGCCATAATCATTTTAAACCTTTTACGCACTGAAAGCACTAGGAAAGGGACAACCGTTTAGTCTAGCAAATTTTTTTGAATATTTTGAATTATGCATTGAGCTTATTTATTTGGCTAGGATGTGCGTCACTCCATGAAAGGATTGTCATAGTAACGACCTCAGTTGTACTTTATAATCCTAGCCATATTTTTAATTTTTAATTGGATCCCGATGCTTGATTATCACCAAATTTCCAAATTAGTTTGCTTTTATTGAGCTTTAACCTAATGGGAGGCATTAATTTATCTTTTTGGCTCTTCCCATGGTGGGATTTTTCTAAATTTTCTGCTAGTTGCAACCACGGCTAGGGTCTACGGTTCCCATTTGCAAATTTGGGAACCACGGCTAGCGCCTATGGTCCACGCGAGATATGAGAGGTCTATAAAAATTCTAAATTTCAAATATTTCTCATTATTATTTGATAGTGACTTGCAAACTGGAGCTCTGATAGTGACAGCCGACAAAACTAACCTACAACCTACCACACCTTACCTACATACCGACCTACAACACGATGGTAGGGCACGAGCAAGCGTATTCTAGCCATGGGGGATGAGGCGAGGGTAAGGTAACTCAAAAACCAAGACCTCGAATCCATTACCACTTAATATGAACCCAATTAAGAAATTGGAAAGTCAATTACACTAAACTACTGGTAATGAACCTCATCTTAGGCTAGGGTAGCTTAGATTTATTTTCATTTGTATTTTTGGTCATGGTATCGCACCCGACCGGACTTCAATCAGAGACAGCAGGCACCAGCTGTGGTTCCCAACTGGTCAATTGGGGACCGTAGGTACCAGCTACGGTTCTCAATTGGTCAATTGGAGATTGCAGCTGCCAGTTGTGTTTAGCATTCAAAATCCCAATGGTCAATTTTTGACCGCATGCAAACCATAGGGTTGACCCGCGGTTTGCCAACTTTAGGAAAATTTTGCAAAATTTTTTATTTTTCTAAATTTTTAAAGGCAATTAATATCATTTAATGCATTTTTGACCTACCTGATTGAAAATTTTGATTTGTAGGCCTATATGATGACATATTTTTGCAATTGTATCATTTTTTTACTGTTTTTGATGATTTTTAGATCATTTTTAAATGTTTTTGCTTGTTTTAGTTAGATTTTTCCTTATATTATGCTATTTATTTTAGAGATTGACCTCTAGAGTGTGAGAGCCTAACATTTTGAAGACTCTCCATAGAGATCTCACTGATGGTGAGCAAGAGTGGTTCAGAGCTGTCAGCTTTAACTATGTTCTGGATCTACCCACTATCTGGGTAGATCAATCCTATCTGACTACATTGGCCCAACGTTGGAATGTGCAGATCAACACATTTCATATACCTACAGGTGAAATAATAGTGACACTAGAGGATGTATACAAGATTTTTAGGATCCCCATTGATGGTGAGGCCATCGTCTCCTCGACCTCTGGTGTCAAGGAGTCTATCTTCGATGCTATCTTCGACATTCACAGTGAGGAGGCTTAGTGAGCTATTGACCACGGAGGGGTCCACATTGGCTACTGGTATGGGAAGAACGTCTTTTTCGTACGCAAGGTCATTTTTATGCACCTGGTGGTGCAATATGTGCTTCTAGACTCCTCGGGTGCAAGGATTCCTTGGAGCCTCTTAGCTACTGTACACATAGTTATACAAATCTCTATCCTATAGCCACTACTCCTATCCTAGGGGAGCACTCTACTAGCTCAGCTATACCATGAGCTATATCAGATCATTGATCGAAGCTATCAGGGGATTAGCTATAGTATTCTATTATAGATTTTGGGCTTGCAACATATCAGGATAGAGTGTCCAAGGGAACTGCCCATACATATTACAAAGATCAACGATGATCATCAGTGCTATGTTACCTGCTAGCCTCAGGAGGAGAAGGTCTTTCATAGCAGGACCCACATTGGTAACGTCCAACATTACATTACCAGGTTTAATTTTTAATTGGATCCCGGTGCTTGATTATCACCAAATTTCCAAATTAGCTTGCTTTTATTGAGCTCTGACCCAATGGGAGGCATTAATTTATCTTTTTGGCCCTTCCCATGGTGGGATTTTTCTAAATTGTCTACCAGTTGCAAACCATGGCTAGGGTCTATGGTTCCCATTTGCAAATTTGGGAACCGCGGCTAGGGCCTGTGGTCCGCGCGAAATATGAGAAGTCTATAAAAATTCCAAATTTCAAATATCTCTCATTATTCCTTGATAGTGACTTGCAAACTGGAGCTCTGATAGTGACAGCTGACAAAACTGACCTGCAACCTACCACACCTTACCCGCACACCGACTTACAACATGATGGCAGGGCACGGGCAAGCGTCTTCTAGCCGCGGGGGACGAGGCGAGGGCAAGGTAACTCAAAAACCAAGACCTCGCATCCATTACCAATTAAAATGAACCCAATTAAGAAATTGGAAAATCAATTACACTAAACTACTGGTAATGAACCTCATCTTAGGCTAGGGTAGCTTAGATTTAATTTTTTTGCATTTTTGGCCGTGGTATCGCACCCGACTGGACTTCAATCGGAGACCGCAGGTACCAGCTGCGGTTCCCAATTGGTCAATTGGGGACCGTAGCTGCCATTGTGGTCAACATTCAAAATCCCAATGGTCAATTTTTGACCGCATGCGGACCGTAGGGTTGACCCGTGGTTCACCAACTTTAGGAAAAATTTGCAAAATTTTTAATTTTTCTAAATTTTTAGAGGCAATTAATGTCATTTAATGCATTTTTGACCTGTCTGATTGACAAATTTAATTTGTAGGCCTGCATGATGACATGTTTTTGCAATTTTATCCAGTTTTTTACTATTGATTTTTAGGTCATTTTTAAATGTTTTTGCTTGTTTTAGTTAGATTTTTCCTTATATTATGCTATTTATTTTAGAGATTGACCTCTAGAGCATGAGAGCCTGACATTCTGAAGACTCTCCATGGAGAGCTCACTGATGGTGAGCGAGAGTGGTTCAGAGTTGTCGGCTTCGGCTACGTTCTGGATCTACCCACCATCCGGGTAGATCAATCCTATCTGACTGCGTTGGCCCGGTGCTGGAATGTGTGGACCAACACGTTTCACCTACCTACAGGTGAAATGACAGTGACACTAGAGGATGTATACAGGATCTTTAGGATCCCCATTGATGGCGAGGCCATCGTCTCCTCGACCTCTGGTGTCAAGGAGTCCATCTTCGATGCTATCTTTGATGCTCGGAGTGAGGAGGCTCAGTGAGCTATTGACCATGGAGGGGTCCACATTGGCTATTGGTAGGGGAAGAATGTCTTCTCCATGTGCGAGGCCATTTTTATGCACCTGGTGGTGCAATATGTGCTTCTAGACTCCTCGGGTGTGAGGATTCCCTAGAACCTCTTAGCTACTATACGTAGAGTTGTACAGAGCTCTATCCAGTAGCCACTACTCCTAGCCTAGGGGAGCACTCTACTAGCTCAGCTATACCATGAGCTATATCAGATCACTGACTAGAGCCATCGAGGGATCAGCTGTAGTCTTCTCTTATAGATTTGGGGCTAGCATATCAGGATAGAGCATCCTGGGGAGCTGCCCATACACATCATAGAGATCGATGATGATCATCAGTGCTATGCTACCTGCTAGCCTCGGGAGGAGGAGGGCTTCCATAGCAGGACCCATGCTGGCGACGTCCAACATTACATTACCTGATTTGTAGGACTTGGGCTAGATGATATCGAGTGGTAGCCCTACATGGAGTGTCCTAACTAGCCTGAGGTCGATGAGTGGCTTCGATAGGCTCACCAGGATAGATGGTTACTCAGTTGAAAGGTCGAGATCAAAGAGTACCAATTTTTCTCTTGCATCCTATGATAGTTTGGCATGGTGTAGGACATCCCAGAGATCTCATTCACTTATAGGCATCTAGCTTTGGAGAGGGATCTACCATGGATTCAGCCTCCAGCTCTAGGGGATGCTCTTGATGACTTCTAAGAGACTGGAGTTGATAGAGCGATGACCACGCCAGAGTATGATGGATGGTGGTCTATATTCCATTGGTATGGGATAGGGCCTCTAGGTTGAGTGATAGATCAGGCCAGAGCAGAGGTGGATCCTGATGGGCATAACGTGTACCAATGGATAGAGGGTAGCTAGGGCATAGAGGCTACCATTGAGGAGGCTCCTAAGATTGATCCCAATGAGGATGCTCCCAAGGAGGGTGAGGTCCCTCCTGATAGTGCAGAGGGGCTACTCTTAGCATAGGTGGCTGACTTGTAGAGTCAGCTTGGGTGATTCCAGACTCAACAAAGGGAGCGGGACACTACTATCGCTACTCTATAGGCACAACTGATAGATAGAGATCATCGATTGACATAGGTAGACCAATAGATTGCTAGCTTGACAGCCCAGGCTACCATAATAGAGACCCAGGTTAGTGAGCTCACCCATGCTCGTGACTTGGCACTAGCATAGAGAGGGATGCAGTGGTAGTAGAGTGAGATCTACTTAGGGCATAGAGGGGGATCCCTCATCTTCTCAGGTGATTATGGGGCCTCCGATAGCACCAATAGTAGTACTACTAGGTGGTCGAGATCCTATGGTAGAGATTCAATACCTACAGGGTTTACTGATGAGTGCCAATGAGAGGCACGCATCCAGGGTTGCTCGGGTAGACCAACTAGTTGGCTACATTCAGATGCTAGGTGTAGAGGTTCCTGAGGATCCATATGTTATAGAGTCCCAGTGGACTAGATCTCGGACTATAGGATAGTCCACTGCTAGCTCTAGCCATCGCACCCATCGGAGTGAGAGGACACATAGGTCCTCTAGTACACATGGTGGCAATAGTCATACCAGGACTAGGGAGGTAGGGTAGTCTACTGTAGCATCCAATCATAGGTCCCAATGCACAGAGGTGCCCATCGCATAGGGGGTAGTTGGATGAGTGCTAGGCCTCTTCGGGCTAGGCGGTACTCAGGGTGCTCAATAGGATCCACAGTAGTTAGTAGGGCAGCAGGTAGAGCAGGCTCCTGAGCATAGTACTGAGGGAGGTGGTGAGAGCTCTAGTATAGGGGGAGCAGATCAGAGCTAGAGCTCTACTATTATAGGATACATTTTTGATATATCTCATTTTTGGTGTAAGGTCGAGGACCTACACATTTGTAGCCTACGGGCATTTTTGTACTCCCGATGTACTCTGAGACACACATTATATATATGATATGATCATTATTATGGCTCATTTATTGTGTACTCATTTATTTTTAATTTTATGTTTATGTGATGCACATGGATGCAATGCTTATGTTATGTTGATGCTATATGATGTGATGTATGGATGACATGCAATAGATAGCTATTTGATTTATGATGATGATATGCAGTGATCTAGATGCTTAGATGTGCTTTTTGATGTATGCATATGGATGTGATGTTTTTCTCTTAACGCATATTTGATATTGCTTTATTTTCATGCATTAATGTATGTAATGCTTTATTTACATGATGCTAATCTAATGTAAATGAACCTGTATGCTTTAATCACTTAAAACATAAGGAATGAATGCAAATATGTTTATCAATCTAATGGATGACACCACAGAATGTATAAAAATCATGAATGTAATTGAAAATCCTTAAGATAAGAATTTAATCAATTAATCACCCATATATGAAATGCAATGGTATGCAATGTTTATGATGTGAATGATATAATGTGTCATTCGATTTTATTTTGCAAATTTGAAAAATGTGCATGATATAGTCAGTGGTCATCTAAATATTATTGCTAATATCCATCCGGTATCTATCCTATATGTTGATTGTGCTTTATATAATGATGTATCATGGGTTTGATACTTTGCAATTTGATGATTTATATGGTTGCAATTTTTGACATTTTGTTGCTATGGGAGAAATTTTTGAGGTTTTCCATGAGACTCAAACACCCTAATAGACTTATCAAAAGTTGCATACTAACCACACTAGACTTCTGAGATAAAAGGCTTTTGCTAGGATAGACCCTAACTATTCATTATCCCTATGTGTGCAAATGATTATTTTAAGATAAGACACGAGCGTTCCTCGATGTCAGGCAGGATTCTTTCAGCCCATTGCTAAGATAGGGGTTCCACAAATGTCTTATCCAATCTCAAGTTTAGATTTTAGTTGGACTAAGCCACTAGGCAATGCAGGACACCTGAAGCTAGCTCTTCCACATTCAAACATTGGTCTTGTTCATAAGCGATGTGCTAATGCGTCAAACATATCATCATGCATAAGGTACAGTAGTGTTGACAATTCTAGGGATTCAGGCTCATTCCTTTCTATCCTTCAATTTTTGGGATACTTGCTCATATGTAGTGAAGCAAGGGAGTCGATTCCATCTTCTTTTTGAACTATCTTTGGATCTTCATTTGATCTCTCTTCGAACTAGATTTTGGATCTTCATTTGATCTCCGCTCGAACTTTTGATTTATGATCTTCATTTGATATTCACTTTTGAACTTCACTTTGAACTTTGATTTAAGCCTATTTTTTGATCTTCACTTGATCTTCACTTTTTGGCATTTACATTTGATAATTTTCTTCAAAAACTTTCCTTTGGGGGATTTACTTGGAAAAATTATTTCTGGTATATCGATTGAGAATATCGATCTTATGATATCAATATGGGATATCACTCTAGGGAGTCGATCTATGATATCGATCTAGGGTATCAATCATGAGGATTGATGTGGGATATCTCTTTGGGATATTGCTCATTTTATCATAAGCAAGGGATTCTGAATAGGGAACTAACCTATCCTTTTGCCAACTGCCAACATTTCCCATACCATCCGCATAGAGGGATAAGCAAGAATAACTCTTTTCACTTCAGGATACCCGGTCCTGCTTCATGGCTTTCATATTCCCCTAGTCCTTGTTAGGATTGTTTAAATTTGTTGATTAGTGATAGGCTTCTGATATGCTAAGGGCTATACTAACTGAACCTTAGCTACAAAAGCAAAGCAAGCTTTCTACCAACTCTTGATAAGACCACTAGGTATGGCTGAGTGACCGAAAAACCCTAGTATATCTCCATAGCAACATTATAGGTTGTGTTGAAAAACACAATTACTCACATGAATGATGGATTATGATAAATGCAGAGATGCATGATTTAAACACAAACGTGGCATCATTTGTAAGACTGACAAACACAATGCCTTCTATTACGGAATGCAACGGATGATGAATGCCTATATGCAATGCAGTAATGCAGCGAATGCATGTGTAAATGCAAAATTCAAATGCAAATGCAAATGTTTTTGGATTTTATGCTTTACCAATTTTTTTTGGATTTTATTGATTTTATAATTTTTATGGGTTTTGAGCCTCATAATTGACCAAACGATGAGTACATGCCTCTGGAGCCTTTAGATTGACCAAGCAATTTTTAGGAATCCTTGGAGCTTTTGGGATTGACCAAAGGGATTATGGGTACCTTTGGGGCATTTTGGGATGACCAAGCGATTTTGAGAATCCTTGGAGCCTTTGGGGTTGACCAAGCAGTTTTTCAGAAACTCTTGGTGCCTTTTGCATTTGACCAAAGGGATAACAGATGCCTTTGGAGCTTTTTAGGATGACCGAGCGATTATAAGCAAATCCTTAAGGCTTTTAACTGACATGACCAAGCGGTTTTAGGGACCCTTGGAGCCTTTTGGGATGACCGAGCGGTTTTGACCAAACCCTCAGAGCTTTTGAGGTTGACCAAAGGGCTTATAGATGCCTTTGGAGCTTTTTGACTTGACCAAACCACTAATGAGAGTGTTTGGAGATTTTTAGGATGACCGAGCAGTTACAAGCAACTCTCAAAGCCTTTTACTATGCTCTTCAAGCATAAAACACCTTAATATGGATGATGTTGAGAGGTTCAGGCTCTTCAACACCCCTAGCGACGTTAGGTGATAGGTACCTAGACCAATATTTTTAGATATGATGTAAGGTCCTAGCCAATTAGCCATGAATTTGTCTCGCATATCTAGCGGTAAATTAGAGTTCTATTGGTTTTCTTTCAAGACAAGATCCCCAACTTCAAAGTCTCTCTGGTGGACTTTGACATTGTAAGCTCATTTTAGTCACTCCTGATAAACGTGAAGATGCTCCAGGGCATTCACGTGATGTTCATCAAGTAGCGTCAGTTGATCCAATCGAGCTTGTCGCACAGTGTCATCATCGATGAACTCTTTCAATGTGATGCGCAACATTGGAATTTCTAATTCCAAGGGCATAATGGCCTCAATGCCATATACTAGTGAGAATGGTGTTGCCCCAGTGGGCATCCGAATACTAGTCCTATAAGCCCATAACGCAAGGGGCAGCTGGATGTGCCAATATTTGTGGTTTTCTTGTACCATATTTTTCAAGATGGCTACCACTATCTTATTTGAAGCTTCAACTTGCCCATTTGCTTGTGGATAGTATGGAGTCACAAAACTATGTTTGATTCTATATTTAGATGTCAAAGCTCTCACAGTTTTGTTCTTGAAAGATGTTCCATTATCCGATATTATTTTGGATGGAATCCCAAAATGACTTATGATATGCTCCAGTATAAACTCTGCTATACGAGCTCCAGTTGTCATTGTTAAGGGTATTGCTTCCACCCACTTTGTAAAATACTCAATAGCCATGATTATGAATGTATGTCGACCCGATGATGGAGGAGAGATCTTGCCTATAAGATCTAATCCCCACTGAGCAAATGGCCAAGCCGCTTGAATGGGTTGTAAGGCCTATGATGGCAAGTGCATAAGATTAGCATGATGTTGGCATTTAATGCATTTCTTGACATACGCATTGCACTCCTTCTCCATAGTGGGCCAATAATAACCCATTCGAAGGATGCGCTTGATGATGGCCATGCCACTGAAATGGCCATCGCACGTACCATCATGGGCTTGCAAAATTGCCCATGATGCCTCTTGGGGCTCTAAGCAATGAAGGAGAACTCCATCATAGCTTCTTCGGTACAAGATGTCTCCTATTAAGACATATTTGGCCACTTTCTATTTAAATGTGTGCTTCACGACATGCGGTAATCCCTCTAGGATTATACTAAGCTTTAGGAAGTCTTTAATTTGTGACATCCAATTTTGATAAATCTCAGCTTTGACTGCCAAGATGACTTGCTCCCCCTACGTATTTACTTTTGCAAATGCAGACTCAAAAACAACCCTATGGTGAATGGTAGTACCACTCCCCATGGGACTCTGAGAGGTTAATGACCCCTAGGGTGCCTTCTTAAGAAAGTCTTCAGCTCTACAGAACCATTCAGCTTGTGGTTCTACACTGATCATGTTGACTGATTCTCTGTTATCATAGGCTGCACGCTCTACTGTTGGATGAGAGAGCATCTTGACATGGATGGTAGTGAAATCAGTAGATGGATTCTGAGGGATTAAAGATCCCAAAGAAGCCATGGTATCTGCAAACCTATTTGATGATCGAGGGATTGCCTCAATGTCATACCATTCCAGTTTGGCCAAATATGTGTCAACTAGATCTTTATAGGCTTTCAGTACGGGACATCGACACTGAAAAAGCCCCTTGACTTGATTTACTATGAGCAAGGAATCACCAAAGATGTTCAATCTCTTAATATTCATGGTGACAGCTGTGTGGAGGCCCAGCAGTAGGGCTTCATACTCAGCATTGTTGTTGGTGCACAGAAAATCCAACTTGAATGACAAGGGCATTGGAGCTCCTTGCGGTGTGAAGAACACTATTCCAGCACCACCCCCTTGTTCGCACTTCGAACCATCAAAGAACAGAGTCATATCAACATTGTTCTCTAGTTCTTCAGGTTTGAGAGCTTCAGATACGATGAAGACTGCATCATCTGAAAGCTCAATTGTTAGAGGCCTACTATTTGATAGTGGTACCTCAGCTAATTGATCTGCTATGACCTATCCCTTAATGGACTTCTAGCTTATGAATTCTAGATCGAATTCTATCAAAAGCATGATCCACTTTGTAGTACGCGTATTGTGATAAGTCTTACTCATCATGTACTGCAAAGGATTTTGTTTGGATATAACATACGTCGTATGACTTAACATATAGTGTCACAATTTCTTTGTAGCGAACACTACTGCTAAACACAATTTTTCCACGTATGCATACCCGAGCTCATAGCTCACCAAAGTTTGACTAATGTAATATATGGCATGTTCTTTGCCTTGCACGTTCTTTTGGGCCAACATGGTTCCCAGTGCAAAGTTAGTTGTTGATATATATAGTAGAAAAGGCACCTCTAGCCTTGGTGGAGCTAGCACTGGCAGTGTCACCAGGTATTGCTTTATCTCAATGAAGGCTGCCTTGCAGTCCTCATCCTAGTTGAATGGGACACCCTTATGTAGCAGTCGATTCATGGGTCGACATTTATCCGATAGTTGGGTGATAAATCACTTTATCGAGGCTACCTTGCCCTGAAGGCTCCTTAATTCCTTAATATTGGTGGGAGGACGCATTTCCAAAATGGCCTTGACCTTCATTGGGTCTACTTCGATGCCTCTCTTGGAGATGATGAACCCTAGTAATTTTCTAGAAGTTATGCCAAATACGCACTTCTTAGGATTCAGCCTGACATTGTGCTCTATCAGGTGATCGAAGACTTTCCTTAAGACCTCTGCATGCTCTTCTCATAGCAATGACTTGGCTAACAAGTCATCGATATAATCTTCAAGAATTTTGTGCATATAGTCATGAAAAATGTATGTCATGGCCCGCTGATATGTGGCACCAACATTTTTGAGGCCGAATGGCATAACTTTATAGCAAAATGTTCCCCATGGCATTATAAACATGGTTTTATGTTGGTCTTCGGGTTTAATCCGAATTTGATTGTAACCAAAAAAACCATCCATTAAGGAGAGCATTTCATGACCTGCAGTTGCATCTACGAGAGCATCAATATTGGGCAACGAAAATGAATCTTTGGGTGTTGCCTTATTTAGGTCTCTGAAATCCATGCAAATATAGATTCTTCCATCGAGTTTTCCCATGGGTACCATATTGGACACCCATTCTGGATAATCGATGGAAATCACAAATTCCACATCCAACAACTTTTGTAGCTCATCTTTCACCATTAAGGCTACTATTGGGTGCATTTTCCTAAGCTTTTGCTTGATCGACTTCTTCGTCAAGTCTAGCGAAAGGTTATGAGTAACCAATTTTGGGTCTAGACCTGGCATATCCTTATACGACCAAGCAAACAAATTTGGTCTCTCTTTCAGCAGAGGGATGAGGGTGGCCCACTCATCTGGAGTGAGACTCTCTCCAAATTTAACCTTCTTTGCACTGGTGGGATCATCACTGATATCCACCTCAAAGGTTTCCTCTACCGACATATGTGATCCCTCCTCAAGCTGGTGAGGCGTAGGAATCAAATGAATGTCATCAACCGGGTTGAGTGGTTCCATGTTGGAAGCATTTTTGGCATGATAAACATCATATGCATAACCTGGTGCAAAATGGAAAGGTTGCAACATTTCTTCATTGGGGAAGAAATCCTTAGGCTCAATGGGTGAATCAGCGTGATCCCAGTCGATAGCATCTTTGTTAAGATACAATGGTTTAGATGGATCTACTGGATTGTGGAGTGGAGTGGTCAAATCAATGGAGACCATGTTTATGGAATGGAATTGATCTCCAGGACCACATGGACTGACCTCTACAAAATCTACATAGTCCTCATACCCACGATCTGGCTCTAATGGCACAGGCACAAAAGGGTCTTCCCTATGAGGACTATGAATAACTGGATCCTCCCTATGCACTGAATGCAAAATAGGATCATTCAGCTCATGGAGCTGCATGTAGGTCGATGGAAGGGGATTAACCAACCGATGGATTTGATCCAAGTTTAACCATCTTGCTCTCATATGCGGACCAACATGTAGCTACCTATAGACCTCATCGATGTCGATGGGTTGATGATGGTGATGCAAATAAGGAGGACCAAGGTAGGCCCTCTCTAGCTCATCTTCTTCATCACTATCATAATAGAATCCTTCATTCACCCCCACTCCTAGAGGGTGCTCCTCTAAATGAGGCCCCATGAATCTCACTTCTTGCATACTATCATCGCTATCCAAAAAAATTAGATAATTATACCTCATGTACGATGCTACCAAGAAAATTGGCTTGGTCTCTTCCCCTAAATGATCAATATTGGGAAGGATCTCTTCGATATCCTATACCGATTCCATAGGCAATAGATGATGTGCATACAAAGGCCTTACATAAGCGCCTTCGACTTCATCCCTAGATCCATCATCGTTTGAGGAATCCTCATCTGCATCATAGCCTAGTCCACTCATATCGGAGGTGGACTCCACTCCATCTTCATTACAAAGATCTCCTAACTCGAGATCGCTTGCAGTAATGGGGTTGCACCCCTGCATGTCTGTGTCATCGACTACATCATGGGTTTGGTGTCCCAGTTGATCTCTGGGGTTCATTTCTACCTCAGTCTACTCAAGGAGCCCTTCACGATGATCTTCGAGTGGCTCAATGGTGATGGTAGATATCATAGGGTGATTCCTCCAGAATTTGGAAGGATCTGGATGATATGGATTAAAATCCACATCATCCACCATGCTGAGGTACAGACGATCTAGGGATGCTATGAGCAAATCATCCTACCCATGTATCTGTAACCCTAGACCGAATCTATCAATGACTAACTGATAATGAGGTTCCAGCAGAGTCCTCCATCCTTGTTCAAAGAGACCAAGGTCGTATCCATGCCAATGATATAGCTCAAAAATATGCATGGCATACTCTAGATTAGACAAATAATGAACGTTTACCATGAAAGGTTCCTCATCATCTTCATCCATGGGCTCTCACGTTGGAAGCTGATCTAGCCCCGCATAGATGAAGTTAGTCTGGTTAGGTGGCTCTCCCAATGGAACCACCGATCCAACCAGATAACGATGAGCGGAAGGTCTACCCATCTCTTGTGTAGTCTTCAGAATTGGTTCGAAGGTCACATTTTGCACAAGGTACTCACCTAATCTAGTATTAGTGAGATGTACCATCACCCATGGTGTGGATGACCCTACTGAAGATGTAGGTGAGGTAGGCTGAGGTGCCTCCTCGACTTTGTCTTGGGGTTCCTCAACTTCCATGGGAATGGGAACGTCCTCGATGATTGGCTCGGGCTCACGCTCTTTCTCTTTCTCACCCATCTTCACCTTCAATTTCCTGTCATCCCGATGCATGACTGATGCCGATGGTTTCAAGGAAGTGGTAGTGGTATGCTCCGATCTGTGTGACACAGATGGCATTGGTTGAGCATGCACTACCGGTTTACCTCTTGGTTTCCTTATTGGTGATGATGGTCGAACATCCAGGTGCATTGATGGGAGTATGAAACCCCCAGGAAAATCTGCTAGGTTCACAAACTTAAATGGCTCCTCATCCGATGCCACTACGTGAACCAGTCCCTCATGAATATATTTCATGCATTGATGCAGTATCGAGGGGACACAATGCATTTCATGAATCCAAGGCCTACCGAGTAAAATGTTGTACTGCATGGCCCCTTCTATCATGTGACACATTACTAAAATGGTCTTCAGACCTACCTGTATGGGTAGGATAATTGTGCTGATAGTCGAACATAGTGCATCGTTAAATGCTCTCAATGTAAATGTAGTTGGCACAATATGTGATTTAGGTAGCTTCAAATGACTCAGTGCCTTGGTCATTATTATGTTGATCGATGAGCTAGTATCGATCAAGACCCTTTTAAATGGCATGTGATTCACACACATGATTATATGCAATGGTGGGTCGGTCATAGTTGTAGAAACCATCCTTATCTCATGATCATAAAATTGGATCATCGGTTCCTGACACTATTGTACATGTCCCATGAAATTTGTGAATGCCTGTGCATCCTGGGCCTGTACTTCAATGGACCTCAAAATGTCCATAAGAGTCTCCCTATGCCTCGGGGACTGCTGAAATAATTCATATATTGACAACTTCGTAGGAGTTGTCTGTAGGTTTTGGACCAACCTGCTCCTTAGGGTCACCACCGGTCTTGTTGGTGGGCCTGGAATATTCTGTGTCGATCATTGATTTGGTGTGGCTTGTATCTGAATAGGAGCATGAGGTTGATTTTGTTGTTCATATCTCCCATGCCTAGTGACAACATTGACCATGCCTACGAACCCCTGGGTAGGTGGTTCGACTCGCACCTGGTTAACTTGACCAACATTGTTTTGAGGTGCCTCATGATTCGGTAAGGGGTTCTTGTAAATCCCCATATTTTGATTGTCTGGCACCTACGGATTGTGAGGCACTACAAGCTCACCCTTGTCGATCATATTTTGTACTAGGTGTTTGAAATACCAACACACCTCGATGTCATGACCTTTCATTCTATGAAAGATGCAAAATAGATCATCTTGAAACCCCTTTGGTTTGGGTTGATTGGGGTCTATCATCTTGAATTTGGGCAATCTGATTGCCTTGGCCTCACATAACTGATGGAAAATCACCATCAATGATTCCATCAATGGTGTGAACTGGTGAGGTGGGCATTGCTCTTTGTTCTTGCCCTTGTAGTTGTTGTGCTTGTCATACTACGCAGGGGGAGGTTGAGCCTGATAGTTCTACTTCTGTTGCCCCTTGTCCTCCCATTGGAGATTCAATACCACTTGATTTACATGGGCTTACTTGCCCTATTGCTTTGTGGTACTCTTCTTTTATCCCTCTCTCCTATTTTTGAGCTTCAAGTTGCCTTCCTGCAACTTGATATCCTCAATCACCTTGGCTTGCGCCAAAGCCTCTTCGAATGTAGGATACTATTGCAGCTACAATAGTAATGAGATGTGCTTGGCACAACTCTTCATAAACATCCAAGTTAATTCCATGGTAGGAATGGGGAATGGCAACTTTACCATTAATCTCCTCCATCTCTTTTTGTATTGTTCTATCGGCTCATCGTCGCGCTGAGCTAGCACAGCTAGATCAGAAAGATTGGCCTATTTCTTGATGCCAAAGGAATAGTATTCAAGAAAGGCATCAACTAATTGCTCGAAACTTGTTATACTATGTTTCTTTAGCTGATTAAACCACTCTCGGGTAGGCCCTAAAAGTGTCATGATGAACGTGCGCAACAATAATGCATCATTGCTTGCTATCTAAAAACAAGCATCCAGAAAGCTCGTTACATGTTCTTGTGCATCTTCATCACCCTTGAACTTATCTAACCTGGGCATATCAAAATGCTCAGGGTAAGCCGGAGTAGGCACCGAAGGATCCAAAGGCTCGTTATGGATTTTCCTTAAAGTCAACTTTTGAATAGTCATGCCTTGTCTCTCAATGGCTTTAATTTTCTTGGCTAAGGCCTTATAGGCCTCTGAAGATAGAAAGTCCTCCTCCCTAAGTTGACGTGTAGGTGGCTTAGGAGGTACTATCTTCCTTGTGTGAGATGGAGGTCTTTGCTCTTCCTCCTCCTTAGCTCGAGAGCTTTCAGGATATTCTTGCTCGTATCCATCTCCCGCTGCTACTTCATGTTATCTCTACCTTTGATTATTGAGCGGTGGTAGCCGCTCCCTCTGTTCGACACTAACATGAGTATGAGCATCTCTATGCTCTTGATGCATCTCAGCTTGTGAGAAAGCCTTCCTATGTGTATGCTCTCGATGCTCATCTTGAGGATATAGGCCAGCCCTAGCTAACCGATCCTCCTACTCCACGCATTCCTTTTGGGCAAGGATACGCTCTTCGTGCATGCACTGCTCATATAACCTCTATCTTATGAGCCTTTGCACTTGAATATTTTCATCTTCGATACACTACCTCTCTAGGTGAGCATCCTCCAATTGGTCTTGGAGGAGTTGGCATTTTTGCTCTGATGCCAGTCGATGTGATCTATCGATCTGGTCGACCATGGGAGGCCTTTGATACCCTTGCTCTGTATGAGCGACTTTGTGGGTTCTGTACCCATCGGAATGATGTGTTGTGCCTTTGCCTCTATCTATAAAGATGGCATTGGCCTCTTATTATGTCCTATATTGTGACCCACCATGCGTAGATAGTGGGTGTGTGACATGAGGGTGCTTAGAAGCCTCCCCATGTTCTCTAGTAGTGTGGATGACACTCACGCTATGCTCACTCGAGGCTCGAGTGGGTGGAGCGGAAGGCTTGTAGCCTAGCTACTCTAGAACACTACCTAGACCTTCTAGCTACCTAGACCACCATCACTCATGTGATGGTGTACCATTATCTCCCACCTTTGATATGTCAATGGTGATCTTGCATGGTGGACCACGCATGGGAGTATGGTTAGTTCTATGCTCGGTAGCGAGCCTATCTGCCTACCCCTGAATGGGTGGGTCTCTAGTCCTTCTATACTCAGAAGGTGGAGCCATAGATCCTCCAGTGGACTTAGTATGTAGGGGCACCAATCTGGTCCCCTGCATAATAAACTCTTCGGTCGATCCCATGGATGCGCGTGCATTGCGGTCTCGATAATGGCTCTCAAGTGGAACACCCTCATGCTGGAAGGTTTCCTATTCTACTCTATGCCTAGAGGAGTGTACTGAAGCTCCTCTATTTGGGGTTTGCTCTATTGGCTCCCCTCATGTCGAGTTATCTCCTCGAATGCTAGCCGAACGACGTTCGGTTCGCTCATGTGGTTGAGGATTCGACATGTATTATTGTGAACTAGTTAGGGGTTGGTCATCGACATTGGCTTTGGACCTTTGTCGACCACCCCGTGTGTCCACCATTGTGTACCTAGAGTCTAAATGTATTATTATTAAGCAAACAAGGTATACAATAATGATTATCTCATTTTAAGTTTTAAAAGTGAGTCCTAAACTATTTGATGTGTTTTCAATATGTGTTGTATCAGTGTAGAAACTCTTATCATATTTTGCAAAACTTGTTGGATTTTATTCTTGGTTTAATGGATTTCACCTATACGCTCATAGCTCGACAACTTGGCTATGAACTCCAAGTCACGTAAATCCCCCATGTGTGGTAATGAAGCCCACACCCAGACAAGGAGCATAGGTCCTCCCAGATCCTCACCCAATTTCCCCAATCAGTATTATACCCTTCAAAGAGGAGTACATGCAAATTTTCTAGGGTACGAAAGGTTCTTGGATCTGGTATTGGTCTATATATCAAGGGTTCATAGGATTTGGGCCAATGGATGGAAGTTACGCCCATCGTCATTGAACCCTACTAGTGGTTGGATGTCAAGCCCAACTCACTAGCATTTAAGTGTTTCATGGTGTGTGTGGTTCCTTTTAATGTACATAAAATAAATGCATCATATAGCACACATGCTCATTTTCTAAATGCTATGCAAATGAAAGACGTTTCAAATTCAAAAAATGCAAGCTACTCTAGATGCTCTTTAAGACTATGCACATTATGATGCTAAATGGCCACTAATCGGGCCTCACACATGCAAACCATCAACACATCTCTATCAAGCATGTTGTAGCCTAGGGTGGACTACAATCAGAGGTCCGTTGTTCCTAACAACACCTTTCTATTGAAAGCAAAGTACGAAAGCAAACTAGGACAATTGATTTACCATTTTTTTTAGTTCTTTTCCTAATTTGCATTCGAAATAGACCTACTATAAAAACACAGAGAACAGAAAAGTGACAGAGGTCTAAAAATAGGACCTACCTCATGTCCTACACTATCTAAAATTCTAAAATTGGTTGTCTATGTTATTAGCAGGAAACCGTAGGTCTGACCTATGATTTTGACTATAAACCATGCCTTGTACCTATGGTTCAGTTGTTGGGCCATAGCTGATAGCTACGGTCTATACCTACAAATGCAAAAGCCAACAAAGCATAGTCAGATCCTAAAAATATGGGGTGCCACCATGATCACCTCTATAACCACCAGAAAGGGTCACACCCGATGGCGGCTCCTATTGTGATAAATGGTAAAATATAGCATGCATACAAGAAAATGAAATTGACAACAAATGAAACAAGAAAGAAAACACTTTATTCCATTGTATTCAAAGCCAAAATCCAATTACAAGTACGTCCCTCTTAGGGATATTCATTTTGATACAATATTACAATAGGAGTGCACAATTGTTTTCCCTCTTAAGGGTAGGTGTGATTTCCAAATGCCTTTTAGAATGGCACGAACTGCTCTAGGGTGGAGGTGCCCTCTTCTTCACGATGGGGAAGGAACTTGATGGTTTGCTCTCCTTTGAAACTGTTCCCTATGGTCAAGAAACAACACAAGAATGTCAAAAATATAGGCAGCCTCTCATGATGAGGCCCTTTTAGGTAAATTGCATAATGACACCATTAACATGCATAATCAAGAAAATGTAAAGAATGCTTCTAAGCTATGCAAAGTGAATCAAGATTCATGTAATAGCGTAAAGGAAAGTAGCAGCTATACTATGCATGGATCAGATATAGAAAAGTGAAGCATAAACATGCATAAAGAAAGCATTTAAGTCCTAATTGAAGCATAAGCATAAGAAGTAAATCTAACCTAATTCTATGGTCAGAAGTCTTCTAAAATGCTATTAAACCATAAAAACAACTAATCTAACCTAATTAGCTAGACAAAAATGGAAATAGGAAGGTGGTTATACCTCTGTTGCAAACCGTAGCTCTAGTGCATGGTCTGCACTATAAACCATGGCTGACAACCATGGTTAGCACTCTGATAGGCTTACCCTCAATTCCAAGGGTAGTGGGCTTAACCTCCTTGTCCAATTGATGTTCAAGGGTCACCTTCGGTGTCCTTCTGATAGGTTTGGTGGTCGAATCACTATGATGGGCCTTCGTTTGCCTAGATTTGCATTTCTTGATCCTCCTAGGCTCCTAGGGCTTCCATGGCAAACTGATCATTGGATGAATAGCAAAGTAGCCTTCGAATGCATAAATTTAGTATGCAATCCGATAGGGCTTCGCTGCTCACTTGATCACTTCACACTCACTCGATAATTCGTCAGTGCTTCGCTATACAAATCATCTATATCATCTTCCCATTTGGAGGGGGTATTTATAGGATGCCCTAGGACTTGGGGTGGCTTCCTGGAGAAGCCAAGATCAAGAAGGGGTGGTTAGGATAGTTGGAATGGAAGCTTCCACCCTCTAACCACCTTCTTCTAGATCCAATGGTCGTTTCAACCGATTTGGCTCGGATTGAAGGCCAACTGAACTTCAGTTAAGACCGTAGGTCACAACTATGGTCTAGACTGCAAACCGTAGGTCTCAACCATGGTTCAGCTATAAACCATAGGTCTGGGCTATGGTTCAGACTGATTAGGCCAAGGAGCCCAAATTGAGTGGTTAGAACCACTGCTCTATCTTGGAGTCTATCCAAGATCTTCCATATGGTCTTGTAGCATGTCCATATGAGTAGTCACCCTCGACATGACGCATTTTAGGTGTCTACAATATGTATATGACACTGAAGAAAGCATAGTCATGGTGCTTACATAGAATGATAAATATAAAATGACCACCTATTTTCCTTCGTCAACCAAACACTACACAATTATGAAGAATGGTATAAATTTATTAAAAAATAGGTATTTTCTCTTATGAAATACTTGAAGAAACTAAGGCATTATATATCACAAGGAAAACCCACTATAAATGTTATGCACCTAGATGTCCAAAACTTTGTTTTGCAAGGGCAACTTGATGAGAAGAGAGGGGCTAGATCACTAAGATCCAAGAATATGATATAGAAATCAAACCAACCAAGTTAGTCTAAGAAATATCTTTATGTAAAAAACTCACCAATTCCATAGGATCTAAACATAATCTACTTCTAGATGAGTCTCATGAACCATAACTAGAAAAGGGCTTGGATAAGAAAAAGGATTGGGTCTCAAACTTGATCAAATATCTTAGAATAGGGAAGTGTCCATAAATTTTGAACCCTGCACAAAGAAGGTATAGGCTTTGGGCTTTAAACATTATCATGTTTAATGAAGTATTTATTGAAATAAATTTAATGGAGTTCTTCATTGCATCTATCTATAAGAAGCAAAAGCAATGCCAAGTGAATTTCATTCAGGATTTTTCGAAGGACACTTTTCTAGTCAAACCATAGTAGCTAAAATCCTACAAGATAGGTATTATTGGTTGACCCTTTTTGAGGATGCTTTTAAATTTTTAAAGTCTTTTCAATATTTCTAAAGGTTTGTTGGAAAAATAAGAAAAATGACTCTTCCTCTTTGGCTAGTAACAACAAATGAGCCATTTCAACAATGAGAGCTTGATTTCATTGGGGTCATAAACCTAAATTTGTTTGCTAAGAATTAATTTATTCTAATTACAACAAATAATTTTACAAGTTGGTTTGAATTAGTCATGAAGTAAACTAAGAAGTGGTGATTAAATTTCTATAGAAGTTTATTGCTAGGTTTGGCATTCTAGAGACAATTATAATAGATAATGAGCCAATATTTTTAGATGCTAAGATCCTAGATTTCACTACTAATATATAATCTACTTAATAGCTTCATCAAATTACTATCCACAAGGCAATGGTTTAGTTGAATCTAAAAATAAAAATTTGTTGTGAATAATCAAGAGAATGGCTAGAGAGAACTAAATAAATTGGCATTTTATGCTAGAACAAGCATTGTGGGAAGATCAGATTACACCAAAAAGAGCCCTAAAAATAGCTATGTACTCTTTGATCTATGGGAAAAGAGATATGTTGCCATCATATTTAGAGGTTTTAGCTATGAGGCTCTTAAACACCTATAATTATACATATTTAAAACCCATGGAAGAAATGATGGATGAATTGATGCTATTAAAAGAATAGAGAAAAAGACAACAATTTTGAACAACATCAAAAAAAATGTCGGTTTAATAAAAAGGCCTTTCGTCAGGATTTCAAAATTGGAGATTGGGTGCTAAAGTAGGATGATGATAGAGCTAAGCCTAGAAAACACCAAAATTTTAACTTTTTTTGGTTAGGCCTATACTAGAGAGTTTAGGAATGCAACACTGTTGAGTTGACAACTGGAGGCCAAAGATTGCTAATTCTGGTAAATAGGCAATTTTTGAAATATTTAGCATAAAAGGCACATCAATCCATCCAACATAATGTAAATAGTAACATTTTTAATAAAGCAAGTTTTTAATAAAGGTAGGATTGTCAAAGGCTATTGGTTGAAGTAGGTAACAACACTTAAGGGGGAATCTGGGTAAGACACACAAGTTGTAACTTAGGGAAAATAACTCAAGTTATGGTACAAAATATATATGCATTAATACATGTTTGATTCTAACCAATGATATATCTATGTAAAAGATATTAATTTTTTTATATAGTATATTAAAATCATTATAGTTATTTTTTACTAGATGTAGGTTCATCCCCCTAATTGAGAAAGCTTTGCAAGAATTGCTTTGGAGTTTGAGAATCTAGTTATAGTTGACTACCTAAAGGATGTTTTCGGTACAGTACTTACCCTCAAGTCAAAAAATATTAGGGACACAACAAAAATTTAAATGATTCATCAGGCCAAACATGCCTAGGGACCCTTCTTGGGATAGTTTATGCCCAAAAGAGTACAATCCTACCCAAAGCTAGTTGAAGTAGTAGCTCAATATTATGATGCAGAATGATAGACTGTAAGAGATGCTAGTGGCTAGGAAATTTTTCCTATTTTCCTAAAATATTTATAGATGCTTTTTTTGGAAATATTACCCCTTTTATACCTAAAGTATTTTTCCATTAAAACCAGGCCACATTTTATAATAATAAAGTATAAACATGGCTTAAGAAGCAATAAATGTAAATAGTTTTCCTAGAATTCCATCTCATATAACTAATAGAGGAATAATACTTTGAACTTCAGACACATAAGTAAGGTCTCATATCAATGGAACTCCCATAAACCAATGATGAGCATGTATTTCCAACATAGTAGCATCCAATGTGACATGACCTTCTTCAAGCATGTGGCATAGATGGATGATGCTATTCATATTGGCTATCCATTCATATGGATTTGTATCCTCAAAAGATAGGATTTTTATGCATAAAATGGGAACATCATGAGGTCAATATAGAAAATAAATAGGACCTTTGATGCAGGAACATCCAGCGGTGTCAGAGTGATCTTGCATCACCCAAATTGTATTTAATTCACTTTTTTGAAAACTTGTGAAAAAAAAATCTGCTAGAAAAACTAGTAAAACTTGCAGGTGATTTTTGAAGGTCTTAGAGGTCGAATTTGAATATTTTTAGCTAGAAAAAGAGTTAAGGCCTGCCCCGCTTAGCTCTTTTCATGCCATTTTCAAAAATATGTTGTAATAGTCAATTGGGTCAACGAGTGTGAAGTTATGACCTTGGCAAGTTGCCCCTAAATTTCAAATTTGAAATTTCTAGTTTTAGGTGGGAAAAGGGGAAAACAGGGTATTTAAGAGAATTTTCGAAATTGTAAAAGGACTCTTCTTTTGGGATGAAAAGAATTAAATGTTTTGGTTCTCTATTAGAAACAAAGAAATAACATCTATGTATGTTTTGTTCATGTGGCTTGATCTATTTGTTTGTGTTGCTTGATCCTCATCAACCTTTCATAGAGGGATAAAGATCATTAGCAAAATCTATGTTAAAACCATACACATTTGGAAGAGTACCTTTGGTAGCATAAGGACCCATGTGACAACCCTGGGATCTTGGAGTTGTATGACCAAACAATGATTGGTGGTAGATACCAATGTCTAGATACTAGTGTCCATTTGGATTTGGTGCTAATTACATGTCTTATCTATGCTTCTCAATTACTTATTAAAAATCTTGGTCAAGATAACACTCTATAGAGAGAGTATCAAAATGACTATGGGTGGAATCTAAAGTTTTTTATTCTTTGGTTTAAACATCAGTGATTGAGGTAACTATTTTTTCTAGGATAATGTGTTGGTTTACCTAGGACTCAAAATAGACATGTAGATCAATTTCAATTGTATTGGATATAGCAATACCTATTGGAGGAGTGGAGGGAGGAGGGGTGGTGAGAGGGATGTTTGGAAGAGGTGAAGCAATGGTGTTTAAATTAGAAATGACAGTGAATCAAATATATTTATATCTCTATATGCTTATTGATATTTTTGGGTTGATGCTTCTTTTTACTCGTGCACACATCTTTGAGATGAAAAGTGTGCTACAAATGACCATTAATTCATAGTTGGCCAGTAGAAGTTGTGATTTTGTTCATAAACTAGGAATAATAGCAAAAGGAAAAAGAACCCTTTAGATCATTTCAAACAAGTTTTGCTAGAAATACCCTTTATTTTAATTGGCTCAAAGATAATATCACATTGAGATGTGTATTCTATAAGGGTACCAATACACTCGACACCCAAAAAAGTGTTGCTATGGATACCCCTTATTTTGACTAGCTCAAAGAGATGATCACAATGATATGGGTCCCTTGTAAGGGTTCCAATACATTTGATATACATACTATTGAGCAAGGTGCAACAAAAGTATTGTCATTGTTGTCAACACAGATAGATTGATGCAGTTGATGCAGTTCAGAGGTCAGTCAGAACATGTACAATGAATTTCCAAGAAGACAGAAGTGGCCTAGATTCAGAAAATCAAAGAAAAAGACAAGTAAGAAAATTGTCGCGATATCGCGACATGTTTTCTGTCGCGATTTCGTGACATAACGGAGGAGAGAGAAGGCACAACCAAAAATGTCGTGATTTCGTGACATAACGGAGGAGAGAGAAGGCACAGCCAAAAATGTCACGATTTCATGACATATCGGAAGAAAAGAAGCCAAGTGGAGAAACTGTCATGATTTCATGACATGCTGGAAGAAAAGAGGCCAAGTGGAAAAACTGTCATGATTTCGTGACATGCTGGAAGAAAAGAGGCCAAGTGGAAAAACTGTCACGATTTCGTGACATGTTGGAAGAAAAGAAGCCAAGTGGAAAAACTGTCATGATTTCGTGACATGTTGGAAGAAAAGAAGCCAAGTAGAAAAACTGTCACGATTTCGTGACATGTTGGAAGAAAAGAAGCCAAGTGAAAAATTGTCACGATTTCGTGACATGTTCAGAGAAGAAAATTGCAAGGAAAACTGTCACGATTTCGTGACATGTTTAGAGAAAGGCGCAGACAAAGGAAAGTGTCACGATTTTGCAACATGTTTGGAGAAAGAGCAAAGGAAAGTGTCACGATTTCATGACAAGTTCGGAGAAGAAGCGCCAAGGATGAAAAGTGTCACGATTTCATGACAAGTTCGGAGAAGAAGCGCAAAGGATGAAAAGTGTCACGATTTCACGACAAGTTCGGAGAAGAAGCGCTAAGGAGAAAAAGTGTCGCGATTTCGTGACAAGTTGCAGGAAGAAGCGCAAAGGAGAAAAAGCGTCACGATTTCATGACATATTGCAAGAGGAAGAGCTCGAGAGAAAAAGTGTCACGATATCACGACATATCACGTTTTCACGACCTGAAGAGCAAAGAAGAGCCAAGGAGAAAAGTGTCACGATTTTGTGACATGTTTCGATTTTGCTAGTGCATGCAAAAAGAGCTCAAGGCAGCGAATGCGTCACGATTTCATGACATGTCCCATTTTCGTGGGCAAGAGACAGAAAAGAGCTAGAGGCAGCGAATGCATCGTGATTTCACGACATGTCCCATTTTCATGGGCAAGAGACAGAAAAGAGCTAGAGGCAGCGAATGCGTCACGATTTCGTGACATGTTCCATTTTCGTGGATGCTGAAAAGAGAAGGAGGCAAAGAATGTCTTGATTTCGTGACATGTCTTTTCGGGCGATGAAAAAGAGAACAAGGAGGCAAAGAATGTCACGATTTCGTGACATGTCCATTTTTTGTTGCATGCCGAAAAGAGGACAAGGAGGCGAAGAATGTCGCGATATCGCGACATGTCATGTTTTCACGGTCAACTGTCTAGAAAAGGTCAAAGGGGCAGAAATGTCGCGATATCGCGACATGTCATAGTTGCGTGGGTAAAAGCCGAGAAGCATGCACAGTGACAGTTGTCGGGGAAAGTGCAGAAGAAAATCATGCAGCCAGTTATGTAAGAGTTAACTGGAGTCAGAACTATAGTTACAGGTGGCAGTTATAGAACAGTGCATTAAAGACAAGAACGGCTGTTACAGGGCCGTGATGCTGCAAGGCTATCAAAAGTGCAGATATACCGAGAATCCCGATTAAAGAGAAATCCATTCACAGGTTGCATGTGTCAGAAAGGGCAGTTGCGGGCAGAAGAAAAAGTTTGACTCAGAATTGAAAAGAGTGCCATCAAAAAGAGTAAATGTGCCGAGAGGGCAATTGCGTGAAAGAGAGAAGATAAGAATAACAGAATGCCGAGATACGCAAAAAGGCTGTCAGGTTGCATAGAAAAAGCTGTCAGAATGAGCAGAGAAGACTGTCAGAATGAGTCAGAAAGAAAGCGGCTAAAAGACAGAGCACGTCAGAGAGGGTGTGACAGATTGAACGTAGCCGAGAATGCATGAAAAATTGGAGGGAAAAGTAGAGCCATTTTGAAAGAGCCGTTCGAGTGAGCCAAGTATAAAGAACTAAAAAGGCGCAGTAAGTAAGGTTACTGCAACCGTGTTTTTATCTTGAAAAACTAAAAGTGAGGTTGGGTAGAGTGCTGTAAGAAGCATAGAAAGTGTGTTGTAGGAAAAATAGCAATAGAACTGAAACCTGGTTTTATTCTTGAAAAATTGAAAGAGAGGTTTTAGTAAGCAATAGAAGATATTGAGTTTCTAACAATTCTCCTTATGCTTCTATGAGATTGATTTGAATGAGCAATAGACCAGTGAGGGTCTTGTAAAAGAGAAGGCATTTTTATGTCAATCTATTATTCAAAATAGAAATCCAAGTTGGTGCTTGGTATAAGGGGTTGGTGCTCCTATCTTTGTTGCAGATAAATTAGGGGTTGGTGCTCCTTCCAGTGGGTGCTGGTAAACTATTTGTAAATATTGAATCCTTGCAAAGGCTGGATTTGGATTGTAGTCCAAATAGTCATTATTTGAGGAGTAGCCAAATCGGTGAACCTCGTTAAATCTTGTGTTGTGTGATGCTCTTTTGTTATACTTGCTATATCTATTTTTAAGCTTGCATTTTTAAGCATTAAGAGTTGCAGATTCAAGTTTTAAATAGTTACACTGATTCACCCCCCTCTCAGTGTCATTGTGAGAATATCAATTGGTATCAGAGCAAGGTACCTAAACAAGCTTAATCAGCTAAGGTGATCTTGGAAGATACACAATGGCAGGTGGTGAAGGATTTTCATCCAACAAAGCTCCATTGTTCGATGGAACAAATTACTCTTTCTGGAGACTCGGGATGCAGACATATCTGTGTGCATTGGGATACGACATTTGGGAGTCTATAGAAAATGGATACACAATACCCCCTACTCCTCCAACAGATGCTGTTGAGAAGAAAAAGTTTGAGAATAACTCTAAAGCTAAGAATGCTATTATGTGTGGGTTAGTAGACAATGAATTGATAAGGATCATGAGCTGTAAATCGACAAAAGACATATGGGACAAACTGTAGAGCATTCATGAAGGAGATGGCAAGATCAAGGAAGCCAAGCTACAAACACATCGAGCCCAGTTCGAAGCATTAAAGATGAATGACGATGAGAACATAGAGGCCTATATGCTGAGAGTAAATGGAATCATTAATGCGATTAGAGGACTCGACGAGGAAATAGAAGATGCAGTTGTTGTGAAAAAGGTACTAAGAACTCTCCATAAAAGATTTGATGCTAAAGTTTTTGCTATAGAAGAAGCTAAAGATCTAAATACTTTTAGCATGGATGAAATGCATGGTTCTTTAACTGCATATGAAATGAGAATAGGACAAACTAAGCCCTCAGACAGAGAAGCTGCTTTTCAAGCACAGAAAAATATAAAAGCTAAACAAGAATCCGAGGAAGAAGAATCTTCAGATGAAACTGAAGCAAACTTTGTTAGGAAACTAATAAAGGGAAAAGGAAAGTACAGAGGTAAGTTACCGTTTAAGTGTTTCAACTGTGGAGGCATCGGGCACTTTGCAGCTAAATGCCCAATGAATGAGAAAAACAAAAGTGATGAAGGGACACACCAAGAAAGAAGTGACTGGAAGAAGAAACCACATTTTAGAAAAAGGAACTTCAAGAAGAAAAGTTTCATTTCCAAGAATGTCACCTCTTCTGAAGACAGCTCCGATGAGGATTCTGAAGAAGAAACTGGTGAAGCCTTGTTCATGGCTTTTGAAGAAGAAAGAACAGAGGAAACCCAGGAGTGTGATGAAAAACTAGAGGATGAGGCTGTAGTAGATTTGGAAGGTGAGTTGGTTGCTGCACTTAAAGAGTTAAGTACAGAAAGGAAAAAGAATAAAAAGGTTTCAAGAAAACTTGAGGATGCCAATGAAATAATTATCAGTTTGAAAGTACAGACTGAAGAGTTTAAGAAAAAGTCTGAAGATCTTGAAGCACAATTAACCGTGAAAATAGATGAGTGCAACAAACTGGAAGAAGAGATTGTTGGCTTAAGAATGCAGCTAGAAGAAAAGAGTCAAAAACTGAGTTGCTACCACAAACTTGAAGGAAGTTCTGTGAAGCTTGATGAGATTATAAATAACCAAAAGCCTACAGGCATTAAATTTGGATTAGGCTTCGTAGAAGAAGAATCATCAATGGAATCAAAGGCCATAACTGTAGAACCAATAAAGAATAAAGATAAGGTCAGGGTTGATCAAGAAAAACCGAATCATGCAAAAGAAAACCATAAGGCCAAGCATGAAAGGAGTACTGCCAATGATGGATTCACCAAAGTCACATATCAAAGAAGAAGAAGACCCATGGCTCCTACTACAACATGGCAAAAACCATTACCCAGGTACACTCGTTCCTTTTTTGGTTATTGTTTTAAATGCAATGCTTATGGTCATAAAATTTCAAATTGTAGATATAATGTAGGACAAAGGAATTTCACTAGTAGAAATGTTTTTTCACCTTTGATAGATTATGCAGTAGAATGTTATAACTGTCATAACTTTGGACATATTGCAAGAAATTGTCGTAGCTCTTTTGCAGGAAATAAATATCAGGGAAGAAAGTATCAACCAACTGGATTGAAACAAAACAAAAAATTTCTCGAAAAACAGGCACAAGCCAATGAAAGGGAGAAGGCAAAACAAGTGACCAAATCTGCTATCAAATCAGAGTGGAAAGAAAAGGAGCAACCTAAGAAAGATAAGGAATCCTTGATCGTTCAAACAGCTCTCAAAGCCCAGAACAAATCTGCACCATGGATTCTGGATAGTGGATGCTCCAGTCATATGACAGGAGATAAACAAAAGTTTGATAAGTTACAGACATACGAAGGTGGTTCTATAAAATTTGGAAATAATGATGGAGCCAAGATAGTGGGTAAAGGATCAGTCAAATTAAGTGACGGAAAAATCAACTCTAAAGAAGTCCTATTTGTGGTTGGTCTGAAGCATAACTTACTGAGTGTAAGTCAAATTTGTGACAGAGGTCATGAAGTAATTTTCAAGAAGCAGGGCTGTGAAGTAAGAAAGACAAAAAATGGGAAGTTGATAGCTACTGGACTGAGAACTTCTGGAAATCTGTATACTCTCTCAGAGACTTCAGAAGGAGCTTGCTTGGTTGGACAGGAAGAAGAAAATTGGCTGTGGCACAAGAGACTCGGTCATATAAGCTTTGACAATCTGGTAAAAATCAGCTCAAAAAGGGCAGTAAGAGATATACCCACTATTGGCAAACCTTCAAATAGCATTTGTGCTTCATGCCAAAAGGGGAAGCAAACCAGAGCCACATTCAAAGCAAAAGAGTACTTCACGAGCAAGCCGTTAGAACTAATACACACTGATTTATGTGGACCCATGAGAACGGAAAGCATAAATGGCTACAAATATTTTATGCTGTGTATAGATGACTATTCCAGAATGACATGGGTACTATTTTTGAAGCTTAAATCAGAAGCCTTTGAGATGTTCAAGACTTTCAAAAACCATGTTGAGAATCAAACAGGAAAAAGAATTAAATGTTTAAGATCAGATAGAGGAGGAGAGTTTATTTCAGAGGAGTTTGTAGAATACTATGAAAAACATGGGATTAGAAGACAGTTTTCGACAGCAAGAACACCTCAACAGAATGGTGTAGTAGAAAGAAAGAACAATGCAGGAAATGGCACGGACCATGTTGACTGAGAGAAGAATTGCTGACAGGTTTTGGAAAGAGGCGGTTCATACTGCAGTTTACATCCAAAATAGGTGCATGTTGAGGCCGCATGAAAGCAAAACACCTTATGAACTGTGGTTTGGCAGAAAGGCTACAACAAAATACTTCAAAGTGTTCGGCAGCAAGTGTTACATTAAACGAACTGAAGATAATCTTGGCAAGTTCGAAGATAGAGCTGATGAAGGTATTTTTCTTGGTTACTCAACGAAAAGCAAAGCCTACACATGCTACAACAAAAGACTAAAGAAAATTGTGGAGAGTGCTGATGTTAAGGTTGATGAAGGTAGGGAACAAGAAATCAGCCATAAAGAAAACTACCCGACTTATGAAGAATTTATTGAAGAGGATGAAGATCAAGAAAAAGAAGAGAGACAGAAATCGGATTCAGATGATTTAGAAATAGAAGAAAATAGGAAATCCAAAATAGGCAGCTGGCAAAAAAATCATCCCAGAGAGCAAATTATTGGGGACCCCACAGTTGGTATTCAAACAAGAAGAAGAGTAGTAAACAACTACTCTCTGTTATCCAGCATTGAGCCCAAAAATATTATTGAAGCAAGCACAGATGAAATTTGGATGGAGGCAAGAAATGAAGAACTAGATCAAATTGAGAAAAACAAAACCCGGGAGTTAGTACCAAGGCCTCAGTAAATAAAAACATAATCGGTACTAAATGGATATTTCGAAACAAACTGAATGAAGACGGACGAGGTTGTAAGGAATAAAGCAAGATTGGTCTGTAAAGGATATGCTCAAGTTGAAGGGATTGATTTTGAAGAAACTTTTGCACCAGTGGCCAGACTTGAAGCAATCAGACTGTTTCTGGCTTTAGCAGTTCATAGGAATTTCAAAGTTTATCAGATGGATGTGAAATCAGCATTTCTAAATGGAAATCTTGAAGAAGAAGTTTATATTGAACAACCTGATGGTTTTCAACTCTGTGATAATCCTAACTTTGTTTGCAAGTCGAAGAAAGCATTGTATGGCTTGAAACAAGCACCTAGAGCTTGGTATGCAAGATTGGACAGCTATCTCACTCAGCAAGGATTCAAGAAAGGTATGGTGGATAGCAATTTATATATCAAAACTGAGAATGGCAATCTCATTGTCCTTGTTGTTTATGTAGATGATATAATATTTGGCAGCAGCAATGATGAGTCATGTAAAGACATAGCAAATAAAATGCAGAAAGAATTTGAAATGTCTATGATTGGTGAGCTTTCATATTTCCTCGGACTGCAAGTTAATCAAACTGAAAAGGGCATTTTTATTTCTCAAGTTAAATATGTGAAAGAAATGCTGAAAAAGTTCACTATGGAGGATAGTAAGCCTGTTAGCACTCCCATGACAACAGGCTATAAGTTGAGCAAGGATGACAAATCTCCAGATGTTGATCAAACAATGTACAGATCTATGATTGGGAGCTTGTTGTATTTGACAGCCACCAGACCGGATATCTTACAGGCAGTTTGCATGGTTGCAAGATTTTAGGCTAGTCCCAAAGAGACTCATGTGACAACTGTGAAAAGGATTTTTAGGTACCTCAAGGGTACTATGGAGTATGGGCTATGGTATCCAAAAGGAAAAGACTTCACTCTTTTTGCATATTCTGATGCAGATTGGGCAGGATGTATTGATGACAGAAAGAGTACCAGTGGAGGAGCATTTTATCTTGGAGATAAACTGGTAGCATGGCACAACAAGAAACAAGAATCAGTCTCTCTATCCACAGCAGAGGCAGAATACATTGCAGCAACAACATGTTGTACACAGATATTATGGATGAGACAAACACTGAAAGATCTTGGTATTCACTTCAATGAGCCAATTTCAGTTAAATGTGATAACACTAGTGCAATCAACATCTCAAAGAATCCGGTTATGCATTCCCGCACCAAACATATTGCAATCCGGTATCACTTTTTGAAGGATAAAGTTGCAGAAGGAGAGGTCAAATTGGAGTTTGTTCCAACTACAGAGCAAGTAGCAGATATATTCACAAAACCATTGCCCAAGGAAGTTTTTGAGTACCTTCGGAGTAAGTTGGGAGTAGTCACACTACCCAAGCACTGACTAGCTATGGGGAACACATTCTCAGGGGGAGCATTTAATTACTTATGCCTGAGAATGTTGTGCATAGACTCAGGGGGAGTCTGCAGCAGCCCTTTGGTATTATTGTCAAAGGGGGAGAAGAATTACAAGAAATTGCACATGTGTTGCCAACAATTCCAAAGGGGGAGATTGTTGAGCAAGGTGCAGCAAAAGTATTGTCATTGTTGTCAACACAGATAGATTGATGCAGTTGATGCAGTTCAGAGGTCAGTCAGAACATGTACAGTGAATTTCCAAGAAGACAGAAGTGGCCCAGATTCAAAAAATCAAAGAAAAAGACAAGTAAGAAAACTATCGCGATATCGCGACATGTTTTCTATCGCGATTTCGTGACATAACGGAGGAGAGAGAAGGCACAGCCAAAAATGTCATGATTTCATGACATAACGAAGGAGAGAGAAAAGTGCAGCAAAAAATGTCATGATTTCATGACATAACGGAGGAGAGAGAAGTCAAGTGGAAAAACTATCACGATTTCATGACATGTTGGAAGAAAAGAAGCCAAGTAGAAAAACTGTCATGATTTCGTGACATGTTGGAAGAAAAGAGGCCAAGTGGAAAAACTGTCATGATTTCGCGACATGTTGGAAGAAAAGAAGCCAAGTAGAAAAACTATCACGATTTCGTGACATGTTCGAAGAAAAGAAGCGAAGTAGAAAAACATTTCTACATTTAAGAAAATCATAATTTTGCGACATGTTGGAAGAAAAGAAGCCAAGTTGAAAAACTATCACGATTTCATGACATGTTCAGAGAAGAAACACTTGCAAGGAAAACTATCACGATTTCGTGACATGTTTAGAAAAGCGCAAAGTAAATATCACGATTTCGCGACATGTTTGGAAAAGCAGGCAAAGGAAACTGTCACGATTTCATGACAAGTTCGGAGAAGAAGCGCCAAGGATGAAAAGTGTCACGATTTCATGACAAGTTCGGAGAAGAAGCGCCAAGGATGAAAAGTGTCACGATTTCATGACAAGTTCGGAGAAGAAGCGCTAAGGAGAAAAAGTGTCGCGATTTCATGACAAGTTGTAGGAAGAAGCGCAAAGGAGAAAAAGCGTCACGATTTCATGACATATTGCAAGAGGAAGAGCTCGAGAGAAAAAGTGTCGCGATATCATGACATGTCACGTTTTTGCGACCTAAAGAGCAGAGAAGAGCCAAGGAGAAAAGATGTCACGATTTCGTGACATGTTTCGATTTCATTGGTGCATGCAAAAAGAGCTCAAGGCAGCGAATGCATCACGATTTCGTGACATGTCCCGTTTTCGTGGGCAGAGATAGAAAAGAGCTAGAGGCAGCGAATGCGTCGTGATTTTGTGACATGTCCCATTTTCATGGCAGGAGACAGAAAAGAGCTAGAGGCAGCGAATGCGTCGCGATTTCGTGACATGTCCCATTTTCGCGGGGCATGCCGAAAAGAGAACAAGGAGGCGGAGAATGTCACGATTTCGTGACATGTCGTGTTTTCGTTGTTGCATGTCGAAAAGAGAACAAAGAGGCGGAGAATGTCGTGATTTCGTGACATGTCATGTTTTCGTTGTTGCATGCCGAGAAGAGGACAAGGAGGCGGAGAATGTCACGATATCGTGACATGTCATGTTTTCACGGTCAACTGTCTAGAAAAGGTCAAAGGGGCAGAAATGTCGCGATATCGCGACATGTCATAGTTGCGCGGGTAAAAGCCGAGAAGCATGCATAGTGACAGTTGTCGGGGAAAGTGTAGAAGAAAATCATGCAGCCAGTTATGTAAGAGTTAACTGGAGTCAAAACTGCAGTTACAGGTGGTAGTTACAGAACAGTGCATTAAAGACAAGAACGGTTGTTACAGGGCCGTGATGCTGCAAGGCTGTCAAAAGTGCAGATATACCGAGAATCCTGATTAAAGAGAAATCCATTCACAAGTTGCGTGTGTCAGAAAGGGCAGTTGCGGGCAGAAGAAAAAGTTTGACTCAGAATTGAAAAGAGTGCCATCAAAAAGAGTAAATGTGCCGAGAGGGCAATTGCATGAAAGAGAGAAGATAAGAATAACAGAGCATCGAGATACGCAAAAAGGCTGTCAGGTTGCACAGAAAAAGCTGTCAGAATGAGTAGAGAAGACTGTCAGAATGAGTCAGAAAGAAAGCGGCTAAAAGACAGAGCGCGTCAGAGAGGGTGTGACAGATTGAACGTAGCCGAGAATGCATGAAAAATTGGAGGGAAAAGTAGAGCCGTTTGAAAGAGCCGTTCGAGTGAGCCAAGTATAAAGAACTAAAAAGGCGCAGTAAGTAAGGTTACTGCAACCGTGTTTTTATCTTGAAAAACTAAAAGTGAGGTTGGGTAGAGTGTTGTAAGAAGCATAGAAAGTGTGCTGCAAGAAAAACAGCAATAGAACTGAAACCTGGTTTTATTCTTGAAAAATTGAAAGAGAGGTTTTAGTAAGCAATAGAAGATATTGAGTTTCTAACAATTCTCCTTATGCTTCTATGAGATTGATTTGAATGAGCAATAGACCAGTGAGGGTCTTGTAAAAGAGAAGGCATTTTTATGTCAATCTATTATTCAAAATAGAAATCCAAGTTGGTGCTTGGTATAAGGGGTTGGTGCTCCTATCTGTTGTTGCAGATAAATCGGGGGTTGGTGCTCCTTCCAGTGGGTGCTGGTAAACTATTTGTAAAGATTGAATCCTTGCAAAGGCTGGATTTGGATTGTAGTCAAAACAGTCATTATTTGAGGAGTAGCCAAATCGGTGAACCTCGTTAAATCTTGTGTTGTGTGATGCTCTTTTGTTATACTTGCTATATCTATTTTTAAGCTTGCATTTTTAAGCATTAAGAGTTGCAGATTCAAGTTTTAAATAGTTACACTGATTCACCCCCCCTCTCAGTGTCATTGTGAGAATATCACATACATACATAAAAATGTCTGATGGAAAAAGGTATTTGTTGAATCTGACTATCAAGTCATGATTAATTTGTTGAAGACTCCTAAGAATCATAACATTGATTGGAGAATAAAAAGAATTGTTGAGAATATTCAATTAAATCGGATGGGATTTTTTAAAGTTGAATACAATTATGTGGTTAGAGAATAGAACAAGAGTGTTGATTATTTAGCTAATTGGGCATTGGACAAAGGTGATCTTACATACTACGACCACCCTCCTATATGGTGGTATTTGCAAATAAGGGAAGCTCTTCTTTCTATCCTTTATTTGGATGGCTCCAGTACTAGAGGTACCTAGTTCATTTTTTCTTTGTTTTTGCTTCTCTTTGGTTTGGTCAAGGTATTTTAGTTCCCTTGCTCATACTGATCATTCTTATGTTTTCTTTGTTGATTCTTGCTTGAATAGCCTTTTGGCCTAGAAATTCCAAACTTGTATTTTATTTTTCCTCATTTTTTATTTTTCGATGTGTGTGTTGTTTTGTATTATTTTCATTCTAATTTATTTTTATGTTTTTTGTGTTGTTTTTTATTTTTTTGTGTTTTATGTTTTTGTTCTTTTGTGTGCATGTGTTTATGTTTTGTTGTGGTTGTGTGTTGTTTTGTTGTTTTTGTGGTTTCTTGTGTGTGTTTTTTTGTTGTTTATTGTTTTTTATGTTTTTGTGTTTGTTTTGTGTTTTTTGTTGTCTTTTGTTGTTTTTGTGTTTTTTTATTTTTATTTATTATCGTTTTTTGTTGTTTTTGTATTTTTTTATTTTTATTTATTATCATTTTTTGTTGTTTTTGTGTTTTTTTTGTGTTGTGTTTGTTTGTGTTTTTTTTTTAGGCATGCTCTTTGAGTGTGTTGAAGGGGGTAGGCCAGGTGCGAGCCTTGGGTATTTTTGGTAGAATAGATACCCCTGCCTCCTTAGGACTTACCCGAAAGTGGCATCCCAATTGGGGTGTTTTCCACAAACTATATATATATATATATATTGAGTTTTAGATCTCTATAATACAAAGACATCAAAATCAATAGTTTCAATTTTGGATCACAAACCAGAGGATAAATATTTAATGAAGAATATAACCAGAATGTTGTAGAATCCCTTTTATTAATTAATCAATTAATATAGTTATTGGATAATTATAGACTCTCTAAAGTGAAGTTTCATATTCTTGAACCCCTATGTAGGGTTTGTTTCCTTAGGAACATCTATAGAACCTACTTATGAAGCAAGATTTATTTCCTATAGAACCAAAAGTTTCTCCTAGTGCCAAACTTAGATTTACATACTTGCAATCATACCTAGATATATCCTTACACCTCTTTCATTTAAGTGTTTTTGAATTTTATAGAATATGCATTCTACATCTATTGGTAATATTTAAAGTGATAATATATATATATATAGAGAGAGAGAGAGATGGATTATTTTGTAGCCTTTATGATTTGTAGTCTTCCATACATATATAAAAAGTCACATTTCGAACCAACTAGGCATTGGTTTATTTCTTTAAAATTTGAGGGTAGAAACCCTTCTTCTTACTTTTCTAAAATAAGGAATTCCTACTTATGTTAATGATGGTTTTCCAAATTTTAACCCTAAATTCTATGTAATGATTTGTTGCAAATCAAGGAAAGTACTAACAAAAACTTTTCTTGATTTTATTGTACAATTGATCCTCAGTTTTATCATATTATTTAACTATCCATTAACCTTATCATACTATGATTGTATTGATTTATATTTGAGGGGCACATTAATTGAGAAATGAGATAAAAAAGAGTGTCATCAACAAATAGAGATGATATTCAAAGGGGATTTATTTTCTAATCTTAATGTCTTTGATTATTTTTTAGATTTTCCTTTGAGAGTCCTCTTCTTGATACCTTAACATAAATAATAAAGAGATAAACAAATAGTAGATCATGCTAATTACATCCATGATATTATTCTAAGTATATAAAACTAATTCCATTAATTAAAATACAATATTTTGAAGTATTATAACAATATTTTTTACACCAACCTTGATTGAAACCACAAGTTTTAAGAATATCATATTGAAAAATCTAGCAAACCTTATCATAGACTTTTCTTATTTCCAATTTTACAAGCACTAACTAGTTTTCCATGGACTAAATATAATGTATGGCTTATTTTGTAATGGTTATATCTTAAATGATTTGCTTACTATGAAGAAAACAACTTTGGTCCTTTGAGAAAACTGAATCTATAAGTTTTTCAATCTATTTACCATAAGTTTTTAAATTATCTTATAAATCATATTAAAAAGTCTTATCAAATGCAAATTTCTAAAAATATTTTATATCACCTTTATTGGAAACCAATATGATAAAGGTGGAATTTGTTATCACTTATTACAACTTTCATTTTCTTATCCTCTTCAACCACAATCAACATATTGCACATCAACATATCCCAAACATTTTGAAAGAAAATTATAATGAATCCATTAGAGCCAGGAACCTTGCCAAAATGGGAAGATAAAATTTCCCCCTAAAGATCCTTTCTAAAGATATATTTTTGATAGATTTTAATAAAAATGGGTTTTGAAAAGGGCCCCAAAACCTTTTAAAAAGAACCAAATGTCAATAGACCTAAACCAACAACAAAAAAGGAAACGTCCAAGACAAACCATAACTGACGAAGGAGAATCCCAATAGGATGATCCTAATAAAATAACCCAAAGCTGCATACAAAAGGGATGGTCCTAGGGGGAATATATTATCAAGAACAAGATCAAGAATCAGTGCCATTAATCTTCAAGGTTGATATTTACAACAACATTGACATCTGTAGTATCTTTGGAATTCTCGAAGAGGGACTTGAACTGGTCGTGAAGCTCATACAAAAATTTTACATCTTGCTGATAGACGGTCTAGGCCACCTTTGTCAAATTTGCAACCATATACAGGTTGACCACAATGCTAGCAACAAGGCTAAGAACAAAGTTTTGGAGGAAATTTTTAGAGGAAACATCTTTGGGCTCAGACATCAAATCCATAGGAGGGATTTCCTCAAAGGTAGCCTTGGGGAAAGATTCCTCAATGTTTTGCTTTTTGGGGTGATGGTAAACCTTGGTCATGGCTAAACTGGGATTGCACTTGGTGGAAGTAGAACTGGGATCGCTCTTGACGTGAATAACACTCCTAAGGGATCTATGTCTAAACTCATACTCAACATAAGTGGAAGTCCCTTTTTTATTGGATTTGGGAGTTTGATCTTTGGATGAAGGTGAAATAAATTCAGGGTATTCATCATTACTAGGGATGTCTTGAACAAGGGTTTCATGTCTATGGCTCTCGATGGGATTGAAATGGGGAAGACTACTGGAGACCATGACCTTTTTGGATAAAGCATAAATAGCATGATTATATAAGATGAGGTGAAGGTCTTGGTGAATGGGCTGAGTGGACTTCCTCTTTCTGACATTGGTGATGGATAATTCTATGGACCTAAATAGATAGTCAGGGATGTTAACTTTCTTAATATTCCTGACGCGGTTTAGGAAAGCTATGTGGAAACTACAGAGGGGGTTGTCAATTTTATCGATTGTTATGAACTGCATGATAGGGATCATGACACGATCCCAGGGAGAAGGCAAGGAAGTACGTATAATTCCTCCATTTTCAATAACTAAATACTTACCTTTATCTATAAATTTATCCATATCCAACACCAAGTGCCTGTTGTGTCTAATGGTGCACACATCAATTAGAAACCCAAAAACTTCTGCCAGTAATTGGATATTTATCTGGAACTCAAGACCTTGAAGAAAAATATATCCATGATCCCATGTCCTAAAAATATCCTCGATCATTTAATCATCACTTCTAGATAAATTCTTTAGAATTTTTAAAAAATCATGGCTCCCTAATATTTCTTTGACCACAGGGTCGATCTGGAGGGAGTCGAGCTCAAGCAAAGCCATGAAAAATGGGGATGGAAATTGAGAAGTATGAAGCACTAGTGGAAAGGAGGACAATAATGATGGATATGGTTCACACCCATATTATGGATAAGTTTATAATTATAATTAGAACAAATGCCAAGAGATCTGGGAATGGATTTTCCTAGGGGTCATTGTTGCTTTCGATCTGCAGAGGTGCTAGGATCATGTACCAAGGAACAAGAGATGTTTCTCGTATGGGAAAGGAGTGAATACAATAGACTGATCATCATTTATCTAGGATAAAACATGATTTTGGGAATGATGACAAACCAAGGTAGCACATGAGAAGTTTTAGTCAATGACAACCAAGGCGATAAATAAGAACAAGCTAAAAAACCATACAAATACCACACTGGAAGGGAGATGGTTGACACGTGAATAGACTGACAATGAAGCTAGAAGTTTTAGGGAAAAATATGAAAAACAAGTAGGAAATACAAGGTGATGGATTGGGGATGGAGGGACGTAGGGAGGAGGGGGAGGCTGCTAATTAGAAAATGGGGTGATGGAACACGGGGGAAATGATAGAATTATGGGATGACAAGGATGATAGGGTGAAAGATAGTGACATGGCATGGTAGGGGTTGATAGGAGGGGTGATCTGGATGGAAATTATAGGGTGGGGTAGGGCCAAGATAGGTAAAGGGTGGGGAAGGGACGAGGATGCCATACACGTGGAGAGGCAAACATTGAGGAGGATCAGGTTGATGATTTGGAAAATTCTAAGGGTAAGTTGTCCAATGGGGATGGACAAGCAAAAGGGCTCAGTGAGACATGGAACAATCAAAAGCTGCAATATTAATAAGATTTTGGGGGAAATCATTGGACCAAACACTTAGAGTATGTTGATTTGGGTGAAGGTTGGCAAGTGAATCAACTACACGATTGGCTTCCCTAAATATGTGTTGAATGATGATTTTAGGAAGGTCATGGAGGAGTCTTTTGGCTTCTACTATGATGTTTCTTATTATCTAGTTTTGCACTTTGTTGTTTTTGAAATAGTTTATTACGTTCAAGGAATCACCTTCAACTATGAGTCTGTATTGGAAAGTGTTGATGATTGAGAGGCCACAGTAGAGAGCTTTGGCTTCAACTGCATGATCAATTTGAATACCCAGATCTTCCGCAAAGGTAATGATAATTTTTCTTTCTAAATACCTTATCATCAATATATCTTCATGTCTTTATGTGATAATCTATGAAATATTTTACAAAAGCTCACTCTGAGTCTCCCTACCTTGCACAAAATCTCACTCCAAGTCTCCCTACCTTGTAAAAATTAATTTATTTCTTATTGATCTATTCTTCTTCTTCATTGTGTCCATCTAGAGTTAAGATAATTTTGATCATATGTGTAGACACCAAAATCTAGCCACTTGTCATCCATCCATATTTCCCAATCTCCATTGCCCATTATATATATTTGTTAATATATATTTAAATATTAATATTATATATATATATATATATATATATATATTATATGAATATTAATATTATATATATATATATATGATATGAATTAATATTAGCCCTCTGTCATGTTTTAATCTTAGCCATCCATCCACCTTAATCCATGCCACTTGCCCAGATTTAATCTCCACCCTTCCTCATGTTTTAATCTTGACTACTCAAATTATGTCATTGGAACCCTAACATGTCTAAGGAAAGATTATAAAAAGGATAAATTTTGATGACTCAACCCCTAACTAAGTCCTCTAAGTTCTTGGAATCTCTAAGTGCCTAAGTTCACTAAGTTCCTTGAGATATTTTTAGAGTCCAAGACCTAGCCCTCCCTCGTTTCCATCCTCACCTCCATCATCACCATTCATAGTCCACCGCTTCTATCGTTGCCCTTCTCACATGAACCAGATATGGTTTTGCATCATTTCCATTAATCCTCAAACATCCTCTCGAGTCGTTTGAGCACCCTCCAAATCCTATCAAGTGCTCACTAGATCCCTTTGAGCACCTACCAGAGCCCATTGAGCACCCACCAGAGCCCACAGAGCATCACTGGGTATTTTTGATCATCCTCGAGCACCCAGAGGTGTCTCATGCACCAGATCTGTAGCCCTATGTCCCTTGGGTGTTGTTAGGGTATATTCGCAACTATCACTAACATCATTTACGTAAGAAAAAAATAGAAATAGAAGGTTTATTGACAAGGTAATTGTTCTATACATTTTATTTTATATTCTTAGATCTGTTTACAACTTTTATTCTATAGTTAGGGTTTAGTGATTTTATTTCTAAGGGTCTCATGTAGTGGAGCCCTCACAGATGTTACTAATCCTTATTACTATTTGTTGTGTGTAGGTATAGGAATCATATGTTTGGAAGTTTTTGAAGCTAGGGTGGCCCTATTTAGGATACACAAGCCCACCCACAACCTCGTTGGGATCAGACAAGCACGAAGACACCAACCATTCTTTTTAACTAGGGTTTCGAAGAACCCTAGAAATCTGTAATATTTTATCAAAAATATTGTAAATTCCCACATTTGGGGTATATTTATTATAACATTTGAGATCCACCTGCAACAATAAAGAGTTTTATTTTATTTGTGCAATCTTTATGTTTTATTTTACTTACTATTCCTTTATATTATTATTGTATTGGTGTTGCTTGATTTCTAATTCACAATATGAAAGGATAATTCTATTTTAGTAGTAGCATGAAAAAATGGTATTTCTATATCTTTCTTGATCCATCTAGCCTTTTACTTTGGGGCCTAATATATATCTTCCATTTGTAATATGTTGTGATATTCATAAAGTAACTATTTTCTTCCACATAAGTATATTGATTCTTTATACTAATTTCCACTAGTTCTTGTATATCCTTCAACTTGTATTTAACTTTATTGTTTCTTATATATGATACTAATACATTTGATATTCTAGATTTTAATCTATCCATTTATATATTTTATTTTTGAAATAAACCTAGATATATATAATCCTTTAAAATTTGTTTCATCCCACCATAACATAACCATTTGGAAAAAATAATCAAGACGTTGGAGCCACATAGACTAAAAACAAGAGGGATTTGAATGACCAATACTAAAGATATCAAATCTAAAAAAATGATTTTTTTATTTTATTCTACTTACAACAAACTATTTTAAGATATTGTGTACTCTAACAAACTATAAAATAATAGAAACTTGTCTACCCGTTTTACCATATGATATTTTCCTAAATATCTACTATCCCATATAGATTGAAATCTTGAAGTAAAATTATCACAAAATCCATATAAATTGATAAAGAGACCAAAATCCTTTATCGATCTAAATTATTTAAGAATACCACCATTCTTCACAAGAATCTAGAGATCATAATTTGACTCATTATTGAATTTGACATGAATAAATCAATTTTTTCTAATATCTATCATGAAGAGTAACATTATTTGAGCATATACATCTCTTTCTTACAAAAAGACATAAAACTCAATTACTTCTTGTTTTTATAAATTGTTCATTCTATATTTTTGCAATACCTCTTGATGATCCCATAATAGAAATTGAAATATATTTCCCCTATCCTTCAAATCCTTTTAAGTATATAATTACATTCCTTAATGCATATCTTTGTTATGTATATTAAAATAAATTTAGAACTATGAAAAAGTCTTAATTCCTTGACAACTTTTTGTAGGCTATATTCACAATATCTCAAGGTATCATCTCCATTATCATTTTTATTAATAAATGTAGGGATAGTCCCACTTCTTGTTAACACACAAGTGATGTTTTTTCTTTGGTAATTCTTTGAGGGTCTTTTCTCCTTTATAATTTTCACTAGTGTTCTCATCCTTGACAACCTTCTCCATCTACTTGTTGTGGTACAGTGGTAAATGCCCTGGGTGTTGGTAGAGGTCAACCCAGGTTCCATTCCCCTTGTCTCCATCCTGCAGATATATGGTATATTTAGGAATGTCCTATGTGCTGGTAGAGGCCGACAAGGCTCCATTCCTCCTATGCCCAACCTGTTGAAAGTGGCACCTCGAAAGGGGTGTTTTCCACTATAAATTAGTTTTATCCGCCCATGTAGAGGAGTTGGAGAGCAAGTGGGTAGTTAAACCTCTCTAGTTGCTAAGAGGCCCAGGTTCAAATCTCTCACCTCACATGTTGCGGATATGTTATGTAATGGTTCCCTCGTGGTCACAGTCTGTTTACCCCTGGTGGCCACCACCCAAAAAAAAAAAAAACCTTCTCCATTTTTTTAGATTGTTCAAAACATTATTTATCATATATATGTTTGTACTACCATATGGAACATGAAGTACAATGGATAAACATGAAATTATTTTTGAAAACCCTAACATGCAAGGAGTAACTTCCATAGTACTTACTTTCTTTACTTTGATAGAAATCCTAAATTCCAATGGATTAAATCCATACTATTTTATTTATTATGTGGTGTTGGAAACATTGAAGTGAAAGTGACAACATGTAAACTACATTAAAAATATAATAAAAATATTATTTTATGCTATTTGAGATAAATAGATGACTTACATGGATAAAATATGTGGACTCTTCCACACTTTGTCATTTAAAAGTTAACTTTGTTATCTTACTTCTTAGATTTAATTACTATTGAATTTGAAAATGCACATTTCAATTCCTCAAACCATAAATCCTTCTTAGGTTTTTTAATATTTGCTTTGAAATAACTCTAATGATCTAATCCATCTAATCAAATAGATGGACTTTCTTTACAACTTTTGGAAAAGTGGAAAATCCTTGAACTAGGCCATATCCTTCTAAAGTAGACTCCCTTTTCTTAATATTTAAGATTGTTTCATAATCAAATATTTTCCTCTTTCATAACTATTTTTATTTTACAATATCTTGAATTGTGTTCAATCTCATTGTGTAATATTTTCATAGTCCACTTATTGAACTCATTCTCTTGATTTATAGTTAATCACAATGAATTCTAATTTCTTTTAATTTATTTTTATTGCATTTTTTTTTATTCTTTTGTAAAGAAAAATTTTCTTTAAATAATTGGTTTAAAAATGAGAAAGAGTAGGATTTAATGATTTTTTTTTAACAAGGGGGGTGTTTAATAGGAATGGTTTAATAATTTAAAAAATGAAATGTGAAATCGAGGGGGGGGTTAATAATTTTAAAAATTGAAATGTGAAAGCGAGAGAGGGGTTTAATAAAAAAAATATAAAATCAATGTGAGATAGTTGAAATAGTTCAGGGGAAAACACAAGGGAATAGAATGTGTAGAGATGTAAAGCGAGAGAAAAAGAATTTAGAAAAAATGAAATTTGAGGTTATGGAGATGCGGAGTGGGGGAAAACGAAAGGGAACGAAATGCGTGGAGATGCAGAGCGGTAGAAAATGCATGGGAGTTGCACCGAATAATAATAAAAAAACTAATTAATATAAAGTAGGGAGGGGAGTTGTGCCCAATAATTTAAAAGAAAAAAATCATTACTTATAGGAAATAAAATTTACCTTTTTGGAAGAGATATTTTGAAAACCTTTATTTCTTCGTGAAAATTTGAAAACTTTATTTTTAGTGCACCAAATTTCTTCGTTAATTTCTTCTGGTTCTATAATCATGCTCTGATACCACTTGTTAGGATACTGCATAAATATTTAATATTCGCAACAATACTTCAACATTGTACTATTATTAACAACATGTAAACAATAATAATTCAAATTCAAATGGCACAAACAATATGCAATCAATTACCATGAGCAATAATTAAAATATAGAAAATTCAAACATTCAAGGCCATGGATTTTTCTAGCATTAAAATGTTGTAAGAAATAATTGAAATATTATTTTAGCATTATGTAGATATGCAATATTTGATGAATTGAAATCGATGCATTAAGTAGAAAGGGGGAGAATGATGAGTCCCAAAAATATCATACTTTGGTACCATCTCTAGCATGATCTTCCATGTTAAAAATGATATTATGTGACTGTTTATTATAATTATGATGTAATTTATAGATGCTATACAACTTTAGGCATAGATTATATTTTATCAATAAACAACAATAAGAGATAAATTTTAGCACTTTTGGGTTGATAAATTAGTTAAGGAAGAATTCAATAGTGCTACAGAACCAATCCTTAGCTACAAAACCAACTATAAAACTAATTTGTAGCTATAAAACCAGTTATAGAATAAATCTGTAGTTAGAGAACTAGCTATAGAACCAATCCATTGTTATAAAACTATGGAAGGGCCACAAAACTATAGAAGGACTGCCTAACTATGGAATAACCTATAGAACTACAAAAGGATTGTAGAACTATGGATGGATTTTCAAACTATAGAAAGACTACAAAATTTGAATAGATTGCAAAACTATGAAAGAACTACAAACTATGGGTGGACTACAAAAACACCTATAGAACTATGAAATTAACTATGTAAAGGTTTCCAATTATGTAATAGAACTCTACAACAATCCCAACTAGCTCCCAAATAAATTTAGAGATATAAATTAAATTAATTTCTAACTAATTTGGTTGATATAAACTAGTTAGTCATAAATTACATTTATTGAGATCAATTTCTAATTGATTTGGTTGAATCCAAATTAGTTAGATGAAAATTAAATTTGTTGAGATTGTTTTCAACTAATTTTTTTAGATCCAAATTAGTTAGAATCTTTACCAACTTATTCTAGTTGTTATATCCTTTAGATAGAATTGGTTGGATTTTTTTCCAATTAATTCTAATTTGAGATCTTCTACTCTAGTAGGTTGTTAATGATTTATTTTGTATATCCTCATAAAATAGAAGGCATGTCGTATTATAAAAGGTTGAAGATGATATATCCAAATATTGAATCCTTGTCTTCTCCATTTCCCTTGTCTTGTTATTTGAGTAATAATATGAGTTAATTTAGGGCATGGAGATATCCTTTAGATTTAGCAAGGATGCACCTTTTTTTTTGCATAAGTGGGAGAGATCCATATCCCATTAGAGCAGGATTAATGTAGAATTATTTTTGTTTTATTAAATAGGTTAGTAAGTAATATAAATTATTTTAGTTAGGCTGGACTTGAGTTTCCTTTATGGATGGGTATATACAACACATGCTTTAGTCAAGTTTGTATGCTACCATATTGATAAAGTACAATGATGATATATTTATCTAGTCAAAGTACTATCAAATAAAGATCAGACTTGGATACATTCCTTGTGCTAGAAAAATCACTTTTCTTATTTTACCAATTAGCAAAATTAGAATATGATCCAAAGCAATTGATGGTTGATATGTGATCTCATCAATTTTGAACGATGTCAATTCCATGGATAGGATAAGTCTACTCTTGGTTTTTGAGATAAATATAGATGTAGTGGAAATTTTCCCCTCTTGTAGTGGATGGAGGTAATCCATTTTATCTAAGATATATTTCATACCATATTTATGTAAAGGATATATTCTCAAAATCTCCAACCAAAGGATAAGATATGGCATAAAAGATAATTTTATTACTATGTCCCATGGGGTTAGAGTTGAGATATCTAACATTGATAATGCTAGACTCCTTATGCATAGAAATATTTAAAGTGTTGTGCTTCTTAGTTTAATTTTATGAAACATCATGAGCCTGCATCTTAGGATCATGTTAGGATCCACCTCCACACCTTCCTAAGATACTATATATCCCAACTATTCTACCTCATGGACCCAAAGGAACACTTAGACCTTTTGATAAGTAGTGTTTCCTTCCATAAGAGATGGGAAAATTGGTCCACATGAGCTACATATGGTTCCCAGGATTTGTTGTAAACTAAGATATCATCAAACAAGACTAGTATAAACTTACAAAGAAAATGGAAAAAGATACAATTCGTGATACTCAGTAAAATTGGAGCATTAGTAAGACCAAAGGACATTTCTAAGAACTCGTAATGACCCTTTTGCATGAAAAACTAGTATTGGGAATATCCTCTTCTATAATCCTAATTGAATGGAACCCAAAGTGCAAGTCAAGTTTTTTTAAGTATTTAATACCATTTAATACATCCAATAAATCATCTATAACACATGCCCCAAGATTTTTATTTATTATACACTATAACAATTGGAGAAGAATAAGGATAGATGCTTATAAATTTCTTTCTCTAATATCTTCTAGACTAGCTTCTCAATATCAAACTTTTGGGGCTAGGGATAGCAATAAGGATGAGCATATAAAGGCTAACTTATCAAAACTAGGTGGATGGCATGATCATGTGTTTTCTTATGGTAAATACCCATTTGTTTAAAAAATACATCCACACAACAATCCATAATGATCTACAAGTCCAAAGGAATATCTAGAAGAAGTGATTCCAAAGATGAAACTTCCATGTAATTAACCTACATAAATAATCCATGATTGCTTTCTTTAATATATTATTCATGTTTTATGAGATAATTACATTGGAAGGAGGTTAGATCCCTTAGAGATAGATGGTTTTATTTTTCTCTATCCATTTGGCATGTAGTCATTATAGATTAATAGTAACATCATTGAGTTGCGATAGTCATTCTGCTCCTTGTTGTGACTTTTGCACAACTAGCCCCAAAAAAATTGGGGATCCACCTTTTTTTTTTTGTTGTTGAGGATTTTGGTATCCTTGGGGAGATGATTTTAGCATACTTTATTTTTGGCATTCGTATTTCAGTTCTAAGGTGCTTTGTCGACTAGAGTTGTATGTCTTCTTTCATACTATTTTGGAGTGTTGGTTGTCTTTGAGTGATGATTTTGATGTGCTTCTATCCTTGGGTTGGCTTTGCATTTTCCAAGGTTAGGGGTTGGATAAAATCTCCTTGTGTTATCTTCATTCGAGTGCATAGTAGTTTGGTTAGATTTTATTGCCTTCATCAATTTCAAGGTCCTTGGGTGGTGGCTAGTTGCCTCCTATTGTTGTAGTGTTATGATTTTTGAAGCTAGCTTTAAAAACTTTACATTTATTCTGCATTTCCATAATTAAAAGTTTTTAAAGTTGACTTCACTTTTCTTTTTGAATAGGACCAAAATTAAAACATAAAATAAATTTACATATAGTTTATATATGTAAACTTATATAAAATAAAATGAAAAAAATAATGTATATTATATATATACATTTAAAATGAAAACAAAAAAATAAAAATAAATTAATAAAAGAATTATTATTATTATTATTATTATTATATATCTATATATATATATATATATTATATCATAATAATATTAATAAATAAATAATATATATATAAATATATATAAATGAAAAATCATATCTATATGTGTGTTTTCATATATATGATGTTCTAAAATATATATATATATATATATTCCATTGGAATGAAATGTATCTATATATATTTATATATATATAGATAGATATCCTAGGATAAATTCCCAAGACATGTTATGGATGTGTGGCATTTTTGTTTTATCAAGAGACTATCGTATTGTAGTTCGAGGAAGTAACGTTGTCAGAGACTTTGGACGAAATGAACTTTTCGAACACCTATGATGACGCGGATTACCAAATGAGATTAGACCCACCGTTCAACCGAGATGAACCAGCGGTGATAACGTGCAGCCAACACTGAGGATGCACTGGAATTATAGGTGGTCAGTGATGAAGTTCATCGACATGGAAACCAAGTAGATAATTTGGGGCATCAGCATGGATGAATGTGGACACAACTAGATACAACGAAATCACTGATGACATGGCCACATCCACAGTGGAATGCTGAGTCTACAAAGACTACACGTAGGATATCGAACTCAGGTGTGTGTATAGTTAGATGGGACCCACAGCATAGTGGAACAAATATCATCCAAGTGTAATGGTAAACGCTAGTTCACTGCAATTAACTATGGTGGCAATTTCATATTATGACAGACCTCCCGACAGGGCAGCAAAGAGCGTTTTCAATGACAAGCAAGGTAATCTAGATTGGGTACCGCTCTACCATCTTGAACATACCGATATAATGAGGCAACCTAGATTGTGGAGTCAAAAAGGCTTGAACCGTGAAATGATTTGAATAATTGATGTGTTGTGGACCCCGCAACCATGTGTATGAAGGCGATAAAATAATTTAAAATGCCTCCCTAATAAAAGCAAATGGGAATACGTTACAACGAAAAAAAAAGGAATGAAGAATATTGTGGAAGCTCCAAGGTTATATTGGCATGGAAAATAATTAAGTTAATTAATCACGTGGACAGTATTATGGTATAAGGCAATGCTTGGTCATATACTATTTATTCAATGAAGATAAGTTAAACATGAAGTCATCCGTCATGGATGTCATAAATATTGGAAGAGCGTTACGAAGTCGTAAGTAAAAATGATAACACCCATGCATTAATTGAGAAGCAATATAGATTGACGTTACAAGGCCCATGGGAAATGAAATAGAAAATGGAGAATGAAAGGAGGGTAAAATGAAAGACCCGTCGATAAACCAAGATGTGGGAATATGAAACCAGGGAAGAGAAGTGAAAGGGCAGAAACAAAGAGTTTTGTAAATCTTTAAAATCCCCTTTAAAACAGAGAACAGGGGCTGGTTCTTCTTTGGAAGACCAATGCTTCTGGAAAGACATGTAAAAACAGAGATGTTTTTAATACAAAACACACCAAAAATTTGCATTCTATGAGAAAAATAGGATTGTGTCTATGCATGCTTTGTTTTACTGCTTATTTTTTCTCTTCACGTTTTAGGATTAGTAGACGATGTTGAATGCATCTTTTTTATGATTGCATCATTGAATATGTTAAAAGATGAAATTTATTTTTTGTTTTCCTTAGAAACTCGCATGTAGGTTATGTCAAGTTGTGCAAACGCAGATCCGGATAAACTAGGTTGCATGCATGGATGCCTCATATCTTCATTTTTGCAGGAATATGATGGCATCACACTGGTTGTAGCGTGTTTAACATCTTCAACTCTCGGTTTCGTTTTTCAATTTTTTTTTTACTTTCTAACTTTTATTTTACAGATTTTTTTTAATTTTCAAGCATTAAAATAAAAATAAAAAAAATAAAATGATAGAAATAATTACATGGAGCCCTAGAATGAACTTCAAATTTTTTTTTTTTCTAACTTGTATTTTGCAGATTTTTTTTTTTTTCAAGCATTAAAATAAAATAAAATGATAAAAATAATTACATGGAGCCCTAGAATGAACTTCAATATTTCATATGCAATAGATTTGAACTCATTTCGAGGCCATTTCGATTTTATAAATATTTTTGAAATTTGTTGTTTTTAAGGGTTTTTATAATTTCATAATTTTATATTTTTTACATTTTGAAGCCAAATCAGATTTTTTCAGCTTCATACTTCATTTGCAAGCATAAATGAGCTTTCCTTTATGAAAATTTCAATTTCATAAAGGGGGTTAAATTTTAATGGTATTTCACAAGCCATAATTTTTGGAGCAATAAATACACCTTTCTTGGTGGAAATTCTGATTTCATTAAAGAGAGATAATTTATCATTACATCAAATGCTAGTGTTTTAAAGCATCAAAATATTGGACCCATCGTTCGACCAGGACAAACCAGCGGTGATAACGTGCAACCAACACTGAGGATGCACTGGAATTATAGGTGGCCAGTGATGAAGTTCATCAACATGGAAACCAAGCGGATAATTCGGGGCGTCAGCATTGACGAATGTGGACGTAACTAGATACAACAGAATCACTGATGACATGGCCACATCCACAATGGAATTTTGAGACTACAAAAACTACATGTAGGATATCGAACTCAAGTGTGTGCACAGTTAGATGGGACCCACAACATAGTGGAACAAATATCTTCCAAGTGTAATGGTAAACGCGAGTTCACTGCAACTAACTGCAGTGGCATTTTCATATTATGGCAGACCTCCCATCAGGGCAACGAAGAGTGTTTTCGACGACAAGCAGGGTAATCCAGATTGGGTGCCGCTCTACCAGCTTGAACATATCGACATAATGGGGCAACCTAGATTATGGAGTCAAAAAAGCTTGAACCATGCGATGATTTGAATAATTGACGTGTTGTGGACCCCGCAACCATGTGTATGAAGGCAGTAAAATAATTTAAAATGCCTCCCTAATAAAAAAAAGGGGAATACATTACAAAGAAAAAAAAGGAATGAAGGATATTGTGGAAGTTCCAAGGTTATATTGGCATGGAAAATAATTGGGTTAATTAATCACACGAACGGTATTATGGTATAAGGCAATGCTTGGTCATATACCATTTATTCAATGAAGATAATTTAAACATGAAGTCATCTGCCATTGATGTCATAAATATTGGAAGAGTGTTACGAAGTCGTAAGTAAAAATGATAACACCCATGCATTAATTGAGAAGAAATATAGATTGACGTTACGAGGCCCATGGGAAATGATATAGAAAATGGAGAATGAAAGGAGGGTAAATTGAAAGACCCGTCGGTAAACCAAGAGGTGGGAAGATGAAACCAGGGAAGAGAAGTGAAAGGGCAAAACGAAGATTTTGTAAATCTTTAAAATCCCCTTTGAAACAGAGAACAGGGGCTGGTTCTTCTTTGGAAGACTAATGCTGCTAGAAAGACATGTAAAAACATAGATGTTTTTAATACAAAACACACCAAAAATTTACATTCTATGAGCAAAATAGGAGTTTGTTTATGCATGCTTTGTTTTACTGCTTATCTTTCCCCTTCACGTTTTAGGATTAGTAGATGATGTTGAATGCATCTTTTTATGATTGCATCATTGAATATGTTAAAACATGAAATTTATTTTTCGTTTTCCTTAGAAGCTCGCACCTAGGTTATGTTGAGTTGTGCAAACACAGATTCAAGTAAACTAGGTTGCATGCATGGATGTCTCACATCTTCGGTTTTGCAGGAATAGGATGGCATCACACTGGTTGTAGCGTGTTTAACATCTTCAGCTCTCGGTTTCGTTTTTCAGATTTTATTTTTATTTTCTAACTTTTATTTTGCAGATTTTTTTTAATTTTCAAGCATTAAAATAAAAATAAAAAATAAAATAAAATGACAAAAATAATTACATGGAGCTGAAGAATGATATTCAATATTTCATACGCAATAGATTCGAACTCATTCCGAGGCCATTTCGATTTTATAAATATTTTTGAAAATTACTGTTTTTAAGGGTTTTTATAATTTCAGAATTTTATATTTTTCACATTTTGGAGGCAAATCAGATTTTTTAAGCTTTCATATTTCATTTGCAAGCATAAATGACCTTTCCTTTATGAAAATTTCAATTTCATTAAAGGGGGTTAATTTTAATGGCATTTCATAAGCCATCATTTTCGGAGCAATAAATGCACCTTTCTTTATGAAAATTCTGATTTCATTAAAGAGAGGTAATTTATCATTACATCAAAGGCTAGTGTTTTAAAGCATTAAATTATGTCTCTTTATGAAAATTCTGATTTCATAAAAGAGGGATAATTTATGATGACATTTTAAGGCCATTATTTCAAAGCAATAAATTGGTGTCTCTTTATGAAAATTAATTTCATCAAAGAGGGATAATTTATTAATTATATCAAAGGCTTTCTTTATCTTCATGATAGAAGCTACATTTAATGGATATTTTCATCATTTTAGATTCACATTCATAGATAGATTTAATCTTCTATTTCATGCTTAAAGTAGGATTTAATGCAAGATAAAAACTTGTTTAAAATCTACTTAATCCAAAGGAAGATAAAATCAACCCTAAAACATCCAAGATAAAAGGAATTAAGGCTACATCATGGTCATATGAGGGCCAATTCACATTTACTTTTATTTAATTTTTATGAACAATCATTAATTAGCATGGTAAAATGAACCAACACATGCCCCTTGTTAACAGTTACTTGCAATCACTAAGGTGTTCCTAGCATTTCATTGATATATCTTTATTGAGATTACTAATACACATGTGCAAATGCTAATATAGCGAAGACCTTGGAGAAGTTGTTTTGTTTTAACTTCTTTGCAAGAGAGGGTTTTGGGATCAAAATCCTAAGGGAGAGTGTAATTTCGCAATTGGGTAAAATTACCACTCAACATTTTGGCGCTAGAAGGAGGGCCTGAATTGGTGTTATTTCATTTATGCTAATTTTCCTTGTTGTTTCAAATGCTTTTGAATTGTTCATGCAATGAATAATGTGATTTGGTGTAACTTTGAGAGTTTTGAATTGCTAAATATTTCAAGTTCATTTGATTAGCATCTTTGGCCTCTTTTAGCACTCAACACTTTGGGAGCTAAGAGGGCTTGAATTGATTTATTTTATTGCTATTTAGATGCTAAATTGTTCATGTTACTTGAAATATTTATTCAAAGACATTGGTCTTGACTAATGAGGTTTTGTTTCCATATGATCATTTTCATTGATTCTAACATTCTCTATTTGATGATGTGTTAATACTAACCTTTTGCAAATTTGAGAATGTTCTTTCATGTCATGGTTTAATTGATGCATATCTTTTGGATGATACTAACATGATGATCTTTGTGGTTTACTCATTTGAAAATTGTTAGTCATTTTATGCTTATTTGCAAGATATCTTTATTTGACTAACAAATTTGGTTCTAAAGTTATTCTTTGAGTTTCACTAATGGTGACATTTGATGTAAGAGCTGAAATGGTATCTTTAAGAGAAAGAATGGTATCTATGTTAGGGGATCATTATAAGTGTTTTCCTATGCCTGGAACACCCCATCAAATTCCTGAAATGTTATTGGAGTTTCTACGACAGTTTAATCAAAATGAGACATGGGGATACATACAAAAATTGCATGTCTACAAGAGCACGTTATTTCAATGCCAAATTTTCTATGAGGATGTTGCTTGTAGGTTATTCTCATACATTTTGGATGACAGACCATTCTTTTGGTATGGCCAATTACCCATGGAGGTTAGGACTTCTTGGATCCGACTAGAAGCAACATATCTTTATCATTTTGGTAATCAGGTGGACTTAGATATGTTGTGAAATCAGTTTACCTCTATTCGTAAAGAGCCTAATGAATCCATGAGTCAATTCAATGAGAGGTTTTGTGAGTTGCACTCTCAAATGTGGGAAAATTTTAACACAATAGAAGAGGAAGCTATTCAAGTATACATGGGAGCCATACACCCCGTACTTGCTACATCTTTAAGGGAAAATTTTGATGACCCATCGCTAGATACAATCTATGAGGTCCTAGAAAAGGTAGAACAATGGTGTGTTTCAGAAATGGAAGAAGAGGCACAACATGTTCCCATGAGAGATTGTCCTTCTGGAGTTATTGATGCCAACCTACACCAACCATCTAAGATAGCACCCTCTACTCCAATGATGCCTAAGGTGAATGATCAAGGGGATGAATTTGAATGTCCAAATGTTATGACCACCTTAGATATCATCCAAGAGGAGGTGCAAGTTGCCAAGCCAACATCCACCAATGAGGATTGTGTAGAGATGGGTTCATTTCTAGAAGTGCATGAGTATTCAGATAATGGAGGTGTCCTAAATCTAATTAGTGTTGAGATATGTGATAGGACAAAACCTACCATAGAATTGAATAAAGTGGTTGAATGTGAAATTGAAAGAGAATCAATAAATGAATTTGAAGACATAATAGAATTTCACCACTGGTTCTCGAAAGACACTTTGGATGAGATTCTTGAAACTGATGGTCAAGAAATTCCTCACCCTCCAAATTGTGATGAAATTGAATCATGGGTTACAAATGTGGATTGTGATAATCTTGCAAACTTGAATACAAAGAGTAGCCCACTTTTGGAAATCATTGAACCATCTAAGGAAGGTGAAGGTGAATTTGATGAGAAACACGTTGATGAATTGGAAGATGTTGAAGAAATAGTTGAGCATCACAACTTGATTTTGGAAGATGATTACTATGATTCTTGGAAGAAATTGGATGAATATGCTCACTCTAAACCTTCTAATGAACCCTTTGTGTCAATTGATATGCAGGATGATACAATTACTTTCTCTCATGAGGATATTACAAGTCCTGTACAATTTGAGAATGTTTTGGAAGAAGGATTGGAATCTCATCAAGTGTTGGAAAATGATAATGATTCTATTACCAAGGACAAAGAAGAAAAATAATTGATAGATGAATCAAAATATCATGTCACAAATGCAATAGAGTTTCATCCCACGAATTTAGATGACAATTTTTACAATGGTTGGGGAAGATATGAAGAATCATCTACTTTTCACACCCCCATTGATGAAATTTCTATTGACATGCAGGATGCTAAAATTGCCATTTCACATGAAGATATTGCATTTGCAAGAATAGAGAAAGTTCCCAAATTAGATCATGTTGAATATGAATTTATTGAAGATCTTGTTGAAATAGAAAGGGAAGAAATGGTAAATGTTTCTTATGACTCATCTATTTTGGATGAGGAAGAGGTAAAATCTTCTCTTTCATTTTGGGATATTGAAAATTTGGATACAAATTCGCATGATTATTTTGAAGATTCAAATGAAGAGATACCATTGGTGGTTAACAAGGAATTGGAACCAAATGACAAAGAGGTGGATCTATTTGAAGCAACTCAAGGGATTGATCATGAAGATGGGTTACTTGACACACACCTTGACCAACAAGATTTAAGGTTTGAAAAGGATGGGCATATTTTTAATTGGGTGCCTAATTTTGGTATGTTTGATGAATAGGTAATCAATGAAGATGAAAGACTACAAGATGATGAAAATGATAAAGACCATGAGGTAAAAGAGGGAATTGCAAATCCTCACCAAGCTTTGGTAAATGAAAATGTGCAAAAGGTAAAATCTAACCTTTTGTGTCCAAACATCCAAGCTTCAGGTGAATATTTGTATAATCACTCATTGGATTCAAATGCTATTTATGATGAAATGCCATTGAAGGTGAATGAAGAACAAGGATTGATTTCTACTCACACCTCTAATAAGATTGCTTTGATGAATGAAAAAGAAGTTGATGTGCTTGAATTGTTAAATCAAATTCATCAACAATTGATAATAGAATCTAGGATAAAAACTTATAATGATTCTCATTTAGTAGATATCCTAGATGCTTGCAAATTTTTGCATAAATTTGATTGGCCTAAAAACATGAATAATGAATTGGCTTTGAAATTTTTAGAAATAGGCTCTTGTTTGCAAAATCTCATGTTTGAAAAAGAAAGCCTAATTCTAAATCATGAATCGAATTGTGAAATTGACATCTTAAAGAATAGACAAGAAATAATTGAAAATCAAATTTTGTCTAATCAATTTAATGATTTGAAGCTCACCTATGGGATCGTTAATGGAACTAAATCAAATTGGTGGGGTGAGAGAGGCAAGATGAATATTGTTGTATTGTTTGGCATAATCTTGTCTTTGTTGGATTTCTATAAAACTTGGCTTGCATATCATGTTATATGTCTTTTGAAATGTGCTAGTCATGTTTGGGATCCATGGAAGTGATAGTTCAAGCTTTGCACCATCTTGTACCATATTGTACATTTGTATATAGTTTTGGTTTGTGTTTTGAGTTTTGTGTTTTGGGTTTGTTCCCTTGTTTTGAGGTGATGTTTCGTGGTCACTAACTTTTGGTCTCTGGATCACTTTTGAAGCTCCTTTATTTAGTAGGTTGGAGTACCTGATCTGAAAATCGATGAACCCAAGAAAAGGGGGATGAGTTATTTGGTGATTATGCTCAGATTTTGGGACTAAAATGGTGGAAAGTGGAACAATGAAAGATTAGCTAAAGCTCCACATGGGACTCACACACATTAAATGGTGTTTCTAGAATTATGAAGGATGAAGTTATCTTGATTTGCAACCCTAGGCAAAAATCTAAAATGCTTCACTTGTAGGCTGCCTTACCCCAATGATGCTTGAAGCTTTGCAAGGTTTTTCTTTTGAAAAGGAAAAAATGTTTTATATATTAAAAAAAAAAGAGAACGAGCATCGAAAAGCTTGATCAAATCAGTCACAAGATCTAGATAAACTCTACCGGGGCTATGGATGCCTGATCGAAAGTAGGGCTCTGTCTAGATATAGCTCGGGTAAAAGGAAAGGCTTTGCAAAGTGTTGAGCAAACACAAGGGTGAGTTAGATAAACCTCATCGGGGCTATAGATGCTTGACTGGTAGTGGGGCTCTATCTATAGTCATTTCGTTATGAGCGATACTTCATAGCCTAATGCAGAAAGGGATGATGGAATCTAGAGGATTTTCAAAAATGCAAGAATGAATCACTTTTGCACACACTGAGCAAAGGCAGATGGATTAGTTGTTTTCATTTTGAAGTTGTTTACCCCCATCTTCTTGGGACGTTGCTAAATAATTTGTCTCGCTGATCTTGTGTGTTTTCGTTTTAGGTTGGGTTCTTACCAAAATGCTCAGGAGCATTTCCCAACAGAGTCACCATTTGTTGTGGTTGCTCCACAACTAGCCCCAAAAATTGGGGACCCACCTTTTTTTTTGTGTTGTTGAGGATTTTGGTATCCTTGGGGAGATGATTTTAGCATGCTTTATTTTTGGCATTCGTATTTCAGTTGCAAGGTGCTTTGTCGAGTAGAGTTGTATGTCTTCTTTCAACATATTTTGGAGTGTTGGTTGTCTTTGAGTGATGAATTTGATGTGCTTCTATCCTTGGGTTGGCTTTGCATTTTCCAAGGTTAGGGGTTGGATAAAATCTCCTTGTGTTATCTCCATTCAAGTGCGTAGTAGTTTGGTTAGATTTTATTGCCTTCATCAATTTCAATGTCCTTGGGTGGTGGCCAGTTGCCTCCTATTGTTGTAGTGTTATGATTTTTTAAGCTAGCTTTGAAAACTTTACATTTATTCTGCATTTCCATAATTAAAAATTTTTAAAGTTGACTTCACTTTTATTTTTGAATAGGACCAAAATTAAAACATAAAATAAATTTACATATAATTTATATATGTAAATTTATATAAAATAAAAATGAAAATATTAATGTATATTATATATACATTTAAAATGAAAACAAAAAAATAAAATATGATAAAAAGTAAAAATAAATTAATAAAAGAATTATTATTATTATTATATATATTTTATATATCATAATAATAATAACAAATAAATAATAATATATATAAATAAAAAATAATATCTATATGTGTTTTCATATATATGATGTTCTAAAAATATATATTCCATAGGAATGAAATGTATCTATATATATTTATATATATATAGATAGATATCTTAGGATAAAGTCCCAAGACATGTTATAGATGTGTGGTGCTTTTATTTTATCAAGGGACTATCATATTGTAGTTCGAGGAAGTAACATTGTCACATGTATATCATGCAGGCAGGTTTCAATGGAGACTTTGGATGAAATGAACTTGTCGTACACCTATGACGATGCAGATTACCAAATGAGACTGGACCCACCATTCGATCGAGATGAACTATCGGTGATAATGTGCAGCCAACGTCGAGGATGCATTGGAATTGCAGGTGGCCAGTGATGGAGTTCATCAACATGGAAACAAAGCAGACAATTTGGGGTGTTAGCATGGATGAATGGAGATGCAACTAGATACAATGAAATCATAGATGACATGGCCACATCCATAGTGGAATGCTGACTCTACAAGGACTACACGTAGGATATAGAACTTAGGTGTGTGCACATTTAGATGGGTCTCACAGCATATTGGAACGAATGTCATCCAAGTGTAATGGTAAATATGGATTCATTGCAACTAACTACGATGGAAATTTCATATTGCGGTAGACCTTCCATCAGGGCAACAAAGAGCATTTTTTGTGATGAACAGGGTAATCCAGATTGGGCACCGCTCTACCAACTCAAACATATCGACATAATGGGGCAACCTAGATTATGGAGTCAAAAAGGTTTAAACCATGCAATGATTTGAATAATTGACGTGTTGTGGACCCCGCAGCCATGTGTATGAAGGCGGTAAAATAATTTAAAATGCCTCCCTAATAAAAATAAAGGAGAATATGTTATAAAGAAAAAAAAAAGAATTAATAATATTATGGAAGGTCCAAGGTTATATTGGCATGGAAAATAATTGGGTTAATTAATCACGCAGACAATATTATTATGGTATAAGGCAATGCTTGGTCATATACCATTTATTCAACGAAGACAAGGTAAACATGAAGTCATCCGCCATTGATGTCATAAATATTGGAAGAGTGTTACGAATTCGTAAGTGAAAATGATAATGCACGTGCATTAATTGAGAAGCAATATAGATTGATGTTACGAGGCCCATGGGAAATGAAATAGAAAATGGAGAATGAAAGGAGGGTAAAGTGAAAGACTCGTCGAAAAACCAAGAGGTGGGAATATGAAACCAGGTAAGAGAAGTGAAAGGGCATAAACGAAGAGTTTTGTAAATATCTAAAATCCCCTTTGAAACAAAGAACAGGGGCTGGTTCTTCTTTGGAAGACCAATGCTTCTGGAAAGACATGTAAAAACAGAGATGTTTTTAATACAAAACACACCAAAAATTTGCATTCTATGAGAAAAATAGGAGTTTGTCTATGCATGCTTTGTTTTAATGCTTACCTTTCCCCTTCACATTTTAGGATTAGTAGATGATGTTGAATGCATATTTTTATGATTGCATCATTGAATATGTTAAAACATGAAATTTATTTTTCGTTTTCCTTAGAAACTCGCACCTAGGTTATGTCAAGTTGTGCAAACGCAGATTCGGGTAAACTAGGTTGCATGCATGGATGTCTCACATATTCAATTTTGTAGGAATAGGATGGCATCACACTGGTTGTAGCGTGTTTAACATCTTCAGCTCTCGATTTCATTTTTCAGATTTTATTTTTATTTTCTAACTTTTATTTTGTAGATTTTTTTAATTTTCAAGCATTAAAAAAAATGATAAAATAATTACATGGAGCCCTAGAATGAACTTCAATATTTCATATGCAATAGATTCGAACTCATTCCGAGGCCATTTCGATTTTATAAATATTTTTGAAAACTGTTGTTTTTAAGGGTTTTTATAATTTCAGAATTTTATATTTTTTACATTTTGAATCCAAATCATATTTTTTAGCTTCATACTTCATTTGCAAGCATAAATGAGCTCTCCTTTATGAAAATTTCAATTTCATAAAGGGGGTTAAATTTTAATGGTATTTCACAAGCCATCATTTTCGGAGCAATAAATACACCTTTCTTGGTGGAAATTCTGATTTCATTAAAGAGAGATAATTTATCATTACATCAAAGGCTAGTGTTTTAAAGCATCAAAATATTGGACCCATCGTTCGACCGAGACAAATCAATGGTGATAACGTGCAACCAACACTAAGGACGCACTAGAATTATAGGTGTCCAGTGATGAAGTTCATCAACATGGAAACCAAGCGGATAATTTGAGGCATCAGCATTGATGAATGTGGACGTAACTAGATACAACAGAATCACTGATGACATAGCCACATCCATAATGGAATGTTGAGACTACAAAAACTACATGTAGGATATCGAACTCATGTGTGTGCATAGTTAGATGGGACCCACAGCATAGTGGAACAAATATCGTCCAAGTGTAATGGTAAACGTGAGTTCACTGCAACTAACTACAATGGCATTTCATATTACAGTAGACCTCCCGTTAGGGCAGCGAAGAGAATTTTTGGCGACAAGCAGGGTAATCCAGATTGGGTGTTGCTCTACCATCTTGAAAATTACATATAGCTTTGGTTAAATATACTACCAACCACAACCAAAAGAAAAATTAACCTTGGATTAAATACCTTTCCAATAGCTTTGGTGACTAGTCTATTTTGAATATTACATATAGAATAGATTAGAGTTATTGACATGTATTAACACTTCCAAATTCTCATCATATCAATAAATTCCAAATAAAAACTAAGAGGTAAAAAATTTGATAATATAAAGAGAAGGTATTGACATCAAGAAAAATCTCAACACAAAGATATAGGATTTTAGATGTGAATTGAAGTATAGAAGAGAGGAAGAGAGGAAAACCTAAAATTCTAATTTTCTCCTTGAATTGCATCTGATGTTGAAGTGGTAATAAGTTCTTTAAAATGGTAACCATAGAATGAGGGTATAAATGCATGAATTAAGATATAAATTGAAGAACATGTGCTTATACTAAGAGGGGGGGGTGAACAGTATAACATAAAACTTTTCCCCAAATAGTAGCATCAACATTAATAAAATAGTAAACATCACACAAAGCATCACACACATGAGAGACATCATTTTAACGTGGTTCACCCAATGTGGGCTACCTCCACAGAAAAATATTTCTTCTAAATATTTCTCAAATAATATTTTGGGAATCCTTCCCAATTACAATGTTTATGGACCTCTGTCCAAAGGAGATGTTGATCCCCTAATCTCAAGTTCATGGATCTCTTCCACAGGAGAACTCTTTCCCCTTCTACTCTGGCTAGTGATCTTCTAGAAGACTCTGTCTCTCTGATGCACTGACTGGTGGATCTCTCTCCACTTGAAGACTCCTCACTCAGATCTATCTTCAATTGTCCTGGCTGTTGGATCTCTATCCACTGAGACTCTGTCCTCTATACTCTGTCACCTCCAAAGCTCTATCTCAATACTATACTAAACATAGTCCAGTCGGTCTAGCACAACTCTGCTCAATCTCTTGTACTAAACATAGTACATTCGGTCTAGCACAATTCTGCTCAATAGGTCCACATAGAACCTGATCAAATCTGCTCAACAGGTCCACACAGAACCTGATCAAATATGCTCAATAATTTCCCATAGAACTTGCTCAAATCTTCTCAAATCTTCTCAAATCTCCCCAAATCTTCATCTCCAAACCCTCTCTCCTTAATCAATACCTTTTTACAATGCTCAATCAATATCTCAACTCAATCTCATAGAAGCATAAAGAGAATTGTTAGAGACTCAATATGTTCTATACTCAAATCCCAATCTCAACTCAAATCAAAATATAGAATAGTTTGTTTCATGGAACTTGAACAACCACTTCACACAATCACTTGACTAGGCTCAATCAACTCTACTCAACCAATCACCTCAAGGAACAATCCTTTCCACAAACCCTAGTCCAAGCATGTATCAACCAACTCAAAATATTTCCAACAATGCTCAACAACAAATCTCACATAACAATGATACTCATGTTCTTAACTCAAGTTCAAGTTCTTTGCATGACCAATTGGCTTCAACAACAATGCTTATAAAACAAGGTTTAATCACAACTCTCAAACTAGAAAACCTTGAAGCATTAAACCAACAACTCCTCAAAAAGGAAACCACAATCAATCCTTTTCTCTCCAAAGATATTTTCAGAAATCAATCACCCAAATAAGTCAATGAAGAATATTGCCCATACCTTTTTGATGCCTTATGAGTTGTCCACTAAATCTGCCACACTCAACACATTTTATTTTTCCAATCTCAACAAGGGTTAGAGGTCTTGAGTAATAACACAATAATAAAAATAATATCTCAATAACACCTTATTACTCCTACTCAATAAAATGCACCATACCCTCTTATGCAAGAAATAAACCCTCAAAAGAATGAATCAAACTTACTTTTGAAACTCCTTGACAAAACCAGAAATATCTCCTTGCACACACCTTATTTCTCCCTCTAAGCAATATAAACAAATAGCTCTCGAAAAGAGCTTTCCAATGATATATAATATGATATACTTCCAAAAAGAAAATCAACAGAAATCTCTATCTTTCCTAGGGCATACCATATCCTTATTTCTCCTTAGGCAACCTTGGCAAAAATTAAAATATTAAACAATATCAAAAATTAAATCCACTTGCCTTGCCCTCGGCAGGATTCGATCCCCCGACGTCCTCCTTCCCAACGCCTTAGCCGCAGCCAAGCCACCATTGGGCCACGCACCCTGACGTGTCTAAAATGGCACGTCCACCATAAAGTTTCCATGAACAATGCTCCTCCGAAAAACAACAAGCGCTTCAAGCGCTTCTTCCTTGCAATCCAAAAGGCCTCACGTGAATCGAACATGGGACCTCCTCCTTAGTACCAAGCCAACATACCACTAGGCCATGCTAGCCTTTGCACTTAGAGCCTCCGAACCTTCACACCTTTAGCCTTTACGTAAATCGTAAGGCCTTCGAAAAAACAAAACCTTTTCGCATGCGCTTCAAATAATAATTGCAAGGGATGCCTTGGTAAATATTTTTGATGGCATTTATATAATGCCTTTGTCCTCTTTTGCAATCACGTCGGTGCTTCGAATAATTTTGACATCGGCGTGATTTTTAATTTATAATTAATTTAAATTTAAATATTATAAATTAAAAAGAACCAACCTTAGGTTTAATTTAATTAAACCTTAGAACCTTGTCTTAATGCCCAATCTTGGTATAATTAAATATTATTTATAAAATTTAAATTCCTTGTGAATTTAAATAATTTATAAATAATTATTAAACCTCCTTTTTAACCTTTGCAATAACCCATCTTGGGTTTTTATAAACCAATCACTTAACCTGTGCTCCCAATAATATTAAAATATTATGGAGCCTTTTTCCTTTCACTTTTGCACTGATGAAGCTTTTTCCTAGATGACTTGGGTGACTTTATTTCTTTCGAATTCCTTTAGATGAGTGATAACTCTATCAGGTGACATCAATGACAACTTTGACTTAGAGGACTCAAAATTTCCAACAATCTCCCCCTTTGTCATTGATGGCAACCCTTATCCTTTTACTGAAACTTGACCTTCTTTTTGCTCCCCTGGGACTTTGCTCCCCCTGGCTCGATGCTCTCTCAAATATCAAATCTCTCCCCATATCAAATCTCTCCCCAATATACACAAATCTCTCCCCCTTTGACATCAATGGCAAAGGGTCACCTTTGGGGCTCGGGGCTAAGAATGAGCCTCTTAGCTTAGCCCCTCCCCCACCTCCACATGAGGTGGTTAATTCTCGGGTGGGAGTCTCACTCCCAATTTTCCTCGAAGATACTCAAAAGTTTCTTTTGAGAGTGGCTTAGTGAAAATATCTGCTATCTGTTCCTTTGTAGTGACATACTCCAATATGACCTGTTTATCTGACACATGTTCTCTCAAAAAATGATACTTAATCGGAATGTGCTTTGTCCTGGAGTGCATTACCAGATTTTTTGAGATACATATGGCACTGGTATTATCACATAGTATAGGAATGGGCTGATCATGCTTTATCTTGAAGTCTTCTAAAGTTCTCTTCATCCATAACACCTGTGTACAACTGGCTACTACTGCAATATATTTTGCCTCTACTGTAGATAGTGATACTGAAATCTGCTTCTTACTTAACCAAGAGACTAGACTTTCTCCAAGAAAGAAAGCTCCTCCACTTGTGCTTTTTCTATCATCAATGTTGTCGGCCCAATCTGCATCTGTATATGTTGTGAGTGTGAAACTGTCACTTTTGGGATACCAAAGCCCAAAATCCATAGTCCCTTTTAGATACCTAAAAATTATTTTTACTATTACCACATGTGTTTCCTTAGGTGTTGCTTGAAACCTTGCCACTAATCCCACTGATTGTACTATGTCTGGTCTTGTAGCTGTGACATATAATAAGCTGCCAATCATGGATCTGTATAGTCTCTGATCTGCCTCTAGAGATTCATCATCCTTACTCAACTTGCACCATGTGACCATAGGAGTACTTACTAGTTTGCAATCTTCTAACCTAAATTTCTTCAACATCTCCTTGATGTACTTGGCTTGAGAAAGAAACACTCCCTTTCCTGATTGTGAAATCTGAAGACCAAGAAAGAAGGATAATTCACCAAGCATAGACATCTCAAATTCACTTTGCATATTCTTAGTGAATTCTTTGCACATCTTGTCATTGTTTCCCCCAAAAATTATGTCATCAACATAAACGACCACTATTAGAAGATCATTTCCTTCATTTCTGATATACAAATTACTATCTGCTATTCCTTTCTTGAATCCTTGTTCCTGTAGATACTTATCCAATCTTGAGTACCATGCTCTGGGAGCCTACTTTAAACCATACAATGCCTTTTTCAATCTGCATACCTGATCTGGTGTATCTGCTAGTATGAATCCCTCTGGCTATTCAATGTAGACCTCTTCTTCTAGAACCCCATTTAGAAAAGCTGACTTGACATCCATATGATATACCTTGAAGTTCTTGAAACTTGCGAAAGCTAAAAACATCCTTATAGCTTCAAGTCGTGCAATTGGAGCAAAATTTTCATCAAAGTCAATTCCTTCTACTTGTGCATAACCTTTGCATACTAACCTTGCTTTGTTTCTGACCACTTGTCCATCTTCATTCAACTTATTTTTGAAAACCCATTTTGTGCCAATCACATTTTTGTCCTTTGGTCATGGAACAAGCTCCCAAGTTTTGCTCTTCTCTATCTGATCCAATTCCTCATTCATTGCTTTAACCCAAAATTCATCTTCACTAGCCTGAGTGAAATATTTTGGCTCAATCTTAGATAGCAAAGAAAAATTTGCTTGTTGAAATGGTTTTATTATTCTTCTCCTTGTCTGTCTTTCATCTGGATTCTCGATGATCTGATATTTTGGGTGATGTTTCTGTACATACCTAGAAGGAGTCTTAGGAAGAAGCCTTTGTATTTCTTCTTCATCATTATCTGATTCCTCACAAAATTCTTCTTGACAACATCCATCTTCTTGGTATACAGTTTGTTGAACTGGTTCTCTGGAATCTATCTTCTCATCAATTGTTACATTCATACTTTCCACCATAGTGCATGTTCTTTTGTTGTAACATCTGTAAGCCTTGCTCTTTGTAGAATAACCAAGAAAAATTCCCTCATCACATCTTGGATCAAATTTGCCCAAATTTTGATCTTCCCATCTTATGTAACATTTGCTTCCAAAGATCTTGAAATGTTTTACAGTAGTAGGTCTTCCTTTCCAAAGCTCATATGGAGTCTTGTGATGATTTACCCTTAATTGAGCCCTATTAATTATGTGTACAGTTGTAGATACTACTTCTTTCCAGAAACCATCTGATAACTTAGATTCATTTAACATAGCTCTAGCCATGTTTTCAATAGTCATGTTCTTCCTCTCAACTACTCCATTTTGTTGGGGGGTTCTTGCTGCTGAGTACTCTCTCTTAATTCCATGTTGTTCATAGAATTCTACAAACTCATTTGAAGTGAATTCTCCTCCTCTATCGGATCGTAGACACTTAATCCTTTTGCCTGTTTTATTTTCAACCAAATTCTTGAATGCTTTAAATTTTTTGAAGGCCTCTGACTTCTCTTTTAGGAAAGTTACCCAAACCATTCTGGAATAATCATCTACAAACAACATGAAGTAACTCTTACCCTGAATACTTTGTGTTCTGGTAGGACCACACAAATCAGTATGTATTAGACTCAAAGGCTCAGATGACATATAGCCTTTTGGTTTGTAAGTTGTCCTAGTTTGCTTTCCATGTTGACAAGGTGCACAAATTATGTTTTGAGGTCTTCTTATTTTGGGTAAATCTCTGATTGCCTGTTTATTGCTTATGTTGACTATGTTGTCAAAATTCAAATGACCCAATCTTCTATGCCACAACCAGCTCTCATATTCTTGTGATAGAAAGCACTTTTCCCCTTTGATCTCATTGAGCATGTATAAGTTGTTTGGGGTCCTTCTTGCATTTGCAATGATTCTTCCTATTTCTATTTTCCTTATCTCACATCTATCTGGATGGAAGGTAACCATATATCCTTGATCGCAAAGTTGACTTATACTCAGTAGATTGTGTTTTAACCCTTTGACATACAAAACATTCTCTATTTTTGTTTTTCCATTGTCTAGACTTAGAGTACCTCTCCCAACAATCCTTGTTGATCCATTATCACCAAAACTTACTGATCCTCTATTTGTTTCCTTTAGAACAATGAACTTGTCTTTGTCTCCTATCATGTGACTAGAGCAACCACTATCCAGATACCATTGTTCTTCTTTATTTTGAGCATGCAGGGTTGTTTGTACTAACATAGATCTGGCCCTAACATTCTTTCTTTCATCCTTCCTAGTTGTTGGAATTGTTTTTCTAGACTCAAGAAATATCATTTTACACCACCTAGCCTTGTGCCCAAAATTATTGCATTTGTAACATATAACATCATCATCCATGAGAGGTGCAAAGGAATTGAAATTTCTATTGTATCTTGCATGATGAGTACAATGTGCAGCTATATGACCATATTTATTGCAAGAAAAACAATGACCATGAAAGAAATTATGTAACCTATTTGGAGGTCTTGGATATTGTGAAGAAGTCATTCTCTTCTTGTGATTAACCCTTATCCAGGGTTCCTCTTTGCTTTCTTCCTTTCTGATGTCCTTTGCTTGCTTTTCTTTGTTTGAAATTTTTGCCCTTTGGAAGCTTGATTCCTCTTCTTGTTTCTCATATTCTGTATCTTGTAGTATCTTGATCCCTTCTAGTTTATTCCTTAGGAGAACAATTTTTGCTTCCAATATTCCACATTTTGTTTCCTTGGCTCTCAGTAGATCTATCATATCTTGCTCAATTTTCTTTCCTTCTTCTACCTTAATCTTGAATTCTGTAAGGTTTTGTATAAGTTCCACTCTTGCTTCTTCATCTTCCTGAATTTGTTCTTTCAAGCTTGAATTTTTCTCTCTAAGTCTTTCCAATTTTTTGAGAGCAACAAAGAATTCTTCTTTTATATCAAACATACTCTCTTCTTCACTTTTTGAAGTCATGTGTGCTACCGAAGGATCCTCTTCCAAGTTGTTAGACTCTTCACGGAGAGACCCGCTCTGATACCAATTGAAGAACATGTGCTTATACTGAGAGGGGGGTGAACAGTATAACATAAAAATTTTCCCCAAATAGTAGCATCAACATTAATAAAATAGTAAACATCACACAAAGCATCACACACATGAGAGACATCATTTTAACGTGGTTCACCCAATGTGGGCTACCTCCACAGAAAAATATTTCTTCTAAATATTTCTCAAATAATATTTTGGGAATCCTTCCCAATTACAATGTTTATGGACCTCTATCCAAAGGAGATGTTGATCCCCTAATCTCAAGTTCATGGATCTCTTCCATAGGAGAACTCTTTCCCCTTCTGCTCTGGCTAGTGATCTTCTAGAAGACTCTGTCTCTCTGTTGCACTGACTGGTGGATCTCTCTCCACTTGAAGACTCCTCACTCAGATCTATCTTCAATTGTCCTGGTTGTTGGATCTCTATCCATTGAGACTCTATCCTCTATACTCTGTCACCTCCAAAGCTCTATCTCAATACTATACTAAACACAGTCCAGTCGGTCTAGCACAGCTCTTCTCAATCTCTTGTACTAAACATAGTACATTCGGTCTAGCACAATTCTTCTCAATAGGTCCACACATAAATAATTTTTATAAAATTTAAATTCCTTGTGAATTTAAATAATTTATAAATAATTATTAAACCTTATTTTTAACCTTTGCAATAACCCACCTTGGGTTTTTATAAACCAATCACTTAACCTGTGCTCCCAATAATAGTAAAATATTATGGAGCCTTTTTCCTTTCACTTTTGTACTAATGAAGCTTTTTCCTGGATGACTTGGGTGACTTTATTTCTTGCCAAATTCATTTATATGAGTGATAACTCTATCAGGTGACATCAATGACAACTTTGACTTAGAGGAATCAAAATATCCAGCATTAATTTTTAGGGTGTATAGGTCAAAAATAATTAGGCTATTTCTAGTAAATTTGATCCTTAAATAGGTCGGCCATAGTCAAGTTAGAAAATGGGCCACTGAGACTTTCAAGTTGGAATGGGTTCATATGAATCTTAGTGCAAATACATTTATCATAAACTTAAAATAATTGTTTGTCTAAGACATATACTCAAATTTATATGATAAATGTATACTTTTGGGATGTTTGAGTATGGTTTCAAATGTATATCATCTATAATGAAGAATCTAAATTTTGACTCTATTTGGAATTTTCCAGTAATCAAGAAAATTTTAGGCTCTTGGAATTCACTTTTCTAAGACTAAGGTAAACCTATGGTTGTCATTTCTAAGTCCACGATAAAACCTATATTGTCATTTTCCAAGATATCTAAGTCCAAGATAAACCTATGGTCATAGCTCTTCTTAGGAAACTCAATGATATTTTAAGGCTAAGACTAGGGGTCCTAAAGAGGTTCTAGCCTAGAAGTCAATAGAGGTATCAAGACACTAGAAGTCAAACAGAACTCTATGATCACAATCTTAGGAATGACTAATAGAATTTTGACTTCCTGAAGACCCAAGGCAATAATAGATGAAGCCAAGATTTTTCTTCTCCATGTTTGAGCATATCTCCTTTAACCACTATTTTAGGGAGGCCAATTGCTTAGTGATTGATTAGGAACAAAGGGTGTTGGCCTTTGTCAAACCTCTAAGGACTTTGTGTTAGTGAGGAGTTAATTATTTTAACAATCTCAAGGCCATCCTTTCTAAGGGGGACTTCAACTTTGATTTATACATGGTATGCAAAACTTAGGACAAATGTTATCAGTCCTCTCACTTGAATATCCCTCATATGATAGTATATTCAAGATGAATATGTGATTTGAAGGTGAAATTGCCAAGTGTTTTCAGCTCAATGCTTATCTAAATTGTAGGTAAAATATCTCTTCAGGAATCATGGAGAACCATGAGATGCCATGGCCTTCAATTGTATTTTTGTCTCCCAAATTTTTGTTTATTTCCAATCAAACTTCTCTTTCTATTTCCAATTCTATTCTAAGGTTTCTTAGTTGTGTGGTGTTAGATGCTAATGCCTCTGATTCAAAAAATCCAATGCTAAGGCCTTTACTACCTTTTTGGGTTCTACTAAAACCTTGAGGTATCAAGTTCTGTGTTCAGGAGATAGCTATGGTAGAAAACCAAAAAGCCCTCAATAGGTGAAATGGGTGCTTCAAATCCCTCATACACTAACCCTTGTAGGTATGTGACACATAGTTGTAACATGCAAAAGGAGAAATGTGACACCCCAATATAGTCTGATAATAGAAAGCATCCTCAACCATCTTATAAAATGAAGACCTTAATTGGTTTGGTGCATGATTCTCTTCATGCCCTTAGTGCAGAAACTAAGACCAAGCAAAAATAAAACTACTTAAAGTCCTTGATGAAGAGTTTTGAGAACTATTTAAAAGCAGAATCAAAGATAATGCTTCCAATGCCTTGCTTGTGGATGCTACTGCTTTGGTTGTTCTATTAGAGAAGTAGGTACTAGGTATTAAAGTGGAACAAAGCTCCATCATAGGAATATGCCACTAGAAACAACAACTTACAGAAAGAAGAACAACATTCATTTAATGAGGAAATTTGAGAATGAGATCCTATTTGTAAAAAACTTTGACTTGTTTGGATGATTTTCCCCCAAAATGGGCATATCATAATCTCTTTAAGAGAGATTGCATAGTAAAATATCAATTCAAAAACTATGGACATCAACCATGCACTAACTTCAACAACTATTTGCATTAGTTGATTTCATAGAATTAGGAAATCTAGCAACAAAAATTCCAGACCAGATAACACCATCAAATATAAAATATTATCATGATACCATGTACCACTAAGAGAATGCAAAATGAATACGATATAAATATCCTCACCTTTGACTGCAGGGTCCCTGCACAAGGCTACTACCAAGGTGGTCTTGCCACTGCCACCTAGACCTTTCACTGAAACAAGTGAAACATCTTTCATGATGAGAAGCTTCTTCAAGTCTTCAACTAACATTTCCAAGCCCAGTGGACATTCTGGTAATTCTAGAATATCCCATTTTGAATATGTAACCTCTTTGTCAATTTGAATATGTAACCTCTTCATAAATTTGCATTTGCATTTTGAATATGTAACTATCTTAGAGATGCCAGTAAGCATCAACCAATAGTAATAATTTTGATGTCAACCTAAAATATACAAACATTGGTCCAAGCATCCAAGGAAAATAAATAGTGATCCAAGTATGCCATCACACACCCAGTAAGACTCAACCAAAAACAATATCATTGATAGATAAAATCATTAGGTAGACTCACTAGTACTCATGGACTCTAGTAGAGTCTCAACATTATGCTTTAGACTAGCTAGGCTCATATCAAAACTATTTGTAGGGTTCAGATGTGAGAAATAGGACCACTCTTATTATCCTATGCAAAATACCAAGCATACCAAAAAAAGCAAAGCTTCCATACTATGAAGACAACTGTCAACTTTTTTAGATAAGGTTTTGATAACAACAATCCCATTTTAGCAATCTTGAGAGCAGAGTAGCATGAACAAAACAATGCTAGGCATACATGTATACACATAAAAGATGACATATTTTCAATAGAAAACAAATCTCTCTAAGCATCCATAGAGTTATGACAAATAACTACTTAAATGCAATACATGGTGGAAACATTGCCATTAACAATACTTTAACAAGATTTATGCCCTAAAGTGATTTCCATTCATAATTGTAAACAATGTCTGATATAGGCCAGACAATGAAGGAGCCCACAACATCCTTCATTGTGGCCATCTCATCATTCCTTCTAAACAATATTATTTCCTCTTTATGGGCGATGTGCACATTGACTTTCCAGTAACCTTCACCCAAACGTTCACCATGTACAAGGTCTTCAGGGTTAGTATTGATCACCGTACCTTCAACCACTATGTTATCCTTATGGATTTGAGTCAAGTAGCATTCCCTTATCTCAGTTTGCATGATCAATGTCATTTTCAGTCCCTACATGGAAAATTAACAACCTAGATAAATTCACTACATAGCGTACAATACAAACTAAGTCAACCATTTTATATTTGAAATAATAGTCATACCATTGATGACTCTGGCCTAGAAGGTATTGAGTTGGTGCTTGTACCTTGAACACCACCATCGATGTTGTGTCCAATTGTAGGGGTAGCATGTAGTGATGTTGCCTATGGAATTATATGCAAGGGATCATTACAACTTTAGGGGTGCAACATGTAAGCATTTCAAATATGAAATCATGAAAAAACTGACACACCTCTATCTGTGAAAGTTATGTCAAAATATCTTCAATATTTTTATCTTTCTCTGCAAGCTTCTCTTCCAACTTTTTTTCATTCTCTGCAAGCTTATCTTCCAATTTTTTTCATTCTCTACAAGCTTCTCTTCCAAATTTTGCTATTTCTCTACCATATGCTCTTGCATCTGGCATAACTTTTGTATGTAACCCTCACCAACAAACAAAGCAGTCGATGATACTCCTTTGTCGACACCCCAAACCCGACCCAGTATTTTGAGTCCTAAAACCTTGGTGAGGGCATCATCCTTAATATATTGATTTATGGAGCTCACAGATGATATTGCATCATCTAGACTTTACTAGAAATATCACATGCATAGTTAATTGGAAACATATTAAAAAAACAATCGATATAACAATGGTTTGAAGTTCAACGTATTGCTATTTCCAAGGGAATGTCACTTACGATTGTCTCCGCAAATTCTGGTGAAACAAGAGCCCCATCCTTATTTTTATGAGCTACCATCCACACAATTACCCTTGGTAGTGGAGTTTTTGTATTTGGTTGGCTCTTCCTCTGTAGGATATATAGTTGGAGAGACATGGGGATAAGTCATACGACAAAACAATATAGCTATGTTTATCACATATAATGGATGAGTATGATAGAATATCATTTTGTGCTCTAGTCAAGCATATCCTCTTTGACTGCAAGTGTGCATGATGGATTGGTGAGATCTGTTTTGTTTATTCCTTTGCCTCACCACCTACAATGAAGAAAACAATATATAAATTCATTAGGGAGAGCAAGGTCCAAAAAATTTGCATGAACATAACAATGATATGAACTACCATAGCAAATTGGTTGGTACTTGCCTTAAATTCAATGTTGCTCCTACCATTCACAAAGGCTTCCCAATATTTTTGTGATACACGAGGTGGGGGATTAGCAATTCTATCTACATCATTATCATACTTATCATAGTGGTTTTTCACAAGTCGATGCTTATGATCATGCCATTGCTTGTCCATGGTCACGAAGACCCATTTCTTCATTGCATCCGAAATGATATATTTTTGTTGCATCAAACCAATATCTTATTAGATGCAACATTTATATAAGTATTCAAAAATAGACATTGTGAACTCCATTAGCTATAAAGTTACCGTAATGAGTGTCCATAACTGATTTTTAACTTCCACTAGGATTGCTCTCCAATATGTATGGGTGATAGGGACAATCTCCCTCACAATCACCCCCAAGTAAGATGTAAACTTAGTAGAATTTTCTCCTATGGGTTATCCTTTTAGATTGCAAATGATCTCCACCTTATCTATGTTGCTTGACTCTATTGCACATCTTTTTGGACCTCTATTTCTATGATATTTAGTGTTTGAAGTGTGATGACCTAGCATCAACACCTATACATTGGGCACCATCCAAACATCATTATACCATATAGTATGACAACAATGAGTAACCAACATCACGAGCAAATTTCTTATGCAATCTGCATACCTTCTTCATTAGCCAAAGCATCATCAACCTCATTTCAAGTATTCTCACCTCCATATTCATTTATGTTATGGGTCACCTCCTTATCTTCCTCATTCATGGAACTCCATAGTTGGTATCTTCTACTAGTTGCTACAATACACCATAGTCGATGACAAAACCATGATCAATTCTAATATTCCTAGGTCAACCACTATTGAACAACACTATCAAATTTTAAGTACTTATTGGCACGTGAGGCCTTTATCATTGACTCATGATTTATTGTGACAACCTCAACTACCTATGGTGTCTTTCTTGGTCTTTTTTTGGATATATTACCACTCTAAATATTGTACAAACACACTATAAAACCAAAATAGACACAAATAACCCACAATGAAAGACTATGCATACAAAACTGCAAAAATACTAATGAAACACCCTAACCTCCTCCATTAAGTGTAGATATTTTACACAACAACCAGTTCCTATCTAGGAATTCAAAGAAAATAAGTCAAGAATGATGTCCAACTTATCAAGCTGGTAATTTCCAACTACAAGCACATATCAACATTGAGAAATAAGATAGTATGGAAGTATAACATATATTCAATCCAACAAGATGTTAGATGTTGCATATTTGAGGTTAAGGCTGGGAAATAAGTACAACAACAATTTAAGTTTAGATGGCAAGACATTTATGGAAAAATCACATTGGAAGAAGTGAAAGGACAACAAGGTAAAATATAGAAACACATGATTTTAAGATCTTATGTCAGATAACAACACTATCAGAATCCTTGAATCCTTTTAGCACTCTAGACCATGGGGACTAGTGTTGCCCTAAATGTTACCTCAAAATTTGAGACACAATCTACAATGAAGAATATATCTTTCATTATACAATATGATCTTGTGATTTATATTGATGCTCAATTATAAGTCAATATGTCTATAGTTTCAAATATTTTTTTGAATCTTTCCAAACTTTTCTAATATATGTAGTTTATTCGATAAAGGATTCAAGATAGTTTGAAGGAAAGCTAAGCTAATTACAATGCCAGGCATGACAAGCATAGGTTTGACCATACTTTTCCAATTGGATATTTGGTATGATTGAACTTTGGAAACATCAAATTCATCATGATGGTAAGGGGTAAAAACTCATTATACATGTTTCTTTTTGTATTTTTTTAGGATTAGGGAGCAATGCTTTTGAGGCAAAATCTCCCACCTTTCATAAAGATGTACTCTATGGTGAATGTGGAGAACCTGAAGTTGTTTGATCCCTCTATGCTCGACAAAGAGCAAGAAGGAAAGTTTCATCATTACTTGAAGATATAGTTTCAAGCATAGATGTTCATTTGGATGAAGTTACATGCAGAAGTAAGTTCATTCTACATGCCAAGGACAATAAAAGTATTGGCAAGTGGGACCCAAGGCACAACTAGTGAGAAAATCAAAGTGGTACACCAAAAATCTGGTGGAAAAATGTTTCCTCACTTATTGAAATTTTGAGATTTTTAGGAACCAAAAGCCTCCTAGAGGGGAGTAATGATCTGGGTTGAAGACGAAGTCAAATAGACAAGCCATTTTTGGGTTTGAAGAACCATTGAAAAATAAAATGGTCATTGGAGGAGGAACTGGAGTTAAAGGTATGATTTTTGATATTTCCTCTTTCATTCCTTATTGCTGGAGAAGCATAAATCAATGATGCTGCTATATTTTCCAGCCATTTGGCAAGGCAGGATTAGTAATATAGATTTTATTCCTAACAATGAGAGTGAACAGATCAAATAGAACAAGCAACAAGGAATGAACAACAACAACAATTATAGGAACAAAACCATTTTATTATGTGTAATTGATATATGATCTCTGTCACAACACTATGAGATGTCTCTTGTCTTCAACAACAACCCACAATGATGATCTCACAGGTATCTAATGGTACCATTCCACTACTCAGATATGGAATATATAAAAAATGAAAGAGGGGTTAGATGGTTACAACCCAACCCCTCCCCCCCAAAAACAACATCACCCCCAAACACACCCAAAAACAACACAAAAAAAACCCAGTGATGTGTGCAAAATGACAATACTTGGTCAACACATGTTACAAGCCATTAATCAACACATTGATCAACATACTAACAAAACTTGACAAACTACTTATGTACAATAGTAAAATGCATTTGTAACCCATTGAGGTGGTGCCACATTCGATTGGTTTTGTTGATCTGTTGGTGGCCTATAGGAATTTGAGAGACTTGGGTTGTCTAAGTTGTTCTGTGCTCTCAATGGTTGGGAGACTTTATTTTTTGGTCATACATGTTGTACTCTCATTGTGTTTGAGAAATATAAGCCATGAGCATCATTTTCATGTGGGTTTTCTTCCCCTAGAGGGTTTCCCATATAAGTCTTTGTGTTCCTCCTATTATGTGATATTTATTCTTACTACCCAATGCTTGTTTATTTTGTTGTTCTATTTTCTGAGCAAGTTTCAACTCTTTTCTCCATTGTTGCAAGCCAAATAAGCAAAGCATATCTTGTGTTTTGAAATTATTGTTGGAAAAATATCTATTTGAGTGAGCCATTTAAGGGCTACCATAGTTCATTGCACCCATGTAACTACCCACTTTCAACAAAAAAATTAATATACCTCCAAACAATCTTAACAACTATTGTTAGATACTTAGGGATAATAATATGGGTGCCAAGTGGTATGGTTGATTATGACGTAACCATTATTTTGTTGTAAGTAGAGTTATTAGTAATGATGTAGCCATTACTTTCTTAGTAATATTATATCCAAACATTCATATACTTAGGTACCTAACAACTATATGCAAGTAATGGCATTATTATGTTGTTTATTCCTAGTACATCAACACAACACAACAGAGCAACATAGCATGCTCAAACATCTACACTCATGGCTTCAGTCAACATGACTGCCTAAGGAATATAAAACTTCTTATAATATAGTTGTCAAATTTTTCCATCTCATCACATAAGAAACATATGTTAATATTTGGGAAAAAAAAGGAAAATAGAAATTACTCTTAATACTTGTAACATTTGGTATATATTGTCAAGTTATTTGTGTTTGTGTGTAATTGACTAATGTCAAATCTAAATTTAGAAAAAAGAGTAAAAAATCAATGATTTGTTGGAAAATTTTGCTTAGATTTTCCCTTGCTTCAAATATAACTTATATAGTTAGTTTGAACCTCTTTTGGAAAGTATTCCAGCATCAGAACATACCAGGAGGTTTGGCCTACTCTAGAAAGGCCCTAGTTAAATGCAACTTAAGAAGCATGAAGGTCTAATTTCCCAGAATACAATACCAGGGGATGATCTGTTACATTTGTACAAGTTATAGGCAAAGAAAGGGAGGTTGTTATATATGAGGAGAACCTTTATAAAATTGCATTGATATAATTGGTCAATTCTACCAACTTATTTTGGCAGTTACAAAATTTAAACATAGGATGTTCTTGTAACAAATTTTGATGGAAACTTCTTATAATATAGTTGCCAAATCTTTCCATCTCATAATATAAGAAACATATGTTAAAATTTGGGAAAAAACAAAGGAAAATAGAAATTACTCTTAATACTTGTAACATTTGGTATATATCATCAGGTTATTTGTGTTTGTGTGTAATTGACTAATGTCTTTGCTAAATTTTATAATATTACAGATCTAAATTTAGAAAAAAGAGTAAAAAATCAGCCAATTGTTGGAAAATTTCTCTTAGATTTTCCCCTACTCCAACTGTAACTTATATATTTATTTTGAACCTCTTTTGGCAAGTAATAGACTTTTATAATATCTCAGCAAACATCGAGACCCACTATGATTTCCTTTACCACAATAAAAACCCATCACAAAATCTCGTGTTTTATTGCAATTCCATAAGTTGTTTGAAACAAAAAGAACTATTTGCAAGGGTTTTAAGAAAGTGAATTATGCAATAGAATCATTATAAACTTTTCCTATTACAAATGAAATGAAACATGACCTAGATATTTCATAAAAAATTCAAACGAAAAACCCAAAAGCTTCTCTGTGCCTTCCACATAAGCAAACAATGTTGTCATTGCTACCATTAAATGGAATTTTGTGAAGGCTTGGAAACATCCCCTTACTTTTCTTGAAAAACCAAGAAGCGGGCACTTTGGTAGGATCCAAAATGTCAATTTTTTTTTTTTTTTTTTTTTATCAACACTGAGTCCACACTTAGATGGAAGGTAAAGAGTCTTTCAATGCATACACCCCACATCTTCCCTCAAACTCTAATAGACCAAAGCAAAAATGAGCACTTTCCCAAAAGAGGGGTTCTTTTATATGGTTCAGGGGTCAAAAACCCTAAATCTTCTATGCGATAAGGAGGAGAGTTTTTAAGGTAATATTTTAACACTTATAAGCAATTTCATTCAAGAAATTAGAGATAACTCGGGTAGACAATTACCCATTTCTTCATTTCTAATTTGAAAATAATTTCATTCAAGAAATCAGAGATAACTCAGGGTAATGAGTAAAGAAGCATCAAATTAAAACATGCAAGAAACAATATCTAACCTGCAACTCGCTTCTTACTACCTCAGCACTCCCAAGCCTTATGCCACTTCTACAACTATCTTTTACAGTCACAAATCTCCTTGACATAGTGTGTTTTGAAATGCAAGAAGATTTCCAAGGCTCGACCAAGACTCTATTTTTGGTTGCTAGGGCAAGATTTTGTTTTGAAACTATTTTTCCTCGTAAGGAAAGTGATTTGTTGTCTTGTCTCACTCTCTCATATCCTTCCAAGGCTAACGCTCAAGGCCTGATACTGAACTCTCCAAAGGAATGTGCAAGAAGGCAAGGCAACCAAAATTTTTGCACTAAAAGTTTCATGAATCCTTTATATATATAGATATATATTTAAGGGTGATTTTTAAGGGTAGTTTTAAACCACCCTCTTAGTGTCTATTAGGGCTATTTTTAACTATCGTAAAACATCAGCCTTTTAGCCGCACTTAAAAGCCTTTTTTGGTGTAGTGTTTTAAGGGTGGTTATAAACCACCCTCTTAGGGTCTATTAGGGTAGTTTTTTATCACTATAAAAAATCATTGTATTTTAGCCGTGTTCAAAATCCTTTTTTGGTGCAGTGTTTTAAGGGTGGTTTTTTACCGTCGTAAAAAACCATCATCTTTTAGCCACCCTTAAAATTCTTTTTTGGTGTGGTGAATATTTGAATAGAAGAACACTCATTATTATTATCATTAAAGTAAGGTAATCAAGGGTTGAAATCACACCATGGTTAGGGATGGGATAATTAGAGCTTCCTTTTTGCCACTAGAGTCATACATTCAACATAATCAAGGGTATATAGATCATGCATGCTAACTTCCCACCTAATTTCATCCTTAAGGTCATGGAAAAAGGTTAAAAATACCATTAGATCCAACTGATAGGTATAGGTGAGCAGTCTTATGAACTTCACATAATAATCCTCAATCGATCCTATTTATTTGGTTTACGTTAAAAAAACCATATACAAAGTAGAAGATCCTTTGTTGACTTTAGAAAGGAATAATACTTTGAACTTGGGCCACATAAGTGAGGTCCTATATAAATAGATCTCCCATAATAACCAATCATGAATATGGATTCCCAACTTAGTTGCATCCAATGTGACACGACCTTCTTCAAACATGTGGTATAGGTGGATGATGTTATCCATCTTGGCTATCCATTCACATGGATTCGTATCCTCAAAGTTAGTATTTTGATGCATGAAATGGGAATATTATGAGGCTAAAAGATAAAATCAATAACACCTTTCATAGAAGGATAAAGATCATTAGAAAATTTTGAGTTAAAACCATACATATTTGGAAGAGTACCTTTGGTAGCATAAGGACCCATGTGACAACCCTAGGATCTTGGAGTTCTATGACCAAACAATGATTGTTGGTAGATACTAGAGTCTGGATACTAGTGTCCCTTTGGATTTGGTGCTAATTGCATGCCTTGACGATGCTTCCCAATGACTTATTGAAACTCTTGGTCAAGGGAGCACTCTATAGAGAGTGTCAAAATGACTATGGATGGAATCTAAGGTCTTATATATTTAGGTTTGAACATTAGTGATGGAGGTAACTATTTTCTCTAGGATAATGTATTGGTTTACCTAGGACTCAAAATAGACATGTAGGTCAATTTCAATTGTATTGGGTAGAGCAATACCTATTGGAGAAGGGGTGGTGGGAGGAATGTTTGAAAGAGGTGAAGCAATGGTGTCTAAATAAGAAATGACATTGAATCAAAGATGTTTATGCCTCTAGAGGCTTACTAAGATTTTTATGTTGATGCTTCTTTATACTCACGCACACATCTTTGATATGACCAATATGCTACAAATGACCATTAATTCACAACTAGCTAGTAGAAGTTGTGAGTTTTTTCATACACTAGGAATAGTAGTAAAAGGGAAAAAACCCTTTAGAGGATTTCAAAAAATGTTACTAAAAATACCTCTTATTTTGTTTGGCTCAAAGAGATGATCACAATGAGATGGGTCTCGTATAAGGGTTCTAATACATTTGATATATATACATACATACATATAGGTAGATAGAAAAATAAAAAATAATAATAATAATAGATAACTTGCGATATTTCAAAAAAATACAACAAAAAATGAGGCCAAAAGAATTGACTTAAATTAACAGGGTGACAAGACCAATAATATATATTAATAAGAATTTATTCTAAAAAATTCTCTTAACAATGACACTCTAATAACTATAATTAAATTTCAAAAAATTAAATGAATTTATATAATACTATAAACATTCTAATGAATCTAAAAAAAGTTCTACATAATTTTTGAGTGACTGTGAATTAATATAAAATAAATCCTAAAACATGATCTAAAAAATGAAAAAAAAAAAAAAACTTGTATACCTCAAGGCCCTACATGCCCTTCCCTAAAATCCATTAAGCAAGAAAGAGAATAAATTACATAAAGGACCTTGACTTTTATCATATATATGCACAAAGTTTTACTTTTTATATTTCTAACTATATTTTTATCATAACTAATCAAAATTATTGCAAAGTTTATTTTGCTTCTTATTTTATATAGCTACACCCTATCATTTCATGACCATACTTGATCATCACATTCTCCTCCTTCCTTGTAAATTTTGCTTATTGTGTTTTTCACATTTTTGCCCTGCTCTTTACAATTTTGAGGCGCATCCTTTATAATGCCTCAAGCACATCTCGAAGACAGAGATATCTTAAATATCTGAATAAACAAATACTTATCAATCTAAATTATTTTGAGAAACATGTAATTTAAAATTCCGTCGTCACTTCCTCTAAGAAAACAGAAACCCTTCTCTGTTATCCAGTGGGGAGATATAAAATCGCCAAAGATTTAAATATGTAATTACGTGCTTAAATCTTTACATAGTTAATTACATATGCCTGGTGCCTGGCGATGCCTCTTCTGTTTGTGAAGCGTACAGAGTGCACAATCTTTCTGAATATCCACCTCTTGATTTCGCCTCGCTTCGGCGGAACTCTCGCAAGCTTCGGCTGTTCTCTCGCAGGCTTCGAAGGTCGTGTCATCTTCGTTTTTCTAATACCCCTACAAACAAGGCATGGCATTCATTCTTATATATATAGAGCTTAATGATGGGATTCAGGTTCAGTTAACTCTACTATGCGTTGAAAAACCAGTCGCTTTTAGTCAAAGGATCACCGACCAGTAAATAAAAGGATATATTCTTAGGTAGTGACTTAGTTAGTGACTTTAGAATCAGCTTTATGTATTGTTTTTTTTGGTAAATAAAAGTATTAGTTAATTACCGGGTTGGGTTTTGCAGGTTAACCCAAAACGTATTACAATATTCAGCTTTATGTATTGTGGAAATTAATTCCTGGGTTGCATTGGTCATGCTGCCTGCGTAATACTTTAGACGTAAGCTTAACCTATCACTATAACCGTACCACCCAAGTTCTATCTTATTCTATGATGCCTTAAGTTATGACTCCAAGATTGTTGCCGCTCAGGGTGGTGTGGGTGTCGCTCAGGGTGGTGTGGGTGTCGATATGTTGCAACTTTAACTTAACATTCTATTTTCTGTGATTCTTCGACAATTTGTTTTTTTTTTCTTCACAATCTTCTCTCTTATATCTTTCTTTTGGTGCATCCTTGTGCACTTTTGACAAGGCTTCCTTAGACTTTGTTGTTGCTTCTTCCATGGACTCTATTGTTGTTGCTACTGTAAATTCAACTTTTGAGTTTTCTAATGGTTCTTCAACTTGTTCCCTTGTCATAACTACTTCTTGCTTCTCCTTGGATCCTTGTTTCTTAAGATTTTCTTTTTGAATGCGACCATGAACTTGCACATTGTCATTTGTATTTTTTCTTCTATTATATCCTTTTTATTCATTTCTTTTAGTTCCATCTCAAGCCTTTTTATTTCTTCTTCATATCCTTTGATGGTGACCTTCAAACTAGTTATCTTTTTATATGAGTTCCATTGACTCAAGAATGCATGCTCCATTTCATCCCAAGTGAAATTCCTTTCCTTAGCAAGAATTTCCCACCAATCATAAGCTTTCTCTCTTAAAATATAGAAAATCTTGCATTCCACAAAATAGTCACTAGAATATAGAGATCTAAACTTCATACACCATTCTCAAGCATCAATGTCATCATTTCTAGTGACAATTGGTAACTCCATGATCTCAACCCAAAAATATCCAAAAACAACTAGGGTTTTTTAAATTTTCTCTAATCCTTGCTATCACCGATGAAATAATTTAAAAGAAAAATAATTGACATAAAAAGGAATGTAGTCATCCATTACGACTTTGCATTAATCCATTACCAAGCTTCTCCTCCAAAGGGTTCAACACTGTTGTGTAGATTGTTGTTGTTGTGAAAAAGTGTAGACAACTTCGATGGCGATGCAGTTCTTCTTGATGATAGCATTATATATAATATCTTTATACCAAATTCTCTTCTTTATAAATACTCCCAAAAATCTGCCATCCTTAAATTGAATTCATCTTGTTATGAATTTGTTACTTCTTTGAATAAAAGACCTTGTTGTAATAAACTACATAGTTGTAGTTGTGTGATATCACTCTATCAAGGGATTCTATTGTTGGAGAAGTTGAATCCCAAAAAAGTGTTCATTGAAGGTGATGCTCTATCTATTATTAATGTGGCCAATGGCAATCGAACCCCTCATTAGACCATTGTTGACATGATGGAAGAAATTTAACACCACATTGAAAATCTGGAAGGTGTCTAGTTCATGCACACTTTTAGAGAGGGGAATAGGGTTGCAGACCTATTGGTCAATAGGGGAGTCATGCTAAACTCTCTTGATGTTTGGATGGAATATTTCCCATATTTTTTATTTGTTTAGATGATTGTTATAATATTTTATGAGGTGAACATTTTGTTTGGCCATTGGCCCCTAATTTGTTGGTTTAATTCTTCCATGTTTTTGGCCTTTAGTAGTCTTACCCCCTTCTTGTAAGAAGTGCTCCTAACATTGTCTTTCTTGGTGGGTCCCTTTGCCCCGTTTTTAGTTGCATTTGTTTGTTGTGTATGTTCGTTCATGGTATAGTCGAGGTGGCAATCATTAAGAGTGTTTTTCATTTGAAGTCTTTGGTGTGTCTATCTTTGTCAATTTTTATTTCTCTTGAGTTTTTGAAGATCACATGGTTTCATATTTGTTTTTTCTTGAGTTTTGTAGTTTGTCCCCGTGGTGGTCATTAGAGTTCGTTGTGCCTTTTTCTCATTCGTTGAGGGATTGCTTTTGTCTTTGTAATTTTTTGTTCTCTTTGTCGTATTTGTGCCACCTCAGTCCCTTTCCCCTCCTCATGGCTAGACGTTGGTTGATTCATAGAATGACTTTATCCCTTGCCAATTTTATTAGTTTTTTCCAAGTCTCTCTTCGTGATGAATCATGTGTTAATCATAGTGCTTTAGTTAATCACATGTATGTTGTAACCATAATTTTATATAGATACAAAGTTATTATTTCTTGAAGTGTTTTTGGTCTAGGTATCATTATTTTGCTCCTTCATATCAACCATGTGTTTTCACCATGAAGACGGAGAGTAGCGGTATCATCAATGGCATAGTGTTGTTGTCAAAACTTGCCATGGGGAACGTGTAACTAAGAGTTGAGCCTGTTAAATTGGTAATTGATAGCAACATCAATGATATTCTCAGCAAGGGGTCTTCTTGAGTGCATGCAAAAATTTGATGGATATGATGAGTTGATTTCACTATAAGTGACTCATGATGGGACTCAAACTGAAGGGATTCAATTATTGATATAAATGGTTACAATATATAGGCATAAGCCTATATGAAACACATGACACTTGTCAAGATAAACTGACAAGTGTCAAGGAGAAGGCATAGTGCACTTTAATTCTAACATTCCCCCTTAATGTTGACTTCTCTAAAAGCAACCTATCATTCCCCCTTATTGCTGATTTGGTCTAGGCTCTTGCTCTTTGCGCTTGGCTCTCCAATTGTGAATAATGCTAGATTCACTATGTATACATCTTGGTCTGTTGCCTCAAGGTCAGCCACTTCCACGGGTCTGTTGCCACTGGGTCAGCCGTCTAAGTGCCTCAAGGTCATCATGGGTGCCTCAGGGGTAGCCACTTCTGGGTCTGTTGCCTCTGCAGGTCATCCTCAGAGGATGTTGCCTCTCGTAGGTCACTGACTAGATTCACCATAAATATCAAATCCTTCCTTATGGTGAACTCAATCTAGAAGGTGTCGGTCTCAACCGAAAATGCACCTTAATACAAATGAAAAATGAGCCATATAAGAGTGTCGATCTCTGTCGAAAATGCACTCAATACAATAAAATGAGCCATAGATGCCAAATATGGAGGAGAAGAAGAGAAGAAGAGAATCTTCTGAAGTGTCTTCGTTTGTAGTCTTCAGAAGTAGATCCAAAAAAAATATCGAATAGAGTCTAGGGTGTCTATGTCTGTAGTCCCTAGAGTAGGTGTCCTTATTGTGATCGTCTCATCCCACTATAATGCATGGGTAACCAGCCGCTGCATCCGCCAGGTGCTATAGAGAAGATGACTAGATACTAGGATCACTTACATAGTGCCTTGGGAGTGTCGGGTACAACCGAAAGTGCACTCCAAGGTAGAAAAAACTTTGAGGCTAAAAAAACTCAATTGAAACAGCCTCAAAATTACAATATGACACCACCATTGTGTCCGTCACGGAAAACCATTTCCAACGACTATAAATACCCCTATACTTGTGTCTGAATGGGGCCTTCAACATGTGGAAACCAATACCATGCCTATCTAGGCAGTAAATAGACAACATCGCTCAATAGCGGCATCGCTCTCAGGCGGAATAAAAACAGTCTTAAAATTTCCCTCGCAGGGGAATTAACATGGGCCATCTAGGCCATCCACATGAGGCCTTCAGCTCCCACTTCCACTCTCCATGTGGAAAAGGATTAAAAAATGGCCAACATGAAAAAAATATCATGCAGTCATACATAAAAATGTTCCCCATTATATCTTGCAGCCATACATGTTAATAAAATACCCCCACTTTTAAAAGAAATACCCCCACTCACTATATTTCAAAAATATTCCCCCCATCATTTTTGAAATAAAAAATTTGCTCTTAAATTTGAAATGCCCCATGCGGTGTGCATATGGGACAAAGAAACCACATTAAAAAAAATTAAAAATTAAAAAACAACTTTGTGATGTGGCAAATTAAACATGCCCCCGAGCACGCGAACGTAGTCCACTGCGATTTCCTCCACCAGTGCCCACAATGACAATTGGACCTCGAATTTCGTTTATAACTCTTGCAATAACGCAACACGATCCGCAGGAATTCCAACACGTCCGACTGGGACATAACTTTGAGAAATTCCATGCAAAAATGGAATCCTGCTCGATTGCCTCGAAGTTATCACCACCATGCCAGCTCGAAATATCTCCTCTGTCACCACCTATAATACAACACCATAAAAAAAATTCTCACGACCCTATGGACTTCACCGCTCGAACCTGAGCCATCAACGCCAGGGCCTCCCCCGATCGCTGTAACACCCAACATGACTCCTGTAGCAACCCTAACTACAACTTCAACAGTCACGGGGCCTGCGCCTACAGCTGCCTGTTTTATGCATCATCAACCCCATCAATTCCATGCACGGTGGAGCAACCGTAGGATTTGCTAGCGCAGCTGAAGGAGCGACCACAGCAGAAGTGGTGGCTACCTACCATCGTTGTTTCTCCATCAACAGACAGATATTCTCCCTGGGCTACATCGTACTGCTCCTTGCCGTGATGGGGGCACTTCAATGTCCATGGATCTTCTTTTCCTTGGGCGGCGCATCCAGCTCCAAGTGCACAGACCACAGACCATCTCAGCTTGGCGGACGTCAATCTCGACGACGATCTGCAAACCATCAATCTCGACAGTGATCTAAATCTTGTGGGATTCGTTAATTTCTTTACTGTTGGCCCTCGACGGTGCCGTCAATCTCGACGGCCGTCGCCTCCATCATCGTTAATTTCTTTACTGTTGGCCTACAGTGATGCAAAGGCTAATTGAAAAGGCAACTTTTGCAGATAAAAGAGTCTATCGAACAGGGGAAATCAGAATTGATTGCCATAGTTTTGGTCCATCTGGGTTGAAGAAACATCCAGCCCAAGGTGTGATAGCAGGCTATACATGCAGATTGAACAAAACAGAACGGCATAAATCCATTGTTTGCATGTCTGCATTGAACCCGAGTCTGTTAAATCTGGTTCATCACTTCCATCTCAATCGTGGGTATCGTTCAAGAAGCCTTCATAGAGGATTTGCTGTATTTAATCACTATAAGTACCAAGTTTGGGACACATTCAAGGCCAAATTCTTTAGAAGGATTTTCGCAAAATCCACGGGGTCTGTATCTAGATGCAGCCAGAATGAGTTCTTCACGCGATGCGGATGGCTCAAAAGATCTACAGAGGAGTGAGATAAATAGCAGCAGCAACAACACCAATTCAAGCGAGCAATAACAGAAGTGGGTAGAAGAAGACGAACCAGGCGTCTACCCACCACCATCGACAGCTCTTCACCTTGTTACCGAAATCCTCGAGACCCACATATTGCAAACAGGAAAACTGAAATGGCCACAACATACAGTCAGATGGCAGCACAGACTGCACATTGCCTACCCCAAAAAAACGCCGCAACAAGACCAGATCTGAGAGCTTTGTCAAGGTCCACCATTCTGCAGATCTAAAAAAAACTTAAAAAAATTCTGAAAAAATTTCCCAAACTTTAAAATTCTTACCATCTGGTTTCTGATCCATCAAATGATGGAGAGCATACTCCCTCGGTAAAATTTTAAAAAAAATAGAGAAATAAAAAAAATAGGGGGAGGGAGGATTTCCATGAGGGAAATCCCCCCTCAAGGGGTTTCATAGGGTAGGGAAAGCCTGCTCTGATACCAAATGATGAGACTCAAACTGAAGGGATTCAATTATTGATACAAATGGTTACAATATATAGGCATAAGCCTATATGAAACACATGACACTTGTCAAGAGAAACTAACAAGTGTCAAGGAGAAGGCATAGTGCACTTTAATTCTAGCAACTCATTCCTGGTCTGAAGGGCATGTGAAATTTAAGGGAATAAAATTCACAAATAACATGTCCCTCATCGCTAAGGCCACATCTTTGGATATCAAAGGTAAAATTATAAATAGAGAGAAACACTCACTTGCCAAAGAATTAAAAAATTTCTACATAAATATGAAAAGATCCAAAAGCTAGACAGTGGAATTCTCAGGGATTCTCTCCCTCCACATTGGGGCAAAGTGGCACTGTCCATAATGAGATATTTCACTTTGGATGGCAAGTTTAGTGCCTTGTACATCTTTCAATTTGCTTTTCTTAACCATCTTCATCAACAAAAAAAGTTGAATGTTCTAGATTTCTTGTTGAGATATCTTGAGAAAACCATTGGAGATTTGCAATGTGGGAAATCAAATATACCCCTCCACCAAGGGCTCCTCAAAATTTTGTTCCACAATGAAGTGGAAAAAATGGATTGGAGAAATATTCCTAATTTGGGCTTTGATTATGGCAACTCCACTACTTCTGCTGAAAATCTTGATGGGATAGGAGATAATGAATATGCTCCTAAATATCTTATTTTGGAGAAGAATGGTATGTCTTCCTTGCACACCCTTTCTGAGGGGTCCAACAAGTGTAAGAACAGGTCCATTAACTAGGTGAAAAATATCCCTTTCAAGAATTCAAACCTAAATTCCTAGGTGCATAAAATGAGGCATTCAACCAGATTAAAGAACCTACTAGAGAAAGGGAAATCCCTTGTTTCGGGAAATCCTTTGTTCCCCCTCTGTGTATTTCTTATGAGGACTATAAGTTCGCGTAGGACCCAATTTCTTTATCATGGGTGGATAATCCCCCTTCTCATGCAAAAGGAAAGAATTTCAACATTGAAAACATAAGGGGTGACTCTTCAAAGAAGAAGAGTTCAGGGATCCCCCCCTTGGAGTCCCCATTTATGGTTTTTCCAAGTAGTAATATAGTCATCCTCCAAGACCTATTGAAGTCCCTTTGTAAAATGAACAAGATGAGTGCAATGCTTATGGAAGAGTTTGCTTCTCATCTGGATGATATTCAAAAGAAAGGTGGTGAACCCCACCCTTAGTAAAGCCTTTTTTACTATGATGGGGGCCATCCCTTTTTTTCTTTGGATTGGTCCTTTTGCCTTTGTTCTCTTCCCTATTATATTAGGTATTTTTCTCATGTTTCTTCATTTGATGGCCTTCTTTCTAGTTTTTTGTCTGATATAGACAATCTTTGTTCTAATCTCGATTTCTTGGGATTTCTCTATTTTCACTTTTGTTAATGTCTTTGTTTTATTTGTGTTTCTCATTGTAAAAGGTTTGGGATTCCTTTCAAAATACCCTCTTTTTTACCTAATAAAATAAATATATATAATAATATTTTGATAATTATACATGTATTGATTGACTTTAAATAATTTTTTTATTTTTAAAGTATAATTTTTAACTACTTAAATCCATTTCATTTAATAAATCCAAAATGATTCTTATATAATTTTTTAAAATGAAAAAATGGGATTGAAACAAGCCCCATTCGTATTATGTCATCATCACCACACAATGGTATTACTACATTACAACTTGGATATTATCCATGTATCACTTTGCAAGATTCAAACCTGAGTCTCCTCCTTGAATGTTGAGGAATCTAACCGAGCTATTACCATTTGATAAATGATTCTTATATATTAATAAATAATAAATTTATATTTTTTTAAAATATGAATAAATTATTATCAAATGGAATTAATTCAATTGATAGATTCCTCAACTTCTAAGGAGGAGACCAAGGTTTGAATCTTGCCAAACCATAAATGCATAATTATAATAATTTTGTAATACCACTATTTGATCATGATGTAATACTAGTAGAGCTTGTTTCAATCCCATATAACCCATTAAAAATATTAATATTTTTTTAATTTTAAAATCTAAAATAATTTATTTAAACATGTATTAGATATGTGTCAAGTACACTTAAAATGTAAATTTTAATTAAAATTTATATATTATTATTTTTTATAGAAAAAGGTTTAATATTATTTAATATAAAAAAAATATTACAAGGTCAAAAAGTGGTAAAGAGCAAACAAACTAGAAGAGCCAAAAGAACTAGAATAAAGAAATCCTTGGTTTGCAACAATCCACAAAACAATAGCAATATTGCCAAAAAATAATAACTCCATTGAAGGACGTAGCCCCATAATCACATTATTACTAGATTGGAAGCCAAGAGACAAAGAGAACCCCTCCAATTTTCTAAGTTCTTACTCTTTAGGAAATCCATGAAAATTAAATCTCTTTCACCTATTCAAACTTCTTTTTTTCAAATCCCCACTCCATTACAGTTCATATCCCCACAACCTATAACTAGATTCCCACCTAGAAACATGGTTGGATGCATATACCCTAGATTTAATAGTGACAAACCTCTCAATCTCCTGGACCTCCATGATATTTCTCAAATTACACTAAAAGCTTTGCTCTCCTATGATGGTAGTGAAAATATATCCTATGAACATTGCCAAGATATAGCTACTTTAGATACTATTCATAACATTATTCATGAAGATGTAATGATAAGGTTGTTAGCTTTGTATTTTAGAGGTAAGGTATTGGCCTAGTGCTTCTCTTTAGAAGAAAGTAACATTAGTGCTTGGGATAACCTAGGTGAACCTTTCGTCCTAGAGTTCAATGATCTAGGGGACTCATTCTCACTCATCACTCAGTTCATGACTATACAAAGACATCCTTAAGAGAGCATCATAGACTTCAATATCCAATTTAGTAGGACATGGAATAAAATCCCTTAGGAGGTAAGATATGTTAGAGTAAATCACTATATAAAATATATTTATATAGAAAAGCAATTATAGTGTTTCAAACTTTAACGGCAGAATTAAAGAAAAATTAGACAAACACACACAGAAGAAGAGACAACGATTTTAACGTGGTTCACCCAATGTGGGTTACATCCACCAAGAATTTTTAGTCCTTCATTTTCTCAATCCAAGCAATAGAGGGTTACAACCTACAGCAAACATCTGCTGTAATTTCCTCTCTATATTTCCAAGGAATCAACACAGTAATTTTCTTTGTCATCATACTCATCTCTGTTTTTCCTCACAACTATATATAAGAAAAAAACAGAAAAACAAACTGCTTTTCTTAATACATTCCAAGATTAACATTGAGTTCCCAACATCTAATTTTGGGATAAAAGCAAAAAAAACTTTCCTTGGCTGTCCTGTTGAAAATCCGAAAACTTTCTCTGGTAGACTAATAGACTGTAAATCTGGAAACTTTCCCTGCCCGTCCTGCAGTAAATCCAAAAAAACTTTCTTTGTTTAGCCTCCTCATAATTAGGCTTCATTCCTAACAATCTCCCACTTGGAGACTAATTCCATTGCACCATATCGCAATCAAGGACTGAAAAATTCTCATCATGGCCTCTTATTCCTTAAGGCCAACTGAAGTTGAGCAAAAGCTCAACTTTTCTCTTGACACCACTTTTGTAAGCATATCAGCAAGATTTTTTGATGTGTGAACCTTCCCTAATTTCAAAGATCCATCTTCCACTATTGATCTAATGAAATGATACCTGAGTTTGATGTGTTTAGTTTTTGAATGGAATGCCGAATTCTTCGCAAGGTGTATAGCACTCTGGCTATCACTCCATAACCTATTATCCTCTTGCTTCTTCCCAGTTCTTCCATTAGTCTTTGCAACCAAACCATCTCTTTTCTTGCTTCTGTAGCAGCAACATATTCAGCTTTAGTGGTTGAAAGGGCAACTACGTGTTGGAGTTTAGAAATCCAACTAACCGCTCCTCCTCCTATAGTAAATATGTAGCCAGTAATGCTCCTTCCACCATCAAGATCACCTGCCATATCAGAATCTACAAAACCTTTCATGTATATATTAGAGCCTCCAAAATTCAAAGAATAATTTGAAGTTCCTCTCAAGTACCTGAGTATCCATTTTACCGCTTGCCAATGTCCTTTTCCTGGATTACTCATAAATCTACTCACTACTCCCACTGCATGGGCAATATCTGGTCTTGTACAAACCATTGCATACATCAAACTTCCAACTGCTGATGCATAGGGAACCTTAGCCATATGCTCTTGTTCCTTTTGTGTCTTGGGACACAAAACTTTGGTGAGTTTGAAATGCTTTGCCAATGGAGTAGCAATAGACTTTGCATTGTTCATGTTGAATCTCTTAAGCACTTTTTCAATGTATTTTGCTTGTGATAATTTCAGAGTGTGACTCTCCTTGTCTCTTGTTATTCTCATACCAAGGATTTGTTTGGCTTCTCCCAAATCCTTCATGGCAAAGGATTTAGCCAACTTCTTCTTGAGCATGTTTATATCTTGCATATTTGTTCCTGCAACTAACATGTCATCCACATACAATAGCAAAATAACATAGTTACCATTTCCAGTTTGCTTAAAATATACACGGTGATCACTTTGACATCTTTCAAACCTTTTATTAGCCATGAACTTATCAAATTTTAAATACCATTGTCTAGGAGCTTGTTTTAACCCATACAAGCTCTTTTTCAGTTTACATACCCAATCCTCTTTACCTTTCACCTAAAAGCCTTCTGGTTGGTGCATATAAATTTCCTCCTCCAAATCACCATGAAGAAATGTTGTCTTCACATCCAATTGCTCAAGAAAAAAAATTTCTATAGCTACAAGACTCAAAATAGCTCTAATAGAGGTCATTTTTACAACTGTAGAAAAAATCTCATCAAAATCAATACCTTTTTTCTGAGCAAATCCCTTGACCACTAGTCTTGCTTTGTATCTCTTATGCCCTTCATTCTCCTCTTTAATCCTGTACACCCATTTATTGGTCAAAGCTCTTTTACCTTTGGGTAGCTCAACCAAATCCCAAGTTTGGTTGTGAAATAAAGAGTCCATTTCTTCATTCATTGCAAGCTCCCACTTATTCCCGGTATCCATCTGTAATGCTTCCTGAAAACATTCGGCTCACCAGACATCGGTTATACAAAACATAATCAAAGAAACGTTGAGGAATTTTACTTATCCTGGTAGATCGTCTAACAACACTTTCTGGAGATTGAGGTGCTTGTTGTTGTTGCTCTACATTTTGATCTTCTACCACTTTTGGAGTTACCTTTTCTATGTGTCCATCAAGGTCTATGTATTCAATAATTTCCTCTTTCTGTTTCTTTCCCTGCAACCGATATTTATACAAGTTTTTTTCATTAAAAATGACATCCCTACTTCTAATGACTTTTCGGTTATCACAATCCCATAATCTGTAACCCAAGCCATCAATACCGTAACCAATAAAATAGCACTTTTGGGCCTTAGCATCTAACTTATTTCTATTCTCTTTGTCTATATGCATAAAAGCCTCACATCCAAATACCTTAAGGAAAGAATAATTTATTGGTTTACCTCGTCCAAAGCTCTTCCAGAATTCCTCCATCCAAGGCACTAGATGGTCCTCTATTAATCGGATATACTACAGTATCAATAGCATGAGCCCATAAAAATAATGGTAAGCCTGCATGTATTCTCATGCTCCTAGCATGCTCCATGATGGTTCTATTCATTCTTTCCGCAACCCCATTTTCTTGAGGTGTTCTTGGAACTACCTTGATTCTTCTAATTCCAATTTTAGAACAAAACACATCAAATTCTCTACTGCAATATTCTCCACAATTATCCGACTTTAGACACTTTAACCTTTTTCCAGTTTCATTTTCAAATAATGCTTTCCAATTCTTAAAGGTATTAAAAACATCACTTTTATTCTTAATGCAATATATCCATGTTTTCCTTGTTGCATCATCAATAAAAAGTACATAGTAAGAGGAACCTCCAAGAGAAGTTACCTGAGCTGGGCCCCAAACATCTGAGTGCACTAGCTCCAATTTCTCTTTCTTCCTTTCTTTGCCATCCTTGAGAAATCTAACTCTCTTTGCTTTACCATAAACACAATCCTCACAGAATTCCAAATCAATCTCTTTTAACTTAGGCAATAACTTTCTTGAATGTAAAATTTCCATAACTTTTCCACTCATATGGCCAAGTCTTTGGTGCCACAAAGATGCACTCTCACTTGTAGAAACTAAATTCATGGAGCAGTGAGAAAAATCAGTAAGTAAATAAAGAGTACCCACCAATTTACCTCTAGCTACTATCAATGAACCTTTAGTAACTTTCCAAGCATTTTCTCCGAATGCAACCGTGTATCCTTCACCATCAAGCTTACTTGCCGATATAAGATTTCTCTTTAAATCTGGTATGTGTCTCACCTCTTTAAGAGCCCATTGACATCCATTTGGGGATTTAATAAAAATCTTTCCAATACCCACGATTTTACATCGTTGGTAATTTCCCAACAGAACCTGTCCATAATCTCCAGAAACATAATCTATGAAGTATTCCCTATGTGAGGTAGCATGGAATGAAGCACCACTATCAATTACCCAATAATCACTATTTCTATCAAGAGATAAGATTAAAGCATCTTGTAGAATTTTTCCGATAATATTGGCTTCCAAGTGTTACCATTATTATCATTACCTTCATTTCCATCACCCTTTCTTTGCCAACAATCCTTCTTGAGATGACCCTTTTTGCCACAATGCCAAAACCGTAGCTTTCCTTTTCCACGTGATTTGGATCTGCCTTTGGATTTGCCATGATGTGAACTCTTGCCTCTTTCTCTTCCTCTTCCTCTATTCTCAACAGTTAAGGCGGTGCTAGATGATTCTCCTATGGTTTTTCTTCTCATGTCCTCACTTAGTATCACACCAACCACATCATCAAATTCAAATTTATTTGAACTCGAAGCAGAGTTACTTACCGCCATTACCAAATTGTTCCAAATTTCTAGAAGAGAGCATAAGATTAATAAGGCCCTAAGCTCATCATCAAAATCCAATCCTATTGAATGCAATTGATTAGTGACAGTATTAAATTCATTTAAATGATCATGCACAGATCCTCCTTCACTCATTTTCATGTTAAATAACCTTTTCATTAAGAATACCTTATTTGATGTCGATGGTTTCTCATACATCTTGGCCAACTTATCCATGACTCCCTTGGTAGTCTTTTCATCATAGATGTTGAAGGCTACGGTTGCTCCCAAGCACAGCCTCACAGTACCCAATGCCTTTCTATCAAGGAGACTCCACTCCTCATCAGACATAGATGAAGGTCTCTCTGTTTCTCCCTCAAGAGGTAAGTAAATATCCTTCTGGTACAAGTAATCCTCCATCTGCATCTTCCAGAATTGAAAGTTCTGGCCATTGAATTTTTGAACTCTAAACCTCCCTTCTTTCGCCATTGCTCCCACTTGATCCAGAAATTCTCCTTCTGTCAAGTGCACCCAACAAAACAACCACTCTGATACCACTTGTTAGATTAAATCACTATATAAAATATATTTATATAGAAAAGCAATTATAGTGTTTCAAACTTTAACGGCAGAATTAAAGAAAAATTAGACAAACACACACAGAAGAAGAGACAACGATTTTAACGTGGTTCACCCAATGTGGGTTACATCCACCGAGAATTTTTAGTCCTTCATTTTCTCAATCCAAGCAATAGAGGGTTACAACCTACAGCAAACATCTGTTGTAATTTCCTCTCTATATTTCCAAGGAATCAACATAGTAATTTTCTTTGTCATCATACTCATCTTTGTTTTTCCTCACAACTATATATAAGAAAAAAACAGAAAAAAAAAACTGCTTTTCTTAATACATTCCAAGATTAACATTGAGTTCCCAACATCTAATTTTGGGATAAAAGCAAAAAAAACTTTCCTTGGCTGTCCTGTTGAAAATCCGGAAACTTTCTCTGGTAGACTAATAGACTGTAAATCCGGAAACTTTCCCTGCCCGTCCTACAGTAAATCCAAAAAAACTTTCTCTGTTTAGCCTCCTCATAATTAGGCTCCATTCCTAACAAGATATTCCCAAGCTCATGCATATATCTACTACCTCTATACATTTTTTTAGACTTGAGCTTGCAGATACGACAATCAAATAAAATGAGATTTCCTTAAATCTTTAAAATTGCTATAGCGATAGAAAATTTTCATATTTAAATTGGTAAGATACACCCAAATATGTTGATGTTGTACCTCCTAGATTTTCCTCAATAATCTCTACAAACTTTGTTTCTAGTTATTGCAACACCTCCACCAACCTCACTTCAGGCTCTTTCAACACCTTAATTATTCATTTTACCTACATTAAGCACATATTAGTGGTCAACCCTTTCAACCACCTCAATGTAGTATCTGCATGTTTTAGAACTAAATGAATCCATAGATATGCAGGATCTTAAGGAAATGGTGAAGAATTTGATAAATAAGGTTACTATGATTGAAAGGAAAATTGTTGAAGGGAGATATGATATATACCAATAGAGAAAATCCCTTTAAACCTTAAAATATCAAAGGGATTTGACAGCAATATTACCAAAGATCAAGTTGTTATTTTTGAAGATCAAGAGGAGGAAACATCCATTGCCTAGGAGTATTGGTGCTTACCTTGCAATGATCCCAACAATGTTGACATTTGTATGGTCTATCAACACCAATGCCATATGGTTGCATCCCAAAAAATAGAAAATAATCAAAAGATCTAGTCAACATCTTTAAAAATCTGGATTAGAACCTAATAGCATAAGAGCATGCATCTTTTGACACTACTCTTGCACTGACCATATCCAAAAAAGTATCATTTCTATCAATTCTCCAAAGGGTTGATGATCCTAAGATAATATCTCAACCTCAAGAAGAGTAGATAAAGGAGCAACCCAAAGAGAAACCAAGGCCAAAAAAACCAAAATCCATCCAAGAAAATCTAAGGAGCCAACCCTAAAGAGGTTGTATACCCTTCTATTACTAGAAAGCAAAGGGAAGAAGCCATGTGGTAGTATAAAAGGAGGTTTGAGGAACTAGTTTGAAATGAAGGAAGGATGTTGAAACCCTCCAAGTATAGCATCATTGGAGAACTAAGGGAAACTCCCTCTAAGAAAAGTATGTACGATGCTTTGTTGATCCTTAAACAAATTAATCTACTTAGAAAATCTCTAAATACCATGCCTATAGCCAATTTTGGTCATCCAGGCTAGAATATAGCTCAAGATCAACAAAATCCTAGGAAGGGTAAGAATAAGCCTCCTCCATTTTATATGTTCCCACATGTGAAAGGTTGGATTATGTGCAACTTCATGATAGATTCTAGAGCCACAAAAATAGTCATGCAAAATGAGGTATGTGATGCAAAGGGCATATAATACACCCAAAATAGTTTCAACATGCTTTGGCTAGATGGAATTTTGGTTTGGATGGTTGGGGTGGTGACATGTTGATGATGTTGCATAAAATCCTAGAACTCAGAGTGACTAAAGAAGTGATGGTGGTTGATATTCCTATTTTCTTTGGGTTCTACCTATTTAAGATTTTATGACCAATATTGGAGGGTACCTATCCTTGGATTATACACATATTTTATCCAACCAAAAAGTGTGCACCCATATACTGTATTACGTCGTATTCATTCATTCAAAGCATAAATTGACACAATTGCATAGATTCAACAAAATTGATTTCCTTGTATTAATATTTATAAAGAATCTTGGTTACAATTATGCCCCTCTTAGGGTCACCCAAATGACGATACGATTAATACAATGCCAAAGCCCTCAACAGGGTAGGCGCACTAATAATGCTTTTCACTTGGTCACAAACTGCTCTAGGGTGGAGGTGCCCTCTTCTTCGCGTTGGGGAAGGAACTTGATGGTTGGTTCTCCTTTGAAACTATTTCCTACGGTCAAGAAACAACATAGAAGTGTCAAAAATATAGGCAGCCTCTCATGATGAGGCCCTTTTAGGAAAATTGCATAATGACACCATTAAACATGCATAATCAAGAAAACATGAAAAGTGCTTCTAAACTATGTTAATTGCATCAAGATTCATATAATAGCGTAAAGAAAGATAGCAACTACACTATGCATGGATCAAATGTGTAAAATAAGGCATAAACATGCATAAAGAACCCATTTATGTCCTAATTGAAGCATAAACATAAAGAAGCTAATCTAACCTAATTCTATCGGTCAGAAGTCTGCTAAACTGTAATTAAACCATGAAAACAGCTAATCTAAGCTAATTAACCGGACATAAATGAAAAGGGGAAGGTGGTGATACCTCTGCTACAAACCGTAGCTCTGGTGAGCGGTCTGCACTGTAAACCATGGCTGAAAGCCATGGTTAGCACTTGATAGGCTTACCCTCAATTCCAAGGGTAGTGGGCTTGACCTCCTTGTCCAATTGATGTTCAAGGGTCGCCTTCGGTGTCCTTCTAATAGGTTTGGCGGTTGAATCACTGTGATGGGCCTTCGTTTGCCCGGATTTGCATTTCTTGGCTCTTCTAGGCTCCTAGAGCTTCCATAAGGCAATTCATTGATCTTGGCAAGTAGATAGGGGATAAGTGCAATAGTGGTCTCTCTCAGTATACTCGATTGAGTGTACAATTCGATAGGGCTCCGTTGCTCAAATATCCAATGCTCTCTCTGATAATTTACCCTAATTTTAAGGGGTACTTATAGGACTGCCCTAGGGCTAGGGGTGGCTTCATGGAGAAGCCAAGATCAAGAAGAGGTGGTTAGGATAGTTGGAATGGAAGCCTCTAGAATATTCCATCCATTAACCACCTTCTTCTAGATCAAATGGTCGTTCAAACCGATTTGGCTCGGATTGAAGGCCAACTGAACTTCAGTTAAGACCGTAGGTCACAACTGTGGTCTAGACTATAAACCATAGGTCTCATCCATGGTTCAGCTATAAACCGTAGGTCTGGGCTATGGTTCAGATTGATTAGGCCAAGGAGCCCAAATTGAGTGGTTAGAACCACTGCTCTATCTTGGAGTCTATCCAAGATCTTCCATATGGTCTTGTAGCATGTCCATATGAGTAGTCACCCTCGACATGATGCATTTTAGGTGTCTACAGATGCCCCTTTTGAGATGCATTGTGAGATCGAACAACGCTGAGAAAAAATAGACCTCCTAAAATGATGTCGAAGGTTCTATGATGATCATTAGTCAGATCAACATTAGATGCCCCAGGTCCTGCAAAAGGATGCGCATCCTGGAATCATTGCTTCCAACTCTTTGGAGGCTTAAACTTGAAAAGCTTGTGCCCTTCTCATCTCATTCGGTGTAGTTATGCATTCCATAGGTATCTTCTGACCCATAGATCCGAAAGGAGAGAGAACAACAAGCAAATTATCATATTTGCTATTTTCCCCAAGCAAAGGGGTAAGCTTATGATAGTTATTGACAATGATTCGCAAGGATGAACGCAATTTTGACAAGATCAAGGGATCTACGATTTCGGGATCTTCTATTGATTTTGATTATGATTTGATATTATGACTACCCCCTCAAGCGATGAGTCGATGAGGGTAATGACAATGATTAAAGCGACGATGTCGCTTGACCACCATGGATGATCTGAACAAATTTAGATTTGAGCAAATTAATGCCTTGGCTAGGCCTAGTTCAACTTTTGATTCCAACTATTAATAGTATTTGCACATTTCTATCCCATGGAGCAATCAGGCTACAATAGTCATCTTAGGGAATCGAATTGATACAAATCCAATTAGATTTATGTTGAATCAAATTATCGATGATTTGCTAAAAAGATGTCATAGAAGAAATGACATGCAACGCCTCATTCCCGTGGAGCAGTCTAGCCTCGAAGGCCTTCTTAGGGATTGAAAAGAAGCATATCAGATCAACGATGACCATTTTACCCCAAATGTCCTTATGGTAATTTACTCATCTTGTCGGATTGCATGGAGCGCAAGTCGCTGCAACCGCCAAGTGTATAGGGTAAATTACTGAATACGAGGCGCATTTGGTGTTTTTAATTATTTGATTTTTTTGAATGTTTTGAATTATGAATTGAGTTTATTTATTTGGTTGGGAGGTGCATCACTCCATGAAAGGATTGTCATAGCGATGACCTCGGTTGAATGTACTTTATAATCTCAGCCAGATTTTTTATTTTTAATTGGATCCCGATGCTTTATTATCACCAAATTTCCAAATTGATTGATTTTATTGAGTTATGATCCCATGGGAGGCATTAGTTTATCATTTTAAACCTTCCCATGGTGGGATTTTATTAAATTGCTTGCCAGTTGCAAACCATAGCTAGGGTCTACGGTTCCCATTTGCAATTTTGGGAACCGCGGCTAGGGCCTATGGTCCGCACGAAATATGAAAAGCTTATAAAAATTCCAATTTTCAAATTTCTCTCATTATTCCCTGACAACGACTTGCAATCTGGAGCTCTGATAGTGACAGCTGAGAAACTGACCTGCAACCTACCAAACTTTACCTGCACACCTACTCACAGCACGATGGCAGAGCACGGGCAAGCTTCTTCTAGCCGTGACGGATGAGGCGAGGGCAAGGTAATTCAAAAACCAAGACCTCGCATCCATTACCAATAAAATGAACCAAATTAAGTAATTGGTTAATCAATCACACTAAATTATTGGCAATGAACCCCACCTTAGGCTAGGGTAGCTTAGGATTTACTTTTTATTTTTTTCTTTTTGGCCGTGGTATTAGATCGGGTAGGATCTCAATCGGAGACCGCAGGTACTAGCTGCGGTTCCCAATTGGTCAATTGGGGACCATAGCTGCCAATTGTGGTCAGCATTCAAAATCCCAATGATCAATTTTTGACCGCATGCGGACTGCAGGGTTGACCCGTGGTTCACAAACTTTAGAAAAAATTTATCAAATTTTTTATTTTTCTAAGTTTTAAAAGGCAATTAATGTCATTTAATGCATTTTTGACCTGTCTGAATGACAATTTTGATTTTTAGGCCTGCATGATGACATGTTTTTGCAATTTTATCAGTTTTTAGATATTTTTGATGATTTTTAGGTCATTTTTAAATGTTTTTGCTTGTTTTAGTTAGATTTTTCCTTATATTATGCTTTCTATTTTAGAGATTGACCTCTAGAGCTCGAGAGCCTAACATTCTTAAGACTCTCCATGGAGAGCTCACTCCCAAGGAGTAGGAATGGTTCGGAGTTATCGACTTTGACTATGTATCTAGATCTAACCACACTATTATGTAGATCACTTCCATGGAATGCATGGACCAACACATTTCACCTACCTACAGGTGAAATGATAGTTACCCTAGAGGATGTCTATAGGATCTTTAGGATCCCCATTGATGGTGAGGCCATCATCTCTTCTACTTCTAGGGCTAAGGAGTCCATATTTGATGCCATATTCGATGCCTGGAGTGAGGAGGCTCAATACGACATTGACCATGGAGGGGTCCATATCGGCTATTGGTAGGGGAAGAATGTCTTCTCTATACGTGAGGCCATCTTCATGCACCTAGTGGTGCAAGTTGTGCTTCCAGACTCCTCAGGCATGAGGATTCCCTGGAACCTTCTAGCCACTATCCATAGAGTTGTTCAGAGCACCATCCATCGACCACTACGATTAGCCTAGGGGAGCACCCTACTCTACCAGTTATATCGAGAGCTCTACCAGATTATAGATCGAAGCCACCAAGGGATCAATTATAGTCTACTTCTTCAGATTTAGGGCTGGTAGCATATCAAGATAGAGCATCCTAGGGAGCTGCCACTGCATATCATAGAGATAGATGATGCTCACCAGTGCTATACTGCTTGCTAGCCTCGAGAGGAGGAGGGCTTCAGGAGTAGGACCCATGTTGGTGATGTCCAACATTATATCACATGATTTGTAGGACTCGGCCTAGATGATATCGAGTGGTGGCCGTACATGGAGTGTCATGACTAGCCTGAGGTCGATGAGTGGCTTCGACAAGCTCATCGAGATAGATGGCTACTCGATCGAAGGTCGAGATTAGAGAGTACCAATTTTATTCTCACATCCTATGGTAGTTCAGCCTAGTACAAGACATTCCAGAGATCCCCTTCATCTATAGGCACTTGGCTTTAGAGACACATCTTCCATGGATCCAACCTCTAGCTCTAGGGGATGATCCAGATGATTTCTAGGAGACTAGAGTTGACCAAGCTATTACCACTCTAGCATACGATGGATGGTGGTCGATGCTATGATGGCATGGATCAGGGCCTCTAGGTAGAGTTGATGATCAAGTAGAGGCAATGATGGATCCTAATGAGGGCATAGGGTGCACCAATGGATAGAGGGTGGATGGGGCATAGAGGCCACCATCGAGGAGGCTCCTAAGGATGACCCAGATGATGAGGCTCTAGAGGAGGGTGAGGTTCCTCCTGACAGCATAGAGGGGCTACTCTTAGCTTAGGTTGTTGACTTGTAGAGTCAGCTTGGTAGATATCAGACTCAACAACATGAGCGAGACACTACTATCACCACTCTAGAGGTGAAGCTAGCTAACCAAGATAGGCAGCTAGCTAAGGCATAGGAGGAGATCACCAGTCTCACAAAGTGAGCTACAATAGTAGAGGCTCGAGTCCAAGAGCTCACTAGCACCCATGATGTGGCAGTGGCATAATGGGGTGAGGCAGTTGCAGAGAGGGACCTTCTTAGGCTATAGAGGGGAGACCCTACATCCTCTCAGATTGTCATGGGACCTCCAACCACTCCACTAGTCATAGGTGTGGATCCTATGGTAGAGATTAGGGGTCACTTCTCTCATGGAGGAGAGAAATGATCGATTGGATGTGAGGGTAGCTCGCATCTCTCAACTAGAGGGCTTCATCGAGTTGAGGGGTTTATAGGTTCTCGAGGATAGGTAGGCTGCAAGGTCACAGAGGACCAGGACCAGGACCATAGGGTAGTCCTCAATGAGTTCCAACCATCGAACTCATAGGACCGAGTGGACTCACCGATCTTCTAGCACACATAGAGCCAACTCTCATAGGAGCCATAGGGATACGAGGGTGATTCATAGGTTAGGGGTATAGGCCCTCCTTAGTACACATTTTTGATATATGTATTGTACCATTTTTGGAGTGTAAGGTCGAGGACCTACATAGTTGTAGCCTACGGGTATTTTTGTACTCCTGATGTACTCTGAGACATATTTATATATGATATGATCATGATCATTTTATGGCTCATTATTGTGTACTCATTTATTTTTGATTTTATGTTTATGTGATGCACATGGATGCAATGCTTATGTTATGTTGATGCTATATGATGTGATGTATGGATGACATGCACTAGATAGCTATTTAATTTATGATGATGATATGCAATGATCTAGATGCTTAGATGTGCTTTTTATGATGGATGCATATGGATGCAATGTTTTTCTTAACGCATATTTGATATTGCTTTATTGTATGCATTAATGTATGTAATGATTTATTTACATGATGCTAATCTAATGTAAATGAACCTGTATGCTTTAATCACTTAAAACATAAGGAATAAATGCAGATATGTTTATCAATCTAATGGATGACACCACAGAATGTATAAAAATCATGAATGTAATTGAAAATCCTTAAGATAAGAATTTAATCAATTAATCACCCATATATGAAATGCAATGGTATGCGATGTTATGATGCGAATGATATAATGTGTCATTCGATTTTCTTTTGCAAAATTTGAAAAATATGCATGATATAGTCAGTGGTCATCTAAATATTATTGCTAATATCCATCCGGTATCTATCCTATATGTTGATTGTGCTTTATATAATGATGTATCATGGATTCGATACTTTGCAATTTGATGATTTATATGGTTGCGATATTTGACATTTTGTTGCTATGGGAGAAATTTTTGAGGTTTTCCATGAGACTCAAACACCCTAATAGACTTATCAAAAGTTGCATACTAACCACACTAGACTTTTGAGATAAAAGGCTTTTGCTAGGATAGACCCTAACTGTTCATTATCCCTGTGTGTGCACATGATTATTTTAAGATAAGACACGAGCGTTCCCCGATGTCAGGCGGGATTCTTTCAGCCCATTGCTAAGATAGGGGTTCCACAAATGTCTTATCCAATCTCAAGTTTAGATTTTAGTTGGACTAAGCCACTAGGCAATGCAGGACACCTGAAGCTAGCTCTTCCACATTCAAACATTGGTCTTGTTCATAAGCGAGGTGCTAATGCATCAGACATATCATCATGCGTAAGGTATAGTAGTGCCAACAATTCTAGGGATTCAGGCTCATTCCTTTCTATCCTTCAATTTTTGGGATACTTGCTCATATGTAGTGAAGCAAGGGAGTCGATTCCATCTTCATTTTGAACTATCTTTGGATCTTCATTTGATCTCTCTTCGAACTGGATTTTGGATCTTCATTTGATCTTCGCTCGAACTTTTGATTTATGATCTTCATTTGATCTTCACTTTGAACTTTGATTTAAGCCTATTTTATGATCTTCACTCGATCTTCACTTTTTAGCATTTACATTTGATAATTTTCTTCAAAAAATTTCCTTTGGGGGGATTTACTTGGGAAAACTATTTCTGGTATATCGATTGAGAATATCGATCTTATGATATCAATATGGGATATCACTCTAGGGAGTCGATCTATGATATCGATCTAGGGTATCAATCATGAGGATTGATGTGGGATATCTCTATGGGATATTGCTCATTTTATCATAAGAAAGGGATTCTAAATAGGGAACTAACCTATCCTTTTGCCAACTACCAATATTTCCCATACCATCCACATAGAGGGATAAGCAAGAATAACTCTTTTCACTTCAGGATACCCAGTCCTGCTTCGTGGCTTTCATCTTCCCCTAGTCCTTGTTAGGATTGTTTAAATTTGTTGATTAGTGATAGGCTTATGATATGCTAAGGGCTATACTAACTGAACCTTAGCTACAAAAGCAAAGCAAGCTTTCTACCAACTCTTGATAAGACCACTAGGTATGGTTGAATGACCGAAAAACCCTAGTATATCTCCATAGCAACATTATAGGTTGTGTTGAAAAACACAATTACTCACATGAATGATGGATCATGATAAATGCAGAGATGCATGATTTAAACACAAACATGGTGTCATTTGTAAGACTGACAAACATAATCCCTCCTACTACGGAATGCAACGGATGACGAATGCCTATATGCAATGCAGTAATGCAGCGAATGCATGTGTGAATGCAAAATGAAAATGCAAAATTCAAATGCAAATGCAAATGTTTTTGGATTTTATGCTTTACCAATTTTTTTGGATTTTATTGATTTTATAATTTTTATGGGTTTTGAGCCTCATAATTGACCAAACGGTGAGTACATGCCTCTGGAGCCTTTAGATTGACCAAGCAATTTTTAAGAATCCTTGGAGCTTTTAGGATTGACCAAAGGGATTATGGGTACCTTTGGGGCATTTTGGGATGACCAAGCGATTTTGAGAATCCTTGGAGCCTTTGGGGTTGACCAAGCAATTTTTCAGAAACTCTTGGTGCCTTTTGGATTTGACCAAAGGGCTTACAGATGCCTTTGGAGCTTTTTAGGATGACCGAGCGATTATAAGCAAATCCTCGAGGCTTTTAACTGACATGACCAAGTGGTTTAAGGAACCCTTGGAGCCTTTTGGGATGACCGAGATTTTGACCAAACCCTTAGAGCTTTTGAGGTTGACCAAAGGGCTTATAGATGCCTTTGGAGCTTTTTGATTGACCAAACCACTGATGAGAGTGTTTGGAGCTTTTTAGGATGACCGAGCAGTTACAAGCAACTCTCAAAGCCTTTTACTATGCTCTTCAAGCATAAAATACCTTAATATGGATGATGTTGAGAGGTTCAGGCTCTTCAACACCCCCTAGCGATGTTAGGTGATAGGTACCTAGACCAATATTTTTAGATATGATGTAGGGTCCTAGCCAATTAGCCATAAATTTGTCTCGCATATCTAGCGATAAATTAGAGTTCTATTGGTTTTCTTTCAAGACAAGATCCCCAACTTCAAAGTCTCTCTGGTGGACTTTGATATTGTAAGCTCATTTTAGTCACTCCTGATAAACGTGGAGATGCTCCAGGGCATTCACGTGATGTTCATCAAGTAGCATCAGTTGATCCAATCGAGCTTGTCATGCAGTGTCATCATCGATGAACTCTTTCAATGCGATGCACAGCATTGGAATTTCTAATTCCAAGGGCATAATGGCCTCAGTGCCATATACTAGTGAGAATGGTGTTGCCCTAGTGGGCATCCGAATACTAGTCCTATAAGCCCATAACGCAAGGGGTAGCTGGATATGCCAGTCTTTGTGGTTTTCTTGTACCATATTTTTCAAGATGGCCACCACTATCTTATTTGAAGCCTCAACCTACCCATTTGCTTGTGGATAGTATGGAGTCACAAAACTATGTTTGATTCTATATTTAGATGTCAAAGCTCTCACAATTTTGTTCTTGAAAGACGTTCCATTATCCGATATTATTTTGGATGGAATCCCAAAATGACTTATGATATGCTCTAGTATAAACTCTGCTATACGAGCTCCAGTTGTCATTGTTAAGGGTATTGCTTCCACCCACTTTGTAAAATACTCAGTAGCCATGATTATGAATGTATGTCGGCCCGATGATGGAGGAGAGATCTTGCCTATAAGATCTAGTCCCCACTGAGCAAATGGCCAAGCCGCTTGGATGGGCTGTAAGGCCTACGATGGCAAGTGCATAAGATTAGCATGATGCTGGCATTTAACGCATTTCTTGACATACACATTGCACTCCTTCTCCATAGTGGGCCAATAGTAGCCCATTCGAAGGATGCGCTTGATGATGGCCATGCCACTGAAATGGCCATCGCACGTACCATCATGGGCTTGCAAAATTACCCATGATGCCTCTTGGGGCTCTAAGCAATGAAGGAGAACTCCATCATAGCCTCATCGATACAAGATGTCTCCTATTAAGACATATTTGGCCACTTTCTATTTAAATGTGTGCTTCACGGCATGCGGTAATCCCTCTAGGATTATACTAAGCTTTAGGAAGTCTTTAATTTGTGACATCCAATTTTGATAAATCTTAGCTTCGACTGCTAAGATGACTTGCTCCCCCTACATATTTACCTTTGCAAATGCAGACTCGAAAACAACCCTATGGTGAATGGTAGTACCACTCCCCATAGGACTATGAGAGGTTAATGACCCCTAGGGTGCCTTCTTAAGAAAGTCTTCCGCTTTGTAGAACCATTCAACTTGTGGTTCTACACTGATCATGTTGATCGATTCTTTGTTATCATAGGTTGCACGCTCTACTACTGGATGTGAGAGCATCTTGACATGGATGGTAGTGAAATCAGTAGATGGATTCTGAGGGATTAAATATCCCAAAGAAGCCATGGTATCTGCAAACCTATTTGATGATCGAGGGATTGCCTCAATGTCATACCATTCAAATTTGGCCAAATATGTGTCAACTAGATCTTTATAGGCTTTCAGTATGGGACATCGACACTAAAAAAGCCCCTTGACTTGATTTACTATGAGCAAGGAGTCACCAAAGATGTTCAATATCTTAATATTCATGGTGACAACTGTGTGGAGGCCCAATAGTAGGGCTTCATACTCAGCATTGTTGTTGGTGCATGAAAAATCCAACTTGAATGACAAGGGCATTGGAGCTCCTTGCAATATGAAGAACACTATTCCAATACCACCTCCTTGTTCGCACTTTGAACCATCGAAGAACAGAGTCATATCAACATTGTTCTCTAGTTCTTCGAGTTTGAGAGCTTCAGATATGATGAAGACTGCATCATCTGAAAGCTCGATTGTTAGAGGCCTACTATTTGATAGTGGTGCCTCAGCTAATTGATCTGCTATGACCTATCCCTTAATGGACTTATGGCTTATGAATTCTAGATCAAATTCTATCAATAGCATGATCCACTTTATAGTACATGTATTGTGATAAGTCTTACTCATCATGTACTACAAAGGATTCTATTTGGATATAACATACGTCGTATGACTTAACATATAGTGTCACAATTTCTTTGTAGTGAACACTACTACTAAACACAATTTTTCCACATATGCATACCCGAGCTCATAGCTCACCAAGGTTTGACTAATATAATATATGGCCTATTCTTTGCCTTGCACATTCTTTTGGGCTAACATGGTTCCCAGTGCAAAGTCAGTTGTCGATATATAGTAGAAAAGGCACCTCTAGCCTTGGTGGAGCTAGCACTGGTGACATCACCAGGTATTGCTTTATCTCAATGAAGGCTACCTTGCAGTCCTCGTCCCAGTTGAATGGGACCCCCTTATGTAGAAGTCGATTCATGGGTCGACATTTATCCAATAGTTGGGTGATAAATCACTTTATCGAGGCTACCTTGCCCTGAAGGCTCCTTAATTCCTTAATATTGGTGGGAGGACGCATTTCCAAAATGGCCTTGACCTTCATTGGGTCTACTTCGATGCCTCTCTTAGAGACGATGAACCCTAGTAATTTTCTAGAAGTTACGCCAAATACGCACTTCTTAGGATTCAACCTGACATTGTGCTCTATCAGGCGATCGAAGACTTTCCTTAAGACCTCTGCATGCTCTTCTCATAGCAATGACTTGGCTAACAAGTCATCGATATAATCTTCAAGAATTTTGTGCATATAGTCATGAAAAATGTATGTCATGGCCCGTTGATATGTGGCACCAGTATTTTTGAGGCCGAATGGCATAACTTTATAGCAAAACATTCCCCATGGCGTTATAAACATGGTTTTATGCTGGTCTTCGGGTTTAATCCGAATTTGATTGTAACCAAAAAAACCATCCATTAAGGAGAGCATTTCATGACCTATAGTTGCATCTACGAGAGCATCAATATTGGGCAATGAAAATGAATCTTTGGGTGTTGCCTTATTTAGGTCTCTGAAATCCATGCAAATACGGATTCTTCCATCAAGTTTTCCCATGGGTACCATATTGGACACCCATTCTAGATAATCGATGGAGATCACAAATTCCACATCCAACAACTTTTGTAGCTCATATTTCACCATTAAGGCTACTATTGGGTGCATTTTTCTAAGATTTTGCTTGATCGACTTCTTCGTCAGATCTAGCGAAAGGTTATGCGTAACCAATTTTGGGTCTAGACCTGGCATATCCTTGTACGACCAAGCAAACAAATTTGGTCTCTCTTTCAGTAGAGGGATGAGGGTGGCCCGCTCATCTGGAGTGAGACTCTCTCCAAATTTAACCTTCTTTGCACTGGCGGGATCATTACTGATATCCACCTCAAAGGTTTCCTCTACCGACATATGTGATCCCTCCTCAAGTTGGTGAGGCATAGGAATCAGATGGATGTCATCAGCCGGGTTGATTGGTTTCATGTTGGAAGCATTTTTGGCATGATAAACATCATATGCATAGCCTGGTGCAAAATGGAAAGGTTGCAACATTTCTTCATTGGGGAAGAAATCCTCAGGCTCAATGGGTGAATCAACGTGATCCCAGTCGATAGCATCTTTGTTAAGATACAATGGTTTAGATGGATCTGCTGGATTGTGGAGTGGAGTGGTCAAATCAATGGAGACCATGTTTATGGAATGGAATTGATCTCCAGGACCACATGGACTAACCTCTACAAAATATGCATAATCCTCATACCCACGATCTGGCTCTAATGGCACAGGCACAAAAGGGTCTTCCCTATGAGGACTATGAATAACTGGATCCTCCCTATGCACTGAATGCAAAATAGGATCATTTGGCTCATGGAGCTCCATGTAGGTCGATGGAAGGGGATTAACCAACCGATGGATTTGATCCAAGTTTAACCATCTTGCTCTCAGATGTGGACCAACATGTAGCTACCGATAGACCTCATCAATGTCGATGGGTTGATGATGGTAACGCAAATAAGGAGGACCAAGGTAGGCCCTCTCTAGCTCATATTCTTCATCACTATCATAATAGAATCCTTCATTCACCCCCACTCCTAGAGGGCGCTCCTCCAAATGAGGCCCCATGAATCTTACTTCTTGTATGTTATCATCACTATCCAAAAAAATTAGATAATTATACCTCATGTACGATGCTACCAAGAAAACTAGCTCGATATCTTCCCCTAAATGATCAATATTGGGAAGGATCTCTTCGATATCCTATATCGACTCAATAGGCAATAGATGACATGCATATAAAGGCCTTACATAAGCACCTTCGACTTCATCCTCAGATTCATCATCGTTTGAGGATTCTTCATCTACATCATAGCCTGGTCCACTCATATCGGAGGTGGACTCCACTCCATATTCATTACAAAGATCTCCTAGCTCGAGATCACTTGTAGTAATGGGGTTACACCCCTGCACATCTATGTCATCGACTGCATCATGGGTTTGGTGTCCCAGTTGATCTCTAGGGTTCATTTCTATCTCAATCTACTCAAGGAGCCCTTCACGATGATCTTCGAGTGGCTCAATGGTGATGACAGATATCATAGGGTGATTCCTCCAGAATTTGGAAGGATCCAGATGATATGGATTAAAATCCACATCATCCACCATACTCAGGTACAGATGATCTAGGGATGCTATGAGAAAATCATCCTACCCCATATCTATAACCCTAGACCGAATCTATCAGTGACTAACTGATAATGAGGTTCCAGTGGAGTCCTCCATCCTTGTTCAAAGAGACCAAGGTCGTATCCATGCCAATGATATAGCTCAAAAATATGCATGGCATACTCTAGATTGGATAGATAATGAATGTTTACCATGAAAGGTTCCTCGTCATCTTCATCCATGGGCTCTCACATTGGAAGCTGGTCTAGCCCCGCATAGATGAAGTTAGTCTGGTTAGGTGGCTCTCCCAATGGAACCACCGATCCAACTGGGTAACGATGAGTGGATGGTCGGCCCATCTCTTGTGTAGTCTTCAGAATCGGTTCGAAGGTCACATTTTGCACAAGGTACTCACCTAATCCAGTGTTAGTGAGATGTACCATCACCCATGGTGTGGATGACCCTACTGAAGATGTAGGTGAGGTAGGCTGAGGTGCCTCCTCGGCTTTGTCTTGGGGTTCCTCAACTTCCATGGGAATGGGAACCTCCTCGGTGATTGGCTCGGGCTCATGCTCTTTCTCTTTCTCACCCATTTTCACCTTCAACTTCCTATCATCTCGATGCATGACTGATGTCGATGGTTTCAAGGAAGTGGTAGTGGTGTGCTCCGATCTATGTGACACAGATGGCATTGGTTGAGCATGCACTATTGGTTTACCTCCTGGTTTCTTTATTGGTGATGATGGTCGAACATCCAGGTGCATTGATGGGAGTATGAAACCCCCAGGAAAATCTGCTAGGTTCATAAATTTAAATGGCTCCTCATCTGAAGCCACTACGTGAACCAGTCCCTCATGAATATATTTCATGCACTGATGCAATATCGAGGGGACGCAATGCATTTCATGAATCCAAGGCCTACCGAGTAAAATGTTGTACTGCATGGCCCCTTCTATCACATGACACATTATTGAAATGGTCTTCAGACCTACCTACATGGGTAGGATAATTGTGCTGATAGTCGAACATAGTGCATCATTAAATGCTCTCAATGTAAATGTAGTTGGCACAATGTGTGATTTAGGTAGCTTCAAATGACTCAGTGCCTTGGTCATTATTATGTTGATCGATGAGCCAGTATCGATCAAGACCCTTTTAAATGGCATGTGATTCACACATGTGATTATGTGCAATGGTGGGTCGGTCATAGTTGTAGAAACTGTCCTTATCTCATGATCATAAAATTGGATCATCGGTTCCTGACACTGTTGTACATGTCCCATAAAATTAGTAAATGCCTGTGCATCCTAGGACTGTACTTCAATGGACCTCAAAATGTCCATAAGAGTCTCCCTGTGCCTTGGGGACTACTGTATTAATTCATATATTGACAACTTCATAGGAGTTATCTGTAGGTTTTGGACCAACCTGCTCCTTATGGTCACCATCGATCTTGTTGGTGGGCCTGGAATATTTTGTGTCGATCATTGATTTGGTGTGGCTTGTATTTGAATGGGAGCATGAGGTTGATTCTATTGTTCATATCTCCCATGCCTAGTGACAATGTTGACCATGCCTACGAACCCCTGGGTAGGTGGTTCGACTCACACCTGGTTAACTTGACCAACGTTGTTCTGAGGTGCCTCATGATTTGGCAAGGGGTTTTTGTAAATCCCCATATTCTGATTATCGGGCACCTACGGGTTGTGTGGCACTACAAGCTCACCTTTGTCAATCATATTTTGCACCATGTGTTTGAAATACTAGCACACCTCGATGTCATGGCCTTTCATTCGATGAAAAATGCAAAATAGATCCTCTTGGAACCCCTTTGGTTTGGGTTGATTGGGGTCTATCATCTTGACTTCGGGTAATCTAATTGCCTTGGCCTCGCATAGCTGATGGAAAATTGATGTCAATGATTCCGTCAATGGTGTGAACTGGTGAGGTGGGCATTGATCTTTGTTCTTGCCCTTATAATTGTTGTTGCGCTTGTCATATTGCATAGGGGGAGGTTGGGCTTGATAATTCTATTTTTATTGCCCCTTGTCCTCCCGTTGGAGATTCAGTACCACTTGATTCACATGGGCCTGCTTGCCCTATTGTTTTGTGGCACTCTTCTTTTGTCCCTCTCTCCTATTTTTGAGCTTCAAGTTGCCTTCCTGCAACTTGATGTCCTCAATCACTTTGGCTTGCACCAAAGCCTCTTCGAATGTAGGATACTATTGCAGCTACAGTAGTAATGAGATGTGCTTGGCACAACTCTTCATAAACATTTGAGTTAACTCTATGGTAGGAATAGGGAATGGCAACTTCACCATTAGTCTCCTCCATATCTTTTTGTATTGCTCTATTGGCTCATCATCGCGTTGAGCTAGCACAGCCAGATCAAAAATATTGGCCTATTTCTTGATGCCAAAGGAATAGCGTTCAAGAAAGGCATCAACTAATTGCTCAAAACTAGTTATGCTATGTTTCTTTAGCTGATTGAACCACTCTCGAGCTAGACCTAAAAGTGTCATGATGAACGTATGCAACAATAATGCATCATTGCTTGCTATCTAAAAACAAGCATCCAGAAAGCTCATGACATGTTCCTATGCATCTTCATCACCCTTAAACTTGTCCAACCTGGGCATATCAAAATGCTTAAGGTAAGCCAGAGTAGGCACCGAAGGATCCAAAGGCTCGTTATGGATTTTCCTTAATGTCAGCTTTTGAATAGTCATGCCTTGTCTCTCGATGGCTTTAATCTTCTTGGCTAAGGCCTTATAGGCCTCTGAAGATAGAAAGTCCTCCTCCCTAAGTTGATGTGGAGGTGGCTTAGGAGGTACTATCTTCCTCGTACGAGATGGAGGGTATTGCTCTTCCTCCTCCTCAGCTTGAGAGCTCTCAGGATATTCTTGCTCGTATCCATCTCCCGTTGCTTCTTCATGCTACCTCTACCTTTGATTATCGAGCGGTGGTGGCTGCTCCCTCTGTTTGGCACTAGCATGAGTACGAGCATCTCTATGCTCTTGATGCATATCAGCTTGAGATAAAGCCTTCCTATATACACGCTCTCTATGCTCATCTTGAGGATATAGGCTAGCCCTAGCTAACCTATCCTCCTACTCCATGCATTCCTTCTGGGTAAGGATACGCTCTTCGTGCATGCACTACTCATATAGCCTCTATCTCATGAGCCTCTGTGCTTGAATATTTTCATATTCAATGCATTGCCTCTCTAGGTGAGCATCCTCCAATTGATCTTGGAGGAGTTGGCATTTTTGCTTTGATACCAGTCGATGTGATCTATCGATCTGATCGATCATGGGAGGCCTCTGGTATCCCTACTCTGTATGAGTGACCTTGTGGGTTCTGTACCCATCAGACTGATGTGTTGTGCCTTTGCCTCTATCTATGAAGATGGCATTGGCCTCCTATTATGTCCTATACTATGAACCACCATGCGTAGATAGTGGGTGTGTGACATGAGGGCGCTTAGAAGCCTCCCCATGTTCTCTAGTAGTGTGGATGACACTCACGCTATGCTCACTCGGGGCTCGAGTGGGTGGAGCGGAAGGCTTGTAGCCTAGCTACTCTAAAACACTACCTAGACCCTCTAGCTACCTAGACCACCATCGCTCATGCGATGGTGTGCCATTATCTCCCACCTTTGATATATCAATGGTGATCTTGCATGGTGGACCACGCATGGGAGTATGGTTAGACCTATGCTCGGTAGTGAGCCTATCTACCTACCCCTGAATGGGTGGATCTCTAGTCCTTCTATACTCAGAAGGTGGAGCCATAGATCCTCTAGTGGACTTAGTATGTAGGGGCACCAACCTGGTCCCCTGCACAACAAACTCTTCGGTCGATCCCATGGATGCACGTGCATTGCGGTCTCGATAATGGCTCTCAAGTGGAACACCCTCATGCTAGAAGGTTTCCTATTCTATCATATGCCTAGAGGAGTGTACTAAAGCTCCTCTATCTAGGGTTTTCTCTACAGGCTCCCCTCGTGTCGAGTTATCTCCTCGAATGCTAGCCGAACGATGTTCGGTTCGCTCATGTGGTTGAGGAATTGACACGTACTATTGTGAATTGGTTAGGGGTTGGTCATCGGTGTTGGCTTTGGACCTTTTTGACCACCCCGTGTATCCACCATTGTGTACCTAGCATCTAAATGTATTATTATTAAGCAAACAAGGTATACAATAATGATTATCTCATTTTAAATTTTGAAAGTGAGTCCTAAACTATTTGATGTGTTTTCAAGATTTGTTGTATCGAGTGTAGAAACTCTTATCATGTTTTGCAAAACTTGTTGGATTTTATTCTCAGTTTAATGGCTTTCACCTGTACGCTCGTAGCTCGACAACTTGGCTATGAACTCCAAGTCACGTAATCCAACCTATAATGTGTGGTAATGAAGCCCACACACGGTCAGGGAGCACAGGTCCTCCCAGATCCTCACCCATTTTCCCCTAGTTAGTTTATACCCCTCCGAAGAGAATACATGCAAATTTTCTAGGGTACGAAAGGTTCTCGGATCTGGTATTGGTCTAGTATCCAAAAGGTTCATGGGATTTGGGCCAACGGATGGAAGTTACGCCCACCGTCGTTGAACCCTACTAGTGGTTGGATGTCAAGCCCAACTCACTAGCGTTTAAGTGCCAAGTGGTGTGTGTGGTTCCTTTTAATGTACATAAAATAAATGCATCATATAGCATACATGCTCATTTTCTAAATGCTATGCAAATGAAAGAACATTTCAAATTCAGAAAATGCAAGCTATTCTAGATGCTCTTTAAGACTATGCACATTACGATGCTAATTGGCCACTAATTGGGCCTCACACATGCAAACCATACACACATCTCTATCAAGCATGTTGTAGCCTAGGGTGGACTACAATCAGAGGTCCGATATTCCCAGAAGCACCTTTCTATTGGAAGCAAAATATGAAAGTAAACTAGGATGATTGATTTACCCTTTTCTTAGTTCTTTTCCTAATTTGCATTCGAATTAAACTTACTATGAAAACACAGAGAGCAAAAAAGTAACAGAGGGTTGAAAATAGGACCTACCTCAAGTCCTGCATTGGTTGATATTCTGAATCTGATTGTCTATGTTGTAGCAGGAGACCGCAGGTCTGATCTACGGTTCTGACTATAAACCATGCTTTGTACCTACGATTCAATTGTTGGCCCATAGCTGATAGCTGCGATCTATACCTACAAGTGCAAAAAACAAGAAAAACATAGTCAGATCCTATAAATGTGGGGTTCCACCATGATCGCCTTTTAACCCAACCAAAAAGGTACACCCATATACTTGTATTAAATCATATTCATTCATTCAAAGCATAAATTGACAACAATTGCATAGATTCAACAAAATTTATTTCATTATATTAATATTTATAAATAATATTAGTTACAATTATGCCCCTCTTAGGGTCACCCAAATTACGATACGATTAATACAATTTCAAATTGTTTCCCTCTAACAGGGTAGGTGTCATTTCTAATAATGCTTTTCACTTGGTCACAAACTGCTCTAGGGTGGAGGTGCCCTCTTCTTCACAATGGGGAAGGAACTTGATGGTTGGTTCTCCTTTGAAACTATTCCCTATGGTCAAGAAACAACATAGAAGTGTCAAAAATATAGGTAACCTCTCATGATGAGGCCCTTTTAGGAAAATTGCATAATGACACCATTAAACATGCATAATCAAGAAAACATGAAAAGTGCTTCTAAACTATGCAAATTGAATCAAGATTCATATAATAGCGTAAATAAAGACAACAACTACTCTATGCATGGATCAAATGTGTAAAATAAGGCATAAAAATGCATAAAGAACCCATTTATGTCCTAATTGAAGCATAAACATGAAGAAGCTAATCTAACCTAATTTTATCGGTCAGAAGTCTGCTAAACTGTAATTAAACCATGAAAATAGCTAATCTAAGCTAATTAACCGGACAAAAATGAAAAGAGGAAGGTGGTGATACCTCTATTGCAAACCGTAGCTCTGGTGAGTGGTCTACACTATAAACCATGGCTGAAAGCCATGGTTAGCACTCTGATAGGCTTACCCTCAATTCCAAGGGTAGTGGGCTTGACCTCCTTGTCCAATTGATGTTCAAGGGTCGCCTTCGGTGTCCTTTGATAGGTTTGGTGGTTGAATCACTGTGATGGGCCTTCGTTTGCTTGGATTTGCATTTCTTGGCTCTCCTAGACTCCTAGGGCATCCATAATGCAATTCATCATGAATATTGGAAAGTAGGTAGGGGATAAGTGCAATAGCTCTCTCTTAGTATACTCGATTGAGTGTACAATTTGATAGGGCTCCGTTGCTCAAATCTCCAATGCTCTCTCTCTATATTTTTCCCTAATTTTGAGGGGTACTTATAGGACTACCCAAGGGCTAGGGGTGGCTTCCTGGAGAAGCCAAGATCAAGAAGAGGTGGTTAGGATAGTTGGAATGGAAGCCTCTAGAATCTTCCATCCATTAACCACCTTCTTCTAGATCAAATGGTCGTTCAAACCGATTTGGCTCGGATTGAAGGCCAACTAAACTTCAGTTAAGACCGTAGGTCACAACTATGGTCTAGACTATAAACCATAGGTCTCAGCCATGGTTCAGCCTATAAACCATAGGTCTGGGCTACGGTTCAGACTGATTAGGCCAAGGAGCCCAAATTGAGTGGTTAGAACCACTTCTCTATCTTGGAGTCTATCCAAGATCTTCCATATGGTCTTGTAGCATGTCCATATGAGTAGTCACCCTCGACATGACGCATTTTAGGTGTCTACAATATGGTGATTACTTAAAAAGGAAGGAAGGTCATAATTTAGGTAGAGAATCCTAGCCCCTATCACATAAAATATGGAAAAAATATTAATACGATAAAAGATAATCCAAAATCCTTGAAATATTGGTAGAAAATTTGTAGGAAGAAAATGAGCTCTCCCTTTTTTTTTAAGGTAGTAATTAAAACTAGACTAGGAATTTATTGTATGATGGATCCAAATAGTCATCGTCCTCTAGTCATTACAAATTATAATCTCCAAACAATAGATATGTGGAAACTATTGTTTGATGGATCAAGATGTAAAAATGGAGCAAGAGTTGGAGTAGTCCTTAAGTCTCCTTTTGAAGGGGTGAAGAGGCTCTCCTGTAGGCTAACCTAGAATTGTATAAACAATGCTACTAAATACAAAGCCCTATGCTTGGAATTTTTACAAGAAAAAAATATGGGGACAATAAACCATTTAATTTATAGATATTCAAAGCTAATAGTAAATCATAAACACCATTATCTTAAGGCTTGCTAGAATAGAGTTTGGGTTATGCTAGAAATCTTTGATGCAATCAACATAGAGGTCATTCCAAAAGATAAGAATGAGTTGGAAGATGAGCTAGCTTCAAGGAGATCATACATCATTCCCATTTTCAAAAATGGAGAGCATCAATAGGATTCAAGTTTCAGGTCATCCATCCCAGATAAGAAAAGTTTTTTGGAAGTATTTGATAATGATGAACATATAGTAAATTTTTTAACACAAGAGGCTATATATGAAAATGATCTAGAGGAGGTGGAAAGCCTTGTTGAAAATGAAAATATTATATAGTTGAAGAAGAAATACATCTCTAAAGGATTAATTACTTAAGAAAATCTATTTGATAATAATGATTGGACAATAAGCCATAGGATGAAGATAGATGATAACGAATTCAAGGAATTCCAAATGAAGTGTAGAAAAATGATCAAGATTGGAATAAGTTGTACTCAAATGGAAAAAAAAGACATTATTACACTTTGCAAATAATTTGGATTTGTAAGAGCTTGGGTTTATGATGATATCAAAGTATATGACAAGAAAGTTATGCAACATACTATTGAATTGCTTCTTAATGCAAAATCTTTCTAGTAAAAGTAGAGACTAGTGAATCCCAATATCGAGTCCTTGATGAAGTAGGAATTTCTAAATCTACTAAATAAAACGATCATATAACCAATCAAGAATTTCACATGGGTGGATAATCTAGTTTCATTCTTAAATAAAAATTGTGAGATATGACTATGCATTTATTTCTATAATTTAACTAAAGTTTCGTTGAAATATTATTACCCTTTACCATAAATAGATCAAATTTTATAGACGTTGTTTGGGGCAGAGATATTTTCCTTGTTAGATGGATTTTTTGGCTTCAATAAAATATATGTGAAGGATGATGACTAGTAAAAAATGGAATTCACCACAAAGTGGGGAACATTTTCTTACTAGAGAATGTCATTTTGTCTATCCAATGTCGATGCTACTTCCAAAGAACTATGGACCATGCTTTTGGAGAACTAGTGAATAAGATAATTCTTATCTATGGAGATGATAAGATAGTATTTTCTCATGACAAGAATCAACATCTATACCACTTAATATTGGTCTTCAAAAAGTGTAAGGAATTTAGGATTTTTTGAATCCCATGATATATATTTGTGTTGTTCATGAAGGAAAATTGTTGGAGCATGTTGTATCAAAGCAAGGACTATTTATTGTCTAGATCATGTAAAATAAATAATGTCAATGCCTTTGCTAATCACTACAAAGGTGCTTCAACCTTTCTTTAGAAAAATCAACTTTATCTAGAAGTTCATATCATACTTTTACCAAATTGTAAAGCCTATGACAATGCTCCTAAAGAAGGACATGCTCTTAAATTGGATAGAATAAAGGAGAGGGGCTTTTAAAAAAATCAAACAAGCTATAACAAGTGCTCTAGTTTTGATAAATTTGGATTATCAGGACTTCATCTTATATGTATATGACACTTAAGAAAGCATAGTCATGATGCTTATATAGAATGATATATTTCAAATGACCACCCAATTTGCTTCCTCAACCAAACATTGCACAATTATGAAGAATGGTATAATTTTATTAAAAATAGGTATTTTCTCTTATGAAATACTTGAAGAAACTAAGACATTATATATCACAAGGAAAACCCACTATATATGTTATGCATCTAGATATCCAAAACTTTGTTTTACAAGGGGAACTTGGTGAGAAGAGAGTGGGCTAGATCACTAAGATCCAGTTATATGATATAGAAATCAAACCAACCAAGTTAGTCTAAGGAAGCACTTTATGTGGACAACTTGCCAATTCCATAGGATCTAAACATAATCTACTACTATATGAGTCTCATGAGCCAAAACTAAAAGATGACTTGAATGAGCAAAAGGATTGGGTCTCGAACCTGATCAAATATTTTAGAATAGGGAAGTGTCCATAAGGTTTGAACCCTGCACAAAGAAGGCATAGGCTTTAGGCTTTAAACATTATCATGTTTGATGAAAGTATTTATTGAAATAACTTAAATGGAGTTCTTCATTGCATCTATCTAGAAGAAGCAAAAGCAATGCTAAGTGAATTTCATTTAGGCTTTTTCGAAGGGCAGTATTCTAGCCAAACCATAGTAGATAAAATCCTACAAGTCAGGTATTATTGGTTGACCCTTTTTTAGGATGCTTTTAAATTTGTAAAGCCTTGTCAATCTTGCTAAAGGTTTTTTGGAAAAAGAAGAAACGTGAATCTTCCTCTTTGGCTAGTAATAATAGATGAGCCATTTCAACAATGGGAGCTTGATTTCATTGGGGTCATAACCCTAAATTTGTTTTTTGAGAATTAATTTATTCTAACTACAACAAATTATTTTACAAGTTGGTTTGAAGTAGTCATGAGGTAAACTAAGAAGTGGTGATTATATTTCTATAGAAGTTGGTTACCAGGTTTGGCATTCTAAAGACAATCATAATAGATAATGAGCTAATATTTTTAGGTGCTAAGCTCCTAGATTTCACTACTAATATAGAATCTACTTAATAGCTTCATCAAATTACTATCCACTAGGCAATGGTTTAGTTGAATCTACAAATAAAAATTTGTTGTGAATAATCAAGAGAATGGATAGAGAGAACTAAATAAATTGACATTTGATGCTAGACCAAACATTGTGGTAAGATCAGATCACACCAAAAAGAGCGCTAAAAATAGCTATGTACTCTTTAGTCTATGGGAAAATATTTATGTTGCCATCACATATAGAGGTTTTAGCTATGAGGATATTAAAAACCTATGATTATCCATATTTAAAACCCATGGAAGAAAGTATGGATGAACTGATGCTATTAAAAGAATAGAGAAAAAGACAACAATTTTGAACAACATCAAAAAATATGTTGGTTTAATAAAAAGGCCTTTCCTCGAGATTTTCCAAATTGGAGATTTGGTGCTAAAGTGGGATGATGATAGAGCTAAGCCTAGAAAACACCAAAATTTTAACTTTTTTTGGTTAGGCCTATACTAGAGAGTCTAGGAATGCAACACAGTTGAGTTGACTACAACTGGAGGTCAAAAATTGCCAATTCTAGTAAAAAGGTCATTTTTGAAATATTTAGCATAAAAAGCACGTCAACCATGTAACATAATGTAAATAGTAATATTTCTAATAAAGCAAGTTTTGAATAAAGGTAGGATTTTCAAAGGTTATTGGTTGAAGTAGGTAATAACACTTAAGGGAGAATCTGGGCAAGACACACAAGTTGCAACTTTGGGAAAAGCACTCAAGTTATGGTACGTATTAATACATATTTCATGCTAACCAATGGTAGATCTGTGTAAAAGATATTATTTGTTTTATATAGTATATTAAAATAATTCTAGTTATTTTTTACCAGAGGTAGGTGCATCCCCATAATTGAGAAAGCTTTTCAAGAATTGCTTTGGAGTTTGAGAAGCCAGATATAGTTGACTACCTAGAGGATGTTTTTGATACAGTACTTACCCTCAAATAAAAACATCTTAGGGACACAAAAAAAAATTAAATGATTCATTAGGCCAAACATGCCTAGGAATCCTTCTTGGGATAGTTTATGCCCAAAATATTACGTGTACCCAAATCTAGTTGAAGTAGTAGATCAATATTACGATGCAGAATGATAGACTGTAAGAGATGCTAGTGCCTAGGTACTTTTTCCTATTTTCCTAAAATATTTATAAATGCCTTTGTTGTAACTATTACCCTTTTATACCTAAAGTATTTTACCATTAAAACCAGGCCACTTTTTATAATAATAAATTATAAACATGGCTTAAGAAGCAATAAATGTAAATAGTTTTCCTATAATTCCATCTCATATAACTAATAGAGGAATAATGCTTTGAACTTCAGCCACATAAGTAAGGTATTATATCAATGGAACTCCCATAATAACCAATGATGAGCATGGATTTCCGACATAGTAGCATCCAATGTGACATGACCTTATTCAAGCATGTGGCATAGATGGATGATGCTATCCATATTGGCTATCCATTCACATGGATTTGTATCCTCAAAAGTTAGGATTTTGATGCATGAAATGGGAACATCATGATGCCAAGACAAAATAAATTGGACATTTCATAGAGGGATAAATATCATTAGCAAAATCTATGTGAAAATCATACACATTTGGAAGAGTACCTTTGGTAGCATAAGGACCCATGTGACAACCCTGGGATCTTGGAGTTCTATGACCAAACAATGATTGTTGGTAGATACCAGTGTCTAGATACTAATGTCCCTTTTGATTTGGTGCTAATTGCATGTCTTATCTATGCTTCCCAATGACTTATTAAAACTCTTGGTCAAGGGAACACTCTATAGAGATAGTATCAAAATGACTATGGGTGGAATCTAAGGTCTTTTATACTTTGGTTTAAACATCAATGATTGAGGTAACTATTTTCTCTAGGATAATGTGTTGGTTTACCTAGGACTGAAAATAGACATGTAGATCAATTTCAATTGTATTGGATAGAGTAATACCTAATTGAGGAGTGGAGGGAGGAGGGGTGGTGGGAGGGATGTTTGGAAGAGGTGAAGCAATGGTGTCTAAATTATAAATGACACTAAATCAAAGATATTTATGCCTCTATATGCTTATTTATATTTTTGGGTTGATGTTTCTTTCTACTCATGCACACATCTTTGAGATGACAAGTGTGCTACAAATGACCATTAATTCACAATTGTCTAGTAGAAGTTATGAGTTTGTTCATACACTAGGAATAATAGCAAAAGGTAAAATAACCCTTTAGAGTATTTCAAACAAGCGTTGCTAGAAATACCCCTTATTTTAATTGGATAATATCATGTTGAGATGTGTATTCTATAAGGGTCCCAATACACTCAATACCTAGAAAAGTGTTGCTATGGATACCCCTTATTTTGATTGGTTCAAAGAGATGATCGCAATGAGATGGGTTCAAATACATTTTATATACATACATACATAAAAAGGTCTGATGGAAAAAGGTTTTGGTTGAATTTGAGTCGCAAGTCATGATTAATTTGTTGAAGACTCCTAAGAATCATAACATTGATTGGAGAATAAAAAGAATTTTTGAGAAGATTTAATTAAACTGGATGGGCTTTTTGAAATTTGAATACAATCATGTGGTTAGAGAATAGAACAAGAGTTTTGATGCTTTAGTTAATTGGACATTGGAAAAATGTGATCTTACTTACTACGACCACCCTCCTATATGGTGGTATTAGCAAATAAGGGAAGCTCTTATTTCTATCCTTTCTTTGGATGACTCCATTACTAGAGGTACCTAGTTCCTTTTTTCTTTTTTTTTGTTTCTCTTTGGTTTGGTCAAGGTATTTTAGTTCCCTTGCTCAGACTGATCATTCTTATGTTTTCTTTGTTGATTCTTGCTTGAATAGTCTTTTGGCCTAGAAAGGTCAAACTTGTATTTTGTTTTTCCTCCTTTTTTGTTTTTCGGTGTGTGTGTTGTTTTGTATTGTTTTCATTCTATTTTATTTTTATGTTTTTTGTGTTGTTTTTTATTTTTTTGTGTTTTGTGTTTTTGTTATTTTGTGTGTGTGTGTGTTTTGTTGTGTTTGTGTATTGTTTTGTTGTTTTTGTGGTTTTTTGTGTGTGTTTTGTTGTTTTTTATATATTTTTGTTGTTTTTATGTTTTTATGTTTGTTTTGTGTTTTTTGTTGTCTTTATGTTTTTGTGTTTTTTGTTGTCTTTTGTTGTTTTTGTGTTTTTTATTTTTATTTATTATTGTTTTTTGTTGTTTTTGTGTTTTTTGTGTTGTGTTTGTTTTTTGTTTGTGTTTTTGTTTTTTAGGCATGCTCTTTGATTGTGTCGAAGGGGGCAGGCTAGGTGCGAGCCTTAGGTATTTTTGGTAGAATAGATACCCCTGCCTCTATAAGACAAAGACACCAAATTTAACAGTTTCCATTTTGGATCACAAACAAGAGTATAAATATTTAATGAAGCATATAACCAGAATGTTGTAGAATCCCTTTTATTAATTAATTAATTAATATGGTTCTTGGATAATTATAGACTCTCTAAAGTGAATTTTCATATTCTTGAACCCCTACGTAGGGTTTGTTTCCTTAGGAATTTTGTTGCATCTAAAGAACCTACTTATGAAGTAAGATTTATTTCCTACAGAACCAAAAGTTTCTCCTAGTGCCAAACTTAGATTTACATACTTGCAATCATACCTAGATATCTCCTTACACCTCTTTTATTTAAGTCTCTTTGAATTTTATCGAATATGCATTCTGCATCTATTGGTAATCTTTAAAGTGATAATATATATATATAGGGATGGATTATTTTGTAGCCTTTATGATTTGTAGTCTTCCATCCATAGTTAAAAAGTCACATTTCAAACCAACTAGGCATTGGTTTATTTCTTTAAAATTTGAGGGTAGAAACCCTTCTTCTTAATTTTCTCAAATAAGGAATTCCTACTTATGTTAATGGTGGTTTTCCAAATTTTAACCCTAAATTCTATGTAATGATTTGTTGCAAATCAAGGAAAGTACTAACAAAAAATTTCCTTGATTTTATTGTATAATTGATCCTTAGTTTTATCATATTAGTTAACTATCCAATAACCTTATCATATTATGATTGTATTGATTTAGATTTGAGGGCCACATTAATTGAGAAATGAGATAAAAAAGAGTGTCATCAACAAATAGAGATGATATTCAAAGGGGATTTATTTTCTAATCTTAATGTCTTTGATTATTTTTTAGTTTTTCCTTTGAGAGTCCTCTTCCCGATAATTTAACATAAATAATAAAGAGATAAGCAAATAGTAGATCATACTAATTACATCCATGATATTATTCTAAGTATGTAAAACTAGTTCCATTAATTAAAATACAATATTTTGAAGTCTTATAACAATATTTTTTACACCAACCTTGATTGAAACCTCAAGTTTTAAGAATATCATATTGAAAAATCTAGAAAAACTTATCATAGACTTTTCTTATATCCAATTTTACAAGCACTAACTATTTTTCCATGGACTAAAGATAATGTATGGCTTATTTTGTAATGTTTATTTCTTAAAGGATTTTCTTACTATGAAGAAAACAACTTTGGTCCTTTGATAAACAGAATCTATAAGTTTTTTAATATAATTACCATAATTTTTTAAATTGTCTTATAAATAATTTTACAAAGTCTTATCAAATGAAAATTTATAAAAATATTTTATATCACCTTTATTGGAAACCAACATGATAAAGGTGGAACTGTTGTCACTTATTACAACTTTCCTTTTCTTATCCTCTTCAACCACAATCAACATATTGCACATCAACATATCCCAAATATTTTGAAATAAAATTATAATGAATCCATTAGAGCCAGACACCTTGCCAAAATGGGAAGATAAAAGTCCCCCTAAAAATCCTTTCTAAAGATATATATTTTTCATAGATTGTAATAAAAATGGGTTTTGAAAGGGGTCCCAAAAACTTTTACAAGGAAACAAATGTCAACAAACCTAAACCAACAATAAAAAATGCAAACAACCAAGACAACCAAAACTGACAAATGGGAATCCCAACGGGATGACTCTGACAAAATAACCCAAAGCCGCATACAAAAGGGATGGTCCCAGGGGGAAGATTCCATCAATACCAGGACTAAGAATTAGTGCCATTAGTCTTCAAGTTTGATATTTGTAGAAACGTTGACATCTGCAATATCCTTGGCATTCTCAAAGAAGGACTTGAGCTAGCCATGAAGCTCATACAAAACTTTTGCAGCTTGCTGATAGAGGGTCTAGGCCACCTTGGTCAAATTTACAGTCGTAGATAGGTTGACAGCAATGCTAGCAATGAGGCTAAGAACAAAGTTATAGAGAAAATTTTTGGAGGAAATATCTTTGGGCTCAAACATCGAATCCATGGGAGGGATTTCCTCAAAGGTAGACTTGGGAAAAGGTTCCTCAATTTTTTGCTTTTTGGTGTGAGGGAAAACCTTGGTCATGGTTAAAATGGGATTGCACTTGGTGGAAGTAGAACTATGATCACTCTTGACATGCGTAGCACTCCTAAGGGATCGACATCTAAGCTCATACTTAGCATAAGGGGAAGTCTCTTATTCTTGGAGCTGGGAGTTTTATCTTTGGATGAAGGTGAAATAAATTCAAGGTATTCATCATCATTGGGGATGTCTTGAACAAGGGTTTCATAGCTAGAGCTCTCAGTGGGATTGGAAGGGGGAATACTAGTAGAGACCATGACATTTTTGGAGAAAGCATCAAGAGCATGCTTATATAAGATGAGGTGAAGTCCTTGGTGAATGGGTTGAGTGGTTTTCCTCTTCCTAACATTGGTGATGGATAATTCGATGGACCTAAATAGATAGTTAAGGATGTTAACTTTCTTAATATCCTTGACGTGGTTTAGGAAATCTATGTGGAATCTACGGAGGGGGTTGTCAATTTTATCGATTATCATGAACTGCATGATAGGGATCATGACATGATACTAGGGAGAAATCAGGGAAGTACGTATAATTCCTTCATTTTAAATAACCAAATACTTACCTTTATATGTAAAGTTGTCCATCTTCGACACCATGGAGTGCCTATTGTTTCTAATGGTGCACCCATCAATTGGAAACCCAAAAACTTCTATCAACAATTGGATATTTATCTAAAACTCGAGACCTTGAACAAAAACATGTCCACGATCCCACGTCCTGAAAATATCCTCCATCATTTCATCATCACTGCTAGATAAATTCTTTAGAAATTTTAAAAAATCATGTCTCCCTAATATTTCTTCGACCACAGAGTCGATCTGGAGGGATTCGAGCTCAAGAAAATCCATGAAAAAATGGGGATGGAAAATGAGAAGTATGAAGCACTGGAAAAAATGAGGACAATAATGATGGATATGTTTCACACCCAGATTATGGATGAGTTTATAAGTACGATTAGACCACATGCCAAGAGATCTGGAAATAGATTTTCCTAGGGGTCGTTGTTGCCTTCAATCTGTAGAGGTGCTAGGATCATGTGCCAAGCAACAAGAGATATTTCTTGCATGGGAAAGGAGCAAATACAATATATTGATCATCATTTGTCCAGGATAAAACATGATTTTGAAAATGATGACCAACCAAGGTAGCACATGAGAAATTTTAGTTGGTGACAACCAAGGCGGTGAAGAAGAACAAGCTGGAAAATCCATACAAATACCACACTAGAAGGGATATGGCTAACACGTGAACATACTAATAATGAAGCTAGAAGTTTTAAGGGAAATAATAAAAAATGGGCAGGAAAGACAAGGTGATGGATTGGAGATGGAGGGACTTGGGGAGGAGGGGAGAGATTGTTGATTGGCAAAGGGGGCGATGGAAAACAAGGGGAAATGATAGGCTTATGGGATGACAAGTATGATAGGGTGAAAGAGAGTGATATGGCATGGTAGGGGTTGATGGGATGGGAATATGGAATGGGTGACATAGATGGAAAGTGCAGGGTGGATCAAGGCCAAGAGAGGTAAAGGATGGGGAAGGGACGATGGTATCATACACATGGAGAGGTAAACATCAAGGAGGATCGAGTTGATGATTTGGAAAATTTTAAGGGTAATTTTTCCAATGGGGATGGACGAGCGAAAGGGATCAGTGAGACATGGCCCAATAAAAAGTTGCAATATTAATAAGAATTTAGGGGAAATCATTGGATCAAACACTTAGAGTATGTTGATTTGGGTGAAGGTTGGCAAGTGAATCAACTTCACGGTTGGCTTCCCTAAATATGTGTTGAATTATGGTCTTAGGTAGGTCATGGAGGAGTCTTTTGGCTTCTAATATGACGTTGTTTATTCTTTGGTTTGGCACTTTATTATTTTTGAATAGTTGATTACGTTCAAGGAATCACCTTCAACTATGAGTCTACAATGGAAAGTGTTGATGATTGAGAGGCCACGGTAGAGAGCTCTAGCTTCAACTACATGGTTAATTTGAATGCCCAGATATTCCATAAATACAATGATAATTGTTTTTCTAAATATCTTATCATCAATATATCTTCATGTCTTTATGTGATAATCTATGAAATATTTTACAAAAGATCGCTCTGAGTCTCCCTACCTTGCACAAAAGCTCACTCTGAGTCTCTCTGCCTTGTAAAAATTAATTTCTTTCTTATTGATATCTTCTTCTTCATTTTGTCCTTCATATAGAGTTAAGATCATTTTTATCATATGTGTAGACACCAAAATCTAGCCACTTGTCATCCATCCATGTTTCCCAATCTCCATCGTCCATTATATATATATATATATATATATATATATATATATATATATATATATATATATATATATATATATATATATATATATATATATATATATATATATATATATATATATATATATTTGTTAATATATATTTAAATATTAATATTTTATATATTTTTTATATAAATTAATCTTAGCCCTCTGTCATGTTTTAATATTAGCCATCCATCAGCCTTAATCCATGCCACTTACCCAGATTTAATCTCCACCCTTCCTCATGTTTTAATATCGATTGCTCAAATTGTGTCATCAAAACCCTAACATGTCTAAGGGAAGATTATAAAGAGGAGTCATTTTGATGACTCAACCCCTAACTAAGTCCTCTAAGTTCTTGGAATCTCTAAGTGCCTAAGTTCGCTAAGTTCCTTGAGATATTTTTGAGTCCAAGCCCTAGCCCTCCCTCATTTCTATATTTGCCTCCATCACCACCATTCATAGCCAACTACTTCTACCATTGCCCTTCTCACGTGAACAAAATTTGGTTTTGCATAATTTTCATTAATCCTCGAACACCCTCTCAAGTCGTTCGAGCACCCTCCAGAGCTTGTCAAGCACCCACTGGAGCCCGTTGAGCGCCTACTAGAACCCACTGAGCACCCATTAGATCCCACAGAGCATCACTGGGTATTTTTGATCATCCTCGAGCATCCACAAGCATCTCACGCACCATATCTATAATCCTATAGCCCTTGGGTATTTTTAGAGCATCTTCATAACTATCACTAACATCATTTACGTAAGAAAAATAGAAATAGAAGGTTCATTGACAAGGTAATTATTCTGAGTATTTTATTTTATATTCTTAGACCTGTTTACAACTTGTACTTTGTAGTTAGGGTTTAGTGATTTTATTTCTAATGGTCTCACGTAGTGGAGCCCTCACATATGTTACTAATCCTTGTTACTATTTTATGTGTTCAGGTATAGGAATAATACGTTTAGCAGTTGTTAAAACTAGGGTGGACCTATCTAGGATACACAAGACCACCCACAACCTCGTTGGGATTAGACAAGCATGAAGACACCAACCATTCTTTTTAACTAGGGTTTCAAATAACCCTAGTAATCTGTAATATTGTATCAAAAATATTGTAAATCCCCACATTTGGGGTATATTGATTGTAACATTTGAGATCCACCCGCAATAATAAAGATTTTTATTTCATTTGTGCAATCTCTGTGTTTTACTTTGCTTACTATTCTTTTATATTATTATTGTATTGGTGTTGCTTGATTTCTGATTCACAATATGAAAGGATAAATCTATTTTGGTAGTAGCATGAAAAATTGGTATTTCTATATCTTTCTTGATCCATCTAGCCTTATACTTTTGGGCCCAATATAGATCTTCCATTTGTAATATGTTATGATATTAATAAAGTAACTATTTTCTTCCACATAAGTATATTGATTCTTTAAACTAATTTTCACTAGTTCTTGTATATCCTTCAACTTGTATTTAACTTTATTGTTTCTTATATATGATACTAATACATTTGATATTCTAGATTTTAATCTATCCATTTATATATTTTATTTTTGAAATAAACCTAGATATATATGATCCTTTAAAATTTGTTTCACCCCACCATAACATAACTATTTGGACAAAAAAATCAAGACATTGGACCCACATAGATAAAAACAAGATGGATTTGGATGACCAATATTGAAGAGATTAGATCTAAAAAAAAAATTATTATTTTATTCTACTTACAACAAACTATTTTAAGAGATTGCGTACTCTAGCAAACTATAAAATAATAGAAACTTTTCTACCATTTTTACCATATGAGATTTTCCTAAATATACTATCTCATCTAGATTGAAATCTTGAAGGAATATTATCACAAAATCCTTTTGAATTGATAAAGAGACCAAAATCCTGTATTGATATAAATTATTTGAGAATACCACCATTCTTCACAAGAATATAGAGATCATAATTTGACTCATTATTGAATTTGATATGAATAAATCAATTTCTTCTACCATCTATCATGAAGAGTAACATTATTTGAGCATATACATCTCTTTCTTACAAAAATACATAAAATTCAATTACTTCTTGATTTTATAAATTGTTCATTCTATATTTTTGCAATACCTCTTGATGATTCCATAATAGAAATTGAAATATATTTCCCCTATCCTTCAAATCCTTTTAAGTATATCCTTACATTCCTTAATGCATATCTTTGTTATGTATATTAAAATAAATTTAGAACTATGAAAAAGTCTTAATTCCTTGACAAATATTTGTAGTCCATATTCACAATATCTCAAGGTATCATCTCCATTATCATTTTTATTAATAGATGTAGGGATAGCCCCACTTCTTGTTAACACACAAGTGATGTTTTATTTTAGAATTCTCAAACCAATGTCCCTCTAGGTTTTCTTTTTTATTTGGTAATTCTTTTAGGGTCTTTTATCCTTTATGATTTCCACTAGTGTTCTCATCCTTCACAACCTTCTCCATTTTTCTAGATTGTTCAAAACTTTATTTATCATATATATGTTTGTACTACCATATGGAGCATGAAGTACAATGGATAAACATGAAATTATTTTTGAAAACCCTAAAATGCAAGGAGTCACTTCCATAGTACTTATTTTCTTTGCTTTGATATAAATCCTAAATTCCAATGGATTGAATCCATACTATTTTATTTATTATGTGGTGTTGGAAACCTTGAAGTGAAAGTGACAACATGTAAACTACATTAAAAATATAAGAAAAATATTATTTTCTACTATTTGAGATAAATAGATGACTTACATGGATAAAATATGTGGACTCTTCCACACTTTGTCATTTAAAAGTTGACTTTGTTATCTTCCTTCATAGATTTAATTACTATTGAATTTGAATTTGCACATTTCAATTCCTCAAACCATAAATCCTTCTTAGGTTTTGTAATATTTTCTTTGAAATAACTCTAATTATCTAAACCATCTAATCAAATATATGGACTTTCTTTACAACTTTTTGAAAAGTGGAAAATCCTTGAACTAGGCCATATCCTTCTAAAGTAGACTCCCTTTGCTTCATATTTAAGATTGTTTCATAATCAAATGTTTTCCTTTTTCACAACTATTTTTATTTTACAATATCTTGAATTGTGTTCAATCTCATTGTGTAATATTATCGTAGTCCACTTATTGAACTCATTCTCTTGATTTATAGTTAATTACAATGAATTTTGATTTCTTTTAATTTATTTTTTATTGCATTTTTTTTATTTTTTTGTGAAGAAAAATTTTCTTTAAATAATTGGTTTCAAAATGAGAAAGAGTAGGATTTAATTATTTTTTTAAAAATGAGGGGGGTGTTTAATAGTAGGGGTTTAAAATAATTTTAAAAAATGAAATGTGAAAGAGAGGGGGAGGGTTAATAATTTTAAAAAATGAAATGTGAAAGCGAGAGGGGGCTTTAATAAAAAACATGTAAAAGCAAAGTGAGACCATGGAGATAGTGCAGGGAAAAACACAATGGAATAAAATGTGTAGAGATGTAAAGCGAGAGAAAAAATTAGAAAAAAATGAAATTTGAGGTTATGGAGATGCAGTGGGGGAAAACGTAAGGGAACAAAATGCGTGGAGATGCAGAGTGGGAGAAAATGCATGGGAGTTGCACCGGATAATAATAAAAAATCTAATTAATATAAAGTAGGGAGGAGAGTTGTGCCTAATAAGTTAAAAGAAAAAAATTCATTACTTATAGGAAATAAAATGTGCCTTTTTGGAAGAGATATTTTGAAAACCTTTATTTCATGAAAATTTGAAAACTTTATTTTTAGTGCACCAAATTTTTTTGTTAATTTCTTTTGGTTCTATAATCATGCTCTGATACCACTTGTTAGGATACTACATAAATATTTAATATGCGCAAAAATACTTCAACATTGAACTATTATTAGCAACATGTAAACAATAATAATTCAAATTCAAATGGTACAAACAATATGCAATCAATTACCACGAGCAATATGTAAATATAGATAATTCAAACATTCAAGGCCATGGATTTTTCTAGCAATAACATGTTGCTAGAAATAATTGAAATATTGTTTTAGCATTATGTAGATATGCAATATTTGATGAATCGAAATCGGTGCATTAAGAGATACATAAGAGGATTGTGTTATTGTGGGACCAACAACATCTTTAGAAAGGGGGAGAATGATGAGTCCCAAAAATATCATACTTTGGTACCATCTCTAGCATGATCGTCCATGTTAAATAAGATATTATGTGACTGTTTATTATAATTATGATGTAATTTATAGATGCTATACAACTTTAGGCATAGATTATATTTTTTCAATAAACAAGAATAAGAGAGCAATTTTAGCACTTTTGGGTTGATAAATTAGCTAAGGAAGAATTCAATAGTGCTACAGAACCAATTCATAGCTACAAAACCAACTATAAAACTAATTTGTAGCTATAAAACCAGTTATAGAATAAATTTGTAGTTATATAACTAGCTATAGAACCAATCCATTGTTATAAAACTATGGAAGATCTACAAAACTATAGAAGTATTGCCTAACTATGAAATAAATTATAGAACTACAAAAGGATTGTAGAACTATGGATGGATTTTCAAACTATGGAAAGACTACAAAACTTTGAATGGATTGCAAAACTATGAAAGAACTACAAACTATGGGTGGACTACAAAACCAACTATAGAACTATGAGATTAACTATGTAAATGTTTCCAAGTTTGTAATAGAATTCTAAAACAATCCCAACTAGCTCCCAAATAAATTTAGAGATATAAATAAAATTAATTTCTAACTATTTTGGTTGATCTAAACTAGTTAGAAGTAAATTACATTTATTGAGATCAATTTCTAATTGATTTGGTTGAATCCAAATTAGTTAGATGAAGATCAAATTTGTTGAGATTTTTTTCAACTAATTTGTTTGGATCCAAATTAGTTAGAATCTTTACAAACTTATTATAGTTGTTATATCCTTTAGATAGAATTGGTTGGATTTTTTCCAACTAATTCTAATTTGAGATCTTCTACTCTAGTAGGTTGTTAATGATTTATTTTGTATATCCTCATAAAATAGAAGGCATGTCGTATTATAAAAGGTTGAAGATGATATATCCAAACATTGAATCCTTATCTTACCCATTTCTCATCTTTTTGTTTGAGTAATAATATGATTTAAGTTAGGGCATGGAGATCTCCTTTAGATTTAGCAAGGAAGCACCCATTTTTCTGCATAAGTGGAAGAGATCCATATCCCATTAGAGCAAGATTAATGTAGAATTATTTTTGTTTTATTAAATAGGGTAGTAAGTAATATAAATTATTTTAGTTAGGCTAGAATTGAGTTTCCTTTATGGATGGGTATATACAACACATGCTTTAGTCAAGTTTGTATGCTACCATATTGATAAAGTACAATGATGATATATTTATCTAGTCAAAGTACTATCAAATAAAGATCAGACTTGGATTCATTCCTTGTGCTAGAAAAATCACTTTTCTTATTTAACCAATTAACAAAATTAGAATATGATCCAAAGCAATTGATGGTTGATATGTGATCCCATCAATTTTGATCGATGTCAATTCCATGGAGAGGATAAGTCTACTCTTGGTTTTTGAGATAAGTATAAGTGTAGTGGAAATTTTCTCTTGTGGTGGAGGGAGGCAATCCATTTTTTCTAAGATATATTTCATAACCTCTTTATGTAAAGGATATATTCTCAAAATATCTAGCCAAAGGATAAGTTATGGAGTAAAATATAATTTTATTACTATGTCCCATGGGGTTAGAGTTGGGATATCTAGCATTGATAATTCTAGACTCCTTATGCAAGGAAATATTTAAAGTGTTGTGCTTATTAGTTTAATTTTATGAAACATCATGAGCCTGCATCTTAGGATCATGTTAGGATCCACATCCACACCTTCCTAATATACTATATATCCCGACTATTCTACCTCATGGACCCAAAGGAACACTTAGACCTTTTGACAAGTAATTTTTCCTTCCATAAGAGGTGGGAAAATTGGTCCACATGAACTACATGCGGTTCCCAAGTTTTGTCGTAAACTAAAATATCATCAAACAATACTAGTATAAACTTACAAAGAAAATGGAAAAGGATACAATTCATGATACTCAGTAAAATAGAAGGAGCAATAGTAAGACCAAAGGACATTACTAAGAACTCGTAATGACCCTTTTGCATGAAAAATAGTATTGGGAATATCCTATTCTATAATCCTAATTAAATGGAACCCATAGTGCTAGTCAATTTTTTTAAAGTACTTAATACCATTTAATACATCCAATAAAACATCTATAACACATGCCCCAAGAATTTTCTTTATTATACACCATAAAAATTGGAGAGTAATAAGGATAGATGCTTATAAATTTCTTTCTCCAATATCTTCTAGACTAGCTTCTCAATATCAAACTTTTGGGGCTAGGGATAGCAATAAGGATGAGCATATAAAGGCTAACTTCTCAAAACTAGGTGGATGGCATGATCATGTTTTTTCTTATGGTAAATACCAATGGGTTCAAAAAATACATCCACACAACAATCCATAATGATCTACAAGTCTAAAGGAATATCTAGAAGAAGTGATTCCAAAGATTAAACTTCCATGTAATTAACCTACTTAAAGAATCCATTATTGCTTTCTTCAATATATTATTCATGTTTTAGGAGTTAATCACATTGGAAAGAGGTTAGATCCCTTGGATATAGATAATTTTATTTTTCTCTATCCATTTGGCATGTATTCATTACATATTAATAGTAACATCATTGAGTTGGGATAGTCATTCTACTCCCAAGATGACATATGCACTACCTAGATTCATGGTCAAGAGATGGTTGAACAAAGTATAATCACCTATCTAGATGTTAACCTTAGTATAGACATATTCCCCCATTTATAATCAATTCTTAGAGTTTATCATGGATTAAAGTATTGATATACAATCATAAATACATTTTTTAGCTATCAATAACGTTATGTTTTCCATCTAAGTCAATAAAATTATTAACACTGTGATGTTTAATGAATCCTTAGACCATGATTGTATGATGAGCCTAGATAATTATTAAGGAAAATGTAGATAGACCCATGCTATTAGTCTCATGCTTAGAATCTAACTCCAATAAGTGTCTCCTACGGTAAAGAATCTTGACTTTCATCTTTTGATATTGTTGTTTCCTTGGCTCTAGGAAGTTACATTGTTCATCACAGGCCTAATCTAATGGATGGAATGAATAATAACTACACCAAAAATGGTCTTTTAGGGTGGTTTATAATTTCCCTTCAAGAAATTTAAGGGTGGTTATTCATCCGTCACCTATGAGGGCAACACAAAAAGTTTGCATCATACAAGGGTGGTTAAAAATTGCCCTCTTAAGATCTATTAGGGCAGTTAAAAACCACCTCAAAAACCACCTTAGTTTATCACTATGAGTATGGTTTAAAATCACCCTCTTAGGTTGCATTAGGGTTGTTTAAAACCGCCCTCTTAGGGTCTATTAGGTTGGTTGAAAATTATCCTCTTAGGTTATATTAAGGTGGTTTATAACCATCCTTTTATGGTTTATTAGGGTTGTTTAAAACTGCCCTATTAGGTTCTAATAGGGTTATTTTGAACCACCCTAATATACCCTAAGAGGGTGGTTATAAACCACCCTCTTATTATTACTTTTAAAAATAAAAATAAAAATCTAAAGATACACTTAAAAGGGGCCTTAGCTCTCTTGTGTTGTATTTATACCAAGGTTTGAACTTAAATCTCTTAAATAAAAATCTAAAAATATACTATTACAATATTTTTTACAAAATAATATAATATATTAATATCACAATTGAAAACAAGAAAGCCCCTATGTTACTATCCCAAAAACATAGGTTCAAAAATAAACCACATCAAATAGGCAACAAATAAATGAAATTACTATTTAAAAAATAAACAACATCAAACAACAACAAATAAACAACATCAAATAGGCAGGAAATAAATGAATAGTAGAGTGTATACTTCAACAATAAATTTTATTCCATTCAAATACCATATTACCAATGAACAATCTCTTTTAAAGCAAATATTGACAAGAAAGTTACTCAATTACACAACTAAGTGCTCAATCTAAACACTATAGTTCATTTTGGAATTACCACTAATAATGTGAAACAAATTCAAAGTCAAACAATCAAAGCTACTCTCCTAGAGCAGAAACACCTTGGTTAAGTCCTTCCCTTTTCATCTTCTTTTCAAAAATTGGCTTCTTCTTTGATGATAATGTTTTTTTTTCTGTATACATATATAGAGCATAATTACCTACAAAGAAAACAACATTCCAACCACAACCAAAAGAACAATCAACCCTAGATTAAATCCCTTTCCAATAGCTTTGGTGACTAGCTTATCCTGAATATTACATATAGACTAGATTAGAGTGACTAACAAGTATTAACACTTCCAAACTCTCATCATATCAATAAATTCCAAATAAAAACTAAGAGGTAAAAAAATTGATAATATAAAGAGAAGGTATTGACATCAAGAAAAATCTCAACACAGAGATATAGGATTTTAGATGTGAATTGAAGTATAGAAGAGAGGAAGAGAGGAAAACCTAAAATTCCAATTTTCTCCTTGAATTGCATCTGATGTTGAAGTGGTAATAAGTTCTTTAAAATGGTAACCGTAGAATGAGGGTATAAATGCATGAACTAATATATAAATTTTTAGGGTGTATAGGTTAGAAATAATTAGATATTTCTAGTAAATTTTATCCTTAAATAGGTTGGTCAGTCAAGTTAGAAAATGGGCCATTGAGACTTTCAAGTTGGAATGGGTTCATATGAATCTTAGTGCAAATACATTTTTCATAAACTTAATATTATTGTTCGTCCAAGCAAACCCTACAACAATCAAAGGGTTCCATACATTTTTCATAAACTTAATATTATTGTTCGTCCAAGCATACCAAAAAAAGCAAAGGTTCCATACAATGAATACAACTATCAACTCCTCTAGATAATATTTTGATAACAACAATCCCATTTTAACAATCTTGAGAGCAAGGCAGCATGAACAAAATAATGCTAGGCATACATGTATACGCATAAAAGACAACATATTTTAAATAGAAAACAAAGTTTTCTAAGCATCCATAGAGTTATGACAAATAACTACTTAAATGCAATACATGGTGGAAACATTGCCATTAACAATACTTTAATAATATTTATACCCTAAAGTAATTTCCATTCATAATTGTAAACAATGTCTGATATAATTTAGGCAATTAAGGAACCCATAGAATCCTTCATTATGGCCATCTCATCATTCCTTCTAAACAATATTGTTTTCTCTTTATGGGAAACATGCATATTGACTTTTCAATAACCTTCACCCAAACATTCAACATGTACAAGGTTTTCAAGGTCAGCATTGATCACCGTGCCTTCAACCACTATGTTATACTTATGGATTTGAGTCAAGTAGCATTCCATTCTCTCATTTTGTATGATCAGTGTCATTTTCAATCCCTACATGGAAAATTAACATCCCAAATAAATTCACTATGTAGTGTATAATACAAACTGATTCAACCATTTTATATTTGAAATAAAAGTCATACCATTGATGACTCTAGCCTAGAAGGTATTGAACTAGTGCATGTACCTTGAACACCACCATCGATGTTATGTCCAATTGTAGTGGTAGCATGTAGTGATGTTACCTATGGAATTACATGCAAGGGATCATTACAAATTTAGGGGTGCAACATGTAAGAATTTCAAATATGAAATCATGAAAAAACTGACACACCTTTATTTGTGAAAGTTGTTTCAAAATCTCTTCAATATTTTTATCTTTCTCTGCAAGCTTCTCTTCCAATTTTTTTTCATTCTCTACAAGCTTCTCTTCCAAATTTTTTCATTCTCTACAAGTTTCTCTTCCAAATTTTTCTCTTTCTCTATCGTATGCTCTTGTATCTGGCATAACGTTTGTATGTAACCCTCACCAACAAAAAAAATTCATCGATAATACTCCTTTACTAACACCCCAAACCCGAGTCGGTCTTTTGAGTCCTAAAACCTTGGCGAGGGCATAATCCTTAGTATATTTATTGATGGAGCTCCCATATGACATTGCATCATCTAGTTTTTTCTAGCAACATCACATGCATAGTTAATTGGGAATATGTTAGAAAAACAATTGATATAACAATGGTTTGAAGTTCAATGTATTATTATTTCCAAGGGATTGTCACTTACGATTGTCTTTGCAAATTCTGGTGAAACATGAGCCCCATCCTTATTTCTATGAGCAATTACCCTTGGTAGTGGATTTTATGTATTTGGTTGGCTCTTTCTTTATAGGATATATAGTTGGAGAGACATGATGATAAGTCATACAACAAAATAATATAGCTGTGTTTATCACATATAATGGACGAGTATGATAGAATACCATTTTGTGCTCCAGTCGAGCATATCCTCTTTAACTACAAGTGTGCATGATGGATTGGTGAGATATGTTTTGTTTGTTTCTTTGCCTCACTGCCTACAATGTAGCAAAGAAAATAGTATATAAATTCATTAGGGAAAGCAAGCTCTAAAAAATTCACATGAACATAACAATGATATGAACTACCATAGAAAATTGTTTGGTACTTGCATTAAAGTCAGTGTTGCTCCTATCATTCACAAAGGCTTCCCAATATTTTTGTGATACACAAGGTGGGGGATTATCAATTCTATCTACATCATTATCATACTTATCATAGTGGTTTTTCACAATTTGGTGCTTATGATCATGCCATTGCTTGTCCATGGTCAGAAGACCCATTTCTTCATTGCATCTGAAATGATATTTTTTTTTGCATCAAACAAGTATCTTATTATATGCAAAATTTATATAAGTATTCAAAAATAGACATTGTGCGCTCCAGTAGCTAGAAAATTACCATAATGAGTGTCCATAACTGATTTTTAACTTCCACTAGTATTGCTCTCCAGTCTATATGGGTGATAGGAACAATATCCCTCACAATCACCCCCAAGTAAGATGCAAACTTAGTAAAATTTTCTCCTATGGATTATCCATTTAGATTGCAAATGATCACCTTATCTATGTTGCTTGACTATACTGCACATCTTGTTGGAACTCTCTTTCTATGATATTTAGTGTTTGAAGTGTATGATGACCTGACATCAACACCTATACATTGGGCACCATCCAAACATCATTATATCATATAGTATGACAACAATGAGTAACCAACATCACAATAAAATTTTTTATGTGGTTTGCATACCTTCTTCGTTAGCCAAAGCATCGTCAGCCTCATTTCGAATATTCTCACCACCAGATTCATTATGGGTTGCCTCCTTATCTTCCTCATTCATGGAACTCCATATCTGGTATATTATACTAGTTTCTACAATACATCATAGTTGATGATAAAACCACGATTAATTATAATTTACCCAAGTCAACCACTATTGAACAACACTATCAAATTTCAAGTACTTATTGGCATGTGAGGCCTCTATCATTGAATCTTGATTTATTGTGACAACCTTAGCTACCTGTGGTGTCTTTCTTGGTCTTTTTTAGATATATTGCCACTCTAAATATTGTACAAACACACTGTAAAACTGAAATAGACACAAATAAACCACAATGAAAGACTATGCATATAAAACTACAAACATACTAATGAAACACCCTAACCTCCTCCATTAAGTGTAGACCTTTCGCACAACAACCATTTTCTATCTAGGAACTCAAAGAAAATAAGTCAAGAATGATGTCCAACTTATCAATTTGGTAATTTCCAACTATAAGAAAATATCAATATTGAAAAATAAGATAGTATGGAAGTATAACATATATTTAATCTAGTAATATGTTTGATATTGCATATTTGAGGTTAAGGCTAGGAACTAAGTACAACAATAGTTTAAGTTTAGATGGAAAGACATTTATGGTAAAATAACATTGGAAGAAGTGAAAGGACAACAAGTTAAAATATAGAAACACATGATTTTAAGATTTTATGTTAGATAACAACGCTATCAGAATCCTTGAATATTTTTAGCACTCTAGACCATGGGGACTAGAGTTTCCCTAAATGTTACTTCAAAATTTGAGATACAATCTACAGTGAACAATATATCTTTCATTATACAATATGATCTTGTAATTTATATTGATGCTCAATTATAAGTCAATATGTCTGTAGTTTCAAAAAAAAATTGAATCTTTCCAAACTTTTCTAATATCTGTAGTTTATTCGATAAAGGATTCAAGATAGTTTGAAGGAAATCTAAGCTAATTACAATGCTAGGAATGACAAGCATAGGTTTGACCATACTTTTCCAATTGTATAGTTGGTATGATTGGACTTTGGAAACATCAAATTCATCATGTTGGTAAGGGGTAAAAACCCATTCTACATGTTTCTTTCTGTATTTTTTTAGGAGTAGGGAGCAATGCTTTTGAGGAAGAATCTCCCACCTTTCATAAAGATGTACTCTATGGTGAATGTGGAGAAGCTAAAGTTGTTTGATCCCTCTATGCTTGATATACAGCAAGAAGGAAAGTTTCATCATTACTTGAAGGTATAGTTTCAAGCATATATGTTCATTTTTATGAAGTTACATGCAGAAGTAGATTCATTCTACATGCCAAGGACTACAAAAGTATTGACAAGTGGGACCTAAGGCATAACGAGTGAGAAAATCAAAGTGGTACACCAAAAATATTATGGAAAAAATTTTCCTCACTTGTTAAAATTTTGAGCTTTTCAGGAACCAAAAGCCTCCTAGAGGGGAGTAATGATCTGGGTTGAAGACCCAATCAAATAGATAAGCTATTTTTGGGTTTGAAGAACCATTGAAAAATAAAATGGTCATTGGAGGAGGAATTGGAGTTAAAGGTATGATTTTTTATATTTCCTCTTTCGTTCCTTATTGTTGGAGAAGCATAAATCAATGATGTTGCTATATTTTCTAGCCATTTGGCAAGGTAGGATTAGTAATATAGATTTTATATTTAACAATGAGAGTGAACAAATCAAATAGAACAAGCAACAAGGAATGAACAACAACAACAATAATTATAATAACAAAATCAATTTATAATGTGTAATTGATATATAATCTCTATCACAATACTATGATATATCTCTTGTCTTCAACAACAACCCACAATGATGATCTCACAGGTATCTAATGGTACCATTCCATTACTCAGATATGGAATATATAAAAAATGAAAGAGAGGTGATATGGTTACAACCCAACCATCACCCTCTCATACTGAACTATTAACTACTTAAAAACTAATCACAAAGACAATACATTGTCTTATTCATGTTCATGTGATGTGTGCAAAATGACAATACTTGGTCAAAGCATGTTACAAGCCATTAATCAACACACTGATCAGCATACTAATAAAACTTGACAAACTACGTATGTGCAATAGTAAAATATATTTGTAACATATTGAGGTGGTGCCACATTGAACTGGTTTTGCTGATCTGTTGGTGGCCTATAGGAATTTGAGATACTTGGATTGTCTAAGTTGTTCTATGTTGTCAATGGTTGGGAGACTTTGGTTTTTGGTCATACATGTTGTACTCTCATTGTGTTTGAGAAATATAAGCCACGAGCATCATTTTAATGTGGGTTTTCTTCCCCTATAAGGTTTCCCATATAAGTCTTTGTGTTCCTCCTATTATGTGACATTTATTCCTAATGCCCAATGCTTATCTATTTTTTTGTTTTGTTTTCTGAGTAAGTTTCAACTCTTTTCTCCATTTTTGCAAGACAAATAAATAAAGCATATATTATATTTTGACATTATTTTTGGAAAAATATCTATTTTAGTGAGCATTTAAGGGCTACCACAGTTCATTGCACCCATGTAAGTACCCATTTTCAACAACAAAATTAATATACCTCCAAACAATCTTAACAACTATTGTTAGATACTTAGGGATAATAATATGGGTGCCAAGTGGTATGGTTGATTATGATGTAACCATTATTTTATTGTAAGTAGAGTTATTAGTAATGATGTAGCCATTACTTTCTTATTATATTATATCTAAACATTCATATACTTAGGTACCTAACAACTATATGCAAGTAATTATATTATTATGTTGTCTATTTTTGGTACATCAACACAACACCCCAAAGCAACATAGCATGCTCAAACATCTACACTCATGGCTTCAATCAACATGTCTTCCTAAGGAATAGAAAACTTCTTATAATATAGTTGTCAAATTTTTTCCATCTCATCACATAAGAAACATATGTTAATATTTGGGGGAAAAAAATGAAAATAGAAATCACTCTTAATACTTGTAACATTTGGTATATATTGTCAAGTTATTTGTGTTTGTGTGTAATTGACAAATGTCATATCTAAATTTAGAAAAAATAGTAAAAAATCAACGATTTGTTGGATAATTTTGCGTAGATTTTCCCTTGCTTCAAATATAACTTATATAGTTAGTTTGAACCTCTTTTCACAAGTATTCTAGCATCAAAACATACTAGGAGGTTTTTCCTACTCTAGGAAGGCCCTAGTTAAATGCAACTTAAGAAGCATGAAGGTCTAATTTCCTAGAATACAATACCAAGGGATGATCTGTTACATTTGTACAGGTTATAGGCAAAGAAAGGGAGGTTCTTATAAATGAGGAGAACCTTTATAAAATTACACTGATATAATTGGTCAACTCTACCAACTTATTTTGGTAGTTATAAAATTTAAACATAGGATGTTCTTGTAACAAATTTTGATAGAAATTTCTTATAATATAGTTGCCAAATATTTCCATCTCATAATATAAGAAATATATGTTAAAATTTGGGAAAAAAAAACAAAGGAAAATAGAAATTACTCCTAATACTTGTAATATTTGGTATATATCATCAGGTTATTTGTGTTTGTGTGTAATTGACTAATGTCCTTGCTAAATTTTATAATATTACAGATCTAAATTTAGGAAAAAAAAAAAAAAAGCAAAAATCAGCCAATTGTTGGAAATTTTCTCTTAGATTTTCCCCTACTCCAAATGTAACTTATATATTTATTTTGAACCTCTTTTAACAAGTAATAAAGTTGTCTAATATCTCAGCAAACATCGAGACCCACTACCATTTCGTTTACCACAATAAAAACCCATCATGAAATCTTGTGTTTTACTGTAATTCCATAAGTTGTTTGAAACAAAAAGAACTATTTTGACGGGGCACCGGGAACGGAACACTTCAAATATCTTGCCTTTTCATTAAAATTTAAAAAAATAATAATAATAATTACAATCTTGAAAGCAATAGCCCGCAGGCTTTTTAAAGGCCGAGTTCGGCTCTCTTCTTTCTCTGTTTAGACTTCTCTGTTCTCCGGTCCGCCGTCCTCCTATTACAGATTTTCGGGTTTTTATCGAGGCCCCGATCCTCACAGCCTTCAATGCCCGCCTAACAAAAGTTTCAAAATTCGGATTTTCCCCCTCTTCCTGGGTTTTCAAATTTTTGGTCATAAATGGGCCATCTGCCCGATCCACCATGAGGAACCCCCATTAATGATCTTCTCTGACCTGCCGATGCCGCCTTGCTCAGATCGTCCTTTCAGTCTCTGTTATGCCCATAATGTCCATGCTCTGTACTATTGCAAAAGCCATCCCCCTCTTTAATACACGCGGTCGTCAATTTTAAACTTTAACCTTCGCGACAGCCGCGCGTCTAACTCTAGCTCGGTATTCAACTGGCCACGTCACCATAAGACACGTGGAGACCACGTGTCACTGCAGCTTGCCTTCTCACCAGCCTTCGTGTTTTCATAAGCTTGACTTCCTATCAGTCGCGATATCGCGACATGTCGCGATATCGCGACCCACTGTCTTCCCACCTTCATTTTGGCAAACAAAGCCGCGATATCGCAACCCACTGTCTTCCCGCCTTCATTTTTGCAAACAAAGCCGCGATATCGTGACATGGCACGATATCGCGACATGGCGCGATATCGCGATATCGCGACATGTCGCGATATCGCGACCCAAAGATCAACCTTTCTCTTCTTTGCAAGACACGTCGCGATATCGCGACCAAACCAACCTCCCTTCAAGTCTGCACCGCCCTTTGCTTTCTTTGATAACACGTCGCGATATCGCGATGTCGTGATATCACGACCCAAACTGGCCTTTGCTCTCGTCGATGCCTTGGGGTCACGATTTCGTGACATGTCGCGAAATCGCGACATGTCGCGATTTCGCGATCCCAGCCCAACTTCTGCCTTTGCAATAAAAAATTTCCTCAAAACTTCCCTTTCTTTTTACAAAGCTTCCCCGTGGGAAAGGATAGGAACCACACTAAATTCAAAGTACTCAGAGAATTAAGAAAAGAATTTGGAGGATGCAAGATTGCTTTTCCCTCACCGGATGCTCCTGCATCAGACACCCCGGGTAAGAAGGAGAAGTGACCTTCACTTCTACGTTGTTCGGGCTGCGTCCCTTGCAATATCTCCGAACATTCATCAACCTTTATATCCGGCTCAAATCCCGCTTCTGGGCAAGATTTTATGCCCTCTACCAGACAAATTCTGGCATTGCTACACACCTTTTCATCTTTCGTCTGCAACGGCTTCAACTTGTGCCGCATTCCATCTTTCACCAAGGAATAAGTATTTGCACGGCCATCATGCACTGCACTCCGATCAAACTGCCATGGCCTGCCCAATAGCAAATGGCATGCATCCATGGGGAATACATCACACAGGACTTCATCCTGGTACCTCCTAATCTGGAACGTGACTAAACACTGTTCCCGGACCCAAGCTCTGTGGTCCTTCCGCAACCACGCAATTCGGTATGGGTGCGGGTGTCTCCTTCTCTCCAGCTGCAACTTAGAAACCATTTCCTCAGAAACTAAGTTGTCTGTACTTCCATTGTCAATAATGACATTACAAACTTTGCCTGCACTCTTGCATCGGGTGCAGAACAGGCTTCTTCTCTGTTCAGATTTGTCTTCTTCCACCAGCATGGTCCTTCTCACAATCATGGCTTCTCCATTTTTAGCTTCTTCAGAATGTTCTGAATCAGCATCTTCAACTGCCACAACTGCTCTGGCGGGACCCACCGGTTTCTTGTTCGTCTTTTCCCGGTGTTGTGGACACTCGAATGCACGATGCCCTTCTTCTCCACAATGGAAACATGTTCCACGAAATATTCCTCTTCCATACCCGCGTCCAGATCTACCTCTTCCTCTCGGGTAGTTATCATTCTGAACTTGCGGTTTTGGGTCTTCATCTTCTTCTTTCTGATCTCGGCTGCTGCTCTCTTCTTCCTTCTTCTCTTCCTTTCCTTCTTTCTTTCCACCGTTCTTTCCTCCCGGTTCTTTCACTTTTTGCTTGTTGTCAAACCTCCGGTTCAGCTTTTCTTCCACCTTTAAAGCAAACTGGTAAGCATCTTCAATGGTGCTTACCCGAACCAAACTCAACTCCTCCTGCACACTCGGTCTCAACCCATTAATGTAACGGGCCACCTTTTCTTTGCTGGCTTCTAAGTGTCCGGTTCTGATGGAAATTTTATAAAAATCCTCTGTATATTCTTGAACTGTTCTGTTCATCTGCCTCAAGCTTTGCATTTTACGTAACAGATCCAGCTCATAGTCAACGGGGATAAACTGTCTTTTTAACTTCTCCACCATTCTATCCCACCTCGTTATTCTCTCCTTTCCTCTTCGGTTTCTCTCCAGCTGCACCCCCTTCCACCAGATGCTAGCATGACCCTTCAGTCGGGTCTTAGCAAATCTGACCCGGTTAGGGTCTTCAACTTCTTCGTATTCGAAGTATTCTTCTAATTCATTCACCCAGTCTATCAATTCCTCTGGGTTCAATTTCCCGGAATACGTGGGAACCTCTAACTTCGACCTCTTCCCGATCTGGGATATGGCCTTGTATAGTCGGGCCTGTGCCGGGTCTACATCTTCCTCCTCTTCTTCAAACTCATTCCCTTCTTCCACTTCATCCTCACTGTCTGCATCCCTTCTCGGCTCACGTCCTCTGCGTAGCTCTTCTTGCAAGGCCTGGACTTGCCACTGCAAAGCCCAGAAATCTTCTGTTGCCATGCCTCTGCCACCCACCGGGTTTCTTCTCGGAGGCATCTTCTCTGAACTCAAGCCCTCCCACACATCCTGGTACAACTGCCTCTCTCTTTCGACGGTCTGTTGTATGCTCAGGAGCTACGGGCTCTGATACCACTGACGGGGCACCGGGAACGGAACACTTCAAATATCTTGCATTTTCATTAAAATTTTAAAAATAATAATAATAATTACAAGCTTGAAAGCAACAGCCCGCAGGCTTTACAAAGGCCGAGTTCGGCTCTCTTCTTTCTCTGTTCTACTTCTCTGTTCTCCGGTCCGCCGTCCTCCTATTACAGATTTTTGGGTTTTTATCGAGGCCCCGATCCTCACAGCCTTCAATGCCCGCCTAACAAAAGTTTCAAAATTTGGATTTTCCCCCTCTTCCTGGGTTTTCAAATTTTTGGTCATAAATGGGCCATCTGCCCGATCCACCATGAGGAACCCCCATTAATGATCTTCTCTGACCTGCCGACGCCGCCTTGCTCAGATCGTCCTTTCAGTCTCTGTTACGCCCATAATGTCCATGCTCTGTACTATTGCGAAAGCCATCCCCCTCTTTAATACATGCGGTTGTCAATTTTAAACTTTAACCTTCGTGGCAGCCGCGCGTCTAACTCTGGCTCGGTATTCAACTGGCCACGTCACCATAAGACACGTGGAGACCACGTGTCACTGCAGCTTGCCTTCTCACCAGCCTTCATGTTTTCATAAGCTTGACTTCCTATCAGTCACGATATCGCGACCCACTGTCTTCCCGCCTTCATTTTGGCAAACAAAGCCGCGATATCGCGACATGTCGTGATATCGTGACATGTCGCGATATCGCGACCCACTGTCTTCCCGCCTTCATTTTGGCAAACAAAGCACGATATCGCGACATGGCGCGATATCGCGACCCAAAGATCAACCTTTCTCTTCTTTGCAAGACACGTCGCGATACCGCGACGTCGCGATATCGCGACGTCACGATATCGTGACCAAACCAACCTCCCTTCAAGTCTGCACCGCCCTTTGCTTTCTTTGATAACACGTCACGATATCGCAACGTCGCGATATCGCGATGTCGCGATATCGCGACCCAAACTGGCCTTTGCTCTCGCCGATGCCTTGGGGTCGCGATTTCGTGACATGTCGCGATTTCGCGACCCCAGCCCAAATTCTGCCTTTGCAATAAAAAATTTCCTCGAAACTTCCCTTTCTTTTTACAAAGCTTCCCCGTGGGAAAGGATAGGAACCACACTAAATTCAAAGTACTCAGAGAATTAAGAAAAGAATTTGGAGGATGCAAGATTGCTTTTCCCTCACCGGATGCTCCTGCATCATATTTGCAAGGGTTTTAAGAAAGTGAATTTTGTAATAGAACCATTATATACTTTTCCTGTTACAAATTAAATGAAACATGACCTAGATATTTCATAAAAATTCAAACTAAAAATCCAAAAAATTCTCTGTCTTCCACATAAGCAAACAGTGTTTTCATTGTTGTCATTAAATGGACTTTTGTGAAGGCTTGCAAACATCCCCTTACTTTCATTGAAAAACCAAGAAACAGGTAGTTTGGTAGGATCCAAAATGTCAATTTGTTTTCTATGTATTTTCTATCAACACTCAATCCACACTTAGATGGAATGCAAAGAGTCTTTCAATGTGGACACCCCACCTCTTCCCTAAAACTCTAATAGACCAAAGCAAAAATGAGAACTTGCCAAAAAGAGGGGTTCTTTTATATGGTTCAGGGTCAAAACCCCTAAATCTTCTATGCAATAAGGAAGAGAGTTTTTAATGTAATATTTTAACACTTATAAACAATTTTATTCAAGAAATTAGAGATAACTCAGGTAGAAAATTACCCATTTCTTCATTTCTAGTTTAAAAATAATTTTATTCAAGAAATCAAAGATAACTCAGGGTAGTCAGTAAAGAAGCATCAAATTAAAACATGCAAGAAATAATATCTAAACTGCAAATTGCTTATTACTACCTCAATATTCACTAGCCTTATGCCACTTCTACAGCTATCTTTTACAGTCCCAAATCTCCTTGACAGAATGTGTTTTTGGAATGCAAGAAGACAAGGCTCGATCAAGAATCTATTTTTGGTTTCTAGGGAAATAGTGTTTTTTGAAACTATTTTCCCCGTAAGAAAAGTGATTTTTTATCTTGTCTCACTCTCTCATATACTTCCAAGGTTAACGCTCAATTTTTGATACTGAACTCTCCAAAGGAATGTGGAAGAATGCCTTTGGATTTGGTGCCAATTGCATGCCTTGACGATGCTTCCCAATGACTTATTGAAACTCTTGGTCAAGGGAGCACTCTATAGAGAGTATCAAAATGACTATGGATGGAATCTAAGGTCTTATATATTTTGGTTTGAACATTAGTGATGGAGGTAACTATTTTCTCTAGGATAATGTGTTGGTTTACCTAGGACTCAAAATAGACATGTAGGTCAATTTCAATTGTATTGAGTAGAGAAATACCTATTGGAGAAGAGGTGGTGGGAGGAATTTTTGGAAGAGGTGAAGCAATGGTGTCTAAATAAGAAATGACATTGAATCAAAGATGTGTATGCCTCTAGAGGCTTACTGAGATTTTTATGTTGATGCTTCTTTATACTCACGTACACATCTTTGATATGACCAATGTGCTATAAATGACCATTAATTCACAACTAGCGAGTAGAATTTGTGAGTTTTTCATACACTAGGAATAGTAGTAAAAGGAAAAAAACCCTTTAGAAGATTTCAAAAAAACATTGCTAGAAATACCCCTTATTTTGTTTGGCTCAAAGAGATGATCTCAATGATATGGGTCCCCTATAAGGGTTCCAATACATTTGATATATATATATATATATATATATATATATATATATATATATATACATATAGATAGATAGAAAAATAGAAAAAAAATAATAGTAGATAACTCATGATATTTCAAAAGAGAAATACAACAGAAAATGAGGCCAAAAAAATAACTTGAATTAGCAGGGTGACAAGACCCAATAATATATTAATAAGAATTTATTTTAAAAACTTATCTTAAAAATGACACTCTAATAACTATAACTAAGAAATTAAATTAATTTATATAATGCTATAACTAAACTTCAAGAAATTAAATGAATTTATATAATGCTATAGACATTCTAATGAATCTAAAAAACTTCTATATAATTTTTGAGTGGTTGTGAATTGATATAAAGTTAAAATATCTACTCTTTCACAACACTCTTTCGAATAAATATTTGTGCCCCCTCTTGTAATTTAGCCACACGTAGTTAATAGAAAAAATGAAAAGGCACCTTCAAATATTTTGGTTGAAGAAAAAAATTGAAATATGAAGCACGTTGCATCCCTGTCGCCTCGCTTTGGAGAAACTCTCGCAGACTTCGAAGGTCGTTTCATCTTCATTTTTCTTATATACCTCCAAAAAAAGCAAGTCATTCATTATTATATATTTCAAGCTTAAATATGGGATTTAGGTTCAGTTAACTCTACTATGAGTTGGAAAACCAGTCGTTTTTAGTCAAAGGATTACCAGCCAGGAAATAAAAGGTTTTTTTTTTTTAAATCAGGATATATTTGTAGGTAGTGACTTTAGAATCAGCTTTACATATTGTGGGAATTAATTCCTAGGCTGTATTGGTCATGTTGTCTGGCTAATACTTTAGACGTAAGCTTAACCTATCCGTATAACCGAACCACTCAAGTTCTACCTATTCTATGTATATTTTTATTAATTATTAAATTAGAAATATTTTTAATAAATTGGTTATATTATTAAAATAGGCTTAGTTAAAAAAAAAACTTAAAAACGTTTAATTTAGATTGTTTTCTAATCATGTTAATAAGTTATTTTAATAGGGGATGATGTGCTAGCATTGGGGAGGGATAATAGAGGTATATTTTCGGTTGTTGTTGGTTATTATGTTTTGGATCAACAGCAGTTTGGGAAGGATGTGGTCCCGTGGTGGAAGCAAGTTTGGAATAAGTATGTTTGGCCTAAGTGTAGTTTTTATGTGTGGTTGGCTACTCATAATCGGTGTCCTACTTGGGATAATATTCAAAAGCATGGTTTTGTTGGCCCCTCTTTATGCTATAATTGTGGGAAGGATGAGGAGTTTGTTGGGCATTTACTTCTCCAATGCGAATTTGCTCGTCAACTCTGACATTATTTGTGGGGAGTGTGGAATCAATCTTGTTCGCATGCTTCATCTATAGTTGATTTTTGGAGGAGTATGGGGCAGCCTCCTGCAGGGGCTTTCTTTTTAAAATTTGGGTGAAGCATTGGTCCTTCATGCATTTTTTGGCAGATTTGGCTTGAACGGAACCATCGAATTTTCTAAGGAAAGGATTTAACTGCTTCTCAAGTCTGGCAAAGGATTTTGCGAATGATCCAAGAAACTGTGTCTACAAAATGTCATATTATTTCTCCCGTGGACCAAGCGAAACGTTAGATCATGGAAATATTAGGTTTTTTGGTTAATGGTCCTGGTCCTAATATCTCTTGTAGATGGATGGGTCAAAGTAATTGGGTGCGGAGGGTTGGTAAATGGAATCTGCCTCCTCCATAAGTTTTGAAGATTAATATGGATGGATATTCCTAGGGTAATCCAAGTAATGTTGGATTGGTGGTGTGGGGCGGGACAGTAATGGTATTGTCTGATTTTTTTTCTCTTGCTTTAAGGGATATCATTATATTAACTTCATGGAAGCCCTTGTGATTTTATATGGAGCAAGGGTATGCTTTGGGTTGGCGTCGAATTGTTTGTGAATATGATTCTCAGATTGTTATAAATTTGTTGAATTTTGGGGATAGTCTTCATGGGAGTTGGCGGTTGAGTTGGATTGCTCAAAAAATTCTCAATATCTCTGCTCACTTGGAGTTCATTTCTTTTGTGCATATTTTTTGAGAGTGGAATGGGGTAGTAGATTTGTTAGCTAAATGGGCTTCTGAGTTTCAAGATGGTTGGGATGTTCAGAATTGGTCTCAACTTTCTTCTGAGTGCTCTCAATCTCTCTCTTCTTTATTGAGATCTGATATGTATGAATAGCTTCTTCTTTTTCTTTGTATATTGGATGTTTTGCTGAGTTAATAAATTTTTTACCTTCTTTTCAAAAAAAAAGTTATTTTAATCATTATGATATTGTTTTAATAAATTATATAGTTTTTTTCCTTGAAAAAACAAAAGTTGTATTTGGATCTCACACCCTTGACAAATCATAATTCTCTTTTGTAAAGCTTAAGAGTTTATAAACATGCTCAATTCCCATTTTAAATAAGATGTTATAACTAGATATCTACATCATTTTTCACAAAAAGTCTGAATTCTTTATATTCATTTTTTTTATTCTTCAAAAAAAAAATAGTAAATAAAAATATTTAGTATTATTATTATTTTTTTGATAATTTTCAATCTTCTTTATTCATCCAAGTGAAATCTTGATTAGTGATGGTCTTTGATGATGACAAGTTGCCATTTTTCCCATCTATAATTGCTTTATTGGCTCCATGTGTTTGTTGCTCTACTTTGATATTAACGATTCATCCTATTGTTTCCTGATGTTGTTGCACCCCTTTGAAATCTAGAAACATTATGCTTTTTTTGCCAAACATTGTCATACTTGATGCCTTTCTGATTCTATGTAGATCTAAAATATTGAGGCCTTAGCCATGCCTCCAAGATTGTTGCCACTCAGGGTGGTATGGGTACCGATATACTGCAACCTTAACCTAACATTCTATTTCTTTTGATTCTTCAACAATTTTTTTTTTTTTTTTTTATTTCTTCTTCACAATCTTCTCTCTTATATCTTTCTTTTGGTGTATCTTTGTGCACTTCTAACAAGGCTTCATTAGACTTTGTTGTTGCTTCTTCTATGGAATCTATTGTTGCTACTAGTGTAAACTCAACTTTTGAGTTTTCTAATGGTTCTTCACCTTGTTCCCTTGCCATAACTACTTCTTGCTTCTCTTTGGATCTTTGTTTCGTATGTTTTTCCTTTTGAATATGACCATAAACTTCCACATTGTCATATGTATTTTTTCTTCTATTATTTCCTCTTTATTCATTTCTTTCAGTTCCCTATGAAGCTTTTTTATTTCTTCTTCATATTCTTTGATAGTGACATTCAAACTAGTTATCTTTTTATATAGATTCCATTGAATCAAGAATGCATGCTCCATTTTATCCTAGGCAATTCCTTTTCTTAGCAAGAATTGCCTACCAATCATAAGCTTCCTCTCTTAAAAGATATAAAAGTTTGCATTCCCAAAAACGATCACTAGAATATAGAGATCTAAACTTCATCTACCATTCTTGAGCATCAATGTCATCATTTCTAGTGAAAATTGGTAACTCCATGATATCAACCCAAAAAAATCCAAAAATAGCTAGGGTTTTGGAAAATAAAAACTAGGGTTTTTTGATTTTTTATTTTTTTAATTTCCTAGTATTGGTACCAATCTCATTCATCCATCCATCCCAGTAAAACTATGATTGGTGGTGGTCTTCATTGATGCCAATATGTTAGGATACTATCCTAACATTAATTAATAATAATAATAATAATATATTTTATCCTATGGTTATAATAATAAAATAATATAATAAATAATATAATAATTAATTATATTAATTATTATATTATTATAAGGTTAGGGTTAGGAAGCATTGCAACCTTTCACCTATAACCGTAAGTGGGTATAAAACACCATACTATTCTATCATAAGAGATATCCATGAAATATTATATAAAACATTTATTAAAACATTGAAGGGACTTCCCGACAATCCAAAAGCGATTCTTTTAGTTTTAGGTTATTATTTATTTATTTATCAATTTATGTGCTAGGAACCCTAGGTTCCTACCATCTGGTATCGTAGCCTTATGGATCCAACCATATTGGTCAAGGAAATGAAAAATGACATTGCAAAAATTAGAAGAATGATTGAACAAAAACAAAAAAAACAAATGGAACGTTTTGATCGTATTATACAATATTTAATGGAAATGCAAAAGGAGACCCTAGCCATGGAATCCCAGGAAGAAGAGGAGCCCATAGCCATGGAATATGAGGAGGAGGAAGAGCCCATAACCAGGGAATCCCAGAGGGTACCCATTGCACTCCCCAAGAACGAAAAAAATCCAAACCCTAAAAATATCTCCAATATTGTTTGCAATATCTCCAATGTTGTTTGCAATGTTCTTTTTAATGCAGAGGAAGAAACGAAAGTTTCTAAAAATAACAATGCAAATTTATTTTTAAAAGTGCACGAGGAAGAGAAGGATATCAAGCATGAAAGTTTACAAAAATTCTATTTTACAAATCTGCATATGAGTGATGCACATAGACATCAAGGTGACATTGATCCTGCTATTTGTAGCACATTGATTTCTCAAAGAAATTTAGATGCTGACCAAATCAATCATTTATTTAATAAGAAAAGTGGATTGCAAGAAAATCGTGGTGAGAAGAACATGAAATGCAACCCTGACCGACCTCCTCCATGGCCACCACCATTTTTCCAACAATAAAGTGACATTACCAGTTTAAAGAATGTATTGGAGTGTTTGTGCAAACAGTGCATTGATAAACTGAACATAAGGCAAAATGTCGTGGTTGTTGCCACCCATGAAAAGATGTTTTTTTTAGAGGATGTGAGAATGACTATGCATCTCCTCGTGCTGATGTTTTCGATCCATAGAGAAATGGACCCCTATTCCAACCAACAATCAATTTTTCTGCTATGGAAGGTTGCTTTGAGCTAGACGATGTTGTCCTCATGGGAAACAAGATATGGTTGCTCTCTATTGATTTAGAATGTGATATCACGGATTTCTCATGGTCTATAGTTCTGGCCAAGTTTAGCAATCATTGGAAACTGATGTGTTCTACGGTTGCCATTGCCATCGAATTTACTGTTACAATAAAAAATATATATATATATACCACACAACGTCAGTCTGTTGATGCCACACTACGTCTCCACAGTATAAAAAGGCAGTGAAATCATCTCCAGTCTACTTCAAGGTTTTGGAAGCGAAAGCAAGTCACTCTGTAAATTTGGAGTGATTTATTAGAGAATACATCTGTCACGGCTGAGAATTCGGGCATGTTGAAGCCATGTTTATTGTATTTCTATTCGGCTAATTACATGGAATATGGGTTATACAACGGTGTTATTTCTGATACGGACTGTCAAGAATGGTAGCAGATGCTATTCCTCATTGGGTTTTGGGAAGGGCGAATGACAGTTTTGTAATGTTTTCTCATGTATATTTATAGTGATATGAAATAATATTAGGGTACTATCACTTTAGGCGATAATTCTTCAAAATTTGAAAGTTGTTACAAACCGTGAGGTACGTGGAACGAGATTCCATTAATGAAATATGCGTTGCTACAAAATCTAAGAATGTTTTAGGGAAGTGGCAATTTACTTCCCATCATACCGTTGTTAGCTCCTATCTGCGCAGCATCTGCACACGCTATAAACATAGTTGAATAGTTATTCACTGAAATTCAGGCATGAAATTATAAAAATCACAATGGAAAATGATGATATTAACTTACCTCCGAGGATTGCGAAGTGGAGAATGGAAATGAATGCAATAAAGCTCATCTTCATCTTCGTCACTTTCAATTTAGGAAATGCTGACAAATGTGGACATAAGATTACGGGCCTGGTGAGCAACTACATGCTGGTGCTGCCACGACGTGTGGTGGACTGATAAGAACTGCTGATATATCGTTTGTATATCTGAAGATAACTCCAGCAATCGCAGCACCAATCAACTTGTCCCAGAGGTTAAGCATCGTCCAAAGCTACAGAAGAAACATTTCTCGTCCTGCTGGGCTACTTGATAACACTGAGAACAAATGTGAGAAATTTTCACAGAGACGTGTTAAAAATGATAGGGGTGTTATTTTTACAAAGACGTGTTAAAAATGATAGGGGTGTTATTTTTACATAGACGTGTTAAAAATGATAGGGGTGTTGACAGATGATATATCTTACCCATAATTAGCATCTGGGTTGGTTACACTTTCAACCTTTGAATCTATTACCAGTATCCGAACTCGTCCAATGAAAGTGTGTAAATGTAGCCAAATGTTTTACTGCTAGCATGGAATGCATGGACAATACACACCGAAGGCAAACAATTATATTTTTTAGACAAAAAATGCACACGATTTAATCGATAGAAAGAGATGGTTAATACTTTATTCCAGAACATTCATATTACTTATCATGGTGAAATATGCCGAGAGATTTAAAAAAAAAAATTATTACTTCGGAGAAAGAAAAGCTTCCTTATGTTGGTAGATCTTTTGTCAAAAGTAATACAACTGATATTCTAAACAAATTGAATGAGAAGGTTGGGTATTCACCAACTGAAGTTATTGAGCTTTATGAGGAAATCATGTTCGAGCCCAATGTTGTGTGAGCTTATTGACAAGAGACTTATATTTCGTGGCAGCCAACTTGAATATGGATTAAGTATTTGCTACCAGAGGGGCATTTCAAAAGAAGATAAAGAAAGATATCGGTTCGCTCATGTTCCTTCATTTTTGGAATATGTGCACAATCGATAGATTATCCATTTTTGGTGCCTCGATAAGCCAAAGGAAAATGAATTTTGTCTTGAATTATCAAAAGTAGACAAAATTCAAAAATCTACACATATGATGATGTTGTGGAAAGGATTGTGCAACATCTTGGTCTGGATGATCCTCCTAAAATCAGACTTAGGCAAACAATTTTTACTCTCCACAACCAAAGCCTCAACCTATCAAGTACCGTGGTGTTGATCACTTAACTCATATGCTGGTTTATTACAATTAGACTTCTGATATCTTATACTATGAAGTTTTGGATATTCCACTCCCACAGTTACAAGGCTAAAGACATTAAAATTAGCTTTTCATCATTTAACGAAAGACGAAGTATCTGTACACATCGTAATATTACCCAAAGAAAGTATTGTTGGAGATGTCATTAATGATTTGAAGAAAAAGGTAAAATTATCCAGTCCCAATGCGGAAATACACTTTCTTGAGGTGTTTTACCTTAATAATCGATACTGTACACCAGAAGTATTATCAAATAGTGAAGGCACTAAAGGATTGACATATTGGAGTCCATCTCACATTCATAACTGTAACCGTTAGGATTTTTGACTAGCGAACAATATTTCTAAAGCGTTCAAATCAAATATGCAGCGCACTCATTGAAAGGTAATTTCATTCAACTTCCAACCTTAGACATTGGCCTTTCATGAGGGTATAAGGAGAATTAAGGAATAAAACCTTAGTTGCTTTATTACTTGCCTTGAAAAAAAAAAAGTATTTTGAAATCGCCTTATTAATATAAGTTTGCAAATAATTAAACTTCGAGAATTTTGAGCTCTATGAACCATGATAGTATGCGTATATTCCATCTAGCCCTTGAGACTACAAAACACAAAGATGGTAACTGATGCATATTTCAAGAAGAAATGAGGTTGAGTTGGAAATAATGAATTCAGTTTGCATATCTCACAAACAATCTCTTGCAACACTCTTGGAGATAAACATGGAAGCAGGGTGATCAAATTAAATACAAGGGAGCATGTGATGTTGGGATAAGTAGAAACATATTTCCAAATTTTTCTAGCTTTGAGGACAAAGCTCTTCAAAGAGGGATGGCATGTTAGGATACTATCCTAACATTAATTAATAATAATAATAATAATAATAATATATTTTATCCTATGGTTATAATAATAAAATAATATAATAATTAATTATATTAATTATTATATTATTATAAGGTTAGGGTTAGGAAGCATTGCAACCTTTCACCTATAACCGTAAGTGGGTATAAAACACCATACTATTCTATCATAAGAGATATCCATGAAATATATATATAAAACATTTATTAAAACATTGAAGGGACTTCCCGACAATCCAAAAGCGATTCTTTTAGTTTTAGGTTATTATTTATTTATTTATCAATTTATGTGCTAGGAACCCTAGGTTCCTACCACAATACCATGTGTTGGAAGCATAAATTTCACTTTTTTTCATCCAAACCTGCTTGTATTTATGACCAAAGTTTGGGCTCCTCTAGTTTCTTGTATGTCCCTCATAGCTCCTTTGTTGCTCTATGCCTTGTCTCCATGATTGTTGCCTCTCATGGTGGTGTGGATGGTGATATACTCCAACCTTAGCCTATTGTTCTACCTATTTTTGCTCTTCTCTCTTGCTCCCTTCTTTTGGTTCATCTTTTGCTTTTTTTTCTTCTTTGATTTTTATTATTTTCTCCTCCTTAGGTTCTATTTCAAGTTATTTTATTTGTTCTTCACTTTGTTCCCCTGCAATAGCTACCAATTTTTCCTTAAATTGAGAAATATCTTATAATGTTATCTTCTTTTCTTGTACCATAACTTCATGAATTGCTTTTGTACATTAATGTAAATAGTACCCAAAGAATGAAACTAAGAATAACCAAGAACAGTGTCTACATCATTCATTTACATAGCATGAAAATCTAAATGTAAAACATATTTATCCAGAGGTTTGAGGTGTAGACCAATTGGTTCAACCAAACCTCGTAATGGGGGTGGACGTCTAAGGTTCAAATCTCGAGCCTCATCGAACTGAATGATTGTCCCTTTCCTAGTGCTTTCAATGGCATAAAAGGTTTAAAATGATTGTGGCATGGTAGTTATAGGGGTGGACTGCACGAAGAACTGTGTGGCGGCTTCTGGGGTGAACAATGCAAAATATTGTGGTGACCATAAAATTTGGACAGCCTGCCCGGATTCATGGTGGCTACCGATTCCACCATGTAAATTAAAAAAAACATATTTATCCATGGTGATTTGTAGATCTTCGAAAAATTGAACATTTTGACCCTAATTTGTATGTCTTTGATTTTCTTTGCTTGAACTTGTAACCTCTCAATCAAAGACATATTGATAAAATTATATTTTCTACTAGGGTTAATGGAAACAATAATTTATTTTATTTTATTTCGAATGCAACCATGAACTTGTAAACTAGAATTTTTGCCTTCAAAAAAATCTTTCTAACCACTATTTAGTCCTGACACACAAGGTGTAGTTTCCTAGCCTACACATTATTATCATTTTTCTCTAAATCCCATTTGCTTAAGAATGCAACTTCAAAGTCTTCCCATGTGTATATATTTTTATGAGCATACATAAAGTCTAAAAACCAAGAATAAGCTTCCTCTTGCAAAGAAAAATAAAGGTTACATTTCCATATTGACTCAAGAAAATTTAAAGTAAATTTTTTAAACTTCTTCAACCATTCCCTGGTGTCACTATCATCCCTTCTAGTGAATTTCGACAAATCCATGACCTCAACCCAAAAAAATTTCCAAACAACAAGGGTTTTTAAATAACCAAAATTTCTCAAATCTCATCTATTCCCTTCTTCAACAATTAAATCTATAAAAAAAATTCAAAATAAAATAAACGACAACTGATTTGTTTACTCGGATTGAGAGTTATCATTTTTTTCCCTTGTTTGTGCAGCCCAAAAATAGCACCACAATCCCAAATTGCAATAGTTGTAACTTCCTCAATACTTAACAAAATTTAACGAGTAGTAGTTTTTGTAGTACTTGAAATAAACTATATGTTGGTGCAAAAGGATTATGAAAATGACTCCTAAGAAATTTAATATGATTTTTTCTTTTGAAAAACAAATCGCACAACCAAAAAACAACACAAATATCTCAACTTCAAACAACTATAACTCTCTCAATGCTTATTAAAATTTCACAAGTGAGTAGTCATTTTATAGTACTCAAAATAATTTACATGCTGATACAAAAATCTTTTGAAAATGACTGCTAAAAATTTAATATGATTTTTTTCTTTTTGAAAAAAAAAATGCAATCAAAAATAAAACAAATATCTCAACTTCAAACAACCATAACTTTTTTAATACTTATTAGAATTTAACAAATGGGTAATTTTTTGTTCTACATGTTGGAACAAAAATATTTTGAAAATGACCACTGAAATAAAAAAAATATGGCCTCTGCAAAATATGATATTTTCTTTGGAAAAATGTGCCTTAGCTCTACAAAAACAACCCCACTTTGCCCGAATTGTTGTTCTGATACCAAATTTTATGGACCTTTCTTCTTATTAACATAAATCTTTCACCAATACGCAAAAATATTCAACATGCATCCAAAAATTAATTTCACAATAACAATCCACACCATAAAATAGAGATTGATAATACCCTTAAGGTAGGGCAACACCATACAATGCTCCTTATTGGAAGAAATCAACTTCACAAGCCAATACTTCTACAAGAATACTTCTTATATCCTCTTTTGCAATGGGGGTACATATCTCTTTATACAAGAGTGTTACGGTTCACCTTCCATGAGTTACAAGATCACCTATGTGGTGGTTCACCTTCCATGAGTTACAAAGTACATAATAATATAATAATATTTCTTGATGGTAACATATGATAATATTATTTGAGGGTTACATATATGATTTTATGGTATTATTCTCCTACCTCTTTCTAATTTTACATGTGGCCTTCCTTACTCAATACTTAATGTATGGCTCATACCATTATACAATACAATATTAAATTATTAAGTACCTATCTTGGGTACCTAACACTCTAGAAGGGCCTTTGATGCAACCAAAAATCCACTTGAAAAGAGACAAAGGAAATCCAAAAGAACTAAGCACCTAAGAAAAAAATCTAAATAAACTCTGTCAAAGGCATTGGCCATGTCATCTTTAACCACGATCCTTTTTTTAATTCTTTATTGTAGGTATGTAAGGCTTCATGGACATTCACAATGTTGTCATATAGTTTCTTTCTAGGGATGAAACCTCCTTTCTCATCAAATATAACTTTATCCAAATGCTTTTTTATTATAGTGGCTATGATTTGGGTAATAAATTTATGAAGAGATACAAATAAATGGGTCTAAATTAAATAAAATTTGAGGGATCCTTATCCTTTGGGATCAAAGCTAAAATGGTAGATTTAATAACACCAATTATCTTACCTTTGTTATGGGCATCCTTGATCATCTGAGGAAGATCTATAGCTACTAGAACAAATAATTGGTGGTAGAAGGTATTAGTAAATATATTTGAACTAAGAGCTTTATCCTTCATAAATTTGAAGATAATATCCTTAATTTCTTCCAAAGTGATTGGCTAGCAAAGAGAATTTATTTCCTTAGTTATTACCTTAGGAATATTTTGTAGTAGTGCAACTTGAGAAACATGGTTTCCATCTGATTTTTGATAAATAGATTCATAGTGGTTAAACGCAACTTCTTTGACATCCAAAAAAATTAGAGACCTTGTAACCATTTTCAATATAAATTTTATGAATCATATTCCTTTGATATCTTTGATGAGCCTTAAGATGAAAGAAATTGGTGTTGTAATATTCTCCTTTCCACAACCAAGTCATGCGATATTTGAGTCTACAAAATTATTCTTCTTGCCTAGCTTTCATATGAAGCTAGAAGAGATGGAATCTCTCTCAAATTCTAGTGCTTTATTGGGATGTGCTAGCTCTAAAATCTCTTATATTTCTCCCAACTGAAGAAAGATAAGTTGCTAAGATTTTTAAGTATTATTTTGCAATTAGATTTAGCTTCTAAGTTCCACTTTTAGTCTAAAAATTTTGATCTTCCATCTATCTTGATTTTTGTGGGAGGGACACCAAGATTTTTAACTTCGCTCAACTTCCATCTAAATTACATCATTCTAATATGCATCTTTGAAGGAAATGAAATTTTGAAAAAAAATAAACTTTATATAAATAATTAAATTCAGGTTACTTAAAATACTTAAACCTTAGTATTTACGTCAAATGGAACAACAAATTTCTCCTGTCTAAGGAGGCAATTCATCTGTTTGGGGATGCTACCCTTCATTCCCTTCCCAAGATTATATCGGGTCACAATCCCTTGATGTTCGAAGGTCTCAAATCTACATCAGTCTATAAAACTTTGTTTATATTCGAAACCATGTGGATTCAACACCCTAATCTTAGAAATCAAACTTTTTGAATGGTGGAATCAAGACTTCTTTGGTCCCCCCATATCTCGAATTGAAAAAAATCTATGCTTCATCAAAAACAACCTTTGGGTATGGAACAAGGAGATCTTTAAAGATCAGTTGTAGGCAGTAGAAGATCAAATTCAAGTTGAAAATTTGACCCATCCGATCAGGTACAAGGAGATATGGATCCTAGATGATTATCGTAATACATTGGTGAAAGAAGAAACCTTCTAGAGGAAAAAATCCAAGGCTCTGTAGTTAAAAGAAGTTGATTCTAATACTAAATTTTTGCATGCCTCAACTCTCTGGCATCAAAGCTTTAACAAGATAAGGGATCTGGTCAATAATGATGGTTCTATCACTACGAGCTTCGATGAGGTCCATGTTGAAGTAGTCTCTAACTTTGAGAATCTTGTAAGGTACCACCCTCCTTGTTCTGATCAGTCGTGTAACTCCCTGCTTCAAAATATTTCCTGCCTATCACCCCTGAGTCCAATTTGCATCTTCTTTAAACCTTCTCCCATGATGAAATCAAGAAGGCTCTCTTTTCCATCCAATAAAAAAAATTCCCTAGCCCGAATGCTTTCCACCTCACTTATTTCAATGTTATTGGGACATTGTAGGCAGTGACATTTGTAAAGACATCCAAGACATTCAAAAGTCAAAGGTCATCCCCAAATATGTCAACTCCACTTTTCTGGCCCTCATCCCCAAGTCTTCCACATGTAGGATCTTTTCTTACTATCACCCTATAAGCCTTTGTAATGTCATCTATAATATTATCACCAAAGTCATGACCATCAGGATGAAAGAGATCCTCATGCTCATCATTGATCCCTACTAGGGAAGCATCGTCTAGGGCAGAACCATCACTGATGGAGTCATTACCATTCATGAAATCCTACACTCTATCTCCAAAAGCAAGAAATCTAGGTTCTTCCTCAAGCTTAACATGAACAAAAACTTTGATAGAGTATCTTGGGACTTCCTTTTTTAAATCCTCTCAAACTTTGGTTTCCATAATGACTGGATTGACCTCATCATAGTCTACATAATCTTAGCTTGTTTTTATGTTATTATCAATGGATCGGTAGTGGGCTACTTCAAAATGTTCAAAGGGCTTAGGTAGGGTGATCCCCTGTCCCCATTACTCTTTATTATTCTAGCCAAATATCTTAGTAGATCTCTCAAATGTGCTTGTTCTATTAGGATAATCTCTAGCATCAAAGCATCCTCCTCTCTCATACCAATCACACATCAACATTTTATTGATAACATGATCCTAGCTACCTTTGTATCTATTGTCGAAGCCAAATCCATAAAGACCATTCTTAATCTCTATGAAAAAGTTGTCAACCAGGTGGTCAATTACATTAAAAGAAAAATCTTATTCATAAATATCACCCGAGTCATTGGTTGCACCATATCTGACTTGTCGTCCTCATAAAGACTTCACAGGTAACCCAAATGAAGATATGTGGAATAACATCCTTGAAATACTTCTTGAAAAACTAGGTGGAAACAGGTGCTCCTAAGTCAAGCATCCAATGCAACGTTGGTACACACATGTCTCCAAAGCATCCCAATATACTTTATGTCCATCTTCAAAGTTCCAGCAACAATATACCACAAAATCGAGCAAATTCAAAAAATATTTTTATGATCAGGTTCAGAGGACAAGAAAATATTTCCCTTGGTTGCCTGGGACAAGGTTTTCTCTAAGAAATCCCAAGGTGGGTTAGGATTCAATAAAATTGGTAAAATGAACATGGCCCTAATTACCAAGCAAGGATGGAAAATCTTCACCAATGCCAACTTATAATGGGTGACCATCATCAAAATAAAATACTTGCATAATCATAATTTATTGGATGAAAATTTACCCCATGGAGGATCCACCTTCTGGAACTCAATTATCAAGTCTAGATTCATAATATAGAAAGGCACAAGATAACAATTCAGTAGTGGTCACCTTATTGATTTTTGGAAGGACTCATGGATCTGTGACCATCCATTAATTTAGAATACCAATATTGTCATTCTAAAGCCCATCACTAATCATCTCTTTGGAATCAAAGTTTCTAACTTCCTTGATGGTATTGCTTGGAAACCCCTCCCCATTAATTTTATCGATCCTAATATCAGTGTTGCTACCAATTGGTTGCACTCTCTCCTCAATTTTTGCATAATTCCCAATAATTTTCCTTTAGACCTCCCTAAGTGGAGAGACTGTGATAGTGAGAAATTCTTAGTCAATATGGCTTACTTCCTCTAGGATGATCCCATTGCTTGTTGTCTCCCATTCAAAGTCATTTGATGTAAAGGCCTTATCCCAAAGATTACCTTTTTATTTTGGTTGGATGCCTAAAAAAAAATCTTAACCATTAATAATCTCCTAATCATAGGTTTGATCCTTTCCAATTGTTGGTACCTGTGTTGATCTAATTTGGAATCAACCCATCACCTTTTCTTTTATTTCCTTTTTTCTAGAGATGTCCTCAGGTTTCTCCTATCAACCTTCAGCATCAAGTGGGTCCAATCGAATTCAATTCTTGATTTTTCATTTAGTGACCCAACTCATTTAGGAATAGTTATCTCAAAGCTTTATGGTCCTTCTGCTTGCACTATTTTCTATGGCAAGTGTGGCTTGAGCACAATAGTTGAGCTTTATCCAACCTTTCTAAGGACCCCCTTTCTATTGGTGCTAGAATATTGTGTGCCATTGTTGAGAATGCATATTTAGTACCTTGTTTTAAAGCTCCCCATCTTGGGCTTGAAGCAACCATTGCCTCGTCCCTCAATCTCTCATCAGAGCTATCACATTTTTCCATCCCATAAAAATCAATTGTCAGATGGAATCCCTCTCCTATTGGATGGTTAAAGAAAAATTTTGATGGTGCTACAAAATGAGATATTGGGAAAGTCAAGGTGGTGGAATCATCAGAGATCATAATGGGAGTGTTATCTTTACCTTCACTTAGAACTTGGATTCACAAAATAATCATGTTTTCAAAGCCAAAGCTTTGTACAAGGGACTCTCCATTCTCAATAATCTTCCCTACAATCTCATCATCAAAGGTGAATCTCTAAACATCATTTATTATCTCGAAAGTGATAAGGCCCTAGCTTGGAGAGTTGCCACTCTCATTCAATAATATAAATGGTTCATATGTATTCATGACAACATTATTTTACAACATATTTACAAGGAAGGCAACCACATTGTTTATCTGATGGTCAATCTCAACCTTCATTTAGAGTCTCTCCAAGTTTTGTGAGTAGACTTTCCCTAGTCTCTCATCATTGTGACCTCCAATTTTTTTCCCCTATCAATTTGATATGATTTCATGGCCCCATTTGATTGTTGGCCACCATATCTCTAGTGGCATCATCCTCATCATCCCTGACCCCTTTCATCCCTTTGCCACCTATTATCTCTATTCTTGGTCCTCTACCGTGATGCCCTCCCATTTAATCCTCAAGTCCTTCATTTGATACTCTACCGTGATGCCCTCCAGAAATAAACCCAAAAATTTATCATCACTGCAATCCCATTTGAGCAGTCCACTATTCCCAGTTCAAGCTAGGAAACCCTAGATATTGATATTGCCAGTTATAATGATGATCTAGATAAAGAGTCCTTTGTTTCTTCCAAATATTGAAAAAAACCCCTCTCAGGACCATCACTTGGAACCACCCCATAGTCTGTCATTCGGTGTTGATCCACTAGAAGCAAGGTGTTAGGGACTAAGCATAAGGATAGCCCTGATGTTGTATGGGAGTCTCCTCAGCTAAAGCAAGTCAAGATTGAAAATTTACCCTTGAAAGTGACAATCGAGTACAACCTTCTTGGCATGAATTTCTCTGAGCCCTTGTGTGAACTTGCCACCAACTTGTTTCAAAAAACTATCCTTGAACCCTTATCAGGGACCATGGTGATCTTTTTTTCTATTACAAATTCAACTAATATTGATTGAAATTTGTACAATCAGATTGCTAAGGTTCTAGATGAATTGTACTACCAACTTAAGGACCTTAAAAAATATGAGGACGTGAAACCTATCAACAACGCTGATTCTAAATGAGTTGGTGATATTATGACTTCTTGGGATTATATTTGTGGTCTTCATGATCATATTTACCATTTTTTTTTTGGCATGTACTGCCATTTTGCTATGATGGCCTCTGTGGACCTAGACCTATTAGTTTTTTTTGTTGTGAGAGGTCTTAATGACCTGTTTTCCTTTTCATTTTGTTGTCTTGGTGACATCTTTGAATGCCTATTGATGTATTCGGTATTTCTGAACTATTCATTTTGGTCTTTACTTTGTAATTAAGGTTTTGGGGCCCTTTTAAAACCCACTCCTACAATCAATTAAAAAAATGGGATGAGCTTAAGTGGTTAAAAATTTAGAATTTTAAAGTGAAGGACCAAGTTCAAATATCTATAAATGATATATACAATTATCAAAATATTGATTGTATTTGGTATATATAAAAGCTAAATTTTGAGTATTTGAGTGTAATGGATAGGAAGCTATAAAATAAGATTTTGTGTGGTGTATCCCAATAGACATGATTAGATACAAGTCTTATGTGAATTTGGAAAAAGAAATACCCCAAGATTATGATGGGATATCCTAATAAAATTTAGCAAAATAAATAATCCATAGTCATGGTGGCATATTTTGATAGCCATGACTTGTTCAATTTTACAATACCTTTCATAAATAAATGGAATCAACACATTACTCAAACAAATAGAAATAAATCTCATAAAAAATATACACAATATAAAGGGTGTTTGTAGACATCAAATTAATCTTACTAAAGGAATATAATTACACTTGGATCGATAAATAAATGGTTGGTAGAAATGGGTATAAATATCCAATTAGAAGATACCTGTAGGTCAAGGTTAAATACCTAAAATTTAAGCTAAATCATAAAATAGTACAATAAATTTACCTATACAAGGTGTACAAGGGTCCAAATGGATATACAACAAATATAATACAAAATTTGGTCATGGATTCAAGTGAATCTTAATACCACATATTCTAACACCCCCTTAAGTTGAATTGGGAACATGGAGAGAGACCATTATTAGGCATCCCCCTTAAGTGATGCTTTCCTACTTCAACATGCTTCCTTAATCCAATAAAATGAACCTTGAGCATGACCTTGGTCAAGATATCCATTGATGACATAAATACTAGATGAAGCATCCCATATGCATAACATCTCAATATGATTAGTCCACTAATTAAACACTAGATTGTAAATAATCTTAATAGGGATCCAATTATCACAATTAAGACTATTTGGAAACTACTAAGGAATAACTACTAACACTTGGTCTAAAGTCATGAGCATCCATCAAAGTTGATTGGTGGCCTCAGTGGTAGCATAGTAATTAGCCTCTATAGAGGACTAAAATATAGTGCACTATTGTCTATAAAACCAAGAAACTGGGTCAAAACTAAGATAGAAGGAAAATCCTATAGTGGAGCATTGCTAGTCTAAATCGTCAACCTAATCTACATTTGAAAAAATCACAAAAATTGGATCTTCTCCAGTTGATTAATTAATACACATTTGGTATGTTCCTTTAATTTATTAAAGGATCCACTTGGATACTATATAGTGACTCTCATGAGGTTCCTACATATACTTAAATTAATAGTTGATGATAAACACTATATCTAGGCAAGTGTGAGTAAGGTATAGAAGAACCCCATAAGTGACCAATAAAAGACAACATCCACCAAAAGTGTAGTGCAATATGCTTGTAGCTTGAACCCAAAAGTAAAGGGTTTATGAGTAAAGTTGTAATCCTCCATCTTAAAATATTATAGAATATCCAAGGCATACTTGGGCTGGCAAATTTTGATATGGGAGACCAGTTGGTCATTTTGAATCCCCAAAAATAATACAAAATCCCCAATTCTACCATCTCAAAAGTGTTATGAAGCCATGATTACATCTCTTGAATTAATGAGAGAAAACAAATTGAAATGAGCATACCATCAACTTAAAACACAATCACCAATATCTAACCATCTTAATGCTTGATATAAACATCACGATTTAACCTTACAATATCAAAATCCACAACTAGAATAGAAGGAAAGGATATTTTTAAACCAAGCATTAGACACCTACTTAATCCCATACAAGGACTTGGTTAGATGACACATCAAGAGGGATAGTCCATCAAGCTCAAATCTAGGTAGTTGTTATATGTATATATATGTGTGTGTATATATATATATATATCCTTCTAAATCTCACCATGAAGTAACTATCGACATCCATTTGATGTATCTTCCAACCATAAGAAGACGATATGGAAAGAATCATTCAATCAAAATTCATCTGTGCAATTGGGGCAAATATCTTTAAGTAGTCAATTTCGTCCTTCTAAGATAAATCTTTAGTAATAAGTCATACCTTGTGCTTCTCCACTTGACCATTAAAAGTATACTTACATTTATAGACCCATTTACATCCAACAACATTATTCCATTCTAGAAGAGAAACAAAGTATAATATCTAATTCTTTATTAGGGACTCATATTCAACAGGCATAACATCTTCCCACTTTGATAGTCCTTGAAATTAAATAAGGTGAGGGGATCTCTAGAGTCATCAAATTTTAATATTAGGGCCCAATATGGAGCCTTCTAATGATGATCCTATGAGAGAATATGTTGATTATTCTAAAGGAGAGTCTAAACCCACTTAGGTGTGTGCCAAAATATGAAATATTGTGGCACATCTTATAAAGAAGCATAAAAATCCAATACTCAAGTACCCAACCAAAATAATCATCTTCTTCAATATACATCATCATTGCACAAGGTATAAGGGTACCAAGCTCATCTACTTTATAGATCCAAAAATATAGTTGAAAAATATACCACCATAGGAAGAGAGTTAAAATAAAATACCCTATTAAAGAATCTCTACTATAATATGAATATGTTGGAACAATAAGAATCCCTAAAGGAGCATCAAGAACCACTAGAGAAATTAGAGAAGAATCCTTAGTTAAAAAAGAATAAAGATGACCTAACGAAGAACCTTATAAAAAAGCACATATTATCAAATGAGGAAACCCTATCTTTTACGATGATAAATATGATGAGCCTTGGAGGTATCAAATACCCCATAAAAATCCATCAATGAATTTTGATTCCATATTTTGTCAAGTATCTTTTGAAATATAGGCCCATGCAATGGATTTAATGATCTAGAATCAAAATTCATTATGATTTTCACTTGCCAATATCTAAAGAGGATTCATATCCTAAAAGTATTGAGTTGGAGCCCTCTTGATGATATGTGCTACACAAGTCACTATCTCATCCCAAAACTCAGGCTTCATTTAGTTAGCATGCAATATAGATCAAGTAATATCCATAATGACCTTAGTTTTTACTTAACCATCTCATTTTGCTATTGGGCATAATGTACAAGCCTCTAAAAATAGTATAATGAAGAGTAAAAAATCAATAAAAGACATTACTCCTCCTCCTCCATTTATCCTCGAGCACTTGTTCTTCCTCTAGAATTGCTTCTCCATAAGATCCTTGAAGTTCTTAAATTTTCAAAAATCCTTATCTTTGGCATGAATGGTATATATTTACACATACAAAGAGAAATCATTAATTAAAATAATAAATCATATATTTCTAAAAATAGAATATGTCCCATGGATCCATAAATATTTTTGGAATGAGCTTAAAGGGTCATGTAGCATGCCTAATAGTCCCTTTTGAAAGGGAAACTCAATGATGCTTTTCCAAAATACACCCCTCACAAATACCACTAGGAGAAAAGATAGAAGGAATGCCAATAGTTAATTAATATCAAATCATATAGATAAAATATCCATAGCCAAGATGCCCAATTTTGTCATGCTATCTCTAATTAATAGCATCTACTTGTGCCACAGCAGCCATAAAATATTTCTTCTTAAAAGAGGAAGAATAAGAAAGAGTTATATACTCACCAAGCTTGTACATTTGATCCTACTCATGATAATATCCTAAGGTAATTATCTTGAAATCATCATCAATGTCTTTGATCACTCATTTATCTATAATCCAATCATTAAAAGAAGAGAACATACAATATGTTGAATAAATAGCTACAAGTTCCTATGAGGTCTCACCATGATAGTCATCCTCACCTTGTTCATAGAAGAGAGTAGCATCAACAACCACTTATTTGGATGCTTCTTCAAGATTCTTAATCCATGTATGAAAGAACTGTGTCTTGTGTTTTCCTTTCTCACAAAAGGTGCAAACAAGCTTCTTGAAGGACTTTATACCTTTCTTCTCTCCTTGTCAACCTCCATCTGAATCACTTCCTTTACATGAGCTTGAATGGTAATATAATGACTCTTATGCCTTATTTGTTGAGTTTCATGGTGAAGAAGGTACTTAAACACATCATCAAGAGAATAAGGGGTAGTATATAGAAAATAAAATTGAAGAATCTCACATATAATGGATACCTCTCATATATCTCTAAATTATTATTGAATGTAATGTTGAGAAGATCAATGTTCTTCCCATCAATATCCTTCTTCCCACTCTTCAACTCCTCTAATAATGTAGATATCCTCTTCTAACTTTTTGAACTGACTTATATACTCATCTACTATCTCAAATTTCTCTATGTTCAAAGTATCAAGTTCTTCTAGTCTACTTTTTCCTGTAGATTCAATATGATCACATAGATTTTGAAACTTGTCAAATAGGACCTCAAGATGTGTTGCTGACATGAGTTTCATAGGTCTTATAAACATGAAGAGCAATCATGCAAAGTATCTCACCCTTATTATCCTTGACTAGCTATTTTCTCTTATCAAAATTAGTGCATGAGTAACCTCATCCACATATTTGAGCAATATATTATCCCATATCAAACCTTCAATCTTGATTTTTTAAGTGGTATAATTTAGTTCATTTAATAAGGGTACATACTGATCCATGATGTCCCTATCAAAATGTAGTATTTTATATGCAATTGTGAGCAAAAATGACATAGGAAATACAAATACCTCAAGAAACCATGTGATTTGAAATAAAAGGGGCTCAAAATGCTTTCTTATATTAATATATGGGATGCTCGTGGCCAGATTCATCTACCTATTTTATATTCAAACCCATGTACCACTAAGGATTTTGGAAAAATATTAAATGTGCAAGGAATTAAAAATGTTAAAAAATTTAGGTGTCCTTGAATTTGGACAATCCCTCATGAATTTGATTAGCAATAAAATTGTTGAAATCAAAAGTAACCCTATCAACTTTAGGTGTATACCTCATTAGCAAATAATTCCCGATTAGGTGTGGACTACACTCCTATTATCTTTTAAGTCATAAATGAATGCCATCATACTCAATGCTTCTTTGGCACTAACAATGGAAGCTATGTGGCTTAAGAAGAACTTTAGCAATGTGGTATCCTTAATGTTATATTCATAAATAGGAATCACAAGTTTAATATATCATCATAGTATCTGGTGGAATTCTCTAAAGTTATGTCAATTTTATCCATCTCAGCCAACATCTTCTGAATAAATGGAAGGCAACAATGACTCTAAAGCTTCGCCGGACTGAACGCTTGTCCCTTTCCTGGTGTTTTCAGTGACGTAAAGGTTTAAAATGATTGTGGCACGGTGGTTATAGGGGCGGACTGTGTGAATATTTGTGTGGCGGCTTCTGAGGTGGACAGCGCAGAATACTGTGGCGGCCATAAAAGTTGGACAACCTAACCGGATTCGTGGCGGCTACCGATTCCACCATGTAAATTAAAAAAAAAAAAACAATGACTCTAAAGCTTCCATCATGTGACTAGACCTCTCGGGCTTAGGCATTATAGAGTCTTGCACATGAAATCACTAGCTCATAATATTTGTGGGCCTTGGGAACCATATACTATGTTAGAAAACTAATCCACATTCATTCTCTAAAGGTCTTAGGATCCCTAGCATTAAACCTTTGCAACACCTCTTCTCTTAAGTTTTTGATCCTTTTTGACAATTTAGGGTCCACAAACCTCTCTATAGAGTATTTCACTAGTTTGGAGGTCATGACTTAGGAAGTTTGGGCCAATGTTTCTTGAAAAAATATGGAAGAAGAGGTGGCATCTAATATTGCAAGATAAGCAGTTGATGGGCCCACTCTAGTTTCTTGTGGGTGGGTGGTGGTCTTCCTCTTTCCCATGTTTGTTTTTGTTAGCTTTGAGCACTTTTACGTTTGTGACTTTTGTTCCTCATGGATTGGCTCTACAACTATTCTCTTTATGCTCTCCAAGTCGTTGTTTACTTGGATTCTCAAGAATCAATGAACTAAAATGAATACAAGGAACCCCTTTTATGGATTGTCTTTCTCGAAGATTAGAGCACCCACTTACATTGCATTTATGTTACGTGAATTCATTCTTCTCTTCCCATAAAGTTGGAAATAAGTGTTTGCCACCTTTGCCATCATTAATTCACATTGTTTTAATATACTTTCTCTTCTACAAAGTTGATGAGGCGTCTACCACATTTTGTATAAGCATTGAATTTCTATTATTTGAGACCAACCTCAATATTTTTATCAATGAATTTGTGTGGCATGCATTTACTTTTCTTTTCTATAAAGCTAGTGCAAGGGGATTAACATTTCTCCCAATGCATTAAATTCATGTCATGTAGAGTTATTCTTTCGCCATACAAGGTTGGCAAAAGGATATTGCCTTCTTTTTCATTGATCAGACAATTTTTAGGCCTTCATTATTGGATAACCAAATGGTTAGCACTATCCCAAGGAGTCACTTGCTTTTCTATATTGATAACAAATATTACCCATAGATTTCCAAATTAGATGACTTGTGTTGTATTAGTCTTGGGCTTTTCATTGTTCACTCTTGATTTAACATGGGTATACCACATAGCATTATCGACAATAGGTACAAATATGTAGACGATAAAAAGACACCGTAAAAGCAAGTTAATAATGCAAAAAAAGATGAATGTATTATACTGTGACTTTGTCCTCTTGTGATTACAATTTGAACCTCACAAGGGTTGTGCAATTATTATGGGATTAATTCCCTTTTACAAATAATAATGGTGCTTAGGTCCTTTTGTTGCTACAACACTATATGGGCAGGTTTTGTGACCATCGCTTCGTTGGATCTAGGTCTACTGCATCTTTTGGATCTACGTCTGTGTCTAGCTCGATGCTTGTTGGATCACTTGGAACTACTAAATTTATGACTAGAAAGTGTTTGCATGTTGGCCATCAGGGAAGCTTATGACTTCATATAATGACTATTTGGATGCAGGATAGATTCGATCTAATCCTATCTAAGATTGGATGGTCGAGGTTTGGACGTCTACTGCTACTACTAAAATACTAGATCCAATAGATCAAGAGGATCTACAGTTGGGTCTACTCACTTTGAATCTATGTATCTACACATAAGTGAACTAGTACTATATTATTAATATCTATCAGGCCTCCTAAGGTGAGGCCTAGATTTTAACATATTAAAGCTAGAATACAAAAAAGTAATGAAGGTCTATAAATGGAAAGTATTAAATAATAAATAGATAGACCTTATCCTGAATTTGTTGTTTTTGTTGTTGTGTTGTGTTGTGTTGCATTAGACTGCATCGTGCTACATCTGGAAGTCTACATGCAATTTGGATGTCGACCTTTTAGATTTGGATAATCGTGGACCGAGATCATTTGGGGTCAAGCGATCATGGGCTATGGGGTCCTGTTGCTATCAAAAAAATAGATTTGGACCTATGAAGTGCTATGATTAGTGTCTAGCATGATATAGGGATGGTTGTGTGTGATTGCTCGAGTGATTTGAATGTGAAATTAGCTCAGGATTTTAGTAGCACTTTGAAGCATGTACCATCCTCTTCATAATGAGACAAAGTGGGTGCATTTATATAATTTTTGAGGAATGGGTGAGGTGGTGGCTCAACTAGTTAAGTGGTGTAATTGGAAGTCTTGTCTTTGCTTTGATTTTATCACAAAGTGTATGTTTACACAAGAATATAGACTTACCTCATTATTATCATCAAATGTGCACACCTCGTGTCGTGATTATCATAAAAATATGCATGCAATTGTTTAGACACCAAATTACAGCCACTAATCCTTCATCCTAGCCATTCCACCACCCACTTGTCCACCATACACCTTTCCCACCAATTATTTGGCCCAATTCCACCTTTCCCGTCAATTATTTGGCCCAATTCCACCTTTCCCGCAATTTCCTAACCCAATTGGGCTTATTTTAATATTATTTTATATTATTTTATATTTAATATAATATTTTATATTATATTATAATATATTTATTATAAAATATATATTTATAAACTCAATTAACCACAATCGTCCGATCAAATCTAATCCCCACCGTCCATCTTCATTAATCCATGCCACATCTAAAAATTAATCTCAACCTTAAGATCTAATTTAACCTTAGGCACACGATTAAAAGTGCAAGGCTAAAACCCTAATAAAACCCTATGTTGGATTATAAATAAGGGCATTTGCAAATGCTCAAACCCTAGAACCTTGATATTAGAATTTGCATCTTGAAGAGATCATTAGCGAAGCCCTAGTGAAGCAAAAATATATAGAGCCTTGAAAATCCAAAGCCCTAGCTAGCTAATAGGACTTCTACTATTCTAGCCATCCCCCATATCCATCTTTTCCACCTTGCCATCCTCCATTGCCATCACCGCCACTTCCACCCATTCGTTGCATTCATTGTATATCCCAGATCTGCTTCTGTAGATTTTATCCTCATCGCAGACACTCTCTCGAGATTGCAAAGCTCATTACAGAGCTTGCCAAGTGCACACCTATGTCTGCTACATTGTAGGATCACTCTAGAGCCTACGAAGCTCGTACCATAGCCTTCCAAGTGCATTTTCGAGCCTGCTACAACCACAAAAATGTAAATTAGAGCCTACTGCGTCACGCCATAGTTGTCAAAACTACAACAACAAAGCAAGGAATCATCACAAGAAAGGTAAATATTTATTGGTTTTATTCTATTATATGATTTGTAGATTTCGCATGCCATTTGATCTATTTTTCTAATGTCTGAGGGTCTCACACTGTGGAGCCCTCACAAATGTTATTAATCCCTTTCTCTATTTTTGTGTATGCAGATCTATAGATTCTACATATTTTTGAATAGATGTTGAAGCTGGAATGGTCCGACATCAAAAACCTGAAGCCCACTCATTCCGTTGGAAGCGAGGACACACTATATGAAGACAATTTTTATAGCTAGGGTTTTGGAGAACCCTAGCATTTTTGTAAATATTTGTATCAAATACTCACTGAGTATAGATTGTATCAAAATGACTTTATTGGCTTCCCTCGCTTATTGAATAAATCTATCTATTTTGTGCAATCTTTTGTTTATTTGGGTCATTTGATTTCTTTATTATTGTTTGAGTGTCGTGTTTTCATATTCACAAATGGCGATCACGATGGGACCCCACAAGGGTTTCATTATTTAATATATCTACCTTTCTAACTTAAATTTACTTATGTTTGTTGTATATTTTTCAGGAGCGTAGAGGTCATGATTTCATCACTAGGGTTTCTGAAGCAGTCTGCAGCACCTTCAGAGATTACATAGGCATTCGATAGCGTATGTAGATTACATAGGCATTTGGGAGCATCCACAGAGCATTTGGAAGCATCTACAAACAACCATAGGCACTCAGCTACACCTACACAGGAACCCAGCCGCGTCTGGCATTAATTTGGAGCAGAGCTAATATTTCCAAGGAGGCCCCATAACCCTGGTTTACCATTTAGCGATTTATGTATTCTGTATTTTTCTGCATATTTTTTTTGTTTCTGGGTTATAAAAAGAACTTAACACTAAGTAATCTGGGAAAGAATCCTTAGCAAGTCACATTTAGGGTTTGTGTGTTTAATTGCACAAAATTCATTTTTGGTTCTAAAGTTGTAGATCTAGGTGATTGTTTGCATTTGGAGTGCATATGAAATGGAAAAGCATCCTAGATTTCGCATTTTAGAGTTAAATATTATGTTAATTTTGCATATCTAAAAAGGAACAACATCTTGATGCATAAAGTAATCCTACCCTAGGCTGGCCCCTTTGGCAGAGAGGTGGACGAACCCTTCGGTTGCTCTTGTGATTTTAATCACTTGTAGGTAGGGGATTTTAAGGGTGTACTCTGCACTCTTTAGGTGAAATTTACGTCTTTATGTTGGTGTATCACCCAAATTTTTTGCACCCTTACCTTCGAGCTAAAGGATTCGTGCCCTGGAAGGGGGATGTGAGAAGGATGGGACAATACCTCAAACGGAGAGGCCCTTTGAATGTCGTGCCTCTCGGGGGAGGGGTATAAGGGTGAATTTTCGACGGATGGTGGGGTTCACCATGAAACTTTGAGTGGCAGTTTCCATGCCTAGGTTGAGAATGGGTTTGATGTGTTCATTTTATATTCAATCATTCATATTCCTAGGTTGGCCATAATGAATCTAATCTATTCTATATGAAATTTTGGGTTTATATGAAGATAGCAAACACGAATGAATCCTAAATACAGATACTGTATGAAATAGAGAGGAATACACCTGATTTCTAATATCTGATGGAGATTCTGAAGCTTGTAGGAGTCCATATCATCTTGGATATGACAGGATCATCTGTAATTGTATAGAATCGTCCCAAATCATAGGAGATCATCTGAGATTAGACAAGATCATAGGCGACCTAACGAATTCATCAAACAAATTTGTCAAAAACCTGCAATCATGGAAACAGACACCAAAAACCGAAAATGCAATTGCAAGAATGATGTAAAATGATAGAAATAATAGTATAGATGCTTAAATAATGAATCCGTATAGCAAATCAAATGGGATGCATTGTTTTAATAACCTATTTTAAGTTTTATCATGCAAATATGCTAAATGAGGTGAACTCCAGGATGCAGAACAAAAATAAATCGATCTAATGCATAATTAAATATGAGAGAAAGGTAGAAAATGCAAAATCAGGGCTCTGGTTACCCCCAATCTGAACTACAGTCAAAATTGTCTGCAATTGTACGAGATCATCATCGATCTCGTCAAGATCATCTAAAATCGTGTTGGATCACCTGCAACAATTCGAGCTTCCTCCGACTGAAACACAGTAAAATCTTGTAATAAAACCTGCAAATACAAATGCAAATGATAGGGTGAGGATGTTCTAATACAACAAAAAAACTAAGGTTGCAGGGAAAGGATCAGCCAGGGGGATAAACTAGGAACAGTATTGTTGATTGTTGAGCAAGGTGCAAGAACAGTATTGTCATTGTTGTCAACACAGTCAGACAGATCGGTTGATGCAGTGGACAGGAGTTCAGTGATGCAGTAGATAGGAGTTAAGAGGTTCTTCAGAGTATGTATAGTGGTTTTCCAAAAGATAGAAGTGGCCCATATACTAAAAATCAAAATAAAATCACTAAGGCAGAAAACTGTCGCGATATTGCGACATGTTGGCAAGAAAGAAAACGGTCGCGATATCGTGACATGTTGGAAGAGAGAGAAGAAGAAAGAAAAACTATCGCAATATCATGACATGTTGAGAGAAATAAAAACTGTCGTGATATCGTGACATGTTGAGAAGAAAAAAAACTGTCGCGATATCACGACATGTTCAGAGAGAAAGCACAAGCAAGCAAAATTGTCGCGATTTCGCGACATGTTCGGAGAGAAAGCGCAAGCAAGCAAAACTATCATGATTTCATGACATGTTCGGGGAGAAGGCGCAAGCAAGAAAAACTGTCGCAATTTCACGACATGTTCGAAGAGAAAAAGGCAAGTAGAAAAAGTGTCACGATTTCGTGACATATTGCAAGGAAGATTGTACGGATGAAAAAGTGTCGCGATTCGCGACATATTGCAAGGAAGGCTGTACGAATGAAAAAGTGTCACGATTTCATGAAATATTCCAAGAGAAAGAGGAGAGAGAAAAAGATGTCACGATTTCACGACATGTTTCATTTTTGTGGTCCAAAGCGAAGAGAAATAGGAGAGAGAAAAAGGTGTCGCGATTTCATGACATGTTTCATTTTTGCGTTCCAAAGTGAAGAGAAAGAGGAGAGAGAAAAAGGTGTCGAGATTTCATGACATGTTTCATTTTTGCGGTCCAAAGCGAAGAGAAAGAGGAGAGAGAAAAAGGTGTCGCGATTTCGTGACATGTTTCATTTTTGCAGTCCAAAGCAAAGAGAAAGAGGAGAGAGAAAAATGTGTCATGATTTCATGACATGTTTCATTTTTGTGGTCCAAAGTGAAGAGAAAGAGGAGAGAGAAAAAGGTGTCGCGATTTCGTGACATGTTTCATTTTTGTGGTCCAAAGCGAAGAGAAAGAGGAGAGAGAAAAAGGTGTCACGATTTCGCGACATGTTGCATTTTCGTGGCCAGAAGAGAAGAGAAAATGCAAGGAGAAAAAGTGTCACGATATCGCGACATGTATTTTTGGAGGCCAAAGCAAAGAGAAAGTGCAAGGAGAAAAAGTGTAGTGATATCGCTACATGTTGTATTATCGCGGGTCGAAGCAAAGAAAAAGTGCAAGGAACAAAAGTGTAGCGATATCGCTACATGTTGTATTATCGCGGGCCAAAGCAGAGAAAAAGCGCAAGGAGCAAAAGTGTAGCGATATCGCTACATGTTGTATTTTCGTGACCCGAAGGTAAGAGAAAGAATACGAAGGCAAAAGTATCGTGATATTGCGACATGTCGCATTTTCACGACTAAAGGAGGAGAGAGAAAGTAAGAAGGCAGAAGTGTCGCGTTATCGCAACAAAAGTAAAGAGGAAGAGTATGGAGGCGAAAGTGTCGTGATATCGCGACATGTGTTTTTGCAGGTACAAGTTCGAGAAGAGGACAAAGAGGCAGAAGTGTCACGATTTCACGACAGGTCACTTTGGCGCGAGCGAAGAAGAGAAACCAGCCAAAATAAGATATGTGACCATTAACTGAATTTATGCAGCAGTTACAGGGGCCATTACAAAAGAAAATCATGCAACTAATTTAAGAACAGTCAAAGAAGGAGAAAACGAACAGTCATATATATAGAATCGAATATACATGCATGCACAGAAAATAATACGAATAGTCATGACCAAGAAGATGAATAGTCATGGTAGGGGTATATGTGTAAATTCGTAACATGCATCGTGTTTGACAAAAAGCCTACTCTATATATATACAAAAGCAGTTACAGTCGAAAGGCGTTACAACTAACAAGTGGCGCATGAGAAATGAAAGGAGTTACAAAAGAAGTCGATATGACAGTTACAGGTGCAGTTACAGAGAAATATCATGCAACTAAAATAAGAACAGTAAACTAAAGTCATTTTGACAGTTACAGTAGTTACGGGTTGCATGTGAGAGTCAGAATTTTGTTATAAAAGGAGGTCTACATGGAGAATTAAAGTGCTGCTGAGATAGAGGGAAAAAGCGTTGTTGAATAGAGTGAAAGTGCTGTGAAAAGAGGGTTGGAAGAGTGCCATAAGAGAGCGTTAAGCAGAGCCGAGAGAGTTGTAAGAGTGTAGTAAGAATCATAGCAAGAGGGTTGTAAGAGAGCCGTAAAAGTGCAGCAAGCAGAGCCGTGAGTGTGTGTGGTGTTTTGGTGAATAGTGAGAGAGGTTGGGTTAGCAATAGACCAGTCAGGGTCTTGTATAAGAGAAGGCATCTTTATGTCAAACTTATAGTTTCAAAATTACAGTCCAAGTTGGTGCTTGGAATTAGAGGTTGGTGCTCCATTCTTTTGGTGCAGATAAATTAGGGGTTGGTGCTCCTTTCTATTGGTGCAGATAAATTAGGGGTTGGTGCTCCTTTCTGTTGGTGCAGATAAATTAGGGGTTGGTGCTCCTTTCTGTTGGTGTAGATAAATCAGGGGTTGGTGCTCCTTCCAGTTTGTGCTGGTAAATTGATTGTAAAGTTGTTGCGTTGCAAAGGCTGGATTTGGATGGGAGTCCAAGCAGTCATTTTTTGAGTAGCCAAAACTAGTGAACCTCGTTACATCTTGTGTTGTGTGATGCTCTCTTGTTATATTTGCTTTATGTGGTTTTAAGCTTTCATTTTTTTGGCTTTAAGAGTTGAAGTTTTTAATTTTTAAAGAGCCACACTGATTCACCCTCCCCTCTCAGTGTCATTGTGAGACTAACACAAACACCAAAAACCAAAAATGCAATTGCAAGAATGATGCAAAATGATAGAAATAATAGTATAGATGCTTAAATAATGAATCTAGATAGCAAATCAAATGGGATGCATTGTTTTAATAACCTATTTTAAGTTTTATCATGCAAATATGCTAAATGAGGTGAACTCTAGGATGCAGAACATAAATAAATCAATCTAATGCATAATTAAATATGAGAGAAAGGTAGAAAATGCAAACTCAGGGCTCTGGTTGCCCCCAATCTGGACTATAGTCGAAATCATCTGCAATCATACGAGATCATCGCCGATCTCGTCAGGATCATCCAAAATCGTGTTGGATCACCTACGACGATCCGAGCTTCCTTCGATTGAAACACAGTAAAATCCTACAATAAAACCTACAAATACAAATGCAAATGATGGGGCGAGGATGTTCTAATACAGCAAAAAAACTAGAGTTGTAGGGAAATGATCAGCCAGGGGGATAAACTGGGAAAATCCCAAGTTTATATAGGATTAGAGGGAGGTTAGGAGGTTGGGGATCATCCCAATCTAGGAGATCTCCAACGTAGGAATCTCCAACCGCGCAGACACACTTCTGCCCGAGTTGGAGAGGTTGTTGAAACAAAAGCTAATTATGAAAATTTGGTTTTGGGACGAAATCATCTAGACGTTCTGTCCTAGATGAATTCATCCGATCTGGGACGATATCATCAAATCGGAGATGATATCGTCCAATGGTCAAAACAAATTCTAAAAATGGCACAAAAAATGAGGTGAGCTATCTGGGATAGCACTACACTAAGCGAGGCTCCAGACATGCAGCGGTTCTAGAGTCAGGACACTGATGATGCCCCCATTCAGCCAGTGGATGGGGACGACATAGGAGTAGCATACGGATATGATGCCTGGTATGCAGGCATCCGCCCTCCTCAAATGATGAGGGTGCAGGGTTCGATGCACGCTGTTGTGCAACGGATGGGGAGGCGGCGCCAGGCTGCCATCGATGCAGTGAGGAGTCACAGAGGGAGGGATCAGCGATGGCCTCCTCAAGAGAGACGTCGGAGAGTGCCACAGGCTTCGGAGAGACCATAGTAGCCAGAGAGGAGGGAGGAGGGGCTCCCTTCTCAATAGAGGGAGAGGCCACCATCACCCGATAAGGGCAAGGGTATCGAGGTGGGGGAGAGCAGCGAGATGGTGGCTCTTCGAGCGGAGAATGCTCGCTTACGAGCTCAGGTGTAGACGCTACAGGATGAGGCTACATGACTCAGGGCTCAGAGCGGAGGGGCGAGCATGCGGGAGTTGGCATGGGCTATTGCTCAGACCACGTTCTATCAAGGAGCATACTTCTAGCTGGTTCCAGAGGGCCAGAGGTTACAGCTGCCAGCCGGCATTGCAGAGCCGGTCAGGATGGGGTCATCGAGGACATCCTCATGATCGACGTCGAGGACCCACGACACAGGATAGACTACGATGGGACCACCTCCTCCACCTCAGGGTGGGAGAGGAGATGAGGCTGAGAGCTCGAGGGCTTCTCGAGACTAGCTGCATATTGACTATAGACTGTATAGTTTTGAGAGGATTGAGTATGCCAGGGTATAGATTGTGGCATACCAATCCATTTTGATATGATGTACATATATTTCTTGATATATATATATATATATATATATATATATATATATATATATATATATATTCTTTTTGTGATATGACTTGTGCATATGTTGTATGATGCTTTAATATTTTAATTGTTGATTGATTATTCATGTAATTATGTCATTGGAAATATTATAATTTTATGTCATGCCATAAAATTTAAATGAAATAATCTGATGTAAACAAATTGGTTGTTGTGGTGTGATTTGATGAAAAAATAAAGTGACTTCTAACAATAATTTCAAAGGACATTGTCACTGTTACATGACCATTTCATGGAGTCACCGCTCGCTAGGTCATTAAGCTAATCCCAGTAGAGAAATATTGCTAAAAGTAAAAGGGTGCTTAAGAGACTTTCTTAAGACTTTTGTGTTGTGATGATGAAAAAATGATGATGGTGATGATTTGTTTTCAGATGTCCATGAAAATATTATGCATGAAATATTAAAAATATGATTTTTGCTAGGCATAAAATTCCTAAGTGTGATAGAAATTTGAACAATTGCCTAGGAATTATACCATCGTCGCAAAACTGAATGTTGACATAATAACATGAAATAGAAAAGGTTTTCATTCTTTTTAAAGCATAATTGTGTAACATAATGATTTAAGCCATATGCTTTTATGGATTAAATAAATGGAGAATAAAGTTAAAATGATGATTTGCGCTAGGCATAGAATTTTTAGGGATAGACTTATACCATCATCGCGAAATCCAAAGAAGAAATTGATATAATAGTTTTATTGCATAATTGATTTTTGAGTTTAAGATAAACAAAAAATATAAGATGAGGACTTGCACTAGGCATAAAATTCCAATTTAGGTTTAGGAACTATACCATCGTTGCGAAAGTCAAAAATATATAAATGTGACTTTATAGATGTTCTCAAGTGAGAAAATCAAATTATTCCAGAAGATGTGCATAAATATTTTAAATTATCTCAAAGACAAAATTTAGATTTATAAGGAACCCCATGTGCATATGTGAGTTCATTACCGATCTGGATCTATCATAATGATACAAAATCTCTCAAATACAAATGTGTGTGCAATTGTATTGTTCATTTACCAATTTTGAGCAAGATAATTTGATACAAGTAATTTGAATTAACCAAATGAGTGTTCGTTGACCATGATTTATATGCATATAACCATACCAAACTACTATGTAAGTCGGGTCATCAAGAGCTAGCTGATCCATAAGCAGACATAGGTCTGTACAAAAGAAGGTCGCTAATGTAACAGACATATCACCACGCTAGGAGTTACCCAAGGCCAAGCGGGTTGGGCACAAACCACCTGTTATGGGGCTTACCTCATAGTTTTCGAATAATTGAGAATTCCAGGGATTCAAGCTCATTCACCCTTCTTTTCTTTTCAAAGGGTAGGGGAAGGGATTTTATTGCTTTTTGCTTTTTCTTTTCTTTTCTCTTTCTTTTTTTTTTTGTATTTTTGCTTGATACTGAGATAATGCTGAAATATTGCTGAGATGGTACAAAATGCTACTGAAATAATGCTTCTTTTTCTCATGATTTTTTTCTTGATTTTCTTTTTCTTTTTCTTCCTATACTAGGGATACTTGCTCGGATTGGCTGTAGAGCAAGGGATTTTTATTCTAGGCAGGGGTGAGCTTGTCCTTTTGTCAATTCTCAAAGATTCTAGACCATGTGCATGATAGGATAGCAGGGGAAACTTTTCGCTCAAGAGACCACTTCTACTATGTAGCATCATTTTGAATTTGCAATGAAATCATTTTAATGTGAAAAGGTATACTTGGTTCAAGTAAATAACAAGATCAGTTCTCTATGCTCAAAACTTTATTTAATTCAACTGTGGACTTTGATATAAGAGAGATTAATAATCATACTAAATAAGATCAAGATATTTATTCATGTGAGTGTGAAAGTGAGGGATTCCAAATAAATGCTAATTTATCCAAAATAACTAAAAATATAACTGCAATACTTCAAGAATTGACAGGTGCAAAAATAAAAGATGTTTGTGAAGATTTTGATTGATTTTGATTTTTTTTAGATTTTGATTTTGATTTATGAATTGAGAGAATACATAATATGACTATTTTTGAAAATTTTTATATGAATTTACTAAGAATGAGACAAGATGTACAATATATACAATGATGAAATTACCAAAATTATGCGTAATAGCGCTTAAGATGCATAATGTTCATAGGTTCTTTAAGATCTTTACCATCTAAGGTAGCTAATCTGTATGCTCCCGATCCAAATTTAGCAATGATGATATATGGCCCAAGCCAGTTAGGTTCAAATTTACCTTTAAGGTCTTTAGTTGCATTAGTATTTTTTTTATTTTCTTTTAAGACGAGGTCACCGATCTCAAAGGATCGGTGATGAACTTTCTTAAGATATGCTCGTTTGAGCTTGTTCTGGTAGGCTCGAAGATGCTCCAAAGCATTGATGCACTTCTCATCTAGGAGTTCCAGCTGACTAAATCTGCCAACATGATATTCATCTCCTACTTCGGTATCTTGAAGTAGCAGAGCCAAAGAAGGAACTTCTAATTCAAAGGGAAAAATAGCTTCAGCGCCATAAACCAAAACAAAAGGTGAAGTGCCCGTGGGAGTATGAACGCTAGTTCGATAAGCCCACAAAGCAGGATATAATTGAATGTGCCAATCTCGGCCAGATTTATTGACCAGTATTTTGAGGATTTTAATTAATGTTTTATTAGATGCTTCTGCTTGGCCATTACCCTGAGGATAATAGGGAGTGGACCAACGATGTTGAATTTTATATTTTTGACATAGTTTCTTTACATATTTATTTTTGAAACAAGTTCCATTATCCGAGATGAGATTTGCAAGAATTCCGAACCTACAAATAATTTGATTAAAAATAAATTTGGAAACTTGAGTTCCAGTGCAAGAAGCTAAGGGCATAGCTTCAACCCACTTCGTAAAATACTCGATGGCGGTTATAATGAATTTGTGTCCATCAGATGACACAGGATTGATTTTTCCAATAATGTCTAAGCCCCATTTTGAAAAGGGCCAAGGAGATGAAATAGCCTGTAGTTCTTGTGCAGGCGCATGGACAAGGTCAACATGTTTCTAGCACTTGTCGCAATGGCGCACGTAATCATGTGCATCATTCTCCATGGTAGGCCAAAAATATCCTATCCTAAGGAGTTTCTTAGCAATGGCGTTACCACTAAAGTGTCCCCCACAAGATCCATCATGGGCTTCACTCAAAGCTGATCTAGACTCTTCTAGATTCAAACATCTCAGTAGGATACCTTCAAAATATCTCCTATATAAGGTATTGCCAATTATTATGAAGCGACTTGCTCGTCTACGCAATAACCGGCATTGGTTTCTATTAAAACCTTCAGGGAAGGTTCCATTTTGAAGAAAATTGAGGATATCAGTGTACCAAAGTTTAGGAGTAGTTTCATTGATTAGAAACACGTCCAAAGGTTCCAAGCATGATTTAATTGAAGTGGGTTCCTGGAGTCGATGAATAATGATGGTAGCATATTCGTCATCTAACTCCAAGGGTAAAAGAGATGCAGCTACGGCCATGGCGTCAACCGCACGATTGCTAGTTCTAGGAATAGCTTCCAAGGTAACTTGATCAAATAAAGATATTAATTGTAATACATATGCTTTATATGGGTGCAATTTATCATCTCTAGTCTGATAAACATCATTAATTTGATTTATAACAAGTTGAGAATCACCAAAAACTAATAGATTTTTAATTTTTAGTGCCATGGCAGCTCGTAATCCAAGGATTAGAGCCTCATATTCAGCAGTGTTATTAGTACAGGAAAACATTAATTTAAAGGATAGAGGTATGAGGTGTTTCTATGGAGATATTAAAATAATACCTGCACTAGCCCCACTCATGCATCGAGCTCCATCAAAGTATAAGGACCATTGCTCTGAATGATCTGCCTCTAATCTAAGGCATTCGTCAGGAAACTCAATGACGAGGGGATGGGTGGATTCTAAGGGTGCAACAGCTAATTGATCTGCTATGATTTGACCCTTAACAGACTTATGTCCTATAAACATGAGTTCAAACTCGCTTAGCGCAAGAACCCACTTTGTTGTGTGACTAGATAAATAAGGTCGACTCATGAGATACCGCAAGGGATCGGATTTAGCAATAACGTATGTTTTTTGACTGAGCATATAATGGCATAATTTTTGTGTAGAAAATATGACTGCTAGACATAACTTCTCTAATGTTGTGTAGCGGGTTTCATAACTAATTAATGTTCTGCTAATGTAATAATTAGCACGCTCTTTCTTCTCATCATCAAGTTGAGCTAACATAGCTCCTAAAGCAAAATTTGAAGCAGAAATATACAAGATAAATGGGCGATCAGGTCTAGGTGGTGAAAGTATAGGTGGGTTAAGAAGATATTGTTTGAGGAGTTCAAATGCTTCCTGACATTCATTGTCCCAATGGAAAGAGACATCCTTCTTAAGAAGCTTAAGAAAGGGTCCAGTTTTATCCGCCAACTTATCGATGAAGCGACGGATGGCTTGAAGCTTACCTTGTAGACTCCGTAATTCAGATATATTTGTGGGTGCGGGCATATCAGTGATAGCCGTAATCTTGAGAGGGTCAATTTTGATGCCACGTAAAGAAACTATAACCCCCAATAATTTATCGGACTTAACTTCGAATATACATTTGGCTGGATTCAATCGGATAAGATATTCCCTTAACCGATTAAATACTTTTCTCAAGTCATCTAAATGGTCATCTTCTTCAATAGAACGAGCTATAATGTCATCTACATAATCATGTAGTATATCATGCATCATATCATGAAAGATATAAGTCATGGCTCGTTGATAGGTTGCACCTGCATTCTTTAAACCGAATGGCATCACTTTCCAACAAAAGGTCCCCCAAGGGGTAATAAAGGTTGTTTTAGCCTCGATCTTCAGGAGCTATCCTGATCTGATTATAACCAAAAAATCCATCCATTAAGGATATCATTCCACTCCCAGTAGTAAAATCAATGATCTGATCCATGTTGGGAAGGGGAAAATCATCTTTAGGGCATGCAACATTAATATCTCTAAAGTCTGTACAAACCCTAACCTTAGTAGCTTCTTTCTTAGTTACTGGAACTACATTCGAGATCCATTCAACATAATCAATGGCTTGTATAAAAATAACATTCAGGAGTTTTTCTAACTCTCCTTTGACCAGTAAGGCCACTTTAGGATGCATTTTTCTAAGTTTTTGTTTAACAGGTTTAGCATCCGGATGGACTACTAGGTGATGCATAACTACAGAAGGGTCTAAACTCAACATATCTTCATATGTCCAAGCAAAGACATCTTCATATTCTTTAAGAAATGCAATGTATTTATCCTATTTTTCTTGACTCAATTCTGATCCGATGTTGATTATGTGAGGGTTATCCTCGGTTCCAATGTTAATTTTTATGACATTTTCTACTTCCATGTGTAGATCTCTCTCAAAATTAGGTGGGGCGGGTGAGACGCCCAATTCCTGTAATTCTTCCAAGGTTAGCTTGGATAATTCATCTTGAGGAGTCATGGCCTCAAGCTGGGCTATAGTAGGTATAGAGCCATCAAAATAAAATCCATTATGTAATAATTCCTCAACGGAGACATCATGGAAGATATCTCCCTCCAACTCATCGTCGGATTCAACGATCATCTCAGGATAAGCTATAGATAGCATATTACATGTGAATGGCTTATTCGTTAAACGCAAAACATCACGTTCATCTAAATAATCTTGGTAACATATAAGATGGTCATCATCCTCGAATGGCTGACCCTTACTAGAAAATAGGCCCACACCACATCGGGCGGGCCATGGCTCTACCTCAAAAGGTTCTTTCATACCATTCTGGAAAGGTCCCAAACCTTTCCCTTTATATCCCAATTTAAGCATTATAGGTTTGGCTTTAGTATACTCATTAGTAAAATAACATCGAGCATATCCATCATAATGAGTTCTGATGTTTCTAGGTATTCTACCCTAGTCATATCCCTTATAAATAAAGGCACAGCTCCCGACTTGGTAAATACTTCCCATAGGTTGTGGGAGGCCCAAGGTATGAGGAGATGGTGGCAAATTATTTAAAACAAGGGAATCTTGCATAGAAGCATTCGTTTCTTCTGATATAAGGATTTTAGATAGATCGGGTAAGAGCTCGTCAGTAAGAGCATAAGAGGTAGAAGGAACATTTCCTACATCTTCTGATGCGGAAAATATGACTTTGGTGGATGTAGACGGTGTAGAGGTGTCAATAGATGGGTCTATTATAGGTATAGAAGTTATAGGAGTAGAACAAGAGACATTGGTTGTGGGATTAGGATCTTTCTTAGGTCCTAATGTGGTTTGTTCAGAAGATGGTTGAGCTATATGTGAAGGTGCATCTGATGGAGAAGAAGTAGATGACATTGTGGGTGTGAGTTTCACATGTTTAGATGGATAATGAGAATTAGGATGTGTGGATGACAGCACGGGGCAAAATTGAACTCCAATGGGTTCTGCCAAAGCACACATATCAAAGGGTCGTGGATCACCATGAATGGTAACCAACTGATTCTTAAATTTAAATTTAACACATTGATGTAAAGTTGAGGGAACAACTCGCATCGCGTTGATCCAAGGGTGACCCAAGAGTATATTGTATGATGCAAGGCAATGTACAATAAACATAGTCGTATCCAAGGTTCTTGGACCAACCTGCAATGGAATGGTAATAACCCCACACGTTTCTTGTGTTTCATCATTGAAAGCTTTTATAATCATATCAGTTCTTTTCATTTCATCACTTCTAAACCCAAATATTTGGTAGAAGTCAAAAGTGCAAATATTTAAAGATGAACCATTATCAATCAAAACTCGTTTGACTGCTACATCTCCAATTAAGGCGGTAATATATAAGGGGTTATCTTTATGTAAACTATGTTGCGGTATGTCTCTATCCCGAAAGTCAATACAATCAACTTCATGAGTTATTATAGTATTGGCCATGTCTTGAGGGTGAATGTCTTGTGGTACCATCATCTGGCTTAATGTGAGCATTAATTCATCTCTATGTGTGGGAGAAGATCTTAAGAGGTCCAAAAGGGAAATTCTAGCTGTAATATTTGATAATTGTTCATTAATATTATAGGGAGGTTTAGGTTGAACATTAGGTGCATGATTCCATTTATTAGGAACCTTCAAAACAAATGGAGTTGATCCACCATTCTGAATTTGATCTTGTTGAGAATTTTGAGCCTGTTGTCTAGTAACAACTCCGATGGTACCCACAATATTATTCTACGGATGATGAATGGGTCTTGGTCTAGCGTTTATAGCTAACTCATTAGAAAGTAATTGGTGGGATGATGGTCTAGTAGTGACTCTTCTTGGAAATGGTTCTTCTGGAACCATATGACTTGTGATAGGGTGAATAGTATCTGATTCATCTTCAGAGCTATTCGATTGATTTGATGTGATTTCCATATCACTCTCAGTCTCATATTCTGTATCACTAAGATCAGGTATCTGCATATTATATAGAGGCCTGGTTGTAACCATGGATAAAGTTGTGTCAAAGGTTTCCAGATCATGAATAGGTAAATGCCCACTAATAGTTCCTACATATCGGGCAGGAGGAGGAACATTATGATGTTCAATTTGATTAGCCACCTCCTTACCATGTTTTGGTAAAGGATGTTGAAAGATGTCCAATGACTGATTGGCGTTCTGATTCTGGTTTTGTGTGATGTTCTATTGAGTGTTATTAGGAGGATTTTTCTTAGGTTGAAAGGCTTGTACCTCCATCTCATTGTTATCAATCAAGTCCTGTATTTTATGTTTTAATATTTTACAAGAGTTGGTAGTGTGTCCAGGTCCTCTATGGAAGTCACAATGTAAATCTGCTCTGTATCCGGGTATAGTTGGATCAGGTTCCCAGATATTTGGTAATTGAATCAAGCCTCATTCTAATAATTGTGGTAGAATAGTTGATAAAGGTTGATTTAACCTAGTAAATTCTCGAGGAGGTCTATCAGGAGGTTTCAATACAAACTTCTCCGTTGTCTTTGCAGCATTAACATTAGCAATATTTTTGCTATCAGTGACTCCATCACCCACAACTTGTTTATTCTTATATTGATTTCTGGATGTTTTCTCATCGTCTTTCTTTTTAAGTTGTCCTCTCCTAATGAGAGCATCTTCCACTCTTCGGGCTAAGTCTATAGCCTGATCGAAGGTGGTCAAGGTAGCAGTTGATAATTCGTAAGATAGTTGCTCTTGCAAATTATTAATAAAGATGTCCAACATCTCCCTATAAGGCAACACAAAGTGCAATTTTCCTATCAATTGTCTCCACCTAGCTAGGAAATCAGCAAAGCATTCATCTTTGTCTTGTTTTAAGTTATACAAATCTTTAATGGTCACATGTCTTTCGATATAGGCACTAAATTGATGAACAAAAGACTCGATAGTTTCTTCGAAATTCCTCAAAGAATTAGTGGGTAATTGATAATACCACTCTAATGCCATTCCTCCCAAGATTTTTGGGAACATTTTTAGTAATAACAAGTCATCATGTGATATATCATGACATGCTATCCTAAACATACGAAGATGCTCTATGGGATCTTTCGTTCCTTTATATATGGGTAGGACAGGCATAGGAAAATGTTTAGGATACGGCTGTGCTACAACTATAGGATCTAAAGGCTGACTACACATCTCTCGATAATTGTACGAGGGTCGGTAGGGATCTATCTGGTCCATGCGGGAAACTAACTGTTTCACCATGGTTTCAAGATTACTAGTTTGTCCACCATATTGGTTCGGTGGGACATAGGTATGGGATTTATGAGTGTATGATGGTGTGGCATAAGGATTAGATGCTATATTGCTATTATGCAAAGTGTTGGTAGGAAGAGTATTATGAAGGGGATTTGTAATAGTATTATGTTGTATCCCGGATTGTTGGTAATTGGTGTTTGGTTTTGTTTTGGGTTTTTGTTGATTTGAGGTATGTTGCTCAATAGCTTGGTGAAATAGAGTAGTAAATGATGGTTTCTTTTGTGCAGGAATGACCCTAGGCTTGTTAACAGGCACTTTAGGTGGTTGGGTAACCTGTTGTTGTTGCATGTTCTGGATCGCAGCTACTATATCCAAATTGGATGGTCCAGCTTGATCACTCTCTTGTTCAATAAAGGACAAGGGATTAGTGCGTGTGTGAAATACGTCTTCTAGGGTTGCTTGAGTGTCACTAATTCGATCCTTGTCCATATGGACTGCTCTATTAAAAACACCAATATTTGTGTTAATGAACTTCCAAAATTGTTCCATGTTTTCAAAAGTGATAGCTCCTCCTGGAGACATTTTAGGGGATGAGGATCCTTCCTCTCTATTAATTTCTTCTTGTTCATTTGCTACAGCAAGCTCTTCTTCTTGCTGGTCTAGGATTTCTTCTTCCTGAACTTGGTCCTCAGGAGGGACATTTTGGTCAATTAATGGTCTTCCTAACCAATCTTCTTCTTCTTCGGTTTGTTTTCCATTCCTAAGTCTAGGCATTGTGCTAAACTTAGGTTTTAGCAAATATATATACTTATATATATATATATATATATATATATATATATATATATATATATATATGTGATAGGGTTGAGAGGTATATATTTTAACTATATACCTACTATAATACTTTAAAAAAAAGGGAATGTTTTGTTGTTTTTTTTTGTTTTTTTTTTTTGTTTTGTATTATTATTTCACAAGTATAAAAATAACAAACAACATGCTAGTTGCAAGAAGTAACAATATTAAAAAGAATGACTTAATTTTCTATAAATAGTTTATGGATATCGTTGATAGGATCAAGTTCATCAAGAGTCATGAAATGCTCCTCTTCAAATTGGAAGTGGTTTTTCAAGAACTTGACAAAGTGTGCTATGGTAATATGATCTACTTCAGACTCTGACTTGTAAAAATAAAGTTCATGGCAATACTCTCGATACAACACAGCTCTAGGAACTCTATTCCATATTTTTCTATCCGTAAGAACGACTTCTTGATCCTCTATACGAGATAGAAACTTATGTACTACAACTGCGTTCTCAAGGTATTCCTCAAAGGTGTACAATTCTGAAGACACAAGTGCTCTTTTATCTCCTAACCACCTATGGCAAGCTCTCTGAAGTTCATGGTACAAAGTCACCTGATCGGGATCCAGGATTCTATCTAGGACAAACCTCTTAATTTGCCTAAGTTCTGCAGATCTAGATTCAATAATACCCAATCTCCTATCAAGTTCATCCCACAAAGGTTGGACTCTATTTGTTTGAGGTACTCTAAGCACGGAAGTAATCTCTATGGCCGTTAATTGATTTTCAACATTTATGGTGACAACTCGTCTTCTATTATAATCTACCATCTAAATATGATATGCAATTTTAACAGTTGTCTAATGATTCTAGATGTTCTTAATAATGTGTTTTTTTTTTTTGGATTGTTTTCAAAAGGTGTTTTAGTTTCACGTCGGGTTCACCAAAAATGTATCGCCCAAATTTTTTGCACCCTTACCTTCGGGCTAAAGGATCCATGCCCTGGAAGGGGGATGCGAGAAGGATGGGACAATACCTCGGATGGAGAGGCCCTTTGAAGGTCGCGCCTCTCGGGGGAGGGGTATAAGGGTGAATTTTTGACGGATGGTGGGGTTCACCAGGAAACTTTGAGTGGCAGTTTCCATGCCTAGGTTGAGAATGGGTTTGATGTGTTCATTTTATATTCAATCATTCATATTCCTAGGTTGGCCAAAAATGAATCTAAGCTATTCTATATGAAATTTTGGGTTTATATGAAGACAACAAACATGAATGAATCCTAAATACAGAGACTATATGAAATAGAGAGGAATACACCTGATTCCTGATGTCTGATGGAGATTCTGAAGCTTGTAGGAGTCCAGATCATCCCGGATATGATAGGATCATCTGTAATTGTACAAAATCATCCCAAATCATAGGCGATCATCTGAGATCAGACAAGATCATCGATGACCTGACGAATTCATCAGACGAATTCGTTAGAAACCTGCAATCATGGAAACAGACACCAAAAACCAAAAATGCAATTGCAAGAATGATGCAAAATGATAGAAATAATAGTATAGATGCTTAAATAATGAATCCAGATAGCAAATCAAATGGGATGCATTATTTTAATAACCTATTTTAAGTTTTATCATGCAAATATGCTAAATGAGGTGAACTCCAGGATGCAGAACAGAAATAAATCGATCTAATGCATAATTAAATAAGAGAGAAAGGTAGAAAATGCAAACTCAGGGCTCTGGTTGCCCCCAATCTGAACTGTAGTCGAAATCATCTGCAATCGTACGAGATCATCGTCGATCTCGTCAGGATCATCCGAAATCGTGTTGGATCGCCTGCGACGATCCGAGCTTCCTCCGGCTGAAACACAGTAAAATCCTGCAATAAAACCTGAAAATACAAATGCAAATGATAGGGGCGAGGATGTTCTAATACAGCAAAAAAACTAGAGTTGCAGGGAAATGATCAGCCAGGGGGATAAACTGGGAAAATCCCAAGTTTATATAGGATTAGGGGGAGGTTAGGAGGTTGGGGATCATCCCAATCTGGGAGATCTCCAACGTAGGAATCTCCAACCGCATAGACACGCTTCTGCCCGAGTTGGAGAGGTTGTTGAAATAGAAGCTAATTATGAAAATTTGGTTTTGGGACGAAATCGTCTGGACGTTCTGTCCCAGATGAATTCGTCCGATCTGGGATGATATCGTCAGATCGGCGATGATATCGTCCAACGGTCAAAACAAATTCTAAAAATGGCATGAAAAATGAGGTGAGCGGTTAACGGGCGGTTTCGGGGTTAAAATTCAAATTTTTGATCTTTTTACTGATGGTTTAACTACGCCAATTTTAGGGTGCTACGAGTTGGCTTCTATTTTAGATTAGTAAAGTTAGTAATATTTAATATTGTTTGCACACCATAGATAACAAGAGATCTAATAAAATTAATCGCACACACACACACACTTGCACGATTCATATTTTTAACAATAGTGGTTGGATTTCATCACCAGCCATTGCTTGAGATCTGGTGACGATGGCAGTGATTTCCATCCACCAATATCTACCCTAGAAACCATAGGAATACCCCCGAGAAAACTTGTTGGAGGTCATTACCAACAAGAATCTCGTTGCCTTAGCTAGCTTTAGTTTTTACCTTTGTTTTATTTAAAAAATATTAAGTTACATCAAAACACACAAGCCAAAAATTCTAAAAATAATCTCACATTAACAAGAGAAAATAATTAATGAACAATGTAAGCCACACACAGTGAAACCTAGGATTGATTGTTTTCTTTACTTTAATTCTTGAAAAAGTTTTTAGTTTGTGTGATTTAGATTAAACTTTAAATATTTGGTTTAACTACTTTATGGTGCTAACGAGACAACAAAATAAAGTAATAAATCAAATTATTTTAATGGAAAACATTTCCTATGATCCTGCTACTTCGGTAGCCCCATCCAATATGGTTCACACTACTTTGTCTGGATCATCATATCCATCCCTACCTCAAGTAGGAACCCTTCCACACAATGTGAAAATAGCCACCACCCACATAGACATGGACAAAGTGAGGTCCATCTACAAGTCCTCCAACTATGTCTTAGAGCCCCTTAGCCAAGATGGGTTTGAAGAACCCAAATTGGCTACCACCCACCTTACCCAAGGATATCATAATTCAAGTTATGAATATGGTATACCTTCTTTCATGAGCCAACCGCAACAAATCCCAAGTGTTCCAAACACTTACCTCACATCCACCTATTCCAACCCATTGTATGAGGAGTATGTCAATGATGCCTCACAAATCCCTAACCACCAAATTGTTACATCCCATGTCCTCTCATCCATCATCATCCACCCCTCCATCATCTCACTTAGCCATCATACCCATGTCTTCTCATCCATCATCATCCACCTTCCCATCATCTCATCCAACCACAATCCCATCCTTTGATACATGGTCAAATCAGGAACTTATGGGCACACTAGGGCTCATAAATAGGTTTCCTTCACAATTAACAAAAGAAAAATAATTGGTTAGCACAGACCCTATGACCCAAGTAGTTCCAAATCAACCTCTATTCACTAATAAAAATCTAGCATGGATTCCCCAACCTTCCATAGTGTCCCATCCACCATCAATCCACACATCAACCACACCAATTACTATCGCCTCCAACCAACCACACAACTCATTCTTCCATCAACATCCCCATCCCTCAACCATCAGTCTTCACCACACACCCATCCTAATGCATTTCGCAATACCATGTTGGTCACACCCCAACATCTACCATCCATCCCATCAATCAACCACCACACAATCCAAGGTCCTCACATTCCAATAGAAGATCCTATATTCTAGGAAATACAAAAGCAAATTGATTAGTTGATGCAAAATTCACTAGGAATAATGAGCCAAAGCTCACATTAAGCCAACTGATCCATCAACCAATCCACCCTTCGATACCATCACCGCCATATCCGGCAGATTTTATGATACCAAAATTTTACAAGTTCGAGGGAAATGAGGATCCTAAGGAGCATGTGAGTTCATTTGTCCACATATATTTTTAGATTAGCGATGATAATGCTCTTATGCTCCGAATGTTTCCTCAAACATTAGTGGGAGATGCCATTGAATGGTACAATCAATTGCCTACACATAGTATTTATACTTTTGATCAATTGATAGATCTATTCTTGGAGCACTTTGCCTTTAATATCAGAAAGAAGGTGTCCTTATCAGATATATTATTTTAAAAATGGGATGAGGAACCTATCTATGATTTTGGAAATTGTTGGAGTGCAGTCATAACCAAGTTGCCATTCTCACTCCCAATGGAAGAAATTATCAAATGTTTTACCAAGAGTTGCTTAAAACCCATCTCTTGGATGCTACAACTCAATACTTATAGAACATTTGAGGAGGCTTTAGCACAGGCTAGTGTCATTGAGGAGATAAAAATCCAAGAGGGTGTCATTAAGCCTAAGAAGAAAGAATGGCAAAATAGGGGCCAATACCGAAATAATAAAATTGGCCAAACCAAATCAACACAAGCCTCAATGACTAACACAGCTAATCAAGTCAATCAAGTGGTCATGAGCTAGCCCGTAATGGCTCAAAAAATAGTGCAACAAAAAATTTCCTATCATGTGGTCCCATCAGTAACCCAAGCACCAATGGTACAAAACATAGCACCAATTGTGGAACAACCTACCCGCCACCAATTCAATCGGCCCCAACGTCAATACACTCCTTTATCGAAATCATATTCATCCATATTTTGAAGGTTTTATGAGACCAATAAATTAGCCTTTGCCAGACATTAGGCCTGATGATCCCACCAAAGGACCTAAAAATTATAGAGAGCACTTGTTTTGCCCATACCATCGGCAAAATGGGCATGATATCAATTCATGTCATATGTTCAAAAACATAGTGTAAGACCTCATAGACCTAGGGGCCATTAACGTGGATAACCCCTTAGCTCCACAAAATCAAAATTTGGGCATATATCAGACACCTCTACCTAACCATGGGGAAGTCCAACATAATGTAGGAGGTAACAATCAACAACCACCTCCTATTCAAGTAAATCATGTCCAACAATACCAAAAATTTGTAGGAGCAGTCCATGTGGTCACTAGAGGGCAAAGGCAAAATCAACAAAATCCTCCACAACATTCAAATCCACCTCCCATTCAAACATCACCAAATCCATCTCCGCCAATAAATCTATCCAATCCATCCTTCATCCAATAAGGCTAGCGGTAACTTTAACTAGCCGATTAACCACTAGTTTGAAAATGGCATCAACCAAACTTTTTGTGTATGAGCTTATCCAACAACCCCCTAGGCATAGAGAAGCTTTAATGGAAATACTCAAGTCAATTGAGTTAGAATCCCAAGACTCTAATGCCTTCAACAACTTTTTAGGGAGTGTTATAATGTGCATGGAACCATCAATTACCTTTTATGACTTTGAGATAAAATCAATGAGTTTAGAATCAGTAGACCCTCCATTGCACATAATGGCACTAATAGACAAAAATCCATTCAAAAGAGTCCTTATTGATACTAGCTCATCAATCAATATAATTACTACCGCTGCCCTTATCCACCTCAAATTACCCCATCCCACATTTCCAAAACATCATTCACCCTCAAGGCATTTAACGATGCTTTGTGTACCACAGTTGACACTATTTTTTTACCTATAGAAGTAAGGGCCAGAATGTTGCACACCATGTTTCACATCTTGGAAGGAGCTATAGCGTATAATATACTCCTTGGTAGACCTTGGATGAGGGAAATGAAATGTGTTCCTTCAATTCTACACCAATGCTTGAAATATGTTCATTATGGACAAGTCCATTGCATCCCTACGGATGTAGAACCTTTTAAGTATTGTAATTTCATTTCAAATCCTTATGAATCCATATTACCTTCCACCCATTTATTCTTAGTGCCATCATCGAATCCATCCACATCATCTCTTAATCCACCTTCTTCCAACCCATCTACATCATCTTCTAAAGCTCCTATCATAGAGGAGCTACCCATCACATCACCTCCTCAAACATCCATTTCTTCTTGTGCATGTGGTCACAGTCAGTCTATTTTTAGCACATCATATATCACATCTACCCCTTCTTCTACAACCATTTCATATATTTCATCATTATCCCATCCTCCATATTCTAATTCCACACCGCCATCCAATCCCACTCCATCGGCCAATGTTTCACAATTCAAACTCTCAAATTGTGACATATTTAATTCACCACCCATAACCAATCCAGAGCCATCTAAATCCCCACCATCAACCACACCAACCCAAGTCAAAGTACACATCACCAATCCTAGTATAGGTGAATATGTGGTCCAAGACATCATTATCACACCCCTAGCCATTCCAACAGCCAAATATTTTGGACATCCCAGAGACCGTTATCTACCCATCCCCTCATTGTCCTCCCTCTCCTCCTTGGCCAACCCTATATCTAACGTCTATTGATCCGACCCCCTCGATCGTCTCTAACCCATCGATCATTGAGCCCTCGTCCTCTTTATAGTCACCCCCGACCCTGCAACCACTGCCTCATCACCCATAATCTTTGGTACCCATACTGGTTGGGCACCAAACCACTCCACACTTCAAAGTCACCTCGGCATTATCTACATTGGGGACCTCCATCTCCTCGTCATCCTCAATCACCACTCACCATGGCTCTACACATGGCAACATCCCCTCATCTCACCAGCATCAATACAACATTGGCTCATCTAGAACACCCTGAGGTAAGCCGAATTGCCTCAAAACCCATGAGTACTAGAAGTACTCCACCTACTCATCCCTCTACCCAACTAACCATCGATCCTACCTCACCCGACATAGTTGCTTCCCATAACCATCCCATCGGGATACACACCACGGCCTCCAAGTCACGTCCGCTTGAGTCAACCCCGACCACATATCCCAATACCACTAGTTGGTATGCACCTCCTGACTCGGTTGAACTTCCTCAGCCACTACCCATCACCTAGCATATGGCTCTCCCATTTACCATGACTCACATGGCAATCCCTAGGGCCGAGACATAGCAAAATTATCCCAAGCCCAACACTATAGGAGGAAGATACATCCAATACCCTTCCTCTCCCTCTGAATCACCTCATATAGCTCTCAGTATAACTACACAAACAAGTTAGGTGCCCATGCATACTCCTGAGGATCCATCAGTAAATCACTCACCAATCCCAATATGTTCCAAGGGAACCTACAACCAGTGCTATTAGGTAGCACTATGTTTGCTAATACGAACATAATCAAGGATGGGAGTGCATCCAACTCCTTTGTCTTGTACATGCTCAAATAGCATATAACCCCATATCCCATCCAGGTCGCCTACCATCGGTCCCCAAACATCCTCTCCATATCTGTCTTCTTGCCCTGACAAACTACCACCCTCTCCCCTTCCGTTGGAACCTTGAGAATGTGGTATATATCCTCAAGCATAACAATAGCCTCCCCAATCAGCAATTGGAATTTCCCCCTATAAGGATCTCATCTCTCTATCAGTGATTAGAGATATCCCTCATTGGCCCTCATCACATCAAGCCTAGCCACACCCTCTAGGCCTACCCTACCAAAAAATTCCTAATCATTAGCCGTCAGCTTCTTACTCATCCCAAAAATGAGAGGAGAGAACCGATGTCGAGGCTCTATGTCCCTCAAATGCAGCAACAAACAATTTCATTAATACTATTACAAAAAAAAATGCACAAGAGATAAAGTGTTTTTAAACATTACCGAGATAAATGGTGCCTCAGCTCCACCAAAAACATTCAATCCCTCTGTTGCCATAGCTTTCATGTAAATTCTCACTAGCCTCACTAAGCTCACAAACCCACTCCACTCCTTAGACGCAACTTCTCAAAGTCCGAAATGCACAAGTGAACCTCACAATTCACTCAGAACACTATTTATAGCTTTCCCTAGTGCATTCAGGAGCAGGTCTGTGCCTACGAATGTGCAAGCTCACCTGGGCACCTGCGGGTGCACCCAAGTGCACCTATACGCCTACAGGACACCACAGGTGTAGCTATGCACCTAGCAAAAAATGGCACGAAGACAAAATCAATCAAAATGGTAGCTTACCACCACCAAAATTCATCCACACCTCATGCACATCCTAAAATCGAGTTTTGTAAAAACAAAAATCATTTTGCAAGCATAATTTTCAAGAATAAACCAAATCTTCAAAATACGCTAATTGAGGCATAAACCATAGTAAAACAATCCAAATTTTCACAAAACTCGATTTGATCATTCTACATTACATTCTCCATCATCACATACAATTATACAAAAATCAAAGTTAAACGAACCTCGTATCTAGTAGGTTATTCTATAAACTTAGCAATTGCAGCGATGGTCATCCATGCAATTTGGTAAGATGAATAATCTACAATAAGGACACTTGAAAATGATCATCATCCATTATCAAAGATCACAATCACATTTGGCACCTCACATTTTGAATATAGCTTTGCCAAGAACAATTTGCTCAAAGGCGATCATTGATGCCCTTTTTCATGGGGCACGAAAACACAGATAATCAAAATTTATTTGACAACAGTCACCATACAGGACATAGCGGTAGGTTGATTGGTTCCATTATGGAATTGGTGAAGAAATTTCCACAATCACTACCCCACCCCTACGTTGACTTAGTCATCATGCATCTTCATAATTTGCATACTCAATGACGCCATTGTGACATCTTATTCAACAACATTGAATCATCTCAAAGTTTGGGGCAACCATAATTTTATTATGATATCATATTTTATATCATTCATATCATCCATAATCACATGGTATTATACACCAAACCCTTTCCCACCATTTTGGCATAAACGGTATCACATTTTACATCACTCATATCGTCCACAATCACATGGTATTATACACCAACCCCTTTCCCACCATTGGGGCATAAACGGTATCATATTTTACATCATTCATATCATCCACAATCATATGGTATTATACACCAACCCCTTTCCCACCGTTGGGGCATAAATGGTATCACATTTTACATCATTCATATCATCCACAATCACATGGTATTATACACCAACCCCTTTCCCATCGTTGGGGCATAAACGGTATCACATTTTACATCATTCATATTGTCCACAATCACATGGTATTATACACCAACCCCTTTCCACCGTTGGGGCATAAAAGGTATCAAATTTTACATAATTCATATTGTCCACAATCACATGGTATTATACACAAACCCCTTTCCCACCATTGGGGCATAAACGATATCACATTTTACATCATTCATATCGTTAACAATCATATTGCATTTCACACCATTCATTCATCACTGGCACAAATTCACCACATCATGCATTATTAGTACAAAACATATTTTCAATTGGCTTGTGAGATACATTCGTAACTCATTCACCAATTGAGGGGTAAGCTACAAAATTCCAAAAAAAAAATTATTTATTCTTGTTTTCAACATTAGTGCTCAAATCCAACGACAGAGTGAAGTTTCTTCTGTACCCATAGCCCAAATAAATGTCTCGTATTTTTGTACCATATTGTGTTTCACACAACATGGTACAAAAAGGGGCATCTATAGATACCAAATTATAGCCACTAATCCTCCATCCTAACCATTCCACCACCCACTTTTCCACCATACACCTTTCCCGCCAATTATTTGGCCCAATTCCACCTTTCCCACCAATTATTTGGCCCAATTCCACCTTTCTCACCATTTTCTAACCCAATTGGGCTTATTTTAATATTATTTTATATTATTTTATATTTAATATAATATATTATATTATATTATAATATTTTTATTATAAAATATATATTTATAAACTCAATTAACCACAGTCGTTCGATCCAATCTAATCCCCACCGTCCATCTTCATTAATCCATGCCACATTTAAAAAGTAATCTCAACCTTAGGATCTAATTTAACCTTAGCCACATGATTAAAAGTGTAAGGCTAAAACCTTAAGAAAACCCTAGGTTGGATTATAAATAAGGGCATTTGCAAATGCTCAAACCCTAGAACCCTGATATTAGAATTTGCATCTTGAAGAGATCATTGGCGAAGCCCTAGTGAAGCAGAAAGAGATAGATCCCTGAAAATCCAAAGCCCTAGCTATCCAATAGGACTTCTGTTGTTCCAGCAATCCCCCATATCCATATTTTCCACCTTGCCATCCTCCATTGTCATCTTCGCCACTTTCACCCATCCGTTGCATTCGTTGCATCCCCCATATCTGCTTCTACATATTTTATCCTCATCGTAGGCACTCTCCCGAGCTTGTGAAGCTCATTGTAGACCTTACCAAGCCCACATCTACACCTGCTACATTGTTGGCTCGCTCTAGAGCCTGTAAATCTTGCACCATAGCCTGCCAAGTGCACATTCGAGCTTACTGCAACCACAAAAATACAAATCAAATCCTGTTGTGTCACACCATCTGTTGTCAAAACTACAACAACAAAGTGAGGAATCATCACAAGCAAGGTATATCTTTATTGGTTTTATTCTATTACATTATTTATATATTTTGCATGCCATTTGATCTATTTTTAGTTAGGGTTTACTGATATCTGAGGGTCTCACACTGTGGAGCCCTCATAGGTGTTATTAATCCCTTTCTCTATTTTTGTGTATGTAGATCTGCAGATTCTACATATTGTTGAACGACTGTTGAAGCTAGAGTGGTCCGACATTGGATACCTGAAGCCCACTCATTCCGTTGGAAGCGAGGACACACTATCTGAAGACACTTCATTGTTGTAGCTAGGGTTTCGGAGAACCCTAGTGTTTTTGTAAATCTTTGTATCAAATACTCACTGAGTACAGATTGTATCAAAAGTATTTTATTGGATCCCCCTAATTATTGAATAAATCTATCTATTTTGTGCAATCTTGTGTTTATTTGGGTCAGTTGATTTCTTTATTATTTTTTAAGTGTCATGTTTTTGTCTTCACAAATTGAAAACAAACATGCTCCTTGGAATCTTCACCAAACTTGTATGTAGAATTAACTGAATGTGCATGGTGAACTAAGTGTGCAAACTAAATTGAAAGTGTAATCTGGACTAGATGTGCAAACTATAACTAGATGTGCAAACTGGAATTGGGTGTGCAAATTGGAACTGGGTGTGCAATCTGGAACTGGGTGTGCAATCTAGAACTAGGTGTGCAATTTGGAAAGAGGGTAATCCTTTTCTTGCATGTGAAAAGGATGAGGGATGTGAGGTGGAATTGGAGTGAGGTGGAGGTGACATGGAAGGGGATATTAGGTAATAATTAACTAGTTGTTTAATTAATTAATTCTTAGGCACATGAGTTTTTTAATTTAATATTAATTAATTTAATAAATATTAAACATACTAATTAAATATTATTAATTAATTGGCCTTCAAGATGCTTTATTTTGGTGTCTAAAGATGCCCCTTTTTATATTGTGTTGTGTGAAAACACACTGCAATGCAAAAATAAATGACACCTATCATTGTGCAGATGGGTGGACGATAAAAATCATTTTTTTTGTGCTTGAGAAAGTTGATGTTTGAGTAGCCCATATCAAGAACAATGTGAGATCCCCTACTAATGGATGCAATGAATATCTATGAACCTTTTCATTGATAAATTGTTGAATGTCTTGATTCTAGTGAATGAATTAGTCATGCAGTAAGTGGTCGGTTAGAATTGCCACAATCGCTTATCTTGTGGTCGGTTAGCATTGCCACCATGATTATGACATAGGCATGTAAACCCTTATGGACATCAACCTAATGCATTAGCCACTTGGATTTGTTTTGAAATTTTACATTTAGACCCAACAGAGTAGGGTGTATGATTAGTCTTAGATAAGGTTCTTGGATAGACATTAAGTCCAAAAAATGGGTGTTTGCATATTTGATCTTGTTTGAGGTAAAATTTTGTTGGTATTGCCTACCCCTTCAAGTGTTGAGTGAGAAAAGGATAGCATGGATGATGGTGACAAGGTGATTGACCTTATCGAGACTAGCAAAATGGATGGATAAGGTTTGGTATGTGGTATGGTTTGCTCTCTCCCCTTTATTTTTTTTAATAAATACCACTATTTTCCAGGATGGTTGATAACCTTGACCATATGGGATGATCACGATGTTACCACCTCATACGATCATGCATCGAAAGGTAAAAAATGTAATTTTCAATGTGCAAATGGTCATTTTCATTTTTGCGAATGAGGAACGAGAGGAGAGTGAAGTGGGTGAGTGAAAAAGTGACACAGAGGTCTTGCAAATTTACAACTAGAGGTGATTGGATGGCTACATAAGGTAGAGTGGCTGGATTTGGAGGAAGTGCAAGGCTAGTAAGTAACTTTAGTTACCCTTTCACATTTTCATTATGGATAAAATGAACCTACTTGTATATGTTTGCTTGTAATTGCTTCTTTTCATGTTGTTGCTTGTGTGTTTGCAAATTTGTGTTTCCTTTTTTTTTTGCATGTGTGGTGTGTTTTGTAACCATCCTCCATTTGGATGGTGGTTTATCAAGGTCATATGATGTTTGGATGGTCAATTTAATGTGTTTGGTTATTACCTTTTTGTTTTTTTGTGACCATTCATATGTCGAATGACAGTGGTTGGAGGTCATCCGGTGGTCGGACGATTGCATGTTGGAGTCATCCATGTGTGATTTTTATTGTTGTTTTTTTGCAAATGTATGACATAGTGCTGATGTATTTATAATGTAGTACAATTTTTTGAGATTGAGGCATTGATTCAAGGGTGTGTTCTACATAGCTCAACAATGACTGTTATAGGTGGATTGAAAGTTACTGGAAGATATTGGGCTACGGTATATGGCTAGGTTGAAGAATATGCATGTGGACCATGCAAATTTTATTGCATTGGTAGACGGGTGGTATATTTATACATGCACCTTTCACATGCCCATGGGGGGGATCATGATCACACTTGAGTATGTGTATCATATTTTTAGACGCCAATGGAGGGTGTAAGGATTGAGATGACACTAACACATCAGAGGGATGCCTTGTTGTAGTGGGTGTATTAGGAGCATTATGAGGTGGTGTATGTGGAGAGTGGGGGTGTGGATGTTGAAAATCACTATCAACTACGATGGTTGACCACAACGCACATAATTTTTATGATGTTGATTTCCAATTTTGTACTATCAGATTCATTGAGTTCTTGATTTCCTTGGAACCTGCTTGGGCTGGTTTAGCACCTAATAGAGGAGCCTAAGGTGATGGTATGGGTTTCAATGCTACTGGTATAGAATTACTAGGAGTTGTATGATATAGCATGGGTCTTTCCATTGGACTACACTATTTCATTGAATGCTAAGTGCAAAATGTTAAAAATTATGTAATTTGGTCTTGTTAGGCACCCACCTCTAGGTAAACCTATAGGTATGTTCATGTAATCCTAAGGGCACCCACCTCTCTCTCTCTCTCTCTCTCTCTCTCTCTCTCTCTCTCTCTCTCTCTTTATATATATATATATATATATATATATATATATATATATATATATATATATATATATATATATATATATATATATATATATAGATAGATAGATAGACAGGTAGATAGATATAGATAGATAAATAGATAGATAGATAATAGATAGATATATCCATTTACCATTGTTATCTTCAAATTGCTCTTGCATATTTTCTTGGGGCTAACCACTTACCAATGCACCATAAAACTCAAATAGTTGATATATTCCTATAGGTGAAATATTCTACTATTCCTATGGGGTCTCCGTATATACCCCAAGGTATGTGGGAGCTCGTAGCCGTATACAGGTGTTGTCTTTGTCTAAGGCCTAGGTATACAAGTTTGAGCACCCATTACTTTATTATATGCTTTATGAGCAATCTATCTAAGCTAATAACAACAACTCCATGATATTTCTTGGAACAGGGTTTTTCCTAATGAAATATGGGAAGATAAAATAATAAATTGATTCCACTTACTACAAAATAGATTGCAAAAAATAGAAAGATTAATGAGTGAAGTAAAATTAAAAATATATAAATTATCAATATGGATGCATTATGGCTATAAAAAAAATGAAATAGAAGCCTCACTAGTGTAATAGAACCATCCCTAGATTGAGCTCTAATACCATATGTAATGATTATGCTTGCATAAATTAACTCGAACCATAAATAAATTTGCATAGAACACAAAATAACATTTATTTTATTGATTGAACTAAATAATTACAAGTATCATAGGCCACTTTGAGGTATAACCTTCTCTATCATAGGCCACTTTGAGGGAGCAACCTCCTTCATGAGCAATACTCCTTTACAATATAATTCTTCAAGATACATTTCCTTACTTATAATGCAATATATAAAGATAATTTTATCTAAAATAGCTTACAATGCAAAAATAGATTAAACCCAAAATAACTATTTGAGTTATCTAACATTAACCCTAATGATTGAGGGTCATCCTTACATTTAAAATAGGGTTCCCACTCATTACTAACTAAACTATTACAAAAAAATAAAAAGGGTTAGGGCGTGAGGTCCTAACATAGATAATGCTCAAAGGCTTACATAGCACTTGCCCACGGGCTATATCAAGAGCACCCATAGGCACTTCATCTCTATCGACCTTGGCCTAATAATATTAGACTATAGATATTTCAACACTTTTATTGTCCTTGTCTCTATAATAAGAACTTCATATTCATAACATGCTATTTAATCAAGCTTCACTATATTTTAGTACCATATATGAATAAATTAGTGTGTCATAAAACATATGTTTTTACTTTATTTATAATAATTTAATTTAATAAAAATCAAAACAACATAAAGCCATTTTATTAATAATAAGTAAAATTTGATATAATTTTATCGAATGGTAGGAGACCAATTGGTTAAATGTGTCAACTTTCAAGATCAAAACCTAGCTCAAATCTAACCAAGAGATGTATAATTTGTAATATTGTGGTAAATTGGGCCCTTTTCAATCCCGTATAACCAATTTTAAAATAATTATATAATTATAAAAATTAGCTTTATCAACCAAATGGCATGAGCTCAAGAAGTTAAAAAGATAGGCTCTGAATGAGGAGACCTAGGTTCAAATCTTACCAAGCAATATATGCATAATTGGAAATTATAATACCACTATATGGTTTGTTGAAATATCATGGTAACATAGTCAAGATGTAATATATATGGACCCTTGTTTAATCCTATATAAGTAATTTAAATTTTCTTTATCTAATATTTAATTTTAAAATAATATACATATAAAAAAGAGGGAACAAGTACAAGCAAAGGTCAACCCTTACCTTTAGATTTCATATTCTAGATATTTGAAGAGGTTCAAAGAATGAAGGATTATAATGAAGAAAACTTGGGTACCAACAAAGGAAAGTCATTTATGTAATAACTAACAAAAAGTGAAAATTCCCTAGTTTGAAGTAAGGATTCTCTATTTGGGGATGGGAGGAAGAGTGAATCTATCATAATCACTATCCAAGTAGTGGATGAGATGATCAAGCATGATATAGTGGTTTTTAAAAACAAAGGAATAATATGTAAGTTAAATGAATATTGGTCAACCTATTTAATTATTCAAAAGTGCATTGAATTAAAGTTGAGATTGGGTTCACATTATTCCATGACTTTCCTTAAGAATATATATTTTCTCAATATCTTCTCCAGTTTCAAAGTTAGGGTTAAAATAATCAATGATGTCCCATGGTTTAGGGGAGATATGGACTATATTTAATACTCCAAAGCAAAGATAGAAATTTTTTTTGTGTTGGAATAAAATCTTCAAAGAATTCTAGTGTAGGTTATGCTATTGGACTTTCATATCAATAATGAAGTTTTGAATAATATTGGTAATAGTCTAAGGGAGTTCACCTAAGAGGTCCAACAACAAAGGAGTAAAATAATGTTATATGCACAAATGTGTGTTTCCATGGATATTTCAAATCCTTTTCCAAATCCCACAAAAATAAGATCAACAAGTGGATTATGAAACATGTTGCATTCCAATATCAAATTTTATGAGGTATGGAACATAGAAAATATTGTAAAGTGAAAACAATTGTAAAAGGGATGGAAATTTTTGATCATGATACAAACATCAACATGAAGCAAGGAGATCATATTGTAGAGGAAACTAGCTTAGATCAAGGATTTTTGTAATCCCAAAAAAGTGGAAAGTAATACCCTATAGCTTATCAAATTGAAAAATCTGGTATGCTTCATTAGAGAAACTAAAAATGATGCAAGGGATGATGAATTGTAGTGTACAAATTTAAAGTAGAAAATAGATGATAATTCAAACTATGAACAAATTAGAAAATAGAAAATATCTATGAGGATGAAAGCATTGTTGGGAATGGAAAAAGTAGAGAAAAATTCTCAAAGTACAAACAAAGAGAAAGAAAACTTAGGGGATATTGATTTGGGAAACTAGAAACACATATTACAAGTGTTAGTGAGAAATGGATCTAATCCCACAAATAAGAATAAAAATGGATGATGCATATGTTACCTTGGAATATTAAAGGTATGAATAAGGGCGTTAAAAAACAAGTATCAAGGAAAATAGGTAAATTATAGTCCTAAATTTATTTTAATACAAGAAACAAATATATATTGTTACAAATATAAAGATGCATTTAAAAATATTTGGAAGATAGGGGATTATCTAGTGGTTTCTCCTATAGTAGGTTTAGGAGGTATTACAACAATATGGGCCAATCACAAATGAGATGAACAATTGCTAGAAGCAACAAAAAATTGGGTTACTAATATTTTTTTTGGAAGAAAGAGGAATATATCAAACTTATAGTCATTAATGTATATGCCTCATCTATAGTTACTCTTCTTGATAAATTTTGGAAGGATAATGATTTAATTGTTTCAAATTCAATAATGATTCATAATTGTGATTAATGGATTCTTGGGGAGAATTCAACATAGTTTTCCATTTTTTAAAGAGAAGGATGTTTTTCTAGGGTTGTTTAAGTTAATGGAGATTTTTGCTTTTTTTGTCAATTTAAGTGGCCTTTGGGGTGATATTCCTTAAATATTTCAATAGACACGATTGGATGGGTTTTTTCTATCTAATACATGATCGCATATAGAGTATACAATCTCTCTAGGTATTTTATTATGAGCAAGATCAAATCACATACTCATTACTTTAGGATGTGATCTAGTCTATAATGGTCATCCAAAGCCATTTTGTTATATTATCTAGAAAGATAAATGAAGATTTGGAATGTCAAATTTATTGACAGCATATTTAAAATAAATAAATTAAATCCAAGTTCAACAATTCACAAGAGATAGTAGAAATCAACAAATGAACTAGGATACTTATGTGCAAAAATAATAATTACTTTCTATCATAATGTCTCACAAATATAAAGAGTCCAAAAATATAAGGAGAAATGCCTTAATAAATAGGATAAAAATATCAATTATTTCATCCTACTACAAAATTAAATTTATCTTTTCAAAGAATAAATAATATTTCAACCCAGATGGAAAAACTATTGAGAAAGTGTTGAAAGATTAATATGATTCATGGCTAAGGCTAACATTGAATGATGTAATTTTGTATAGGCCTAAGGGAAATCATTATACAATCTGTTTAATTTATTGTAATATTTTATTATGGAAGCCCTATGAACCATGGTTAATCTTATTATGGCTAAAACCATCTTATAAACTTGTAATTAACCTTAAAATCCTCTTGTTATTTTGACTTAGGTTAAATTCATTTATTTAATTTGGGCATTAGGTATTGGTATAAATATGCCCCACCCACTCCATCTATTGTATCGAAGTGTTGTGATTCCTATCCATGGAAAGTATAGTGATTATTTATGGTGGTTATAGGCACCCCATAATTTATATCTCTTATTTCTTTATTTTTGTCTTCTATGATTTCTATATAATATGTGAGTGGATGGATTGCTTCTATTTGTTTTTGAAAAATATTATGAATTTCAATATGATATTAGAATGGATATGGAGCAACGTCATTTGGTCATATAGAAAGTTAGCTTGGAACCTCCAATCCTTCTTTCAATATTTAAGATGATATTTTTCTCAAAGTTCCATAATTATTTCTTGCACATGGAGTGATGAAAAGTCTATCCTTTTTTTGTAATTTTTTCTTTCGACCTTTTGTAGAAATTATGCTATCTCCAATTCTTTGTTGTTGAAGAACATGTGCTTATACTGAGAGGGGGGTGAACAGTATAACATAAAAAAAAATCCTAAATAGAAGCATCAGCATAAATGAAACCATAAACATCACACAAAGCATCACACACACAAGAGACACAAATTTAACGTGGTTCACCCAATGTGGGCTATCTTCATAGAGAAAAAATTTCTTTTAAATATTTCTCAAATGATCTCTTGGGAATCCTTCCCAAATTACAATGTTTATGGACCTCGATCCAAAGGAGATTTTGATCCCCTAATCTCAATTTCGTGGATCTCTTCCATAATAGAACTATTACTCCTTCTGCTCTGGCTAGTGATCTTCTAGAAGACTCTATCTTTATGCTGCTCTAACTAGTGGATCTCTCTCCACTTGAAGACTTCTCACTCAGATCTATCTTTAGTTGTTCTGGCTGCCAAATCTCTATCCACTGAGACTCTGTCCTCTATACTTTGTCACCTCCAAAGCTTTGTCTCAATACTGTACCAAACACAGTTTCGTTGGTCTAGCATAATTTTGTTCAATCTCTTGCACTAAACATAATACAGTCAGTCTAGTATAATTTTGCTCAATAGGTTCACTCAGAACCTGCTCAAATATGATCAATAGGTTCACACAAAAACTTGTCTAAATTTTCTCAATAGGTTCACACAAAACCTGTATAAATCTTCTCAACAAATCCTCTCTAGGACTTGCTCAAATCTGCTTAGCAAGCTTTCACAAAAGCTTAACTCAAATCAGTCCACAAGCCTTCTCAAAGACTTGTCTCAATCACATAGAATCATAAAGAGAATTGTTAGAGACTCAATATGTTCTAAGCTCAATGTACAATCAATATATCAAATCAATCTCATAGAAGCATAAAGAGAATTGTTAGAGACTCTATATGTTCTATACTCAAATCCCAATCTCAACTCAATAGAAGCATAAAGAGAATTGTTAGAGACTCTATATGTTCTATGCTCAAATCTCAATCTCAACTCAAATCAGAATATTGAATAGTTTGTTTCTAGAAACTTGAACAACCACATACATCCACTTGACTAGTCTTAACCACCTCAACTCAACCAATCAACTCAAGGAACAATCCTTCCTCACAAACCCTAGTCCAAGCATGTATTAACCAACTCAAAATATTTCCAACAATGCTCAATCACAAGTTTCACATAACAAAGATACTTATGTTCTTTTCTAGATCATGTTCAAGTTCATTTCATCATCAATGGGCTTCAACAACAATGCTAATGAAACAAGGTTTAAATACAACTCACAAATCAGAAAACCTTGAAGCATTCAACCAACCATCTTCACAAAGGAAACCATAATCAATCATTTTCTCTCCAATGATATTTTAGAAATCAACCACCACAAAAAATCAATAGGAGAATGTGCCCATACCTTTTTTATGCCAATAAGTTGTCCATAAATTCTGCCACACTTAATCACAACTTTCCTTTTCAATATTAATAAGGGTTAGTGGTCTTTAAATAATCACAATAAAAGCATAACTTAATTTACACCCTTTTTACTCCAACTGTAATGTCCCCATTTTTCATATTTTTATTATACATAGTTGTGGAGTGGAGTCTTGATGTGTTTTGGTGTGTTAAGAGTATTTTTGGTGAAATTTGGCAATTAAATAATAAAAAGGGGGAAATGAGGGTGTATGCCCCATTAGGAGAATAAATATCATTTTATTATTGTTTTCTAAGGTATTATTAAGTGAAATCAAAAAGTGCCACCTCAATAAAGAATTAAAAGAATGTCTATATAAAGAGGAGTAGGGGGCTCATTTGGGGGATCTTGGATTATTTTATCTCTTCTACATTGTTGTATTTGGCTTTGTAGCTTATACACTTTTCTCTTATGGACGAAACCCTACGAGCGAATTCTCTTTTGCGGAAAAAACCCTTCAAGGGATAGCTTTGAGGACGAAAACCCTCTTGGCTAGAAACCTAGGACGAAAACCCTAGAGTTTCTTTGAGGTAAATCCAGCTAGGGTTTACAATTGGGTTTATTGAGACATTCTGCATCATTTATTGAGGATTTCTTGGGCAGCATTCATATCAGATTTGGGGAGATCATATTTGGGGTTTTGGTAACCCTTCTTGGTGTGGTATTTCAGATTTGGTGTGGCATTATAGTTTCAGATTTTTGCAGCAGAGTTTAGCAGTTTTGTGGTTGGGCATTTGTGAGTTGTTTTCATTCAATAATTTAGCAGAGGTTGTGTTGTTTGTTCAGCATCCAAGATTTTATATTAATGTTTTGGGTATGATCTATGTAATTGTGATTCCAGGAAAAATAAGAAAAATATTGTGGTATGTTTGTGAGAAATCTTAGAGTTTTGTGGTGAACTTTTCTAGGTATTTGTAGACCTTATTGATATCTGCATGATTCAGTCTTTTCTGGGTATTTGTAGATCTGATTGATATCTGCATGATTCAAAATTTTATTTGATATAAATTGCATAGTTAGGGTTTTTCCTTAGTTGGCACATTACACCAACTTCATAAACACATCCACCAAAGTATATTTTAATAAAAACCCTTATTAAAAATAACCCACAATAAATCTCTCAAAATCACTTTAACAACAACTCCTTATTTCTCCTAAAATCAATTCTCCATTTCCATCAAAATAAAACATAAATCAAATATGCTTTTGCAATAATAATCACAGCCCTAATGATAAAATTTAATTCCCATTAAATACCTTATAACTCCAAACTTTAGGGCTAATAAAAATTATTAAAGGCAAAAACGTAAATACCTCTCAAGGGGATTCGAACCCCTATCCGCCACACATCGCAAGCGTCTTAGCCGTGGCTAAGATTCCAACCAAGCCAAAGCGCTCATTGGAAAAGCAAATGCCAAAAGGACCTTTAGTCTTCCTTTGCCTGCCGCAAAGGACAAAGTGCCAAAACGCTTCCCACACACTATCGTCAAGGGGATTCTATCCCTAATATTTGCGCTGCCCACAGTTTTAGCAAAATTGATATGCCAATGCGCCACACCTCATACCACGTTTGAGATTTCCAAATTGTTGTGCTTTCTTCGCTGCTTCCTTTTCAACAATTCGCACGAGCTCTTTCGAATTCCAAGGCAATTAACACACGAGAGCAAGGATGATTATTTGGTTTAATTGCCACCCCTTTATATAGTGTTTAATAACACTTTGAAGACATCGACGAAAATATTAAAATTGTATTTTCATGATGACATCGACGGGAAACTTTCCATTTAAATTTGAATTTAAATTTTAAATAATTAAAATTTAAACCAAACATTAAAACTCAAATAACTCCATCATCGGGGCACCTTTTTCGACGAAACGAAAGCCCAATGTGGGTTTTAAGAAAAACCCAAATCAAATATGTTGTCCATGGTTTTAAATAAAACCTTTTATTTTCCCTGCCTTGGTTTTCACAAAAACCCTTCATAGATCCTTTTGACATTTATTGCTCTATTGACATCAATGGCAACATTTCAACTTAGGGACTCAAAATGTCCAACAATTGTCATTGAAGCCCTCACCCAAATTTAAAATTTTTTTTTTGCTCTCTAGTTTGCAAAGGAATCAAAGTTCTTCAAAGTGGCAAAGGAAGAATTTTTTGAAGTTGAATTAATTTTTTTTCCCATAGGTGTCTTAGCAAGAAAAAAGACACAAATTTGCATGCATTTTCTTTTGTCACCTCTTCTCAAACATGTTATCAAGTCAAAGAGTGTATGCTATAATACATCAGAAGGGGATGTCTAGGATGGATAGCATATCAAATATTAATAGCATTGCTTAGATGGATTCAAGGTTCATTTTACATGATTGTTTTTTCTCACTAATATCCTACAATGGAGGTAGAAATAAGATGTTTTGTTCCACCATGATAGATATGGAAGGATGGCATCCTAGTCAAAAGATACCTTGCTTGGGCATAGAAGAAGAACGGTCGTAAGTTTGAATCCCATATCACCCTTTTTGTAAAGATCTTCTAACTATCAAAATAGATCATGGTTTGTAAGGACACCTTTAATATTTTGATAGGCATATGGTGATAGCCATACTGGACAATGGAATCATCTTAATAATAGGAGGTTAAAATGTTGAATCCCATTAGATTTAACCTTTAGGTTTTCCTCTAGTTCACAAAATAGAGGAAAGTTGAAGTTTACTTGGATATATTGCATGATAAATCCCAATGCAAGTATTGGTGACTTGGATAGAGCAATGGCTTTAGAAAACAACCCACCTAGATTTGATTTTCAATAACATAATTTTACATTATTGGATTTCAGTTTGATGTGGCGGCCAAAATGGCACCATGGTGTGCCATGTATTGCACCTTCTTCTATATTTATAAGACCTTAGTTAATTGAAATATGGACCTTGTTGCAGTTGTAATAGCTTAGGTGTGCTAAACTAGCAAAATAACAATGGAAAACACCAATGAATCATAGGATGCCAAGTGGAAACAAGCGATTGATTTTTTATTCTCTAAGGTTTGGGACTTTAAATTTTGTATTTTTGAGGTCCATTAGAGCAAAAAAATTGGAGGCCATAACTTTTGCATACAAAAGTGTTTTGATCCTTTTTTATAAATCATATAATATTTTGAATTTTACACACTAGTGGCATTATTTTAAGGACTTGTTACAGTGTTTGGGGTCAGATTTTGTAAGATGGATCATTAAAACCTAGTCACTTATCTCAATGGATAAAATTATAGAATTTGATCAATCCAAATGATTGGCTTATTATTAAATGAGAACCTATAGTACATATTTCAATAAGATAAAGTAGTAGCACTTCATGAAGAAACTTTCCATAAAAAGGAAAAAGAAGCTCTTGGCCTATTTTTCTTGGCCTATTTTTCTTGGCCTATTTTTCTTGTTGATTAAACTAGAATTGCTTTCCCATGTCAAATAGGGGAGTGAACCTATTAAGGTGTGATCAAAATTGCACAAGTTAGTAGGGAAATAAAATAAAATTGAAGTAATTTTCTTGGAATTAGAATTTTCTTCTCTCAAATTAGTTGATTTTAATAACGTTGAGGACTATATTGCAAGATTTAAGGCATTGAAAACAGATTTTGCATCTTTTAGAGACAAAACAAAAAATGATACGTAATGTGTGAATATTATCCTTACTAATATCTATCCTTTTGATATGTTGAACCTCATGGTTCATATGATTACTATGTTTTTGGAATCTCAAAAAACTCTTACTCTTGATAAATTTGTCTTTCCTATTTCATTTTTAGGTGGCAATAAGGAAATGTGGTGGTACTTCACAAATACAGGCTCATGCAAAATAAATCAAACCTAAGGAGGCTAAGACCTAGGGGTCCAAGGGCTATGTTAAGTCTTGAAAGAAATCAAATACCATTTTCAAATACTACAAGAGGAAAAGACGTCCAATGAAGAAATGTTTGCTAAAATTTCAAAGGATTGAAATTCAATTTCTAAAGATCAATGGATAACTTTTATATGATGAGAGGAATTCATAAGGATCTACCTCAACTACAGAGGCCCGCTAGAGCATCTATTATGGTTGTAGGAATATATTATTGTTACTAATGTCTTATCTCCTTGGCCCCTAAAGTCAAGTTAGGAGGAGGTATTGAAAGTATAATCTGATTCATGACCAAGGTTGATATTGTATGACATAATTTTGTATAGGCGTAAGGGCAATCATTGTGCAATGTCTTTAATTAATTATAATATTCTATTATATAAGCCTATCGGCTACGATTAACGTTGTTATGGTTAAATCTATATTATAAACTTGTAATTAACCTTAGAGCCTTCTTGTTATGTTGAAGTTAAATTTATTTATGTAATATGGGGATTAGGTATTGGTATAAATACTCCTCAACCACTCCATCCATTGTATCAAAGTGTTATGATTCATATCCATAAATAGCATAATGATATTTTATGGTGCATATGGGCACCCCATAATTTATGTCTCTTATTTATTTCTTTCATCCTTTTACACTTTTTGTATAATATTTGAGTGGATGGATTGTTTTTGTCTATTTTTAAAAAATATTGTGAATTCCAATAGGAAGAAAAAGATATTAGAAAGTAATTAATTATTTCAAAGATATTCTACCAGAAATAGGACAAGATAAGAAGGCTCATGGTAATATTTTACAAAATATTCCATTGATTATCACACAAGAAAAAATAAAAAATTGATGAGAAAGATCTCTATGAAGAGCTACATGAGGCAGTCTTATATTTCCACTCTTATAAGACACTAGCCCCATTGGATTTCTTACAAATTTTCTTTTAAAAAAAATTAGGATTTATTATAGAGAGATATGTTGGTTATGGTTGAAGAAACTAGGAGAATAAGGTTACCATAAGTGAGATCAATTTCAATTTTATTGCATTGATTCCCAAGAAAGATGAGATAAAATATTTTGATGTTTTTTACCCAATAAGCCTTTGCAACCTGATTTATAACATAATTTCAAAATATATGACAAATAGATTGAAAATAAATCTAGATTATATTATCTTCAAGAAACAAGGTGGTTTTGTTCATAGTAAAAAAATACTTGATGGTATAATCATTACACAAGGGGCTATGTGTTTTTTTTTATTCCATGAAAAAACCAGGTATGCTTTTCAATAAGACATGAAAAAATGTATAATATGATTTGTTGGATTTTTTTGTAGGATATTATTAGAAGATTTAGTTTTGATTAAGATTGGTATGAATGGATTAGATGTTATAGTTATTGGCTTTTAAGCCTTACTATCTCAAAATATCATAGGTCCCAATATAAGAAGATACAATATTATAGGTAAAAATATCAATAATCAAGAGTGGAATTATATATGTGAGCAATCAAATATATATCTAGGCCAATATAATAATGAAAATAACATTCAATTATAATATCAAATATGAATGTAAAATGGCCAAAATCATTCATGTACATGCATGAAGAATACTTACAATATGAATTACTCAAAAATCTATATACAAGCTTTATTATCAATGCTTTCTATGTGGTGATAGATATAGACCATCTTTCCTTACATTTTATGGGGTTTTATCTCCATAATATAGCCATAGTAATATGACTCTTCAGTACCTATCTATTAAACTCCTCACATAACTGGGAGATGTGATATTTCCTATTCTTGACCTTTGGCTTCTCATCTTGCCACTTGTATACTAGACTCTTCACTCTCTTCTTACATGCATACTTGACTCTATGACACTCTTCTACATGACTCTTACTCTCCTACATGCACTCCTAATATAAGATACTTGTGTGCATCCTCACATTACATATTTGCACACTTACATACAAGACACTTGTACACATTCTCTCAATACACACTTGTACTCTTACTTACATGACACTTGTGCATTTTCTACACATTGATACTTACATAAAAAGGGAAATATAAATAATTCATCTAAACTAAAGACTCAACTCTAATTAATGACATATTTACATTTGTACCATGAAGGTACCATGGGGATACATTACCATGTACCAAATAATGTTATATTCTCCAACAATAGCATTCCAAAATATTTTATTTAATCAATGGATCATTTTTGGACACTTTAAATCACCGCATGGACTTCACCAAGGTAACATACTATCTTTTTTTCTTGCCACTATTCTTTTTGAGGCATTAGGAAGAGTTTTATCAAAGGTAAAGGTGGACAAAGATACTCAAGTTGCAATGAATGATCCCTTCAAATATCATATTTTCTTTAATATGACACTTTAATTTTGTGTCATACCTTAGTTAATGAGGTCATGCAATTAAAATAAATACTATTACACAATCAAAAGGTTGCTAAATAGTTCAAATATATGAAGGTAATATCTTGGAAATGTCATCATATCTATAGAGAAGAAAATTTGTAGCAAATTAGAAGGTAATTGGCCAAGGGAGATTCTATCTCTTGACTAAAATGATATCAATGAGTTGATAGAGGAAATGTAGTATTTTGAGGAAGATGAAACATATCTTTGATAAAAAGGTAAATTTAATATGATGTAATCGACCAAATAATAAATATAATGTTTTGATATTTTAATGGGAACAAAAATCAAAATTTTAACCTTCACAACACTTCAAATATGTTTTTACCCTCCAAATAAAGGTAATATAAAAATTACCCTTAATAAAAAATTGAGTTTTTTTTTTTATTCTTCATATTTGAAGTGGAGGCACAATAGAGGGAGTAGTTCAACCTATGCTTTAAAGAGCAGCTTAAAATTATACCCTTAAAAACTAATATATAATACATTATAATAAAATAATAAATAATATTTTAATTATTTTGGTAAAAAAATGTAGATTACAAAATTCAAATAGAAGATATACATCGTCTGTCTTTCTATAGGCACATGCTTTTGATCTAGGATTTAGCAAAATATGTAATGTTACATTCTTTATCAACTACTCTACTATAGTAACCCATGTATAAAAGAAACAACCTAATACAGTGAATTATAGCACTAAATACATCTAATTTTGCTACCATCAAGAGATAGGATAGAGAGAAGATCTTCCCTAGTCTGTGTTGCCCACCATCTAGGGGGATAGTCATAACAAGTGAGGTTGCCTTTGTCTAGAGCCTAGTTGGCCATCGTATCTACAACTTTGATTTGTTCTCTAGGAATGTGATTGTATTCCACAGACAGAAAGCTTATATGTACCATGTTAATCTTCTCTATGATTATCCTTAGTCTCTAGTCAAACTTTCTATTCTCCCTTGGATTTTTTATATGGTTGATCATGACTTGTGAGTCATAGCCTATTTGTACCTTCTTCTAGCCTACCTTAACTGCCTCCTGGAGCCCTCTAAGGATGCCACAACCATCTGCTAGGTTGTTCAAAATAAAACCAAGATTTTTTGTAAAGGTCAAAATTGGGGTCTCATTCAACTGTCTTCCTATCCCTCCCACACTAACTCTTCTTGGATTCCCCCGTGATGTTCCATCTATGTTAAATTTTTCCCAATCCTCTAGGGAGGTTGACACTTTTCCTTTTTGACTACTTTCGAGTGCCTTATGGTTGCCATTTTTTTATTAATAGCCTTAGGAAGAATTTTTAATCTGTACATGATCTGTTCCAATTATTGGTGGGATTTTTTGGGATACTTCAATGTATGTTGGATTGTCTCTACTATGTTGGCTATGGTCTTTTGCTAAATATAGTGGATTTCCTTAGACTCTTGTTTGAATATGTTCCAAAGTAGGAGAGTGGTTCCTACCCATACTATTGCCTAACATACTGATCTACTTCATCCTGTGTAGTCCATTCCCTTCACATATGCTCTAGGGTGGTAAAGCCAAACCAATTAATACCAAGTAAGATAGCCATCATCTTCCACAACTTTGAGGCTATAGGACATTCAATAAATAAGTGGCAGAGTGTTTCGAGGTTCTCCCCACACATCTCACACCTAAAAGGACCATGGTAGCCTCTTCATAAGTTGTTCCTCTATTAGTACCCTTTTATGTAGAATAATCCAAATGAAGAATCTCAACTTAGGCCATAACTTGTGTACCCATATTTGTTTTAATAAGGCTCAAAGCAATTTGGGAGTACTTTAGCATAAAACTGCATATCCACTTGCTTTTGTATACTCCCCCTAACTCGTGTTGCCCCATCTAAGAGAATATTCTACTTGAGACCAAGAAAGTGATCTCATTTATAGATTTTTTTGGATGTTGATCGTGTGCCTCTCTAGGATTTGAATTGGTCATTCAACTTTGGTGACCCAGTTTCTCCCAACTTCAGAATTTCTAGTCTAATACCTATAATATTTTACTACTTTTATCCAATTTGCTCTGTGTAGTTATTCCATGAAAGGTATCCATTGTGGAAATTGAGCCACAGAAGGTTGGTGCCCATCCTAAGATTTTTATAAAATTTTGCATGTTGAACATTGTGAATTATCCAAAAGAGTTTATTCTTTATTATCTCCTCTCCTGTCCTCAAAACTATTAAGATGGGGGATCATTTTCTAGGTAGTTGGTATCAAATAATGGTTGTCAAAATTCTAGCCTTGGATTACCATAGTTTTGTCATGACTGGCCAATAATCTGAGCCTGCATTATTTAATATATTCACCCTAGAAATGTGGCCATAGATTAAAACATTATTTGATAGTAGGAATATATCTAATCTTTCTAGAATGTAAGCATATCCTTACCTCTTATTATACAAGGTCATCAGACCATTGTCTGACCTGACATCCACAAGATGGAGGTTTTTGATGTATTCCTTCATGAGGTTTATGCTCTTGTTTAAGCTACTATTTCCCCCCAACTTCTCTTCCAAGGACAATATGATATTAAAATATCCTCCTATCAAGGTCCATGCTTGATAAAATTGGGTAATAATGTAGTTTATGTTCTTCCATTGTCTATGTTTCTCCTCTAGGCTAGTAGGTGCATAAACATTCATGCAGAGCATAACTTGGTTTGATTTCCTACTTTGAGTTGCTACCACCAAGAGACCCTAGCTACCCACCACTTGGTGAATAACTACCTCTTTAGGGTCCCAAAGGCATGCAATACCTCTTGATACCCCTTGGGAGTTGAGGGATTCCATTCTTCTAGCAAGACACACTTTCTTTGCAATTATCTCCATCTCTTCCACCGACACCTTTATCTCCTAAAGGAAGACAAGTTATGGTCGATTTGTCTATATCATTCTTCTAATTTCATTATGTTTTGAGGGACTCCCTTTGAGTCCTCTAATATTCCAATAAATGATTTTCATCAGTATTGGGGGCTAAATACGTAAGGACATTGACCTTACCTTTTGTAATTAGCTTTTCTCATTTTTTTGCCACATGGTGTTGATTAGTATTGCATCCTACCTTTTGATTGGTGTCTATTTTCATCTTCTTACTTGTCTCCTTGTTCACCCCTCCTAATTCTAGAATAACATCCAACCCTGGCATATGTGTGTACAATACTAGGGTATTGTTGGTAGATCTAGTGAGGTCTTCCCTAGGCTATGGGTTTTTTGTAGTGTCTACCTTTAATAGATTGCTACTCTTATTTTTATTTTCCTCCTTGTTTTTGTGTTGGTAGTTTGTTGGTTGGTTTACTACTTCCTATTTGTTGCTCTACATAACTAGGGTGGTGTTAGGGGTGCTATTTACCTCTTCTAGCATAGATTCCTTCCTCCCACCATGGAACTATGTCTCCAATACTTTTATCTCCATTGTATCCTCCTCATCATCCAAAAGGTCATCAATGGGAATATTGCTAAACATATTTTTAACACCACTACTTGATTCCTCATTACCAATTTCTTTTGGATATTTTTTTGGGCACTTGAAACCCTTTAGGATTTTTTTCCTCTTTTTCATGCTTTAGGATCTTATGTGAACAATATCTTACTAAATGGTCATATTCATGGAATATTCTACAGTGAAAAGGTATGTTCTCATAATCCACCTTTTGCTACCATGTTTCCTCCCCAAATTATAAAGTGATCTTTTTTGGGAGGGGTTTGTTAAAATATATTAGGACACATATCTAAGCATAAATAATTTGCTCAAATTTATATGTACTATCAACAACCATCATGAGTGTTCCTAGGGTATTCCCAATTGCCAAAAAAATATCAAATTTCAAAATTCTACTAGCAAGCCAAACAACCTCACCCAAACTAGTGTTGTGGATGGCATCTCTTCCCCCTATTTGAATTTAGTATGCCAAAATTTCATAAGGAGGCATTCACTTCCAAAAAATCATGACCTCCTTTGGAATATTTGCTCCCTATCTTCCTCAGAAGCAAAAATAACAAGAAAATAATCATTAGGGTATGCAAAGATTTAGAACTCACCTTTTGTTTGCCATTGTTTAGTAGCTTATAGTTTAAATTTTGAAAGGGTCAATCTGAATCCCATAAATCGACATATCAACCCTCTCCTCTCCATGTCTTCTATTATGTTCTAAATTTCCTCCATATTCACCTTCACTATCAGGGAACCATCCATCGCCTTTGAACACCCTGTCATAGTTTTCTTGGGATCCATCTTCGACATCCTCAAAGGTCTTTGTGGTGCCCTCAAGTTATTTATCACATTTGGTTGGGGTTGTTCCCAAAAAAAGGCATCCCTAAAATTTATTTTTCTTGGTAGCTCCCCTGACTCCTTCCCCATATTGGGTATTGGTACAATCGACCACTTTTTATAATTTACCCTCAAAACAGTCTTGCTCATGTTCAGGACCATATCCATTTTTCTCGCTTCAAGTTCTCTGATCTAGTCTACACCATGAAATTTATTTCTGGTTCTCTTCGACCTTTATCCTCATTTTTGTTGAAGATTGTAATCTCCCATCTCTTTTTGCACTATGAACTGGAAGTGCTTGTTGCTTTTTCCTTTGCTTTGTGTGGCTTGTAAAAATTGGTTGTCTATTGTATTTTGAATCCATTGCATTTCCTTGAACTATGTCATTTTCTTATTGAGATCACCTCGTCTAAAATTTTCTATTGGCCATTAGGGCCAACAGGCCATCCCCTCTTTATTTTCTCTACAATTTTATTCGAAACCCTTCAAAATCCTCATCCCAAATCTCTCCCACCAATCTTCCTATCCTAAGTTCTTTTGCTTATTGAATTGATTGTTTGTTGATATTTATCTTCAAATAATGAATAAATATTATTAGATATAAAAAATAGAAAGAAAAAGAAATGAAAAATTATATTGAACATGAGAAAAGTATTATAATCTTATATTAAAAGAAGATATGCTAATCAATATTAAAATCATGTTTTGGTTCTATATTTTTATATTATTCAAGTAAATTTTTCTCATCTTTTGTGAGATTTGGATGGATTAAAATCCGAATAAAAATGAATTTTAGTATATTAAAACTTATTTTGGATGATACTTACAACCAAATGTACTATATCTTTTACTTAAATTTGATTATAACATTATTTTTTAATCGTCTATTGGTCACTGATTGAAACTTTAATGTTTTTAGAAAAGCATAACCAAAAACTCATTTCCCTTATTTATTAGCTATAATTTTTTAAAACTTTTTTTTAAATGATTTGAAAATAAGGGTTTTGAAAGGATTGTCCTTTCCCTTTTACATCAAATTAAGGCTATATAGCCTATTCGGTGTGGACTACATCATTCTTATGTCTCAACCATTGAACCAAGACCTTTGACATTTTTTAAAAACTTTTAATTTACCATGAAATTGGCTATTAAAGGTAAATAATCTTCATTCATTAATTTGTTTTTATATTATATTTATATTTATCATATTTGTTTTAATAATGACACTTTAATTTTATGTCATCCCTTAGTTAATGAGGTCATGCAATTTAAATAAATACTATTAGACAATCAAAGGGTTCCTAAATAGTTCAAATATATGAAGGCAATATCTTGGAAATGTTATCATGTTTATAGAGAAGAAAAGTGGTAGCAAATTAGAAGGTAATTGACCAAGAGAGATTCTATCTCTTGACTAAATTGATATTAACAAGTTGAGAGAGGAAATGTAGTAGTTTAAGGAAGATGAAAAATATCTTTGATAAAAAGATAAATTGAATATTATGTAGTTAATCTAATAATAAATATAATGTTTTGGTATTTTAACGAGAACAAGAATCAAAATTGCAACCTTCAGAACACTTCAAATGTGTTTTTACCCTCCAAAGAAAGGTAATATAAAAATTATCCTTGATAAAAAAAGTCAAGTTTGTTTTTTATTATTCATCTTTGAAGTGGAGGCACAATAGAGGGAGTAGTTTAACCTATCCTTTAAAGGGTAGCTTAAAATGATACCCTTAAAAACTAATATATATACTATTATAATAAAAAAAATGAATAATTTTTATTTGTTTTTTTGTTTTTATCGGAGAGTTGCTTACAACCACACTATTTTTAGTAGCGCATTCAAAATAAATATTATTAGATATAAAAATAGAAAAAAAAAATTGAAAAAGTATATTGATTGTGAGAAAAGTATTATAATCTTATATTAAAAGGAATATAAATTGACTAAGAAGAAAAACTAGTCAATATTCAAGTCCAACTTGGAAATATAACACCAACAAATTTTTCAAGAAGCATCTTTTGGTTCTGTATTTTTATATTACTCAAGTAATTTTTTTCTCATCTTTCGTTAGATTTGGATGGATTAAAATCCAAATAAAAATGGATTTTAGTATAATAAATCTTAGTTTGGATGATACTTGCATACAAGCAAATGTAGTATATATTTTAAGTAAATTTGATTATAACATAATTTTTTAGTTGTTTATATGTTGGATATTGATTAAAACTTTAATGTTTTTAGGAAAGCATAATCAAAAATTCATTTCCCTTATTTATTAGCTATAATATTTTTAAAACTTTTTTTTAATGATTTGAAAAGTAAGATTTTGAAAGGGTTGTATTTTCCCCTTTATATTATATAAGGTTATATAGCCTCTTCGGTGTCATCAATATTTGAACTTTGGTATGGGCTACATTGTTCGTATGTCTCAACCATTGAACCAAAGACCTCTTTAACATTTTTTAAAAACTTTTAATTTACAATAAAATTTATGATTTAAAGGTACATAATCTTCATTCATTAATTTGTTTTTTTTTTTTTTGTTAATTATAGTGTTTGTATTTATAGCGGGTTTTAACAAGGATCCCAAAACCTGATTACATAAGAAATGGGCCTAGGGCATCAATCCCTTGAAACTGAACACCAAAACAGAAATTCCGCCCGGCGATAACGATAAGCATGAAACAATCCCTCTCGGCGGGAAACAAACAAATAAGAAAGAAAGTGGTTTCGAGATCCCGCCCGGTGGGAGTAGCCAAAAACCACCATCGAGAAGATCCCGCCGACGAGAAGCAAAGAAAAACCGTTACAATAAAATCCCGCCTCGCGAAAGCAATCAAAACCACCATAAACGGTCCCGCCTAGCGGGAAGCAACGAGGAAATCCCGCCATCCGGAAACCAGCGAGAAAGAAAGGATCCCGCCTCGCGGGAAAACCGACAGATTTGGCGGATCCCGCCCTGTGGAGAAACCATCCCGCCTACCGGAAAAACATTTCGTTCAGCGAGAGCCATCACGCAACGACGACCGACGAGAGAGGATCCGACCCATCAGGAAGTGACCAGAGAGTTGCACCACAAGGAACCCGCCCCGGGAAAACAGAAGAGGATCCCAGCAGCAGGGACCAAGAATCCCGTCCAAGCACAGAGCCCACCGAGGATTCGCAAGAAAAGAGGGAAGTTGTCCAAACCCTAAACCGTCACCTCCACCGCACCGAGAAACGTAGGGGACCAGATCCACGCGAATAACCTGCAAAAAACCCCAGGGGGAAGCCTGAGGGAAAAAGGGAAGGGATCCCCAACCAAACAGGGATCCCTGGGAAGCACCAGTCTGAAAAAACAACCAAGGAAACCCTAGCCGGCCGGGAGGGGCGCAGATAGTGGAAAAGGATCTCCCCCCAGGAGATCATCTGCAAACAACCACTCCCCGGGAGGGATGACCTAGATTGAGCCAGGGACTGGGCAGGAACCAGGAGCCATGGGAGGGGGAGCAGGGGAGGGACCAGAGCCCTCCCCTCTCTACTTTCTTCCCTCCATTAATTTGTTTTTATATTATATTTATACTAACCATTTTCTATATGTTTAAAAATTAATCATTTTCTATATGTTTAAAAATTAATTAATGAACTTATATATGAATTTTTTTAATTAAATAATGAGGTCTTGATTGGGTCCACAAACTGATTACAATATTCTCCACAATAAGTGTCCACTCGTTACATCAAGTTATACAACCTTTTTGGTGTCATTGAGATTTGAACCTTGGTGTGGGTTGCATCATCAATATGTCTCAACCATTGAACCAAGGCCTCATTGGCAAACTTATACATGATTTAAAAAAAAAAAACTAAATATAATTAATAATATGTTAATTAAAATGATATTTCTCTAAGCTAAGGTCAAACTATTAAAATTGTTCATCTTCTATGGAGAAGATTGGTATAGAGTTTAAATGTGAGTAGTGGGTGTTTGACCTCAACTAAGTTATCTTGACTTCATTATGAATTAAAATCTATGACATTTTATTAAAAATACATATCAATTGAAATAACGCAATACTAATAAAAATATAATAAATAAGTGCTAATTAGATAGATATATTTGTACTAATATAACAAAATTAAATGTAAAGTAGTATATAAAAATTATACTTAATGGGTTTAGGGGAAGTTGTAAAAAACGAGTTCCACTCTATAAGATTTCACTTACATAGTGAACACCTTGTATAACCATAAGGACATTTTGAGGTATACGTTAAACTTATGGCAATGCATGGACTTAGGTTTTAAATAATCTTCCACCTAGAATTGAATGCAACATTAATATGGATCTAAACCCAACAAGATGTTAACTTTAATATTTTAATTATTAATGGGTCATAACTATTATCTCATATTCTATATGGTCTTGGTAGACTATTCTTTATTGAATGTTGTATTTTAGCTTGTTTTATTTTGTAGGTTGTCCCATGTATGTTTGTTTTGAATGTGTGATTGCTTAGTGTATGTGGTCTCTCTTGTAAAAGATTTGGGACTCCTTACAAAACCCCTTCTTCCACCCTTATCAAAAAATAATAATAATAGGTCGTACCTTTCAAGATTTATCTAGTCCATGATTTTCAAGGTGTCCAACGATTTATCCCGATGGGTTTGGCATAAGTGGTGTAAAGTGAGAAGTTCCATACCATTATCCAATGTTATAATCTTTACAAGAAGGGCACTTGGAGGTAATGGTTGAACTTGTATGTTTTTCATCCTTGATTTCTCCTTGCTTGTACAGTTTTTGTTCAATTACAAGATGATGACCTGGTCTAAATTATGAGGTAATATATCTTTTTTAGTAAGATATTCTCTTAGAGGTGATATTTTTCTTTTTGAATGTGACCATTGGGTTAATTTCATATTTCTAAAATTTTGTTCTCTCTAAGGTCTTGTCAAAGAATATCTATTATTCTTGTGTATTAAGTTTTTGATTCTTGATGAGTCTCGATGAATCAATTTCATCAATTCTCCTTTTTCAATCATTTTTTTATACATGCTTTTACCCATATGTCAGTTTTCTTTGAAATTGAGTATAAAGATAAAATATGGCACATCTTTAGAGCTACTAAATCTAGAATGGCCAAGACATCCTTCAAATCATGAATGCCTATTTGCATACTCTTGTCCCTTAAATCTAGATGTTAAAGTTAATCAAGAAGGTCGTCCCAACAACAATATGTTGGTAGCTTTAGTTGAAGAGAAATAGGTGTCTTCAAAGACACAATCACTTAAATATAAAACAAAATTGTTATACAAAGCAAGCAATAACATGAGCACAATTGAGGCTTTGGCCTCTCTTTGGGAGGTCCAAGGTTCAAACCCCATTCAATATGAGGGGACCGGAACCCCTCATAAAAACCTATGTAAACTCATTGAATCAAGTGGCATTAGCTCAACCGGTTAGATTCCTCAACATTCAAAGGAGACCAAGTTCGATTCTTGCCTAGAGATACATGGATAATATCCAAGCTTTGTTGTAATACCACTATATAGTGGTCATGTAATTCGAGGTGGGGCCTGTGTCAATCCCACATAACCAATTGAAAAAAACATGAGCACAATTGATTAAATTCCTTGACTTTCAATAAGAAGACCTAGCTTTAAATCTTATCGAGCAATACACACATAATTGCCAAGAATATTATTGTAATACCACTACGTGGTCACAATGTGATACAAGTAGGATTCAAAAGAATCTATAATGCTAATATGAAGTTGATAAAGGATTTATAAAGAAGGGCTTAGATCATATCAAATTGACAATTATGTCTCAATCCTACAACTATGAAATATAAAATCATTAATGGTATACCTTAGCCAATAATTAAGTGTCTTGTTTATTAAGTAATTTTACAAATCTACACAATAGTGTTTTTATAAACATATATAACTTATGTTTTGTCTCTCCCTTCAAAATATTAGATTGTCATTATCTTTTGACTCATCTTTATGAATAAGACTTCCAAAAAACAATGCATATAGCAAAGTTCTTTTTATATATCACTATTAGATACATAAAAATATGCAATTATGCCCTTTATGTCCAAATTCTCTCTTTCACTCGAAGTATATTATCCATGGATTCTTAAACGTCCAACATTTGGTTTCCAACCACTCTTTTTTTGGTATCACTTCTCATAAAAAATTTAATGAATCCTATTCAAAATATAATTGACATGAAAACCTCTCCAAAAAATGGCCCACAACCCTTGAGAACTGAGCATACATAGCAAAAGTTAAATTCCGTACCACTCTTCTTTTGGTGTCACTTTTCACGAAAACTTAATGAAAACCCTATTCCAAATGTAATTGACATAAAACAACACCTCCAAAAATTGTCCTACAAGCTTCGATAATGGAGCATACATGACAAAAGTCCCTACAACCAAATAAGGATTGGTTACTTCGCAATGTTCTTTCTGGTTATCAACCATTAAAATAAAGGGTTATATCAAAAACAAGTTGAGTGCTCTCTATTTGCATTTATATATCTTATTATAATATTTTGAAATAGCAGCCATGGTTTTGCTAACATAACCCTTCACCAAAGCTTAGAAGAAGATTTGCATTAACTAGTTATCCTATTTAAGGAATTATCTTCAATGTTTAAGGTTCATCTCTCTACTCTCATCTACATTTTCAACGCTTGAGCATTTTCTTTATATGTCAAACAAGTTGAGTGCTCTCTCTTCGCATTTTTATATCCTGTTGAAATATTTTGAAAGAGCAGCCAATAAGGGGTTGATGGTTTGGCTAACATAGCCTTTTCATCACAATTAATATTAATTAATGCTTAGAAGAAGATTTGCATAGACTAGTTATCCTAATGGATTAGATTTTAATGAATTCTCTTCAATGTTTGAATTTTGACCATACTCTCATCTTCATTTCCGATGCTTGAGCATTATTCTATATGTCAAAACATCGTATATTCATTTGTTCTTGCTAGTATGACAAATATAGTCAGTCTTTACCATGCACTAAATTTGCACCAGTAAACCAAACCTTGGGCACCTCACCAAGACATGCAATATAATTACAACCTTAATATATATTTATAATTACATTCACAGGAATGGTAGTGACACCTTTTTTTCCATTCACATTACAACAGCAAAATTGAAAGTTGCATGTAAAGAGAATATAATTGCAGTCATTTGTTATTGCCCTTTGTGACTTCCCCTCACTTTACATAGCTTCCCATAACCTGCATATACTCCTACACGGCAGACCTGGCATGCAGCCTTTTTTTTACAATTTAACAAATTCATCCTCTACAGTTCATGGCCTTAGTGATTTAACATATTGAATTGGTATTTTTTCTGAGGCTTAGGTTCACATTCATTAACAAATTTTGCATAAATACAAAACACTAAACAAAATTCCAAGTTAATTCCACCCATTAAGGCAATACTTGAATAAATGACTAAAGGTTAAAGGTGTACTTATACATGGGAAAACATAACAGGTTTACTTTAATGACAAAACCATGGAGAAAATGCCTAAGGTCCTGAGAGCAATGTGCTTAAATCTGCGTGCCCTGCTGATATTTCCTCTAATTCAATCTTGCTGTGACTTAAGAAATCAAAACTGCATCAAGGCAAGATGCAAGACATGGGCAAATTGATCAAGCACTCAATTAGTCTCAAATGAATTAGTAATATAGTTTGCTGGGACTATGGAGCGAGCTTTGTGAGTCCAGCATGCCCAAGTTCAGTCAGTTAATTGCCTAGAATTGTCACAGCCTAAAAATATTAGCAATGCCATGTCCACAAAAGAAAAGCTTGAGATTGAAGCTGAAATGTTTAGTTTTAATCTTAACATGAGGTCTATTTTGGTATGTACAAGCCGATCAGATTCACCTCCTTGAAACCAAAAACCAAACTATCCAAACATAAGATGAGAACCAAAAAAGAGAGCCAAAGGACTCGTAAGCAATTTTCTCATTTTTAACACCTTTTGATCACCAAAACTTGATATTGCATCAAATTTAAACTGAATTCTCTTTGTTCAAATTTGTACTTTCTTTGAAGCCATTTTCCTCTCCACCTGGCCAACACTGTTGTCCAGGATCACAAAGAAATGTGATCTCTACGTCAAACCTATTTTTATTTTTCACTGAACAAGAAAATGCATTTTCCACTTCATATAAATAAGAACCTTAAAAAAGTACATTTTCACACAGAATTTCCATTCAAGTTCGGGAATTTTTTTTTCTCTTATATTTATGATACACTTAATAAATGAGATATCTTTAAGAATGAAAATTCCATCAGTTACTCCCAACCGCTAATAGCTAGGGTAATCATTCCATCCACTTGCATGATACGTTCTGTCAATCCAAACATATCATTAATTTCACTTCACTTTACCAATTAGCGAATTGCAGGATTACAAGGAGCAGATTAGCTACATATACACCACTGCCTTTACTCCCATATGTGAATGGGAAAAATGTTGTACTACCACTATGTGGCCATGATGTAATATGGGTGAGGCCTCTTCAATTCCATAAAATATATATTTGTACATGAAATCATCACAGAATCTACGCCAAGACATACAAAATGTAAAACAAGAAGCTTATTCGTATGAGGTCCACAAGAAGCTACTAGTATATTTTGCACACATTGCATGATCATAGTACAAAATTACAAAAACCTTCAAACTACACAATCATCCACACTGGCATAAAGCCATCTACAAAGTTTGAATATGAAGGAGCATGTTATCTGTGTAGAACAAAAACTAAACTGAAGATCAAAGAGCCATGTCCAAGATTGTTTTAATCCTTCAATAGAAAAGTACAATTTCTAAACCTTGTATACAAATAAACATTAAAAATGTGCTAGGCATGGGAATACCATTAGTAGTGGAAAATAGACAGTAAAAGAATCATTCAAGATTACAGAATAGGATCTCCCCACTTCATGGGTGACTTCACTTCATTTCATTGCTAGACCACACAAGTTGAAGCCATTTTTTTATACTGCTTAAAGGGCATTACATCCTTAGCTTGATGTTTCAAAACACATAAAATCCATATATTTGTGTATCTAAACAAATATTGACCTTTACTGCAGATCCAGTCAACCAATATAAAACTGACCCACAAAGATTACCACAGAAACAAGAGAATATCAAACAATCCTGATTGTTGACATACTTAACTTGTTCCAAAGTCTGAAAACACAAATACCTCCAGCCATGATTTTCAATGTCATTCTAGATGCTTCCATGTATGCTTCTCATAAACTTGGTCATTCTCAACTTTTTTGGCTCAAACTGTAATAGCTAGAGACTATTGCAACCTTTGACCAAATTCATGAATGGAAGAAATACCCAACAATAATGCCCACAAGACCAATAAAGCAAACAAATAAAAATGAGAATCCCATTCTGATTCTACCCTGGTCACTTCTGTTCACAAGGGTCTGCAAAAAAACAAAGATTCAATTAAGTGCAATAAACAACAAAACTTCTGCATAAGAAACTGGATCCATCTGTTCAGAAAACAGGTTGGATAGTTAAGAATTCAGAGATGACTAATAATCATAAACAAGACAAATAAAATGAAATATGTAGGCTAAATGCAAGATTCTCAACAACCTGGCAAGACACAGCAAATGCCTAAAAAGTAAAATTGATTAGCAAAGTCCCTCTATATGTAGTACATAATGTATATAAAGAATATCACAGCTTCTCAAAGCCTTTAATATTATACTTCAATCACCATTTTTTTTCTTTCAAACATACCAAATCCTGTTCCAGTTTTTGCTTTTCCTTCATAGCAACAGCCTTCTCTTCTGCTAATTTTGATATGGCACTTTGTGCCTGCACAAATACAAAAGCATTCTGTTTTCTTCAAGGATCTTAATGGCAAGTTGGACTTCTATAAAGCAAAGATTGTCATATTATTAAAAAAATGGAACATATAATCTGTTTCAAAAAAGAGCCAAGACGTTCATAAAGGTACCATCAGCTTAAGGCTCTGCCTTGTAAGTAAAGGTCATAGAATCAGAAAACAGATTGATAAATAGAGATTATATGCATTATTAAATTAGTCTCACTTTTGAAGGAAAATGAAAATTTGTATTAGCTGAATTCATATACAATGTTGTTGTGCCTCGATATCTGTTGTTTCATTAGCATGTCATCAACTCCTCAACATTAATAACAAAAGCACATTTTCTGCTTATTTTATATAAGAATATCAGAACTCAGAGCAACATTTTTCTCTGACAAGCAAACATTCTGAATTTTGACTTATAAGATCTCATTAGATTAAGATCAATAAATAAGAAGACCTTATTCACCAAAGTTGACCTTCTAATCAATCCATCTGTAGAAATTCTTCATGATGATGTCAATTTTTAAAAAGTATCAAAATGTCATTCCTTTTGCAGACACGAAGGCAACTTCCACCAATGAAAAAGGAAATCCATAGCTACTCTTTGGTTTCATCCAACCCCACTTTTCCTTTTCTAAATCAACTCACCAAAATGAAGTTTGTATTATTGTGGAGTTTGTATTGTTTTCTTAAGCTACGTTAATCAATATGGTGCCAGATTTAGGTACAACCTATGACATATATCCTTTTCTTTTTGTTCTTCTCAACAAGTGCATTTTTAATTTGTGAAATTCTATGGTCACCATTCACAGATGTCCCAGGAAGAACCTCCAGATAATGGGAACAGCGAAGTAAGAGAGGAAAGGAAAAGAAGCCAACATGTAAGGGAGTATATAAATAGTGTTCAAACTCTCCTCAAGTCTAAAACTACTACCAGCAAGTTGGTGAGCCGCGTGAACCCAACCAAGTCATTTTGTCCCTTGCGGAGTCTGTAAAATCCACTATATTTTATTTTTTTCTTATTTGTTGAGTCATCACCCAGTTTTTCCCCAAGTTTTGCCTCAAGCCTGGGTCCATGTCAAAAAACAGGCTTGCTGAGTCTGAGACAAGTCCAAGTCTCAACACTCTTCATATAAATACTTCAAAGAATATCTTTCTGAACATTGTACTGACAAGAAGATAAACAAATCCTATGACCTCAACCAAGAGCCAAAAGGCAGTGGAAGAATGTGAAGAATGATGGATATGCCATACATTGGAAATTAAAGATTGAATATTAATCATGAGCAGATTGAATTGTAATTAGCCAGACCATATCAGAAATATGAAATAAAGACCCTATTGGAGGCAACCTTAATGGTTGGGCACCATAAACATGAGCTTGAAGGTGAGAAACTATCAAAACCTACTTAGAAAACCGAAGAAAATGCAATTTTTCATTAAAAAAAACTCTTTTTTTGCATATCACAAATTTTCCCCAACCAATTTTTTCAAGTTTTTTATTTATTACAAGGCAACAAAATATTTTGAAAAATTTTGTCCAATAAGCCCTAGTAATATGATTTATAAGATAATTTCAAAAATTATGGAAAATAGATTGAGGAGCATTTTAGATTGTATTATCTCAGAGGAACAAGATAGTTTTGTTCATGGTAAACAAATTCTTGATTGTATAGACTACATTGTCATCTATGTGTATATATATATGATTTTACTTTCAATATTGCTAGCAGATATAGCATCCTAATTTGATAAAATTCAAGGAGATTTTCTTTGGAAAGGATGCAAGGGAAAATTTCGATTTCTTCTTTGTAAGTGGGATAGGGAAAGAATATCAGAGTACAGCAGACTTATAAGTTTGGCATTTGGGGGCAAGACGTGGCAAAAATTAATTCAAAGACTTGGGCAAAAATGTTAATTCACAAAATTCTCTTGATACAATACAAATGTTTAGGAAAAGAACCCTAGTTAGAGGCTAGACAATGTGGAACTCATATTAGATAGTTTTGCAAGTGATCAAGAAACATATTAGATGGTCAGTCAATGAGGAGGAATTTACAAATTTTTAGTCCAATGCTTGGTTGAAACCATATCCTCTTATTTCTAATCCAAAATGGCAACTGTTAGCTGAAGTATGTTTAGCTTGTAAAGGCCCAAAGGTCAAACATTATATTAATGTAAGCAACAGGTCCAAATCATGGATTTAGCAACCTAGTTGAAGGAGAGGACCTCAACAAAATAGCAGATGAGCTTCAAAAAATGCTTCAAGAGTTCTATTTGTCTATTGTTACATAGAATGATGAGTTGGTTTGGAATCTATCAAAAGATGGTAGATATTTACATGGTCAAGTTGGGGTATAAGGATTTAGAGCAATTAAAATTTCCTAGTCCCAATGATTTCCCTTGGAAGATTATTTGGTCACTAAAGGCCCTCCCTAAAGCTTCAACATTTCTTTGGTCAGCAGTCCAGAGCAAGATTATTACAACAGATTGTCTGCAAAGAAGAGGATATGATGGACCTTTTAGTTGTCTTTTGTGAGAAGGATCTAGAAACGTCAAATCATTTACTGCTTCGTTGTCCCTTGGCTTACATCATTTGAGGCCACTTTTTCAAAAAGATGAGAGTATATTGGATAATTATTGTTTCAAAACTAAAGCATTATGCATTATGTATTAAGTGGAGGATTGGTCCAACCACTATTTGTTGGAATATGTGGCTTAAAAGGAATAATGGAATTTTTAAAAACAAAACTCAAAATCATGCCCATGTTTGGAATCATATTATTGCCTCTCTTGCTGAATGTTTATAGACATAGTGCTCATCATAGAGAACTCTCAAGTGTGAAAAAAGATGTGCTGGCCTCTAGGTTACAGGATTCGAATAAAAATATAAGGGTCGTCTGCGACAATAAAGGGTCTGCTTTGATCTATGTTAAAATGGAAATATCCAGAAGCTTGGTTTATTAAACTCATATGGAACTCCAACTAACAACTTATGCAAAGGCTAGAGGCTAGGGCACTTCTTATGGAAGTCACAATAGCCATTGAAAAAATATGGAAATATATTTCACTTGAGGGGGATTCACAAGTTATTATTAATGCTATCAACAAAAATGAATATGGGGTTTGGATCAAAAATAACATTATTGTTTTTCATCATCAAACATTATCGGAGGCAATCTCTTGGAAATGCGAGCATAATTTATAGAGAAGAAAACTGGGTAGTGGATAATTTGGCCAATCATGGTGTCAATCCTCATCTTGGCAAAATTCAAATTTTAAAAGGTAACAGGCTGAGTGAGATTTTATCTTATAATAAAATTGATGTTATGGAACTTGTTACGAAAACATAGCAGTTTAAGGAAAATGAAGAGTATGTTTGATAGAAAGGCAGATGAAAAATATGTTTGATAGAAAGGCAGATGAAAAATATGTTTAATAAAAAGGCAAGCTGGGCATGGTTTAATAGAATGACAGCAAATGTAATGTTTATTATTTTGATGGGAGGGGCCCCCAATGGAAGCCATGCATAGCTATTTAAAAAAAATCAAAAATTTTGAAAATATTGGCAAATTAAATTTAAAAAAATTAAAGGCTACTCACAAATAAGAAAGGAGCTGAAAAAAGATAATCACAAATTTTTAAAGTTTTTTTCAACACTGGATTTCAGCCCTACAGGTTATAAATTTATCAAGAACTTTAGGCTAAATCTACAGCTGCATATTTTATTAACCCAAAATATTCCCATATTTATTCCCACAGGCCAAACTGTGGCCAAGTTGGCCAAACACAGATAGAGACAGATTTAAAGATAGAAAGCAAGTTTAAAGGAGGAACTGCCATGGAACTTGTTGATTCCTGCAGAAATCATTACTTTCAGACTCTAAGATAGAGCCAAAGGTTCACACAGCGGTTGAAAAGTTTGAGTGAATTATCCTTCAACCTTGATGGGCTCTATATCTGAGGAGCCTGAGTTAAATTATCATCAATCTTGACACATTTCTATAAAGATAGTACCTCACAAGGCAAAGACATAGAAGCCATCAAGTTAAATGAAAGGGGCGTGGATGCTTAACGAGTTTCCATATATAATTTAGCAAATTCGTACCTACCTCGCAGCCTACCACTAGATAAAGAGCAAGAAGAGATCACTGAATTGAAACTAGGGTCCATACTAATTATTGTTCTTTTCTCCATGCAGCACATGTTATTTAAGTGTGAGATAGCAAAACTAGAATGTGAATTATTGCCTCCAAGTAAGAATGACTCATTTTTTTAGCTGCATTTATTACCTAAGTTGATTTCTTTGAAGAGAGCCAACAAATATTTAACCACCGAAATAGATTCATTAAATTGGCTCCTTTCACACTTACTTTCGTATTTCTGATGAAATTGAAAGGGGTCGGTATGGCTCCTTCCATATATGCATTATTTACCCAAACTAATTGAAAGCCAGCAAATATTGAACAGATTAAATTCATCATTAAATTAGCCCAAAATGGGATGAAATCCCAGTAAACCATCAACACTGCAAGCAGGGTTCATAGTAACAATCATGTTTTCTTTTAAAACATACATAGAAGAGAAATTTAGGCAATAGATATTACAAGCCTCTCAAACTACTAATTTCAAATTTGTGTGTAAATGGATCAGCCTCGCCAAAGGATAAGAGTTGTATAATGGCCCAAAAATATAACCAATTCCAAGAGTCCAGTTGCTATGGATGATAGGTACCCAAGATAGTTACTTGATAATAATATACTGTATTGTATATTTGGCAGAAGCCATAAATAAATTATTGGTTAACGTGGGCCTACTATGATGTAAATGTTACTTATTGTACAAAGAAGTTAATAAAGATATAATTGTTTCTTTATTCGGAATTATTAGCTCGGGCCCCCCACTTGCACGTGGACCGACCCTTGAGCACTAGGGCTGGGGTAGATGAAGAGCCTATATAAAGGCAAGTCATATCCAGTATTCTTGTAACAGTCTTGGCTTGTGGAGCGGATTGGAGTGATTCCTTCATTGAGTATTTTTTGTGTTGCCCTACCTCAAGGGTATTATCTATGTTTGTGTCTAAATCTGCAAATTGTCATTGTACGTAATTATTTATGGATGGATGTTTGATATTTCTACATAAACTATGAATGATTTCTGTTTATAAGAATTGAGATTCATAACAAGTGGGGGATTGTGTTTATGTCCTTTGCAGAGCTAGGACAATTTTTTTCCAGAAATAATCTTGCGGGAGCTATATCTCTTTTTTCAGCAGTCATCTTCAGAAGATTCTTGCACCATCATGTAGATTGTTCAAAGTACTACAAAAATAACTGGTCATTTGTTAAATTCTGATCAGTATTGAGAATAGTTGCGAAATTTGGAACCGGATTGGAATTGGTATAGAAAAAAAAATGGGGAAAAATTGGGAATCGGGAAAACTCAACAAAATAAAACAAAGAAAATGTAATTTTTCGTTAAACAGAGGTTTTTTCATACATATCACAATTCTTTGGAAAATATCGGCAAAAATCACCGATTTTTGCCGATATCAGTATTCTGATGAGAGATTTGAATCGGCAACCCTGCTGAATTGGAAAAAATCGGATCAGATCAGGATTAATATGGGGTTTTCATAACTACAGTATTGGATTTATGGCTGTTTAAAGTTGGGCTATTGATGCTGTTGTTTTGGCTGCGCAGAAAATTTGTTCAAAGAGAAACAAATTCATCTCTCTCAATCCAAGTAAGCAAATCAGTTGCCAATTGATTTGTTTTGAAGAAAATTTGCAGAAAGGAATAAATGAGATTTGAGAAAAAAAAAATCTTAGAATTTTTTATTATCTACAACCCTAGCTGTTTTAACAAAAAAAAAAAACACATTTTGGGTTAAGGTCATTGAGTGAGAAATTTTTTCTAAAGAGGACAGTTAGAGAAATTAAATGAATAGACGAGAAGCTTGGTACAAACCACCAAAAATTAGACAAAAGAAATAAACATGCAGACCAAAAACCGTGTAGAAGAAATAAACAGGCAAACAATTTGCAAGGATTTGGCAGAACGAACAGAGAAGGATAATAGTATGCAGGAGGAAGGAAGCACATCTTTGGTTTCAGATAAGCCATGTAGTGGTCAGAAAGATTTGTTTGAACCTAAAAAATCTATATTGCAGGTTCATGGTTGCATTCAAAAGAAAAAAGTTAGTCTCCACAAACCCTAGCAGCAAGCATAACTTTATCAGCAGGGACTTGGCTAACAGTTTACAGGTTTCAACAAAGAGTATCAAGGATGGCAGTTTAAACGAGAGATGTCAATTTTTGAAGACTTAAAGCTTTCTATGAATAAGTGTATTTTGCATGCAAATTTTCATGTCATTCAGATGGATGCAGTGAATATTGTTCTTGGATATCCTTGGTTGGAATCTTGGGGTACTGTTAACATTAACGTGCAAAACAAATTTATGAAGTTATGGTGCAAAAAAAATAAGATAACACTGCAAGATGTTTCTCACCTTAAGGAGCAAGGATCAAGGGAGAACCAAAAAGCAATTGCAGGAAAAACAAATTGAAGAATCAAAAGAACATGAAACAGAGTCTCAGGAGGAGGAGTTGGAAGAAATTAAATGAATAGATGAGAAGCTTGGTACAAACCACCAAAAATTAGACAAAAGAAATAAACATGCAGACCAAAAACTGTGTAGAAGAAATAAACAGGCAAACAATTTGCAAGGATTTGGCAGAACGAACAGAGAAGGATAATAGTATGCAGGAGGAAGGAAGCACATCTTTGGTTTCAGATAAGCCAAGTAGTGATCAGAAAGATTTGTTTGAATCTAAAAAATCTATTTTGCAGGTTCATGGTTGCATTCAAAAGAAAAAAGTTAGTCTCCATAAACCCTAGCAGCAAGCATAACTTCATCAGCAGGGACTTGGCTAACAGTTTACAGGTTCCAACAAAGAGTATCAAGGATGGCAGTTTAAACGAGAGTTGTCAATTTTTGAAGACTTAAAGCTTTCTATGGATAAGTGTATTTTGCATGCAAATTTTCATGTCATTCAGATGGATGCAGTGAATATTGTTCTTGGATATCCTTGGTTGGAATCTTGGGGTACTGTTAACATTAACGTGCAAAACAAATTTATGAAGTTATGGTGCAAAAAAAATAAGATAACACTGCAAGATGTTTCTCACCTTAAGGAGCAAGGATCAAGGGAGAACCAAAAAGCAATTGCAGGAAAAACAAATTGAAGAAGCAAAAGAACATGAAACAGAGTCTCAGGATCCAAAGAGCTAGCAGAGATGAAGGAAGAAGCAAAAACAGAATCCAAGGACAAATCAAAAGATGGGAGCATGACAAAAGAGCATAAAATAAAGGAATAGTATGTTGGAGAGTCAAAACAACTTGAGCATTGAGCCAAGGTTGGAGCTTATCGCCATCCACACCACCCTGAAAGGCAACAATCATGGAGACAAGGCTTAAAGCAACAAAAGAACTATGAGGGACATACATGGAACCAGAGGAGCCAAAACTTTGGATATGCTACTAATCACAAATGCAAGCAAGTATGGATGAAGAAGAGTGAAATTTATGACCAGCAAAAAATTGCTTCCAACACATGGAACCAGAGGATGACTCTTGGATACTCGTGGCAAAATGGCATATCAGCATCAACGAAGACCATGACCATTCAAAGTTTCACTAGGATGGGTGGATGTTCAAGATCGGTACCAATTCTCAGCATAGCTCAGAAGGTCATACTATTTAGATTCTTCTGATGTTTCGAGGACGAAACATAAGGGGGGTAGAATGTTAGGTACCCAAGATAGGTACTTTATATTATAATACTGTATTGAACAACTTGCAGGAACCATAAATAAATTATTGGCTAATGTGGGCCCAGTATGATGTCAACGTTACTTATTGTACAAAGGAATTAATAAAGATGTAATCGTTTCTTTATTAGGAGTTACTAGCTCGGGTTGCCCACTTGCATGTGGACCGACCCTTGAACATTAGGGCTGGGGTAGATGAAGATCCTATATAAAGGCAAAGTCATATCCAGTATTCTTGTAACAGTCTTGGATCGTGGAGCGGATTACAGTGATTTCTTCCTTAAGGAGTATTTTTGGTGTTGCCCAACCTCAAGGGTATTTATCTATATCTGTGTCTATTTCTGCAAATTGTAATTGTGCATAATTATTTGTGGATGGATGTTTGATATTTCTGCATAAATGATGAATGATTTCTGTCTATAAGAATTGAGGTTCACAATACTATGGAGGAAGGCAATTTAATGAAGGGTCCATTTTGCAATACCTAAAAGCTCTGTTACCATTCCCACAACTTAAGGATGCTATGATTAAAAAATAAAAACCACAAAAATGAAGCTTTTCATATACGATTAGGGTACGTTTTTAGGGAACGTCTGTGCAGCTAGTTTCTAAGAGACTGAATTCTAGTCTAGACAAAGTTCCAATGCTTTCTGAAGAAAGGTTCTTTCAATTGTTGTAGAGTCAAAATTACTTAATTTCCAGCAAAGATTCTCTTTTAAAAACTCCATAAATATGAACTTCCATTCCAGTCAAGTTATTTTCAATAATTATAGTGTTAGAATTACTTAATTTCCAGCAAAGATTCTCTTTTGAAAGCTCCAGAAATTTGAAGTTTCAATCCAGTTATAGAAGCAGATTCAAGAATTACCAGTTCTTATATGGTCATAAGCATCACAGAGAACATGTGATGAAAATCTTTCAAGTTAAGAATCTGGTATTTTACAACTGTTAACCAAAATCTTTCAATATCCTCTAGGCATGGAGAGCTGGGCTGTGACATTCAGCCTTCAAGAAAAAATCTTTCAGATGAAGGATAGCTGTGTATATTTTCTTTAACCTTGCAATATGAAGTCAAGTTAAACATACTAGAGGATAAGAAGATTGGCCTTCTATGGTCTAGTTTGGCCTTTTATGTGATTCCAAAAAATATTCTGTGTGTGTTGTCCAGAAGAAACAGATTAGCTTGAAGAGTAAATAATACATTCCTAATTTACATTAGAACGATGCTCAGGGGCTGATGTAGATGTATTTTTTTACATTAAAGCATTGATGCTAAAACTATAACTAAAGGAACTACTTTCAAAATATTTCATAAAACAAAACTGGAAGTTCAACTTAAATACCCTACCAAACTGAAGATAAAACATGAAGAATTTGCCCATTCTGAAAAGAAGAAAGCTCACCTCAGATAGCTTTGTCTTCAATTCGTTGATATCCTTTGGCACCTATTTAAGCAATACAAATAGATATATACCCAAAATCACTTTCTCAATAACAACAGAAATCCTATTGTGTATGCTAGAAGTAGCAACCATTTCCAAATTTCAACAGGCATATAAAAGATCAGAAACCACAAATACATAAACACTGTAAACACTCAATTACTTTGACATCCAGAATCGACACATTGATGAGCAGAATTCAATAAGCAAAAAGCACCACACTCATTACACTTACCTGATCTAATGAGGGAGGATTAACATTCCCATTGGCCTTTTGTGTTGATCCCTCCTCTGGTGATTCCTGTATAGTGGGAGGTTGAGGGGGAGACACATACACCACTCTCAATTTGTTCTCCTCAATGACCTTGCCCGGTTCTTTGGTGAACTGGAAAACACACACTACTATTCAAATCGTTTTTTACATAAGAAAATGTTCTGCAATAAGCATCAAGTTCTTGGCAAATTGAGTTTTTGCAAAGAATCACCATTTCAGGATGAACATCCTGAATAACTGTCCCAGACAGTCCTATAACACACTGCACAAGGAATTTGTCTTTGCATTGCATATCAGGTGGTGCTTCCTTCTGAGCTTGCATAGTTACTACACATCAAAACAACCCCAATATAGAGATATCATAAGCAAAAGCACAATTCTAGACTGCAGTGTATGTAAGAAAAATAATAGTCCATCAGCCTTGGAAAATGACAGGCTTCAAACCTGTCACATCACACGTAGCCTTAGGTTCAATAACGCCTGTATTAGGTCGTACACAATACTTCTTTGGAGATGTGGTTTTGACCTATCAAAACAACAATTTTTTATCTCATTAATGGTTAGTTTCACGTTTACACCACATCCACCTTGGAAATTGAGAACATTATCAGACACATGTACTATTAAGAACATCACAGAGAAGTATGATTACCTTAAATGCCACATAATTATCTGTATTGTTAATCAGTTGAAGGGAACACGAACTCTACTTCTTCACTTCGACTGCTCACCCAATTCATACAAAAACAAGCAGCAATTAGATAGTTGTAATTTCAACAATAAAACAAACCAAAGGCAGAATGGTCTATACAGTATGGTTCTTACTATATGCATATATCTCTGTTTTGCTCCTTTTGCCAGGATATAATTTTTTTTTAAAAAGGACACATGATTTGCAACTAAAACCAATTAAATATACCCAGCTCTTTGTTTTCATTGATCAAAGAGTGACAACCATGCTCGTTGAATAAATAAGTTCCTTTAAACAAAATGTATCTTAGGAAAAATATCAGTAATACAAATCACAAAGTTCCACAAACTCTGAACAGGTTTTCAAGTTTCCCTAAAGTTTAAAAAGCAAATTCACCAAACTGTTAAAAGCAAAAAGTACTTCAAGACCTTTTTTCAGCCACAAACAGTAAAGAAAAAAAATACAAAAACTCCAGACAGCCTTTACAAGCTCCAAAACTTGCAGCATTCTATACCAAATGCATCTGCTGCAATATTCAACACCATAAAGTTGGGAACTTTCTGTGATTGCATCACTCTAGAATCCACCCACTCAACAAGTTTGATGAATGGCTGAATTGTACATCCTAAATGCATATGTCATATTTGTCAGGTGAAACATTTGCCATTCCATGCAATATTTTCCTTTCATCAGCGCGCAGTTGATGGATACTTTACTTACGGGAGCTACTAAATTACTGTTGATGTATATAGATCTTACAAAGCCTAATGTATAGGATATATGGCTTCTTCAATCTTTTTCCTCTGCTTGGAGGCTTTTGGCTTATAGTGGTTGATGGATACTTTACTTAAGGGAGCTACTAAATTACTGTTGTTGTATATAGATCTTACAAAGCCTAATGTATAGGATATATGGCTTCTTCAATCTTTTTCCTCTGCTTGGAGGCTTTTGGCTTATAGTGGTCACTTATCTCTCTAATTTTTTAACGTTTAGTCTTTATTGAGTTCATTCTGAGAGATCTACAAACTCTAGTTTTGTACATCTTTACTTCCTTTGGGTCTTTTTTGTGAGTGTTTATGCAGAATGAGTGGTACTCAGATTTCATTCTACGAGGAAACAGGGTGAGGAGGGGCCTAAATCACTTCCCTATTAACAATTAAAAAGGAAAGACACGCATTTGCACATCACTCACACAAAATAAATCTAATGCAATTATATGGTCAAATTCACTGAAGAAATTTACTTACATGGAAACTTAAGCTCTCCTGGCCGAATTGTGACAAGCTCGTTCGTCATCTTTGATCTCTCCTTAGACAACCAATGTATTTAAATTCAACTGCCAACAATGTAACAACTCCTAAGTTCCAATAATGAGAGTATTTAGTCCGGATACCCTTTGAAATCCCATGCACAAAACTTTATTGTGATCTAAAGAATAATAATGGCAAACTATTATAGTTTCTAATGCAATCACAAACGAGAAATAAATGCATTATAGAAGACATTTTACCGTCGATACAGGCAGACGTTAATTCCTGGGAATCAACTAAGTTTGTACACTGATCCCCACAAGCCTAGAAACCGTGTCGAGGAGAAACGCAAAATATATTCCTTCAGGGTGCAGAAAATCAAAACATTTTCAATTTCAAAATTAATTATGCTCATAAATGAACAATAACTTAAATCCTTCTGCAACGAAAAAGGGACTGTTCGAAAAAATAGAACTGCGAATGATTTAGATTTCAAATGCTTCAAAAACTACAGATGAAAAAAATAGCAAAATCATCAAAATCCGCAAAAAAGATAGACAATTTCCCCAGAGAATTCCGCTATTTATTTCAATGCTCCATACTTAAAATAACATTTAACGCAAAGATAAGCAACAAACCAAATTCTACAACCACAAAACAAGAAACTTCTTCGAAATCGAGCTGTAAACTCCCCGAATTTAACTTTCGCCAACAACATTGAATAGAAATCAAACAAAAACCTCAATCAACGAACTATCTTGCCACGACGGTGTTATAAACGCTAAAATTCGAAAAAAAAAACTTATAATCGCCTAACAATTTCACGGGCACGAGGTAAATACCTAAACTTCAAACCAAAAAAAACACCGCAAATGCCCTCAATTCTGAAGCTTGAACCGTTGCACAACGATTTAACACAGTAAACATATAAAGACCTAAATCCGAAGTAAAACGAGGGCAACATTACGGAAGGCACAAGCTAAGAATAAATAATTTGAATCCTTCACTTCAAAACAGAAATTTTTGGTACTCACATGGTACGAAATTCTTTAGATTTCGGAATCCACTGAAAACCCTCGCTCTCTTCTTCTTGTCCACACAAATAATATTATTGAATTTTAAAAATTAAAGACGAAAGCCAAGAGAAGAGAATAATAAAGTGCAATTTAAAACCAAAGTCTCAAGATTAGCAGGGGAACTTGTTTGGCTGTTCGCAGGCATAGGACACGCGTCGGTGGTGGCAGAGGGAGTGGAATCGAGAGCCACCCTCGCTTTCCTGTTTTTCATATTCCTTGCTTTCGTTGGGATTGTATGACGATGGGGGTTTGGTGGAGTTATGATGAAAAAGAAAAGAATGTGGGTTTCGTTGCTTTGGCCGACTAACTGGTGGAAAGAGAGCTCTTTCTTTTCTTTTTTTTCTGTTTTTTTCATAATTTTAAGTATTGCTTTTGGTATCGAGTAGGTGGGTTAGCTTCTTCGAGGCGAAGTAATGGTGCAACGACTCCACCACTCATCGGCTGTGGCGTCCCACTCACTAAAGGTTTTACATGCACGGGTATCGAGTGTGTTTGTTGCGTCGCATCCATGGCTTATATGAGGTGATCGTGATCTTTTGCTGTGGTTTGCACGTTTTTTTTTTGAAGGGTTGGATAATAGGGATGGGATGGGATGGGATGGGATGGGATAGGGGTAAAAAGGCGAGGTGGTTAAGTTAGGATTTAAATAAGCATGGGACGAATAAATACATCTGGTTAGTGCATGTGATTTTAAATTTCGATAATGGTGGAGGGTCCTCCCGTTTTGTTGGGGCCCGGTATTTTTGTTGGCCACAGTTAATCGGGCCCTTTTGTCACGTGGGTTGATAAATTAGACATTACTAGGCAATGGTGATGGAATTCGGTGGGCTCTTGCCGTAATTTAATGTTGGGGAGATATTATCCTTCTTTGCGGTGTGGATAATAATATATTTTATTGTAGGTTACTAAAAAAATAAAAAATAGTGGGTTGTGTCCAACTTTTTTATATAATTATAATAATATTATATTTAATTAAATTAAGGGAATTTCTATGGAAGGTATTTTAAATAAATAAATAAATTGGATAGTATTTTGTATTACAAGTATTATATCATTATTATAATTATATAATGGTATTATAATTTAATAGGTCTAATTATTAAGATTTTAGAACTTTGAATAAAATATTAAGTTTCAAATTTCAAACAATGATAGGTTAAATAAGCATTTAAATAACCACTTCGTTTCATATGATTTATGGTTTAACTCTTCTATATCATCTATAACCTTATGCACATTAAAAATTATTTTACTTTATAATTTATATAAAATTAACAATAATTTTTTTGTATAATAATTTTTTTTTTAATTTCAAATAGAGGACTAAGCTTTAAATCGATGGGATGGGATAGGGTTATATAGGATATATTATATTTAAATCGATGGGATAGGGTTATATAGAATATATTATATTTAAATCAATGGGATAGGATTATATAGGATATATTATATTTAATGGTTAAAGTTTAGTTAAATAAATGCATATTAATAAATAACGTCCTATGGATATGTGAGACTAGCATGGTTTTGGCCTTTCATTTAGGAAATCCAAGTTCTAATCATATTATAAGGTGTGTGTTTACAAAAATAAATAAATATGGTTTTGACTTCTCATTGAGGAGACTCAGGTTCAAACCACAATGGGTTGTGTGTGAGTGTGTTTAAAAAATAAATAAATAACATCCTCTAAGGATTGTTTTATATTCTCTATGGTCTTCAAATAGGAGAACTAAGCTTTAAATTAAATGGGATAACGTTATATAGGATAAGCCCTTGAGGGCTAGGTGGATTGGTAAGTGCTTGTTTGACCAGGCACTTACCAAGAAGATACTCAAGTTCAAACCTCGAGGTAGCTTGTAGTCTGATCTGAATTCTTTGAGTGTGTATCAAATCGATGATGATGGTACAAACTCTGAGTGATCGGTGATCTTCTTTGCATCAAATCAACAATAATAAACAAAATAGGTTTAGCAGGGACAGTCCATGTGGTTTGAACCCTGCACTTGCCAATTACTTAAAAAGAGTGTGGTTGTGACTAACTCTCCTATGTAACAAAAATAAATTATATAAAATATTTTTTTGGGATTTAGGTAGTGTGATAAACCCCTACAACCGATGCATAAGGCTAAGCAATCTCCCCAACTATGATCCCTCATAAGACTGAGAGCTACACTTATCAATATGGGATTAACACAACCGCGAACATCACGATTTGAATCTTAAATCTCTCAAAATATAACCAAATGATTACAGTTTAGTTGAATAAATGCATATTAATAAAAAACATCCTTCGGAGGATTATTCCATTGACACATATTATTTCCTTGTGGATAATTTAAGGTTATACACTATGTTGCAGTAGTTGTTCCGCGAGTAGTTGTATATTCCAGTAGCTAAAGTCTATTCAATAAACAGACATTGATAAGTAACATCATCCTAAGGTTTATTTCATATGACCTACATAGCCTCTTGCACAAGGTAAGCTTATACATTAAGTTCTAGTCGTTAAAGTTTACTTGAATAAATCCATATTAACAAATAGCATTCTTCTAAATATATTAATAAAAAACATCCTTCAAGGATTGTTTTATATGATTTATGGCATCGTGGACGTTAAAAAAATAATATACTTTATTTTTTATTTTTACAACTTAATAAATATGGCAATATTCTCATCTAAATCTCTTTTCTAAAGTTGATGAATTTTTTTATTCAGGTTAATGTGAGAAATTCATGCGACCGACACTCAAGGCTGGGCATCCTCATCTCAACCATGACCTTTAATGAGGGTGAGAGTTGAGCTTATCAATAGGGGCCAAACACACAACCATACACACACCCATCCCCTCACACACTCGTCCATGTCGCGGTTTGAACATTAGACTTCTCGAAGAAGAGCTAAATCTTGAACCATTACGTTGTTCCTCGGGACAAAGTTGAAGAAATTTAACAACTTTAACCTATGTTATTCAATATTGTGAAATAATTTAATAATTTGATTAAATTTAAAAAATGGATATATATATATATATATAGGTAAGTCTTCCCACTTTAAACTTTTTTAATCCTCAAAATTATATTCCTCAAGCAAATTCTTTTGCGTGTTTAAGAGATGAATTAAATGATCCTATTGATGTATGTGTTAAAATCCATAAAGAGGTGACTGGATTAGATAAAGACCTAGTTGCTTCAAAGATCCATTATGATTTAAATCCAAAAAAGGGCCTTAAATTCCCCTTGGGTGGGGATAAGGAGATAACCTTGTCTAATGTTGGAAATAAGAAGGATAGAGCAAATGCTACTTCTAGCAAAGTTACTAGGAATAAAAAATGGTTGATAGATGTAGAATATGAATCCAAACATGGAAGAACCACTAATCAAGAGATCATATTAAGAGTAGTAGAAATTGCTAATGGCACCCAATCAACTCTGGATCTAGGTGAGGGGAAGAAGCAAAATCTAAACTCATAAAATGAATATTGTATCTTGGAATGTGCGGGGTCTCAACGCCCCCTCTAAGCACATAGTAATACAAACATTGAAGAAAGAGGTCAACCCGCAAGTTATCCTATCACAAGAAACAAAGCTTTATGAATCACATTCTAAAAACATTAAGCAAATAATGTGGAGAGGTGTTGATTTTATAGCATCTCATATAGTAGGGGTCTTTAGAGGGTTTCTATGTATTTGGGATCAAAACAAGATTGAAGGAAAATTGATTGTATCAAATGAAAGATTCATAGTTATCCATTTTTATGTAAAGGAGGTGAATTCAGCAGTAAATAGTCACTAATATTTATGCTCCTAACATAGTGATAGGTAGGAAACACCTTTAGAGGGATTTAAGCCAACTTATAAATGCCTTTTTTTAGCTTACCTTGGGTATTAGTGGGTTACTTCGATTCCTCCCTATACACATCAGACCTGAAGGGGCATTTCTTCCATTTTGGAAGGAATGATGAACTTTACCCAGTTTGTGAATGACAATAAACTTATGGATGTCGAACTAAGAAGGGCCAAGTATACCTAGAGCAATAGGCAGTTGGAGGATCAATTAATTCAAATTTGGTTGGACTAGTTTTTGTTATCTCAAGAGAGTCTTCTAATTTTTAGGGAAACAACCCTTACCACCCACCCAAAAATAAGACCCACCCAAAAATAGGATCTGATCATAACCCCTTAGTGTGGGATATGAAGGAACACAGGAGAATCTTCAAAAGCCCCTTTCATTTTGATAAAATGTGGTTGTCTCATGAGGGATTAGAAAGTAGAATCCTTAAATGGTGGAAACAGGTTTTTATAGGTAGCAAATTAACCCAAGTTGCTAAGAAACTAAGATACATTAAGAAGAATCAAGTGGTATTAGTTGAACCGGTTAGATTCCTTAATATTTAAAAGAGGAGATCAAGGTTCAAATCTTGTCGAGCAATACATGCATAATATCCAATCTTTATTGTAATACCACAATGTGGTGTCGATGTAATACGGGTGGGTTGTGTCAATCTCATATAACTAATTAATATATATATATACATATGTATATATATATTAATTAGTTATATGAGATTGACACAACCCACCCGTATTACATCGACACCACATTGTGGTATTACAATAAAGCTTGGATATTATGCATGTATATGTATATATATATATACAATTTGTGAACCTAACCAGTGAAATATGGGACAAAGAAAAGAATTTGTTGGCTAAGTATCATAACACCCTAGGCTGTAAAGAGATCTTTTGGAGCTAAAAATCCAGAGTAACTTGGGTAAAGGAAGGCAACCAGAATACCATTTTTTTTTCTACTTTGAGGCATAGAAGTTATAATCAGATTAAAGTTGTTAAGATAGATGGTTTGATCACTTAAGATCCCATTCAAATTAGAGAGGAGATAGTCAATTTATTTCTCAATCTAATAGGATTAAAGGCTCCTATTGATAATGCTTCAACTATTGCCATGTTATAGAACATTCCATGCCTAGTAACAAATCAACTTAATGACTACCTTCTCAACCCCTTCAAAGAGGAGGAAATTAGAAAAGCAGTTTTTGACATGCATAGGGATAAAGCTCCAAGTATGGATGGTTTTCCAATTGTATTCTTTCAAAGATTCTGGTATACAGTTGGGGTGAAAGTTACCCAGGTTGTTATGGATTTTCAAAGAACTCAGCATATACCCGAGGATGTTAATTTGACCTTCTTGGATTTAATCCCAAAGGTGGTAGGTGCAAGGTATTTTTTAGATTTTTGACCTATAAGCCTTTGCAATACCTTATACAATATTGTGTCCAAGGTTTTAGCCAATAGAATTAAAATTATTCTTCCCTTTATAATTGATTCCCCAACAAGGGGGCTTTGTAAAGGGCCACCAAATCCTGGATGAAATTATTACTATCCATGAGGTAATTCATTCCATTGATAGGAGTGGAGATGTGGGGATGTTGTTAAAACTTGACATGAACAAGGCTTATGATAGGGTATCCTAGGATTTTTTAATTCAAACTATGACCAATTTTGGTTTCCATCAAGAGTGGATCAATCTTATCAGGGCTTGTATCTCTTCAGCCATGTTCTCAATCTTAGTAAATGGTTCTACAACTAGGTATTTTCAAAACAGGAAAGGACTTCATTAGGGAGACCCCTTGTCTCCCTACCTCTTCATTATCCTTGTTGAAGCCCTAGGAAGAGTTATTTCAACCACTACAGCAAATGGGAAGATTGATGGCATTAAACCTGCTTCTGTTATGTTTCTTATCTCCCACCAGCAATTTGTGGATGACACAATCATAACCACAAAATCCTCCATTCCACAAGCTAGGGAACTGAAGTTGATCTTGGAAAGATATGAGCAGGCAATTGGCCAAAAGGTGAATTTTGATAAAAGTAAGGTTTATTTTCTGAAAACTCTTGGTCCTAGACAGGTAAGAATAGCAAGACTCTTCGATTGTAGTATTGGGGATCTTCTGACTACCTATCTTGGGATGCCCCTTTTTAAGGGAAGGATGACTGAAGCGCTATGGAATCCAGTGGTTGAGTGATTAACAAGAAATCTTTCAGGATGGAGAGGCTCTTTGCTTAGCCAGGTTGGCAAAGCCCAACTAGTAAAGTCTTCATTGCAAAACATTCCAATCTATTTTATGTCTTTATTCAAAATATCGGCTAAGATCTATGATAAAATAGAGCAGATTCAAAGAAATTTTCTATGGTCTAGGGTAGAGAATAAAAAAATAATGGTGTTGGTTGCATGGGATAAGGTTTGTACAAGAAAGGAAGTGGGAGGTCTTGGCTTTAGGAAGTTGGGGAGAATGAACAAAGCCTTGATGGGCAAATTAGGATGGAAACTTATAACTAATGAAAACCTCAACTGGGTCCATATACTAAAGGTCAAATACCTTAGGCATGCCTCCAACTTTATTGGGGAAGAGGACCATCCAAGAGGGTCAAACTTCTGGAATAACCTTCAACTTATTAGACCGTTGCTTAGACAAGGTAAATGTTGGCAGATTGGTAATGGCTCCCAAGTCCACTTTTGGACTGATAAATGGTTGAAAAACACTCCTCTTTGTGAGGATCCAAAGTTTGTTGGGTTAGAACAAGTTGTGTCTACTCAATATGGAAACTTGGTGCAAGACTACATAATTTTTGATGAGTTTGGAAAACATTGGAGACACCTCCAGGTGGATGGGCTAGATTTAAGGAACCAATAGAGATTGAGGAAGCTTAACAGGCTTCTACAGGTCTACTTTCTTAACAACATAAGACATTTTGATTCCCTCATCTAGAAGAACCAAAAAGAAGGTGTGTATTCAATTAAATTAGGCTACTACTTGCTAGAAGGGGAGGGCCTAGGATGGATGCCAACCTCAAGAGTATGGATCAAGGATTTAATTCCTAATATTGCATACTTTTACTGGCTCTCAGTCCAAAACAAGATCTTAACTATGGACAATCTTCGCAAAAGGGGGATGATACTTCCAAACAGATGTGTGTTGTGTGAAAAGAATGAGGAGGATACAAATCACCTTTTTTAGAGTGTCCCTTCACTATTGATCTCCTAAACAGAGTCCTTAGCAAGTTTTAGGTTGCATGGGTTCTCCCCAAGTCACTCCTAGACCTTTGTATCCAATGGGAATCCCCCTTCAGTAGTAAGAGACTAAAAATGTTGTGGAAGTTAAGCCTTCCCCATGCTCTATGGGGAATCTGGAAAGAACATAACCATTGGATCTTCAAGGATAGGAAAAGAGATTGTCCCTCAGTTGAGATCAGATCTGCCAATGTTGTGGTGGAAAATCTCAAAATAATTAAGTTTAAATATGCCTAGGAGTTTGATCAAGAGAAAGAGATAGTGTGTGGTTGGGGCTTGGAGTTTAGAGCTCGTAGTCTGGTGCCACCCCCAAATCCTTCAAGGGCTCAATCAAGATGGAAGTCACCTCCCCCTGGTTGGTTAAAGTTAAACTTCTATGGAGCAGTGAAAGGGAATCTTGGTCGGGTTGGGGTAGGTGGGATCTTTCATGACCATAAGGGCATGGCAATCTTGGCATATGTTGAACCCCTAGGGGAGCAAACAAGCCATTTTGCTAAAACCAGGGCAATTTTTTTGGGACTATTTCTCATTGAGAGGTTTAATGTCAAAAATTTGATTGTTGAAGGGGATTCACAAAATATTATCAATATTCTAAAAGGTAATCAACCTCCTAGCTAGAATATTGTAGATATGATCTCGAAGGCTAAATGTAAAACCATCCCCCTAGAGAATGTTCAATTCAACCATGTATATAGGGAAGCAAATGGGACAACTGATTGTTTGGAAAACCTAGGAGTGTTCTTGGATGGATATCAGAGGTGGGAAAGGAATTTTCCTAGTCAGGTCCAAGAGCTAGTGAAGGTGGAATCCCGTATCTATGAAGATCACAATGAGAACAGGGGTTAGTTGGTTTGTGGGGCTCATCAAGTTTTTGTTGATGAAGCGACATTGTATACCTAGAGGGAGGATGCCAAGATTGTCAGTCTCTTTGATGGATGACTGTTGTGTTTGTTTTCCTTCTATCTGTTGGAGTTTTGTGTCATGTAATGGTTGTTCTTGTTGTTAGTTCCTTCCGTTTGTGAGCTCTTTCTATCTTTCTAGTAGGTTCAGATCTTGTTTGTCTTGCTTTTGTTTCAGTTGCAGAGCTTAATGGAAAAATCTTGAAAAGGTTGTAAAAGGTTTGGGGAACCTTTCAAAACCCCTTCCTTCCAACATAATCAATATATATAGACACCTAAAAATATCACACTCGACCTCGTGCAACAACAATTAACGATCAATTGACGAAACACCCAAAAACACTTAATTACCCTAAAACCTAGCGCTATGCAATCGTAAACCCTAGGTTGCAATAAAAATAAGGTAAACCCTCCCCCATCCAATGCATACCCCCATCACACCCCTCTACATAATTTCCTAAGCATTTACCCACCCTCTTCATGTAGCATCCGCCTTTTTCCCCTGAAAGGTATTTAAGGCTTTTAATTAAATAAAAGCCCTTCTCACTTCCTTAGGCCCTTTTCTCTATCCTAGGTGATAAATGGGTATGGTACATCCATGCCCACTTCACATGCATAGGAGGAAGGCCTTACCCACTCACCTAACCCATTAAAGGTCCTTCTCTCTCCTCCCTTTTCTCCTACCACGTCGCGTACCCCTTTTCCTTCCTAGGAAGGCTATAAATAAACCACTTTGCCTATGGTTTTAGGAGATTTTTATGCACCGTTATGCTACTCGAATATAGTTTAAAATATTCTCGAGCACTTTGAGCACTCAAAAATCCTCCCACCAAACTTTCTTTGTAGGCTCTTATGATTACATATGTAGAACAGGTACTAGTGATTCCCGAATCGATCTCAAACTGCACTGGTGGACTTTAGGGCTGAAGAACTGAACAATCAGTACAAGAAACAAGAAATCGCATGAACATGTGTGATCACCCAAAAAATGCACAGACATGTGTGTTTCCCATTTTTAGGCTACCAAGTTAGCCTGCCAAGTAACCCCTTCCATCACCTACAAATTTAGTATGTTTCAACACTTATATCATACATTTATATTCCATTTTTGAGTAATGTCTATGTATGCAGGAGATTTGATTGAGATAGGCCTCCAAATAATCTAACATTTTTGTAGGGTTACAAAGGTTTCGAGGATTGACGTAGCTATTAGTGATATGCATCATAAGCCCACTCTCTTATAAGGATCTAAAGGAAGAATCCTGTGGTGCCACAAAGACGTTTGATGTTAGGGTTCCTCCTTATGGAGTCCCTCTTTTGTAGCCCTTAGGGCATATTGAAAAAGGATATCAAAATATATTTGTAACACCTTTTATGAATATCAATGAAATGTGGCACACTTTCCTTTATTTCACTATATATATATATAGTGTTGGAAGGGTTGTTCTTTCCCTTTCACATTGATTGAGTCACATTGAGCTATTTGGTATCGTCGAGAGTTGAACCTTGGTGTGGGTTACAACAACTATTTGTCCCAACCATTGAACCAAGGACCTGTTGGCAAAAAATGGCTATTTAAATAAAATATCAAAACTAAATTAAGATTTATGAATATTTATCAAAAGTATAATTTTTCTTTTTAAATGGGATTGAGATAGGCCCCACCCATATTATATCATCACCAAATATTGATATTACAATAAGTTGGTTATTTAAACATGTATCTTTTAATAATATTTGAACCTCAATATCCTTCATCAAAGTTGAGGAATCTAACCGGTTGAGCTAACGCCATTGGATTCCAAAATTTGAGTTTAAAACATGGGCTTTTATGAGGGGTCTCGGTCCCCTTGTACTGGGGTTTGAAATTGGGTCTACTAAATAAAAATCCAAAGGCATACCACTATGGTATCCCTCATGGGACAAAATATAAAATTTTGAAATAATAAATAAATAAAAAAACACATGTTCTTGCGGGGACACTCAATGGTATGTCGTTGAAGTTTCATCTTGGTGATCTTAGTTTGAATCATGGAGAGGCCCCCTATTGCTATACCCCTGGGGAGTGTGGCCCCAAATGTGCCACCTATTGTACTTCACATTTACTAAAAAAATAAAGGTCAAATAATAGCCATGTCAGTTATTATATATATATTTTTCCCTAGGTCAAATTGTTATTCTTAGATTGTTAAAAACTTGAAATACATCGTAGGAAAAATTGATAGAGGTCAAATAATAGCCATGCTAGTTTTTTAAAAGGTTGAAAAGTGGGGGTATATCAAGGGTCACCCTTCCCATGAATTGAACTTGGGTCTCTGTTAAGAGAGCCCAATGACTTTTGCCATTGCGGTGTCCCTAGTGGAACAATAACCATGTCAATTATTATATGTTTTTCCCCTACTTTTGTTATAAATTGTTATTCCTAGAATGTTAAGAACTTGAAAATATATCATAGGAAAATTTGATATCTTTTTTGTTACACAATGGAATCGGTAACACCTTTCCTTATTTTTGTTATAAATTGTTATTCTTAGAATGTTAAAAACTTGAAATATGTCAAAGAGAAAATTGATTTTTTTGTTACATAGGAGCATCTGTAACACCTTTGCTTGATATAGGGCAAGACAATGGGATGAAATTAGACATCACCACTCTAAACCCTACTTGACTGGATAAGATAAAGTTAATGGGACCCCAACCCTCTAGGGAATCAAACTAGAGCAGTCAATCGACAAACACTCGAGTACTACCAACTAGTCGATCTCCTTTTGGGTACATAATGGTTTGAACTTGAGTCTCCTAAAAGACAACCCAAAGCCCTAACTGCTACATTATCCTTGTAGACCTAAAAAATGTTAGGGTAAAGTGTGGGTTTTTATGAGGGGTCTTGGTCCCCTTGTACTAGGGTTTGATCAAAATTGATACTTTAGTCCTTAAAGGAACACCACTTTGGTATGTCATTGGGTTCTTATCAAGGAGACCCAAGTTCAACCCACACAATGGGTATATGAGTGTGTTCCAAAAAAAATTGACACTTTTAATATATAAATTAATGAGTATAAACTTTAAAAACAATATATTATAAACTACATCAAATAGCTTAGTTCAATCATTTACATTTCTCAACTTTCAAGGAGACCAAGGTTCAAATCTTGCCAAGGGATACATGCATAATTGCCAAGCTTGTTATAATACTATCATGTGGTCATGATGTAATACAGGTGGGACTTGTTTCAATCTCATATAAGTGATTAAAAAACATATATTATAAACAATGGATTTAACATAAAATTTATAATTATAGTGTTTGCAAAATTTGTATTTTTTATGATATATTGAATGATATTGTAGACAACAAAAGTATGCACCATGCAATATAAAATGAAAAGCAATGAATATGATATTAAACTTTGAAATGTTGTTGTGCTTCCTCTATTCTTTTACACTATTTACCCATGCAGGGGTTTACAATAATATGAGGGAATGATGCCCTTGTGCAAATAGATATGGTGCTTCGGTACTCTTGCAGCTACAAGTGCTTGAGCGGAGTTTCTGGTAACCGTCGCTTTATAGTATGCATATGGGGTCATGTGCGACGCTTCTAGATCAATATTTGGGCCTACGTTTTTCAGATCTAGAACAAATGACTCTCTGGATGGTGGTCGTCTAAGGTTGGATGATCATGGTTGGTGATCATCTACGGGTAAACGATCATTGCTGCGACTGAGGAATGGTAGATTCGTGGGATTGGGTAGTTTCCAACTGTTGTCTGGTTCTACAGTTGACCTAGTTCATACTTATGGGACCTACACATGTGCAAACCTGCACTAAGTCATTAATATTTTTTGGGCCTCCCTAAGTGATGCATGGTTGCAATTAAAGTACATATCAATGCAAGTGTTAACAAAGTGATAAACATGCAGAAGTAAAATGAAATGAGCTTGCTTTTTACCTTATGCAAATCGTTATTGTTGTTGTCTATGTCATTGCACATGGGATGTTGTTACTTTGTAACTAAATCGTGTTGTATCAAAAGGCTTCCTACGCATGCTGGGAGTCGATCGTCCGGGGTCGAAAGACCACAGGTTGATACCGTTCGAGATGGGACGTTCGTGACCTGTAGCATCCAAAAGGTATCCGAGAGTAGATCTGGACCTGTAGGAAGTCACAAAAGGGTTTATGCATGGGACGAGGATGGTAAAAAATAAATATATCAAGAGTATGATCACTATGGTTACTTGAGAGTTCGTCAGGGCTTCGTTAGGCTATCCATCCTCATGCTCCAAAGAGAGGGTGAGGCTCAATTTATAATATTCTCGACAGGGAAAGGATAAGGAGGTAATTCAACTAGTTAACTGCTGTAACTAGAAGCTATCTCCTTGCATTCGATTTGTTACTAGAAGTACATGCAAGATAAAATACCTTGGAATTATCATCAATTGATTTCATGCGTGCAATTTTGTGATACTTCTTTCTTTTATTTTTTTACTATGATTTTAATTAAGTGTTCATGATCAGTTATGTAAATGTGCATGGATAAATTTGTATGTTTATCCTTTTGACTGATCCTGTTGATTGTGTGCATGTTTAGTTAACTAATTTAGTTAACTAAGTGCATGATGTGAATGGGTGTGCATATCTGAGTTAACTGATTCAGTTAAATGGGTGCATGATTATCCTTCATTTGTGGCTTAGAGGTGGAATTGTCAGTAACTAGAGTTCACTTGTGTATGAGGATTTTATTTTGTGCATGATCGGTCTTAATGATGGGAAGTGGAACTACCTGTTAAGTGGATGATGTGGAAGGATAAATGTGAGGGTAAATGCATCCACGGGGAGGGATAAATGATTGTGCAACCTATTCACTAATTAATTAACTATTTAATAAATAAATAAACGAATTAATTAATACTTAGGTGATGAATGTTTATTATTTAATATTAATTAGTTTTAATTAATCATGATTAAGTAATATTTATTGTGCTAGTTTTAGGTATCTATAGATGCCCCTTTTTGTATCATGTTGTGTGAAAGCACAATGTGATGAAAAATTAAATGACACGTATGGATGATGATGTGCTAACTCTTGTACTTGAAGAGGTTTATCATTTAATTGCTCCAATTTTGAGATCAATGTGGGATGCCTCAACAATGGAAGCATTGAATGTCTTTGAATCTTGTCATTGACAAATTGATGAGTGCTTTGGTTTTGGCGAACAAACTAGTCATGTGGTAAGTGATCTCATGTGCTATAATCGATTATAAGTGGTCGATCCACATCACCACTTTTATTATAGCATCGACATGTAAACCCTTACAAACATTGGCCTAGCATGTTAGCCACTTAAATTTGATTAAAGTTTTTGCATTTAGACCCGATAAAGTAGGGTGTATGATTAGTCATAGACAAGGTTCTTGGACAAACGTTGAGTCCAAAAATAAGTGTTTGTGTATTGATCTTGTTTGAGGTATGTTTTTGTTGTTGGTATTGTCTACCCCCTCAAGTGACAAGTCAACAAAGGATAAAATGGATGATGATGATGAGGTGATTGACCTCAACGGGATTGGGCATGGACTAGATGGATGAAGTGTGGCTTGTGGTAGTTTTGGTTTTTGTGTTGTGTATTTTTTTTTATGGAGGATGGATGGAGTGCAATACCGATCAATAACATAAGTTACCCTTTTGCATTTGCAATTTAGATTAAAATGAACCCAATTGTGTATGTGATTGCTCGTAGTTGCTTTTGTTTTTACACTATGTGGTTGATTGTATTGTTGCAAATGTTGTCTATGTGTTTTCTCGTGATTGTTTTGTGTGATGTGTGTGCAGGTGATTGTTTTTATTTTATTTTTAGTTTTGAAACAAGTGTCCTTATGGTAACCTACCTATCCTACCAGATTACATTGATAACCAATCGTTGCACCTGTTAGGTTACTAGAGTAGATTACTAAGTACGAGGTTAACTCAAAGATCTGGGCTAGCTACTCAACAATAGGAAAGGAAATTTAATCTATGGTTCTACTTTTGCCTAAGCATAATATGGGTGCTAAGCTAAGCTAGTCTATGAACATGCAAGGAAATGCAATCTATGGTTCTTCTTTTGCCTGAATAGAATAGGGATGCTAAGCTAAGCTAGTCTATGAACATGAAAGGAAATGTAATCTACAGTTATGCTTTTTCTCGAGCAGAATATGGGTGCTAAGCTAAGCTAGTCTATGAACATGAAAGAAAATGTAATCTACGGTTCTAATTTTGCCTGAGCAGAATGGGGGTGCTAAGCTAAGCTAGTCTATGAACATGAAAGGATTGTAAGTTATGGTTCTACTTTTGCCCGAGTAGAATGGGGGTGCTAAGCTAAGCTAGTCTATGAACATGAAAGGAAATGTAATCTATGGTTCTACTTTTTCTCGAGAAAAATGGGGGTGCTAAGCTAAGCTAGTATATGAACATGAAAGGAAATGTAATCTATGGTTCTACTTTTGCTTGAGCAGAATGAGGGTTCTAAGCTAAGCTAGTCTATGAACATGAAAGGAATGTATTCTATGGTTATGCTTTTGCTCGAGCAGAATGGGGGTGCTAAGCTAAGCTAGTCTATGAACATGAAAGGAAATGTAATCTATGGTTCTACTTTTGCCCGAGCAGAATGAGGGTGCTAAGCTAAGCTAGTCTATGAACATGAAAGGAAATGTAATCTATGGTTTTTCTTTTGCCCAAGTAGAATGGGGGTTCTAAGCTAAGCTAGTATATGAACATGAAAGGAAATGTAATCTACGATTCTGCTTTTGCCCGAGCAGAATGGGGGTGCTAAGCTAAGCTAGTCTATGAACATGAAAGGATTGTAAGCTATGGTTCTGCTTTTGCTCAAGCAAAATGGGGGTGCTAAGCTAAGATAGTCTATGAACATGAAAGGAAATTCAATCTATGGTTATGCTTTTGCCCTAGCAGAATGGGGATGCTAAGCTAAGGTAGTCTATGAACTTGAAAGAAAATGTCATCTATGGTTCTACTTTTGCCCGAGCAGAATGGGGATGCTAAGCTAAGCTAGTCTATGAACATGAAAGAAAATGTAATCTATGCTTCTACTTTCTCCTGAGCAAAATGTGGGTGCTAAGCTAAGCTAGTCTATGAACATGAAAGGATTGTAATCTATGGTTTTGCTTTTGCTCGAGCAAAATGGGGGTGCTAAGCTAAGCTAGTCTATGAACATTAAAGAAAATGTAATCTATGGTTCTGCTTTTGCCCGAGCAGAATGGAGGTGCTAATCTAATCTAAGTTATTATCATGAAATGGAATATAACCATCAACAAGTATTTGTATGGTAATCGACTCATCCTATCGGGTTGCATGGGTAACCAACCACTACAACCGTAGGTTTCTAGAGGATACTACTAGGTACATGGTTCACACGAGAGACTACACTAGGAAAGCAATAAAACCCAATCTAGAAAAATAAACAATGGCATTAAAGTAAAGCTAAGCCAGAAAGCCAGCAAATGTGGAAGGAATTTTTTTGGTAGGTAAAAGTATTTTATTTACTGCACGGGTTAAAGGGTCCCGTCCCTATTACAGTAGGCATAAGTAGATACATCAGTGCCCAACAGTGGCAGCCATACAAAAACCATCAGGGGTTCTACCCCTTTCAACCTGGTCCAGTAAAGACCGAAACCAACAAAAACAGACTTCATCAAACCATTACAAAAATAGGCAGCCTTGCTGCCTAACAGACAATTTCCCAGGCTACTGGGAATCTTTATCCCTTTCCTCTTTTGCATTGGAGTTATGATCAGGGGACAGAAGAGTCTTGGGCATAGCAGGGAGATCCTTGAGCTCTTGGATGGCATTGATAAGGAGAGCACCTCCTTCCCGGTAAATGTTAACAGCCGTCTGCAAGTGGCCTACTACTTCGCTGACACGGTTGAGGGCCACAGAGCGGAGCTTATCCTCGGCACTAGTGGTGAGATGCTCATCTTCATCACTGATAATTTTTGGAGACGGTCGCTGGTCACTCAGGTTCGGGGTCTTCAGCCTGATGGACTTCCTTCTTTTTTGGGGGGCGAACTGACTTTTGCTTGAACCTCGGGCGCTTGCCAGTGGGAGCTTCTTTAGCAGGGATAGAAATAGGGGATGCAACTTTCTTGCCAAGGTCACGGGGGCGGAAGGTGCAGGGGAAGGGGGATTGATGGGAGTCTACGAGGGGGGAACTGGTAGGCTTGGGGGATGGGGGGGAGGATGCATCGGCATGGGCGGAGTCGAAAGAGTGAGCGGGAGACGGAGATCGAGAGGAGATTTCCCCTGAGACTTGGTGGGCTAGGGCATGCTTGTAAAGCACCAGAAAGAGCCCCTGGTGATGAGGGGGTTTTGGGGATTTACTCTCCCTAAAGTTGGTAATGGTGATAATGATGGAATGAAGGAGGAAGTCAGGGATGTTGATGGGTCGAACATCGTGAAGATGGTTAACAAAGGTAAGGTTATAGGCTCGGAGAGGCTTATTGGGGTCGTCAACAGTAACATACTGAATAACGGGGACAATGGCAGTGTCCCAAGGCCGAGGCAAGGAAGAGCGCACAACCCCTTTCTTATCCCAAACTAGATTTTTCCCCTTATCGGGAAACTAGTCAGTTTCCTCCTTAAAGTTATGCCTATCTCTGCATACTATTCTACCATCGGGTGGAATACCAGAGACCTGGGCAATAGAATGAACACTTACCTCGAAGCGGAGTCCTCGAACCTGCACTTCCCCCTGATTCCATGACTCGATGAAATCTCTGGTGACTTCCTCATCTATCCCAGAGAACAACTTGAAGAAATTGATGAAGCGCTTGGCATCTAACAGGGCCGTAGTCCCAGGCTCAATCTGCAAGTTAGCAGGCTCAGAGAGGGCCATGGTGGTGATCAAACAAGGGGAGACAGGGCTGGCTAGAAGGGTTCTATCTCCTCTCTTGGTGTGCTTAGGTAAAATGATCTTCATGAAGGCTGGGTGGAGATAAAAGGACAGTGAGAGGCAAAAAAGCGGCCACCAAGGATCATCGGGAAGACAATCCAAAAAAAGGGATGGGAACGAAAACCTCGATAGAAGCATGGCTCGTGATGATAGGGCCAGAATGGAGGGGAGTGGAGGAAAGAGCGAAGTGGGCGGTGGAAGGGTTGGAGGTAAAAATGATGCAACACGAGCTACTAGAATTCGAAGACGAGGGCCAACAAGGGATGCATGAGTGAATGAAATGAGCCATAATGCCTATGCAAAAAATTGTACTGACATCACACCGAAGAATGATGGGAGTGGCGGAGTTCCAAAGGTTGATGGTGTTGAGATTAAACACCCTTGGTGTTGATGAAGCATCCTCATGGTGGTAAGAGCCACCTTTTTTGTTGATCTTCCGAGGAGAGGTGGTGTTGAAAATGAACACCTTTGGTATTGAAGAAATACCATCGTGGTAGCTAGAGCTACCTTTCAATTCTTTTCTCCACATCCTGATTGGCTATGGTGATGACATCCTGGGGGAAGTCTTCTTCCCAGATAGACAGAGTGGATTGGTTGACAGCTTTGTTGGCTAGGATGTCAATGATCTTATTCACTTCCCTGAACACGTGGTTGATCTTGTATTGGGGAATGCAGTTAAGGGAGACTTGGCACTCCTGGATAATGTTTTGAATGTTCCTTCCTCCTATGCTCTTGTTGATGATGTGGCCAACTATAACAATAGAATCCCCTTCAAAAATGATTGGTTTGGAAAGGGCTTTACTCACCTCAATGCTTCTCCACAATGCTCTGGCCTCTGCATAATTGTTAGTTTGGGTCCCCAAATTTTTTATGAAAGCCTTGATAATACTGTCATTGTGGTCTCTGATGACTCCTCCCACCCCTACGCTGCCTGGGTTGCCTTTGGATGCTCCATCAAAGTTAGCTTTGAGCCATCCCAGGGGAGGAGGGAACCATTTGGCATTGGTCTTGGGGTTGGGGGAATTCTGGACTTTATTGCAGTCTGAGGGAATCCCAAGAGAAACGAACAGGTGAGATTCAAGCCCAAATTTTGGAACATCAGTGCAGGGAATGAGGTTGTTGTTCTCAATGGCAAAGGATAGGGCTCTGATGGTGACAACGTCCGAATTTCTAGGGCTCTCATTGAAAATGTGATTATTGCATTCCAACCAAATTTTCCAAGTCGCATGATGGAGCAAGGAGTTCCACAGAAAGCTAAGTCTTGAATTTTTAAAGACCCTGGGCCATTGGGTGAACAGGTCTATGATGGACTTGGGCCAAACCCAGCTGACCTGGAATCTACTGATCAAGAAGGAGAAAACATCCCAAGCGAAGGGGCATTCCAGAAGAATGTGTTGGGTGGACTCCCAAGCTTGGGTGCAGAGGTAACACCTGTTGGGAACAATGACTCCCCTTTGGATCAAATTATCTGTAGTCAGGATTCTATTATGGACAGCAAGCCAGCAGAAGTGGGCCACCTTCGGGATCAGGAGCTTGAGCCAGATGCTCCTGGCTACAAACTAGCTGTCTCTATTTTTGGTAGTCATGGGTGGGGTGTCCATCATCTGGGAAGCAGATTTAATGGTGAAGAGCCCATCGTTGGACCCTTTCCAGCAACGTTCATCTTTCCTCTGAGACTGCGGGATGAAATTCACCCGAAAGATGTCCTGGAGAGTTGCTATGGCTTTGTCAATGGCATCATTCTTAATTCTGAACTGGACCTGCTTCCACTTTCGGCTTCCCTGGTCCATGGTGATGAAATCAACAACTCTGGGACCAAATTTATTATCTGTGAGGTGTTTGATTGTGGCCACTTTAGGATCATTGATGAGGGGATCTGATCTGGCCCAAGCATCCTTCCAAAAGTCAATGTCCTTACCATTTCCCAACTGCCACCATGACCCCTGATGCAACAGCTGCTTGGTGTGAGCTATGGATTTCCAGAAGTGGGAACCAATGCAGGGGGTCTCCATATCCAAAAATGATTGGTGTTGAAGATACTTTCTTTTGATGATGGACACCCACTCCAGATTGGCATTGGTGACCACCTTCCAAGCTTGTTTGGCCAGGAGGGCCTTGTTTGTGATGCTTATACGGTGAAAACCCAGCCCCCCTCTATTTTTAGGAGTGCAGACCTTATCCCAGGAAACCAGGTGGAATTTTCTCTGAGTATCATTCCCAGCCCACAGGAAATGCTTCTGCACTTTTTTGATAGCTTCTCCCACCGTAGCAAGGATTTTGAAAATCGATAGAAAATAAGTTGGAATGCTTTGAAGGACAGATTTAACCAAAGTTGCTTTGCCTGCTTGGGAAAGGAGAGCCCCTTTCCAACCTGCCAAATTTTTGTGGATCTTTTATGTGACATTGTTCCACATGGCCTTGAGTGGCCTTCCTCTGAACATCGGAAGGCCCAGATAGGTAGTTGGGAGATCAGCTATGGTGCAGCCCAAAATTCTTGCAATCATACTCTATATTTTGATGGGGGTGTTGATGAAGTAGAGCTTACTCTTAATGAGGTTGATATTCTGGCCAACAACTTCCTCATAGAGGTTGAGGATGGCCTTGATGACTTTGGCTTCGGAGACTGAAGCTTTGGTAGCCAACAGAGTGTCATCCATGAACTATTGGTGAGTGGAAGGAGGGAGCCCAGAGGCTGCCTTGATACCAGAGATCAGATTTCTGGAACAAGCACTTTTGATGGCTCTTCCCAAACTCTCAGCCAAGATGATAAAGAGAATGGGGGAGAGGGGATCTCCCTGCCTTAGTCCCCTGGTGCTGGGGAAGTAGCCGATGGCTGACCCATTAACCAGGATAGAGAACCAAGAAGAGGAAAAATAGTTGGAGATCATATTTACCCAAGATTCATGGAAACCATACTTGAGGAGGATTTTGGTCAAGAAATCTTGGTTAACTCTGTCAAAGGCCTTGTTCATATCAAGCTTGAGGAAGAAGGCAGAGGAGTTGGAGTTGTGCGTAGAATGGATCAGCTCATGGATGGTTATGACACCATCAAGAATGTTTCACCCCTTTACAGTGCTGCCTTGGCAAGGATCGATGATGGTGGGAAGGATCTCGATGAGTCTGTTGGCTAGGGCTTTGGACAGAACTTTGTAGATGACGTTGCACAGGCTGATGGGATGGTAATCAGATAGGGACTGGGAATTCACCCCCTTGGGGATCAGGGCGAGGAAGGTGGAATTGACATCTCTAGGAATGATGTTGGACAACTGCATTTCAGTGATGGCTAGGCACAGATCAGGGCCCACAATGTCCCAGTAGGTTTGGAAGAATCTGGGGGGAAGCCATCGGGCCCAGGGGCTTTATCCGGATTCATAGAAAATAGGGCTTGGTGAATTTCCTTGTGGGATAGGGGGCTGAGGAGAAACTCATTCGTAACTTCAGAGATGGTTCTGGGGATGTTTTTGAGGAGAGAATCCATGGCCAGGATAGAGGGGGAGGGGGAGGGGGGCGAGGAGATCTTCAAAGTGGCAGATGACTTCGTTCCTAATTTTGTGGATGTCAGAAGTGTACGACCCATCCTGTCTAGTGAGGCCTTTAATTCTGTTGGCTCCCCTATGCCTGAGAGTAGAGATGTGGAAAAACTTGGAGTTGGTATCACCTTCCCTGAGCCAAAGTTATCTTGATTTTTGGTGCCAAAATGTTTCTTCTTTGCGTAAGGTGTTGTGATAATCAGACAACAAAACCCTCTCTTCATTTTGAAGCATGTCATCCCCCTGCCCTTTCTAAAATTTATCCTCAATCTGATCAAGCCTAGTTTTGATATCACGCTTGGTTTCAAAAATATTCCCGAAGGTCTCCCTATTCCAAACTTTCAAATTTTCTTTGATCAACCAGAGTTTTTGCATTACTTGATTGGTGGTTGTCCCAGGGAATTTTCTTTTCCACCATTCTACAATCTGATTTTTGAGATCAGGGTGTTGAGTCCACATTGACTCAAACCGAAATGGAGTCTTAAACTGGGGCCTGCTTGCTATTTCGAATAGGAGCGGGCTGTGATCAGACCCTATCTTTGGGAGAGCCTGAAGAGTGGCATCTCCAAAGAGGGGGAGAGCTTCTTGGGACAGCAGGAACCGGTCAAGACGCTCTTGGATGAGATTGTTTCCCCTTCTTCTATTACTCCAAGTGAAATGGGATCCCCGCAAATGGACGTCCATAAGAGCATTGGAGTCCACAAACTATCTTAAATCATTTGTTGATCTGTGAGTGATGGCATTCCCTCCTCTTTTATCAAAAAAGTGTAGGGGAGAGTTGAAGTCCCCTGCCAAGATCCATGGAATATTGATGAACGCTTGCCTCATCTGAGTGATGGTGTCCCACAAAACCATTCTACCCTGAGAAGTGTTGGGGGCGTAGACATTAGTCATGATCCATGAGGTCTGGGAACTGAGATCATGGAAAAGAATGTTGGACAATCTGTCTTGACCAGAGATGAATCTGCCTTCGACTTTGGCTGGGTTCCAGAGGCATAGAAGGCCACCTGAGGAGCCGATAGTTGGGGAGTAAACGAAGTCACAATTTTTCCAAATGGTTTTAGCAACCCTTGGTGACCACTGATCATCTAATTTGGTTTCCTGTATAAGGAATATTGTGGGGTTGGAATCTTTCCTCATGGCAGCAGCCAACCTTTGCTTAGCTGCCCCATTCAGTCCTCTCGCATTCCAGGAGAGGACTTTCATTTAGAACTTTTGGAGGGTTTTTTCCCCCTTTGCCTTGATGCATGGGGGGTTTGGGTCTTCGGATTTCTTCCTTGATGGTGTTTTCAATTTCCTGGAATAGGGTTTTTTGAGTTCCATTGGCTATGTCCTCAATAGTGTCCCGATTTCTTCGTTCGACACCGGAAGGCCTACCCTTCTTTCTGTCTCCACCTACATCCATCTGGGATTTTCTGAAGCTTCGGGTTTGCTTGGGACTCTAGGTTTCTAGGGATTCATGGGCAGACTCATCGCTATCAAAATTGATAATGTTTGTGTTAGCCAAGGAGGCAAGGTATTCAGACCCAACGGGGAGGGGCAATGGGGATGAGGGGGTAGGCGAACATGGGGGTTTTGAGGGAGGGCTTTGAAGAGCGGTGCTGATAGTGGGTGGGGGAGACTGACGCGAAGGGGGAGGGGGAAAGGGAATTTCCTGGGTGGCACTGGCATTCGGGCACAGAAGGGAAGTGAGATTAGGAATAGGGGAAGTCTTGGTAGGGATTTCTCCTTCCTCAATCTCCTCAATGGAGCCAGAATCATTGAGTAAATTAAATTTATTAGAGATAGAGACCAGGGTACTTGCCTTTTGCATCGCTCTAATTGGCGGTGGTCGGTTCGGTTGCCTGCTCTTGATGTTCAGGCTCTGTCCTACTTTAGAGATAATCTTCTAGCTGTCAGCTTGGTCCAAATGCACTACATTTTGGTGATTGGTTTTAGGGTTTTTGCGCTTTGGGCACTAGGATGGGAGGTGCCCTTGAGATTGGCACTCCGAGTAGAAGGTGGGCTTGTTTTCATACACAAGCGGTTGTCTTCATCTGTAATCCCCATAGATCAGGTTGAGGTGATCTAGGAGTTGTGATTCTAGGTTCACATTGACACAGATGCATGCCTGAGTTAGACGAGTCCTGGCATGGGTGGCTGGGTCTATAGCCACAAGCTCCCCGAATGCTCGAGCTAGACCTTGTAATGCATCCTCATAGAAGAAGTGCGTAGGGAGATTAGGGAGCCGGACCCAGATGGGAGCATAATTTATGCTCTATGTCTCTGGATCAAAACTTGGCTCCCATTTCCTTAGGAACAAGCTTCGCCTTTCGAAGAACCAAGGACCTCCAGACAATATGTGTTCTGCGTCCTCCCTTGTGTTAAGTTGGATCATGAAAAACCCCCTGGACATTGCGGAGAGTTCCAGACTCCCTAGGGTTTTCCATTTTGTTGATGCCCAACGATGGATTGAGTCCATATCCGGGCGTCCTCCGATGAATTTTCCCACAAGGGAAAATGAATCTCGTGTCGCATAGCCTTCCATGAGTTGTTTAGGGCATAGCACATCGTATCCCTGCACGACGAAGCCGCTCGAAGCGGCTGTAGGCTGTCTGCATTTGCTCTGTAGGAGCTCTACGTAGGAGGGTTGGCCGTGAATTTTCCCACCATGGTCTTGTTTGTCAGGGGGGTCTTTCCCCTTGATAGTTCCATTTTGAGTATTGCCGCTCATGGTGGGTGAAGTGCTTTCGACTTGGTTCGCCATCGCATGTGGGGTGGTGTAGCACCCTAAAATTGGTGCAGTGAAACCTTAATAATTACATTTACTCTAGTAAATAATTCAAATTCAAATTTTAACCTCCCAAACCGCCCGTTAACCGTCGTGTAATCCGTTTCCCCCTTTCTCGTGCCATTTTTAGAGTTTGTTTTGACCGTTTGACGATATCGTCGTCGATCAGACGATATCGCCTCAGATCGGACGATTTCGTCTGGGCTAGGACGTCCAGACGATCTTGTCCCAAAACTGATTTTTCATAATTAGCTTCTGTTCCAACGGAGGTCTCTAATCCGGGCAGAAGCGTGTCTGCACCGTTAGAGACCTCCCCCATTGGAGATCTCCCAAATAGGGATGATCTCCAACCTCCTAACCTCCCTCCTAAGCCTATTTAATCCTAAGCCCTCCCCTTAGCACCCCCTGGCTGAAATTCCCTATAACTCGACTTCACACGCATTAAGACATCCCAAATTGCTATTTGCATTAGTTCTATCCAAATTTTGTTGTAGGTACCTTAGTGTTTTTCAGTCGGAGCAAGCTTACATCGTCGCAGACGATCCTGTTTAGATCGGAGGCGATCCTGTCGAATTAGAGATGATTTCGTACCAATGCGAGATGATTTCGACTGCAGTCAACATTGAGGCAATCAGTGCCTAAAGTTTGCATTTCTTCATCTTTCAATCTGTTGTTTTATGCTGTAATTAGCTAGTTTATTTATTATTTTATGCTATCTTGCATTTTGGAGTTCACCCATGTAGATCAAATGCATAATTAAGTCATCAATTGTCATTAAATCATCGTAATACACTCGTATTTTGTTCATTATTATCATGTTAATGTTATTGCTGTCATTTTACACTGTTTCCCTCTGTTAGCATTAGTTGTATTTTCTGTGTTTTGCACCTATTTCTCTGTTTGTAGGTCTCTGACGAATTCGTCTGACGAATTCGTCAGATCTCAGATGATCTTGTCAGATCTCAGATGATCCTGTCAAATTCGAGGCGATCCTGACTGCTTCAAGAATCAGAATCTTCATCAGACATCCGGATCAGGTATTTTCTTTTAATATTGCTTAATTTCTCTATTTTTTGTCTTAATTCTATTTTTTGTATTCATTTAATCTGCATCTTCATATAGAATAGCTTAGACGCATTTTGGCCAAACCTAGGACATGGATGCTTAAGGCTAAAAATGAACACATCAAACACATTCCCAACCTAGGCGTGGAAACTGCCATTAAATGTTTCCTGGTGAACCCACCATCCATCGAAAAATCACCATAATACACCTCCCTCGAGAGGCGGGACCTTCGCAAGGCCTCTCAATCCGAGGTACCGTGCCATCCTTTTCACATCCCCCTTCCGGGCACGGATCCTATAGCCTGAAGGTAAGGGTGTGAAAAATTTGGAGCGATACATTTTGGTGAACCCGACGTGAATGCATTTAAAACCTTTTGAAAACAAAAAAAAAAATATATATATATATATATATGTATACAAAAAAAAAACAAAAACAAAATCATCATTTCAAGTTTGTATGTTTTAGATTCAATTCTAAATAGTAGATATTAAATATTACTTTTAGAAGTACTAAAGAAACCATGAGTTTTTACTCAAATCAATATGAGCCCATCAGTAATGTTGGAAGAATTCAGCCAAATACATTTGTTGATTATGACCAACCTCATCCCTATTCAACATCACCTCCATCACACTTTTCTCATTTTTCATCCATAACCCAACAAGACAATCCCTTTGCCAATCCTCTTCATAACGATATTATCTATTCTCCCATATATCCATATTATGTCTATCGATCCACATACAATCCTCCACCACCTTTTCAATATTCTTCTTTCAATACGACACATCCATTTCAACAAGAAAATACTTATTCTTCCAATTCTACCATGCACTCACCTCATGCTTCGCAATCTTCCTGTCATCATTCTACCCATAATAAAGAAAGTAGAGGTGAGAAACCATTAGGTCCTTTTATGACGAAAGTCCTAAGGCATTTATCAAAAACCTCTCAAAAACCTTCATCACGTAAATTTACTAAGCTCAATCAACCAATGGATATAATTCTCAAGTATTTACTTGACACAAATAAGATTGAACTCCCTTCCATAAGACAACTTGATACCACAACAGATTGGTTTAAACCTCGAGCTACATTGTGAATATCATAGAGTAGATGGACATATGACACAAAATTGTAAAGATTTAAGATGTGCAATTCAAGATTTGATTGATAAGGGTCTTTTTAATATAAAGGAATTACAATCTACAACTGATTATAAATCTCCATTAAACAATCAAACTCCTACACAACAAATACCAATAATCAATCAAGACATGGGGATCTCCCAAGAACCCCTATTCAATTATCAACAACAAGAAACCAATCAAATATTGCATGTTAATGTGTCCCATCATGATGATATTATTAATATTGTAACAAAAACTACAAATGAGCAACCTCAAGTTCAATCAACTCAATCTGATATTCAAGATATGGATTCCTCATTTGACCAACCTTCAAAACTATCTTTGGCTCTAGAGAATGATCCAAAATGGAATGTAAGCATAGAAAGCTCATCTTTAGAATCAAAATCTCAATCTGAAATCCACTTTGATAGCCAACAACAAGTGATTAATCCTCAAGCAAAGATATCCCTTTTAGAAGTATTACAAATTTCTCATAAGGAAATTTTGTTCAAAATACCTAGCCAACAATTTGTTCCTCATCATATTTTCTCTAAGAACATAATTAATGGTGTAAACCCTCTTGAGGTTAACCATATTTCATTCTATGATGAGGAGATTCCTTCCTCTACTCCACAAGAAGACTACTATCTTTACATTACAAGATCTAGTAAAGAAACACTTGTTAAAACTATCATGGTAGATAATGGCTCCTCTCTTAATTTATGCACTTATCAATTATTCCAAAAACTCAAATCAAAGGAAGAAGATCTTAATGAATCAAATGTTATTATAAAATCTTTTAACAATGAAATTCAAGAAGCTCAAGGTACTATAATTCTTCCCTTTAATATTGGATCCAAGATCCTGGATACTTTATTTTATGTAGCATATTGCCCTTCACCTTACAACCTACTTCTTAGAAGTCCTTGGATTCATACGATGAGGGTTGTCCCTTCCACTCTTCACCAATGTTTGAAGTTTGAACTTGCAAATAAAATTGTTACCATACATGGTGACCCAACACCATTTGAAGAATATTTAACGGTTGAAACATCAAGTTCTATACATTCTCTATTGTCACAATTATCTTCTATCCATCACTTTTCTTCATCCATATATGATCATCCTTGTTTACCAAATAACACCCATGCATATATTTCATATATGCTCCCTCCATCTTATCAAGACTTGGAATATAGTGATAAGAATGAAGAACTTTCTTATCCTTCTTACATTTTATTTTGTAACATGATCAATTTTACACATATAAAAGTCAAATCTTTTGCTACATTATTCTACATTATAACAAAGCTTTTGTTATCACTACCTTTTATTCATCACCTTTTGTTCTTACCTTCACCTCAACCAGATTATCCTTCAAAACCTCCTTTGATTTTGAAGCAACCTTAGACATGCTATACTCAAATAACCTTGTATAGTGTATATAGATCATCTTGTATATACCACCAATTTCAATTCATAAATTAAAATCAAAATACAAAAAAATCAAAATCCTCAAAATCTTCAAAAAAATACTAATGCAACTAAGGACCTTAAAGGTAAATTTGAGCCCAACTGGCTTGGACCATACATTATCACTGCTAAATTTGAATCAGAGCATACAAATTATCTACCTTAGATGGTAAAGAACTTAAAGAACCCATGAATATTTTGCATCTTAAACGTTACTATGTATAAATTTGGTCATTTCATCCTTGTATATATTTGTTTAAAATATTTCAAAATCACTATCTTGTATTTCTTTCAATTTATAAATTCAAAAACACCAAAAACATTCATAATCATCAAAATCTTCAAAACTATTTGTTGTATTTATTTATGGCACTTGTTAATTTTTTTTCAAAAACAAACAAAAATAATAAAAATAAAAACAGCAATATTCTTGACTCTTTCGAAACCAAAACAACATAAAGAAGAAAGAGAGAGTCAACATTCTCAAAACTTCTCAAAAAGTATTTATATATATCTTCTTACAAATGTTGCAGTTATATGTTTCAAATTATTTTGGATAAATTAGCATTTATTTGGAATCCCTCACTTTCACACTCACAAAAATAAATATCTTGATTTTATCTGGCATGATTACTAATCTCTCTTATATCAAAGTCCACAAAATTCAATTAAATAAAGTTTGAGCATAGAGAATTGATCTTGTTATTTACTTAAACCAAGCACATCTTTTCACAATAAAATGATTATATTTGTAATTTCCATGCTTTGCTACATAGTAGAAGTGGTTTCTTGAGCGAAAAGTTTCCCTTGCTATCCTATCATGCACATGGTCTAGAATCTTTGAGAATTGGCAAAAGGACAAGCTCACCCCTACCCAGAATAAAAATCCCTTGCTCTACAGCTAATCTGAGCAAGTATCCCTAGTATAGAACAAAAGGCAAAGTTCAAGAAAAAGAGAAAAAGAAAAAATGTTATTTTATATCATTACAGCAATATTTCAAGCATTATCTCAAATATCAAGCAAAAATACAAAAATAAAAAGAAAAGAAAAGCAAAAGAAAGCAAAAGCAAAAGCAATAAAATCCCTTTCCCTACCCTTTGAAAAGAAAAGAAGGGTTGATGAGCTTGAATCCCTGGAATTCTCAATTATTCGAAAACTGTGAGGTAAGCCCCATAACAAGGGGTTTGTGCCCAACCCGCTTGGCCTTGGGTAACTCCTAGCGTGGCGATATGTCCGTCACATTAGCGACCTTCTTTTGTACAGACCTATGTCTCGCTTATGGATTAGCTAGCTCTTGATAATCCGACTTACATAGTAGTCTAGTATGGTTATATGCATCTACATCATGGTTAATGAACACTTATTTGGTTTATTCAAATCACTTGTATCATATTATCTTGCTCAAAACTGGTAAATGAACATAGCAATTGCACACACATTTTATATTTGAGAGATTTTGTGTATCATTATGATAAATCAAGATTGGAAATGAACTCACATATGCACATGGGATTCCTTATAAATCTAACTTTTGTCTTTAAGATACTTTGAAATATTTTTTTGCAAATTGTTTGGAATAATTCATTTTCTTCTTTCAAGTACAGTTGTTTAGTATAAAGACAACTACATGCATAATAGAAACATCAAAATTTCTTTCAAAACCATACAATCAAAACACACATATATATATATATATTATCGACTTTCGCGACGATGGTATAGTTCCAAAACCAAAATTGGAATTTTATGCCTAGCGCAAGTCCTCATCTTCATATTTTCTGTTTATTAAAAATCAACCATGCAATAAAACTATCTCCTTTTTGGATTTCGCGATGATGGTATAAGTCTATACCTACATATTCTATGCCTAGCGCAAACCATTGTACCAATTTTTATTCCCCATTTATTTAAAAATCATGAAAACCATATGACTTAAATCATTCTGTTATACAATTATGCTTTTAAACAAAAAGCATGCACATTATCACTATTTCATGTCATTATGTCAACCTTCAATTTTGCAATGATGGTATAATTCCTAGGGAATTATCCAAAAAATTTATCACACTTAGGAATTTATGCCTAGCAAAAATCATTTTAACATTATTTCATGCATACTATTTTTATGAAAATCTGAAAACAAACCATCATCATCATCATTTGCACCATTGCACCAAAGTCTTAAGACAAGTCTCTTAAGCACTCTTTTACTTTTTAACAATATTTCTATACTGGGATTAGCTTGACGACCGAGTGAGCGGCGACTCCATGAAATGGTCTATAATAGCGACAATGTCCTTTGAAATTATTGTTAGAAGTCTCTTTTTATTTTTTATCACATTACATCACAAACAACCAATTTGTTACATCAGATTATTTCATTTAAAATTTTACAAGCATGACATTCAAACCATAATATTTCCAACGACATAATTACATGAATCATCAAATCAATCAATCAAACATAAAAGCATCATAAAAATACATAAGACAAGTCATATGATCAAAAATATCTCATCTATAGACAATGAATAGTAAAAATGAATTAGGTTTTACCCTATTTTTCTTAATTTTATTCAAAACACAATTAAAAACATTTTAAAATTTTGCTTTTTCGCGTTTTTACCTCAAACGTTCGATTTGGGTAAAAACACAGAGGGGGCACCATAGTAATCTGTCGTACGATTCGACCAAGAATCGTCGCCTAAAAATGGGAATAATTTTTGCTTTCTCGTAGATCGAGAAGAACTCATCTTTAACGCATTTTCTTCGAAAAATTCGCTAAAGAGGGGGCAAAATGTAGCACCCTAAAATTGGCGCAGTGAAACCTTAATAATTACATTTACTCTAGTAAATAATTCAAATTCAAATTTTAACCTCCCAAACCGCCCGTTAACCGTCGTGTAATCCGTTTCCTCCTTTCCCATGCCATTTTTAGAGGTTGTTTTGACCGTTTGATGATATCGTCGCCGATCAGACGATATCGCCCCAGATCTGACGATTTCGTCTAGGCTTGGACGTCCAGACGATCTTGTCCCAAAACTAATTTTTCACAATTAGCTTCTGTTCCAACGACGTCTCTAATCCAGGCAGAAGCGTGTCTGCGCCGTTAGAGACCCTCCCCCGTTGGAGATCTCCCAAATAGGGATGATCTCCAACCTCCTAACCTCCCTCCTAAGCCTATTTAATCCTAAGCCCTCCCCTTAGCACCCCCTTGGCTGAAATTCCCTATAACTTGACTTCATATGCATTAAGACATCCCAAATTTCTATTTGCATTAGTTCTATCCAAATTTTGTTGCAGGTACCTTAGTGTTTTTCAGCCGGAGCAAGCTTACATCGTCGCAGACGATCCTCGTTCAGATCGGAGGCGATCCTGTCGAATCAGAGACGATTTCATACCAATGCGAGATGATTTCGACTGCAGTCAACATTGAGGCAATCAGTGCCCAAAGTTTGCATTTTTCTCCTTTTAATCTGTTGTTTTATTCTGCAATTAGCTAGTTTATTTATTATTTTATGCTATCTTGCATTTTGGAGTTCACCCATCTAGATCAAATGCATAATTAAGTCATAATTGTCATTAAATCATCATAGTGCACTCGTATTTTGTTCATTATTATCATGTTAATGTTATTGCTATCATTTTACATTGTTTCCTCCTGTTAGAATAGTTGTATTTTTTGTGTTTTGCACCTATTTCTCTGTTGCAGGTCTCTGACGAATTCGTCTGACGAATTCGTCATATCTCAGATGATCCTGTCGAATTCCAGGCGATCCTGACTGCTTCAAGAATCAGAATCTTCATCAGACATCCGGATCAGGTATTTTCTTTTAATATTGCTTAATTTCTCTGTTTTTTGTCTTAATTCTGTTTTTTGTATTCATTTAATCTGCATCTTCATATAGAATAGCTTAGACGCATTTTGGCCAAACCTAGGACATGGATGCTTAAGGCTAAAAATGAACACATAAAACACATTCCCAACCTAGGCGTGGAAACTGCCATTAAATGTTTCCTGGTGAACCCACCATCCGTCGAAAAATCACCATAATACACCTCCCTCGAGAGGCGGGACCTTCGCAAGGCCTCTCAGTCCGAGGTACCGTGCCATCCTTTTCACATCCCCCTTCCGGGCACGGATCCTATAGCCTGAAGGTAAGGGTGTGAAAAATTTGGAGCGATACAGGTGGATTTATCGTGTGATTATGCACCGCTCTCCACCCTATCATCTACCTTACTCTGATTCTCACTTGAAGAGTCGCTCGATTTTTCATTCGCCATATCCACATAACTTTCAAAACCAATCGCGTTCCATGTGGAAGGAAATTTGAACAAAGGAGTTCGATGACTTTGGGGCCTTTGCACTAAAAATTAAATTTGACCAAAGGGTTTTGGTTCCTTTGGGGTTGTTTTAATGGAAATGTGAATGTGACCAAAGGGGTTTGGTATCTTTGGGGCTTTTGAACTGAAATGTGACCAAAGGGATTTGGTGCCTTTGGAGCTTTTGAATTGAAATGTGACCAAAGGGATTTGGTGCCTTTGGAGCCTTTGAATTGAATTTAGAATTTGACCAAAGGGGTTGGTGTCTTTGGATCCTTTTGAATGGAAATGCAATTTTTGAGATGGTGAGGCAAAGGGCGCAACCTTTTAAACCTAGTTGTTGATTTGTTGATTTTAATGTTTGCTAGTATTGATAAAACCATACCAAAGTCTTGATGGTGAGGTAAGGTGTTTTTCTGATTGATTGATCATCTGATGAGGATGAGGAAGGTGTGATACCTTAAACATCCCCAAGTGGATTGATTTCCTATTTTATTGATTATTGGGGGAAGTTGTAATACCTTGAACATCCCCAAGGTGTTGTGATAGATTTGATACGATTGATGGGGAAGGTACGATACCTTGTATACCTCCAGGTTGATTATTGATGTGATTGATAGTGGGGGAAGGTGTGATACCTTGAATTCCCCCTTATTGGTTGAGTCATTTAATGTAATTGATGGTAAAGGGTGTGGTACTTTGATGTCCCCCAATTGTTTGATTGTTTGTGGGTTTGATTGTTGATTGAATTTATTTAGATCTGACTGGTTGGTGGGGAAGGTGAGTTACCTAGAACATCCCCATGTTGTTTGATGATTAGTTGGTTGATTTATCAACAAGAGAAGTACGATACCTTGAGTTCCCCAAGTGGATCGACTTGTTTGATGTGATTGATGGGGAAGGTGCAATACCTTGCTTACCCCCAAATTGTTTGATGGTTTGATAATTTATTATTGGGGGAAGGTGTGATACTTTGAACACCCCTAGGTTGCTTTCTTGCTCGATTGGTTGTTGGGGAAGGTGTGATACCTTGAACACCCCCAAGTTGCTTGATGACTTGATGTGTCTTGTATGTGCTTGTGATGTGATGAAGTGATTTATTAAATGAATGTTGATGGATGTATTAAGTGTATGCTTATGCTTTTGTTTATCTTTCAAAAGATGCTTGGACACGCATCATTATTTATGAATTTAATCAATTAATCAAGGCCGTCAACCCACTAATACTTGAAACATATGTGAAATGTATGTAAGTGAATGCAATTGTCAAGACTGTCAGGCAATGTGCTACTACGAAGGTTAAGATGATATGACTTGTTCTTTCACTTGTCTTGGGGAATATTATTCTAAAAGTGCTTTCATGATGCTTGAACACCCTAGTGATATCAACTAGACATATCTACTGATCAAGTAGGCACTTGATGATACTAAGACCAACCAGGTTATTCAAGTTTTGCAAAGACCAACTATGTGTGTAGTGAATGTTCATTGCCAATTTTGGGTGAGGTTAGACTCATCATTTGTGACTTATGCCAATAAGCTAGCTCATCCAGAGAGCATACATGGATATGTACAAAATGATATCACTAATGTAGTAGATGTGTTGCCACGCGTATGGCTACTCCACTATTAGACCGACGTCTATAGCCCATTGTTGGCAATGAAGATCGCCCTATGGTTGTCAAAATTTGAGAACTCTAGGGATTCAAGCTCTTAGTCCTTGATTTTTTTTGGGGGGTGGGTTTTGGGGGTACTTGCTCATTTTGTGGAAGAGCAAGGAATTTTATTGTTCTGTGGGACTTGCTTGTTTTTTGGAGGAGCAAGGGATTTTATTGCTTTGTGGGGCTTGCTCATTTTGTAGAGGAGCAAGGAGATTTTTTTGAAGGGGAGAGCTTGTCCTTTTGCCAATTCTTAGCCATTTAGACCATGCACATAGTTGGATAAGCAGGGAAACTATTCACTTTATGGCGATAGTGACTCATGATTTTGTCTTTCTTAGACACCAAACTTTGATTCAATGTGTAAGACTTGTGTGTGGTCTCAATGGAAACTTAAGGTTACTAAGAAGACCTATAGCACTCAAGGACTTATTGACATTCAATGTAGGCTGAAAGGGACACTAGGTATGGTTGAACAACCAAACGTACCTAAAGATTTGTTAAAAAATAGACATGGGAAAGACAACCTATCATAGGGTTTTTTATTTCTTTGCATCTCTTCTTTTTTTTGAAGGACAACGAAGGGTGTATGGTTGATGTAGATGAAATGAGGCAAGACACACACAGTAAGGAATATGCCCTTAATTAATGTGATAAAATTACTTATGATAAATGCATAAAATCATGCGTTGAATTATAACCAAAGTTATATTAGTGATGAGGTTTTATGTTTTTTTTTTGATGATTTTGTATTTTTGAGTTTTGTATTGTTTTTGAATTTTTGATTTTGTGTTGTTTTTGTATTTTTGAGTTTTTTTTTTTTACTGTGGGGAAGGTGTGATACCTTGATCATCCCCAAATTGCTTTATGTTTAGATTGAATGTGGGGAAGGTGTGATACCCTGAGTATCCCCAAATTTATTGATGCATGTTTAGTTGATGGTTACGGAAGGTGTGATACCTTGAATGCCCCCAAATATGGTTGATGATTTGATATGATTGAAGGAGAATGTGTGATACCCTAAATACCTCCAAGTTGATTTATGATCGTATGTTTTAATTGGTTGATTAAATTGATTTGATCGATTGATTGATGGGGAAGGTGCGATACCTTGGTTTCCCCTAAGTTGTTTGATTACTAGTGACTGGTGAATTATTTGATTGATTGTGTCTTGGTGGGGAAGGTGTGATAACTTGATCATCCCCAAGTTAGACTTCCTTATGAATCCCTAATTTAGTTTGTCAAATATTTGAAATTAAATTTTCCTTAGTTTTTAAATGATAGACTAAGGATAATTTTTAATTGTTGACAATATTTTATCTCCCTAGTTTCAATATTGTTTTTCAATTCTATGTTTTGTAGAACTCCTTGTATCTCCCTAATGAATATGAAAATATAATTTTTCAACTTCTATTCTTCAAAAAATAGCAGTTTTACTTCCCTCTTATCAATCAGGGATTTGAATGCAAATTTTAAATATTGTAAATCTTTCAAATATATATCTCTAATAATTTTGGATTAGAGATTAAAGTAATTTTTCTTTGTCAAATACTTCTATGTTGAACTCCTTTTATCTCCCAAATTTAAGACTATAATTTCTCAATTCTAAATTTCATAAACTATGTTAATGTTGGATTCCTTATAACTCCAGCTCCAAAAATTTAGAAATTCTAAAAATAATATTTGCAAGTTTTGTGTATTCCTAATTTGATGTAGAATACCTTATTTCTCCAAACTTATCAAATTGTAAATATTTAATTTGTTTTGTAAATTCAAATGTGCAAATTACAAAACTTCAAAATCAATGCTTTAATATTCAAAATAATCTTCAATACTTTGTAAAAGGCTTTAAATTATAATATTCAGATTTATAAGGTTTCAATAATGCTTATCTCTCCAATAAAATACTTTTAAACTTTAATATTAGATAATATATCCTTTTACACCTTATAACTCCTACTTAGAATAAAATTTAATTCCAAAAAGTAATAAATATTACCTTTGATATTTTAGGCGCTCCCACCTTAATGCTATGCTTGGTCTTCCTTTGAAATTGGGCGCTCTTCCTCTAGTCAACTTCCTTCAAATTGGTCAAGGTGCTTCTTCTTTGATGTAGTGGAGTCCTTGTTGTGATTAATGAGACTATTCCATCTCATGCAATAAATGAGCGCTCAAAACCGTTCACTTTCCTTGGTAACACTTGAAATATTTACAAGACAAGTGATAAGTGTCACTAGAGTTCTTCCTTTGCTCTTGTCGCTATGTGGCACTTCTTCTCCCTTACGATAGATGGTTTCACTAATATCAACGCTCCTGTGACTCTTGGATGGTGTCCAAAACTTCCTCTTTCTTGTGACAAGTGTCTCATGCAATGTTATAACGCTCCCTACACTCTGAGGAATTTATAATGTCATCTTTGACCAAACTTTTGGTGCCCAAAGTTGTAATTTTCCATGACTGCATTACGTTTCCCTTTTGGACACTTGGTTGTGCATGTGATATGCTTTAACAAGTTGGTACTGCATTATGGAATATTTAGCCTCCTTGATATGTTTTCAATAACAAAACATAACCTCTTCTTTGTTGGTTATGTTTCCAGATTTGTAGGTGTCTCTTAAAATTCACCAACAACAACTTTCAAGTGCTCTTCTTTGATGGCTTCTTTCATGATAGTTTTCTTTTGCTTGGGTGCTCCTTTGGTGGTTGTTCCACGGTGATCCTTCTTGGCTTAGTTGCTCTTTTGGTGGTTGTTCATCTAGATATTGTTAAGGTGCTTGCCTCCCTATATTCTGTTGTCACTTTTACACTCTTCAATGGTGCTCAACCTATGCAGTTTGGTGGTGATTCTAGTGGTGGATTTTACCACACTTTTGGTGATTTCCTTCACCAATGTAATATGCAAGCTTGGTGTTTTTAAACACATTAAATATACCTAGAATTTTTATGACTATTCGGCCTCAATATAACGTAGGATAAATCTATTCTTTCTCCAATTATAAAAACAACATATACTAATCTTCTTGTTACTCCTTTTAAGCTCTTTACAAGCTTTAACTCTAGATGTTATAATATGAAAATTTCTACAACGATAATGGTGTGCAACGGTGTCTTTTTTCTTGGCTTAGAGACACTTTAAAAAATACTTTTTCTAGCTCTTAATAGCTCTAAAATTGATGCTCTTAAAAAATTATAATAAGAACTTTTAAAGTTTTTTTTGAATGTAAAGGCCTAACTTTTAATTAATTTAAAAATACAAGTCTTTACAACAAAAAAATGGGTGGATAGGCACACCCCAATAGGTAGTCACACTAACTCAGGTTGAGTTAGGAAGCGGTTACTCAAAACAACAAAAACAGGGTTAAACCCATCACCAACCACATCACCAAAAAGCATGCATTAAATCATGTCAATCATGGGGGGTATGCTCACGAGGTGAATGTCCCTCACCCTCCATATGCTACCAACCGGTATTAGAAGGAATGGAAATGAGCCACCCATCCTCCCTAGGCGTGCGAACATTATCACCTGTATCAGAGCCATCAATGCCATCAGATACACCCCAACCCACCACATTAGCTGGAGCGACTGGGCACATGGGAATGGGATCTCCCCAACCAACAACTAGGTCTGGCTCCACCTGGAAAACCTCCCAACCACTGCCATGATGAGATGTATTATTGCCAATGTTACCTTGGGGTTGGCGAACAGGAGATGATTGAGACCAATGTCTTTCTGTAGATCGAGAGGGAAGTCATCGACGAGAGCACGATCGAGAAACTTTGCGAGACCGAGAAGGCTCTATAGAAGGCATTCGATTGACCGTACATGGGGTATTACCCTAGTGCTGCATAAGAGCGTGAAGATGCTCCACCTCCATATGAACTTTCTCCACTTGAACTAAAATCTGGAGCCAAAAATCAGAATAAACTGTGCACTTATCAGCAATTGAAAATTCATCTGAACTATGTTATTGAGAAAAGAGAACTCTGTTACGAGTTTTCCAAATATGAAAGAGCACACTGATGCGAAGAATGTTCCACACTTCCAACAAGGGCAAGGAAAAATATGGTGGGTCGCCAAGCAAAGCATGATGCCAGGTGAATGAACTGGCCATATGAGGCCGAAAGAAGGACTCAAGCCAATCCCAGGCCATTCGAGCTTTCCTGCACTACCAAAAAATATGAAGGGGATCCTCTGGAGCACCACAAAAATGGTAGGAAGGATTCTCTATTCCAAGATATTTTAATCTTTGTCCAAGAGGAAGACCATAGGATAATAAGCTCTAGGCAAAGAAAGCCTATTTGGGTTCAATATATCCTACCCAAGCCATTTTAAATCTTAGACTCCAACGAGTCTGAGTGGAAAGAAGATCCCACCGCTCATTGAGTCTTTGAACTATAGGGACATTGGGAGTAAGCCAAGCATACCCTAACTTAGGTTTGTAAGTAAGAAGTAGGGTTTTCTTAAACCATCCCTAGTCAGACCACCAAGGCTTTTGAGAATATCTACAGATCATGGGCCAAAGAGAAAAAGGGATACAATCCAAAATAGTGTCATAAGTATTCTTATCATCTAGTCGTAGACCAAACAATCTCCTGAAATCATCCCATGGGATCCAATCCCTGGAATATCTCGAAAAAAATCTACCACTATTGAAATCCCTTTCCTGAAGAACCGTTGAGCATGAATCCATTGCACGAAAGCAAGAGGGGAACCTTGAAAAGTAATAAAAGGTGACCACCAAACATTATAAGTGGAAATAGAAGCACCTTTTCGATGCCCATCCCCTTGCCAACACAACCAGGGCTTAATTTTCTCCCAAGCCCTCCATATGCTCTGAATGACAAAAGAGCCTTGAATTTTAACTAGGATAGGAGCAACCAGGAGGGATTGAAAATTCATGCCTTTCCAAGCCTTCCTACCAAGAGGTAAACCAGTGGAAATGCAGTGCCGAATTAGAACTTTCCAAGCTTCAGAACCACTTAAGGCTCGAAGAATCCATTTAGCAGATAAAGCAAAACCTTGTCTTTGACAATCATGTAGTCCCATACCTCCTAATTTTTTGGGAAGACAACAAATATCCCAGGCAACTCGATGAAACCCTTGTTTATGTGATGAGTTAGCCCAAAGAAAATCCCTTAAAAGCTTTTCCAAATTTTTATAGCAGGCTTGAGAAGGGACCCAACATGATGAATAATACACATGAGTAGTAGCAATAATTTTGGAACACACCTAAAACTTACCAACTAGAGTAAGTTTTTTAGTGATCCAAAAGGAAAAATTTTTCTCTACTTTTTGTAAAACATAATTCCACAAGACAACAGGGGAACTCTGGAATGCAAATGGGATGCCAAGGAATTTAAACATCTCCCCTAGTTGGATCCAATGCCACTGGAAGCTTTCAAGCCAAGTTGGAAGGTCCAAAGAGGATTGCCTATAGCATGAGGTCTTCCTCCATTGAATGCTAGATCCTGATGCTTTGCAAAAAATATCCAAGCAATCTAGTGCTTGTTTGATAGAGCGTTCATCCTCATGAAGTGTCAAAAAAGAATCATCTACAAAATGTCCATTTATGAGTTGAGAATATTCTCTAGGTAAAGAAATACCCTTAATATTACCTTGACTCACTTGGTTAGCAAGAAGGTATCCAAAAGCTTCAACTACCAATATGAAAAGAGAAGGAGCCAAAGGACAACCCTATCTGATAGATCTGAACAATCCAATTGATTCAGACTGACAATTGTTCAAAGTAAGCACAATTGAAGCATCCACAAAAAGCATACTAACCGAGCTCAAAAAATGTGGCCCGAAACCAAGAGCTCGAAGCATGGTAAGGATGAAATTCCATTCAATCCTATCATAGGCTTTCTCAAAATCAATCTTGATGAAAAGAGTATTTTGTTGAGTGGCTCTAGCCCATTCCATGCCCTCCCAAACAACAATTACATTATCCAGAATGTATCTACTCTACACAAACCCAATCTACTCAAGGCGGATAATAAGTGGCAACAGAGGTCTAAGGCGTAAGGCCAAAGCCTTAGCAATAATTTTGTAACTCACATTGAGTAAAGTAATAGGCCTCCAGTTGGTGAGCACTTCTGGATCCCCCTGCTTAGGAATGAATTTAATATTGCCCTTATTAATTATAGAACCTAAAGAGCCAGAAGCCACTGCTTCTTGATAAACATACAATAAATCTGGGCCAACCATATCCCAGTACTCCTTATAAAATTCACAAGGAAATCCATCTAATCCTGGAGCTTTATCATTAGCCATCCTGGATAGGGCTTCAACAAGATCATCCAATGACAAAGGGCATTCACAAGCTTCCTTTTGAAGAGCTGAAAGCTTCTCAGGAACAACTGCACAACAAGCTTGAATTGCAGCCTATCATTCAGGAGTTAACTCTTGAGAAGCAAAAACTTTCTGATAATGCTTGACAAAAACTTTAATAATATCAAGAAGTGATGTCCAATGAACCCCTGCATCCTGAATAGCATTGAACTGAATGACTTGTCTCAAGGGCTTTATTTTTTGAAAAAAATCTTTTGAAACCCTATCGCCAATTTTTAGCCAGTGAAGCCGAGCACGAAGTTGAGCTCCCCTTGCTTCATAAAGCTCATTTTTTTAAGCTCATGCCTAAGACTTGCAACTTGGGCTTGAAGAATAGAGCTTAGAGGGCTCACTTCTAGTCTGATAGAAGCTCGAGCTAGTTCAGCTTTAAGGGTTGCATTAGAGATTCATCTTCGCTTGGCAACTTCAACTCCTAAATTCCTGAGAAGAACAGTTGTTCTGGAGATAGTTGCATTCCACCAAGAAATTCTACCATGAATTCTAGTTGGTCTGGGAACTAGATTCCAAATCCTATGAATATGAGCAGACATAGTTTGATGTTTCAAAAAAGAAACATTCAGATAGAACTGAGACTTGAATTGATGAGGCGGAGGTGGAGAACAAGAAATGGAAAACACAATGGGAGCATGATCAGAAAGGGTGGTATCAGGAATAGTTGAAACAAAGGGTAGAGAAGTCGACAAGTGATGGAAATGAAAATGAGAATGTTCAGATAGCATAGCTCTATCAAGCCGCTTCAAAATATGGGCATTGCCAGCTTGAAAGTTGGACCAGGTATACCACACCGACTCAGGAAAATCGGAGGGTATAAAGCAGGAATTAGGGTCACTCAGCCCAAGCTTATTCTTGAAAAAAACCATGCTTCCCGCTCTCCAATATTCCAATGCATAGGGAGCAAACCAAGTTTGTCAACCGATTTCTCCACCATATTGAAGTCACCACACACCACCCAAACCGCTTCAGGCAAGGAAAGAGCAAGCCATCACCATAAAGCACACCTTTTCGATGCATTATTAGAAGCATACACATTAATCAAACCAAAAGGGATACCACCAACTTCAAAAAGAATCCAAACTGCTTGATTTGAGGGGTCCACCCCCCATGTGACAATATGAGAATGCCACCTAGGAGAAATGAAAGTGACAACTCCTCCTCTACTAGGAGTATGATGGGAATGAAAAACTTACTTGTCGACCATAAAAAGGTACAGGTACTATCCAAAATGAAGTCAACAACTTTAACTTCTTGCAAACATAGAAAATCCAAACTGCCATGCAAGCGAGCAACATTCTGAATCTCTCTATGGACCTGATATTTTTGGACTGGGTCCATCAGTCCTCTTACATTCCAGGACAAAAAAATCATTGAGGATGATCGAGGTTCATTCCCTCGAGAACATCTTCAGTATCTCCCAACTCTCCTAGGGAAGTGAATGAATTGATGAGAAATCATTCATGATTTTCCCTAAGAAAGTTAGTTTGATGTCTCTTTTCTTGATGTAACCCATCACGAGCCGGACTACGTGAACGACGGGACCTGGAGAATGACACATCCTCAGGTAACGCTTGCTTAAGAATGGAAGTAGCAAAATCATCGAAAGAAGAAGATACTAGAGGTGGTGAAACTCCATCTGAAGCAGGTACAGAAGAGGACCCTCCTGGTGCTGAGGGAGATGGCTGCACCGGAGTAGTGGGAGCCGAAAGGGCTAGCATGCATGGTGCCGAGGGTTGTTGCATCGACGGGTTGGAACTAGAACCTCCCTGCAACACCGATTGCTTAGGTTGATGATTTTTCCTATTTATCATGGTAGTCCATTCATCTGGATGATTCTTGGCTCCTAGAGTTGGAGCTATCGAAGCAGGGGGAGGAACAACAACATTGCATGATTTGAATTTATCAGCCATAAGCGGACAATCTTTAATTTTGTGCTCTATAGATTGACAATGGTAGCAGGTGTTGGGAAGATTAATGTACACAACACGCTGTGTAAAAACCTTATCACCAATCTTCAGGTCAATAGACTCAGTAAGGTCCTTGGAAAGATCGACTTTGACACACACACCTATTAGGGCGGACATTATAGAATTTATTTGGTTCTAAGCAGACCACCTTCCCAAGGGTGGAAGCAATACTTTGCAGGAATGGCCAAAAGGTCGTTGGAAGACCAGGGAACTCAGCCCAAATAGGCACTTCCAGAGAAGCCTCATCATTGACAGAGAAATATCTGGACCACTGTTGAAAGACAAGCAAAGAGCTTCGGACATACCAGGGACCCCGACTAAAAACTTCTTGCGCATGTTGAGCATCAACAAAGCGAAAAAGAAAAAACCCTTTTGACAAATTTTGGATATTCTCTATCTTAATGCCATAAGGTTGCCAATACTATTGAATCCAAGATCGGATCAGAGTATCATTCGGGATACGACCCAAGAAATATCCTATCAGGGTATGCTCTTCTAGCCACTTACATGCATTATCAAACTCAATAACAAGAATTTCAACAACAGGATTGACATTGTTACCTCGTGGAAAACTTTCGGCATGAACTTGCGGGGTCTCTTCCCTGGCGCCATTCCTTACTCCGGTAGCTTCAACATAAGTTGAAGCTATCGTCTGAGCGACAACCATTAAAAGGACGAAGGCAGATTCCCAGCTCCTAGGGTTTTCTCACACTAACCTAATTTCTATGCGTAGAGACCATTTCTAGACCCTTTTAAAGTTTCTAAAATAAAATAACACTTTGTATGGCATAAATTTAACACACCTTTTATGGATTCTTTTGTAGCTCTCCTTCTTGATAGCTTTTTATCCTGAATTTGTAGCAATACTCCTTTTCTTTTGTTGTTTGTAGGCTCTTTATCTTATAGTTGTAGTTGATGCCCGAAATCTACTTTCTTGTCCTCAAATGTTTGCTCTCAATCTCTAAAATTTGAAGTTGCAAACACTACCCTTTTGTTGTCCAAATTTGTAGTATATATCCTCCTTAGACATTGCTAAATCCACTTGTGCTTTGCTATCCAAAGCTACTCCAAATCTATCCTAAAACTACTCCAAAATGCAACTTGCTTTACTCTTTAAATGCTGCCCAAATTTGTAGCTCAAACCTCCCTAATCGCTGCTTATAAAAATTGATTCATTGATGTCCATAAATATTCAAATCTACTACTCTCTTTTACTGTCAAGCCTTCCTTTAATTGGATGTCCAAAAGTACTTGAAAATCTTTCCAAAGCTTCTCCAAATTGCAGCTCTATGCTTTGTTTGATTTGTTGTCCTATGACCTTTCAACTTATCCTCTAAAAATCAGCAAATTCTCTTTTACAAATCAACCTGCAAAACCTTTGTGGATGTTCTCAAATCTCTCAAATTTATGGCCTCTTCAATCCTTCTTTCTTAAAGCTTCTTGTCGAATTATGACTTCAAATCTGATCTTGTTCGTTATCTTCTTCCTCAAGAATATGAATGTCTTGAGATCTTCAAAACTTCTCAAAATTTGGTAAACTTCTTGCCAAATATTTATTTCCTTTTTGGGCTTGTTGTCGGATGGCAACAATGTCCTAACTTCCTTTTATCAAGAGCTTCTCCTGCTTGAAATATATTAGCATAAAATTTTCTTCAAAACTCCTCCAATGGCCAGTGCTTCAAATATGCAATGAGGCTTTCTCTAGCCTTCTTCTTTTATAGAATCTTCTTGAGACCTCTTCTCTTGGGTCTTCTAATTTTGCAATGAGGATTTATCTAGCCTTCTTCTTCTTCTCTAGAAATATTCTTGAGATCTCTTTTCTTGGGTCTTCTAATTCTGCAACTACTCAAATCTTCTTAATCAATTCTTTAATGAAACCTTACCTTGGTTTCTTCAATCTTCCAATTATAGAATTTTTGCAATGAGATCTCCTTTCTTGGATCTCCAAAATCTGCTGCTTCTCAACTCCGCAATAGGACATTTTTGTAGTATTCTTTATCTTCAATATTTAGACTTCAATATTCAATATTTAATCTTCCAAATCCAAAAGTTCTTCAATGTGACCTCTTTTATGGTTCTCTTCAATTTACAAATTGTAGTCTACAATATTAAATGAGAACTTCCTTCTTGGTTCTCCTCAATATTCAATGGGGCCTTCTTTATTGGACCTCCTTAATATTTAATGAGGACTTCCTTCTTGGTTCTCCTCAATCTTCAATGAGGTCTTCTTTCTTGGACCTCATTTAATCTTCAATGTTTGATTTTCTGGAGCAAAGAGTTAATCCCTGCATGAGGAAAGCACATATACTTTCAGGCAATCAAAGGTGAAATTCTTCTCTATCAGTTGTAGGAATCTTCTCAATTTTTGAGAACTAATATTTTACAACAAAAACTTAGACAATAATAATAAAATATATTAAAAGTTCTAAAATTCTAAAATCAATAATCTTCACTAGCTATATAAAAAACTAGTGAAATCAAATCTTTTCTAAATCCTAGTCTTCACGAGTTTTTCTTCAACCATGTGGAAATATTCTAGCCAAATACTAATATGGAATATTCTCTCTCTCTCTCTCTATATATATATATATATAGATTATTAATAGGACCTCATTTAGGGGTCTCTTAATCTCTTCAATATTAAGGTCTATCTTCAAGACTTGTAACTTTCCTTCTATTCCAACTTTACCTTTCGAATAGGTAAATTCTTAATTATCACTGGTTTTCCTTCAACACAATGAGAAAAGCTATCTTCTTTGATTTTCCTTTCTAGAGGTAATTTATTCAACTTTATTGGTTTCTCCTTAACCAATAGAAATATTCTTTGCAACCAAAAATCTATGCAAGACAAAACCTTACTGTAGCTTTGATACCACTGTTAGCTTTTGAAGCTAAATGCATAGAATAAAGTAATCACAAGATCTAAAATAAAGTTACAATATGAAATATATGATGAGATATCATTTTCCATATATTGTATTAGTTTAAAGTTGTTATTGTTGTAGGTGCCATCTCTTCATTTTTAATATTTCACCTACCTAATCGTAGGTTATCAAGTTGAAGTCTCTTTGATAGATAATTCTATATTTTCCAAGTAATGGCATGTCATTTTGTCTCAACTACTTATAGGAGTTTGTGTGCTATTACTCATATTTCCCCCTTTTGTTTTGACGAGTTCTAATTTGTTGGAGCAATTGATTGCCCTTTCAAAACTTTTATTTCCCTTTTTCTTGGAGGTTTTATCTGATAGCACCCACTAATGGGAAAAATTTATCCCCTTTTTACTTTGAAGCTTTCACAAGTCCTAATGGGTAGTCTTATCAGAATTTTGTCTTCTACCTTGGCTTACTTTCTAAAAACTCCAATCATTTTTTATTCGCACCTCTTGCTTCAAAAATCAAACCAACTTTTACCTTTTGATCAAATATTTTTTGTATCTTATTTTAAAGCAAGGTCCTTTGAAGTACCATGTAGTGCAAACTATAGATGATGATATTTAGTCTACAAATTTTTTCCTTTCAAGATATATCCATGTCTACCCCTTAGATTTTGAAGCTAAATGCATAGAATAAAGTAATCACAAGATCTAAAATAAAGTTGCAATATGAAATATATGATAATGACAATCTATTAAGCATATAAAACTCATAAAAAAATTCAAAAATGAATCATATAAATGCCACTAATAAATGCTCACAAAAATATGATATTTATTGAATAAAGACCTCAAATACATCATACTTCATCACTCTCCATTGTGATTGTATATGACCAATCACTCTATATCTTTCTATATATTGCTCTCTATCCATATATCCATTTAGAGGATGGAATGTGAATCTTCATATGGAGGATTCTTGGCCTTCACTCTTCTTATGACTCTTCAACTTCCTATTCTATGGACACGTACATAGGGATAACTATGCACATTTACATTGCCAAAATACTTTGCACGGTTGTGCATTTATTACATTGCATTAAGTAAATACTTTCATCCTAATCTATGATACTCTTTTCTAATATATAGATGTACCCATGGCGGTACATTGGCATGAACCAAATGATGTAATATATTCCAACACCCCTCTACTTATTTGATTTGTTCTTCCTATTAGGTGAGTAGTTTTTTGTAGAGAAGCTTCACCTAGGAAACCTGTTTTGCTTAATGTAGAAAGGAAGACGACCCATGAAATTTCTTGATGTAGAATCCCCATAAATCTTCATCTTCTTCCCCAAGTTATTGACTCTCCCTTGGTCATCCTTCACCATTACGTATTACTTTAAGAGTGTGGTGGAGAGGAAACATATGGGGTGCAAGAGGTTGAGCACCAAAGCAAATGTAGATGAGGGTCATTTTTTCCACTCACCTATAATTCTTCTTTGGGTTGAATCTTCCTCAATTGTGGGGCTTTTTTAGTTATTACCAAAAAGGCTCATAGCCACCATTCATAGCGGGATTTTGTTTAGATATCACCAAAAGGGATCAACAAAACTATCATGGGCCTTGCACATGATGATTTGGTGATTGTCTTGGCCATATAATATGAGGGTTTTTACACCTATTTTTATGCTTTGAATATATCTCCTTGATGATTCTTGAAATAGAATTTCTAGCTATTGGTGATGATTAAAACACTCATGTTTCTGCATTGGACTCTACGTCATCTTCTAAGTCCAACATGTTTGTATTGTAGTGAATCTTCACTACAAATTTGGTGTCTCATTTGGGACCTTCTAATTGTAGGAGGAAATGAATCTAGAGTATAAGACCTTATCTATAATGCATGGAGTTATTGATTTATATATTTTATAGCCTTCCCTTGAGAATGTGGGGCAACTACCTATAGGCCCAAAAAGACCACATACTTAGAAAAATTTGCAAAATTTTCTAAGTCCTAAAGAGTGCTCCAAACCACGACAGTGGCATAGCGCAACATGTTCTACATCATGGTCAACTTAGTCAAACTTACACTTAGCATTTTTTAAATTGTGGCTCAGAGCACAAGGAAGACGAAGCAGCTTGTGACAAGTTTTTACCCTGCATGGCCTAGAACACGGTTCTACGCCGTAGTCAGCGTAGTCAAACTTAACAAGTTCACCATTTGAATCATGGCTCACAACATGGTTCCATACCACATGATCTAGAGCATGTTCCATACCATATGACTCAACGCATTGTTCTACACCATGATCAACATGGTCAAACTCAGCAAGTCAATATTTCAAATCATGGCTCACAACATGGTTCCATACCACATGAGCCAATGCATGTTCTACACCATAATGCAACTTAGCATAATGTTCTACATCATAGTCAACATTGGTCAAACTTGTAAGTTGGCATTCTAAATCATGGGCTAGGACATATTTTTGAAACATGGTTCTATACCATAGCCCAAAATAACAAGGAGATTATCATGAAGATAAGAGGAGTAGGCTAGAACATGGTTCCACACTGCATGACCTAGAACATAGTTTCAAATCAATGTAACAAGGCTCCTCTACTCTAGCCCATAGTCAAAGTAGTCAACCATTTCAAATAAGAGTTTCAAGGAGTGGGCTAGAGCATGTTCTACACCATTGAGAAGTAAGAAGAAGAAGAGATATCATCATATCTATAGACCATGAATGAGTATGCCAAGCTTCTAATGCTCTAATCTCAACCATTCAACAAGAGATCAATGACCCACATGCCATGTGTTTTGAGCCACGTATAAAAGTAGGATTTGAATTGGCATAAAGCAATAGATTGTTGTCCAAAAACTTCTAAGCTAAAGTGAGCAAGAAGATGAAGTGGTAGAGAATCAAGAACCGTGAGTGGATTCAGTTGTAGATCTATGGTGAGATAGCCTCGACAAGAATGATGGATGACCTTGATTCTAGATTGACTCAATCTAGAGCTGGAAGCCATGAAAGTTGAGTGACTTGTAGAAGCCAAGTTGTAGAGGAGCGAAGGATCCCACAACTTTCTTCTTCCTTCAAATCAAACAAGAGGCTACCACCTCAACACCTTGTTGATCTGGCATTTCAAATTCCTTGTAATGTTCCAATTCTTTCAAATATTTTAAACATATACAAAACTATAAATAGAGGTCGAACCCTCATTTTCAAGGGTTGGCTCTAGAGTGTTTGCTTGCCCTACTATGTATACTTTCTGTAAATCAATAGAAGGAGCATTACTTGGATGTTTGCCTCAGACTCTAGTATTCTTTCTTTGTGGATTATCAATTTTGAAGTCATTTTTTCTACTATTGTTATGGTTAGTCTATTCTATTGATATTGGATTGCTAACTTAGAGCACATTGAAATACTTCATGTTTAGAATATATGCTTGAAGAGGAATTCTATTTCTATTAATCTGAGTATTGATCTAATTCTACTATTTGGATTATTAATACCCTAGATGTTTGAAATAATTCTTGAAGTATGTTATTGTTCTTTAATGATGAAGATTATTGAGTTTTGAATGTTGTTAATCACAAGTGTTTCCTACTGAAATTGATTTATGGAAGGTTTCCTATAGATGTCTATGTTGTTAGCTTTATCTAACCATTATTAAATCATTACTTTTCTAACCCTAATCCCATTTCTATCCCTATATTTATACATTTAACTGAGCTTAAATGAGTCAACACTCAAATTAGTTGATAAGGTATACCAACCTACTCTAGAGGTTGGGTTAAAGTAATCTTTAACTCATCCAATATTGGGGTTTGAGCTGTGATTAGTGGGTGCACACCTACCAGATCATAGTAGATGATAGTCATAGTTTCAATATTACCTTGATGTCAATTTAGACCCCAATAGTTTTGGCACGCCCGATGGGACACTATTTACAAGAACATTCATTCACCCACTAGATTTCATTTCTATTCTTCCTGGAGGAATCAAGATTTAGTGGATTGTCTTGACCTCATCAAGTGGTGGAAGTAAATTCACTTGGTGACTCCCTAAGATCAAGAACCTAAGAAGCCCTTTCAATAGCTCATTCTTTCATGTTTACTAGGTCATCTGCTAGAAATAGTCAAGAACCTATTCCATTTTTTGAGCTACCACCAAGAAGATCTAGGTATACAAGAAGTTTATCTCTAGACTCACTCTTTGAAGGGATTCAAATACCATCAAGAAGTCATTTCATCCCTCTTCAAACTCCATGAAAAACCCTAGTAAACATGGTTGCACAATAGAATGTAAACCCAAACCAAGCTCCATAAAAATACCCTAATTGGGATACCACTGGTCCTTTAAGCCTTGCTCAAATGCATGACATTCCCCAAGATATATCCAAAGCTATACCCACATATGATGGTTCAGGTAAAACTACTTATGAGCATTGCTAGGATATACTAAACTTAGCAGCCATACACAATATTAGAAATGAAGATGTGATCATCAGAATTCTAGCCCTATCCTTTAGAGGAAAAATTTTGCATTGGTTTAGAACCTTGGAAGACAACAACATCACTTCATGGGCTGCATTAGCTGAGCCTTTTGTAGAAGAATTTAATGAATTTATTGATCCTTTTCCCTCCTAAACTAGTTCACATCTATGCAAAAACATCAACAAGAGTTAGTCTCTAATTTTAATCTAAGATTTAGTAGAACATGGAAAAGGATACCTCCTGAAGCTAGACCAATTGCCCCCTTGATTTCATGTACTACATCAGAGCTCTTGGGTCAGACCTAGGGCTACAAACTCAATAATCAAGGGTAGCTACTTTTCCTCAAATATATAATGCAATCATATAGGCAAAAAATATCCTAATTAATGTAGGAAGGCTACCTCCAAAGATAGTCATACCATATTATTCTGATATCCCTCAATTTCAAGCTAAGGTAGCTACATCTTCCTATATGGATCCACCTCCTTTGTCATCACCACTCCCCCAAGTGGCTCCAATTCCTTCTCCCAAAGCAACATCTACCTCAATTTCCTTTCCACCACTCCCATCTCAAGTACCTCAAGAATCCACCCTATTGCTCGATATCCAGAGTACCTTAAAAACAATCAATAACAAGGTGAATGCAATGGAGAAAAGAGATATGGAGAGGTCTCAGTAGAGAAGGTTTCCATACATTAATAGAGATCAGAAGCTTGGTACTAGTAATAGTGCAGGGGCCAAGGTTAACACAAATCAAGAAGATCAAGAGTATACCCCTGAGACCAGTCTTGTGAATGTTTGGTGCCTTGTATGTAATGATCCTCATGATTCATATTCTTGTGTCATGTACCAACACCATGTGCAATAGGCCATGGAGAAAGCTGAGAGGAATCAAAAGGGAAGAGTCAACATGTTGTGGCAGCTAGAACAAATCATGGTCGAACAAGATCTCTATGAAGAAGAGTCTATTTCTATCATGACTAGGTCAGAAAAGAAGACATTGCAGGTTGATCCATAGAAGATGGGTCAATTTCAAGTTCCCTCTCAGAAAAAGAAAGAATCACCTCTACAAAGTAATGATAAATTCCCTATTCCTCAAGCAACTGAAAAGAGAGATGCAACTCCTAAGAGCCAGGAAAAGGGGATCAATTTTCCAAAATAGTATGAGAAGGAAAATAATAAAGAATGAATAAGTTCTAAAGATGAAGCACAAGAAAAGCTAAAATTTCCTTCCATCACTAAGAGGCAAAGGATTGAAGCTACACAAAAATATAAGAGAAAATATGGAGAACCAGAGAAGAGGTATGAGAAGCTCCCTTTGGAGAAGTCAGAATATAACATTGTGGAGGAGATGAAGAGAATTCCCTCCAAAGAAAGTCTCTACGATACCCTCTTTATTCTAGGTCAGATAGATCTACTCAAGGCTTCTTTAAGTAAGAATTCTCAAGAAAAGTAGACTACCACAATTTTTAGTATACCTTCTGGTAAGGAGAAGATGACTCCTATTGCTCTAAAGAACAAACCTCCTCCCTTTTATATTTCCTTGAGAATGGAAGGTTGGATAGTCCACAACTGTATGATTGATTCAGGGGCTTCAACCACAGTCATGCCCAAAGTAGTCTATGATGAGATGGGTATGGAGTATACCCGTTCCTATCCCAAAGTTTTATAGTTGGATGGTACACCAGTTAAGACCATTGGAGTGGTAAAAGATGTACTAATGAGACTGCACAGGGCTCCAAAAGTAACTATTGTACAAGAAATTATGGTGGTAGACCTAGAGCCTTACTTTGGCCTATGTCTTTCCAGAGAGTTCACTGCTAAGCTAGGAGGCTATATGTATTTGGACTACTCTGGCATGATGATTCCATTCAAAGGAAAGAGGATAAGGATAACACCTAAAAATCCTGTGTCCTATCACATTGAAAAAATAGAAGAGGACATGTGTAACCTCTCAACTCTAGATGAAGTTGAACTAGTAGAAAGATTTGAAGAGTTAGAAGTGGAGGATGAGTTACCATTCAGAGAGGATTACAACATGTTTGGGATAGGTATGGGCACTTACAATATCTCCTCTAAAGCAGAGAAAAATACCACTACCATATCCAATCAATCCTTGAGGGAGATAAAAATTTGGACTATGCATTTTGATGGTGCAAGATGCAAAAATGGAGTTGGTGCAGGTGTAATTTTGAAATCCCCTTTAGAAGGTGTGAAAAGTTTTTCTTATAGACTAACATGGTCTTGCACTAACAATGTTATAGAATATGAGGCTCTATGCTTAGGATTAATGCAAGTAGAGAGTATGGGGATCAAAATGCTAGACATATATGGTGACTCAGAGCTGATAGTTAATCAAGTCAGAGAGAAGTGCAACAACAAGCACCATTACTTAAAATCATACAGGAATAGGGTATGGGATTTGATGGAATCTTTTGATGCTCTTAATATCCACTCTATTCCTAGAAAATAGAATATGTTGGCTGATTCTTTGGCCGTTAAGGGTTCTAAATTTAGCCCTTCTTTAGATCTTGGATCATCAAAGGATAAGAGAGTTAAATTGGTTTTTAGGCCTATAGTATCAGACAGACAGATTTTTTGGTAAGTTTTTGAGAGTGATGATCAGATTATTGACTTTCTAGTAAGAGAAGCTTGCTTATCTAGTGTGTAGGAAGAGCTACCTCATGAAATAGATCAACAAGATGTTATTCAGTTGAAGAACAATCATATCCCTAAGGGTTTGATCACCCTAGAAAGCCTCTTTGATAATGAGGATGGGAAGAAACCAAGAGCCATGGAGATCAATGAAGAAATCTATAAGGAGATCGAAGTAGAGAAAGATAAAAGGCTCAAAATTGGTATCCGATGTTCTCCAGAAGAAGTAGAGGAAATCAAGGCCCTATGCTTTAAATACCAAGATATCATAGCCTGGTCATATGAAGATCTAAAGGTATATGATAAAAAAATTATTCAACATACTATTGAGCTAGAAGTTGATGCAAAGCCTTTCAGGAAGAAGTAGAGGCCTATGAACCCTAGGATTGAATCCATAATGAGAGAAGAGTTGCTCAAAATATTGAAAGCTAAAATTATTTACCCCATCAAGCACTCTACATGGGTGGCTAACTTGGTTCCTATCAGGAAGAAGAATGGAGACATCCATTTATGTGTGGATTTTAGGAACCTGAACAGAGCATCACTGAAGGACCACTACCCCCTCCCTCAGATTGACCAAATTTTGTAGATTGTTGTAGGGGCTGAGAGGTTTTCTCTGTTAGATGGTTTCTCAGGATACAACCAGATCTAGGTAAAATATGAGGATCAATTCAAGACAACCTTTACTACTAAGTGGGGAACCTTTGCTTACCAAAGAATACCTTTTGGTTTATCTAACGTAGGGGCTACTTTCCAGAGAGCCATGGACTATGCTTTTGGGGAGTTGATCAATAAAGTCATCCTCATATATCTAGATGATATGACTATGTTCTCTCACAAGAAACAAGCTCACTTGGAACACTTGGAGCAAGTGTTTCAAAAATATAGAGTTTGGCATCTCCCTAAACCCAAAGAAGTCATTTTTTGTAGTCCATGAAGGGAAACTATTAGGGCATGTTGTCTCTAAAGAAGGAATGTCTATTGACCCTGATAGAGTGAAGTCAATTCTAGATCTCCCTCTACCTATGAATAAAAAGGCCTTGCAATCCTTCTTTGGGCAGATCAATTTTGTAAGAAAGTTCATTTCAGATTTTGTCCAAATTGTTAAACCAATTTTAGAGCTGCTAAAAAAGAATATGGAATTCAAGTGGACTGAAGCAAGAAAGCAAGCTTTTGAAATAATCAAGCAGGCCATTGCTACTACCCCAGTACTAGTGAACCCTGATTTTAGCAAGGATTTTATTTTATATACCTATGGAGTTGAAGAGAGTTATGCAATAGTGCTAACACAAAAGAATGATGTTGGAGAAGAACACCCCATATTTTTCTAGAGCCAAACTCTTCATGAGTACCAGATCAAATATAATTTTATTGAGAGATAAGTATTTGTGATCATGAAATCATTGAAGAAGTTTAGGTAATACTTGGCTCAAAGTAAAACTCTTGTTTATGTGGTACACCTAGATGTCAGGAGTTTCATATTACAAGGAGAACTGGGAGATAAAAGAGTTGGTTGGATTACCAAAATCTAAGAATATGATGTGGAGATACATCCTACTAAGTTGGTCAGGGGTAGAGCATTATGTCAGGGAATGATAAAAAAAATAGTTTTAGATCAGTTATCAGCTTGTCAACCATCAACATCAGAATAGAGTGAGGATAGTTCTTCAGAAGGTTCATATTGGATTGATCAGATGACAAGTTACTTCTAGACAGGAGTATGTCCTCAAGAGCTTAATCCTTCACAAAGAAGGAGGTATAGGCTTCAAGCCTTAAAGTATGTTCTATTTCCAGAAGGGTTATATAGGAAGAATCTTGATGGAGTTCTACTAAGATGCTTGAAAGACAACCAAAAGCAAAAGGTCATTGAGGAATTCCATGAAGGATTGTTAGGAGGACACTTTTCAAGAAAGGTCACTACCATGAAAATAATAAGGGTAGGATACTACTGGCCTACTATATTTTTTGACACCTTCAAGGTAACAAGAGCATGTGACAAGTGCCAAAGATATGTAGGGAGGAATAGGAATGCTTCATTCCCCCTTAGGCCGATCCAAGTTGAAGAACCTTTCTAGTAGTGGGGATTAGATTTCATTGGAGTCATAAATCCTAACTCTTCAGCAGGTCATAAATATATTTTGACTGCTACAGATTACTTCACAAGATGGGTTGAGGCGATTCCAACCAAGAGATCAGACCAAGAGGTGGTAATTGAATTCATGGAAAGCTTAATCACAAGGTTTGGTCTTCCTGAAGCCATAGTAAGTGATAATGGTCCTACTTTTATAGGTGCAAAGTACATTGAGTTTACAAGCAAATATGGCATAAGTTTAAAGAATTCCTCTAACTATTACCCTCAAGGGAATGGGTTAGCAGAATTCACTAACAAAAATTTTCTCAAAATTCTAAAAAGAGCAGTGGAAAGCAATAAAAGAAGTTGGCATATTCTCCTAGAGTAAGCTCTATGGGCTGACATGATTACTATGTTGGTCATTTTGAGTCCCTAAGTCAAAGTTGTCATTGATGTCACCAGATGAAGTCATCATTAATACCAAAGATTTCAGTAGGAAACAAAGGGGATACAAATGGTTATTTGATATCCAGGAAGAAGGCCAAAGATCAGGCGAAACAGTGCAAAAGACAAAAGTTAAAAAGGGGTTATAAAAAGGTATAATATTATAATAGTGGTTATTATAATATTAAATGTGCCATGGTGAAAACCCAAATAAAATATTTATAATTCTTATTATAATGTTTTATAAGGCAAAAGTGGGTTTTATAAATTCTAAAGATATTTTAATAAACCCAAAGGTTGGGTTTAAGATCAAAGGCATTCGAAGCCTTTATGATCTCCACCGATGTCATAGAAGACAACAAGGAAAGCATTGATATTTTCAAAGTAGTGGAAGAAGCATATAAATACTATGCCTAAAGTTAAAATTTATAATCCTAGCTCTAAAGTGAAAATATTGGCTTGCGAAAGAAAGAGCTTGTGAGTGTATGCGAAAAATGTGACAACAAAGTGTTGAAGGGAGGAAGCTTCGATTTTTGAAGTTGCATAAGATAATGTGGTCTAGTGGCATTTTGGAAAGCGCAAAAGCATTGGCTTGCAAGGGAATTCGTGTTCAAATCATGATGGGTGCATTGTGAGGTGTGTTGAATGAAGCGCTTACGATGCACATTCTTTTTCCAAGGTAGAAGGAGAGAGTGGAGATTAAGAAGCATGTGGTGCTTCATTAATCTCAATGAGTGCTTGGCTCATGCGACAACTTTGGCCGTGGTTAAGGCGCTCATAGGGGGAAACGTTGAGGGTTTGATTCCCTCCAAAGGAAAGATAATATGTTTGATTTTATTTTTAATTAAATGCCTAAGTTGGAGGTATAAGGTTGTTTAGTTGACTTTGGAAAGGTTGCTTTGTGATAAAGTTGTGGTAATTGAGAATTACCTTTAGGAGTTATAAGGAGAATTTGTTTTTATTTTTAAGTCTTAAAATTGCTATTGTGGAATATTGAAAGGTTAAGACTTTGTGGGTAGTATGTTATTTTGAATTAAGGGTTTTTGTGACTATTGTGAGGATATTGATTATTATTGAAGTTGGAGTGATAAGGTGTAATTTTGATATTATTTTTGTGATATGTTTAATTGAAGAAAATTATCCTCTAACCCTTATTGAGATTGTCAAAGAAGTAATTGTGAGTGTGGCAGATTTGTGAGGTCAACTACTTGACATTCAAAAAGGTATGGGCAAATTCTTATTTGAATGACTTGGTTGATTGGATTTATTGAAAATTAAGTTTGGAGTGAAAAGGACTTGATTAGGGTTTCCTTTTTGAAAGTGGTTGAGTTATTGCTTCAAGGTTTTTTGATTTGAGAGTTGATATTAAAACCTTATTTTATTAGCATTGTTGTTGAGATCATTGGTTGAGTGAAGTGTTTGAGTTAATACTTCAAGGTTTTTTTGAAATTGAGAGTTGTGATTAAAACCTTGTTTGATGAGTATGGTTTTTGAAGTGGGTTGTTATGCAAAGAACTTGAACTAGGGTTTGAAAAGATCATGAGTATCATTGTTATGTGAGATTTGTTGTTGAGCATTATTGGAAACATTTTGAGTTGGATGATACATGCTTGGAATAGGGTTTGTGAGCAAGAGTTGTTTCTTGAAGTGATTGGTTGAGTAGAGTTGATTGAGCCTAGTCAAGTGGATGTATGAAGTGATTGTTCAAGTTCCATAAAACAAATTATTCTATTTTCTGATTGGAGTTGAGATTGAGTTTTGAGAATAGAACATATTGAGTCTCTAACAATTCTCTTTATGCTTCTATGAGATTGAGTTGAGAAAGTGATTGAGTTTTTGAGAATAGAACATATTGAGTCTCTAATAATTCTCTTTATGCTTCTATGAGATTGAGTTGAGAAAGTGATTGAGTTTTGAGTATAGAACATATTGAGTCTCTAACAATTCTCTTTATGATTCTATGAGATTAATTTGAGTTGAGAAAGTGATTGAGCATTGAGTAAAGAACATATTGAGTCTCTAACAATTCTCTTTATGTTTCTATAAGATTGAACAAGTTCTATGTGGACTTGTTAAGCATATTTGAGGCAAGTCTTTGAGAAGACTTGTGGACTAATTTTGTGTGAGCTTTTGTGGAAGCTTACAATACAGATTTGAGCAAGTCATAGAGAGGACTTATTGAGCAAATATTAGCAGGTTCTGAGTGGACATGTTGAGCAAAGTTGTGTAGGTTCTGTGTGGACCTGTTGAGCAGATTTGGACAGGTTCTGTGTGGACCTGTTGAGCAGATTTGGACAGGTTTTGTGTGGACCTATTGAGTAGATTTGGATAGGTTTTGAGTGGACCTATTGAGAAAATTTGGATAGGTTATGAGTGGACCTATTGAGCAGATTTGAGTAGGTTCTAAGTGGATCTATTGAGCAGATTTGTGCTAGACCGACTGGACTATGTTTAGTGCAAATATGAATGGACTTGTGCTAGACCGACTAAACTATGTTTAGTGCAAGAGTTGAGCAGATTTGTGCTAGATATAATGGACTGTGTTTAGTGCATATTTGAGTGATATTATTGAGCAAACTTGTGCTAGACCAAATAAAATGTGTTTAATGCAAGATTTAGAAGAGCTATGTTAGACCAACTGGACTGTGTTTAGTACAAAATTGAGACAGAGCTTTGGAGGTGATAGAGTAGATAGGATAGAGTCTCCTGTGGATAGAGATCCATAAGTTAGGGTAGTGAGGACAGGTCTTTTGAGTAGGGACAAGAGTCTTCAATGGAGAGAGATCCACAAGCCAATGCAGTGGAGGTAGTCATATTTTAGAGGATCACCAGCCAGAGCAGAGGAGGAGTTCACCTATGGATAGAGATCCACAAACCAGATTTAGGGGATTAGCATCTCCTTTGGACAGAGGTCCATAAACATTGTAATTGGGAAGGATTCCCAAGAGATTATTTGAGAAATATTTAGAAAAAATATTTTCTCCGTGGAAGTAGCCATCTTTGGGTGAACCATGTTAAATCTGTGTCTCTATTGTGTATGGTGTTTTATGCATTGCTTTGATTACTACTATTGATACTGCTATCTATACACTGCATAATATTGATTTGAAAGAAAAGTAAAAAGTGCTCTTAAAATTTTCATCCCCCTTTTAGTATAAGCTTGTTGTCTTCATACTATAAAAAATTCTATCAAGACATCTCCTTATGCATTAGTGTATGTAGAAGAGGCTATTCTGCCTAATCATCTAGAGATACCAACTCTAAGATTGGTTAGCTAGGATGATGAATCATATCAAAATCCAATAGAATCTAGATTAATTCATCTCTTGCAGTTGGAGGAAAAAAGGACCCAAGCATATGAGAATTTCCAAAAGCACTCCATTGGCACCAAAGAATGATTTGATAAGAAGGCTAAATTCAGAAAATTCAAGGTAGGCGATTCAATCCTAAGGTGGAATGTAGAGAAATACAAACTAGGAAACCACCATAAGTTTGATTCTTTATAGGATGATCCATTCAAGATAGCAGAAGTCAAGGAGAACAATTATTTCCAGCTTTGAGATGAAAAAGGAAACATACAATAGATCTCAGTTAATGGATATCATCTAAAGTTGTAATTCAAGTAAAAGGTTCTTTTCATGTAACATATGTACATATTTGTATTATATTTTATTTCTTTCAGTTTTATGTACAAAGAAAAAAACAAGAGTAGTGGATCACAACACATCCTTATCTAGAAGTCAAAAGAATCAAAATAAAAACCATGCTCTACCCCACCACGTGTTCTCTGCCATGTCCAAGAAGAATGAAATAAAGTAAAGTTGCAAGCCAATACATGTTCTACGTTGTGACCAATCAGTGAAACGAAACATCATTCACAAGCCGTGCTGCTATCTTAGTCATTTTTGAATTTTGGAACGTGCATCAGAGTAGTGGCCCATCTACCACATTAATTATGGGGAGCATGCATGCATAATATTTAAGGCTTAAAAGTTGACTGTTGCTCATTTTACAAATAGTGCTTAGTTCCTAGAGAGTGCTAACAGAGTATTGAGATGAATTTGCAGAGTGACAAAGAAGGGCAATTTTCAACATTTTTTTTAGAGATGGTGCCAAAAGCTGCAAAGCAAGTGGTTCAATAGGAAAGCAATGAATTACAATGCTATGTAGATAAAGTGAAAGCAATAACAGATACAAAGATGACATGGAAGAGGAGGACTAAGCTTAGGAGAGAAATTGATTATAATTTCTTTGAGGGACTACCAATTTCACTCCAAGGTACTTGTGTTGTCTGCTCATCATTTTATATTTACGATTCAGTGCATCATTGCCCAGAGTTAATATCTACTATAGCTAAATTCTATGACCCTGAAGTTAAAGTAGTAAAAAAAGCTAAAGGTAAAACCCTATTCAATATAACCACTTAGGCTTACCGAGACCTTTTCTCTATGGGTAGAGACTCGCCTATGAATCCTAAACCCTTTGACCCATAAGGCCAAGCTAAATATTATTCACTACATGGTTGTTATCAGAATGGTGAGCCTTTTAGAAAATAGGTTTACAACCAGTTAAAAACAAAAAACAATAAAGTCTAGTGATACTTTATCCAAAACCCTAAATTCCATTAAGCATTTTGCCTACCTGTTGTGACCATTTCACAACGACCTCAAAATTGGGGACCCATTAATTTTTTTTGAAAATTTGATGATTGTTGGGTTTCATAAATTTTTTCATTGATTAAATCCAAACTTTTGTTTATTTTATTACATTTTGGTTTTGTTTGAAGTTTCATGATTTTTAAATATTTTAATTTTAAAACTTTATGGTTTTAAAGTTTAAATTAAATTATTTAAAATTCATTAAATAAAAACCCCTAATACCATGTTTTTTTTTAAATTTTAAATATGTTATTTTATTTCTAATGTTTTAAATTACATTGATCTAAAGTTCAAAATATAAAAGATGTAATTTAAAAATATTTAAAATTAATTAATAAATTTAATAAAAATATTTTGTTGTACAGGTGTTCGAGGTAAGCGAGAGGTCCAGAACGGTCAACGTGATTAACACTATTTGGCACGATTTTTTAGTTTCAGTATAGCTTGATTGAGATGTGCGTTTATGAGTGTACAACTCGTCATATTACCTATCATGACTTTGCATTGATGAAGCACCTATAAAATGTCGTGAAACACATGTGGGATAAGTTGATATTGTAACAAATAAAGAGGATAGCGAATATTGAGAAATTTAAAATAGAAACCCCGATATTTTAGAGATCTCCATAGAACTTATGGATAGCCACAACTCAGTAAGTTAAAATACATAAAAAGACATCATATTTCGGTCTGGCCACAGTGAATGATTTGAAGGCAAACTAGCAGTGATAAGGATTATGACTTGATCGTTTTCAGGGCGAAGTGAAAGAGTATATAGTGGGCAGAAGAATTCTGGTCCAAAAAGGGAATTCCTATATATCGCATGAAAATAATTTGCAAAAGAATATTTTTAGCGCGCAGTGTTGGAGAGTAGTGATTTGGTGTTTTGAATATGCATGGACATGGATATGGCCATGGTAACAGGGCTTGTTCACGATGGGTTTCAAGGTGGATTTGATCACTGTTGAAATATGATGGATGCCAGTGGTCTTGGTAGCATAACAAAAGTATGTTTTAAAGAACAACGAAGTAGGATATAGTGGTTGGAGACTCCTGTGGCTGTTCGATAATAAGAAATAATTTAAAAATATTGAGATAGCGCTCACCGTGGAGGGAGTCTAGCAAGGTGTTTTTAATATTACAAAATGTTGATAGCGAATCCGACGACCTCACATTGTTATCACGAAGATTTTCAAATAAATCTGATGCTTTCATGAAACCAGTATATGATTTGTTAAGTATACGTGCACATTTAGGTGTTTCAGATGAAATGAGCTATGGAGGACGTTTCTCTAGAGCCAAACCCCTAGTTCCATATATTATACAAATGAATTTCATCCCAAGCAGATTGCACTGATGTGAACTTAGTATTGAGGGCAAAAATGATGGTTTAGGGTACATGTTTCATAATTTCGTAGGCGTGTTGCGTAGCGATAGAAAATTTAAGATAGATGATGTCCATAATACGATAGATGAGATGCAAATTTTTAGAACCCAAATATGATCACCTCAAAGGTTGAAAATAGTATATGTTTGGCGGTATCACTAGTTTGTGGTGGTTGTTTTTAGTCATAGTAGTTTTACCGTAGTTTTTGAAAAAGACCAACGGAATGTGATAGACGAGCTTATACAGATCAGGCTGGATTGCGTTACAATACGTAGTGAACTTGCTATGCGGAGGTTGTAAGGAAATTATCAGGTTTTATTTTCAAATATCGTGGGCGATGCAACAAGGCCAAAAGTATTTGGGAAAACTATAATAAATGAGGGCAGGAAATTGATTAATTTATATTGAAAATGAGTTTATCCTTTTGTAGAAATTTATTTTGTGGATTTGAAATGTAAATTGTAGTAGAGACAAAGTCAAAGACAAATATAAAGTATTCCGAGCTATCATACATAAGGAACATGCTTACACAGTGATTATATTCCACAGACGAATGGTGGAATTATTAGAAGTCGGGGTGTAAAGTATATTGAAATGTAATAAAATATTCATCATGCTAAAGGATACATGCCCAAAGAAGAACAAATTTTGTTATATCAAACTACAGTGGAATGGTATAAACTATGTAAACTAATTAAAAACGACGAGAACATAATTATATTGCATTAAATAAAGACTTTTGAAGATTCAGAAAGTGGGGTTGGAGACTTGGAGCCAACTAATTGCAAGAGGAAGCAGAGCATTAGCAGAGGACTAATTTTGGGGTATCTCCTTCCAAACTTTTGGACTAGATTATCTCGTCATGTGATGCCATTTTCTGGATGTTGGTATTCTGTATTTGATGTTACAGTTAATTGAAAATATTTTATTTGTCAATATATTAGAAATGAAGTGAATTTTATGCATGCTAATGGTTAATTCATTTATCATTTTCTATATATTACATTTTTTCTCAGAATATTGCATCGCATTTAATGTCATATTGTGTAAATACGGATCACATTAATGCTAATTTTGAAAGATAATAACGTTTGCAACGTCTATGGTAAATTTTGTGGTTACAACATTTTATTTCGTTTTCTTTTATTTTTCTAAACCATATATTTTTCATTTTTTTAAAATTTTACCAAATTAAATAAAAGATGTAAAAAAAATAAAATTCAAAAAGAGAGATGCACAAGTTTAAAGAATAAGCTTCAAATTATTATTTAAAGCAACTTCGATTTAATTTTGAAGCAAGTTTGAAATTATAAAATTGCTTATAAAATGCACATTTTCAAGGAATTTTGTAATTTCAAAAGTTTTACATTTTTAAATTTTAGGCTTTAGATTTCATTTTTGAGCAATAAATTTACTTCCCTTTATGAAAATTAATTTTATTAAAGGGGGTAATTTATATGGCATTCAAAAATGCCATTGTATTCAAAGCTATAAATTAATTTTCCTTTAAGAAAAATTGTAATTTCATTAAAGGGGGGTTAATTTATAAAGTATTTCAAAGGTTATAATGTTTTAAAGTTAATCATTTGGATACCTTTTCTTTCATGTTCAAAGAAACATAAAAATCAACTCACACATCATTTCATTAAGTTTCATAAACAATCAATAACATATCATAATAAAATATTACCAATACAAATCCCTTGTTAACAATTATTTCACTAAGGTATTCTAAGCACTTATTTGACACATTTTCATAACATACAAACACGATTAAGTAAAATGAACCTTGGAGAAATGTTTATTTCTTTACAAGGGAGGGTTTTCATTTGAAAATCCTAACTATGATGGGGATTTTTCAATTGGGGAAATTTTTCACTCAATAGAATTAGCTCTAGAAGGAGGGCATGAAAGGTAATATTTTTAATTTTTAGCATTTGAAGTTGTTCAAATTTGTTATTTAAAAAAACAAATTGATTTATGTTGCACTAATGCTGGTTTGCCATAAAAAATTTGGTTATGGTTCACTTTTTATGATTTTTCATACATAACCTTGCATGTTGAAATTAGTTCAATGGCAGAAAATTATTTACCCCATTATAAGTATGATGGAATTAATACAATAGAGGAACATATTCACGCATACAAAAATATTATGTTTCATTTTCAAATTATGCATGAAGATGTTATACGTAGAATGTTTCCATATACATTGGATGAATTTGCTCATAATTGGTTTATTAATTTACCTGCAAGTTCTACCACTTCTTGGGATCAACTAGAAGCAACATTTCTTGAACATTTTGAAAAATTAGTTGACACGGATATGATAGCAGATCAATTTACCTCTATCTATAAAGAACCTAATGAATCCATGAGTTAATTTAATGATAGGTTCCATAGGTTGTATACCAAAATGAATACACATTACATCGTTTTAGAAGAAGAAGTCATTCAAGTGTACTTGGAAGCTTTAGACCCATTTACTTCTGTACTCCTAGAGAAACGTCTTAGAAATCCATCCTTGTATAAAGCCTACAGTGACGTATTAATTATAGAAAAATGGTGGATTTCAAAAGGAGTTGACGTAGGTAAATTATCATTACTTAACCCTAAGGCTCCAAATCAGATACCACCTATGAGTCATGATACACATTTTTATCTCATGTTAAACTGTTCTTCAGGAGTTATGGATTCCAACCAATGCCAACCATATAATCTGGCACCAATATCCACCAATGAGGATTGTGGTAATCAAGCTTATCAAAATGTAGAAATGCATGAGTCTTCAAATATTGGAGGAGTTCTAGATCTAAATAACATTGAAACATGTGATAGAGCAGAACCTTCCATAGAGTTGAATGAAATGATTAAAGCTCCAGAATTGAAAGATTCTAGATGTGATTTCATTGAAGACTGCAATGGACTACAAGAAAAGAATACCTCGATGAAGGTAGTTCAAATGACTGATCATAAAAGTTTATTACTTGAGGAATATAATTTTTTTGAAATTGAAGATGAATTTTTTATTGAGGAAGATGAATTTGAAAATGAATCTGAATATGGCATGAAAGAAGATATGGAATCTCACCAAATACCTCAGAAATATAATGATCTTCTCATTCAAGACAATGAAGAATAATCATTCACTTCTTTCGCAATTTCCAAAGAAGATTCTATCTAACTTGATCTGCAGGAAACTGAAAGCTTGGTTTCACTTAATGATTCTTCAATGCCTATACAACAAGAAATTAGTAGGTCTATACCTCAAGTGATTGATGAAGGTGAATTTGAAAAGGAATCTATAGATATATCCGAATATTACATAGAAAATATGGTTGAACTTTACCCCTTAGTTGTAGAAGATAATTATTATAATGGTTGGGGTATGTATGGTGAATCATTATTTTTTCATATTTCTACTGATGAAATTTCTATTTCACTTGATATGTAGGATGTTGCAAATTCTATCTCACATGAAGATATGAAAATTCCCGTACAATAAAAATATGGCAAGCCATTATAGAAATAGAAAATGTTCCAAAATTTGATCATTTTGAATATGAGTTTAGAGAACATTTTATTGAAATAGAAAAAGGAAGAAATGGTCATTGATGAAGATAAAGAGATACGAGATGATGATGGTGATAGATATCATGAACTAAAAGAGGAAATTATAGTGACTCATCAAGTAATGGTAAATGAAAGTGTGCAAAAGATAGAATCTCATCCTTTGTGTCCAAACATCCAAGAATCAGGTAAAAATTTGCATAATTATTTATTGGATTCGAATGTTATTTATGATGAAATGCCATTGAAGGTTAATAAAGAACTAGAGTGGATTTCTACTCACACCACTAATGATATTGCTTTGTTAAATGAAAGAGAAGTAGATATGTTTGAATTTTTGAATCAAGTTCACCAAAAATTAATAAATGAATTTAGGATACAAACTTATAATGATGCTTATTTTGTAAATATTCTAGATGCTTGCAAATTGCTGCATGAGTATGATTGGCCTAAAGACATAGATGAGGACTTTGCTTTAAAATTTTTAAAAGTAGCCTCTTATTTGAAAGAAGTCCTATATGCTTACGAAAATGAAAACTTAAGTCAAAATAAAAAATCAGATTTTGAAAGTTACATCTCATTGAATAAGCAAAGGATAGTCGAAAATCATGTATTCAATTGTAAGTTTAATGAATCAAATCCTAAACATGGAATTGCTTAAAAACTTGAATCAAATCGGTGGGATGAGAAAGGTAAAATGAAGGTTGCATTGTTTGGCTTAATCTTCTTTTGGTTAGAGTTATGTAAAATTTGGCATACATATCATGATATATGTATTTTATAGCGTGCTAATCGTGTTTGGGATCCAGGGAAGTGAGAGCATAAATTTTGGTATCATCTTGTACATAGTGTATATACTTATAAATAGTTTTTTTGGGTTTTTATTTTGTTTTTGTTCATAATTTGTTGTTGCGTGAGATTTTGCTTATTATTTTCTTGTTAGTATTTTCAAGTTTAGGGAGCAAGTTCTTACTTGCTTATTAGTTCTGCTTGTATATAATTTGTGGTTTTGTGATTTTATTAGTCATCATTTGTATGTTTGTTTTTATTGTTTTGATTGTGAATTTTTGATGTGTTTCCATATTTGGTTTGCAATAAAGCTGGCTTATGCCAAATTTTAGATTTTAGTTCATGTTATCATTTTGTTGTTTAAAGCTTGTTGAAAGTTTTGATGTTGTTTCTTTGATTGAGGTAGTTGTGGAAGTTGCAATAAACATTTGATGATTTTGTTTGGTATTTGTTCCTGTGTCACTCAGGATAAATTACCTATTTTGAAAATATTTGAAACTTGAAGAAAAGGAAAGTGAGATGATTAATATATCCTTATGAATTTGGATCAAGATAGTAAAATTTGGAACATTGAAATCATTTTGCAAAAGCTCCACAAATATTGCAACACATTAAAAGAATATTCTTTGAATTCTTGAAGGATGAAATTATTCAGTTTTGCAAATAAAGGTGAAAATCCAATAAACTCAATTTTTTTAGCTTTACTTTATCTCTAACCCAGGTGGCAGGTGAATTTTGCAAAAGCAATATAAAACTTGAATAAAACGCAAAACAAAGCGAATACAATGGAAAGTAAAGTTAAATCAGTCACCATAGTCTAGATAACATTCACTGGGGCTATAGATGCCTGACTGGCAGTGGAGCTATGTCTATACTGAAATGAAATATAAAAAAATAAGCAAAGCAAAATTCATCTAATATTTGGGTGATTCAAACAACCTCTACTTGGGCTATAGACGCTTGGCTAGCAGTAGAGTAATGTCTCGAAGAGAGCAAGTTATCTTCACTAGAGCTATAGATGCTTGACTGGTAATGGATTAATGTAGAGGTGAAATATTTGAATGAAAATTTTATAATCTAATTGTAAAATTGATAATGGAATTCTGAATAGTTTCAAGAATATAAAATTAATCACAGAGCACACACTAAGCAGAGGCAAATGATGGAGGTGTTCCAAATAGAAATTGTCTATTCATATCTTTGGATATTATTGATGCTCATTTTTCTAATATTTGGATTTTGTTGGTTTCAAAATTGGGTTCTTAAGCACGAAATGTTAAGGAACATTTCCTAACAGAGTCACCATTTGTTGTTGACCATTTCACAATGACGCCAAAATTTGTGATCCACCAATTTTTTTAAAAAATTTGATGATTGTTGGGTTTCATAATTTTTTTTCATTGATTAAATTGAATCTTTTGTTTATTTTATTACATTTTGTTTTTTTGGAGTTTCATGATTTTTAATTATTTTAATTTTAAAACTTTATGGTTTTAAAGTTTAAATTGAATTATTTAAAATTCATTAAATAAAAAGCCCTAATACCATGATATTTTAATTTTAAATATGTTAAAATTACATTAATCTAAAGTTCAAAATATAAAGGTGTAATTTAAAAATATTTAAAATTAATTGAAAGATTTAATAAAGATATTTTATTGTGTAGGTGTTCGAGGTAAGAGAGAGGTCCAGAGCGATCAACATTATTTGGCATAATTTTTGAGTTTCAATATAACTTGATTGATATGCGCATTTACGAGTGTACAACTCGTCATATTACCTATCCTGACTTTGCATTGATGAAGAGCCTATTAAATGTCATGAAACACATGTGGGACAAGTTGATATGTTAACAAATGAAGAAGACAACGAATATTGAGCAATTTGAAATAGAGACCTCAAAATTTTAGATATGTCCAAAGAACTTCTGGATAGCCATGTCTCGACAATTTAAAATACATAAAAATATACGTCACCTCTCGGTATGGCCACAGTGAATGATTTAAATGCAAACTGGTGGTGATAAAGATTATGACTTGATCATTTTTTGGGTGCAGTGAAAGAGTATATAGTCGGTGAAAGAATTTTGGTCCAAAAAGGGAATTCTTGTATATCGCATGAAAATAATTTGTAGAAGAATATTTTAGTGTGCAGTGTTCGAGAGTAATGATTTAGTGTTTTGAACTCGTATGAACATGGATATGGCCATGGTAACCGGGCTTGTTCACAGTGGGTTTCAAGGTGGATTTGATCGTCGTTGAAATATTATGGATGTCGACGGTCTTGGTAGCATAATATGAGTGTGTTTTAAAGAACGACAAAGCAGGATATAGTGGTTGGAGATGTAATCCTATGGCTGTTTGATAATAAGAAATAATTTAAAACTATTGAGATAGCGCTCACCTTGGAGGGAGTCTAGCAAGGTGGTTTTAATCTCATAGCGTGTTGACAACGAATTCGATGGACTCACATTGCTATGATGAATATTTTCAAATAAATTTGATGCTTTCATGAAACTAGTACATGAGTTGTTAAGTATACGTGCACATTCAGGTGTTTCGGATGGAACGAGCTATAGAGGATGCTTTTCTGGATCCAAACCCCTAGTTCCATCTCTTATACAGATGAATTTTATCCCGAGTATATTGCAATGATGTGAAATTAGTGTTGAGGACGACAATGGTGATTTAGGTTATGTGTTTCATCATTTCGTAGGCGTACTACATAGTGACAAAGAATATAAGATAGATGATATCCACAATACGATAGATGAGACGTAGATTTTTAGAACCTGAACATGATCACCTTAAATATTGGAAATATTATATGTTTGGTGGTATCGTTCATGGTGGTTATTTTTAGTCATAGTAGTTTTATCGTAGTTTTCGACAAAGACCAGCGAAATGTGATAGACAAGCTTATACATATCAGGCTGAATTGCGTCACAATACATAGTGAATTTGCTATGTAGAGGTTGCATAGAAATTACCGATTTTATTTTCAAAGATCATGGGCAACGCAACAAGGCCAAAAGTATTTGGAAAAACTATAATAAATGAGGGTAGGAAATTGATTAATTTACATTGAAAATGAGTTTATCCTTTTGTAGAAATTCATTTGGCGGATTTGAAATGTAAATCATAGTAGAGATAAAGTCAAAGACAAATATAAAGTATTTCAAGCTATCGTACATAAGGAACATGCTTACACAATGATTATATGCCACAGATGAATGGTGGAATTATTAGAAGTTGGGGTGTAAAGTATATTGAAAGGTAATAAAATATTAATCATGCTAAAGGATACATGCCTAAAGAAGAAAAAATTTCGCTATATCAAACTACAGCAGAACGATATAAACTGTGTAAACTAATTAACAATGGTGAGAACATAATTATATTGCATTAAATAAAGACTTTTGAAGATTCAAAAAGGGGGGTCAAAGACTTGGATCCAACTAATTGCAAGAGGAAGCAAATAATTAGCAGAGGACTAATTTTGGGCATCTCCTTCCACACTGTTGGACAAGATTATCTTATCATGTGATGCCATTTTATGAATGTTGGTATTCTGTATTTGATGTTATAGTTTATTACAAATATTTTATTTATTAATATATTAGAATTGAAGTGAATTTTATGCATGCTGATGGTAAATTCATTTATCATTTTCTATATGTTGCATTTTTTCCTTAGACGATTGCACCACATTTAATGTCGATTGCATAAATATGAATCACATTAATGCTAGTTTAGAAGAGAAATAAAGAGCCCCGATAAACTAAAACAAAAAGTAGGAATAAAAAAATCAAAAGAAGAAGAACACAAATTCACACATTACACAATATTTATCCTAGAAACCCTCAACTAGGCAAAAACCAGCATAATATTATCTTATCATTGCATTAACTTGATTGTCTTCAATATAATAATATTCTCCTTCTATCTCTCCAAACCCTAATGCAAGTGCGATATATATAAAAAAAGCACATGCATAAATTTTTACAATATCATGGGTGAAAAAGCATGGGTTCAAATATAGTAACCCTAAAAGCCCATATGGGTCTAAAAATAACTTAAACCTGGTGAGTATAGGTACAAAGTGTCTAGTACCTTTTAGTGTTAGCCCCACCAGAATAACATGGAAAATATTCAACATATTTCCAGCATTCTCCCACTTGATGAATACTTTCCATAAGGGCCAAAAACTGCCATTGTCAACTGTCAAGGGCAACCATGCCCATAGATATTCTACACCAAGAAATTTTTTGAGCAGGTACAACCTTTGTTAACGAATCAACAATATTCTTCTCTATATCAACTTTCTCCAATATCACCTAGTTCTCTTCAACCATATCTCTCACAAAATGGTACTTGATATCAATATGTTTTGATCAATCATGAAAACTAGGATTATTGACCAAAAATATTACACTTTGACTATCATTGTTAATTCTCATAGCCTTATGTTTAAGAACAACTATTGAACATAATATTTGTAGCCACACTGGTTCTTTATAGGTATGAGTTGTTGCAATGTACTCTGCTTTTGTAGTAGATAAAGCAACAACTAATTGTTTTTTACTCATCCAACTTACTGCCCCTCCAAACAATTTGAACACATAAGCACTCATGGATCTTCTCTTGTCAAGATATCTAGCCCAATCAACATCCACAAACCCTTGTAGATTTATAATATCATTACCTCTAGAATTTCCTCCATAACAGATAGCATAATTTGTAGTTCCACACAAGTATCTGAAGATCCTCTTCATAACAGTCCAATGTTCCTTTCCTGGATTTGACATATATCTGCTAACTACTCCCATTACATGTGCAATATCAGGTCTAGTACATACCATTGCATACATCAAGCTGTCCACAACACTAGCATAAGGAACATGATGCATTTATTCAATTTCCTCATCTATTTTAGGACACTGTTAAGTAGATAACTTTTGACTAACCGGATATGGAGTACATACTGGTTTACAATCATGCATCCTAAACTTCTGTAGTATCAAATGAATATATTTATTTTGATTTAACCACAAATTTCTATTTGCATGATCCCTTATTATTTCCATTGATATTCTCACAATGACACTGAGAGGGGGGGTGAATCAGTGTAACTATTTAAAATATTGAATCTGCTATTCTTAAAACTTAATACTGCTAGCTTAAAAACAAATAAAGCAAATATAGCACAAGAGCATCACACAACACAAGATTTAACGAGGTTCACCAATGTGGCTACTCCTCAAAAATGACTGTTTGGACTACAATCCAAATCCAGTCTTTGCAAGGATTCTTTCTTTACAAATGATTCTCCAGCACCCACTGGAAGGAGCACCAACCCCTGATTTTTCTGCTGCAACAGATAGGAGCACCAACTCCTTTTACCAAGCACCAACTTGGATTTCAAATTTTAATAAAATATTGACATAGAAATGCCTTCTCTATTGCAAGACCCTGACTGGTCCTTAGCTCATTCAATTTTGTCACGAAGCATAAAAAGAATAGTTACAATCTCAGTATCTTCTTTTTCACAGTCAAAACCTCTCTCTCGATTTTTCAATAAAATTGCATTCAAGTTCGGGTTCTTGTTCTTTCACTATGCTTCGAACAACACCCTTTCCACAACCTTCTCTCTTTTATTTATTTTTCATGAATATTCACGGTTGCGGTAACCTCCTACTGTGCTTGTTCGAGTCTTTTTATATGATTTTCTCGAATGACTCAATTTTTAAAACGGCTCGACTTTCCCTCCTAATTTCCATGCATTCTCGGCTACGGTCAATGTGTCAAACCCACTCTAACATGTTCTGCCTTTTAGCCGCTTTCTTTCTGACTCACTCTGACATTTTGACAGCCTTTTTCTCTGCACATTCTGACAGTATTTTTCTCTGCACTTCCTGACAGCCTTATAGCGCGTTTCGAAGCTCTCTGATTCTTTTCTTCCAAACTATATGAAACTGCTCTCTTAACGCTTTTGCACTTTTTGATGACACTCTTTTCTATACTCTGTCGATCCTTCTATTCTACCTGCAACTGCCGTATCTGATATGCACAACCATCGAGAGGATTTCTTGTTTGAAGAGATTATCTGGAATACTGCGCTTATGACAGCTTGCAGCATCACGGCCCTGCAATAGCTGTTCTTTTATTAAATGCATTGCATCGTAACTTCCCTTGTCACTCCAGTTAACAATTGCAGTATTTTCTCTAATCTTTCCCCAACACCTGTCACTGGGAACTGTAGATCTGACTCTAGTTAACTCTACGTAACTGGCGCTATTTTGACACCTATCACAGTGCATGCATTTTTGGCCTTTTTCTCGCCAAATGTTACCTGTCGCGATATCGCGACGTTTTCCGCCTCCTTGACCTTCTCTGGCGGGAAGCACTACTGAAAATGATGACATGTCGCGAAATCGGCGACTTTTCGCTTTCCTAGACTCCCTGCTTCCACCCGCGAAAATGAAACATGTCGCGAAATCGTGACACTTTTCGCTCTGGGCCTCCTACTTGTGAAAAGTTCGATCGGCATGACACGCTGCTTCTCTTCGCAACTTGTCACGAAATCGTGACACTTTCAGCTATTTCTAACGTCATCACCAATGTTGTCGCGAAATCGCGACGCTTCTGGCTTCCAGCGGCTTTTCTTCCACCTTGTCGCGAAATCGTGACACTTCTCAGTTTTGCTGACGTCATCCTCCGACTTGTCGCGAAATCGTGACGCTTCTGGCCTCCGTACAATTCTTTCTTCATGCAGCCGCGAAAACCTTACTTGTAGCGAAATCGCTACACCTTTCTGACTTAACATTTTTCTTTGCTGCGGTTTTCGAAAATCTAACTTTGTTGGCTTGGTGTTTCCTCTTGCTTCGACTTGCTGATCTCAAGACTTGTAGCGAAATCGCTACCCCATTGTGTTTTGTGTTTTGCACTTGTAGCGAAATCGCTACACCTATGCCCCTTGCTTTTCAAACTTGTGTCAAAGTCGCTGCCCCTTTGCACCTTTTATTTTGAACCTGTAGCGAAATCGCTACACTTTTCGCCTTGCATTTTGAACCTGTAGCGAAATCGCTACACTTTGCTGCCTTGCATTTTGAACTTGTAGCGAAATCGCTACACTTTCTTGACTTATCACTTTTTCTTTGCTTTTGCCAGCGAAATTGCAACATGTAGCGAAATCGCTACGCTTTCTTCACTTTGCTGCTTTGCCTCCAACATGTCACGAAATCGTGACAATTTTCATGAACTTTCTCTCTCCTCCTTTTTGTCGCGATGTCGCGACACTTTGCGCCCTTAGTGCTTTTCTTTCGAAACTGTCGCGATATCGCGACACTTTCTCATGCACTTTCTCTCTCATCCTTTTTGTCGTGAAATCGCGACAATTTTGCTTGCGCCTTCTCTCTCCTCAGCCATGTCGCGAAATCGTGACAATTTTGCATGCATTTTCTCTCTCCTCCGTTATGTCGCGATATCGCGACAATTTGGCATGCATTTTCTCTCTCCTCGGTTTTGTCGTGAAATCGCGACAGAAAACATGTCGCGATATCGCGACAGTTTTCTTCCTTGTATTTTTCTGCAAATTTCTGGATCTGGGTCCCCTCTGTTTTCCTTGAAATTCACTGCACTTGATCTGACTGACCTCTGAACTGCCTCAACTGCACCATTCTGTCTGTGTTGACAACAATGACAATACTTTTGCAATGCTTTTGCTGCACCTTGCTCAACAATCTCCCCCTTTGGAATTGTTGGCAACACACTGTAACCTTGCTCAATTTCTTCTCCCCCTTTGCCAATAATACCAAAGGGGCTGCTGCAGACTCCCCCTGAGTCTATGCACAACATTCTCAGGCATAATGCTCCCCCTGAGAATGTGTTCCCCATAGCTAGTCAGTGCTTGGGAAGGGTGACTACTCCCAACTTACCCCTAAGGTATTCAAAAACTTCCTTGGGCAAAGGTTTGGTGAATATGTCTGCTACTTGCTCTGTAGTTGGAACAAACTCCAATTTGACCTCTCCTTATGCAACCTTATCCTTCAAGAAGTGATACCGGATTGCAATATGTTTGGTGCGGGAATGCATGACCGGATTCTTTGAAATGTTGATTGCACTAGTGTTATCACATTTGACTGAAATGGGCTCAGTGAAGTGAATACCTAGATCTTTCAATGTTTGTCTCATCCATAGTATTTGTGTACAGCATGTTGTTGCTGCAATGTATTCTGCCTCGGCTGTGGATAGAGAGACTGATTCTTGCTTCTTACTGTGCCATGCTACCAATTTATCTCCAAGAAAAAATGCTCCTCCACTTGTACTTTTTCTGTCATCAATACATCCTGCCCAATCAGCATCAGAATAGGCAAAAAGAGTGAAATATTTTCCTTTTGGATACCATAGTCCATACTCCATAGTGCCCTTGAGATACCTGAAGATCCTTTTCACAGCTGTTACATGAGTTTCTTTTGGACTAGCCTGAAATCTTGCAACCATGCAAACTGCCTGTAAGATATCCGGTCTTGTGGCTGTCAAATACAGCAGGCTCCCAATCATAGATCTGTACATTGTTTGATCAACATCTGGAGATTTATCATCCTTGCTCAACTTGCAGCTTGTTGTCATGGGGGTGCTCACCGGCTTACTATCTTCCATGGTGAACTTTTTCAACATTTCTTTCACATATTTAATTTGAGAAATAAAAATCCCTTTTTCGGTTTGATTAACTTGCAATCCAAGGAAATATGAAAGTTCACCTATCATAGACATTTCAAACTCTTTCTGCATTTTGTTTGCTATGTCTTTGCATGATTCATCATTGCTGCTCCCAAAAATTATATCATCTACATAAACAACAAGGACAATGAAATTGCCATTTTCAGTTTTCACATATAAATTGCTATCCACCATACCTTTCTTGAATCCTTGCTTAGTGAGATAGTTGTCCAATCTTGCATACCAAGCTCTAGGTGCTTGTTTCAAACCATACAATGCTTTCTTCGACTTGCAAACAAAGTTAGGATTATCACAAAGTTGAAAACCATCAGGCTGTTCAATATATACTTCTTCTTCAAGATTTCCATTCAGAAATGCTGATTTTACATCCATCTGATAAACCTTGAAATTCTTATGAACAGCTAAAGCCAAAAACAGTCTTATTGCTTCAAGTCTGGCCACAGGTGCAAAAGTCTCTTCAAAATCAATCCCCTCAACTTGAGCATATCCTTTGCAGACTAATCTTGCTTTATTCCTTACAACCTGTCCGTCTTCATTCAATTTGTTTCGAAATATCCATTTAGTACCAATTATGTTTTTATTTTCAGGCCTTGGTACTAATTCCCAGGTATTATTTTTCTCAATTTGATCTAGTTCTTCATTTACTGCCTCCATCCAGCTTTCATCTGTGCTTGCTTCAATAATATTTTTGGGCTCAATACTGGATAACAGAGAATAGTTATTTACTACTCTTCTTCTTGTCTGAATGCCAACTGTAGGGTCCCCAATAATCTGCTCTTTGGGATGATTTTTCTGCCAGCTGCCTGTTCTGAATTTCCTATTTTCTTCTCTTTCCAAATCATCTGAATCTGATTTCTGTCTCTCTTCCTTTTCTTGATCTTCATCTTCTTCAATAAATTCTTCATAGGTTGGGTAGTTTTCATTATTGCTGATTTCTTGTTTCCTGCCTTCATCAACCTTCACATCCGCACTCTCCACAATTTTCTTTAGTCTTTTGTTGTAGCATGTGTAAGCTTTACTTTTTGTTGAGTAACCAAGAAAGATACCTTCATCAGCTCTATCTTCGAATTTGCCAAGATTGGCTTCAGTCCGTTTAATGTAACACTTGTTGTCGAACACTTTGAAGTATTTTGTTGTAGCCTTTTTGCCAAACCACAGTTCATAAGGTGTTTTGCTTTCATGCGGCCTTAACATACACCTATTCTGAATATAGACTACAGTATGAACTGCCTCTTTCCAGAACCTGTCAGCAATTTTGCTCTCTGTTAACATGGTCCTTGCCATTTCCTGCACGATTCTGTTCTTTCTTTCAACTACTCCATTCTGTTGAGGTGTTCTTGCTGCTGAAAACTGTCTTCTTATTCCATGTTTTTCATAGAATTCGGCAAACTCATTTGAAATAAACTCTCCTCCTCTATCAGATCTCAAGCATTTAATTCTTTTTCCAGATTGATTCTCAACAAGATTTTTGAAGGTTTTAAACATCTCAAAGGCTTCTGATTTCTATTTCGAAAAGAGTACCCATGTCATTCTGGAAAAATCATCTATACACAACATAAAATATTTGTATCCATTTATGCTTTCTGTCCTCATGGGTCCACACAGATCAGTGTGAATCAGTTCTAACGGCTTGCTTGTGAAATACTCTTTTGCTTTGAAAGTAGATCTGGTTTGCTTCCCCTTTTGGCATGACTCACAAATGTTGTTTGATGGTTTACCAATAGTGGGTATGTCTCTTACTGCTCTTTTCGAGCTGATTTTTACCAGATTATCAAAGCTTATGTGACCGAGTCTTTTGTGCCACAGCCAATTTTCTTCTTCCTGTCCAACCAAGCAAGTTCCTTCTGAAGTCTCCGAGAGAGTATACAAATTTCTAGAAGTTCTCAGTCCAGTGGCTATTAACTTTCCATTTTTTGTCTTTCTTACTTCACAGCCCTCCTCCTTGAAAATTACTTCATGACCTCTGTCACAAATCTGACTTACACTCAGTAAGTTATGCTTCAGTCCTACCACAAAAAGAACTTCCTTAGAGTTGATTTTACCGTCACTTAACTTAACTGATCCTTTACCCACTATCTTTGCTCCATCATTGTTTTCAAATTTTACAGAACCACCTTCGTATGTCTGTAGCTTGTCAAACTTCTGTTTGTCTCCTGTCATATGACTGGAGCATCCACTGTCCAGAATCCAAGGTGCAGATTTATTCTGGGCTTTGAGGGTTGTTTGAACGATCAGAGATTCCTTGTCTTTCTTCGGTTGCTCCTTTTCTTTCCACTGTGATTTGACAGCAGATCTGGTCACTTGCTTTACCTTCTCCCTTTCATTGGCTTGTGACAGTTTTTCGAGAAATTTTCTGTTCTGTTTTGATCCAGTTGATTGATACTTTCTTCCCTGGTATTTATTTCCTGCAAAAGAGCTACGACAATTCCTTGCAATATGTCCGAAGTTATGACAGTTATAACATTCTACAACATAATCTATCAAAGGAGAAAAAATATTTCTACTAGTAAAATTTCTTTGTTTTACATTATATCTACAACTTGAGATTTTATGACCATATGCATTGCATTTAAAACAATAACCAAGAAAAGGAACGAGTGTACCTGGGTAATGGTTGTTGCCATGTTGTAGTAGGAGCAATGGGTCTTCTTCTTCTTTGATATGTGACTTTGGTAAATCCATCATTTGCAGATCTCCTTTCAAGCTTGGACTTATTGCTTTCTTTTGCATGATACTTGTTTATCTTGATCAACCTTGATCTTGTCTTTATTCCTAATTGGTTCTACGATTCATGACCTTTGAGTCCTTTGAGGATTCTCCTTCATCAAAGCCTAAACCAAATTTGATACCCGTAGGCCTTTGATCATTTAACATTTTATTCAGCTTCGCAGAACTGTCTTCAAATTTATGATGACAGCTCAGTTTCCGATTCATCTCTTCTAGCTGCAATCTTAATCCAACTATGTCTTCTTCTAGCTTGTTGCACTCATTTATTTTCACGGTTAGCTGTGCTTCAAAATCTTTAGACTTTTTCTTATATTCTTCAGTTTGTACTTTCAAACTGATTATTAAATTGCTAGCATCCTCAAATTTCCTTGAAATATTTTTATTTCTTTTCCTTTCTGCACTTAACTCTTCAAGTGCAGCAACCAACTCACCTTCCAGATCTATCTCAGCCTCATCCTCTAATTTTTCTTCACATTCCTGGGTTTCTTCTGTTCTCTGTTCTTCAAAAGCCATGAACAAGGCTTCACCGAGTTTCTTCTTCTGAGTCCTCACTTGGAACTATCTTCAGAAGAGTCAATATTCTTTGAAATGAAGCTTTTCTTCTTGAAGTTCCTTTTTCTAAACTGTGGTTTCTTTTTCCAGACATTTCTTTCTTGGTGTGTCCCTTCATCACTTCTATTTTTCTCATTCATTGGGCATTTTGCTTGCAAAGTGCCCGATGCCTCCACAGTTAAAGCACTTGAACGACAACTTACCTCTGTACTTTCCTTTTCCCTTTACCAATTTTCTAACAAAATTTGCTTCAGTTTCATCTGTAGATTCTTCTTCCTCAGATTCTTGTTTAGATTTTATATTTTTCTGTGCTTGAAAAGCTGCTTCTCTGTCTGAGGGCTTAGTTTGTCCAATCCTCATTTCATATGCTGTTAGAGAACCATGCATTTCATCCATACTGAAAAAATTTAAATCTTTTGCTTCTTCTATGGCAGAAACCTTTGCATCAAACCTTTTATTTAGAGTTCTTAGTACCTTCTTCACAACGACTGCATCTTCCATTTCTTCCCCGAGTCCTCTTATTGCATTGATGATTCCATTTACTCTCAGCAGATAGGCTTCAATGTTCTCATCATCGGTCATCTTTAATGCTTCGAACTGGGCACGATGTGTTTGCGGCTTAGCTTCCTTGATTTTGCTATCTCCTTCATGAATGCTTTGCAGTTTGTCCCATATGTCTTTAGCAGATTTGCAGTTCATGATGCGTATCAACTCACTGTCTACTAATCCACACATAATAGCATTCTTGGCTTTCGAGTTGTTCTCAAACTTTTTCTTCTCGGCCGCATCTGTTGGAGGAACAGTGGGTATGGTGTATCCATTTTCAACAGATTCCCAAATGTCATAACCCAATGCACATAGATAAGTCTGCATCCTCAGTCTCCAGAAAGAATAATTTGTTCCATCGAACAGAGGAGCTTTGTTAGAAGAAAAACCTTCACCATCGGCCATTGTGTTTATTCCAAGATCACCTTAGCTGATTAAGCTTGTACAGGTGCCTGGCTCTGATACCAATTGATATTCTCACAATGACACTGAGAGGGGGGGTGAATCAGTGTAACTATTTAAAATATTGAATCTGCTATTCTTAAAACTTAATACTGCTAGCTTAAAAACAAATAAAGCAAATATAGCACAAGAGCATCACACAACACAGGATTTAACGAGGTTCACCAATGTGGCTACTCCTCAAAAATGACTGTTTGGACTACAATCCAAATCCAGTCTTTGCAAGGATTCTTTCTTTACAAATGATTCTCCAGCACCCACTGGAAGGAGCACCAACCCCTGATTTTTCTGCTGCAATAGATAGGAGCACCAACTCCTTTTACCAAGCACCAACTTGGATTTCAAATTTTAATAAAATATTGACATAGAAATGCCTTCTCTATTGCAAGACCCTGACTGGTCCTTAGCTCATTCAATTTTGTCACAGAAGCATAAAAAGAATAGTTACAATCTCAGTATCTTCTTTTTCACAGTCAAAACCTCTCTACTGATTTTTCAATAAAATTGCATTCAAGTTCAGGTTCTTGTTCTTTCACTATGCTTCGAACAACACCCTTTCCACAACCTTCTCTCTTTTATTTATTTTTCATGAATATTCACGGTTGCAGTAACCTCCTACTGTGCTTGTTCGAGTCTTTTTATATGATTTTCTCGAATGACTCAATTTTTAAAACGGCTCGACTTTCCCTCCTAATTTCCATGCATTCTCGGCTACGGTCAATGTGTCAAACCCACTCTGACATGTTCTGCCTTTTAGCCGCTTTCTTTCTGACTCACTCTGACATTCTGACAGCCTTTTTCTCTGCACATTTTGACAGTCTTTTTCTCTGCACTTCCTGACAGCCTTATAGCGTGTTTCGAAGCTCTCTGATTCTTTTCTTCCAAACTATATGAAACTGCTCTCTTAACGCTTTTGCACTTTTTGATGACACTCTTTTCTATACTCTGTCGATCCTTCTATTCTACCTGCAACTACCGTATCTGATATGCACAACCATCGAGAGGATTTCTTGTTTGAAGAGATTATCTGGAATACTGCGCTTATGACAGCTTGCAGCATCACGGCCCTGCAATAGCTATTCTTTTATTAAATGCATTGCATCGTAACTTCCCTTGTCACTCCAGTTAACAATTGCAGTATTTTCTCTAATATTTCCCCAACACCTGTCACTGGGAACTGTAGATCTGACTCTAGTTAACTCTACGTAACTGGCGCTATTTTGACACCTGTCACAGTGCATGCATTTTTGGCCTTTTTCCCGCCAAACTGTTACCTGTCGCGATATCGCGACGTTTTTCGCCTCCTGGACCTTCTCTCTGCATGCACCGCGAAAATGATACATGTCGCGAAATCGTGACACTTTTCGCTTTCCAGCACCTTGCTCCGCTTCCACCCGCGAAAATGAAACATGTCACGAAATCGTGACACTTTTCGCTTTTGCTGACGTCATCTTCAAAGTTGTCACGAAATCGTGATGCATTTGGCTTCCAGCGGCTTCTCTCGCAACTTGTCGCGAAATCGTGACACTTTTAGCTATTTCTGACGTCATCACCAATGTTGTCGCGAAATCGCGACGCTTCTGGCTTCCAGCGGCTTTTCTTCCACCTTGTCGTGAAATCGTGACACTTCTCAGTTTCTGACGTCATCCTCCGACTTGTCGCGAAATCGTGATGCTTCTGGCCTCCGTACAATTCTTTCTTCATGCAGCCGTGAAAACCTTACTTGTAGCGAAATCGCTACACCTTTCTGACTTAACATTTTTCTTTGCTACGGTTTTCGAAAATCTAACTTTGTTGGCTTGGTGTTTCCTCTTGCTTCGACTTGTTGATCTCAAGACTTGTAGCGAAATCGCTACCCCATTGTGTTTTGTGTTTTGCACTTGTAGCGAAATCGCTACACCTATGCCCCTTGCTTTTCAAACTTGTGTCAAAGTCGCTGCCCCTTTGCACCTTTTATTTCGAACCTGTAGCGAAATCGCTACACTTTTCGCCTTGCATTTCGAAGCTGTAACGAAATCGCTACACTTCTCCGCCTTGCATTTTGAACTTGTAGCGAAATCGCTACACTTTCTTGACTTATCACTTTTTCTTTGCTTTTGCCAGAGAAATTGCAACATGTAGCGAAATCGCTATGCTTTCTTCACTTTTCTGCTTTGCCTCCAACATGTCGCGAAATCGTGACAATTTTCATGAACTTTCTCTCTCCTCCTTTTTGTCGCGATGTCGCGACACTTTGCGCCCTTAGTGCTTTTCTTTCGAAACTGTCGCGATATCGTGACACTTTCTCATGCACTTTCTCTCTCATCCTTTTTGTCGTGAAATCGTGACAATTTTGCTTGCGCCTTCTCTCTCCTCAGCCATGTCGTGAAATCATGACAATTTTGCATGCATTTTCTCTCTCCTCCGTTATGTCGCGATATCACGACAATTTGGCATGCATTTTCTCTCTCCTCGGTTTTGTCGCGAAATCGCGACAGAAAACATGTCGCGATATCGCGACAGTTTTCTTCCTTGTATTTTTTTGCAAATTTCTGGATCTGGGTCCCCTCTGTTTTCCTTGAAATTCACTGCACTTGATCTGACTGACCTCTGAACTGCCTCAACTGCACCATTCTGTCTGTGTTGACAACAATGACAATACTTTTGCAATGCTTTTGCTGCACCTTGCTCAACATCCATACCCAAAATAAATTTTGCAACACCCAAATACTTCATGTCAAACATAGAAGATAATTGAGATTTTAGTAATTTTATCATCTCCTTACTATTACCAATTAACAACATGTCATCCACATACAATACAATGATAACAAAATTTTCACATTCCTTTTTAAAATATACACATGGATTTGCTTTGCTTTTTCCAAGCCCAAGTGTCAAGAAAAACCTATCAAATTTTTGGTTCCACATCCTTGGAGACTACTTCAACCCATAAAGAGACTTCTTCAACTTGCATATCAGGTCCTCCTTACCTTTTACTTTAAAGCATTCTGGTTGTGACATATATATCTTCATCAAGTTCACCATGTAGAAAAGTTGTCTTTACATCCATCTACTCTATTTAAAAATAAAAAGTAGCATAAATAACCATCATAAATCTGATTTTTTTTTGGTAATTAAGATACAAATTCATTACTTCCGGGTTTTCCAAGTTGACCCAAAACCTTTTACAAAAATCAGCACTATGCTATTACGGATCAAAACCTCAATAGGAACAGTCTGTCCTTCGCTACTAGTACCCTTCTGAGGCCACCCTGCCAAGAAAGAGCACAACCCTTTACACATATTTACAAACACCTTAGACCATAGGTAGCGGCCCACCGCTATGCTTTCTTGCTGCCCCAACCATGAAAATGTGACTTGTCACGAAATCACGAAATCCTTAAGTCTTCTCCTTCATTTACTCTGGAGAGTCGCGAAACGATGACATGTCATGAAAATGAGACATGTTTCGAAATCGTGACATTCTGCCTTCATTCTGCTCCTTTGCTGCTATAAGTCACGAAAATGTGACATGTCACGAAAATGAACCATGTCACGAAATCACGACATTCGTCTCTCATTTTGCACTCTTTCTGTTTCCAACCGCAAAAATACGACATGTCACAAAATCGCGACGTCCTTAAGTCATTTCCATCTTTTACTTTGGATAGTCGCAAAAATGCGACCTGTCACAAAAAAGAGACATGTCGCGAAATCACGACATTCTGCTTGCATTCCGCTCCTTTGCCGCTGCATGTTGCGAAAATGCGACATGTCGCGACAATGAGACATGTCGCAAAATCATGACATTCGTCTCCCATTTTGCACTCTTGTTGCTTCCATCCGTGAAAGTGCGACATGTCACGAAATTGCAATGTCCATAAGTCTTTTCCTTCATTTGCTCTGGATGGTTGCAAAAATGCCGCATGTCGCGGTAGAGAGACCTGTTGCGAGATCACGTCAATCTGCCTTCGATCTGCTCCTTTGCCACTGCCTATTGTGAAACTGAGACATGTCACGAAATCATGACATTCGTTTCCCGTTTTGTTCTCTTGCCGCTTCCAGCCACGAAGAATCGACAAGACACGAAATCACATTGTCCTTGAGTCTTTTCCATCATTTGCTCTAGATCGTCGTGAAACCGTGACATGTCAAAAATGCGACATGTCGCGACATAGCGACACTTCTGCCTCTTTATCCTCCTTTGTTGCTTTTGGACCCAAAATGACAACATGTCACGAAATCACGACACATTTACCTCCTTGCTCATTTTCTTGGCTTTTGCCCACGAAAATCCAACATGTCGCGATATCGCGACACTTTCGCCTCCTTACTATTTCTATTCTCTTTTGGTCGCGAAAATGCAACATGTCATGATATCGCGACAATTTTCCCTTCCTACTCTTTCTCTTCTCTTTTGGTCGTGAAAATGCGACATGTCGTGATATCGCGACATTATTCCTGCATACTCTTTCTCTTCTCTTTTGGTCGTGACAATGCGACATGTCGCGATATCGCGACACTTTTTCCATCTTGCTCAACATGTCGCCAAAATGCGACACTTTTTCCTTCTTGCTCAACATGTCGCGATATTGCGACATTTTTCCTTCTTACTCTTTCTCTTCTCTTTTGGTCATGAAAATGCGACATGTGCTCATAAATCTGATTGAAGTTAGTTTAGCCACATGAGAAAAAATCTCACCAAAGTCATTTTCCTCAACCTGAGAAAATCCTTTTGCTACCAAGAAAGCCTTGTACTTCTCCAACTTTCCTTCTACAATGTACTTCTTCTTTAATAACCACTTACAACCAATAGGTTTTCTACCAGGAGGTAATTTCACCATGTCCCATGTCTAATTTTTATCTAGAGACTCCATTTCTTCTTCCATAACCCTTTTCCAAGACTTATTCTCACTTGACTGAAGTGCCTCCTTTATCGTCTTGGTTTCTTCATCAGTAACTGATAAATTAAATGTAGAATAAAATTTTTAAGGACTATACCTATCTGGAAGTCTTCTCTCTTTATTTAATCTCCTCAAAATTGGAGATCTAGGTTTTGTATCTTCAGCTTCCTCCTCACCTTCTTCCTCTAAATATTTCTCTTCAGACTCTCTCTATAATTCAGGTTCTACCACTGGTTCTTCCTCCTATTCCAATTTTACCTGCACTATTTATGGTTCTTTGCTTGGTTGCATTTATTTTTTTAAAACCCCTTTTGTTTCTCTAAAGATCATATTATAACTGTAAACAACCTTCTATGTTTTTGGGTTCCATAACTTATATCCTTTAACACTAGTACTATAACCCACAAATATGTATTTTTCAGATTTATAGTCTAGCTTAGTCCTTTTTTCTTTTGGGACATACATATAAGCATCACAACCAAAAACCTTTGGATGTCTAATAGAGAGTTTCTTACCAGTCCATAATTCCTGTGGAGTCTTGTCCACAAAAGCTAAGGTAGGAGATCTATTGATGAGATAATAAGATGTTAACATAAATTTTGCCTAGAATCTCTTTTTAACTCTACACCACTTAGCATGCTTCTAGCCTTATCTATCAATGTCCTGTTCATCCATTCTACAATCCTATTCTATTGTGAAGTATACAAAGTTGTTCTCTATCTTTCTATTCTACAGTCCTTACAAAACTGCTCAAATTCATTAGAGTAATACTTACCATTATTATCACTTCTCAAAAAATTTATCTTTTTATCTATCTAATTTTCTACAAGAGCCTTAAACTCTTTAAATTTATTAAAAACCTCATATTTGTTCTATAGAAAATATACCCAAGTCTTTCTTGAGAAGTCTTCTATAAATGTAATATAATGGATAGATTTACCTAATGATGGCACTTTTGCAGGTCCAAACACATCACTGTGAACTAGATGTAGAATTCCTTCAGACCTTGTAGCACTACTTGAAAACTTAATTCTAGTTTGTTTCCCGAAAACACAATGCTCACAAAAATCAAAATTTAATGGGAAATCAAAATTCCTTCAGCCATACCTTTTATTTTTAATATTCGAAGTTATTTCTCACCAATATGACCCATGCATTGATGCCACAACATTATCTTCATTGTAGGAATAATTAGAGTCATTTTAGTTGTATTATTTTCCTTTACAACCGAAGAGTTTTTGCAATTAATACTTACAGTGCTAGCCTCAAGTCTAAACAAAGTTCCTATGAGAACTCCTCTTGCCAACACCAAGGATCCACAAACCATCTTGCAACTATACTTATTGAATACCACATTCACACTTGCATCATTCATATTACTCACAAATATTAGATTCCTTACCAAACCCAAAATATGCAACACACTAGGAAGGGTTTTAATTCTTTCATATTTTAGCATCATCTTGACTCTTCCTCGAACTATTATTTTATATGTCAAATTGTCTTCCAAGAATACTTTACCTCCATCTATCTTTTCATATTCACAAAACCCCTACCTATGAGGAGTCATATGAAAAAAGCACCTGAGTCAATCAACCATGAGTCATCGCATTCACTTGAGCATGCTGTAGTTAAGAATAAGTCTCCTGAATCTTTATTTGTGGTCTTCGTTCATGTAGAAGTTCCTTCATTAGATGATCAATTATTATCAACCTTTTTAAATCTGTAGTCTATTTTATAATGCCCTGCTTTACCACAATTCCAACATTTCCTCTTTTTAAGGGCAACAAATTTACCCCTAGATTTTGATTTCTTTTCTCCTGATTTCTTTTTGCTTATTTCTTGAGAACTACCTCTCACAATCAAGGTTTTATTTTGATGATAATCCTCAAAATATTTTCATCTCATCTTTTTAGACAATAAAGTTCCTACTATATCCTCTACTTTCAATGTAGATGTAGTATTGGTGATAGCCATAACAAGGTTATCCCATGAATCAGGTAATAAATAAAGTAAAGTAATACACTTTTCCTCTTCATCTATTTTTACTTCTACAAAGGTTAATTGACTTACCACAGTGTTAAAATAATTTAGATGTTCAACCATAGAGTCATCATCATTCATCCAAAGCGAATACAACGTTTTTGAAGAAATATTTTATTTACCAGTGACTTTATCTGCTACAATGTTCCCAACTTTTTCCATAACAAATTTGCCATGGTCTCTATAGATACATTCAACAATACCAAATAAAATAAGCACAATCTGATAGAGCTCCTTGCATTCCTATCGATTTTCAACCAATCCTCATCTGTCATCGATGTTGGTTTTTTTCCTGAGATTGCAATCCACTGATCTCTATCAACCAACATATCATCCATCTTGAGTTTCCACAACTCAAAATTCTATCCATTAAATTTTTCAATCTCTATTCATGTGCTTCCCATCTTTCTCCTTTGCCTAGATCCTTTTACGTACGTCTCCCACTCAAGAATTAATTTATCATAGGGTTGAAACCCTTACTCCTCAAACAAAGCTAAAACCTAGCTCTAATACCAAATGAAGAGAAATAAAGAGCCCCAATAAACTAAAACAAAAAGCAGTAATAACATAATCAAAAGAAGAAGAATGTAGATTCACACATTACACAATATTTATCCTAGAAACCCTCAACCGGGTAAAAACCAACATAGTATTATCTTATTATTGCATTAACTTGATCATATCCAATACAATAATATTCTCCTTCTATCTCTCCAAACCCTAATGCAAGTGCGATATATATAACAAAGGCACATGCATGGATTTTTACAATATCATGGGTGAAAAAGCATGGGTTCAAATATAGTAACCCTAAAAGCCCATATGGGTCTAAAAATAACTTAAACTCGATGAGTATAGATACAGAGTGTCCAGTACCTTTTAGTGTTAGCCCCACCAGAATAACATGAAAAATATTCAACATATTTCCAACAAGTGTTGCAGGATACTAACGTTTGCAGGGTCTGTGGTGAATTTTGTAGTTACAACATTTTATTTCATTTTCTTTTGTTTTTCTAAACCTTATCTTTTTCATTTTTTTTTATGTTTCCCAAATTAAATAAAAGATGTAAAAAAATAAAATTCAAAAAGAGAGATGCACGGGTTCAAAGAATAAGCTTCAAATTATTATTTAAAGCAACTTCGATTTAATTTTAAAGCAAGTTTTGAAATTATAAAATTGCTTATAAAACACACATTTTCAAGGAATTTTGTAATTTCAAATGTTTTACATTTTTAAGTTTCAGGCTTTAGATTTCATTTTTGAGCAATAAATTTACTTCCCTTTATGAAAATTAATTTTATTAAAGGGGGTAATTTACTTCCTTCGCTATTCTGTCACTCAATTGTTTATCCAAAATCATTCACATCTCTATGAGGTAATCATGAATTTCATTGAACCTTCTAAGCTTTGGTTGGATTCCATTGCCGAGGGAATCCTTGCTGGTAAAGACTTTCTCTCGTTCTTCCATAAGTTCAAAGGTGAAGACCCTGAAGTTACGATGGCTTTCATGGAGACATGGGACAATGGTAAGGTTACCATCCATGGTAAGACCTATGTCTTGGATATCAAAATGCTTGTTGAATTGACCGAACAACAACAACAAAAAAATATCAATTAAAAGAGAGAAGCACAATTGGGATGCTAAATTGAAGGACGTCAGGGATAAGGAGCTCTGTAGAAGGGCTCATCTTGGCATGTGGCATGATAAATTACCTTTTTTGTGGGGGAGTGTTCTCAAACTGATCATGGAATATGTGAATTTGGATGACCCTGACAAGTCGCTTCGCAACTTTCACTTCTCCTTTTACAACCATTTTTGTGATGTAAGTGTAGTCAATATACCTCGATTTATTTATAATTCTGTCAATTACTCCATTGAACATTGTGGGGAACAAAATGGGTCAGAACTCCCTATCCACCATGGCCTGTTTAATATTCTGTTCAAACATTGGCTACTTCACTGTCTTAAGGGTATTGTTGTTACTCCTCCCCCCTATACCCAAACAGAGTCCTCTGAAACCTAGTTCATCCCAAACCAAGCCTCAATCCTCCTGTACTCTAAGGTTATCCACAAAAAAACAAAACATTGTTGAAAGTGTTCGAGAGTTAAGAAAACGACCAAGAAGTGCTTTGCCTAAACCTGAGAGTGAGCCTGAGCCTGAACAAAAACCCTTGCGTTCCTCTTCTCGACTGAAGAATAAATCTAAATAGAAAGAGTCACTGGTCATTGAGTCTGATGATGAAGACAAGGACAACCCTGATCACTGCATGCAGAAGTTCATAATCCAGTCCGTGACAAATTACATTATTCATTTGGTTGATTTATGTAATGCTCTTAACTTATGGTTTTTTAATAAGTCTTTTACTGAAAGTGCAAAAGAAGCTCCTACTGAAAATCTAAGGAAGGTGATTGTCAAAACTGAAGATATCCATGCCAAGGATAACACTACTGAGATGGATACACTAAATGCTGGAACCCAAGATGTTGAGGTCAATCCTGATCCTGATAATTAAGGGCACCCACTCTAGTTTGGAGGGTTGTTGTTCAAAGTTTGATGTTTTGTGGTTCATGTATCAGCTTTGTCCGAATTTTTGGTTCTTGGTGCTGGTTGAGGATAACCTTTATTTTTGTTCCTCTCTGGTTATTTTCTTTTACTCTTCTCTGTTGTTGGCTTTTTGTATCCAAGTTTTGGGGCCGTATAAAAATCTATTTCATATATAATTTTTAATCTATTTAACTGATCAATTTTTTTTTTATATGGCATTAAAAAAGGCCATTGTATTCAAAGCCATAAATTAATTTTCTTTTATGAAAAATTGTAATTTCATCAAAGGGGGGGTTAATTTATAAGTTATTTCAAAGGTTATTATGTTTTAAGGTTAATCATTTGGATCATTTTCTTTCATTTTTAAAGCAACATAAAAATAAACTTACACATCATTTCATTAAGTTTCATTAACAATCAATAGCATAGCATAATAAAATATTACCAACATAGGCCCCTTGTAATCAATATTCTCACTAAAGTATTCTAAGCACTTATTTGACACATTTTCATAATATATAAACACACATTAAGTAAAATAAACCTTGGAGAAATGTTTATTTATTTACAAGAGAGGGTTTTCATTTGAAAATCCTAACTATGATGGGGATTTTGCAATTGGACAAAATTTCCACTCAACATAATTGATGCTAGAAGGAGGGCATGAAAGGTAATATTTTTAATTTTCAGCATTTGAAGTTGTTCAAATTTGTTATTAAAAAAAAAAATCGATTTATGTTGCACTAATGTTGTTTTGCTATAAATTCGAAAATTTGGTTATGATTCAATTTTTGTGAATTTTTCATACATAGCCTTGCATGTTGAAATTAGTTCAATGGTAGAAAATTATTTACCCCATTATAAGTATGATGGAATTAATATGGTAGAGGAGCATATTCAAGCATACAAAAACATTATGGTTCATTTTCAAATTATGCATGAAGATGTTATCTGTAGAATGTTTCCATACACATTGGATGAATTTGCTTATAATTGGTTTATTAATTTACCTACAGGTTCTACCACTTGTTGGGATCAACTAGAAGCAAAATTTCTTGAAAATTTTGAAAAATTAGTTGACACGGATATGATAGTAGATAAGTTTACCTCTATCTGTAAAGAACTTAATGAATCCATGAGTCAATTTAATGATAGGTTCCATAGGTTGTATACCAAAATGGAGACACATTACATCGTTTAAGAAGAAGAAGTCATTCAAGTATAATTGGAAGCTTTATTACCCATTTAATTCTATACTCCTAGAGAAACGTCTTAGAAATCCATCCTTGTCTAGAGCCTACAGTGAGGCATTAATTGTAGAAAAATGATGGATTTCAAAAGGAGTTGATGTAGGTAAATTATCATTACTTAACTGTAAGGCTCCAAATCAGATACCACCTATGAGTCATGATGCACATTTTTCTCTCATGTTAAACTATTCTTCAGGAGTTATGGATTCAAACCAATGCCAACCATCTAATCTGGCACCAATATCCACCAATGAGGATTGTGGTAATCAAGCTTATCAAAATGTAGAAATGCATGAGTCTTCAAATATTGGAGGAGTTCTAGATCTAACTAACATTGAAACATGTGATAGAGCAGAACCTTCCATAGATTTGAATGAAATGATTAAAGCTCCAAAATTGAAATATTCTAGATGTGATTTCATTGAAGACTACAATGGACTACAAGAAAAGAATACCTCAATGAAGGTAGTTCAAATGACTGATCATAAAAGCTTATTACTTGAGGAATATAATTTTTTTGAAATTGAAGATGAATTTTTTATTGAGGAAGATGAATCTGAAAATGGCATGAAAGAAGAGATGGAATTTCACCAAATGCTTCAAAAATATAATGATTTTCTCATTCAAGACAATGAAGAAGAATCATTCACTTCTTTCACAATTTCCAAAGAAGATTCTATCTCAATTGATCTGCAGGAAACTGAAAGCCTGGTTTCACTTAATGATTCTTCAATGCCTGATTGATGAAGGTGAATTTGAAAAGGAATCTATAAATATATTCGAATATTACATAGAAAATAAGGTTGAAATTTACCCCTTAGCTGTAGAAGATAATTATTATAATGGTTGGGGTATTTATGGTGAATCATTATGAAATTTCTATTTCACTTGATATGTAGGATGTTGAAAATTCTATCTCACATGAAGATGTGACAATTCCCATATAATAAAAATATGGCAAGCCATTTACAGAAATAGAAAATGTTCCAAAATTTGATCATTTTGAATATGAGTTTAGGGAAAATTTTGTTGAAATAGAAAAGGAAGAAATGATCATTGATGAAGGTAAAGAGATACAAGATGATGATGGTGATAGATATCATGAAGCAAAAGAGGAAATTATAATGACTCATAAAGTAATGGTAAATGAAAGTGTGCAAAAGGTAGAATCTCATCCTTTGTGTCCAAAAATCCAAGAATCAGGTAAAAATCTAGATATTTATTTATTGGATTCGAATGTTATTTATGATGAAATGCCATTGAAGGTTAATAAAGAAATAGAGTGGATTTCTACTCACACCACTAATGAGATTGCTTTGTTAAATGAAAGAGAAGTAGATATGTTTGAATTGTTGAATCAAGTTTACCAACAATTAATAAATGAATTTAGGATACAAACTTATAATGATGCTTATTTTATAAATATCTTAGATGCTTGTAAATTGTTGCATAAGTATGATTGACCTAAAGACATAGATGATGACTTTGCTTTAAAAATTTTTAATTTGAAAGAAGTCCTATATGCTTATGAAAATGAAAACTTAAGTCAAAGTAAAAAATCAGATTTTGAAAGTTTCATCTCATTGATTAAGCAAAATATAGTCGAAAATCATGTATTCAATTGTAAGTTTAATGAATCAAATCCTAAACATGGAATTGCTTATAAAATTGAATCAAATCAGTGGGATGAGAAAGGTAAAATGAAGGTTGCATTGTTTGGCTTAATCTTCTTTTGGTTAGAGTTATGTAAAACTTGGCATGCATATCATGATATATGTATTTTACATTGTGCTAATCATGTTTGGGATCCAGGGAAGTGATAGCATAAATTTGGTATCATCTTGTACATAATGTATATTATTGTAAATAGTTTTTTTTGGGTTTTTGTGTTTTTGTTCATAATTTGTTGTTGCGTGAGATTTTGCTTTTTGTTTTCTTGTTAGTATTTTCAAGTTTAGGGAGCAAGTTTTTACTTGCTTATTAGTTTTTCTTGTATATAATTTGTGGTTTTGTGATTTTGTTAGTCATCATTTGTGTGTTTTTTTTATTGTTTTCATTGTGAATTTTTGATGTGTTTCCATATTTGGTTTGCAATAAAGCTAGCTTATACCAAATTTTAAATTTTAGTTCATGTTATCATTTTGTTGTTTAAAGCTTGTTGAAATTTTTGATGTTTTTTTTTGATTGAGGTAGTTGTGGAAGTTGCAATAAACATTTGATGATTTTGTTTGGTATTTGTTCCTATGTCACTCAGGATAAATTACCTATTTTGAAAACATCTGAAACTTGAAGAAAAGGAAAGTGAGATGATTAGTATATATCCTTATGAATTTGGAACAAGATAGTCAAACTTGGAATACTGAAAACATTTTGAAAAGCTCCACAAATACTGCAACACATTAAAAGAATATTCTTTGAATTCTTGAAGGATGAAATTATTCAGTTTTGCAGATTAAGGTGAAAATCCAATGAACTCAATTTTTAGCTTTACTTGATCTCTAACCCAAAGCGATATAAAGCTTGAATAAAATGCAAAGCAAAGCAAATACAATGGAAAGTAAAGTTAAATCAGTCACCATAGTCTAGATAACCTTTATCAAGGCTATAAACGCCTAACTAGTAGTGGAGCTATGTCTAGATTGAAATAAAATATATAAAAAAAGAAGTAAAGCAAAATTCATCTAATATTTGGGTGATTCAGACAACCTCTACTGGGGCTATAAACACCTGGCCGGTAGTAGAGCAATGTCTCAAAGAGAGCAAGTTACCTCCACTAGAGCTATAGACCGACTGGTAGTGGATTAATGCAGAGGTGCATTATTTGAATGTAAAATTTATAACCTAATTGTAAAATTGATAATAGAAATCTGAATAGTTTTAGGAATACAAAATTAATCACAGAGCACACACCAAGCATAGGCGAATGATACAGGTATTCCAAATAGAAATTATCTAGTCAAATTCTTTGGATATTATTGATGTTCATTTTTCTAATATTTGGGTTTTGTTGGTTTCAGAATTGGGTTCTTAAGTCCGAAATGTTCAGGAACATTTCCCCGCAAAGTCGCCATTTGTTGTGACCATTTCACAATCCCAAAATTGGGGACCCACCAATTTTTTTTGAAAATTTGATGATTTTTGGGTTTCATAATTTTTTTTCATTGATTAAATCGAATATTTTGTTTATTTTATTACATTTTGGTTTTGTTTGAAGTTTCATGATTTTTAAATGTTTTAATTTTAAAACTTTATGGTTTTAAAGTTTAAATTAAATTATTTTAAAATTTACTAAATAAAAAGCCCTAATACCATGATATTTTAATTTTAAATATGTTATTTTATTTTTAATTTTTTAAATTACATTAATCTAAAGTTCAAAATATAAAATATGTAATTTAAAAAATATTTAAAATTAATTGAAAAATTTAATAAAAATATTTTATTGTGTAGGTGTTTGAGGTAAGCGAGAGGTCTAGAGCGATCAATGCGATTAACACTATTTGGCATGATTTTTGAGTTTCAATATAACTTGATTGAGATGTGCGTTTACGAGTTTACAACTGGTCATATTACCTATCGTGACTTTGCATTGATGAAGCGCCTATTAAATATCGTGAAACACATGTGGGACAAGTTTATATGTTAACAAATGAAGAGGATACTGTTGAGAAGCAACACACCCCCACTAAAAAAATGAATTTCCATCCTTTGAAAATATTTAGCTATTCATTTTACAGTGGGGACCCTCTTGATGTTTTTTTGATTTTGCATTCCATATTTTGCTTGCATCCTTTGTCAAATTTTGCATATACCAAAGTATCCAAACAGACTTGCATCTGGCTTTGATTTATTTTAGAATTCATTTTTCAAATGTTAGAATCATTTATGAGTAAAGAAAATCTTTCACTGATATGAAAAAATGCAGATTCCAGATAGATGATTTCATTAGAAGCCAAAACTTTCCATTTTTGGAAAAGTCACGAAATCGCGACACTTTCCATTTTTAGAAATGTCGCGAAATCGTGACGGGTTTTGGAAAAATAAGCTAAGTGCTGGAAACGTCGCGAAATCACGACACTTCCATTTTTGGAAAGGTCACGAAATCGCGACACTTTCCATTTTTGGAAAGGTAGCGAAATCGCGACAGGTTTGAGTCGGAAGCCAAACTTGATGAAAATGTAGCGAAATCGCGACGGGTTTTGGCTGGAAGCAAGTCTTGTGGAAAACATAGCGAAATCGTGACATATTTGGAAAGACAGAGCCAGAGTGTAGAAAAGGGGCACGATTTCGCGACATGTCGCGAAATCGCGGCATGTCGCAGTTTCGCTGTAGTTGGAGAGAAAAGGCAGCAAGTTAGGAACGCGTAGCGAAATCGCGACGTCGCGAAATCACGACGTTTTTCGGAGAAGAGGCCCAAGGCATACGGACCGTCGCGATTTCGCGGTGGGTCCAAGTCAAAAGAAAGCCAAAGGCAAAGGTTTACTAAGCCAAGAGTCGCAAGAAACAACAGCAAGGTCGGCAAAGTCCAAAAGCAGCTAAGGCAGGATTGCGTCATGAAATCGTGACGCGTTTGGCACAAAGAGCAAGGGTCCCGAAAGTGTCGCGATTTCGCGACGCCTTCGGGGTGTCGCGAAATTGCGACAAGAAACGCAGAGAGCGTCGAGGATGGAAATAGGTTGCAATTTCGTGACATGTCGCGGTTTCGCGGCCATGGAAGAAGAAAGTGCCGAAGGGGCAGAAAAGGGGCGCGATTTCATGACATGTCACGAAATCACGACATGTCACGTTTTTGCTGCATGGAAGAAGAAAGTGCCGAAGGGGCAGAATAGGTCGCGAAATCGTGACATGTCGCGTTTTCGCGACAGTCAAAGCAAAGAAGCGCCAAGGCACAGAAGGGGTCACGATTTCGCGACATGTCGCGTTTTTGCGACAGCAACAGAGAAACAAAGACCAAGGCCAAAACAGGTCGCAATTTCCCAACATGTCGCGAAATCGCGACATGTCGCATTTTCGCGGCCATGACAGGAAAGCAGCACGAAATGGAAAACATCTGGAAGCAAGGGCACGTGTCATGATTTTTTTGCGACACGTGTCAAAACAAAGCAAGCCAACGTATAATAAACTTTAGGGTTTCGATTTAACATTAAGATTTTAATCTGATTTAATTAAAGTACTAATCCTTGTTTTGTCTTTTTTGTAGAAAGCCATCTGGCACTTGCATGATAGCGAGAGTAATGGCCAAAAAGACAAAGTCAGGCACAATTTAATCGAGGACCATCATATTGAAATGAGAGATGCCGAGAATTGCTGGTTCATCCAGATTTTTACAGATCTGGCCGCAAAGAGATTTTACGATGATTAAGCATCCATCCATTGAACAGAATATGTCGGCAATTGACCGAAAAATGAAAATATCTACACACGATTACCGAAATTTGCCGATGGACACATTTAATGAAAATTTATGACGAAAGTAATGGCGTGCAGAGATTTTTGACTCAGAGACAGCCCTGCGAAGATGAAATGTCAGAGAAGTGGTGACTCATCCAAATTTCCTAGGGGAATTAATGAAGACATTTGCACACAGTTACAAGTGGATGCAAATAATATCGGATTCTGCCTTCTCCATTTATGGCAAGTAACTGCACTGATTTGCAGAATGGTTAAGTTTTATCAAAGCTTTATTTTAAAAGGCCTTATATTGTAAGGCCCGGGTGGTAGAGTTTAAGGTGATCAGATTTAGGGTTTTGAGAAGAAGATATTTCTGAAAAGATCAGGGTCTGTCCTGAGCCTATAAATACTTCTTCTGTATGTAATCGCAGGAGGCAAAAACTTAGAAAAAAGGCTATTGAAATAATTTCTTGCAAATCTTGTTAAATGCTTTATTCTGGACTTGAAGTTGATGTGCTTTTTGCTTTCTGTGATAGCATGGCCAGGAGCCCAATCTCTTTCAGACTGTGCTAAGTTCATTTTCTATTGTTTTCATCTCGTTAAAGTTTATTAAATATATGTTGTAAATCCGTGATATCAAGATTAAATATGTTGTTGGGCTTCATTTTTTTTATTGTATGTTAGGGAAAACCACAAATTTAAGGTTCAGGTCTGTTCTAATTGCTCTGTCCTCACTGTGTGAGCTATGCTGCTGGTGGGAAATACCAATTTTAACCGACTTCTCTTCTGTTTATGATTTTCTTTCAAATCTGTTTCATCCCTGTCTTATGCTCTTAGTAAAAGGTGATCTTAGAAAGCTGGACACCTTCTTCTTTGATTTGTTCTATTGTGAAGCTGATAGTATAAGTAAAATTGGTAGTTTTGGTTTTACTGACTAAGTTTGATAAACTTCTCTTTCTGCCTTACCCTACTCTCTCTGTTCTTCCGTGAAATGATCCATTTTTATTTTTTTTTAAATTTGTCTTTTATTTAAATCTGCTAACCCATAAAGAGCTAGATCAAAGAACTGATTTTAAATCCGATTGTCAACAAAGTAACAACTTTTAAACATTATTGAACAAGTTCAGAACTCGTTGTAAGGTAACAGATAATCCATTTTGAAAACTATTTCAGAAGTGGAAAAGAGTGAATAAACATTCGACCCAACTCTGTAACTCACACCTTGGATAACCAGCAAGATCCTAAAGTGAGTGGGATTTATCCCTTATAAGTGTTATCAGAGTTTCATACTCATTCTTCATAGGGTGTGTATAAAAGTCGGACCAACATTTAGAATGGCGCTAGAAGGAGGGCCCACTGAACTCCGTTCAGTATTGTAAGTTGTCTGTATAATATTTAAAATTGCCAAAAAAGAGGGCCAAGTTCAGTAGTCTGTTAAGGATTATGAGATTATAAGTTGCTTGTGAAAAGCTGGATTCTATATACAGGGTAACAAGGTCCCACCCCAGAGCTGGAGAGCTCCTTATGCCTGAATTAGAAAATCTAAGAAGAAGTAGCCTCAGAAGGGCCAAGTCTCTGTCTGAAACGATTTTATCACCACTGGTAGTTACTCCAACTACAACTCAGAATATCATCGTCAATCAAGTAGTAATGGCAAACTGGTTGGGTTCCACTACTTTAAATATCCCAGGTATAGCCCATGACCTGCCCAAAAATATCGAGAGATATCTTCCCAGATACAAGCATGATGGGACTAGGACAACATAAGAACATCTAGTTGCATTCAAGAATGCTTTGAAATTGTTAAATGTACAGCATAAAGATGTTGCTTGCAGATTGTTCCCGTTCACTCTCCAGGAGGGAGCTTATGACTGGTTTCTAAATCTCACTAATGATTCTATTACCAGTTGGAATGACCTAGAGAAAGTTTTTATATCACAATTTGGGGAAGTGATAGACCCCAGTGTGTTATACCAACAATTTTCTAGCATCAAAAGAGAGTCGGGAGAAGCTGTTAGGTCATTCAATATGAGGTTCCAAAAGCTTATGGTAGAATGACTGGTCATTACATCCCAAATGCAAATCTAGCCTTAGAAATCTATAAGAATGCATTGGATTCGGTGACCTCTATTTTCCTCAAGAGAGACATCAATATCACAACCCTGGCGGGAGCTTATAAGGAGGCTTTAATTCTTGAAAGACAGTTAGGACCTCAAATTTTGAGTAGTCCTTTGATATCCTATGTTACACAAAACATGCCTATTTCGGATCCCATTCCACATCATGAGTTAGTGCCAACATATAATGCTCTACCCAAGGAAACTCCGTTAACTGTGACATCCACTCAGCATGTGCAAAGTATAGAGAAAGGTTCTGACAAGTTCAAAATGGAAGTGCCTGAAGTAAACATTTGTGATCTAGCATTACCCAAATTTGAAGTTTTTCCTGGTGAGTTAAATTTTCTTAGAAATCAAAGAAATATTGATATTTCTGTTTCATCCAAAAATAGACGACCAGGGTTTCAGATTCTTTCACTTTTCTCGAAGAGTTAGAAAATATTGTAGAGATTCTTATGGATGAAATGCAATATTTTCAATAGTTCCAAAGGGACAGTTATAATTTGAGATGTGAAAATCCAGAACCCACTCATAATAATCCTTCCTCACCAAAGGATGATGAAAATGAGATTCAATATCACTATGCAGAAGTAACTAGGAAGGAGGATAACATCATTGAGGATATGAAGAAAATTAAAGCTGACATCACCCTCCATGAGCTGGCCCAGATTGTTGAACAAAAAGATAACTTGATTGAAGCTTACTCTGGACCACCTATTGAATTTCAAGAAAAGAAGGAAAATATAGTAAATGTGAATGTGGTCAACCAACTCGAAATAGATAAAGAGTCTCAGTATAAGCCTTTGATTACTAAACATAATATCAAAGAAAAGGTTGTAAACCGTGTTGATGTAGATATTGGAGTTTATAATTTGGCAACTGAGAAGGTGAGACCGGTTACAGCTCTGACCAATTACAACAATGATATTTGGACATTACACATTGATGGGGTTGAATCTAAGCAAGGCTCAGGTGAAAGAACAAATTATGAAAATTCTACTAGAGGGATAAAAGTTGAAATCTTGGATATTGAAGCAGTAGAGCAACCACAAAATGTTCGAGCTATTAAGAACCATGACATACGAATAAAATATGATCTCTTTGAGTTGTTACATAAATCTGAAGATGTGATGATCTGGGTCTATGAAGGCTTTAAGGTATTTGATCCTGGGGGGTTTTTTTTTTATTCCGTCCCTTTGAAAGAATTATGCAAACCCTTCAAGTAAAAGCATAAACATGTTATTATATAATTTGATTAATTTGGAGGGTGAAAGAGTTGCAGATTTGTTTTTCAGTGGGACAAGATCCATAAAAAAAAAATTTGGAAGCATAGTCTGGAGTGCATTTCGTCAACAGGACCTGAAAGGTAATTTTTCTAAATTTACCTGCAAACAGTCAAAATTTTTAAGGCATTATTTCTCTGCTTTTCCATCTGCTACATTTTTTGAGTAATTAAAGGGACTTTGTGCATATGTATATATTGTAAATAAAGTTTGAAGTAGTTTGTTTTTATTTTATTTTGGTTTGATTTTAAAGTTCTATGTTTTATTTCCTTTGAGGTCTATACAGTTCTGTGTTTTATTTCCTTTGGTGTCTGTGCAGTGTTTTTCAGTTTTATTTTATTTGTTTTTAAGTGTCTGTACAGTTTTATTTTGTTTTATTTTGCTTTATTTTATTTTAAAGGTCTGTGCAGTTCTGCATGATTTTGAAGGTCTGTGTTTTATCCTCTGGGGTCTGTTTCAAAGTCTGTTTTATTTTATTTTGTTTATCCTTGGAAGTCTGTACAAATTTTTTAGCTTTTAGTTTTCAATTTCTTTAGCTTTTAAAATTTTGTTTTTTAAGTTTTGCCTGAGCATCAATGAAAAAGTCAGCCTTCTAAAATTGTTTTTTCTAAGTTCAAAATCCAGTGTCCATTCTGTTCATTATTCTAATTGAGATAGTCTGCTTAAACTGAGCAGTGGAACTATTTTGTTATTCAGAACAACAGTAGAAAGATGATTGGATTTTGTGTCTTGCTTGCCACAATTATTTTAATTATAAAGAAACTGCTATACTGTTTGGCTGGAGAAACTCCTAGGGAATCCAAGAAAATTTGGTCATAAGAGGGGACTATGATTCATGAAATTATTTGAGTATCCATAGAGGCTATCAGTACCGAGCTGAAGCAAGTTCCAGATCGATGAAATATTAAAAGAAAAATTGTTGTTCTTTCTAAGGCTTTTCAGATGTTGGTATATTTCAAAGGAGAGAGAGAGAAGGTGAAAGTTGAGCAAGACAACATAAAACTGGCACTCTGTTATTTCCAATATATATAAAAAAAAAAAAAAAGAGAGGAAAAGTTATGTAATTAAAGAGATAGCCAAGACTTCAAAAGATGTTTTCTTTTACCAAGTTGTAGATTCTACCTTACAATTGTGAATCTGGGTCGTGTAAATCTAAAGGGTAACTCTGTCGGGGCTGTAAAAGGCTAAACTAGTAAAAAGAGCTCTACTCGGTTTCCCCTTTTACAATCTAGAAAAGCTGATCAATCCAGAGTACAACACTTGAAGGCCCAATAATTTTTGAAGAAAGTTTTATACACTTATAATTGCACATCAGAAATCTTTCTTAAATGATTCAGCCTAGTATGTCCTTGGGAAATTTTGACAACTATCAGCTAGTAGTCAATTTATTTTGAAGAATATTTGTGGCAAGGCATGATACATGGTCTATGTTGTTTTGAAACTAGAGTCCTGGATTCTAAAATAGTGCTACTATTTTACCCGTAGATATCGCCATTTGTTGAGAAGCAACACACCCCCACTAAAAAAATGAATTTCCATCCTTTGAAAATATTTAGCTATTCATTTTACAGTGGGGACCCTCTTGATGTTTTTCTGATTTTGCATTCCATATTTTGCTTGCATCCTTTGTCAAATTTTGCATATACCAAAGTATCCAAGCAGACTTGCATCTGGCATTGATTTATTTTAGAATTCATTTTTCAAATGTTAGAATAATTTATGAGTAAAGAAAATCTTTCACTGATATTAAAAAAAAAAAATGCAGATTCCAGATAGATGATTTCATTAGAAGCCAAAACTTTCTATTTTTGAAAAAGTCGCGAAATCGCGACACTTTCCATTTTTGAAAATGTCGCGAAATCACGATGGGTTTTGAAAAAATAAGCTAAGTGCTGGAAACGTCTCGAAATCGTGACACTTTCCATTTTTGGAAAGGTAGCGAAATCATGACAGGTTTGAGTCAGAAGCCAAACTTGATGAAAATGTAGCAAAATCACGACGGGTTTTGGCTGGAAGAGAGTCTTGTGGAAAACATAGCAAAATCACGACATATTTGGAAAGACAGAGCCAAAGTGCAGAAAAGGGGCGCGATTTCGTGACATGTCACGAAATCGCGACATGTCGCAGTTTCGCTGTAGTTGGAGAGAAAAGGCAGCAAGTCAAGAACGCGTAGCGAAATTGCGACATCGCGAAATCGTGACATTTTTCGGAGAAGGGGCCCAAGGCGTACGGATCGTCGCGATTTCGTGACATGTTGCGAAATCGTGACATGTCGGGGTTTCGGGATAGGTCCAAGTCAAAAGAAAGCCAAAGGCAAAGGTTTACTAAGCCAAGAGTCGCAAGAAACAACAGCAAGGTCGACAAAGTCCAAAAGCAGCTAAGGCAGGATTGCGTCGTGAAATCACGACGCGTTTGGCACAAAGAGCAAGGGTCCCGAAAGTGTCACAATTTTGCGACGCCTTTGGGGTGTCGCGAAATCGCGACAAGAAACGCAAAGAGCATCGAGGACGGAAATAGGTCGCGATTTCACGACCATGGAAGAAGAAAGTGCCGAAGGGGCAGAAAAGGGGCGCGATTTCGTGACATGTCGCGAAATCGCGACATGTCGCATTTTCGTTGCATGGAAGAAGAAAGTGCCGAAGGGGCAGAATAGGTCACGATTTCGCGACATGTCACGAAATTGCGACATGTCGCGTTTTCGCGGCAGTCAAAGCAGAGAAGCGCCAAGGCATAGAAGGGGTTGCAATTTCGCGACATGTTGCAAAATCGTGACATGTCGCGGTTTCGCGACAACGTCAGAGAAACAAAGACCAAGGCCAAAATAGGTCGCGATTCGTGACATGTCGCGAAATCGTGACATGTCACATTTTCGCGGCCATGGCAGGAAAGCAACACGAAATGGAAAATAGCTGGAAGCAAGGGCACGTGTCACGATTTTTTTGCGACACGTGTCAAAACAAAGCAAGCCAACGTATAATAAACTTTAGGGTTTCGATTTAACATTAGGATTTTAATCTGATTTAATTAAAGTACTAATCCTTGTTTTGTCTTTTTTGCAGAAATCCATCTGGCACTTGCATGATAGCGGGAGTAATGGCCAGAAAGACAAAGTCAGGCGCAATTTAATCGAGGACCGTCATATTGAAATGAGAGATGCCGGGAATTGTTGGTTCATCCAGATTTTTACAGATCTGGCCGCAAAGAGATTTTACGATGACTAAGCATCCATCCATTGAACAGAATATGTCAAAAATTGACCGAAAAATGAAAATATCTACACACGGTTATCGAAATTTGTTGATGGACACATTTAATGAAAATTTATGATGGAAGTAATGGCGTGCAGAGATTTTTGACTCAGAGACAGGCCTGCGGAGATGAAATGTCAGAGAAGTGGTGACTCATCCAAGTTTCCCAAGGGAATTAATGAAGACATTTGCACACAGTTATAAGTGGATGCAAATAATATCGGATTCTGCCTTCTCCATTTATGGCAAGTAACTGCACTAATTTGCAGAATGGTTAAGTTTTATCAAAGCTTTATTTTAAAAGGCCTTATATTGTAAGGCCCGGGTGGTAGAGTTTAAGGTGATCAGATTTAGGGTTTTGAGAAGAAGATATTTTTGAAAAGATCAGGGTCTGTCCTGAGTCTATAAATACTTCTTCTGAATGTAATCGCAGGAGGCAAAAACTTAGAAAAAAGGCTATTGAAACAATTTCTTGCAAATCTTGTTAAATGCTTTATTCTGGAATTGAAGTTGATGTGCTTTTTGCTTTCTGTGATAGCGTGGGCAGGAGCCTAATCTCTTTCAGACTGTGCTAAGTTCATTTTCTTTTGTTTTCATCTCATTAAAGTTTATTAAATATATGTCGTAAATCCGTGATATCAAGATTAAATATGTTGTTGGGCTTCATTTGTTTTATTGTATGCTAGGGAAAACCACAAATTTAAGGTTTAGGTCTGTTCTAATTGCTCTGTCCTCACTGTGTGAGCTATGCTGCTGGTGGGAAATACCAATTTTAACCGACTTCCCTTCTGTTTATGATTTTCTTTCAGATCTGTTTCATCCCTGTCTTATGCTCTTAGTAGAAGGTGATCTTAGAAAGCTGAACACCTTCTTATTTGATTTGTTCTATTGTGAAGCTGATAGTATAAGTAAAATTGGTAGTTTTGGTTTTACAGCTAAGTTTGATAAACTTCTCTTTCTGCCTTACCCTACTCTCTTTGTTCTTTCGTGAAATGATTCATTTTTATTTTTTTTTAAATTTGTCTTTTATTTAAATCTGCTGACCCATAAAGAGCTAGATCAAAGAACTAATTTTAAATCCGATTGTCAACAAAGTAACAACTTCTAAACATTATTGAACAAGTTCAAAACCCGTTGTAAGGTAACAGACAGTCCATTTTGAAAACTATTCCAGAAGTGGAAAAGAGTGAATAGACATTCGACCCAACTTTGTAACTCACACCTTGGATAACCAGCAAGATCCTAAAGTGAGTGGGATTTATCCCTTATAAGTGTTATCAGAGTTTCATGCTCATTCTTCACAGGGTGTGTATAAAAGTCGGACCAACAATAACATATATTGAGCAATTTGAAATAGAAACCCTGACATTTTAGAGATGTCCAAAGAAATTTTGGATGACCACGTCTCGATAAGTTAAAATACATAGAAAGATACGTCATCTCTCAGTCTGGCCACAATGAATTATTTGAACACAAACTAGCGATGATAAAGATTACGACTTGATGTTTTCAGGGCGTAGTGAAAGAGTATATAGTGGGCAGAATAATTCTAGTCCAAAAAGGGAATTCTTGTATATCTCATGAAAATAATTTGCAAAATAATATTTTTAGCGTGCAGTGTTCGAGAGCAGTGATTTGGTGTTTTGAACTTGCGCAGATATGGATATGGCCATGGTAACTGGGCTTGTTCACAGTGGGTTTCAAGGTGGATTTGATTGCTGTTGAAATATGACAGATACCGATGGTCTTGGTAGCATAACAAGAGTGTGTTTTAAAGAACGACGAAGCAGGATATAGTGGTTGGAGACGTAATCTCATGGTTGTTTGATAATAAGAAATATTTTAAAATTATTGAGATAGCGCTCACCCTAGAGGGAGTCTAGCAAGGTGGTTTTAATATCAGAGTATGTTGACAATGAATCTGATGGCCTCACAACGCTATCACGAAGATTTTAAAATAAATTTGATGCTTTCATGAAACCAATACATGAGTTGTTAAGTATACGTGCACATTCAGGTGTTTCAAATGGAACGAGCTATGGAGGACGCTTCGCTGGAGCCAAACCCCTAGTTTCATCTATTATATAGAGGAATTTCATCATGAGCAGATTGATATGATGTGAACTTAGTGTTGAGGACTATAATGATGGTTTAGGGTGCTTGTTTCATCATTTTGTAGGTATGCTACGTAGCGAAAGAGAATATAAGATAAATGATATCCACAATATGACATATGAGACACAGATTTTTAGAACCCGAATATGATCACCTCGAAGGTTGGAAATAGTATATGTTTGGTGGTGTCACTAGTTTGTGGTGGTTATTTTTAGTCATAATAGTTTTGTCGTAGTTTACCGATAAAGACCAGCAAAATGTGATAGACGAGCTTATACAAATCAGGCTGGATTGCATCACCATACGTAGTGAAATTCCTATGCGAAGGTTGCTAGGAAATTATCGAGTTTTATTTTCAAACATCGTGGGTGATGCAGCAAGGCCACAAGTATTTGGAAAATTTATAATAAATGAGAGTAGGAAATTGATTAATTTACATTGAAAATGAGTTTATCCATTCGTAGAAATTCATTTGGTAGATTTGAAATGTAAATCGTAGTAGAGATAAAGTCAAAGGCAAATATAAAGTATTTAGAGCTATCGTACATAGGGAACATGCTTAAACAATAATTATATACCACGAACGAATGGTGGAATTATTAAAAGTCGGGGTGTAAAGTATATTAAAAGGTAATAAAATATTAATCATGCTAAAGGATAAATGCCTAAAGAAGAACAAATTTGGTTATATCAAACTGCAGTAGAACGATATAAACTGTGTAAAATAATTAAAAACGACGAGAACATAATTATATTGCATTGTATAAATATTTTTGAAGATTCAGAAAGGGGGGTCAAAAACTCGAATCAAGAGGATTACAAGAGGAAACAAAGCATTAGCAGAGGATTAATTTTGGAGCATCTACTTCCACACTATTGGACTAGATTATCTCATCATGTGATGCCATTTTCTAAACGTTGGTATTCTATATTTGATGTTACAGTTTATTAAAAATATTTTATTTGCCAATATATTAAAAATGAAGTGAATTTTATGCATGTTGATGGTTAACTCATTTATCATTTTCTATATATTGCATTTTTTCCTCAGAAGATTGCACCACATTTAATATTAGATTGCGTAAATACATATCACATTAATGCTAGTTTTGTAGGATACTAACGTTTGCAGGGTCTATGGTGAATTTTGTAGTTACAACATTATATTTCGTTTTCTTTTATTTTTCTAAACCTTATCTTTTTCATTTTTTAAAAAGTTTTCCAAATTAAATAAAAAATGTAAAAAAATAAAATTCAAAAAGAGAGATGCATAGGTTCAAAGAATAAGCTTCAAATTATTATTTAAAGCAACTTCGATTTAATTTTGAAGCAAGTTTGAAATTATAAACTTGCTTATAAAATGCACATTTTCAAGAAATTTGCAATTTCAAATGTTTTATATTTTTAAGTTTCAGGCTTTAAATTTCATTTTTGAGAAACAAATTTACTTCCCTTTATGAAAATTAATTTCATTAAAGGGGATAATTTATATGGTATTCGAAAAGGCGATTGTATTCAAAGCTATAAATAAATTTTCCTTTATGAAAAATTGTAATTTCATCAAAGGGGGGGTTAATTTATAAGGCATTTCAAAGGTTATAATGTTTTAAAGTTAATCATTTGGATCATTTTATGCTTAAAGCAACATAAAAATCAACTCACACATCATTTCATTAAGTTTCATGAATAATCAATAGCATAACATAATAAAATATTACGAACATAGGCCCTTTGTTAATAGTTATTTCACTAAGGTATATTTGACACATTTTCATAACATACAAACACACATTAAGTAAAAGGAACCTTGGAGAAATGTTTATTTCTTTACAAGAGAGAGTTTTCATTTGAAAATCCTAACTGTGATGGAGATTTTGCAATTGGGCAAAATTTCCACTCAACAGAATTGGCGCTAGAAGGAGGGCATGAAAGGTGATATTTTTAATTTTCAGCATTTGAAGTTGTTCAAATTTGTTATTTAAAAAAAAAATTGATTTATGTTGCACTAATGTTGTTTTGCTATAAATTCGAAAATTTGGTTATGATTCAATTTTTGTAAATTTTTCATACATAGCCTTGCATGTTGAAATTGGTTCAATGGCAGAAAATTATTTACCCCATTATAAGCATGATGGAATTAATACGACAGAGGAACATATTCATGCATACAAAAACATTATGGTTCATTTTCAAATTATGCATGAAGATGTTATCTGTAGAATGTTTCCATACACATTGTATGGATTTGCTCATAATTGGTTTATTAATTGACCTACAAGTTCTACCACTTCTTGGGATCAACTAGAAACAATATTTTTTGAATATTTTGGAGAATTAGTTGATATAAATATGATAGTAGATCAATTTGCCTCTATCTGTAAAGAACCTAATGAATCCACAAGTCAATTTAATGATAGGTTCCATAGGTTGTATACCAAAATGGAGACACATGACATCATTTCAGAAGAAAAAAATATCTATTCATGTCTTTGGATATTATTGATGCTCAATTTTCTAATATTAATCATAGATGCAGGTGTTCTAGATGTAGGTGTTATAGATAGAAATTGTCTATTCATGTCTTTGGATATTATTGATGCTCATTTTTCTAATATTTGGGTTTTGTTAGTTTCATAATTGGGTTTTTAAGTCCGAAATGTTCAGGAACATTTCCCAACAGAGTCGCCATTTGTTGTGACCATTTCACAATGACTCCAAAATTGGGGACCCACCGATTTTTTTTGAAAATTTGATGATTTTTGGGTTTCATAATTTTTTTCATTGATTAAATCAAATATTTTATTTATTTTATTACATTTTTGTTTTGTTTGAAGTTTAATGATTTTTAAATGTTTTAATTTTAAAAATTTATGGTTTAAAATTTTAAATTAAATTATTTAAAATTCATTAAATAAAAAGGCCTAATACCATGATATTTTAATTTTAAATATGTTATTTTATTTTAATGTTTTAAATTACATTAATCTAAAGTTCAAAAGATAAATTATGTAACTTAAAAATATTTAAAATTAATTAAAAAATTTACTTAAAATATTTTGTTGTGCAGGTGTTCGAGGTAAGCGAGAGGTCCATAATGGTCAATGCAATCAACACTATTTGGCATGATTTTCGAGTTTCAATATAGTGTTATTGAGATGTGCGGTTATGAGTGTACAACTCATCATATTACCTATCACGACTTTGCATTGATGAAGCACCTATTAAATATCATGAAACACATGTGGGACAAGTTGATATTTAAGAAATGAAGAGGATAGCGGATATTGAGCAATTTGAAATAGAAACCCCGAAATTTTAGAGATGTCCAAAGAACTTATGGATAGCCACATCTCGACAATTTAAAATACATAAAAAGATATGTCATCTCTTGGTCTAGCCACAGTGAATGATTTGAACGTAAATTACCGATGATAAAGATTACGACTTGATCATTTTCAGGGCGTAGTGAAAGAGTATATAGTGGGTAGAAGAATTCTGGTCCAAAAAGAAAATTCCTGTATATCGCATGAAAACAATGTGCAGAAGAATATTTTTAGCGTGTAGTGTTTGAGAGCAGTGATTTGGTGTTTTGAACTCGCACGGATATGGATATGGCTATGGTAACCAGGCTTGTTCATGGTGGGTTTCAAGGTGGATTTGATCGCTGCTGAAATATGATGGATGCTGATGGTCTTGGTAGCATAACAAGAGTTTGTTTTAAAGAAAAATGAAGCATGATATAGTGGTTGGAGATGTAATCCCATGACAGTTAAATAATAATAAATAATTTAAAATTATTAAGATAGTGCTCACCCTAGAGGGAGTCTAGCAAGGTGGTTTTAATATCACAACGTGTTGATAATGAATTTGATGGCCTCACATCGTTATCACGAATATTTTCAAATAAATCTAATGCTTTCATGAAACTAGTACATGAGTTGTTAAGTATACATGCACATTTAGGTGTTTCGGATGGAATGAGCTATGGAGAATACTTCATTGGAGCCAAACCCCTAGTTCCATCTATTATACAGATGAATTTCATATCGAGCATATTGTAGTGATGTGAAGTTAGTGTTGAGGGCGGCGACAATTATGGTTTAGGGTACGTGTTTCATCATTTTGTAGGCATGCTACGTAGTAGCAAAGAATATAAGACAGATGATGTCCACAATACAAAAGATGAGACGCATATTTTTAGAACCCGAACATGATCACCTCGAAGGTTGGAAATAGTATATGTTTGGTGGTGTTACTAGTTCGTGGTGGTTGTTTTTAGTCACAATAGTTTTATGATAAAGACCAATGAATGTGATAGACGAGCTTATAAATATCAGGCTAGATTGCGTCATAATATGTAGTGAACTTGCTATGTGGAGGTTGCAAGGAAATTACCAGGTTTTATTTTCAAAGATCGTGGGTGATGCAGCAAGGCCAAAAGTATTTGGGAAAACTATAATAAATGAGGGCAAGAAATTGATTAATTTACATTGAAAATGATTTTATCCTTTCATAGAAATTCATTTGATGAATTTGAAATGTAAATCATAGTAGAGATAAAGTTAAAGGTAAATATAAAGTTTTTCGAGCCATCGTACATAAGGAACATACTTACACAGTGATTATATGCCGCAGACGAATGGTGGAATTATTAGAAGTTGGGGTGTAAAGTATATTAAAAGGTAATAAAATATTAATCATGCTAAAGGATACATACCCAAAGAAGAGCAAATTTTGTTATATCAAACTGCAACAAAATGGTATAAACTGTGTAAACTAATTAAAAATGGTGAGAACAAAATTATATTGTATTGTATAAAGACTTTTAAATATTTAGAAAGGGGGTCGAAGACTTGGAGCCAAAGGATTGCAAGAGGAAGCATTAGCAGAGGATTAATTTTGGAGCATCTCCTTCCACACTGTTGGACTAGATTATCTCATCATGTGATGCCATTTTCTGAATGTTGGTATTTTGTATTTGATGTTACAGTTTATTGAAAATATTTTATTTGTCAATATATTAGAAATGAAGTGAATTTTATGCATGTTGATGGTTAATTCATTTATCATTTTCTATATATTGCATTTTTCCTCAGAAGATTGCATCATATTTAATGTTAAATTGCGTGAATACGGATCCCATTAATGCTGGTTTTACAGAGTACTAACGTTTGTAGGGTCTGTGGTAAATTTTATAGTTTTAGCATTTTATTTCGTTTTCTTTTATTTTTCTAAACCTTATCTTTTTCAAATTTTTTTAAGTTTTCCAAATTAAATAAAAAATGTAAGAAAAGTAAAGTTCAAAAAGAGAGATGCACAGGTTCAAAGAATAAGCTTCAAATCATTATTTAAAGCAAATTCGATTTAATTTTGAAGCAAGTTTAAAATTATAAAATGCTTATAAAATGCACATTTTCAAGGAATTTTGTAATTTCAAATGTTTTACATTTTTAAGTTTCAGACTTTAGATTTCATTTTTGAGCAATACATTTACTTCTCTTTTATTAATTAATTTCATTAAAAGGGGTAATTTATATGACATTCAAAAAGGCCATTGTATTCAAAGCTATAAATTAATTTTCCTTTATGAAAAATTGTAATTTCATCAAAGGGGGGATAATTTATAAGGTATTTCAAAGGTTATAATGTTTTAAGGTTAATTATTTGGATAATTTTTCTTTCATGTTTAAAGCAACATAAAAATAAACTCACACATCATTTCATTAAGTTTCATGAACAATCAATAGCATAACATAATAAAATATTACGAACACTGAACCCTTGTTAACAGTTATTTCACTAAGGTATTCTAAGCACTTATTTGACACATTTTCATAACATACAAACATGATTAAGTAAAAGGAACCTTGGAGAAATGTTTATTTCTTTACAAGAAAATCCTAACTATGATGGAGATTTTTCAATTGGGCAAAATTTCCACTCAATAGAATTAGCGCTAGAAGGAGGGCATGAAAGGTAATAATTTTTAATTTTTAGCATTTGAAGTTGTTCAAATTTGTTATTAAAAAAAAAAATTCAATTTATGCTGCACTAATGCTATTTTGCTATAAATTCGAAAATTTGGTTATGGTTCATTTTTTGTGAATTTTTCATACATAGCCTTGAATGTTGAAATTAGTTCAATGGCAAAAATTATTTACCCCATTATAAGCATGATGGAATTAATATGGCAAAGGAACATATTCACACATACAAAAACATTATGGTTCATTTTCAAATTATGCATGAAGATGTTATCTGTAGAATATTTCCATACACATTGGATGAATTTGCTCATAATTGGTTTATTAACTGATCTGCAGGTTCTACCACTTATTGGGATCAAATAGAAGCAACACTTCTTGAACATTTTAGAAAATTAGTTGACACGGATATGATAGCAGATCAATTTACCTCTATCTATAAAGAACCTAATGAATCCATGAGTCAATTTAATGATAGGTTCCATAGGTTGTATACCAAAATGGAGATACATTACATCATTTCAAAATAAGTCATTCAAGTATACTTGGAAGCTTTAGACCCATTTACTTTTGTACTCCTAGAGAAATGTCTTAGAAATCCATCCTTTTCTAGAGCCTACAGTGAGACATTAATTGTAGAAAAATGGTGGATTTCAAAAGGAGTTGACATAGGTAAATTATCATTACTTAACCATAAGACTCCAAATTAGATGCCACCTATGAGTCATGATGCACATTTTACTCTCATGTTAAACTATTCTTCAGGAGTTATGGATTTAAACCAACGCCAACCATGTAATTTGGCACCAATATCCACCAATGAGGTTTGTGGTAATAAAGATTATCAAAATTTAGAAATGCATGAGTTTTCAAATATTGGAGGAGTTCTAGATCTAACTAATATTGAAATATGTGATAGAGCTAAACCTTCCATAGAGTTGAATGAAACGATTAAATCTCCAGAATTGAAATATTTTAGATGTGATTTCATTGTGTAGACACCAAAATCTGGGCATTTGCATTTCATCACATAATTTTGCATATTAAATTATATTCCTAGGTCTAAACTTAGGTATATTAATTACTGCACATTTCACCCACATTGCACATCATAATTCTGCATAATAATATATGCCTAAGTCTAAACTTAGGCATATAATTCCTACACATTATTCATCCACATTGCACATTTCAGTTTTGCATAACATTTTGTGCCTAAGTTTTGACTTAAACATAAAATCCTACACATAATTATAATTTCTAGATTTGATTAAATCTGGGAAATATCCTCCTAGGATACCCTCTCTCCTCACTTGACATGTGTCCTAGCCACATCACCATCACCTCTTTGCCACCTCTCACACACCCATTTCACCCTTGTCCCTTCACATGGGATATCCCTCCACACTTCACTCCACTTGCACCTACCCACTTCCCATATCTCACACATCACTCCACATTTCACTCCACTTCCACCTTTCCACTTGCCACATATCACACCTCACTCCAAACTTCTCTCCACTTCCACCTACCCACTTGCCACATATCACACCTCACTCCACACTTCACTCCACTTCCACCTACCCACTTGCCACATCTCCCTAGTTAAGTGAGACACTTCTAGTGACTCACTGCAACTACCCAAGATAGGTGGCTACCCAGTCCCTACCACTTGGCAGCCCTGGCTTACCCCCTGTCCTTCCCTCCAAAAACCTCAAAGATCTATAAAGGCACCATCACATGAACAAGAAAAATGGAGGAGGAGATGCTACTGTTATGCTTCCTGTATTGTGCTATGTAAGCCATATTCATTGTTCATCTTCTTCTATATTAATTTTACATTAGTCATTTCATTTACATTTATCATTATCATTGTGACAGGTGCTACTAAACCCTTGTCCATTTCCATGTGTGCAAATTTTAGGTTCAGGTTCAACAAGCTCAAGGTCATCATGGTGGTCACGACAAACCCACCTCCCACATTGTTGTAGCATGAAGAAGAATGAAAGACACCATATGTTAATGTAAAAGGGGATCACCCCCTTGAGCATTTGTATTGTGAAGTATTGTGAAAGCACCCTACAAAGGGGCTTATTGTATTCAAAACTCATTTTACGAAATAAATGCAATGCTTCATTTTAGTGTAATGTTATTTTTCTTTATGTATACAAATTTGGTGATAAAAAAAATTATAAATACAAAACTCAAATCAATACAAATTTGGTGTAATCAGAAACCAAGAGCATCAAAGTCTAAGGGCACTGGCTCCAACACATAGGAGTGACTAATAGTATCCAGACTCACGAGCTCACACACATGGTTAATAATTTCACCACAACACATTGCTCAACAATGAACCAAAGGCAAATTTGCAACAACAAAAACAATCCCAAACTTGGGGCATCAAGTTGATCAACATCTCATACATTGCACTTCATCCACACCATCCAACTAAAAGATATTTCATCATCTACCTTTAGTCAATTGGCTTATGAGTTTCATTCTTTACTCATTCGCCAATTGAGGGGGTAAGCCAAAAGTAAATTTTTAAGTCATTCATTCTTTGTGCTGAGAAAAACTGAGTCCATTTATCCATTCAAATAAAATCAGGTGTCATTGGTTTTTGCATTGCATCGTGTTGCACACAATACAGTACAAAAAGGGGCAACTGTAGACACCAAAATTCAGCACCCACAAAACCACATATGCCATCCCACCTTAAAATCCAACATAATAAATCATATACCTAAGTCTCAACTTAGGGATATAAAATCCTGCACATTATCCTATTTTCCAAATTTATTAAATCTAGAAAAACCACCCTAGGATACCCTGCCTACCCACTAGACATGTGTCCTAGACACCCCATCCAACATCCTTGCCACATCTCACCCACTCTTGTCCCCTTTGTCCCTTCACACGGGGCAGATTCCCAACACCCATGCCACATCTAATCCACCTTACCTCCCTTGTCCCTTCACATAGGATAGGATCCCACATCCCACTCCACTAGTAGCCACATCACCCTAGTTAAGTGAGGCACACTGAGTGACTCACTATAACTGTCCCTTCCACCTGGTAGCCTAGAATTACCACTTGACAATCCCAACTTGCCACCTTCCACTTCCCTCCAAACCCCTAAGAGGCCTATAAAGGCACCCTTACCCCACCAAATCAAGGGAGCTAAATTAAGAGACCACCAGGCTGTAAAATTTTTACCATGACCCTCGATCAAATCATGAGCATAGCCCTTGCCAGATCTTGGAGGCCCGTTTTCCAAAGTAGTCTATGTTTTAGCCTGAAATCGCCCGTCTATAATTTCACAATTAGAATTGCGCATCCACGGTTTCATAGTCAGAACCGTGCATCCATGGTTTCACGACCGCGTATCCATGGTTCCCAGTATGCCACCGTGCACTTGCAATTTCGTAGAGTCGAGAATACACATAGTAGAGATCAGTAAAAAGATTTGTTTTAGCAAGGTTTTAGAGTATTACATGCTTTTGTGATTTATATTGCATGATTACCAGCTTAGAGTCTATTTTATGTGTAGCATTGATTTCATTTCTTCATCTGCAGGTGCTACTAACTCTTTGTTGGTTTGAATGTGTGTAGGTTACAGGTGTTTGGAGAAGGTTGCTGAAGCTGGAGTGGTCCCTTGTTGGATACCAAAGCCCACTCACCTTGGATTGTAGCAGAAAGGACGAAGAGCACGAGTTCCTATGAAGAGTTGGAAGACCCCCGTTCCATCAAAATATTCATTTGTATCAATACAGAGAGAGAATTGTAACATTACCTCCAAACACATTTGGGGTAATTCAAAAATTCATTTGTAATGATTGTATCAAAATATCAATAAAGAAAGCAATTTTGGCAATTCTTATTTCTCTGTGTTGCATTCATTTTATTGCTCAGCTTCTTTTAGTTACACATTGAAGATTGCAATGGACAACAAGAAAAGAATACCTCAATGAAGGTAGTTCAAATGACTGATCATAAAAGCTTATTACTTGAGGAATATAATTTTTTTGAAATTGAAGATGAATTTTTATTGAGGAAGATTAATCTAAAAATGAATATGAAGATGACATGAAATAAGAGATGGAATTTCACCAAATACTTTAGAAAGATAATGATTTTCTCATTCAAGATAATGAAGAAGAATCATTCACTTCTTTCACAATTTCCAAAGAAGATTCTATCTCAATTGATCTGTAGGAAACTGAAAGCCTGATTTCACTTAATGATTCTTCAATGCGTATACAATAAGAAATCAGTAGGTCTATACCTCAAGTATTGATAAAGGTGAATTTGAAAGGGAATCTATAGATATATCCAAATATTACATAGAAAATTTGGTTGAACTTTACCCCTTAGCTGTAGAAGAGAATTATTATAATGGTTGAGGTATGTACGGTGAATCATTATTTTCTCATATTTCTATTGATGAAATTTCTATTTCATTTGATATGCAGGATGTTGAAAATTCTATCTCACATGAAGATATGACAATTTCCGTACAATCAAAAGATGACAAGCCATTTACAAAAATAGAAAATGTTCCAAAATTTGATCATTTTGAATATGATTTTAGGGAACATTTTGCTGAAATAGAAAAGGAAGAAATGATCATTGGTGAAGGCAAAGGGATAGGAGATGATGATGGTGATAGAGATCATGAAGCAAAAGAGGAAATTATAATGACTCATTAAGTAATGGTAAAGGAAAGTGTGCAAAATGTAGAATCTCATCCTTTGTGTCCAAACATCCAAGAATTTGGTAAAATTTTTCATAATTATTTATGATGAAATGCCATTGAAGGTTAATAAAGAACTAGAGTGGATTTCTACTCACACCACTAATGAGATTGCTTTGTTAAATGAAATATAAGTAGATATGTTTGAATTGTTGAATCAAGTTCACCAAAAATTAATAAATGAATTTATGACACAAACTTATAATGATGCTTATTTTGTAAATATCCTAGATGCTTCCAAATTGTTGCATGAGTATCATTGGCCTAAGGACATAGATGATGACTTTGCTTTAAAATTTTTAGAAGTAGCCTCTAATTTTTAGCTTTACTTAATCTCTAACCTAGGTAGCAGGTGAATTTTTAAAAGCAATATAAAGCTTGAATAAAATGCAAAGCAAAGAAAATACAATGGAAAGTAAAGTCAAATCAATCACCACAGTCTAGATAACCTTCATCGGGTCTTGAGATGCCTGACTAGCAGTGAAGCTATGTCTAGACTGAAATAAAATATAAAAAAAGAAGCAAAGAAAAATTCATCTAATATATGGGTGATTAAAACAACCTCTACCAGGGCTATAGACGCCTGACTTGTAGTAGAGAAATGTCTCGAAGAGAGCAAGTTACGTCCACTCGAGCTATATATGCTCGACTGGTAGTGTATTAATGTAGAGGTGCATTATTTGAATGAAAATTTATAACCTAATTGTAAAATTGATAATGGAAATATGAATAGTTTCAGGAATACAAAATTAATCACAGAGCACACATTGAGCAGAGGTGAATGATGCAAGTGTTCCAGATAGAAATTGTCTTATCATATCTTTAGATATTATTGATGCTCATTTTTCTAATATTTGGGTTTTATTGATTTCAAAATTGGGTTCTTAAGTCTGAAATGTTCATGAACATTTCCTAGCAAAGTCGCCATTTGTTGTGACCATTTCACAACGACCCCAAAATTGGGGACCCACCAAAATATTTTGAAATTTTGATGATTGTTGGGTTTCATAATTTTTTTCATTGATTAAATCAAGTCTTTTGTTTATTTTATTAAATTTTGGTTTTGTTTGAAGTTTCATGATTTTTAAATGTTTTAATTTTAAAACTTTATGGTTTAAAATTTTAAATTAAATTATTTAATTTCATTAAATAAAAAGCCCTAATACCATGTTTTTTTTTTAAATTTTAAATATGTTATTTTATTTATAATGTTTTAAATTATATTAATCTAAAGTTCAAAAGATAAAATATGTAATTTAAAAATATTTAAAATTAATTAATAAATTTAATAAAAATATTTTGTTGTAACATGTGTTCGAGGTAAGCGAGAGGTCGAGAGCAGTCAACGTGATTAACACTATTTGGCATGATTTTCGAGTTTCAATATAGCTTGATTGAGATGTGCATTTATAAGTGTACAACTCATCATATTACCTATCATGACTTTGCATTGCTGAAGCGCCTATTAAATATTGTGAAACACATGTGGGACAAGTTGATATGTTAACAAATGAAGAGGACATCAGATATTGAGCAATTTGAAATAGAAACCTCAATATTTTAGAGATTTCCAAAGAACTTTTGGATAGCCACGTATCGACAAGTTAAAATACATAAAAAGATACGTCATCTCTCAGTCTGGCCATAATGAATGATTTGAACGCAAATTGGCGGTGATAAAGATTACGATTTGATCATTTTCAGGATGCAGTGAAAGAGTATATAGTGGGTGGAAGAATTCTGGTCCAAAAAGAGAATTCTTGTATATCACATGAAAACAATTTGCAAAAGAATGTTTTTAGTGCACAGTGTTCGAGAGCAGTAATTTGGTGTTTTGAACTTGCATGAACATGGATATGGCCATGGTAACCGGGCTTGTTCACGATGGGTTTCAAGGTGGATTTAATCGCTATTGAAATATGATGGATGCCGACGGTCTTGGTAGTATAACAAGAGTGTGTTTTAAAGAACGACGAAGCAAGATATAATGGTTGGAGACGTAATCCCGTGGCTGTTCAATAATAAGAAATAATTTAAAATTATTGAGATAGCGCTCACCTTGGAGGGAGTCTAGCAAGGTGGTTTTAATATCACAACGTATTGATAATGAATATGACAATCTCACATTGCTATCACGAAGATTTTCAAATAAATATGATGCTTTCATGAAACCAGTACATGAGTTGTTAAGTATACATACACATTTAGGTGTTTCGAATGGAACGAGCTATGGAGGATGCTTCATTGGAGCCAAACCCCTAGTTCCATCTATTATACAGATGAATTTTATCCTGAGCAGATTGTAATGATGTGAACTTAATATTGAGGGCAAAAATCATGGTTTACGATACGTGTTTTATCATTTCATAGGCATGCTGTGTAGCGACAGAGAATATAAGACATATGATGTCCACAATACGATAGATGAGACGAATATTTTTAGAACCCGAACATGATCACCTCGGAGGTTGAAAATAGTATATGTTTGGCAATGTCACTAGTTCGTGGTGGTTATTTTTAGTCACAGTAGTTTTGTCATAGTTTGTTGATAAAGACCAGTGGAATGTGATAGACAAGCTTATACAGATCAGGCTTGATTACGTCACAATATGTAGTGAACTTGCTATGCGGAGGTTGCAAGGAAATTATCGAGTTTTATTTTCAAAGACCGTGGGCGACGCAGCAAGGCCAAAAGCTTTTGGGAAAAATATAATAAATGAGGGCAAGAAATTGATTAATTTACATTGAAAACAATTTTATCCTTTTGCAGAAATTCATTTGACAAATTTGAAATGTAAACTGTAGTAGAGACAATGTCAAAGGTAAATATAAAGTATTTCGAGCTATTGTACATAAGGAACATGCTTACACAATAATTATATGCCACAGACGAATGGTGGAATTATAGTTGAGGTGTAAAGTATATTGAAAGGTAATAAAATATTAATCATGCTAAAGGATACATTCCCAAAGAAGAACAAATTTTGTTATATCAAACTACAACGGAATGGTATAAACTATGTAAACTAATTAAAAATGGTGAGAACAAAATTATATTGCATTGTATAAAGACTTTTGAAGATTTAGAAAGGGGGGTCGAGGACTTGGAGCCAGAGGATTGCAAGAGGAAGTAGTGCATTAGCAGAGGATTAATTTTGGAGCATCTCCTTCCACACTGTTGGACTAGATTATCTCATCACGTGATGCCATTTTTTGAACATTGGTATTCTGTATTTGATGTTACAGTTTATTGAAAATTTTTTATTTGTCAATAAATTATAAATGAAGTGATTTTTATGCATGCTGATGGTTAATTCATTTATCATTTTCTATATATTGCATTTTTCCCTCAAAATATTGCACCGCATTTAAATTCAGATTGCATAAATGTGAATCATATTAATGCTGGTTTTACAGGATACTAACGTTTGCAGGGTCTGTGGTGAATTTTGTAGTTACAACATTTTGTTTTGTTTTCTTTTATTTTTCTAAACCTTATATTTTTATTTTATTTTTAAGTTTTCCAAATTAAATAAAAAATGTAAAAAAAATAAAATTCAAAAAGAGAGATGCACAAGTTCAAAGAATAAGTTTCAAATTATTATTTAAAGCAACTTCGATTTAATTTTGAAGCAAGTTTGAAATTATAAAATTGCTTATAAAACACATATTTTCAAGGAATTTTGTAATTTCAAAAGTTTTACATTTTTTAGTTTCAGGCTTTAGATTTCATTTTGAGCAATAAATTTACTTCCCTTTATGAAAATTAATTTCATTAAAGGGGTAATTTATATGGTATTAAAAAAGGCCATTGTATTCAAAGCTATAAATTAATTTTCCTTTATGAAAAATTGTAATTTCATCAAAGGGGGGTTAATTTATAAGGTATTTCAAATATTATAATGTTTTAAGGTTAATCATTTGGATCATTTTATGTTTAAAGCAACATAAAAATCAACTCACTCATCATTTCATTAAGTTTCATGAACAATCAATAGCATAACATAATAAAATATTACCAACACAAGCCCCTTGTTAACAGTTATTTGCAAATCACTAAGGTATTCTAAGCACTTATTTGACACATTTTCATAACATACAAACACGCATTAAGTAAAAGGAACCTTGGAGAAATGTTTATTTCTTTACAAGAGAGGGTTTTCATTTGAAAATCCTAATTGTGATAAGGATTTTGCAATTGGGCAAAATTTCCACTTAACACTACCTAGAACTCTTTATCATGTTATCATGCCTAGAAGGTTTGGATTTTGATAAATATGTAAGAGACTTGAAGATAACCATTGTTTACTGCATATCTAATAAGAAAATGTATAAAATATCAATAGAAGTTGAAAATATTAGACTAATTTACTTTGATTGGTTGGCCCACCTCTCCAAGAGAATACATGAACAACTAGCGAGCATGAAGAGATATTTAGAGACACCCTCTTTTAGACATTGCTCTAACCTGATGTGGATGTTCCTTAGCACCATAAGGTAAGAGATGCCTTGGATTCCAATAACAGATAAAAATGATAATGGGGATCCTATACCGATCTACACATGGACCAAACATATGAGAAATATTGAGTCTTACTATAGATTCAATATGGAATTTTGGGGCCAACCCTAAAAATCATGTATGGCCAAAGTCCCAGAATGCCTCCTCTAGATAAATATTTATTGTGGATGGAGTATGTCGAGGAAGGAGATTGGTATATCCTTATTGAGGGAACATTCATAAGACTTTATGGCTTCACTGGAAAACCATTTCTGCTACCCCACTTTGTCACTAGCAGGATGTTGGACTTAGAATATTTGAGACAAGCTGATTTCATAAACATCACCTTTGGCACCAGCAAGGGAAGAAAAGGGATATTGATTTACCCTCGCAATGTGGATAATATTACTATAAAAAAAAAGGGTCAATATGAAAATATTGTACAATATTTAGAAAATCTTGGTCTTATGTATATTCCCCAAGATGGAGATATAATCTAGACAATTGGTTTTTAGAGAGAAATATTATCCTCAATGGAGAGAGAGCCCTTAAATTTGAAAGAACTTTGAGGTAACTCTTTGAGGAGGGCAAAAATAACAAGGAGAATTCTCCATTAGAGTGGAATGTTAGCAAGATGGAGAAAATCCCTCCTTGGAGAGACTTTTATGAGTAATTAGTCTATTATGATCCTACAAACAACAAAATCCATTATTTAAAAGAATCCAAAATCAAAGAGATGGAGGAAAAACATCACTAGGATGAGGGTAATATTATGGAATGGTGGAATATGAGAGTAGAGATAGAAACTATAAGGTTCAGGTTCAACCGTTAAGAAGATAGTGATTTTTCTGAGTCATATGACAAACATAATAATACTTGGAATGCCAAGAACGATAGAAGCCTAGTGTTGAGCTACAAGAAAGTAGGAGTAAAAGGGTACAATAAAGACCAAGTTCCTTCAAAATCCCCCTCTCCACCTTCACAACAAGAATTTGAGGAAGATATAATGTATTCCCCACCAGTAACTGAAAAGGACCAAATCACTTTTGAACCTTCACAAGAACAATTGCAACAGTACTCTGTGGGTTTTGTAATGATGAAAAAGATGAATTATACTGGTGGTGCCTGGATAAAAATGAAACAAGGAATATAGAGAATGTCCAAGAAGGAAAAAGGCCAAAATACCTTGCCTTAGGAGGGAAATCCTCTTCACAAGATCTAGTGGGAGATAAAGTGGAGGATAGCTTTGTGCTTACTCTTGTGAAATTTATCGTTACGATCCCTACAAAGCCATCCCCAATTTTAGAAGTTGCACTGCAAGTGGCACAATATCAAGATGAATCTAAAAAGGATAAAATTGTGATGCCTATTGTATTCAAGAGGAAGGCAAAGGATTCATTAGGGTAGGCCAAGAAAGAGGTTATTAAGAAGCACAAATTGGATCAAACACGTGAAGTTGAAGAATCTCTAGTCTCAACTATAGAACAACTAGTTCAATGGACACAACAACAAGGTGTGGACAACATCTTACAACAATTTTTTTGGTAGGTGAAGGTATGATCTCTATCCCTTATTCTCCTTCTCCTTTTTATTTCCAAAGAAATCTCCCTCCCATTCTAAAGAGAAAATGAAAAAAAAAACATTATTCTCACCTCACAGTTTACCACCATCCTCACCAGTCATCAAAATATCTCAAGTTAATCCATCTCCCCCACATTCACTAGAAATCTTAGTATCATCATCACCGATTGTAACAATAGGGAGGAAATCATATCCATATTCTCCACCTCATCCTATGACCGTAACATCCACTACTATTTCAACACCATCTACAAACTCTATAATAAGCACAGATTCCACCATCATTATAACCACTTTATTTCCATCTATGTCAGGTCTATTTTTATCCTCACTCATAACTACCTCCACTCCTGAAAATCATCCTACAACCACATCTCTATAGAAGATGAGGAATATTTCATAAAATATTCAAAGTTTTTGGGGCAAGAAATTGGCCCAACATTCAAAACATGTTGTTAGATGGAGAAATACCATTATTGTTCATTTGGTGGCTAGGAAAAGAACAACTATCTCCCTCACTCCTCTTGTTAGCAAACCAGAGGAAGATATGACTATGAAAGATAATAAATTGGAAGAACATAATGAATACATCACTCAATTGCCCTTGGAGGATGAATTAGTCATAGCTAAGGCTCATCCTGAGACTGTTTATGTCTAGACTGATATTTGCAAAGATAAATATGAAAAATTGGAGGAAAAGATTAAAAAGTTGGAGAAAACAATCAACAACTAGAAGAAGGTGGAGAAGGCTATGAGAAATGAAGCCAAGAGCTAACAAAACAAATAACAAGAGGCTATCAAATTCAAGGAGCAAGCTAAAGAGCTAAAGAAGAAGAATGAGGCCCAAGTCAAATAAATACAAGCCTTGAAGTAGCAATTTTAGGTTGAAAAGGCTAGAGCTGCAGGTTTCTCTAAAGACAAGATCAAATAAATTAGGAAGCAAATATGGTTTGAAATCCTGGAGAAGTGCTCAAAAATCCAGTCTGTGAGATTACATGGATAAGGCTAGCCATTTATTGTAGGCAACCAAGTAAGACTTGGATAACTTGAATGAATAGCTACAAGCCATGGTGATACAAGCAGAGTAGATATATAAGTTGTCTAAAAAAAATTCAGTGATGCTACCAAATCCATCCCAAATAAGGCATGGAATACTACGAGATTGGTGGCTAGGATTGTAATCCAGAAAAATAAACTGCTTCAGAAGGGATGATTGCTAACAAATAGAATTGAAGGTAAGCTACAGGAGATCATGGATGTCAACAAAGAAATGACGTAGTATGGTTTTGGATGATTTTGGAGTGAAAATAAAATCATTTTGTTAGAAGAAGACCTCCAAACTAGCATAGCTTCAACCATGCAGGATGAGTCTAAAATAGATTCCTAGAAAGCCTGATCAATTAGGATCAAGTATCTCAACTAATCAAAGAATTAACCAGGCTCAAAGATTTAATGGAAGACTTGGTGAATAAGGGGCATTACATGTCCTATGAAGAAACTACCAAACTAGAGTTTACCTATTAATAGCTTAGGAAAATGACCAATCCCACTAAATCAGCCTGGGACCAAGCATTAGAAACACTGAATTAGATGATTCAATTATTTGGAACAAAAGCAAAACTAGAGGATGAAGAAGAGGAAGAGGCTGAAGAGAAAGAAGCTGAGAAGGAGAAGGATGATAATGAATATGAGGAATAAGAAATAAATGAAGAAGAGATACACCAAGAAAAGGGTAACCAGAAGGAAGCAAATAAAGAAGATATTGAGAAGGTGCAAGAAAAAGATGTTGAAGAACATGACTAGTAGGAAAAAGTGCAAGAGTAAGGAAATTTTGCTATGAAATAAGCTAAAGCATTTGTATACTATAGCTAGAAAAAGAGCTATATATGCAAGCTTTGTAAGTTGTTTTGATCCTAACAATGTTAGAGACCAGTCATGAAGAATGAATCTATAAAAATACATGTAAAAGTCATGATGCTGAGTTGCAAGGAGAGCCATGATATGACTGGGCTTATAAAGGGGACACATTTTTGTGTAGATTTAGAAATATTGATCTATTGAAAGAAGGAGTAATCCCCTTATAGAAACAAGCTACTCATTACCTCTTGCATGATTTCTGTATGAACTGTTACTCTCTGATTATCTTCACACAAGTTTGAGAGAATGATGGTCATATGGAAGTTATTATATGAAGCATAACTTGCAGATGGTTGGATTCTATCCTTTCCTTCATTTCCCTTCATCCATTCATTCCCTTCACTGCATAGAATTTCCTCTCTCAATTCCAATTATCCATATTTTTCCTAAAAATTACCCTCATTCATTCATTCGACTTCATTGCCATTAACCCATATCATTTTGACTCATGATGCCCAATGGATAAGACTGAGTTCTCAGGATTTACGAGCAAATTCCCCCAGGAGGTGCTAGAATGTAGGCCCAAAAAGACCACATACTAAGAAAAATTTACAAAATTTTCTAACTCCTAAAGAGTGCTCCAAATTGTAGTAGTGACACAACATAATATGTTTTATGTTGCAATCAACTTAGTCAAACTTACGCTTAGCATTTTTCAAACCATAGCTTAAATCACAAGGAAGACGAAGCAGCTTGTGACAAGATTTTACCCCATACAATCCAGAACACGGTTCTATGTTGTGATCAATGTAGTCACACTTAACAAGTTTTCTATTTGAATCGTGGCTCACAACACAGTTCCATATTGCGTGATCTAGAGCATATTCCATACCACACGACTTATTACATTGTTCTATGTCATGGTCAACATGGTCAAACTCAACAAATTGACATTTAAAATTGTGGCTCACAACATGGTTCCCTACAGTGTGAACGAGCACATGTTATACACCGCACAACTCAACGCATGTTATACACTATAAAACTCAACACAATGTTCTACGTCGTGGTCATCATTAGCCAAACTTGCAAGTTGGCATTCTAAATTGTGGGCTAGGATATTTTTTTAAAACATGGTTCTACACTACAACCCAAAATAATAAGGAGATTTTCATGAGGATAAGAGGAGCAAGCTAGAACATGGTTCCACATCACACGACCTAGAACACAGTTTCAAACCAATGTGACAAGGCTTTTCTACTCCAACCTGTAGTCAAAGTGGTCAACATTCTCAAATAAGAGTTTCAAGGAGTAGGCTAGAGCATGTTCTACATCACTGAGGAGTGAGAAAAATAAGAGATGTCATCATCTCTATACCGTAGGGTGTTGTAGTGTGTGAATGAGTGCGCCAAGCTTCTAATGCTCTAATATCAACCGTTCAACAAGATAACAACGAACCACATGCCATGTGATTTGAGCTATGTATAAAAGCAAGATTTGGCTTGGCATAAAGTAACATTTTTTTTTTAAAACTTTTGAGCTGAAGTGAGCAAGAAGATGAAGCAATAGAGAATCAAGAACCGTGAGTGAATTCAATTACAAATCTATAATAAGATAGCCTCGACAAGAATGATGGATGGCCTTGATTCTAGATTGATCCAGTCTAGAGCTGGAATCCATGAAATTCAAGTGACTTGTAGAAGCCAAGTTGTAGAGGAGTGAAGGATCGTACAATTTTCTTCTTCCCTTAAATCAAATAGGAGGGTGCCACCTCAACACCTTGCTGATCTAACATTTTGAATTCCTTGTAATGCTCCAATTATTTTAAATATTTTAACATATGCAAAACTATAAATAGAGGTTGAACCCTCATTTTCAAGGGTTGAATCTAAAGTGTTTGCTTGCCCTACTATGTATACTTTCTATAAATCAATGAAAGGATTTGCTTGGATGTTTGCCTCATAATCTAGTATTCTTTATTTGTGGATTATTGATTTTGAAGTAATTTTTGCTACTGTTATTATGGTTAGTCTATTCTGCTGATATTGGATTGCTAATTATAGAGAAAATTAAATTGCTTCATTTATAGAATGTATGCTTGTAAAGAATTCTATTTTTGTTAATCTGAGTATTGATCTAATTTTAATTATATGGATTATTGATGCCCTCGATATTTGAAATTAATTCTTGAAGTATGCATATGTGATTTATTGACAAAGATTGTTGAGTTTTGAATGTTGTTAATCACAAGTGTTGTCTGCTAAAATTGAGTTATTAGAGGTCCCATGTAGATGTCTATGCTATTACCTTTATCTGTACACTATAAAATCATTACTTTTCTAACCCTAATCCCATTTCTATCCCTATATTTATACATTTAACCGAGCTTAAATGAGTCAACACTCAAATTAGTTGACAAGGTATACTAGCCTACTTTGGAGGTTGGGTTAAAGTAGTATTTAACTCATCCAATGTCAGGGTTTAGGTTGTGATTAGTGGGTGCACACATTCCAGATCAGTGCAGATGATAGTCAGTTTCAAGATTACCTTGATGTCAATTTAGACCCCAACACTACCTACATTAATTTCATTCTTCTTGAGCCTATGTTTCTTTGTTTTCATTATCCTTACTCTTTATATTTGGTGTGTTTTATCATTTGAGGATGAGACAATATGATCTCTTTTTGATAAATGATTTTTTTGTCTCATTTTATTATTAATTTCATGCCTATAAAATTTTTCCCTCGTAATTGATTTGATTATCTAGTGATCCCAAGAGCAATTTTATTGATGACTTAGTAATTGCTCCTACATTTCAAAAATACATCTTGCATGATGAAATTAATATATATATATATATATATTACATATTTTTTTTGGTAATTATTATAATAGATTAACAGTGGGTTTTTATAGAGGATCCCAAAACCTTATATACAAAATCAGCCTTGCTAAATAGTGCTTCATGCCTCTTGGCTGGAAGAATAAACCTGTATGTAGAAAAAAAACAAAAAGCTGCTAATTTCCCGAGGGCTACAAGTAAGGCATTTTTGCCTGATTATCCTAGAAACCATGGCCATTATAACTGGGAAAACAAAAACTATCTGGAGAAGTTGGACCATCGAAAAGCAGAAGAAGATAGCCAAGAATACTACAAAAATTTCTCCCATACCTGGGAAATAACTTTCCACATTTCTACTTTCTCGGAGGCAGAATTCGAAGCATACATGTTGGATAGGATCCAAGAAAAATGACTGGACTGAAACAAACCATTGAAAATCTTGTTGGAAAATTTTGCCCTAGCCCAAATGGCCACTCTGTTTAGTCTTCTCACATCCAGGATTTCATCCGTACGATTTGAGGTTCTTCTTACTTCCCTTTCCCTACTGGAAGGGAGGTTTTGGGATAAGCGCGTCACCCATCAGAGAATCGGAGTCATCCTAAAATAGCAACCTTTGGGTTCCATTTGCAACATCAGCCGTAGTTTCTTTGTCTCGCTTTTCCTTGTTGGGGGTACGGCCCTGCTTCCTTTCACTACCAAAATCCACCCCTCGCTTTTGACTCCTCATAATTCGAGGGCTAATATTACCAGGCTGGTAACCTCTTCTTCTCAGTAGGTAGTCTTCCAATATATTTTATGCCTCGAGAGAGTTTCGATCATAAATTTTGGGTGAATCTGCCTGTGTGGTGATAAGGGGGGGCCTGTTCCTTTTCCTCCTATGGTCCTAGTTGGGGGTGCCCACCACACTGCTCGGAGTTCGGATGGGTGGTGATTTCCTCTTCTGGTAAGGAGGATTTGAGATGGTCCCTGGATGGACCTGGAGATTCATGGAATTTTTCAAAAGGGTGCTTCGTCTAACCTTCATCGTGCTCTAGAGGGTTGCAGGGATCCCGCTCCTTATTCCTCGACTTTTGGAGACAACAATTGGACTAAAGACGCCCTTGAAAACTACACTAAGGGTAGAAAACTAGCCTGTTTTCATAAACAATAGCTTGCTTGTGTAGAAAAGTACCCCCAGACCGCAGAGTAATGGAGGATGGGATGTCCGTCTCCAAGTTTGCCAAAACACAGAACCGGGCTTGGACAAATCTAGTTCGAGCTCTGGCGGGAGGGTCTAAAGTGATCAGCTCCCCGATGGACCGAGAAATACCTTTGATTACATTTTCATGCCTACAAAAAAGGGGAAGACTCGGGAGCCTAACCCATATTGGAGCAATGTTGATATTCTAGGTATCGGGGTTAAAGTCCAAACCCCACTTCCTTAGAAAGAGACTCCTACGGACCAAGAACCAAGGCCCTCCAGCCAGGATTTTATAGTAGTCCTCCTTTTTGCTCACCCTAATTGCAAAAAAACCTCGGGTTAGGGCAGCCAGCTCTAAGTGACCAGAGGTCCGCCATTTGCCAGACGCCCACTTGCGAATGGTCTCCATGTCGGGACGACCACCAATAAACTTACCGATGAGGGTAAATTTTTTGAAATCCACAAATCTTGAGAGAATTTCTGCCAAGATGTCCAACTCATCCTCGAACGAAAATAACTCCTTGGAGAAGAGCTTGCTTAGGGTTTCAGAGGTCGCTGCTAAAGCATATGAATTTTGAGGTCCATCTCCCCATTTGTCTGGTGGATCCTTGTCACGACTTGGCAAGGACTCCTCGGCATCCCCAAACTCTGTTTGCCCTCCCTCCACCCTGTCGAGCCCCTGGTTCGACCTGTCGATGCTCCTGTGCTCTCCCAGAACAGCCTTCCCGCCCACCGTCATCCCCACCCTCCCAAGAAACCCTAATTTCATTGCTCCCTCTATTGCTGTGTTAAATTAAAAAAGGTTATTTGTGAATATATCTTACATATTAGATATTTACATAGGTTTAGATTTTGCTTACTGTTATCCCATACTTGTTTGTCCATGTGCTATTGGGGGATCTGAATCCCAGAATTTTGTTTTCAATTGGTCCATCTATTCATCAAAGATGAATGAATGCATATCATCAACTAAGGGCTCAAATAACTCTTCTTCCATCATCAAAATTTGGCCAAAATTTAATCCATATGTTGGTAAATGTTCTATGTGGGGAGGGAAAAGTTTCTTTGATTGGAGCTCAAACTTGGTCCCATATCGAGTTCTTAGTATCATGATGGACTAGTCAAAATACATATAACTCCTATTTTAGTAGTAAAATCCCTTGATAGACACATGAATGAAGCTAGAAGATCAATTATGGATATGTGATATGTCGTGGTCACACTTGGGCATGCATTTAAAGCCAATGGGAGCCCATTTATCTCACCTAGAACTTAGATTGAATTATCATCCAATTGTGCCACTTTCTTGTTAGTAGGATGATATTTTATTCCTAATGCATATATAATGTTTTTGAGCATGAAAATTGTACTTGATATTAAGTCTACAATATAAATTTGAATGACAATTGGAAAATATTAGTACTTTTTATGATGCAAATATCATACTAATGTACTTTTGATGATGCAACTATTAGTACTTTTGATGATGCAATTATCTGAATCCTAGACTTTTGTTTCCCATTGGTCCATCTATTCATCAAAGATGAATGAATGCATATCATCAACTAAGGGATCATATAACTCTTCTTCCATCATCAAAATCTGGCCAAAATTTAATCCATATGTTGGTAAATATTCTATGTGGGGAAGGAAAAGTGGCTTTGATTGGAGCTCAAACCTGGTCCCATATCGAGTTCTTAGTATCATGATGAACCAGTCCAAATACACGTAACTCCCATTCTAGTAGTAAAATCCCTTGATAGACACATGAATGAAGCTAGAAGATCAATTATGGAGATGTGATATGTCATGGTCACACTTGGGAATGCATTTAAAGCCAACGAGAGCCCTTTTACCTCACCTGGAACTTGGATTGAATTATCATCCAATTGTACCACTTTCTTGTTAGTAGGATGATATTTTATTTCTAATGCATCTATAATGTTTTTGGGCATGACAATTGTACTTGCTCTTGAGTCTACCATATAAATTTGAATGATAATTGGAAAATATTAGTACTTTTGAATGTTTTTGGGCATGACAATTGTACTTGCTCTTGAGTCTACCATATAAATTTGAATGACAATTGGAAAATATTAGTACTTTTTTTTTTAGTAATACTTCTTATATGCATCTGCAATGGGGATTGAACCCGTGTCACATCATCAATAATGCAAGTGGTGTCCTTGCTGGTAGACCACACTCACGTGGATAATATATATTAGTACTTTTGATGATGCAACTATTGGAAGTCCCTAACCATTATTGGTTATGTTAGCTTGGCTACTTGGGGCTCTTTGGCCATTTTGCTAAGTGATAGTAAGAGGTACATGTGCCCTTGACTATGGATATGTTGTATCTAGAGTCTACCACTATGGTTGGGTTGGCTTGTGTTGAATACCAATGGTCACTAGGTTACCTCTGTCCCTTTCCTCCATTACCCACTTCTTAGACTATGTTAGATAGTCCAATTGGACTTGTGGTATTTTGGGTATAAGATTGTCCATCTCATCAATCACATCATAGATATCTTCTTCATCCTAGGTCACCAAGACTCATTCTTGGGAGGAATAATTAGGATTTGAGATAAACTAAGTAGATGTATGTTGTTTTGGCATCTAGCTTTCATTCCTTAAATACGAAGTGGATGCCTGAGATGGCATTACTTTAATTGTTGTAGCAACAAGGAGCTAAGATATTTTATTTTAATTAGAGTTGACATCTAAAATGGGGAAATACTATGAGGTAGAATCTTCTACATAATTTTTCCAGATAGGGGCTATTTACCTAGCATGATTAGGGAGATCTAAGAGGGGTCACCATTAAGACTATTTGACGATTTTGGCCTTGGTCTTGACAATTTTTCTTACTACTATGAAACAAGGGCCTGTGATATCTATTATATTTGGTTCTATAGACTTGGTTCCCTTGTAGAAAAGGAGGTCTCAAATTACTTTGATAAGGGAACCTCTAAGTATTTTTTCCCTCCTCATGGCCAATACTTCACTGGCGATTATGGTAAGCAACGTCTATGTTGCTTTCTCTTCTAGATCCTTTAGAGTGATTGGAGTCTAGGGGAAACAAAAATCATAGGTGAGACTAAGAATTACTAAAAGGTCATTGGTTGAGCAACCAGAGTAGGTTGATAAGGGGATTACATAGTGGTATAAAGGGACATGGGGGCCTAGGGGTTAGCCTTCCAATTTGAATGAAATCATGCTCAACTTGAATGGCTATTCCATAAGCTTCCCATAGAGAATTTCCACCTTAGACCTTAATCATTAATGAGATTTTAGAATCTAAGGCTTTTGTAATGACCCAAAAATAAGCAAACATAAAACACACAAAAAAGAAAAGAATTTTTTTTAGACTAGAGAGAGGGATTCATAAACCCCTAACCCATATAAGATAAATCTATTTTTAAGATCCCCTAAGTTTTTCTAAAGAGCTATATCTCACGAAATACCTTTACACAAGTCCCATCTATGTAAGCGTATCATGTGTTATCACAAATAAGCCTATCTATCTCATCATCCTTGATGAGATAGACTTATCACATTTTGTTAATTGAAGGTATACACACATCACCATACCATACTCAATCCAGTCTGTGTAGGTATGCTACGAGTATTGCAAGTTAAGCTATCCATATCATCTTCACAATGAGTTATCTTAACTCAGATATAGACTTCCTATAAACTTAGTTACCATTCTCCCTAAGGGGTCTTAATCCCTTAGGTTTCTTATGTTCACCCTAAAACTTATTTCTTAGTTTTATATTTTTCTTTTTATTATAAATAAGGCAAGAATAATACTAGATACTAAATCTAACAAAAGCAATCAAAGATACTAAGAAAGAAGCAACACTAAAAGATAATAACATTAATTGAAAGAGAGATCAATTACAAAATATAGACAATGCATAGAAATAAAGTAAAAGTACCTTCTCCAAATCATTAAATAGATATTACATAAATGTAAGTATGGTAATTCCTCCATACTCTTAAAGAATAACATATTACATCAATTTTATTAGGAAAATATCCCCACAACTCTAGTCTATTTGAGCATAAGTAGATTTACTGCAAGTAGAGAACAATTGGTGCATTAGTCCCATTCACTTCTTTGGTACTCCTCTTTCCATCGATTATTTGAGGATAGTAAGGGATCAGGGCGCTCATGGTTCAAGATGTAACATTTGCTTTACCAAATTGTAACTATACAAATTTAATCAAGTTTCTAACCTTTAATTCATAGTTGATATCATAAAAGAATAATTACTTTTATTTTCACCTCTCAAATACCCTTAGAGAATCATTCAACATGCACAACTTAGATCATGGTTTTTACTTCAATCAAATCTTGTCTTTGTTCAATAAATATAAGTCCCATACCTCTAATATATAGAACATTCCTTTTCATTTATTTGCTAAATTAAAGCTTCACTACTTCAATTTAAAAATAAACCATTTCCTTTCATTTCATAAACTAAAGTCCCATAACCTTTAATCTATAAAACAATCCTTTCATTTATTTGCTAAATTAAAGCTTCACTACTTCAATTTAAAAATAACCATTTCCTTTCATTTCATAAACTAAAGTCCCATAACCTTTAATATATAAAACAATCCTTTCATTTATTTGCTAAATTAAAATATAACATCTTTAATTCATAAATAATTCTCTTTGCTTTTATTAAATAAAGTTCACAACCTTGATTAATACAATAATTATAATTTATTTCTTTCATTTTTTTTTTAAGAAAAAAACCCCTTGCGGGGCTGCTTTGGTCTAAGAAACCACGAACAGGGGGTTCTACACCATCAAAGTCACCCGGGGGTCGCACCCAGCCCTGCCCGCACCAACATTATCAATTGGATTTTGGGTACCCAATTTAGATTTTTGGTAGGGTGGAGATTCGAACCTAGGACCTCCCTTGGAGGATTGTCCTCTCCTCTCCAACTCACCTACAACACCTAGGTTAATTTCTTTCTTTCATTAATCTAAAGTTCACAACTTTAATTAAAAGATAATTATAATTTATTTCTTTCATTAATCTAAAGTTCACAACTTTAATTAAAAGATAATTATAATTTCTTTCTTTCATTAATCTAAAGTTCACAACTTTAATTAAAAGACAATTATAATTTATTTCTTTTCTTAATCTAAAGTTTACAACTTTAATTAAAAGATAATTATAATTTATTTATTTCATTAATCTAAAGTTTACAACTTTAATTAAAATATAATTATAATTTATTTCTTTCATTAATCTAAAGTTTACAACTTTAATTAAAAGACAATTATAATTTATTTATTTCCTTAATCTAAAGTTCACAACTTTAATTAAAAGACAATTATAATTTATTTTTTCATTAATCTAAAGTTCACAACTTTAATTAAAAGATAATTATAATTTCTTTCTTTCATTAATCTAAAGTTTACAACTTTAATTAAAAGATAATTATAATTTCTTTCTTTCATTAATATAAAGTTTACAACTTTAATTAAAAGACAATTATAATTTCTTTCTTTCACTAACCATAAGTTCACAACTTTAATTAAACGACAATTATAATTTCTTATTTCACACAATGCACAAAAAAGACAACAATGCATACACACCTTGATCGGGGAAGAAGAGTCAACACACAAGTCCACCACGAGGGACCATGGAGATAACAATGATGGTTCCTCTTGGATGGGCAAGGACAACCCTCTAGGATAGCAACCAGTTGTCACTAGCCCAACCACGACCTGATGAGGACTGACCTCATGCCTGACCTTACTCTAGGGTTTCTAAGGATGGTCGATTCTACTATGCAACACCCAATGATGGCCAATGGAGTAGGGAGCACAATGCACAAAAGGAACAACACAGACAAAGGTAAAAATCTATAGCAACAACCAACGCTCATACTTTATACTCAAAACCTTGGTGCTAGCCACCATTGCGACAACAACATCACTAAGGCCAATAATGACCTATTCACACACAGTGAATATAAGGAGACAACAACAACCTTAAGGTCAACATTGGCGCATTCACACACAACAAATACAAGGAGACAACAACAACCTTAAGGTCAAGAGTGTTCCATTTGCACACAACGAATACAAGGAGACAACAATAATTCCACAAACAAAAGGGTAATTGGCTCGATGGGTAAGGGTGGTCACAAAATATTTAGGGATCCACGGAGCATCAAGACATCAACACAAAAATAAGGGTGTAAGGTATGGTATCCCAATAGTTTGAAAACATAGATAAAAATGGGAGAGCTCCTCCCAAGAACCAAATACGATGCCCTCCTCACAAATATAACAACAAGCTGAAAGGCAACTACACCTTTCTTACCAGCGAGACGTCACCGCAAACAACTATCAAAAAGGTTTTCAAGAATTAAGAGAAAGGTGGATTCATTTTAACCAACCTACAAGTTTTAAGCTTTTCCAACTTGGTGAGCTTGATGGTGCAGTGTTCCAGTCCTCCTCTTCTATTTTTCACCTTGATTCTCATTTTTTTCATTTTCTCTCACGAGTCTCTTTTTTCAACAAAAACTGTCTTATCTCATGAGGAGCGAAGGCCTAAGGATTTCATCCACCACCCTCCTTCCTCATTACTCCCTTACCTATCCACATTCAATTCTCCTTATCTTCTTGGTGGACATCAAGACATTCTTCCAATTTTAAATCATTTTTCACATACTTTGAAATCTCACCATAAAGAAGCTACGACAGGAAGCTTCTCTTCACAACATGTACTTCATCTACTTTTTAAAATGAAATCTTATTTTATGAAAAGTAGATTTTGAATTAACTAGAGGATGAAATATATTTAGGTAGTCTTCCCAACGAGACTTGATCCATGAAGTACATGTGGAGCATGTCTTCTAATACTTGGTTTACCCGTTCTGTTTGACCATCTATCTTAGGGTGGTACGTTGAACTCATATTCAATTTTATGCCCACCACATGATGTATGGACTTATAAAATTCAGAAGTGAACTTGAAATCTCTATCTGAAATGATCACCTCAGGAAGTCCATGGAAATGGAATACCTCTCTAGCAAATCTATTAGCCACTACCTGAGCATCATCCTTGTTATTCCCAGGTATGAAATGTGCAACCTTAGTCAATTTGTTGACTATTACTAGGATTGCATCATGTTGGTATCGGGTTTTGGGTAAACCTACTATAAAATCCATAGATATAACCTACCATTTCTACGTAGGTATATCATGTGAATACAATTTTCTTGTAGGATGCTTGCATTCTACCTTAAATTTTTGACATTCAAGGCACCTAGCAATAAAATTGATGATGTCCTTCTTCATTCCCATCCAAAAGAAGGTTATTTTCATGTTTTCCCTCATTTTAGCCCCTCTAGGGTGAGCAGGATAAGGGGATCTATGGGATTATTGTATTATTAGCTTCCTTATATCATATGTATTTAGTATTGTAATCCTACCTTTGTAGCATAAAACGTCATCTATCATGCCAAATTCCTTATTATTTTTAGGATCTATGTTCATCCTAGCTTGAATTTATTGGAAATACTCATCCTGATATTGCTCCTATCTTAGTTGATCCATGAGATTAATGTGACTTCTTGTTATGGCTACTATGTGTCTCCTTCTGCTCAAAGCATCAACAAATTTATTCTCTTTCCCTTTTATGTACTCAATTTCAAAGTCATACTCAGCGAGGAACATAACCCACCTTCTCTGTCTTGCATTGAGTATAGGTTGAGTGAATATGTACCTCAAAATTTGACGGTTAGTTCTTAATCCAAATGGTTTTCCCAACAAGTAGTGGTGCTAGACCTTTAGATCATGTACCACAATAGCTAGCTCTAAATCATGTGCAACATAATTGACTTCATGCTTTTTAATATTTCATGAAGTATAAGATACTACTGACTCTTCTTGCATGAGTACTCCTCCTAATCCTTCCAGTGATGCATCTGTACATACTAAAAAATATCCTTGAGGGTCCAGAATTCTCAAAATTAGTATGGTAGTGAGTTTTTGTTTCAGCAATGCAAAATCAGCTTCACACTTTTTTGACCACTTGAATTCCTTTCCTTTCTTCTGAAGGTTAGTTATTGTTGCAACAATCTTGGAGTAATCCTTTATATAACATCTATAGTAACCCGTTAACCCCATGAAGCTTCACACTTCAATCACATTAGTAGGGGTGGCAAATTTAGGATGGCCTCTATCTTCTCTAGATCCACAACAATACCTTCTTCTGATATGATATGTCTAAGATATTGTACCTCTGAAATGTACAAATCAGTTTTGGCTAGATTACCATATAGTTGATTTTCCCTCAACAACTCTAACACGATATTGAGATGCTTATCATGTTTTTTTTTCGAGAGTATATTAAGATATCATATAGGAATACAAGGATAAACTAGTCCAGGTGTCTTCTAAACACACTGTTCATTAGGTTCATGAACGAAACCGGGGCATTAGTCAGTCCAAAGGATAGAACTATAAATTTGTAATGCCCATATCTAGTCTTAAATATCATTTTGTGAGTCTCATCCTCATGTATTCTTCACTGGTGATACCCTGCTCTTATATTGATCTTAGTGAATACTGTGGCATCTCTCAGTTGATCAAAATGATCTTTGATCCTAGCTAAAGGATATCGGTTCTTGACTGTATCCTTATTTAACATCTTGTAGTCAATACATAGTCTTAAAGAACCATTTTTTTTCATAAATAAAAGCAGTGCACCCCAAGGTGACACACTTGGTTTTATCAGTCCCTTTTACTATAACCCTTGTAGTTGAACCTTTTGTTCTTGCATCTTGATAGGAGTCATATTATATGGAGATCTATGAATAGATTCTACTCTTGGCAATGGATCAATTATAAAATCAAATTCCTGCATAGGAGGAATTCCAGGTAAATCCTCTGGAAACACATCCTTAAAATCCTATAAAATTGGGTGTTTTCCTAGCGCTTCTCTCTTATGATCATCTCCTACCTCATTAAGTTTTACAACATACACTATCCCTCCTCTCTTGAGGTCTTTCTTCAATTACATAGCTGACAACATATGGGGCTTGAACACCCCTTGATTACTATCAATTCTTAGTCTCTCATCGCCTTTATTTGAATAATTAATCCATTGATCTTGGAAATTGATCAAGGCTTTATGGGCCTGTAACCAATCCATCCCTAGGATCACATCAAAGGCATGAAGTGGAGCTATATACAAACAACAGTATGTGGTTCCACTAGCTAAAGCAATTTTTGCCATTGGATAATACTGGTTTACCAAGTAGGTCTACCCAAAACCATACTCAACCTTCGACCCATGGGTCAAATATCCTGGTCTTTCCAACATAGTCATTTCTAGACTAAAAGAAATAAAACTATCAGTGACCCCACTATCTATCAAAATATTTACTTGCTTATTAAAAATCTTACCTTTCACAAGTAATGAGGTGGTTTACCCCTCTAGCTTTTATTTCTCGATTGTGGTGTAGATTCGATGCTTAGGTTCATTTCCTTTGGCATTGGAGGTGCTAGGCCCTGGTTAGTGTGGACACTGATTAGAAAAATGTGGACCTCTGCAATGGTAACACCCATCCTTGGGTCCTTGCCTCTTTTCTGATTTTTGCTCCCCCGCTTTAATTATTGAATCTAAATTTTATGATTTCAAAGGGTGGGGTTTTGCATTATTGGAATTATTATTGGCTTTCTTTTGGAATTTTTTCTTGAAATTTTTCTTTTTTCTGTCATTTCTCTTCTTGAATTTTTGAGGGTTCTTGGTCTTTTGATCCTCTTCCCATTTAAATAATCCTTGACTATTCCTCTTCCTCAATGCTTGCCGATATTTCTCGGATATGGTGGCATAGTTAAATTGGAAGTGCAACTCTGCTTTCTTTGCCAAGTCATACACCTTTTGTAACGATTTAGGCTCATGCATATTTACATCATGCTTTACTCTAGATTCCAACCCATGGATAAACTTATGAACCCTCATCTTCTCATCATAGGCAAGTACATACTTAAGTAGCTATATGAGATTCTTATAGTATATCTATACCGTTTTGGTTCCTTGTCGTAGGCTGGAAAATTATTCAAATTTTAGTGCATAGAAATGCTCTGTTAGGAATATTTTATTGAAAATATATATGAATTATTTCCATGGAATGTTAATAGGTTCAATATTAGTTTTCTTGTAGTGGGTTTCCCATCAATCTAGAGCAAACCTCTCTAAGTTGATTGTGGCCCAAACCATTCAGGTTCCTAGGGAATAGCCTTTTATCATGAAGTAAACCTCTAATTCTCTTAGCCATGCTTCAGCTACACCCCTTTGCATTCTCCATCAGGTTTGGAGATACAAATATTTTTTAGATCCCTAGTAATTTCCTTTTCTAGTAGGGCTCTAGCTGGAAACTGCTATGCAGTTAGCTCATTAGCTTGGCCAACCTTTGAGCCCCTAGCTTACAAGTTTTGATTCACAATTATTTCCAACACTTGTCTCATATGATTTTGCATAGCAACAACTGTAGCAGTGAGATCTTTCACCTCTATGTTGGGTTTTGATGGATCCATCTCTTGGATATCTTCTCCAAAATTATGTCATTGAGTTTTCCTAGGTGTAGGCCTCTCTCTTCTAGCTTTAGGTGGCATTTTAACTTGGTTTTATCCAAGGAAGAAATTAGGTTACAACTTCACCTTAAACTATATCTCTAATTCAAGCTATAATACAAATTTCTCTTGCTAAAAGCATTAATAATCTAACTAGGGTAATATTCCAAGGTTATGATATATTATTAATACCAAAACCCATACTAAGGTATCATAACATCTACTCACTCTTGGGATTAGTTACCATTAGATTCCAAAAAATAGGGCATTATAGATCATCCCAGCTTTAGCTTATACTTTAAACAAGCCTTCATTGGAGACATCCAAATCCATTTATCACACATAATAAGCTCTATACCCTCGTACCTAGAGCTCTAATACCAAATGTAATAAACCAAAAACAAGCAAACAAAAAACACACCAAAGAAAATATATTTTTTTAACTAGAGAGAGGAATTCATAAACCCCTAACCCATCTAAGATTAACCTATTGTTTACCATAAATAAGCCTATCTATCTCATCATCCTTGATGAATAATATTTATCACCTTCTATTAATAAAATGTATACATACATCACCATACCATACACAAGTCAGTCTATGTAGGTATGCTACAAGTATTGCGAGTTAAGATATCCATCTCATCTTCACGACGAGCTATCTTAACTTAGATATAGAATTCCTACAAACTAAGTTACCATTCTCCCTAAGGGGTCTTAATCCCTTAGGTCTCCTATGTTCACCCTAAAACTTATTTCTTAGTTTTATTTTTTTTCTATTTATTAGAAAGAAGACAAGAATAATACTAGATACTAAATCTAACAAAAGCAATCAAATATACTAAGAAATAAACAACACTAAAAGAGATTAACATTAATTGAAAGAGAGACCAATTATAGAATATATACAATGCATAGCAATAAACTAAAAGTACCTTCTCCAAACCATTAAACACATATTACATAAAGGTAAGTATGGTAATTCCTCCATACTCTCAAAGAATAACATATTACATCAATTTCATCAGGGAAATATCCCCATAACTCTAGTCTATTTGAGCATAAGTAGATTTACTACAAGTAGAGAACAACTGGTGCATTAGTCCCATATGCTTCTTTGGTCCTCCTTCTCTTTTCATCGATCATTTGAGGATAGTAGGGGATCAAGGCACTCATGGTTCAGGATAGGCATGCCTCTAAATGCATTTAACATTTACTTTACCAAATTGCAACTATATAAATTTAATCAAGTTTCTAACCATCTAATGCATAGTTGATATCATAAAATAATCATTACTTTTATTTTCACCTCTCAAATACCCTTAGAGAGTCATTCAACATGCACAACTTGGATCACGGTTTTTACTTCAATCAAATATTGTCTTTGTTTAATATATTTTAGTTCCATACCTCTAATATATAGAACAATGCTTTTCATTTATTTTTACTTCAATCAAATCTTGTCTTTGTTTAATAATTTAAATTCCCATACCTCTAATCTATAAAACATGCATTTTCATTTATTTGCTAAATTAAAGCTTCACTACTTCAATTTAAAAATAAACCATTTCCTTTCATTTCATAAACTAAAGTCCCATAACCTTTAATCCATAAAACAATCCTTTCATTTATTTTCTAAATTAAAGTATCCTTACTTCAATTTAAAAATAACCATTTCCTTTCATTTCATAAACTAAAGTCCCATAACCTTTAATCTATAAAACAATCCTTTTATTTATTTGCTAAATTAAAGTATAACATCTTTAATTCATAAATAATTCTCTTTGATTTTATTAACTAAAGTTCACAACCTTAATTAATACAACAATTATAATTTCTTTCTTTCATTAATCTAAAGTTCACAACTTTAATTAAAAGATAATTATAATTTATTTCTTTCATTAATCTAAAGTTTACAACTTTAATTAAAAGACAATTATAATTTCTTTCTTTCATTAATCTAAAGTTCACAACTTTAATTAAAATACAATTATAATTTTTTTCTTTCCTTAATCTAAAGTTCACAACTTTAATTAAAAGATAATTATATTTTTTTCTTTCCTTAATCTAAAGTTCACAACTTTAATTAAAAGACAATTATAATTTATTTCTTTCATTAATCTAAAGTTCACAACTTTAATTAAAAGACAATTATAATTTCTTTCTTTCCTTAATCTAAAATTTACAACAAAAATTAAAAGATAATTATAATTTCTTTTTCATTAATCTAAAGTTCACAACTTTAATTAAAAGACAATTATAATTTCTTTCTTTCATTAATCTAAAGTTCACAACTTTAATTAAAAGATAATTATAATTTCTTTCTTTCATTAATCTAAAGTTCACAACTTTAATTAAAAGACAATTATAATTTCTTTCTTTCATTAATCTAAAGTTCACAACAAAAATTAAAAGACAATTATAATTTCTTATTTCACAAAAAACACAACAGAGACAACAACACATATACAACTCAACCAGGGAAGGAGAGTCAACACACAAGGCCACGACGAGGGACCACGAAGACAACAACGATGGTTCCTATCGGATGGGTAAGGATAACCTTCCAAGACAGTAATCAACTACTGATGGCCCAACCACGACTCGATTGAGGATTGACCTCATGCCTAGCCTCACTCCAAGGTTTCTAAGGATGGATGATTCTCCTACACAACACCCAATGATGACCAACGAAAAAAGAATTATAGTGCACTAAAGGAACAACACAGATAGAGGCAAAAAGGTGTGGTATCAATCAACACTCACACTTGGTACTCAAAACCTCGATGCTAGCCATCATTGCGACAACATCATTAAGGCCAACAATGACCCATTCACACACAATGAATACAAGGAGACAACAACAACCTTAAGGCCAACAATGACCCATGTGCACATAGCGAATACAAGGATACAACAACCTTAAGGCCAATAGCAACCCATTTGCACACAATGCATACAAGGAGACAACAATAATGCCACAAACAAAAGGATCATTGGCTTGGTGGGTAAGGGTGGTCACACAGGATTTAGGGATCCACAGTGCACCAAGACATCAACATGAAAATAAGGGTGTAAGGTATGGCATCCCAACAATTGGAAAACATAGACAAAAAGGGGAGAGCTCCTCCCAAGAACCAAATATGATGCCCTCCTCACAGAGATACCAACAAGCCAAAAGACAATAGCTCCTTTCTTACTAGCAAGACGTCACCAAAAACAACTATCAAAAATATTTTCAAGAATTAAGAGAAAGGTGGATTCATTTTAACCAACCTGCACATTTTAAGCTTTTCCAACTCGGTGAGATCGATTGCACAGAGTTCTAGTCCTCCTCTTCTATTTTCCACTTCGATTCTCGTTTTTCTCCTTTGCTCTCGTGAGTCTCTTTCTTTCAAAAAAAACTATCTTAACTCATGATAAGCGAAGGCCTAAGAATTTCGTCCACCGTCCTCTTTCCTTATTACTCCCTTACCTATCCGCATTTAATTCTCCTTATCTTCTTGGTAGACGATAAGATGTTCTTTCAATTTTAAATCATTTTTCACACACTTTGAAATCTCACCATAAAGAAAGTACGACAGGAAGTTTCTCTTCACAACACGTACTTCATCTACTTTCTAAAATGAAATGTTTTTTTATGAAAAGTAGATTTTGAATTAACTAGAGGATGGAATAGATTTTCAAAATATTTTAATATAATTAAAATATCTTTTAAATATCAGTTGTCTTCAAATGAAACTTTATTGTCATTTTAAAACAAACTTCTTTTATTTATAAAAAGAAACTCCATTATCATTTTAAAATAAAAGATCTCTATTTATTTAAAATGAATTTCTATTATCATTTCAAAATAAAACATATTTCTATTTATTTAAAATGAAACTCTATTATCATTTTAAAATAAAACATATCTATTTATTTAAAATAAATTTCTATTATCATTTCAAAATAAAACATCTTTCTATTTATTTAAAATGAAACTCTATTATCATTTTAAAATAAAACACCTCTATTTATTTAAAATGAAACTCTATTTTCATTTTGAAATAAAACATCTATTATTTATAAAGTAGAGAGTAAGAGGTTTTAATAAAAACAAGAAGCTTTCAAAGACATCCTACTCATTCATGCTTTTATTTCCTAAACCACTAATGCAAATAGTGATGAAGTAAAAGACAATCAAACATATGCAACAAACAAAGAGGGAATCTTTTCATCAATCCAATCACCTGTCTCACCCAAAGAATTTATGATAGCTACTAGGCTATCAAATGAGGCTCAAGGTGACTAGTTATTGATGATTATCCCTTCGATAATGCATACTTATATGAAGGTATCCATCAATGTTACCCCCGAGTTGCCTTAATCATCATTTCCCCAACCTCAAGTACCCCACTTTTGGTGGATGATTTTGCTTCTTCCACCTACGAGTGTACCTAATCCTACACATCTTGGCAATATGTCAGTAGTACCATGCTCTTCCAAATCAACTAAACATCGTATAGTTGGTTCAATTTCTCAAGTTAGGTATTAAAGTATAAAAAATTAATACATTGTTTCTTTGTGCCAAAAAGCCCATTAGGGAGGGTCATGACATATTTCAAATAATATAAAAATACCATACCTAGGGAAATATAAAGCTCTTCAAGTATTCTATACCAATATATATATGAAATCTAAGGTTAGAATTATTTATCACCTCCATTGGATCTCTCTTGATGGTTGATAATTATTTTAGGAGTGATACTCCATTTTCCTTCTCTTTGAATCTTTCAACAAATACATTATAAAGCTAGTCCCAAATGACCATGGAAACATATTGGAGTGTAAGATACCATTCTCTAGATCTTCCTCTAAAAGAGGTTGTTGGAAATCTTAAATCCATATTATGCTCTAATATGTTATGTATTATGCACAACCTTGTTACATGGTTTAGATGCTCAATGGGGGTGGTAAGGTCCTTCCCAATGAATTAAGTGAGAGAATTTAGAATAGGTTGGGTATCTCATCCAATACTTAATGTGGATCTAGAGGCACCAAAGGATCTTTGTCATTTTAGGTAAGGAATGTTCTAGGTGGTGGAGGTGGAGCAACTATATTATGGCCTATAGCTCTTCTTCTACATGGAATGGTGATGAATGGTGGTAGTAACTCTTATCACTTTTTATGGCATAGAATCTGACAATAGGTATTCTACCTAGACATATCTAGATTCTTTATTTGGAGTGGATGTACCAAGTGAATACAATTTATGCTCTGGAAGCAGATATACTAAGGCCTTCAACATAACCTTATTCTAATATCTTTAAACAATGAATACTCATTCTAGAGCAAAGTCACCAAGTGATAAAAAAAGTGCTTCAACAAGTAAGGGTAGGCATAGACCCTCACCAAGTCTATGCCTAACTTTTTGTTATGATTATGGGACCAATGATATGTCACTAGGGTTCTACTGGGTGTGCCATTAAACTATTATCCTCTCCTATTGTCTTAGTCAAAAGAATAATGCCTCCTATAGAATGACATAGTAGGGTCTAAATCAGGAGCCTGGGTTCGACTCAATCAGGGGTCTCTTGGAATTTTATACAAGGTCAAATCCTTGTTTAGATGTGATATTTATGTGCACTTGAACTTAAGGAGGAAAAGAAATGGGAAGTTAAAATAAAAAGAAACAACTCAAAATAAAAGGTGGTGATGCACCAAAAATCTGCTAAGATCTCCTTGCACAATAGGCTTGAATGTAATGTGCCATTAGTGAACACTTTCTCTCCTTGACATGTATGAGCCTAAATGAGAGTTACTAGCATACATACACATAGAGATATAGGTCAAAGCACGAGAACCACATATGGCTACCTAAAAAAAATTAGACACGTAGACCTCCCATATACACATATATGTAGAAAAAAACTCAAAACAGGTAAAAATTAAAAATATGCACACACCCAGATGAGATAGCATGAGAGCCATAGATGGTTAGTCAAAAAATTTACGCATAGATCTCTAGTATATATGAATGAAAATAATTTTTTACAAATATTATGCCAAAAGCAGGGGTTTGATTTACCCACAAGCTACTCAATAGCTAACTACTCTACAAAAATAAATGAAAGGAAATATTACAAATGATTATAAATATAAACTTTTTGATGATTTTAAGAGCCTAGACTACTAATATTTACAGATACAATAGGTAGAATTTCCCTCAAAAATTTCAAGTGACTTTGCCTCTTTCAACTAAATTTTCTAGGGATTCTAAAAATTGAATACAAATATCCTTTGCCATTTCTTCTGTTAGTTTGGAGCTACCATAATTGCAGGTGCCATCTCTTGATTTTCAAATTTTCACCTATCTATTCCTAGGTTATTAAGTTGAAGTATCTTTAGTAGATGATTTTGTCTTTTCCTAGTAATTACATGTTATTCTAGCTCAACTACTTCTTTTGGGATTTTGTGTGTCATTACTCATATCTTGTCCTTTTTCTTCCAATGAGTTCTCATTAGTTAGAGCAATTGATTACCCTTTCAAAACTTCTCTTTCCTTTTTTATTGGAGGTTTTAACTGATAGCACTTGGTTATTGGGACTTTTTATCCCCTTTTAATTTGAAGTTTTCACAAGTCCTGATGGACAGTCTTATCAAAATTTTATCTTTTGCTTTGGCCTTCTCAAAAACCTCTGATCATCCTTTGTTTGTATCTCTTGCTTCAAAAATCATACCAACTTTTACCTTCTAATTGGATATTTTTCTTCCCTTTTTCTTAGAGGTTTTAACTGATAGCACCTGGTTATTGGGGCTTTTTATCCCCTTTTACTTTAAAGTTTTCACAAGTCCTGATGGAAAATATTATCTTTTTCTTTGGCCTTCTTCTCAAAAAACTCTGATCATCCTTTGTTTGTATCTCTTGCTTCAAAAATTATACCAACTTTTACCTTCTAATTGGATATTTTTCTTATCTTATTTTAAAGCAATGCCCTTTGTAGTGCAAAATGTAGATGATGATATTTAGTCTGCAAATATTTTCCCTTTAGGATATTTCCATGTTTGCCCCTCTACTTATTATATGATTTGCTCTTCCTGCTAGGTGAGCAATTTTTTGCACAAAAGCTTCACCCAAGAAGACTCTTTTGCTAAATGCAGGAAGGAAGATGACCCATGAAATTTTTTGATGTAGAATCCCCATAAGTCTTCATCTTATTCCTCTATTTATTGACTCCACCTTGGTCATTCTTCACCATTACGTATTAGTTTAAGAGTATGGAGGAGAGGTAACATATGGGGTGTAAGAGGATAAGCACCCAAGCAAATATGGATGAGGGTCAATTTTTCCAAATCATACACAGTTCTTATTTGGGTTGAACCTCCACCAGTTGTGGGGCTTTTTCAATTATCATTGAAAAATACTCGTTAGCCACTATTCATACTGGGGTTTAGTTCAAATATCATTAAAAGGACTTAGCAAAACTATCATGAGCCTTGCACATAATGATTCGGTGATTGTCTTGGCCACACAATATGAGTATTTTTACAATTGTTTTTACCCTTTGAAGATATCTCCTTAATGATTCTTGACATGGAATTCTTAGATGTTGATGATGATTGAAATGCTCCTATTTTTGCCCTAGAATCTACGTCATCTTCTAAGTCCAACTTGGTTGGCTTTAGCCAAAATAAAGTCCAAAATTTGACTTGATGCACCTTAATACAAAGGCATTTAGAATTAATTAATTAGGCACATAGATATAGAAATTAATTAGTTAATGAATTAAATTTCAATTAATTAATTTTTACCTTATGCCTTTGTGTCAGATTAATTTTTACATGGATGGTGATAGGGTGGGCCAACAACGAGGTAGTCCATGTTGCATTAATTTCTATCTTTATCATGGATTTAAAGAACAGAGTTCTATTAATGACCACCAATGTAGATATTATCATCGCCATTATCTTTGAGCACGAGCAAGTTGATTTTTAAAATGGTTGTGATGCCAATGTGTAAGTGGAAAGGGACATGGACACAATGAACGATGTTAGCTAACTTCACTATGGCCAAGTGGATCGATGCTAGGCCATAATCATATAGATGCTATTGACCAATTCTTGTAACTGATCTATCATTTATAGTGGTAAATTGTTGCCTCAAACATGGGTGAGATCAATAATGTGATCATAATGATAAGTGATAAACTCCTTCGATGGCCAATGTGTACCAACCTGCTATTGATGCCATATAATTCCAAGAAATAAAATGTAGGATGGGAGATAGTCAACGATCAAATATATGATGAGAAATTGCTTGCTCCATCAATATTTTTTATCAAATTGGATCTTTGGGCACTTGAAAGATAGTCCAAAATGATAGGTTATTTCTAACTGAGTTGATTGCATTGGGAAAGTTGTGAAAGAATATTTAAGAATATAATAATAAGACCTGCTCTTGATACTAGAAAGGTAAAAAGAGAAAAATCATTAAATTTATAAGTGAGAGATAGAGAAGCAAGAGCAAAATAGAGAAAGAAACACAATCTAAGTTGGTTGAACTTCTCTTTATTGAACATCAATTTACTATTGGTAAATTGCAGGTGTGGCCAATAGCCCCTAATGAGACATGATTACCATATCATGGAATATAAGGGGTGTTAATATCCCTCAAAGAAAAGGTGTATCAAGGACCTCTATTTAAGTAATAATCTTGATATTATTTATATCCAGGAAACTAAAATGACAAAGGAGAAAGTTTCCAAAACTATGAAAGTAGTATAGACAAGATGTGAATGTGATATTGTCGATTTAGAAGAAGTAGCAAGGGGAATTCTAACATGTTAGAATCTAGTTAGAACCTCCTATGAAACCATTCATAAAACTAGGCATTGGATAGCCTCATTAATCACATTCTACTTTGTAGATATTCGTTTCATCCTTATCAATGTATATGGACCTACAACTCATTAAAGCAGATTAGAAGTATGGAGTGAGATTGAAGCTTTTATGAGAAGTAAAGACCAAGAAACACGATCATAGGAGATTTTAATGCCATAACCAAGTTGGATGAAATTTTTGAGAGAATTATAAAAATAATCCTAATTATGAGAGATTTCTCAATCTTAATTCAAAACAATAATCTATGGGAGGTTGAATTTGAAGAGGACAACTATACATTAACCAACAATAGAATAGGTCAGAACCTAATAGCAAAAAAATTAGACAAATTCATACTCTTAGATAATTATCTATATGAAGGCACTTGTGCTAAATCTAATACCTTGACAAGCATAGTTCAAATCACTAGCCAATAAGAGTTAAAATGATGGCAGGTGAATTAAAAAAACTATCATATTTTAAATATGAGTAGATGTGGAAATACCATCCTCAATTTGTTAATGTGATAGTATAGAACAATGGGTTGTATAAACTTACAAAACAAATTAAATCAATGACATCCAGATTAAAAGAATGGAATAAGAACACTTTCAGGAACATTTATGAGAATAAATAACTGAAAGAGAAAATTTCAAAATTCTAGAAAGTTGAACACAATAATCCAAGATTAGAGGAAAGGGAGTTGCTTAGTGAATATCATAATATTTTGAGTGAGGAAGAGAAATATTGGAGATTAAAATTGAGACAAACTTGGTTAAAAGGAGATAATTTTTTTTTTTTTTCATAGGATGGCAATAGAACATAAATTAACAACCAAAATTAGTAGAAGGGATTTGGAATGAAGACCAAAGCAATATCAGAAAGGACGTAAGGTTATTTTACTAGAATATTCTAGAATTAGAGGAGATAGAAGTTCTTAATGATAAACTATAGTAATAAGTGCCTTTAGTTATAACAGATGAAGACAATAGCAAACTAATGGAGCCTATTATGTTGGAAGAAGTTCACTCAACTCTTTTCTCTTTTGATAAGGATAAATCCCCAAGTTTAGATGGACTCTCTATAGCATTCTTGTTGGAAATATGTTGAATATTTTTTATGTTATCCTGGTGGGGTTAACACTAAAAGATACTGGACGCTGTGTATGATATACTCACTAGGGTCTAAGGGCTGTAGCCCTCGGCCAAATTTTTAGGGTTTTAAGTTATTTTTTAGACCCATATGGGATTTTAGGGTTACTATATTTGAACCCTTTCTTTTTTGCCCATGATATTATAAAATTCGTGAATGTGCCATTGTTATATATCACACTTGCATCAGGGTTTGAGGAGAGATAGAAGGAGAATATTATTATATTGGAGACGGTCAAGTTAATGCAATAATAAGATAATACTGTGCTAGTTTTCCCAGTTGAGAGTTTCTAAGATATAAATTGTGTAATGTGTAGATCTGCTATCTTCTTCCTTTGATTTTGTAATTACTACTTTTCTAGTTTTATTTTATTGGGGCTCTTTATTTCTCTTCATTTGGTATCAGAGCTAGGTTTTAGCTTTGTTCGAGGAGTAAGGGTTTCAACCCTGTGATAAATTAATTCTTGAGTGGGAGCCATACACGAATGCGAAAGGATCCAGGCAAAGGAGAAAGATGGGAAGCACACAGATAGAGATTGAGAAATTAAATGGACATAATTTTGAGTTGTGAAAACTCAAGATGGAGGATCTGTTGGATGATAGAGATCAGTGGATTGCAGTATCGAGAACAAAACCAACATCGATGATAGATGAGAATTAGCTAAAAATTGATAGGAAGACAAGGAGCTCTATCAGATTATGCTTATTTGACTTGATATTATTGAATGTATCTACAGAGACCACAACAAATCTATTATGGGAGAAGTTGGGAATATTGTATTAGATAAAGTCACTGATAAATAAACTTTCTTTGAAAGAAGTTGTATTCACTTTGTATGAATGATGGTGACTCTGTGGCTAAACATATGAATGCTTTAACACTATGGTAAGTCAACTAACCTCTATAGAAGTAAAAATGAATGAAGATGAAACATGTATTACTTTACTTTGTTCATTACCAAATTCATGGGATAACTTTGTTATGGGTATCACCAATACTACATCTACAATGAAAGTAGAGGATATAGTAGGAACTTTGTTGTCTAAGGAGATGAGACAAAAATATTCTGAGGATTATCATCAAAAGGAAGCCTTGTTTGTGAGAGGTTGTTCTCAAGAAAGAAGCAAAAAGAAATTAGGAGAAAAGAAATCAAAATCTAGGGGTAAATTTGTTGCCCCAAAAAAGATGAAATGTTGGATTTGTGGTAAAGTAGGACATTAAAAAGAGACTGCAGATCTAAAATGGTGTGTACTAGACCTAATATTTCACATACAGTGGGAGTAGTTAGCAGATATATGTCAAATCCAAGAAAGGATTATTGGAATGTTGTAAAAAGTATCTTCAGATACTTGCGTGGAACTACAAATTATGCTATTTGTTATGGAGGAAATTTTGAAGGTAATAATATTGTAAATCTACAAGGGTTTGTGGATGCTGATTGGGCTAGAGATCTTGACAAGAGAAGATCCATAGGTGCTTATGTTTTAGGCTGTTTTAAGGGGCAGTAAGTTGGATGAGTAAAAAGCAATCGGTTGTTGCTTTATCCACTAGAAAAATAGAGTACATTGTAGTAACTCATGCTAGTAAAGAAGCAGTGTGGCTACACAGGTTGTGTTCAATAGTTGGTATTAAACAAAAGGTTGTGAGAATTAACAGTGAAAGTCAGAGTGCAATATTTTTGGCTAATAATCCTAGTTTTGATGATTGGTCAAAACATCTTGATATAAAGAACCATTTTGTGAGATATATGATTGAAAAGAACCAAGTAATATTGGATAAATTTGATATCGATAAGAATACTACTGATTCATTAACAAAGGTTGTACTTGCTCAAAAAATTTCTTGGTGTAGAATATCCATGGGCATTGTTGCCCTTGATGGTTGACAATGACAGTTGTTAGCCCCTAAGGAAAGTATTCAACAAGTGGGAGAATGTTGGAAATATGTTGAACATTTTCCATGTTATTCTGGTGGGGATTAACACTAAAAGGTACTGGATGTTGTGCAATTTGTTTTTAGGGTTTTAAGTTATTTTTAGACCCATATGGGCTTTTAGGGTTACTATATTTGTACCCTTGCTTTTCCTTCCATGATATTGTAAAATCCGTGCATGTGCCTTTGTTATATATATCGCACTTGCATTAGGGTTTGAGGAGAGATAGAAGGAGAATATTATTGTATTGGAGACTATCGAGTTAATGCAATAATAAGATAATACTATGCTGGCTTTTCCGGTTTTAAGGCTTCTAGGATAAATATTGTGTAATGTGTAAATCTGCTATCTTCTTCCTTTGATTATGTAATTACTACTTTTCTAGTTTTAGTTTATTTGGGCTCTTTATTTCTCTTGATTTGGTATTAGAGCTAGGTTTTAGCTTTGTTCGAGGAGTAAGGGTTTCAACCCTATTATAAATTAAGTCTTGAGTGGAAGTCATACGCGAAAGGATCTAGGCGAAGGAGAAATATGGGAAGCACACAGATAGAGATTGAGAAATTTAATAGACAAAATTTTAAGTTGTGGAAAATACAGATGGAGGATCTGTTGGTTGATAGAGATCAGTGGATTACGATGTTGGGAACAAATCCAACATCGATGATATATGAGGATTAGTTGAAAATATATAGAAAGGTAAGGGGATCTACCAGATTGTGCTTATCTAACTCGGTATTATTGAATGTATCTAGAAAGACCACAAAAAATCTATTATGGGAGAAGCTAAGAACATTATATCAGACAAAGTCATTGATAAATAAACTCTTTCTTCGAAAGAAGTTGTATTCGCTTTGGATGAATGATGGTGACTCTATGGCTAAACATCTGAATGCTTTTAATACTATGGTAAGTCAACTAACATCTATAGAAGTAAAAATGGATGAAGAGGGAAAATGTATTACTTTAATTTATTCATTACCTGATTCATGGGATAACCTTGTTATGGCTATCACCAATACTACATCTACATTGAAAGTAGAGGATATAGTGGGAACTTTACTGTCTGAGGAGATGAGAAAAAAATATTCAGAGGATTATCATCAAAAGGAAGCCTTGTTTGTGAGAGGTCATTCTCAAGAAAGAAGAAAAAATAAATCAGGAGAAAAGAAATCAAAATCTAGGGGTAAATCCGTTGCCCTAGAAAAGAGAAAATGTTGGAATTATGGTAAAGCAGGTCATTAAAAAGAGACTGTAGATCTAAAAAGGTTGATAATAATTGATCATATGATGAAGGAAATTCTACAAAAATGAATACCACAAATGAAGATTCAAGGGAATTATTCTTAGCTGTAGCATGCTCAAGTGAATGTGATGACTCATGGTTTATTGACTCAGGTGCTTCTTTTCATATGACTCCTCATAGGGAGGGGATCTGTAAATATGAATAGATAGATGGAAGTAAAGTCTTCTTGAGAGACAATTTGACATATAAAGGAATAGGTCGAGGAAGAGTCAAGCTGATGCTAAATGATGGAATAACCAAAGCCCTACCCGGTGTATTGCATATTTTAAGTTTGGCAAGGATTCTGATATCTGTGAGTAAGATGAATGATGTAGGTGTGAATGTGGTATTCAATAAGGATAGTTGCAATATGGTCCATGGATCCTTGGTATTGGAAAAATGATTGTATTATATGTGGATGACATGCTATTAATTAAGAACAGTAAGGAGATGATAAAGTTACTCAAATCTCAGTTATATTTTGAATTTGACAAGAAGGATTTGGGTGCTTCAAAATTTATTTTGGGTATGGAAATAATAAGGGATCATACAAATAAAAAGTTATTGTTAAATAAAAGGAAATATGTTGATTTGATATTAAAAAAGTTTAGAATGCAAGATTGTAAACCAGTATGTACTCCATATTTGGTTGGTCAAAAGTTATTTGTTGAACAATATCCCAAAATAAATGAGGAAATTGAAGAAATGCATCATGTTCCTTATGCTAGTGATGTGGGTAGTTTGATGTATGCAATGGTGTGTACTAGACATGATATTGCACATGCAGTGGGAGTAGTTAGCAAATATATGTCAAATCCAAGAAAGGAACATTGGACTACTATAAAAAGAATTTTCAGATACTTGTGTGGAACTATAGATTATGCTATTTGTTATGGAGGAAATATTGAAGGTAATAATATTGTAAATCTACAAGGGTTTGTGGATGTTGATTGGGCTAGATATCTTGACCAGAGAAGATCCATAGGTTCTTATGTGTTCAGGTTTTTTGGAGGGGCAGTAAGTTGGATGAGTAAAAAGTAATCAGTTGTTGCTTCATCCACTACAAAAGTTGAGTACATTTCAACAACTCATGTCCATAAAGAAGCAATGTGGCTACAAATGTTGTGTTCAAAAAATGGTATTAAAAATAATGTTGTGAGAATTAACAGTGACATTTAGAGTGCAATATTTTTGGGAAATAATTTTAGTTTTCATGATCGATAAAAACTGATTGATATAAAGTACCATTTTATGAGAGATATGGTTGAAGAGAATCGAGTGATATTGGAGAAAGTTAATACAAAGAAGAAAACTGTTGATTCGTTGCTCAAAAATTTTCTTGGTGTAAAATATCTATGGGTATGGTTACCTTTGATAGTTGATAATGGTAGTTGTTAGCCCCTATGGAATGTATTCAATAAGTTGGAGAATGTTGGAAATATGTTGAGTTGAATATTTTTCTTGTTATTCTAGTGGGTGTTAACACGAAAAGATATTGGATGTTGTGTACACAATTTTAAGGGTTTTAAGTTATTTGTAGACCCATATGGGCTTTTAGGGTTACTATATTTGAACCCTTGCTTTTTTTCCCATGATATTGTAAAATTCGTGCATGTTCCTTTGTTATATATATCACACTTGCATTAGGGTTTGAGGAGAGACAGAAGGATAATATTATTGTATTGGATATGATCAAGTTAATGCAATAATAAGATAATACTGTGCTGGTTTTATCGATTGAGTGTTTCTAGGATAAATATTGTGTAATGTGTAAATTTTCTATCTTCTTCCTTTGATTATGCAATTATTGCTTTTCTAGTTTTAGTTTATTAGGGCTCCTTATTTCTCTTCATTTGGTATCAGAGCTAGGTTTTAGATTTATTCGAGGTGTAAGGGTTTCAAACCTATGATAAATTAGTTCTTGAGTGAGATCCATACACGAAAGGATCCAAGCAAAGGAGAAATATGGGAAGCATGCGGATAGAGATTGAGAAATTTAATGGACATAATTTTGAGTTGTGGAAACTCAAGATGGAGGATCTGTTGGTTGATAGAGATCAATGGATTATGGTCTTGAGAATAAAACCAACATCGATGACAGATGAGGATTGGTTAAAAATCGATAGGAAGGCAAGGAGCTTTATCAGATTGTGCTTATCTGACTCGATATTGTTGAATGTATCTATAGAGACCACAACAAATCTGTTATGGGAGAAGTTGGAAATATTGTATCAAATAGGTAAAAAAACTCTTTCATAGAAAGAAGTTGTATTCACTTCGAATGAATGATGGTGACTGTGTGGCTGAACATATGAATGCTTTTAACACTATGGTAAGTCAACTATCCTATGTAGAAGTAAAAATTGATGAAGGAAAAATGTATTAGTTTACTTTTTTCATTACCTGATTCATGGGATAACCTTGTTAAGGCTCTCACCAATACTACATATACATTGAAAGTAGAGGATATAGTAGGAACTTTGTTGTCTAAGGAGATGAGATGAAAATATTTTGAGTATTATCATCAAAAGGAAGCCTTGTTTATGAGAGGTCATTCTCAAAAAAGAAGCAAAAAGAAATTAGGAGAAAATAAATAAAAATCTAGAGGTAAATCTATTGCCCTAGAAAAGAGGAAATGTTGGAATTATGGTAAAGCAGGGCATTAAAAAGAGACTGTAGATCCAAAGATATTGATAATAATCGATCATCTGATGAAGGAACTCCAACAAAAATGAATACCACAAATGAAGATTTAGGGGACTTATTCTTAGCTGCAACATGCTCAAGTGAATGAGATGACTTATGGTTGATTGACTCAAGTGCTTTTTTCATATGAACCCTCTTAGGGAGGGGTTCTATGAACATGAAAATATAGATGGAGGTAAAGTATTCTTGGAAGACAATTCAACATATAAAATAATAGGTTGAGGAAGAGTCAAGCTAATGCTAAAATATGGAAGAATTAAAACCCTTCCCCGTGTGTTGCATATTCTGGGTTTGGCAAGGAATCTGATATATGTGAGTAAGATGAATGATGTAGGTGTGAATGTGGTATTCAATAAGGATAGCTAAAATATGGTCCATGGATCCTTGGTGTTGGCAAGAGGAGTTCCCATAGAAACTTTGTTTAGACTTGAGGCTAGCACTACAAGTATTAATTGCAATAACTCTTTAGTTGTATAGGAAAATAATATAGTTGAAATAGTTTCGAGTATTCCTACAGTGAAGACAATGTTGTGGCATCAACACATGGGGCATATTGGTGAGAAAGGACTTCTAAAATTGAAAATAAAAGGTATGGTTGAAGGACTTTCTGATTGCCCATTAAATTTTGATTTTTGTGAGCACTGTGTTTTAAGGAAACAAACTAGAGTCAAGTTTCCAAGTAGTGCTACAAGGTCTGAAGGAATTCTACATCTAGTTCACAGTGATGCGTTTGGACTGGCAAAAGTACCATCACTAGGTAAATCTATATATTTTATTACATTTATAGATTACTTCTCTAGAAAGACATGGGTATATATTCTACGAAAAAAATTTGAGGTTTTTAAAAAAATTAAAGAGTTTAAGGCTCTTGTAGAAAATCAGATAGAGAAAAAGATAAAGGTTTTGAGAAGTGATAATGGTGGTGAGTATTTTTCTAATGAATTTGAGAAGTTTTGCAAGGACTATGGAATAGAAATGCAGAGAACAACTCCGTCTACTCCACAATAGAATGGGGTTGCAGAACGAATGAACAAGACGTTGATGGATAAGGCTAGAAGCATGCTAAGTGGTGGAGGGTTAGAAATGAAGTTCTGGGCAGAAGTTGTGTTAACATCTTGTTATCTCATCAATAGGTCTCCTACCTCAAATTTGGTGGACAAGACTCCACAGGAAGTATGGACTGGTAAGAAACCCTCTCTCAGAAATATAAAGGTTTTTGGTTGTGATGCTTATATGTATGTCCCAAAAGAGAAAAGGACTAAGCTAGACTATAAATATAAAAAATGCATATTTTTAGGTTATAGTACTAGTGTTAAAGGATATAAGTTATGGAACCCATAAACATAGAAGGTTGTTTATAGTAATAATATGATATTTAGAGAAACAAAAGGGGTTTTAAAACGGGAAATGCAACCAAGCAAAAAACCAAAAATAATGCAGGTAAAATTGGAATAGGAGGAAGAACTAGTGGTAGAACCTGAATTACAGAGAGTCTAAAGAGGAATATTTAGAGGAAGAAGGTGAAGAGGAAGCTGAAGATGCAAAACCTAGATCTCAAATTTTGAGGAGATCAAATCGAGAGAGAAGACTTCTAGATAGGTATAGTCCTTTAAATTTTTATTCTGTATTTAATTTATCAGTTACTAATGAAGAAACCAATACTGTAAAGGAGGCACTTCAGTCAAGTGAGAATAAGTCTTGGAAAAGGGCTATGGAAGAAGAAATGGAGTCCTTGGATAAAAATAAGACATGGGACTTGGTGAATTTACATCTTGGTAGAAAACTAGTTGGTTGTAAGTGGTTATTCAAGAAGAAGTACAATGTAGAAGGAAATTTGGAGAAGTAAAAGGCTCACTTGGTAGCAAAAGGATTTTCTCAGGTTGAGAGAATTGACTTTGATGAGATTTTTTCTCCTATGGCTAAACTAACTTCAATCAGATTTTTTTTGGCTATTTTTGTTGCTTTTGATTTTGAAATAGAACAGATGGATGTAAAGACAATTTTTCTACATGGTGAACTTGATGAAGATATATATATATATATATATATATATATATATATATATATATATATATATATATATATATATATATATATATATATATATATATATGTCATGACTAGAATGCTTTAAGCTAAAAGGTAAGGAGGACTTGGTATGCAATCTAAAGAAGTCTCTTTATGGTTTGAAGCAGTCTCCAAGGATGTGGAACCAAAAATTTGACAGGATTATATTGACACTTAGGCTTGGAAAAAACAAAGTAGATCCATGTGTATATTTCAAAAAGGAAGGTGAAAAGTATATTTTCATTGTATTGTATGTGGATGACATGCTGTTAATTGGTAACAATAAGGAGATGATAAAGTTACTCAAATCTCAGTTATATTTTGAATTTGACATGAAATATTTGGGTGCTGCAAAATTTATTTTGGGTATGGAAATAATAAGGTATCATGTAAATAGAAAGTTATTGTTAAATCAAAGGAAATATGTTATTACAGAAGTTTAGAATGCATGATTGTAAACTAGTATGTACTCCATATTTGGTTGGTCAAAAGTTATCTACTGAACAATGTCCCAAAATAGATCAATAAATTGAAGAAATGTATTTGTACTAACCCAAATTTTTTGCACCCTTACCTTCAGGCTATAGGATCCGTGCCCGAAAGGGGGATGCGAGAAGGATGGGACAATACCTCGGACTGAGAGGCCCTTTGAAGGTCACGCCTCTCGGGGGAGGGGTATAAGGGTGAATTTTTGATGGATGGTGGGGTTCACCAGGAAACTTTGAGTGGCGCTTTCCATGCCTAGGTTGAGAATGGGTTTGATGTGTTCATTTTATACTCAATCATTCATATTCCTAGGTTGGCCAAAATGAATCTAAGCTATTCTATATGAAAATGCCAATTTATATGAATACAGAAAGCATGAATGAATCCTAAATACAAGGAATATGTTAAATGAGAAAGAATGCACCTGATTTCGGATGTCTGATGAAGATTTTGAAGCTTGTAGGAGTCCAGATCATCCCGAATATGATAGGATCATCTACAATTGTACAGAATCATCCTAGATCATAAGCGATCATTTGAGATCAGACAAGATCATCGTCGATCTGACGAATTCGTCAAAAACCTACAATCATAGAAACAGACACCAAAAACCGAAAATGCAACTGCAAGAATAATGCAAAATGATAGAAATGAGAGTATAAATGCTTAACTGATAAATCTAGATAGCATATTAAAGGAAATGCATTGTTTTAATAACTTATTTTAACTTTATCATGCATTTATGCTAAATGAGGTGAACTCCAGGATGCAGAATGAAAATAATCAAGCTAATGCATAATAAAATAAGGAAGGAAGATGAGAAATGCAAACTCAGGGCTCTAATTGCCCCCAATATGAACTGTAGTCGATATCACCTCCAATCGTACGAGATCATCGCCGATCTACGACAAGATCATCCGAAATCATGTGGAATCGCCTGCGACGATCCGAGCTTCCTCCAGCTGAAGCACAGTGAAAACTTGCAATGAAAACTTAAAACTACGAGTGCAAACAATGGTAGATAGGACGTCTTAACACAACAAAGCTAAATGGCAGGGAAAATCAACCAAGGAGAGAGTTAGGAGGAGATCCAGGGGGATAAACTGAGAAAATCCCAGTTTATATAGGATTAGGGGGAGGTTAGGAGGTTGGGGATCATCCCAATCTGGGAGATCTCCAACGGAGGAATCTCCAATCGTGCAGACACGCTTCGCCCAAGTTGGAGAGGTTGTTGAAATAGAAGCTAATTATGAAAATTTGGTTTTGGGATGAAATCGTCTGGACGTTCTGTTCCAGACGAATTCGTCCGATATGGGATGATTTCGTCTGATCGGCGACGATATCGTCCAACGGTCAAAACAACTCCTAAAAATGGCATGAAAAATGGGGGGAGCGGTTAACGGGCGGTTTCGAGGTTAAAATTCAAATTTTTATCTTTTTACTAAGGGTTTAACTGTGCCAATTTTAGGGTGCTACATTTTGCCCCCTCTTTAGCGAATTTTCCAAAGAAAATGCGTTAAAGACGAGTTCTTTATGCTTTACGAGAAAGCAAAAATTTATTCCATTTTTTAGACGATGATTCTAGGTCGAATCGTATGACTGCTTACTATGGTGCCCCCTCCGTGTTTTTACCCAAATCGAACGTTTGAGGTACTTGTGGCCAATCAGAGCCATGCCATGATGCGACTGTGCGGAGACCCTAGCTTCGCCCTAGAGAAGGGTAGAGTGAACATAGATATATTGAGGCAGATGCCTGGGGCATCTCGATTGACTCAGGTTTTGGCAGGGGTAGTGGATGGCCTACTGCTATGCCACCAGAGCGGATGTAGGTTACCATGGCTCCTCTCAAATGTGGTCTGCGAAATGAGAGACCACGGCTACAAGTTTGCTTGGGGCAATTTCATACTATGCCGCTTGTATAGGATCCTATACGGGGTCGTATACAAGGGAGGTCGATGTCTAGTATTGACATCACTGCTACGGGTTTGGTGCTGGGAGCACATTGCGATGCGGAGGCCGGTAGGGCTTCCACTGACAGGGGTTGATCGGGAGAGACCCCGGGTTTTCTATTGGTGGCTCCAGAGAGGGTCACAATGATGGATAGATCTGTCGATGTCCCGGAGGTTGCTAGATGACCTCATCCTTGACTAGATCACCTAGAGGCCATGGAGAGAGCATCCAGGGTGGGGAGAGGATGAATAGGAGTTGGCTCGCATCAGGTGAGTCTTTTGGCTGAGGATGGAGTGGGGAGAGGTAGAGCTCCACCACTATGACCGAGTTTTGAGGTAGTTTGGTCTACAATAGGGGATCCCTTCTCTCAGAGACTACGAGTACTCCCGGACTATCCAGGATAATACTACACTGAGCGGGGCTCCAGATATGCAGCGATTCTGGAGTCAGGACGTTGACGATGCCCCCATTCAGCTAGTGGATGGGGATGATGTTGGGGTCACAAATGGGTATGATGCCTGGTATGTAGGAATCCACCCTCCTCGGATGACAAGGGCACAGGGTCCGATGCACGCTATGGTGCGATGGATGGGGAGGCGATGCCAAGCTACCATCGATGCAACGAGGAGTCACGGAGGGAGGGAGCAATGACGGTCTCCTCAGGAGAGACACCGGAGAGCACCATAGGCTCTAGAGAGACCACAGTAGCCAGAGAGGAGGGAGGAGGGACTCCCTTCTCAGTAGAGGGATAGGCCACCATCGCTCGATAAGGGCAAGGGTGTCAAGGTGGGGGAGAGCAGCGAGATGGCAACTCTCCGAGTGGAGAATTCCCGCCTCCGGGCTCAGGTGCAGACATTGCAGGATGAGGCTACATGACTCAGGGCTCAGAGCGGAGGGGTGAGCACTCGGGATCTGGCATGGGCTATTGCTCAGACCACATTCTACCAGGGATTGTACTATCATGTGGTTCCAGAGGGGCAGAGGATACCGCTGCCAGCTAGCATTGCGAAGCCGGTCATGATGGGGTCATCGAGGACATCCTCATGATCGATGTTGAGGACCCGAGACACAACACGAACCTCGATGGGGCCACCTCCTCCACCTTAGGGCGAGAGAGGAGATGAGGCTGAGAGCTCGAGGGCTTCTCGAGACTAGCTACTATTTGACTATAGACTGTATATTTTTGAGAGGATTGAGTATGCCAGGGTATAGATTGTGGCATACCAATCTAGTTTTGATATGATGTACATAATTTTGATATATATATATATATATATATATATATGATATTTTTGTGATATGACTTGTCCATATGTTTTATGATGCTTTAAATTTTGAATTGTTGATTGATTATTCATGTAATTATGTCGTTGGAAATAGTATAATTTTATGTCATGCTGTGAAATTTAAATGAAATAATCTGATGTAAACAAATTGGTTGTTGTGGTATGATTTGATGAAAAATAAAGGGACTTCTAACAATAATTTCAAAGGACATTATCGTTGTTATATGACCATTTCATGGAGTCGCCGCTCGCTAGGTCGTCAAGCTAATCCCAGTATAGAAATATTGCTAAAAGTAAAAGAGTGCTTAAGAGACTGTCTTAAGACTTTGTGTTGTGATGATGAAAAATGATGATGGTGATGATTTGTTTTCAGATTTTCATGAAAATATTATGCATGAAATATTAAAAAATATGATTTTTGCTAGGCATAAAATTCCTAAGTGTGATAAAATTTTGAACAATTCCTTAGGAATTATACCATCGTTGCAAAATTGAATGTTGACATAATGAAATGAAATAGAAAAAAGTGTTCGTTCTTTTTAAAGCACAATTGTGTAACATAATGATGTAAGCCATATGTTTTTATGAATTAAAATGAATGGGAAATAAGATTTAGAACAATGGTTTGCGCTAGGCATAGAATTATAGGTATAGACTTATACCATCATCGCGAAATCCAAAAATAATTTTATTGCATGATTGATTTTTGATTTTGAGATAAACAGAAAATATAAGATGAGGACTTGCGCTAGGCATAAAATTCCAGTTTAGTTTTTAGGAACTATACCATCGTTGCGGAAGTCGAAAGTATATATAAACGTGACTTTATTGCTAGATTTTTCATGTTTTGAAAAAATTTTGGATTTTGAAAAAAATGTATTTAATTGTTTTTACACTAAAAAGATGTTCTCAAATAAGAAGATGAAATTATTCCAAAATATTTGCATAAATATTTTAAATTATCTCAAAGACAAAATGTAGATTTATAAGGAACCCTCATGTGCATATGTGAGTTCATTGCCGATCTTGATTTATCATAATGATACAAAATATCTCAAATACAAATGTGTGTGCAATTGTATTGTTCATTTACCAATTTTGAGCAAGATAATTTGATACAAGTAATTTGAATTAACCAAATAAGTGTTCGTTGACCATGATTTATATGCATGTAACCGTACCAGACTACTATGTAAGTCGGGTCATCAAGAGCTAGCTGATCCATAAGTAGACATAGGTCTGTACAAAAGAAGGTCGCTAATGTGACAGACATATCACCACGCTAGGAGTTACCCAAGGCCAAGCGGGTTGGGCACAAACCACCTGTTATGGGGCTTACCTCACGGTTTTTGAATAATTGAGAATTCCAGGGATTCAAGCTCATTCACCCTTCTTTTCTTTTCAAGGGGTAGGGAAAGGGATTTATTGCATTTTGCTTTTTCTTTTCTCTTTCTCTTTTTTTTTTTTTTTGTATTTTTGCTTGGAACTGAGATAATGCTGAAATATTGTTGCGATGGTACAAAATGATATTTTTCTTTTTCTCATGATTTTTCTTGATTTTCTTTTTCTTCCTATACTAGGGATACTTGCTCGGATTGGCTGTAGAGCAAGGGATTTTTATTTTGGGCAGGGGTGAGCTTGTCCTTTTGTCAATTCTCAAAGATTCTAGACCATGTGCATGATAGGATAGCAGGGGAAACTTTTCGCTCAAGAAACCAATTTTACTATGTAGCATCATATTGAATTTGCAATGAAATCATTTTAATGTGAAGAGATATACTTGGTTCAAGTAAATAACAAGATCAATTCTCTATGCTCAAAACTTTATTTAATTCAACTGTGGACTTTGATATAAGAGAGATTAATAATCATACCAAATAAAATCAAGATATTTATTCATGTGAGTGTGAAAGTGCGGGATTCCAAATAAATGCTAATTTATCCAAAATAATTGAAAATATGACTGCAATACTTCAAGAATTGACAGGTGCAAAAATAGAAAATGTTTTTGAAGATTTTGATGATTTGTGATTTTTTATATTTTGGTTTTAATTTATGAATTGAAAGAATAAATAATATTACTTGTTTTTGAAATTTTTATATGAATTACTAAAATGAAACAATATGCAAAATAACAATATATACAATGATGAAATGACCAGATTTATGCATAATAGCATTTAAGATGCATAATGTTCATAGGTTCTTTAAGATATTTACCATCTAAGGTAGCTAATCTGTATGCTCCCGATCCAAATTTAGCAGTGATAATATATGGTCCAAGCCAGTTGGGCTCGAATTTACCTTTAAGATCTTTAGTTGCATTAGTATTTTTTTTATTTTCTTTTAAGACAAGGTCACCGATCTCAAAGGATCGATGATGAACTTTCTTGAGGTATGCTCGTTTAAGCTTGTTCGGTAGGCTCGAAGATGTTCCAAAGCATTGATGCGCTTCTCATCTAGGAGTTCCAGCTGACTAAATCTTCAAGCACGATATTCATCTCCTACTTCAGTATCTTGAAGTAGTAGAGCCAAAGAAGGAACTTCTAATTCAAAGGGAAAAACAGCTTCAACGCCATAAACCAAAACAAAAGGTGAAGTGCCCGTGGGAGTACGAACGCTAGTTCGATAAGCCCACAAAGCAGGATATAATTGAATGTGCCAATCTCGGCCAGATTTATTGACCAGTCTTTTGAGGATTTTAATTAATGTTTTATTAGATGCTTCTGCTTGGCCATTACCCTGAGGATAATAGGGAGTGGACCAACGATGTTGAATTTTATATTTTTGACATAGTTTCTTTACATCTTTATTTTTGAAACAAGTTCCATTATCCGAGATGAGATTTGCAGGAATTCCGAACCTACAAATAATTTGATTAAAAATAAATTTGGAAACTTGGGTTCCAGTGCAAGAAGCTAAGGGCATAGCTTCAACCCACTTCGTGAAATACTCGATGGTGGTTATGATGAATTTGTGTCCATCAGATGACACAGGATTGATTTTTCCAATAATGTCTAAGCCCCATTTTGAAAAGGGCCAAGGAGATGAAATAGCCTGCAGTTCTTGTGCAGGTGCATGGACAAGGTCAGCATGTTTCTGGCACTTGTCACAATGGTGCACGTAATCATGTGCATCATTCTCCATGGTAGGCCAAAAATATCCTATCCTAAGGAGCTTCTTAGCAATGGCGCTACCACTAAAGTGTCCCCCACAAGATCCATCGTGGGCTTCACTTAAAGCTGATCTAGATTCTTCTAGATTCAAACATCTCAGTAGGATACCTTCAAAATATCTCCTATATAATGTATTGCCAATTATTACGAAGCGACTTGCTCGTCTACGTAATAACCGGCATTGGTTTCTATTAAAACCTTCAGGGAAGGTCCCATTTTGAAGAAAATTGAATATATCAGTGTACCAAAGTTTAGGAGTAGTTTCGTTGATTAGAAACACATCCAAAGGTTCTAAGCATGATTTATTTGAAGCGGGTTCCTGGAGTCGATGAATAATGATAGTAGCATATTCGTCATCTAACTCCAAGGGTAAAAGAGATGCAACTACAGCCATAGCGTCAGCCGCACGATTATTAGTTCTAGGAATAGCTTCCAAGGTAACTTGATCAAATAAAGATATTAATTGTAATACATATGTTTTATATGGATGCAATTTATCATCTATGGTCCGATAAACATCATTAATTTGATTTATAACAAGTTGAGAATCACTCAAAAACTAATAGATTTTTAATTTTTAGTGCCAAGGCAGCTCGTAAGCCAAGGATTAGAGCTTCATATTCAACAGTATTATTAGTACAAGCAAACGTTAATTTAAAGGACAGAGGTATAAGATGTTTCTATGGAGATATTAGAATAATACCTGCACCAGCCCCACTCATGCATCGGGCTCCGTCAAAGTATAGGGACCATTGCTCTGGATGGTCTGCCTCTAGTTTAAGGCATTCGTCAGGAAACTCAATGATGAGGGGATGGGTAGACTCTAAGGGTGCAACAACTAATTGATCTGCTATGATTTGACCCTTAACAGACTTCTATCCTATAAACGTGAGTTCAAACTCGCTTAGAGCAAGAACCCACTTTGTTGTGCGACCAGATAAATAAGGTCGACTCATGAGATACCGCAAAGGATCGGATTTAGCAATAACATACATTTTTTGATTGAGCATATAATGGCATAGTTTTTGTGTAGAAAATACGAACTGCTAGACATAACTTTTCTAATGCTGTGTAGTGGGTTTCATAACTGATTAATGTTTTGCTGATATAATAATTAGCACGTTCTCTTTTCTCATCATCCAATTGAGCTAACATAGCTCCTAAGGCAAAATCTGAAGCAAAAATATACAAGATAAATGGGCGATCAGGTCTAGGTGGCGAAAGCACAGGTGGGTTAAGAAGATATTGTTTGAGGAGTTCAAATGCTTCCTGACATTCGTTGTCCCAATGGAAAGAGACATCCTTCTTAAGAAGCTTAAGAAAGGGTCCGGTTTTATCCGCCAGCTTATCGATGAAGCGACGGATAGCTTGAAGCTTACCTTGTAAACTCCGTAATTTAGATATATTTGTGGGCGCGGGCATATCAGTGATAGCCGCAATCTTGAGAGGGTCAATTTTGATGCCACGTAAAGAAACTATAACCCCCAATAATTTATCGGACTTAACTCCGAATATACATTTGGCTGGATTCAATCGGATAAGATATTCCCTTAACCGATCAAATACTTTTCTCAAGTCATCTAAATGGTCATCTTCATTAATAGAACGAGCTATAATGTCATCTACATAATCATGTAGTATATCATGCATCATATCATGAAAGATATAAGTCATGGCTCGTTGATATGTTGCACCCGCATTCTTCAAACCAAATGGCATCACTTTCCAACAAAAGGTCCCCCAAGGGGTAATAAAGGTTGTTTTAGCCTGATCTTCAGGAGCTATCCTGATCTGATTATAACCAAAAAATCCATCCATTAAGGATATCATTCCACTCCCAACAGTAAAATCAATGATCTGATCCATATTGGGAAGAGGAAAATCGTCTTTAGGGCATGCAACATTAATATCTCTAAAGTCTGTGCAAACCCTAACTTTGGTAGCTTCTTTCTTAGTTACTGGAACTACATTCGAGATCCATTCAGCATAATCAATGGCTTGTATAAAAATAACATTCAGGAGTTTTTCTAACTCCCCTTTGACTAGTAAGGCCACTTTAGGATGCATTTTTCTAAGTTTCTGTTTAACAGGTTTAGCATCCGGATGGACTACTAGGTGATGCATAACTACGGAAGGGTCTAAACTCGGCATATCTTCATATGTCCAAGCAAAGACATCTTCATATTCTTTAAGAAATGCAATGTATTTATCCTATTTTTCTTGACTCAATTCTGATCCAATGTTGATTATGTGAGGGTTATCCTCGGTTCCAATGTTAATTTTTATGACATTTTCTACTTCCATGTGTAGATCTTTCTCAAAATTAGGTGGGGCGGGTGAAACGCCCAATTCTTGTAATTCTGCCAAGGTTAGCTTGGATAATTCGTCTTGAGGAGTCGTGGCCTCAAGCTGGGCTATACTAGGTATAGAGCCATCAAAATAAAATTCATTATGTAATAATTCCTCAACGGAGACATCATGGAAGATATCTCCCTCCAACTCATCGTCGGATTCAACGATCATCTCAGGGTAAGCTACAGATAGCATATTACATGTAAATAGCTTATTCGTTAAACGCAAAGCATCGTGCTCATCCAAATAATCTTGATAACATATGAGATGGTCATCATCCTCAAATGGGAAGGGCTGACCCTTACTAGGAAATAGGCCCACACCACATCGGGCGGGCCACGGTTCTACCTCAAAAGGTTCTTTCATACCATTTTGGAAAGGTCCTAAACCTTTCCCTTTATATCCCAATTTAAGCATTATAGATTTGGCTTTAATATACTCATTAGTAAAATAACATCGAGCATATCCATCATAATGAGTCTTGATGTTTTTGGGTATTCTACCCTAGTCATATCCCTTATAAATAAAAGCACAACTCCCGACTTGGTAAATACTTCCCATAGGCTGTGGGAGGCCCAAGGTACGAGGAGATGGTGGCAAATTATTTAAAATAAGGGAATCTTGCATAGAAGCATTCATTTTCTCTGATATAAGAATTTTAGATAAATCGGGTAAGAGCTCGTCAGTAAGAGCATAAGAGGTAGAAGGAATATTTCCTACATATTTTGATGCGGAAACCATGCCTTTGGTGGATGTAGATTTTGTAGAGATGTCGATGGATGGGCCTATTATAGGTATAGAAGTTATAGGAGTAGAACAAGAGGCATCGGTTGTGGGATTAGGATCTTTCTGAGGTCCTAATGTGGTTTGTTCAGAGGATGGTTGAGTTGTATGTAGGGGTGGAACTGATGGAGAAGAAGTAGATGACGTTGTGGGTGTGTGTTTCGCACGTTTAGATGGGTAATGAGAATTAGGATGTGTGGATGATAGAGCAGGGAAAAATTGAACTCCAACAAGTTCTGCCAAAGCACACATATCAAAGGGTCTAGGATCACCATGAATGGTAACCAACTGATTCTTAAATTCGAATTTAACACATTGATGTAAAGTTGAGGGAATGGCTCGCATCACGATGATCCAAGGGTGACCCAAGAGTATATTGTACGATGCAGGGCAATGTACAATAAACACGGTCGTATCCAAGGTTCTCGGACCAACCTGCAATGGGATGGTAATAACTCCACACGTTTCTTGTGTTTCGTCATTGAAGGCTTTTATGATCATATCAGTTCTTTTCATTTCATCACTTCTAAACCCAAATCTTTGGTAGAAGTCAAAAGTGTAGATATTTAAAGATGAACCATTATCAATCAAGACTCGTTTAACTGCTACATCTCCAATTAAAGCAGTAATATATAGGGGGTTATCTTTATGTAAACTATGTTGAGGTATGTCTCTATCTCGAAAGTCGATACAATCAACTTCACGAGTTATTATAGTATTGGCCATGTCTTGAGGGTGAATGTCTTGTGGTACCATCATCTGGCTTAATGTGAGCATTAATTCATCTCTATGTGTAGGAGAAGATCTTAAAAGGTCCAAGAGAGAAATTCTAGCTGTAATATTGGATAATTGTTCATTAATATTATAAGGAGGTTTAGGTTGAACATTAGGTGCATGATTCCCTTTATTAGGAACCTTCAAAACAAATGGAGTTGATCCACCATTCTGAATTTGATCTTGTTGAGAATTTTGAGCCTGTTGTCTAGTAACAGCTCCGATGGTACCCACAATATTATTCTGTGGATGATGAATGGGTCTTGGTCTAGCATTTATGGCTTGCTCATTAGAAAGTAATTGGTGAGAGGATGGTCTAGTAGTGACTCTTCTTGGAAATGGTTCTTCTGGAACCATATGACTTGTGATAGGGTGAATAGTATCCGATTCATCTTTAGAGCTATTCGATTGATTTGATGTGATTTCCATATCACTCTCAGTCTCATATTCTGTATCACTAAGATCAGATATCTGCATATTATATAGAGGCCTGGTTGTAACCATGGATAAAGTTGTGTCAAAGGTTTCCAGATCATGAACAGGTAAATGTCCACTAATAGTTCCTACATATCGGGCAGGAGGAGGAACATTATGATGTTCAATTTGATTAGCCACTTCCTTGCCATGTTTTGGTAAAGGATGTTGAAATATGTCCAATGATTGATTGGCATTCTGATTCTGGTTTTGGGGGATGTTCTTTTGAGCATTATTAGGAGGATTTTGCTTAGGTTGAAAGGCTTGCACCTCCATCTCATTGTTATCGATCAAGTCCTGTATTTTATGTTTTAATATTTTACAAGAATTGGTAGTGTGTCCAGGTCCTCTATGGAAGTCACAATGTAAATCTGCTCTGTATCCGGGTATAGTTGGATCAGGTTCCCAGATATTTGGTAATTGAATCAAGCCTCATTCTAATAATTGCGGGAGAATAGTTGATAAAGGTTGATTTAACCTAGTAAATTCTCGAGGAGGTTTATCGGGAGGTTTTAGTATAAACTTCTCTGTTGTCTTCGCAGCATTAACAGTAGCAATATTTCTACTATCAGTGACTCCATCACCCACAACTTGTTTATTTTTATATTGATTTCTGGATGTTTTCTCATCGTCTTTCTTTTTAAGCTGACCTCTCCTAATGAGAGCATCTTCCACTCATCTGGCTAAGTCTATAGCCTGATCGAAGGTGGTCAAGGTAGCAATTGATAACTCGTAGGATAGTTGGTCTTGTAAATTATTAATAAAGATGTCCAACATCTCCCTATAAGGTAACACAAAGTGCAATTTTCCTATCAACTGTCTCCACCTAGCTAGGAAATCAGCAAAACATTCATCTTTGTCTTGTTTTAAGTTGTACAAGTCTTTAATGGTCACATGCCTTTCGATGTAGGCACTAAATTGATGAACAAAAGACTCGGCTGTTTCTTCGAAATTCCTCAAAGAATTAGTGGGTAATTGATAATACCACTCTAATGCCATTCCTCCTAAAATTTTTGGGAACATTTTTAGCAATAATAAGTCATCATGTGATATATCATGACATGCTATCCTAAACATACGAAGATGCTCTATGGGATCTTCGGTTCCTTTATATATGGGCAGGACAGGCATAGGAAAATGTTTAGGATATGGCTGTGCTACGACTATAGGATCTAAAGGCTGACTACACATCTCTCGATAATTGTACGAGGGACGGTAGGGATCTATCTGGTCCATGCGGGAAACTAACTGTTTCACCACGGCTTCAAGATTGCTAGTTTGTCCACCATATTGGTTCGGTGGGACATAGGCATGGGATTTATGGGTGTATGATGGTGTAACATAAGGATTAGATGCTATATTGCTATTATGCAAAGTGTTGGTAGGAAGAGTATTATGAAGAGGATTTGTAGTAGTATTATGTTGTATCCCAGATTGTTGGTAATTGGTGTTTGGTTTTGTTTTGGGTTTTTGCTGATTTGAAGTATGTTGATCAATAGCTTGGCAAAATAGAGCAGTAAATGATGGTTTATTTTGTGCGGGAATAACCCTAGGCTTGCTAACAGGCACTTTAGATGGTTGGGTAACTTGTTGTTGTTGCATGTTCTGGATCATAACTACCATATCCAAATTGGATGGTCCAGCTTGATCACTCTCTTGTTCAATAAAGGACAAGGGATTAGTGCGTGTGTGAAATACGTCTTCAAGAGTTGCTTGAGTGTCACTAATTCGATCCTTGTCCATATGGACTGCTCTATTAAAAACACCGATATTTGTATTAATGAACTTCCAAAATTGTTCCATGTTTTCAAAAGTGATAGCTCCTCCTGGAGACATTTTAGGGGATGAGGATCCTTCCTCTCTATTAGTTTCTTCTTGTTCATTTGCTACAACAAGCTCTTCTTCTTGTTGGTCTAGGATTTCTTCTTCCTGAACTTGGTCCTCAGGAGGGACATTTTGGTCAATTAATGGTCTTCCTAACCAATATTCTTCTTCTTCGATTTGTTTTCCATTCCTAAGTCTAGGCATTGTGCTACACTTAGGTTTTAGCAAATATATATACTTGTATATATATATGCGATAGGGTTGAGAGGTATATATTTTAACTATATACCTACTATAATACTTAAAAGGGAAATGTTTTTGTTTTTTTGTTTATATGTTTTTTTTTTTGTATTATTATTTCACAAGTATAAAAATAACAAACAACATGCTAGTTGCAAGAAATAACAATAATAAAAAGAATAACTTAGTTTTCTATAAATAGTTTATGGATATCGTTGATAGGATCAAGTTCATCAAGAGTCATGAAATGCTCCTCTTCAAATTGGAATTGGTTTTTCAAGAATTTGACAAAGTGTGCTATAGTAATATGATCTGTTTCGGACTCTGACCTGTAGAAATAAAGTTCATGGCAATACTCTCGATATAACACAGCTCTAGGAACTCTATTCCATCTCTTTCTATCCGTAAGAATGACTTCTTGATCCTCTATACGAGATAGAAACTTATGTACTACAACTGCGTTCTCAAGGTATTCCTCAAAGGTGTACAATTTTGAAGACACAAGTGCTCTTTTATCTGCTAACCACCTATGGCAAGCTCTTTGAAGTTCATGATACAAGGTTACCTGATCAGGATCCAGGATTCTATCTAGGACAAACCTCTTAATTTGCCTAAGTTCTGTAGATCTGGATTCAATGATACCCAATCTCCTATCAAGTTCGTCCCACAAAGGTTGGACTCTATTTGTTTGAGGTACTCTAAGCATAGACGTAATCTCTATGGCTATTAATTGATTTTCAACATTTATGGTGACAACTCGTCTTTTATTATAATCTACCATCTAAGTCTGATATGCAATTTTAACAATTTTCTAATGATTCTAGATGTTCTTAATAATGCATTTATATTTTTATTTATATATATATATTTTTTGTTTTCAAAAGGCTTTTAGTTTCACGTCGGGTTCACCAAAATGTACTGACCCAAATTTTTCGCACCCTTACCTTCAGGCTATAGGATCCATGCCCGAAAGGGGGATGCGAGAAGGATGGGACAATACCTCGGATTGAGAGGCCCTTTGAAGGTCGCGCCTCTCGGGGGAGGGGTATAAGGGTGAATTTTTGATGGATGGTGGGGTTCACCAGGAAACTTTGAGTGGTAGTTTCCACGCCTAGGTTGAGAATGGGTTTGATGTGTTCATTTTATACTCAATCATTCATATTCCTAGGTTGGCCAAAATGAATCTAAGCTATTCTATATGAAGATGCCAATTTATATGAATACAAAAAGCATGAATGAATCCTAAATACAAGGAATATATTAAATGAGAAAGAATGCACCTGATTTCGGATGTCTGATGAAGATTCTGAAGCTTGTAGGAGTCCAGATCATCCCGAATATGATAGGATCATCTGCAATTGTATAGAATCATCCCAGATCATAGGCGATCATCTGAGATCAGACAAGATCATCGTCGATCTGATGAATTCATCAAAAACCTGCAATCACAGAAACAGACACCAAAAACCAAAAATGCAATTGCAAGAATAATGCAAAATGATAGAAATGAGAGTATAAATGCTTAACTGATAAATCTAGATAGCAGATTAAAGGAAATGCATTGTTTTAATAACTTATTTTAACTTTATCATGCATTTATGCTAAATGAGGTGAACTCCAGGATGCAGAATGAAAATAATCAAGCTAATGCATAATAAAATGAGGAAGGAAGATGAGAAATGCAAACTCAGGGCTCTGATTGCCCCCAATCTGAACTATAGTCGAGATCACCTCCAATCATACGAGATCATCGTCGATCTACGACAGGATCATCCAAAATCATGTGGAATCACCTGCGATGATCCGAGCTTCCTCCAGCTAAAGCATAGTGAAAACCTGTAATGAAAACTTAAAACTACGAGTGCAAACAATGGTAGATAGGACGTCTTAACATAGCAAAGCTAAATGGCAGGGAAAATCAACCAGGGAGAGAGTCAGGAGGAGAGCCAGGGGGATAAACTGAGAAAATCCCAGTTTATATAGAATTAGGGGGAGGTTAGGAGGTTGGGGATCATCCCAATCTGGGAGATCTCCAATGGAGGAATCTCCAACTACGCAGACATGCTTCTCCCAAGTGTTGGAGGGGTTGTTGAAACAGAAGCTAATTATGAAAATTTGGTTTTGGGACGAAATCGTCTGGACGTTCTATTCTAGACGAATTCGTCCGATCTGGGACGATTTCGTCTGATCGACGATGATATCGTCCAACGGTCAAAACAACTCCTAAAAATGGCATGAAAAATGGGGGGAGCGGTTAACGGGTGGTTTCGGGGTTAAAATTCAAATTTTTATCTTTTTACTAAGGGTTTAACTGCGCCAATTTTAGGGTGCTACAGATATCATGTTCCTTATGCTAGTGCTATGGGTAGTTTGATGTATGCAATGGTATGTAATAGACTTGATATTGCACATGCAATGGGAGTAGTTAGTAGATATATGTCAAATCTAGGAAATGAACATTGGACTGTTGTAAACATAATCTTCAGATAGTTGCATGGAACTACAGATTATGCTATCTATTATGGAGGAAATATTGAAGGTAATAATATTGTAAATCTACAAGGATTTGTGGATTTTTATTGGGCTAGATATCTTGACAAGAGAAGATCCATAGGTGCTTATGTGTTTAGGTTGTTTGGAGGGGCAGTAATTTGGATGAGTAAAAAACAACTAGTTGTTGCTTTATCCACTATAGAAGCAAAGTACATTGTAGTAACTCATGCTAGTAAAGAAGTAGTGTGGCTACAAAGTTTTTTTTCAATAGTTGGTATTAAATAGAAGGTTGTGAGAATTAACAGTGATAGTGAGAGTGCAATATTTTTGGCAAATAATCTTGGTTTTCATGATCGATCAAAACATATTGAATAAAATACCATTTTGTGAGAGATATGGTTGAAGAGAACCGAGTGATATTGGAGAAAGTTGATACAGAGAAGAATACTATTTATTTTTTAACAAAGGTTGTACCTGCTCAAAAATTTTCATGGTGTAGAATATCTATGGGCATGGTTGCCCTTGATAGTTGATAATGGTAGTTTTTAGCCCCTATGGAAAGTATTCAACAAGTGGGAGAATGTTGGAAATATGTTGAATATTTTCCATGTTATTCTAGTGGGGGTTAACAATAAAAGGTACTGGATGTTTTGTATAAAATTTTTAGGGTTTTAAGTTATTTTAAGACCCATATGGGCTTTTAGGGTTACTATATTTGAACCCTTACTTTTTTGCCCATGATATTGTAAAATCCGTGCATGTGCCTTTGTTATATATATCACACTTACATTAGGGTTTGAGGAGAGATAAAATGAGAATATTATTGTATTGGAGATGATAAAGTTAATGCAATAATAAGATAATATTGTGCTGGTTTTTCCGGTTTAGGGTTTCGAGAATAAATATTGTGTAATGTGTAAATTTTCTATCTTCTTCCTTTGATTATGCAATTACTCCTTTTCTAGTTTTAGTTTATTGGGGCTCTTTATTTCTCTTAATTTAGTATTAGAGCTAGGTTTTATCTTTGTTCGAGGAGTAAGGGTTTCAACCTTGTGATAAATTAATTCTTGAGTGGGAGCCATACGCGAAAGGATCTAGGCAAAGGAGAAATATGGGAAGCACACAAATAGAGATTGAGAAATTTAATGGATAAAATTTTGAGTTGTGGAAACTCAATATGGAGGATCTATTGGTTGATAGAGATCAATGGATTACGGTCTCGAGAACATAACAAACATCAATGATAGATGAGGATTGGATACAAATCGATAGGAAGGTAAGGAGTTATATCAGATTGTGCTTATTTGACTCAATATTTTTGAATGTATCAACAGAGACCACAACAAATCTATTATGGGAGAAGCTAAGAAAATTATATCAGACAAAGTCATTGATAAATAAACTCTTTCTTCGAAAGAAGTTGTATTAGCTTTAGATGAATGATGGTGACTCTGTGGCTAAACATTTGAATGCTTTTAATACTATGGTAATTCAACCAACCTCTATAGAAGTAAAAATGGATGAAGAGGAAAAATGTATTACTTTACTTTGTTCATTACCTGATTCATGGGATAACCTTGTTATGGTTATCACCAATACTACATCTACATTGAAAGTAGAGGATATAGTAGGAAATTTGTTGTCTGAGGAGATGAGACAAAAATATTCTAAGGATTATTATCAAAAGGAAGCCTTGTTTATGAGAGGTCGTTCTCAAGAAAGAAGAAAAAAGAAATCAGGAGAAAATAAATCAAAATCTAGGGGTAAATCTATTTTCCTAGAAAAGAGAAAATGTTGGAATTGTGGTAAAGCAGGGCATTAAAAAGAGATTGTAGATCTAAAAAGGTTGATAATAATCGATCATATGATGAAGGAAATTCTACAGAAATGAAGACCAAAAATGAAGATTCAGGGGATTTATTATTAGCTATAGCATGCTCAAGTGAATGTGATGACTCATGGTTTATTGAGTTAGGTGCTTATTTTTATATGACGCCTCATAGGGAGGGGATCTGTGAATATGAATAGATAGATGGAGGTAAAGTCTTCTTGGGAGAAAATTTGACATATAAAATAATAGGTCGAGGAAGAGTCAAGCTGATGCTAAATGATGGAATAATTAAAGCCCTACCCGGTGTATTGCATATTTCAAGTTTGGCAAGGAATTTGATATCTGTGATTAAGATGAATGATGTAGGTGTGAATGTGGTATTCAATAAGGATAGCTGCAATATGGTGCATGGATCCTTGGTGTTGGCAAGAGGATTGTATTATATGTGGATGACATGCTATTAATTGATAACAATAAGGAGATGATAAAGTTACTCAAATCTCAGTTATATTTTGAATTTGACATGAAGGATTTGGGTGCTACAAAATTTACTTTGGGTATGGAAATAATAAGGGATCGTACAAATAGAAATTTATTTTTAAATAAAAGGAAATACGTTGATTTGATATTACAAAAGTTTAGAATGCAATATTGTAAACCAGTATGTACTCCATATTTGGTTGGTCAAAAGTTATTTGTTGAACAATGTCCCAAAATAAATGAGGAAATTGAAGAAATGCATCAAGTTCCTTATGCTAGTGATGTGGGTAGTTTGATGTATGCAATGGTGTGTACTAGACCTGATATTGCACATGCAGTGGGAGTAGTTAGCAGATATATGTCAAATCCAAGAAAGGAACATTGGACTACTATAAAAAGAATTTTCAGATACTTGTGTGGAACTATAGATTATGCTATCTATTATGGAGGAAATTTTGAAGGTAATAATATTGTAAATCTACAAGGGTTTGTGTATGTTGATTGGGCTAGAGATATTGACAAGAGAAGATCCATAGGTGCTTATGTGTTCATGTTTTTTGGAGGGGTAGTAAGTTGGATGAGTAAAAAGTAATAAGTTGTTGCTTCATCCACTACAAAAGTTGAGTACATTTCAACAACTCATGTCCATAAAGAAGCAATGTGGCTACAAAGGTTGTGTTCAATAAATGGTATTAAACAAAAGGTTGTGATAATTAACAGTGACATTCAGAGTGCAATATTTTTGGAAAATAATCTTAGTTTTCATGATCGATAAAAACTGATTGATATAAAGTACCATTTTATGAGAGATATGGTTGAAGAGAATCGAGTGATATTGGAGAAAGTTAATACAAAGAAGAATATTGTTGATTCGTTGCTCAAAAATTTTCTCGGTGTAAAATATCTATGGTTATGGTTTCCCTTGATAGTTGATAATGGTAGTTGTTAGTCCCTATGGAATGTATTCAATAAGTGGGAGAATGTTGGAAATATGTTGAATATTTTTCTTGTTATTCTAGTGGGGGTTAACACTAAAAGGTATTGGATGTTGTGTACAAAATTTTAAGGGTTTTAAGTTATTTGTAGACCCATATGGGCTTTTAGGGTTACTATATTTGAACCCTTGCTTTTTTGCCCATGATATTGTAAAATCCGTGCATGTGCCTTTGTTATATATATCATACTTGCATTAGGGTTTGAGGAGAGACAGAAGGAGAATATTATTGTATTGGATACGATCAAGTTAATGCAATAATAAGATAATACTATGCTAGTTTTCCCTATTGAGTGTTTCCAGGATAAATATTGTGTAATGTGTAAATTTTCTATCTTCTTCCTTTGATTCTGCAATTACTGTTTTTCTAGTTTTAGTTTATTGGGGCTCCTTATTTCTCTTCATTTGGTATTAGAGCTAGGTTTTAGCTTTATTCGAGGAGTAAGGGTTTCAAACCTATGATAAATTAATTCTTGAGTGAGAGCCATACGCGAAAGGATCCAAGCAAAGGAGAAATATGGGAAGCATGCAGATAGAGATTGAGAAATTTAATGGACATAATTTTGAGTTGTGGAAACTCAAGATGGAGGATCTGTTGGTTGATAGAGATCAGTGGATTATGGTCTCGAGAATAAAACCAACATCGATGATAGATGAGGATTGGTTAAAAATTGATAGGAAGGCAAGGAGCTTTATCAGATTGTGCTTATGTAACTTGATATTGTCGAATGTATCTACAAAGACCACAACAAATTTGTTATGGGAGAAGTTGGAAATATTGTATCAGATAAAGTTACTGGTAAAAAAACTTTCATAGAAAGAAGTTGTATTCACTTCGGATGAATGATGGTGACTTTGTGGCTGAACATCTGAATGCTTTTAACACTATGGTAAGTCAACTAACCTCTGTAGAAGTAAAAATGGATGAAAAGAAAAAGTGTATTAGTTTACTTTGTTCATTACCTGATTCATGGGATAACTTTGTTAAGGCTCTCACAAATACTACATATACATTGAAAGTAGAGGATATAGTAGGAAATTTATTGTCTGAGGAGATGAGACGAAAATATTTTGAGGATTATCATCAAAAGGAAACCTTGTTTATGAGAGGTAATTCTCAAAAAAGAAGCAAAAAGAAATTAGGAGAAAAGAAATAAAATCTAGGGGTAAATATATTGCCCTAGAAAAGAGGAAATGTTGGAATTATGGTAAAGCAGGGCATTAAAAAGAGACTATAGATCCAAAATTATTGATAATAATCGATCATACGATGAAGGAACTCCTACAGAAATGAAGACCACAAATGAAGATTTAGGGGACTTATTCTTAGCTGCAGCATGCTCAAGTGAATGCGATGACTCATGGTTGATTGACTCAAGTGCTTCTTTTCATATGAACCCTCTTAGGGAGGGGTTCTATGAATATGAAAAGATAGATGGAGGTAAATTATTCTTGGAAGATAATTCGACATATAAAATAATAAGTTGAGGAAGAGTCAAGGTAATGCTAAAATATGGAAGAATTAAAACCTTTCTCGGTGTGTTGCATATTCTAGGTTTGGCAAGGAATCTGATATATGTGAGTAAGATGAATGATGTAGGTGTGAATGCGATATTCAATAAGGATAGTTGAAAGATGGTCCATGGATCCTTGGTGTTGGCAAGAGGAGTTCCCATAGAAACTTTGTTTAGACTTGAGGCTAGCACTACAAGTATTAATTGCAATAACTCTTTAGTTGTATAGGAAAATAATATAGTTGAAATGATTTCGAGTATTCCTACAGTGAAGAAAATGTTGTGGCATCAACGCATGGGGTATATTGGTGAGAAAGGACTTTGAACATTGAAAATAAAAGGTATGGCTGAAGGAATTTATGATTGCCCATTAAATTTTAATTTTTGTGAGCACTGTGTTTTCAGGAAACAAACTAGAGTTATATTTCTAAGTAGTGCTACAAGGTCTGAAGGAATTCTACATATAGTTCACAGTGATGTGTTTGGACCAGAAAATTTACCATCATTAGGTAAATCTATCTATTTTGTTACATTTATAGATAACTTCTCAAGACAGACATGGGTATATTTTATACAATACAAATATGAGGTTTTTAATAAATTTAAAGAGTTTAATGCTCTTGTAGAAAATTAGATAGAGAAAAAGATAAAGGTTTTGAGAAGTGATAATGGTGGTGAGTATTGCTCTAATGAATTTGAGCAGTTTTGCAAGGAATGTGGAATAGAAAGGTAGAGAACAACTATGCATACTCCAGAATAGAATGGGGTTGCAGAACATATGAACAAGACATTGATGGAAAAGGCTAGAAGTATGCTAAGTGGTGTAGGGTTAGAAATGAAGTTCTGGGCAGAAGTTGTGTTAACATATTGTTATCTCATCAATAGATATCCTACCTTAGATTTGGTGGACAAAACTCCACAGGAAGTATGGACTGGTAAGAAACCCTCTCTTAGACATATAAGGGTTTTTTGTTGTGATGCTTATATGTATGTCCCAAAAGAGAAAAGGACTAAGCTAGACTATAAATCTAAAAAATGCATATTTGTAGGTTATAGTACTAGTGTTAAAGGATATAAGTTATAGAACCCATAAACATAGAGGGTTCTTTACAGTCATAAGATGATCTTTAGAGAAACAAAAGGAGTTTTAAAATAGGAAATGTAACCAAGCAAAGAACTAGAAATAATGCAGGTAAAATTGGAAAAGGAGGAAGAACCAGTGGTAGAACCTGAATTACAAAGAGTCTAAAGAGGAATATTCAGAGGAAGAAGGTGAAGAGGAAGCTGAAGATGCAAAACCTAGATCTCAAATTTTGAGGAGATCAAATAAAGAGAGAAGACTTCTAGATAGGTATAGTCCTTAAAATTTTTATTCTGTATTTAATTTATCAGTTACTAATGAAGAAACCAAGACTGTAAAGGAGGCACTTCAGTCAAGTGAGAATAAGTCTTGGAAAAGGGCTATGGAAGAATAAATGGAGTCCTTGGATAAAAATAAGACATGGGACTTGGTGAATTTACATCTTCATAGAAAACAGGTTGGTTGTAAGTGGTTATTCAAGAAGAAGTACAATGTAGAAGGAAATTTGGAGAAGTACAAGACTTGCTTGGTAGCAAAAGGATTTTATCAGGTTGAGAGAATTGACTTTGGTTATATTTTTACTCCTGTGGCTAAACTAACTTCAATCAGATTTTTGTTGGTTATTTCTACTGCTTTTGATTTTGAAATAGAAAAAATGGATGTAAAGACAACTTTTCTACATGGTGAACTTGATGAAGTATATATATATATATATATATATATATATATATATATATATATATATATATATATATATATATATATATATATATATATATATATATATATATATATATATATATGTCACAACTAGAATGCTTTAATGTAAAAGGTAAGGAGGACTTGGTATGCAATCTAAAGAAGTCTCTTTATGGTTTGAAGCAGTCTCCAAGGATGTGGAACCAAAATTTTGATAGGATTATCTTGACACTTGAGCGTGGAAAAAGCAAAGTAGATCCATGTGTATATTTCAAAAAGGAAGGTGAAAAATTTATTTTCATTGTATTGTATATGGATGACATGCTGTTAATTGGTAACAGTAAGGAGATGATAAAGTTACTCAAATATCAGTTATCTTTTGAATTTGACATGAAAGATTTGGGTGCTCCAAAATTTATTTTGGGTATGGAAATAATAAGGTATCATGCAAATAGAAAGTTATTGTTAAATCAAAGGAAATATGTTATTACAAAAGTTTAGAATGCATGATTGTAAACCAGTATGTACTCCATATTTGGTTGGTCAAAAGTTATCTAATGAACAGTGTCCCAAAAAAGATGAAGAAATTGAAGAAATGTATCATGTTACTTATGCTAGTGCTATGGGCAGTTTGATGTATGCAATGGTGTGTACTAGACCTGATATTGCAAATGCAATAGGAGTAGTTAGTAGATATATGTCAAATCTAGGAAAGGAACATTGGACTGTTGTAAACAGGATCTTAAGATACTTGCGTGGAACTACAGATTATGCTATCTATTATGGAAGAAATATTGAAGGTAATAATATTGTAAATCTACAAGGATTTATGGATTCTGGTTAGGCTAGATATCTTGATAAGCGAATATCCATAGGTGCTTATATGTTTAGGTTTTTTGGAGGGGCAGTACGTTGGATGAGTAAAAAACAACTAGTTGTTGCTTTATCCACTACAAAAGCAGAGTACATTATAGTAACTCATGCTAGTAAAGAAGTAGTGTGGCTACAAAGTTTGTGTTCAATAGTTGGTATTAAATAGAAGGTTGTGAGAATTAATAGTGCCAATGACAGTGCAATATTTTTGGAAAATAATATTGGTTTTCATGATCAATCAAAACATATTGAATAAATTACCATTTTGTGAGAGAAATGGTTGAAGAGAACCGAGTGATATTGGAGAAAGTTGATATAGAGAAGAATACTATTTATTCATTAACAAAGGTTGTACCTACTCAAAAAATTTCTTGGTGTAGAAGATCTATGGGCATGGTTGCCCTTGATAGTTGATAATGGTAGTTGTTAGCCCCTATGAAAAGTATTCAACAAGTGGGAGAATATTGGAAATATGTTGAATATTTTCCATGTTATTCTAGTGGGGGTTAACACTAAAAGGTACTAGATTTCATGTACAAAATTTTTAAGGTTTTAAGTTATTTTTAGACCCATATGGGCTTTTAGGGTTACTATATTTGAACCCTTACCTTTTTGCCCATGATATTGTAAAATCCGTGCATGTGCCTTTGTTATATATATCACACTTACACTAGGGTTTGAGGAGAGACAGAAGGAGAATATTATTGTATTGGAGATGATCAAGTTAATGCAATAATAAGATAATATTGTGTTGGTTTTCCCGATTTAGGGTTTCAAGAATAAATATTGTGTAATGTGTAAATCTTCTATCTTCTTCCTTTGATTATGCAATTACTTATTTTCTAGTTTTAGTTTATTGGGGCTCTTTATTTATCTTCATTTAGTATTAGAGCTAGGTTTTAGCTTTGTTCGAGGAGTAAGGGTTTCAACCCTATGATAAATTAATTCTTGAGTGGGAGCCATACGCGAAAGGATCCAAGCAAAGGAGAAACATGGGAAGCACAGAGATAGAGATTGAGAAATTTAATGGACAAAATTTTAAGTTGTGGAAACTCAAGATGGAGGATCTGTTGGTTGATAGAGATCAGTGGATTGTGGTCTCGATAACAAAACCAACATCAATGATAGATGAGGATTGGCTAAAAATCAATAGGAAGGCAAGGAGATCTATCAGATTGTGCTTATCTGACTGAGTATTTTTGAATGTATCTACAAATACCACAACAAATCTATTATGGGAGAAGCTAAGAACATTATATCAGACAAAGTCATTGATAAATAAACTCTTTCTTCGAAAGAAGTTGTATTCACTTTGGATGAATGATGGTGACTCTATGGCTAAACATCTGAATGCTTTTAATACTATGGTAAGTCAACTAACCTCTATAGAAGTAAAAATGGATGAAGAGGAAAAATGTATTACTTTACTTTGTTCATTACCTGATTCATAGGATAACCTTGTTATGGCTATCACTAATACTACATCTACATTGAAAGTAGAGGATATAGTAGGAACTTTACTGTTTGACGATATGAGACAAAAATATTCTAAGGATTATCATCAAAATGAAGCCTTGTTTGTGAGAGGTTGTTATCAAGAAAGAAGCAAAAAGAAATCAGGAGAAAAGAAATCAAAATCTAGGGGTAAATATATTGCCCTAAAAAAGAGAAAATGTTGGAATTGTTGTAAAGCAGGTCACTAAAAATATACTGTAGATATAAAAAGGTTGATAATAATCGATCATATGATGAAGGCAACTCTACAAAAATGATGACAAAAAATGAATATTTAGGGGACTTATTCTTAGCTGTAGCATGCTCAAGTGAATGTGATGACTCATGGTTTATTGAGTCAGGTGCTTCTTTTCATATGACCCCTCATAGGGAGGGGATCTGTGAATATGAATAGATAGATGGAGGTAAAGTCTTCTTGGAAGACAATTCGACATATAAAATAATAGGTCGAGGAAGATTCAATCTGATGCTAAATGATGGAATAATTAAAGCCCTACCTAGTGTATTGCATATTTCAAGTTTGGCAAGGAATATGATATCTGTGAGTAAGATGAATGATGTAGGTGTAAATGTGGTATTCAATAAGGATAGCTACAATATGGTCCATGGACCCTTGGTGTTGGCAAGAGGATTGTATTGTATGTGGATGACATGTTATTAATTGGTAACAGTAAGGAGATGATAAAGTTACTAAAATCTCAGTTATCTTTTGAATTTGACATGAAGGATTTGGGTGTTACAAAATTTATTTTGGGTATGGAAATAATAAGGGATCATGCAAATAGAAATTTATGGTTAAATAAAAGGAAATATGTTGATTTGATACTATAAAATTTTAGGATGCATGATTGTAAACCAGTATGTACTCCATATCCAGTTGGTCAAAAGTTATCTATTGAATAGTGTCCTAAAATAGATGAGGAAATTGAAGAAATGCATCATGTTCCTTATGCTAGTGTTGTGGGTAGTCTGATGTATGCAATGGTCTGTACTAGACCTAATATTGCACATGCAGTGGGAGTAGTTAGCAGATATATGTCAAATCCAGGAAAGGAACATTGGACTACTGTGAAGAGGATCTTTAGATACTTGCATGGAACTATAGATTATGCTATCTATTATGGAGGAAATTTTGGAGGTAATAATATTGTAAATCTACAAGGGTTTGTGGATGTTGATTGGGCTAGAGATCTTGATAAGAGAAGATCCATGAGTGCTTATGTGTTTAGGCTATTTGGAGGGGCAGTAAGTTGGATGAGTAAAAAGTAATCAGTTGTTGCTTTATCCACTACAAAAGTAGAGTACATTGCAACAACTCATGTATGTAAAGAAGTAATGTGGCTACAAAGGTTGTGTTCAATAGTTGGTATTAAATAGAAGGTTGTGAGAATTAACAGTGACAGTCAAAGTGTAATATTTTTGGCAAATAATCTTAGTTTTCATGATCGATCAAAACATATTGATATAAAGTACCATTTTATGAGAGATATGGTTGAAGAGAATCGAGTGATATTGGAGAAAGTTGATATAGAGAAGAATATTGTTGATTCATTAACAAAGGTTGTACCTACTCAAAAAATTTCTTGGTGTAGAAGATCTATGGGTATGGTTGCCCTTGATAGTTGACAATGGTAGTTATTAGCCCCTATGGAAAGTATTCAACAAGTGGGAGAATGTTGGAAATATGTTGAATATTTTCCATGTTATTCTAGTGGGGTTAACACTAAAAGGTATTGGATGTTGTGTACGATGTTATGTTGAATTTTTAGGGTTTTAAGTTATTTTTAGACCCATATGGGCTTTTAGGGTTACTATATTTGAACCCATGCTTTTTTGCCCATGATATTGTAAAATCCATGCATGTGCCTTTGTTATATATATCGCACTTGCATTAGGGTTTGAGGAGAGATAGAAGGAGAATATTATTGTATTGGAGATGATCAAGTTAATACAATAATAAGATAATATTATGCTAGTTTTTTCCCGATTGAGGGTTTCTAGGATAAATATTGTGTAATGTGTGAATCTACTATCTTCTTCTTTTGATTATGTTATTACTACTTTTCTAGTTTTAGTTTATTAGGGCTCTTTATTTCTCTTCATTTGGTATCAAAGCTAGGTTTTAGCTTTGTTCGAGGAGTAAGGGTTTCAACCCTATGATAAATTAATTCTTGAGTGGGAGCCATACATGAAAGGATCCAAGCAAAGGAGAAATATGGGAAGCACATAGATAGAGATTGAAAAATTTAATGGATAGAATTTTGAGTTGTGGAAACTCAAGATGGAGGATCTATTGGTTGATAGAGATCAGTGGATTATGATCTCGAGAACAAAACCAACATCGATGACAGATGAGGATTGGTTAAAAATTGATAGGAAGGCAAGGAGCTCTATCAGATTGTGCTTATCTAATTCGATATTGTTGAATGTATCTACAAAGACCATGACAAATTTATTATGGGAGAAGTTGGGAACATTGTATCAGATAAAGTCACTAGTAAATAAACTCTTTCTTCGAAAGAAGTTGTATTCACTTCGAATGAATGATGGTGACTCTATGGCTGAACATCTGAATGCTTTTAACACTATGGTAAGTCAACTAACCTCTGTAGAAGTAAAAATGGATGAAGAGGAAAAATGTATTACTTTACTTTGTTCATTACCTAATTCATGGGATAACCTAGTTATGGCTATCACCAATACTACATCTACATTGAAAGTAGAGGATATAGTAGGAACTTTGTTGTCTGAGGAGATGAGACAAAAATATTCTAAGGATTATCATCAAAAGGAAGCCTTGGTTGTGAGAGGTCATTCTCAAGAAAGAAGCAAAAAGAAATCAGGAGAAAAGAAATCAAAATCTAGGGGTAAATCTGTTGCCCTAGAAAAGAGGAAATGTTGGAATTGTGGTAAAGTAGGGCATTATAAAAGAGATTGTAGATCTAAAAAGGTTGATAATAATCGATCATATGATGAAGGAACTTCTATAGAAATGAAGACCACAAATGAATATTCAGGGGACTTATTCTTAGCTGCAACATGCTCAAGTGAATGCGATGACTCATGGTTGATTGACTCAAGTGCTTCTTTTCATATGACTCCTCATAGGGAGGGGTTCTATGAATATGAAAAGATAGATGGAGGTAAAGTCTTCTTGGGAGATAATTCGACATATAAAATAATAGGTCGAGGAAGAGTCAAGTTGATGTTAAAATATGGAAGAATTAAAACCCTTCCTGGTGTGTTGCATATTCTAGGTTTGGCAAGGAATCTGATATCTGTGAGTAAGATGAATGATGCAGGTGTGAATGTGGTATTCAATAAGGATAGCTGCAAGATGGTCCATGGATCCTTGGTGTTGGCAAGAGGAGTTCACATAGGAACTTTATTCAGACTTGAGGCTAGCACTATAAGTATTAATTGCAATAACTCTTTAGTTGTACAGGAAAATAATACGGTTGAAATGGCTCCGAGTATTCCTATAGAGAAGACAATGTTGTGGCATCAATGCATGGGGCATATTGGTGAGAAAGGACTTCGAACATTGAAAATGAAAGGTATGGCTGAAGGAATTTTTGATTGCCCATTAAATTTTGATTTTTGTGAGCACTGTGTTTTTAGGAAACAAACTAGAGTCAAGTTTCCAAGTAGTGCTACAAGGTCTGAAGGAATTCTACATCTAGTTCACAGTGATGTGTTTGGACCTGAAAAAGTACCATCATTAGGTAAATCTATCTATTTTGTTACATTTATAGATGACTTCTCAAGAAAGACATGGGTATATTTTCTATGAAATAAATCTGAGGTTTTTAATAAATTTAAAGAGTTTAAGGCTCTTGTAGAAAATCAGATAGAGAAAAAGATAAAGGTTTTGAGAAGTGATAATGGTGGTGAGTATTGCTCTAATGAATTTGAGCAGTTTTGCAAGGACTATGGAATAGAAAGGTAGAGAACAACTCCATATACTCCACAATAGAATGGGGTTGCAGAATGGATGAATAGGATATTGATGGATAAGGCTAGAAGCATGCTAAGTGGTGCAGGGTTAGAAAATAAATTCTGGGTAGAAGTTGTGTTAACAACTTGTTATCTCATCAATAGATCTCCTACCTCAAATTTGATGGACAAGACTCCATAGGAAGTATGGATTGGTAAGAAACCCTCTCTCAGACATATAAGGGTTTTTGGTTGTGATGCTTATATGTATGTCCCAAAAGAGAAAAGGACTAAGCTAGACTATAAATCTAAAAATTCATATTTGTGGGTTATAGCTATTAAATAATCTATACTATGTTAAATATAATGTGCCAGTAAACATAGAAGGTTGTTTACAATCGTAATGTGATCTTTAGAGAAACAAAAGGGGTTTTAAAATAGGAAATGCAACCAAGCAAAGAACCAGAAATAGTGCAGGTAAAATTGGAATAGGAGGAAGAACTAGTGGTAGAACCTGAATTATAGAGAGTCTGAAGAGGAATATTCAGAGGAAGAAGGTGAGGAGGAAGTTGAAGATGCAGAACCTAGAACTCCAATTTTGAGGAGATCAGATCGAGAGAGAAGACTTCTAGATAGGTATAGTCCTTCAAATTTTTATTCTACATTTAATTTATCAGTTACTGATGAAGAACCCAAGACTGTAAAGGAGGCACTTTAGTCAAGTGAGAATAAGTCTTGGAAAAGGGCTATGGAAGAAGAAATGGAGTCCTTGGATAAAAATAAGACATGGGACTTGGTGAAATTACCTCTTGGTAGAAAACTTGTTGGTTGTAAGTGGTTATTCAAGAAGAAGTACAATGTAGAAGGAAAGTTGGAGAAGTACAAGGCTCGCTTGGTAGCAAAAGGATTTTCTCAAGTTGAGGGAATTGACTTTGGTGAGATTTTTTCTCCTATGGCTAAACTAACTTCAATCAGATTTATGTTGGCTATTTTTGCTGCTTTTGATTTTGAAATAGAATAGATGGATGTAAAGACAACTTTTCTACATGGTGAACTTGATGAAGATATATATGTCACAACCAGAATGCTTTAAGGTAAAAGGTAAGGAGGACTTGGTATGCAAGCTGAAGAAGTCTCTTTATGGGTTGAAGCAGTCTCCAAGGATGTGGAACCAAAAATTTGATAGGTTTGTCTTGACACTTGGGCTTGGAAAAAGCAAAGCAGATCCATGTGTATATTTCAAAAAGGAAGGTGAAAATTTTGTTATCATTGTATTGTATGTGGATGACATGTTGTTAATTGGTAACAGTAAGGAGATGATAAAGTTACTAAAATCTCAATTATCTTCTGAGTTTGACATGAAGGATTTGGGTGCTGCAAAATTTATTTTGGGTATGGAAATAATAAGGGATCATGCAAATAGAAAGTTATGGTTAAATCAAAGGAAATATGTTGATTTGATACTATAGAAGTTTAGAATGCATGATTGTAAACCAGTATGTACTCCATATCCAATTGGTCAAAAGTTATCTGCTGAACAATGTCCCAAAATAGATGAGGAAATTGAAGAAATGCATCATGTTCCTTATGCTAGTGTTATGGGCAGTTTGATGTATGCAATGGTCTGTACTAGACCTGATATTGCACATGCAATGGGAGTAGTTAGTAGATATATGTCAAATCCAGGAAAGGAACATTGGACTGTTGTGAAGAGGATCTTCAGATACTTGCGTGGAACTACAGATTATGCTATCTGTTATGGAGGAAAATCTGGAGATAATGATATTGTAAATCTACAAGGGTTTGTGGATGCTGATTGGGCTAGAGATCTTGATAAGAGAAGATCCATGAGTGCTTATGTGTTTAGGATGTTTGGAGGGGCAGTAAGTTGGATGAGTAAAAAGCAATCAGTTGTTGCTTTATCCACTACAGAAGTAGAGTACATTGCAGCAACTCATGCTAGTAAAGAAGTAGTGTGGCTACAAAGGTTGTGTTCAATAGTTGGTATTAAACAGAAGGCTGTGAGAATTAATAGTGATAGTCAAAGTGCAATATTTTTGGCAAATAATCCTGGTTTTCATGATCGGTCAAAACATATTGATATCAAGTACCATTTTGTGAGAGAGATGGTTGAAGAGAACCGAGTGATATTGGAGAAAGTTGATACAGAGAAGAATACTATTGATTCATTAACAAAGGTTGTACCTGCTCAAAAATTTTCTTGGTGTAGAAGATCTATGGGCATGGTTGCCCTTGATAGTTGACAATGGCAGTTGTTAGCCCCTATGGAAAGTATTCAACAAGTGGGAGAATGTTGGAAATATGTTGAATATTTTCCATGTTATTCTAGTGGGGTTAACACTAAAAGGTACTGGATGTTGTGTACAATAGTTTTAGGGTTTTAAGTTATTTTTAGACCCATATGGGCTTTTAGGGTTACTATATTTGAACCCATGCTTTTTCGCCCATGATATTGTAAAATTTGTGCATGTGCCTTTGTTATATATATCACACTTGCATTAGGGTTTGAGGAGAGATAGAAGGAGAATATTATTGTATTGGAGATGGTCAAGTTAATGCAATAATAAGATAATATTATGTTGGTTTTCTCGATTGAGGGTTTCTAGGATAAATATTGTGTAATGTGTGAATCTGCTATCTTCTTCTTTTGATTATGTAATTACTACTTTTCTAGATTTAGTTTATTGGGGCTCTTTATTTCTCTTCATTTGGTATCAGAGCTAGGTTTTAGCTTTGTTCGAGGAGTAAGGGTTTCAACCCTATGATAAATTAATTCTTGAGTGGGAGCCATACGTGAAAGGATCCAGGCAAAGGAGAAATATGGGAAGCACATGAATAGAGATTGAAAAATTTAATGGATAAAATTTTGAGTTATGGAAACTCAAGATGGAGGATCTATTGGTTGATAGAGATTAGTGGATTATGGTCTTGAGAACAAAACCAACATCGATGACAGATGAGGATTGGCTAAAAATTGATAGGAAGGCAAGGAGCTCTATCATATTATGCTTATATGATTTAGTATTGTTGAATGTATCTATAGAGACCATGACAAATTTATTATGGGAGAAGTTAGGAATATTGTATCAGACAAAGTCACTGGTAAATAAACTCTTTCTTCGAAAGAAGTTGTATTCACTTCGGATGAATGATGGTGACTCTGTGGCTGAACATCTAAATGCTTTTAACACTGTGGTAAGTCAATTAACCTCTGTAGAAGTAAAAATGGATGAAGAGGAAAAATGTATTACTTTACTTTGTTCATTACCTGATTCATGGGATAACCTTGTTATGGCTATCACCAATACTACATCTACATTGAAAGTAGAGGATATAGTAGGAACTTTGCTATCTGAGGAGATGAGATGAAAATATTCTAAGGATTATCATCAAAAGGAAGCCTTGGTTGTGAGAGGTCATTCTCAAGAAAGAAGAAAAGAATAAAAAAATAAATTAGGAGAAAAGAAATCAAAATCTAGGGGTAAATCTGTTGCCTCGGAAAAGAGGAAATTTTGGAATTGTGGTAAAGTAGGGCATTATAAAAGAGATTGTAGATCTAAAAAGGTTGATAATAATCGATCATCTGATGAAGGAACTTCTACAGAAATGAAGACCACAAATGAAGATTCAGGGGACTTATTCTTAGCTGCAACATGCTCAAGTGAATGCGATGACTCATGGTTGATTGACTCAGGTGCTTCTTTTCATATGACTCCTCATAGGGAGGGGTTATGTGAATATGAAAATATAGATGGAGGTAAAGTCTTCTTGGGAGACAATTCGACATATAAAATAATAGGTCGAGGAAGAGTCAAGTTGATGCTAAAATATGGAAGAATTAAAACCCTTCCTAGTGTGTTGCATATTCTAGGTTTGGCAAGGAATTTGATATCTATGAGTAAGATGAATGATGCAGGTGTGAATGTGGTATTCAATAAGGATAGTTGCAAGATGGTCCATGGATCCTTGGTGTTGGCAAGAGGAGTTTGCACAAGAACTTTGTTTAGACTTGAGGCTAGCACTATAAGTATTAATTGCAATAACTCTTCAGTTGTACAAGAAAATAATATGGTTGAAATGGCTCCAAGTATTCCTATAGAGAAGACAATGTTGTGGCATCAACGCATGGGGCATATTGGTGAGAAAGGACTTCGAACATTGAAAATGAAAGGTATGGTTGAAGGAATTTCTGATTGCCCATTAAATTTTGATTTTTGTGAGCACTGTATTTTTAGGAAACAAACTAGAGTCAAGTTTCCAAGTAGTGCTACAAGGTCTGAAGGAATTCTACATCTAGTTCACAGTGATGTGTTTGGACCTAAAAAAGTACCATCATTAGGTAAATCTATCTATTTTGTTACATTTATAGATGACTTCTCAAGAAAGACATGGGTATATTTTCTACGGAACAAATATGAGGTTTTTAATAAATTTAAAGAGTTTAAGGCTCTTGTAGAAAATCAGATAGAGAAAAAGATAAAGGTTTTGAGAAGTGATAATGGTGGTGAGTATTGCTCTAATGAATTTGAGGAGTTTTGCAAGGACTGTGGAATAGAAAGGTAGAGAACAACTCCGTATACTCCACAACAGAATGGGGTTGCAGAATGGATGAATAGGACATTGATGGATAAGGCTAGAAGCATGCTAAGTGGTGCAGGGTTAGAAAAGAAATTTTGGGTAGAAGTTGTGTTAACAACTTGTTATCTCATCAATAGATCTCCTACCTCAGCTTTGGTGGACAAGACTCCACAGGAAGTATGGACTGGTAAGAAACCCTCTCTCAGACATATAAGGGTTTTTGGTTGTGATGCTTATATGTATGTCCCAAAAGAGAAAAGGACTAAGCTAGACTATAAATATAAAAAATGCATATTTGTGGGTTATAGTACTAGTGTTAAAGGATATAAGTTGTGGAACCCAGAAACACAGAAGGTTGTTTACAGTCGTAATGTGATCTTTAGAGAAACAAAAGGGGTTTTAAAATAGGAAATGCAACCAAGCAAAGAACCAAAAATAGTGCAAGTAAAATTGGAATAGGAGGAAGAACTAGTGGTAGAACCTGAATTACAGAGAGAGTCTGAAGAGGAATATTCAGAGGAAGAAGGTGAGGAGGAAGTTGAAGATGCAGAACCTAGAACTCCAATTTTGAGGAGATCAGATCGAGAGAGAAGACTTCCAGAAAGGTATAGTCCTTCAAATTTTTATTCTGCATTTAATTTATCAATTACTGATGAAGAACCCAAGACTATAAAGGAGGCACTTCAGTCAAGTGAGAATAAGTCTTGGAAAAGGGCTATGGAAGAAGAAATGGAGTCCTTGGATAAAAATAAGACATGGGACTTGGTGAAATTACCTCCTGGTAGAAAACCTATTGGTTGTAAGTGGTTATTCAAGAAGAAGTACAATGTAGAAGGAAAGTTGGAGAAGTACAAGGCTCGCTTGGTAGCAAAAGGATTTTCTCAGGTTGAGGGAATTGACTTTGGTGAGATTTTTTCTCCTATGGCTAAACTAACTTCAATCAGATTTTTGTTGGCTATTTCTCTTTGCTTTTGATTTTGAAATAGAATAGATGGATGTAAAGACAACTTTTCTACATGGTGAACTTGATGATTATTTTTTATATATATATATATATATATATATATATATATGTCACAACTAGAATGCTTTAAGGTAAAAGGTAAGGAGGACTTGGTATGCAAGTTGAAGAAGTCTCTTTATGGGTTGAAGCAGTCTCCAAGGATGTGGAACCAAAAATTTGATAGGTTTGTCTTGACACTTGGGCTTGGAAAAAGCAAAGCAGATCCATGTGTATATTTCAAAAAGGAAGGTGAAAATTTTGTTATCATTGTATTGTATGTGGATGACATGTTGTTAATTGGTAATAGTAAGGAGATGATAAAGTTACTAAAATCTCAGTTATCTTTTGAATTTGACATGAAGGATTTGGGTGCTACAAAATTTATTTTGGGTATGGAAATAATAAGGGATCATGCAAATAGAAAGTTATGGTTAAATCAAAGGAAATATGTTGATTTGATACTATAGAAGTTTAGAATGCATGATTGTAAACCAATATGTACTCCATATCCGGTTGGTCAAAAGTTATCTATTGAACAATGTCCTAAAATAGATGAGGAAATTGAAGAAATGCATCATGTTCCTTATGCTAGTGTTGTGGGTAGTTTGATGTATGCAATGGTCTGTACTAGACCTGATATTGCACATGCAGTGGGAGTAGTTAGAAGATATATGTCAAATCTAGGAAAGGAACATTGGACTATTGTGAAGAGGATCTTCAGATACTTGCATGGAACTACAGATTATGCTATCTATTATGGAGGAAAATTTGGAGGTAATGATATTGTAAATCTACAAGGGTTTGTGGATGCTGATTGGGCTAGAGATCTTGATAAGAGAAGATCCATGAGTGCTTATGTGTTCAGGCTATTTGGAGGGGTAGTAAGTTGGATGAGTAAAAAGCAATCAGTTGTTGCTTTATCCACTACAGAAGTAGAGTACATTGCAACAACTCATGCCAGTAAAGAAGCAGTGTGGCTACAAAGGTTGTGTTCAATAGTTGGTATTAAATAGAAGGTTATGAGAATTAATAGTGATAGTCAAAGTGCAATATTTTTGGCAAATAATCCTGGTTTTCATGATCGGTCAAAACATATTGATATAAAGTACCATTTTGTGAGAGAGATGGTTGAAGAGAACCGAGTGATATTGGAGAAAGTTGATACAGAGAAGAATACTATTGATTCATTAACAAAGGTTGTACCTGCTCAAAAAATTTCTTGGTGTAGAAGATCTATGGGCATGGTTGCCCTTGATAGTTGACAATGGTAGTTGTTAGCCCCTATGGAAAGTATTCAACAAGTGGGAGAATGTTGGAAATATGTTGAATATTTTCCATGTTATTCTGGTGGGGTTAACACTAAAAGGTATTGGATGCTGTGTACCAAATTTTTAGGGTTTTAAGTTATTTTTAGACCCATATGGGCTTTTAGGGTTACTATATTTGAACCCTTGCTTTTTCGCCCATGATATTGTAAAATTTGTGCATGTGCCTTTGTTATATATATCGCACTTGCATTAGGGTTTGAGGAGAGACAGAAGGAGAATATTATTGTATTGGAGACGGTCAAGTTAATGCAATAATAAGATAATACTGTGTTGGTTTTTCCTGATTGAGGGTTTCCAAGATAAATATTGTGTAATGTGTGAATCTGCTATCTTCTTCCTTTGATTCTGTAATTACTGCTTTTCTAGTTTTAGTTTATTGGGGCTCTTTATTTCTCTTAAATTATATCAACATAATTAGGAAAGAGTGACGGATTATTTATTGGTGGTAATGGAATAGTCTCAGGTAAAACAATACATACAGTATAAAATAAATGCAATATATCTTACCGTGATTCCAAAAAATAAGGATGTATAATTGTTTGATTCATTTAGACCCATAAGATTATACAATATAACATATAAAATAATATCTAAAGTGATGGAAAATTTATTAACACAACTTTTAGATAAAATTATTTTAGAAAAGCAAGGAGGATTTGTGAAAGGGAGTTAGATTCTGGACAAGATCATAACAACTCGTGAAATAATTCATTCAATGACTTCTATAAAAGAGAGAGTAATGATCTTAAAACTTGATATGAATAAAGCCTATGATAGGATTAATTGAGATTTTATTTTTCTAGTATTAGAAAATTTTAGATTTGAGAAGAAATGGGTTAGATAGATTAAAGCTTGTGTCTCTAGAGTATCATATTTAGTGCTAGTTAATGGGCTAGTAAAAAAATTATTTAAAGCCAAGAGGAGTCTTAGATAAGGAGATCCTCTATCACCTTATCTATTGACTATTATGGTAGAGGTATTGGGAAGGAATTTGAAGAATGCATACAAATATGGGCTAATAAGTAGACTTAAGGCTAGAAATAACATCAAAAACATCATCCATCGATAATTTGTAGATGATACAACCCTTTTTGGGAGGGCAAGGAAAAATGAGGTCAAATATTTGAATATATTATTAAAGGAATATGAAAGAGTGTCAAGGAAAAAATTTGATAGGACAAAATATAAATTTTACTTCCTAAAAAATCTAGCTAGAATCAAAGCATGGATATGCAAGTTACTTCAAATGGAGGAGACAAATTTTCTAGCAACATATCTAGGGATGCCCTTATTTGAGGGGAGAATGATAATAGAATTATGGAATCTAGTTATTATTCAAGTTCAAAATAAAATACCGGCATGGAAAGGTAGATGATTATCATTAGCAAGAAGAGTGCAACTAATTAGATCAATATTATAGGCCATTCCAACATGTTATATGTCCTTGGATATACCCAAATCAATAGAAATAAGTTTAATGAATATTGTGAAGTCTCTTTTGTGGTCAAGATTACATGATAAAAGGATTTTTCCTTTAGTGAAATGAAGCAAGATATGTGATGATAAAACTAGGGGAGGTCTTAGTTATAGAGTTATTACGAATCCAAACATAGCTCTAAGGGGAAATTAATTTGAATATTGTACAAAAAAAGTCAAATACAATGGGAAAGAACTATTCTAAGTAAGTACGCTGAGCTCAATGACCCAAACTTAATCTTAATTGCATTCTCACTACCAGATGGTTACGCACTATGGAATGGTTTTAAAAAATCAATTGATCTAGTGATTAAAGGTCTAATATGGGTGGTGGGAACTGGAGAAATTTTTTCTATTTGTATGGATACTTGGTTTGATAAAAAACTACTCAATATCGATCTAATTTTGAAACCATGGATGAGATTATTTCAATAAAAACATGGTGATAGGGTTTCAAATAATATGTAAAAGTATCAAGAAGGAATATACAAATGGAAATAATATTTTTGTACAAGTATACTAGACATTGTTGCTAGGAGGCAATTGGACAAAAAAGATAAAAACAATGAATATTTTGAGGGAAGTCAAGGATAAACAAATTTAGGAGTTGAATATCTCAAGATAATACATAGCAAGAAGTGGATATAATGTAAAGCACCAAAAAAATAGGAATATTGCAAGAATATGGAGAGATATTTGGGATAGCTTGGGCATTCTAAAAGTTAAAATGTTTGAATGGTTGGTAGGTCATATAATTTTTTTATCCTAGGATAACCTACTGAAAAGGGTTTTCATGGCCCCTCACAATGTGTTCTATCTAAAAATGAGGGAGAGAGTATATACCATCACTTAGAACATTGCTCAATAGTTTGGAAACTATGACAATGGATTCCTTATATGTTTGGTAAATGCATGGTGATGAATGATAGAATTGAATAAAGGTTAAATCAGTGATAGAAACTTTTAAAATTGAGGTTTTATAGATAATATGGGATACAATGAAATATGCCAAAATTTGAACTGTATGAATGGAAAGGAATACAATAATATATAAACAAAAAAATGCAGTTTATAGGTAATGAAAAGGAATATTTGTTTAGCCATAAAGTCTAAACCAACCCTATCAACTCACCCAATCCCTAATATTGAATCATAGAGTCTTGATAGATGGAGTCAATTCATCAAATGGAATTATGATGTTGAGTATAGAAGAAACAAAAGGAAGGAAAATAATACAACGTGGAAACCACCAAAAGTGAAGTTGGTTAAATTAAATTTTGATGGAGCATCTGAAGGAAATCTAAGACCAACAATAGGAGGATAAATAATTAGAAATAATAGGGGTGAGATTTTGTCTCATTATGTTTTTAATAGTGGATTTAATACAAATAATGAAGCTTATAGATGGAGTCAATTCATCAAATGGAATTATGATGTTGAGTATAGAAGAAACAAAAGAAAGGTAAAGAATATAAAGTGGAAACAACCAGAATTGAATTAGGTTAAATTAATTTTTTATGGAGCATCTAAAGGAAATCCAAGACCAACAATAGGAGGAGAAATAATTAGAAATAATAGGGGTGAGATTTTGTCTCATTATGTTTTTAATAGTGAATTTAATACAAATAATGAAGCTTAAGCTTTGGAAACTTTGGAAGGGTTAAAAATATAAAGACAATTGAAATGGAATAGAGTATGGATGGAAGGCAATTCACTAATTGTAATAAATATAATTTTGAGGAAAGTAAAGGCTCCATGGAACATACAAGAGATCATTGTGGAAATACAAGACCTTGCTATAGAGTTTAAAGAAATTAGGTTTACAAATATGTTAAGGAAAGGGAAAAATATGCATATAGTCTAGCCAATAGGGGGATTTTAATAAAGGATTGTGAAGTTAAATTCTATTTTCCATGGTTAGAGGAATTAGTAAGTCTAGCCAAAGATGACAAGAAAATGTTGATTGTCTGAATCAAATATTTATTATTGTTTATTGTAACATTTTTCATTTTATATATTTGGTGTATTTTATAACATTAATGTGTTTTCATATAAACTATTTATTACAGTTCTTATGGTTGCACTTATGCTTTAGGAAGGAAACTAATAGTCCAAATCTAGTAAATCGAGATATGATAGCACAAAGTTTTGGAAATATTCTTCTACTAAGATTCAATGCATAGATAGTAGAGGTGGATTTTTGGTATTGCGAAGGATGTTGTAAGAAAATATCAAGAAGAAAGATGTTGAATTTTGAAATATTTGTATTTACAAATAGAATTGATGAAGATCCAAGAAAAAAAAAATTAGACTTATTATAGAATTAAATGTAGGTGTATAGCTATAGCAACTCAATTGAGATGAAAATTGAATTAGTTTATAAAATATCAAGTTCTAAAGGAGATAGTTGTGATTTTTAAAGGGTGGAGGACCTGAGAACAATCCCTTTTTCTCAAAAAAAAAAAAAACGTGGTAGGTGATTCTACTTGTTGAAAGCACCACACATAATCTCTTATCACCAATTTGTTGAGAACCTAATCAATAACTTTGATGCATTTATTAGAAAAAATTCCCTAGGATGGAAAAATGTTAAAACTAACTCTTGGTTACTTCAGCTAACAAATTTACACCACATGAAAACATTTGTAAAACAAATTTTATGGTGAAAATTCATGATAAACCTAATATTTTATTACTAAGGGTTTGCTAGTTATCAAAAACATTGATATTTTATAGTTTTTTAATTTCTACTTGATGATATCTGGTATGAAGTAATTCTTCATTTCATAGACAATCAAACATACCCACTAGATGTCAATGCTAAGTAGAGGACTAGAATAAGTTGAATAGTGGGTGGTGTATTATACTTTAGGAGCCCTTATGATGTTCTCCTATGTTGTCTCATAGAGTCAAAATACATAAAATAATTATTTAAATACATAAAGGGGATTATGATGGACACTTATGTGATCATTCCACCACTCATAAGCTTAAATGGGGTGCTTTTGACACAAATAAATAGGTCAAAGAATGTGATAAATATCAGTTCCATAAATATGAAATTCATACTCCTACCCAAAGTCTTCATCCCATTGACTCCTTAGTATTTTCCCCTAGGGTCTTGATCTTTTGGAACCCATTTCTCCCATTTCTAGTAAGGCATAAATATATCATCATTGCCATAAAATTTTCATCAAGTGGAACTTATGCCTTTGACTAATCAAATAACCAAGATTATCTCCAAATATATTTTAAACTATATTGTGTGTCACTTTAGCATTCCCTCAATACTAAATTTAGATAATAGTACACCTTTAAGAGCAAAGAAAAAAGGGAATTAATTGAGGAATATAGAACTCAACACCACTTTTCCATACCCTATAACCCACAAGGGAATGGTTAAGTGGAAACAAGTAATACAATTATAGCTAACCTAAAAAATTGTTAAAGAATCTAAAAGAGATTACCACTTAAAGTTGTATCTTTCATTATGGGCGTATTGTACTCATGTGCAACTCCTTTTTCTTGACGTTAATTTTTTGTGTGTCTTTGAAGAACATATTATGTCATGATGATTATTATTAGGATTACTTGAGTATTACCTTGAAAAACTCACTACGTTTGATGAGAAGTGTCTTCATGACCTTGCACACAATTGAGTTTATAAGAACTGAGTTAAATATTATTAAAAAGGTTCATCGTCATGATTTTAAATTCATAACCCTTGTAAATTTGATAGTAAATTCATCATCCAGGGCAACATTAGGGCAAATTTTTCATATCTTTTTAAAGGGTTGTCTAATTTAGATGATTCTTGGACCAACATGTGCCGAATTTGAAGTGGTTTAAACTGAGTGGTCATATGGAGGAATCCGAGTAGTTTTGAGAGAGATACGACCCTATGAAATCAACCATCCAAAATAAGAATAGTGAGGATTTTTCAAATTGAAAGAAAAAATTACAAATATCTTTGTTAGTCAAGGTAAGCAAATTAGTTGTAGTTTAATTTGTTTTTGAAAAAAATTATAGAATTATTTGTTGATAGCAAGGAATAGGGGAGATTTTAATTTTTTTGGAAAAACCTAGTTTTTTCCTCAAAACCCTAGCTGCTTTAGGAAATTTGTTGGGTTGAGATCATGAAGTCACTAGTTTTCAGTAGAAAGGATGACAGTGATGCTCAAGAACGGTGGATGAATTTTAGATCTCTATATTCTAGTGATCAGTTTTGGAAAGTTCAACTTATGAAATTTTTAATAGAGGAAGCTTATGTTTGTGGGAAAGTGTTAAAAAGAAAGAATTATAATTACACATAGGATGAAATGGAGCATGCATTCTTGAGTCAGTGGGACCCATATAAAAATATAGCTAGTTTGAAGATCACCATCAAAGGATATGAAGAAGAAATAAAAAGTATTTAGATGGAATTGAAAGAATCGAATAAAGAGAATATAATTGAAGAAAAAATACATATGACAATGTGCAAGTTCATGGTTGCATTTAGAAGAAAAATCTTAAGAAGAAACAAGAAGTAGTTATGTTAGGGGAAAAAGTTGAAGTACCAACAAAATACTCAAAAGTTGAATTTATAGTAGCAAAAATAATAGAGTCCATGGAAGAAGTAGCAACAAAGTCCAAGTAAGCCGAAGTGCACAAGGACACACCAAAATAAGGGCATAAGAGAGAATATTGTGAAGAAAAATTTAAAATAAAGAAACAAATTGTTGAAGAATCAAAGAAAACAAAATGTCAGGTTAAGGTTGTAGCATATCGACACCCACACCACCCTAAGTGACAACAATATTGGAGGTATGGCTTAAGGTATCAATATTATAGATCTACATGGATTCAGAAAGACATCAAGTATGGTAGTGTTTGGAAGAAAAAGCATAGTGGTTTTGGATTTCAAAGGGGTGTAGTAGCATCGAGGAACAATAGGACCAATCATTAAAAATATCAGAGCAGAGCAGTAGAAGCATAGAGCCAACATAGCTAAATATGGATATTCAAGTGGCACAATGACAACTTGGCATCATCGAAGACCACCACTAATCAATATTTCACTTGGATGGATGGATGAACAAGATTGGAAAATTTCAAGAAGAAGGATGTTGAATATTTGTATTTACAAAGAAAATTGAAGAGGACCCAAAAATGAATATCAAAAACTCAAACTTTTTTTGAAAAAGATGTAGGTATCTAGCTATAACATCTCAATTGAGATGAGAATTGAATATTTTGATAAAATCTCAAGATCTATAGAAGAGAGTCATGATTTTTCAAGCGTGGGGGACCAGAGTACAACCTCTTTTTCTCAAGCCAAAAAAAAATTAGAGCCCTTGTCCTCAAGCTTGATAATATGCATGAAAAACATAAGGGAAGTTTAATCTAAAAGTGGTTTGATCCATACACTAACAAGGAACTCTATGAATCATTGCAAAAAAAATTGTAAACCATGGATAGTGTTGAGTTGGAAGAAGCTACTAACTCTGTATATGTAAAATGCTTCTATGCATAATTTCTTGATTTGCATCTTGAAAATCTTAACCTTTATTTTTGTTTTTTTGTTTTGTTTTGCTTATTTTATGCATTTGTTTATTTTTGGATTATTGTATATTCTTAACTTGTGGCATGTATTTTATATGTTTGTCATGTCATTTTTGAAAATTTCCTTTGATTACCATTATTGTATTGTAATAGTGGTAAAATAGGCAAATTTGAATCCCAAAAATGATAATTTCATCATTAATCATAAACCAGATTTATTTATTTATTTAGTGTATCATTGTTTGTTCATGTATTCTTTGGTGTATGTTGTCCACTTTTGCTTGAATTTATTGTTGTTAAAAATTATTTTACATTTGTTTTCCTTTTCTTTCATGATTATTCCCTTTTCTAGAAAAGGGTATCAAGAGGTCTTAAGTTTTCTTTCATTTTTTTCCTTTTTATTTTGCTTGGTTGTTATGTCAATATCAATTGCTTTAAGTGCCATAAATCAAATCACCTTAGTTTATGCTCACACTATCTTCCATATGGTATGTAGCATTAACACCAAGGCAACAATCCAAAAATATCTTCCAATAAAATATTTTAAAAACCTCATGTTTCAAACAAAATGAAAAATCACAAAAATAAAGCTGACTCCTATTCAAACATATTTTGAGCATAACTTATTTTCCTTGATGAAATACCCCTTTTGTACTAAAGGTGTATTATTATATCTTATGGGAACTTCATATACATGAATGATGTAATGCATGAGTTTGTTCACCATATTGGAGGCACTCCTTGTTATTTCTTATGGGAAATTTATGCTTTGGGTATGCTACAATGTGTAATTTACTCTTTTGTAATCCTTGCTTTAGTATATTTGACCATTGATCATATTGAACACATTTATTGATCATATTGAACATATTTACCATATACTATTATCCTATATGTAAGCCTCCCTTTATAGTGGGAATGTACCTTGTTATCTCTTATGAGAACTTTATGTTTTGTGTAGGTTAGAGTGCATGCGTTTCTCCACTATATTGCATACATGTCTTGTTCTATTCTACATGAATTGCATACTTTAGATATTTTGTAGTGTGTATTTATTTCCATCATGATGGTGTGTATGTATTATTATTCTTATAGGAATTCCATGCCCTTATTACACTTCATTACCTATCTAAGGGTAATGCCTTGTCTTCCCAGTTTTTGGAGCAACACATTTTCTTTTTCCTTATCGCAGGATATGGATCTACTCTAAAGACCATTGAAATTCATATGATATTATAATACAATTGCTTTCACATGTTGGTTATTTATGGTGGCATCTTGCTTTACAATATTATATATAAAATGGAAAACAAGTAAATAAAAAAATGAACACGATATGAGTGCTAAAGCAAGAAAATAAAATCATACAAAAATATATGAGACTAAATCAAGAAAAAATTATTTAGAAAGGATTAGATCCAAGTGGATCATATTATAAAAAATAATATCATACATAAACATGTGAGATCCAAATGGATTATCTCACCAAAAGAATATCTACAAAATCACCTTGTTATAGAAGTAAAAAAATTGGTTTTGTTACCTAGCAACCCATATACATAGCCCCATGTCCTAAATATCTAGATACATTTCTATAAGTTCCATGGAGGCTACAAAATAAAAGTTAAAAAGTTAATATTTGCATACCTATAACTGAATGTTGGGCACTCACAAATATCTTTGAGGGTCCTACATTCAAATTAGTTTTCTATTTATATAATAAATTGGACTCCCCTACACTCTTTTCAAGTTTGGTTGGGAATGCACCAGTTTTTGTTGTAATTTTTGTTCCTAGATGTGCTCTCTCTCTCACACACATACATATATGGTAAGAGGTATGATCGACCCTCAACATCTATGATAAAAGGGTATCGAGATGTCATGTTTGGATGACAAGATATATAGGCTACTTTAAAGGATCTACAATAGAGGTTGAGGACATATTCACTCTATAAAAATCTATAATATGTCCTAGGGTCAAATAGTATAATTATTCAATCAAATAACATAAACCTTATGATGTCTCTACAACTACAAATCAAGAATAAGAAGTCAAAAATATCACCATAATGAAAATTAACTAAGTTATAACAAGTTATTTATGATAACATTAAAAAAAAAATATAAGCAAGAGATTGGATTTAAAAGGTATACTTAAGTTTCCATAATGTCATGGCATGAACTTTATTGGTCTAGTATCTACCTCCATGCCATTATTACCCTCATCCTATGGCACCTCCTCTAAGTCTACATACACAACTATCAAGTCAACTATGTTGATTTTGACATTGTGTTGGAGTATATTACATTATTTGGTACATGCTAATGTACCCCCATGGTACCTTCATGGTACATATGTAAATATTAGATTAGGGTCGAGTCTTAGTTTAGAGTGTTCGTTATATTTCCCCATATGTAAGTGTGAATGTGCAGGAAATACACAAGTGTCACGTGAGTGTGTGTGTAAATGTAAGTTGAATCTATGTGCACAAGTATATTAAATGTAAGAGTGTAAATATTTAATGTAAATATGTTCACAAGTATATTATATTAGAGTGTACAAAGTGAAGGTCAAGATTCATGTCTAAGTATGCATACAATATAGAGTCATGTGTTCATCAAGTATGCAAGTGTCAAGTAAAGAAGCTAAGAGTCATGAGACTTGGCATATGGAAAGGAATAGTCAAGTATCCAAAGAGTCATTCTACTATGGATATATAGTACTCCATAGTGATATATCAAGACATAAAGTGTAGAAGATCAAGAAATATGAAGTGTAGAAGATCAATTATCAAGCATCGAGTATCAAGTTCTATCACATTTGTAAGAGAAAGTGGACTAATAAAGATTGCATACATTTTGAAAAATTAATATTGTAAGTTGTGCTACATGCTTTGTACATGTATGATTTAGGCTATTTACATTCATATTGTTGTTTATTAGTGAATGTTATTTGATATATTATTAGCCTTGATATACATATTAATTTGCTCATATTACTCTACTCATATCATTATCTTGACCTTATTGCTTTGTGGCTATATTATATTCGATCATGTGATATTTAACCTATGATATTTGTGGTAGTATTAAGGCTTAAAAAGCCATCACCTTGACCATGTAAATGGTGCTTCTCTCTCTCCTCCTCTACTACCTCCTTGATAGTTCCATTCTCCTTAAACTCCTTCTTGTCATCCCCTACACTCTTAGTCATTCTATAATACAAGCTCTCCCTAGCCTCCTATATATGTGGGATAGATGAAGCTTTACTTAGTATCCATTAGCACTAGATTAAGGTAATTACTTCAATACTCTTTCCACTTTATATGGATCTACTACCTTTGTTTCATGGTCCTAAAGAACCACAATCAACAAAGCAACCACAATCTCTCGCTAATCCTAAATCCCAATGTTGCTCAAGTGGCAATAAGAGGTCAAAATGATAATCTTCCTAGGAATGAATGTCATAGGAGGCACATGTAGATGAGGTACCCTATGGACATTATTCCACCATTTAATCCTAATCTCACTTAAATTTTCCTCATTTGGAAGCTTTGGTGGCCTATACATGGCAAGATACCCATAGATCTAGGTCTCTAACAAAAATTACATGCCAAATAACCCTAGATTGTATGTTTTACATCCTATATAGGTCATGGTTTATGAAGGTTAAGAGTGCATAACTATAGGTGAATCCTCTCTTAGTTCCCTTGTATCCCCTCAATGTAAGGGATAAATAAGTAAGGCAAGAATCTTCTCCATCCTTTTGTGCAATACATGGAGGACGAGGAGAGAAGAATATTGGTCTAGCTTACCATAAGAATATGATTCACATCCTATACTTGTAGGAGTTACATAGTGCTCTAAAGTTTGAGGGATTACTTCTTGATGGCTTACATTGATAGAATAAGTCTAGTCACCCTATCAAGCACCATCCATGGATTCATGCTCAAAATGAGGAGCCTAATAAAAAAGTATACACCCTCTAGTGTGATCATCATATTGACCACCTCATATAGTGTTGGTATCCACAAAAAGAATTGAAACAAGTATGCTAATATCATATAAAATCATATCAAGTGGCATTAGCTCAACCGGTTATATTCCTTAATATTTTAAGAGGAGACCAAGGTTCAAATATTTCCAAGTGATACATGGATAATATCCAAGCTTTTTGTAATACCACTATGTGGTGATGATGTAATATGGGTGGGGCCTATTTCAATCCCATATAACCAATTGAAAAAATATCATATAAAACCATAGCATAATGGCCTATACAATCACACATATGCTACATGTACCACTCATCCCTATGTTAGCTCTATCAATAGGGCTCTATCCTTATTAGTTAAGTGTTATTGCTACTATAAATAGAGCCATCATGGATACCAATGCCTCTATAGTATTTTATCTTGGATGGTACCATTCACACTTGTCTTCACATCATATTTCCCATTTTTGCATCCTTGGCCCTAGCCTATTATTCTCCTACACTTAGTGTCATCCTATAGATAAAGTATCTTAGCATGCTAAAAAATCATCACTTAAAATATGCAAAAGTGGGGTGCAATACCTACCTAATTTTTACTACCGTCTTGTCTACTCACCATCGTATCTTGTTGTAATGAAAATAGAGCTACGATATGTGTGCAATATGCTCTAGAAAGCAAAGCATATACATGAAAATAAAATAAAAAATTTAAATCCTCCCTTGTATGTATATTTTTAATTATTAATTAGAAATTCAAGGTTTTTTTAGTTATTTTTATTGAGTTTTATATTAACACCATAAGGTTATTATTTCAAAGCTTTTGTCTTACTTTAAACTTATTTGTGCACTCAATTTTTAGCCATTTTGCATACAAATAATAATTTTATCACTTTTTACCTTTTGTAGGTCTAATTTATATGTCACATAGGGCAAAAAATCAACAATTCCATCTATCCAAAAATTTGAGTGCACCAACGCAAGTATTTATAACAAAACAACTTCCAAATAATAATAAATCCAAAACAAATACCAAAATAATAGCAACAAAAATAATGTTCACAAAAATATTCATAACAAAATCAAATTCCAAAATAGCAAATCCAAGAAATATCATAGATCTAGAAATTAAATCTTAGAAATAATCCAAGCCACTTGAAAATGGAAAAATCTCTTAACTACACTAGAGGTGAAGAAGTGAGATGAATGAGTGGATGATCCAACTACATAATATTTATTCTATTTATAGTCTAGCAAACTAACAAAACTAAACCCTAATTATCAAGGGCCAACTCTTCTAACCTAGTTTTTTGATCCAACAAAATAAAGATAGTTGATGTGGTTACATTAGGGTTATTGCATGGCTCATTCCTTCAAAATTTTGTCTTTAGATATAGTTTTTTTGAAGAATGGATGTTGGTTCTCATGTCACATCCTCTTCAATAATATCTTGCCACTTTATGAGTAGTTCCTATACTTGATGAGAATATCAATTATGGATCTATGACTGTAACATTACTTCTAGTTTCAAGTCAACCTATCCTTCATCCAATTTTGGAAGCTCTATCTAAAACTACACCTTCTAACCAAGTACCTCTTTAATAAAGAAACATGGAAAACATTGTGTATTTTTGAGGTGGAAGGAAGCTCCAATTGATAAATCAAATCCTATTATATAATGAATCATATTGTATAGACCATAGAAATCAGATCTAATAATTTTTGTCGGGTTTTATCTTCAAAGAAAGTTTCTTATATTGATGAACCCATAGAAAGAACATATCACCCACTTCAAAGTGTCATTCAAAGTAGTGTAAATCCTAGTACTGCTTCATACAAGTTTAGGCCTAATAGGGATTACCTTTGAGAAGATATAAGATAATTTGACATTGTTAGAAGAAAACATTCACTTAAGCCACACAAGTAAAAACAATAAGGTAGTCCACCAAGGATTGGATTTGCTATCCATACATCACCTAACATGGGGACATCTTAATGGAAATATGATAAGAAGTATTACACCACCATTTTACTAATGGAAGTCATTTAACTAATTTATACTACTTATCTTAGATAAATCATCTTATATGTGTGTGTGTGTCTGGTTTGAGAAAAGTAGGGGTGGCCTAGACTTACTTAAGGCATGATGTCAAAGTTACTTTAGATCTCTAGCCTTGCTTCCCATATGGACTCTTTAGTAGACACGTTATCACCAAGCCACACTTTGGAATCATGATTGCTTTAGCACCAACCTCAATGACAACCCTCATGTTGTCACCAAGATCATTACCACCAAGACCACTCTAGCACTAGATCATGGTATCATGCTAATGCTAAGCCTTGGTTCCCATAAGTGGGTGTTATCCATACATGACAAAATCCATTGAGACCCATAAAAACATGATAAATAGTTAAAAAAATATCTATGCATGACTACCCCATAATTATTGTAGTATCCAATTTAGCCATTCTAGACTAGTTTATCTATTTTTGCACTTCAATAATTGGAACTTGGTTTTATATAGATCAAGAACTAAATACATGGTTGTTTTTTATACTTCCAAGACTTGTTAGAAGTTAGTCTCACCTTCTAGATCCCATGTAATTTTAGATATTCTATAAATGTAGCATAGGTCTTGTTTTCTAACCAATTTTGTGGAATCTAAGAACTTTGTACTTCATATACCTCCTCTTTCACTTCTTTTGTAGAATCACATGCCCTACAGTTCATAGTGCCTATAGTATCTAGAATAAAGCATATTAAACTTCACAATGCTCATTATATAAACTTACATAATAAAATCTCCATAGTATAAGAGTTAATATTTCTTAGCATATTTGGTATTTGTGATTTTCTCTTTCATACATAAGCTTTTGTATGTAACTCTAAATTTAATGTATAGGTGCTATTAGTTGGTCCTATAAGTTGACCTTTGCACCATTTCCCTAAATCCTACGTGCATGGAACAACCTAGGCACTTGTTCATAATTTTAGTTTAGTTTTCTAATCATTAGCAAATTATCAATATTTTTCAAAGGATAAATCCATGGGATCTCACAATAACATGCATAAACCAATGAACACCAAACTCACATAAATATTTATTGAAAAGACATATACTATAAGGAATGCATAAATGCAATTCTTCTTTGGTAATAGATTACATGGCTTTGTCTTCAATATATACATACATAAGACTCTTTATATGCACATGAATTTTAACCTTTGCTTTTCTCAAACTCATGGGACATCCAACTCTTCATATTTATCTCTTACGTAATAAATACCACATATTATATAAATATAAAGTATCTCATAATTGCTCATAACTCCTAAATTTTAAACTTGACACTTCACTCACATAAATCACACTTACAAACATGACACTTCCCACCTCCACACTTATTTAAATGACACATGCTATGGACTCAAATATTAAATAGACACCCTAATATAATTTATTTAGAAAGGTCCTTGCATTAATATTACATGGTATCAAATAATGGAATACCTCCAAAATCCCCTAATATTACATTATTTGGTATGAAGGCCTTTTACTTTCACGTACTTTTAGTCTCTAATTCTTGTCTTGGTTTTTTGACTCTCACTTTGGTACCGCTTGATATTTCAACATTGTATCTATCCCATTAAACCTGTCACTTGCATTTTCTTCTTTTATGCTTGTCGAACTTATTTTTTTCTTGTAATTTTCTCTTACATTTTCATAATTTCATTCCATTCTAATTTACTTATCCATCCATAATGTACTTCAATTTTATTTTCCTAATAATTCTTTGATTTGTTCTTTTCATAAATTTTGCAATTTTGGAGCATCAATCATTTTTGTTTTATTTTATGTTTTTATTATTTTTCTTGTTTCTTTTTCAACAAATTCTATCTATTTATAAATACTATTAATGCCATTACTAATAAGAATTTATGAATGGCTTGTATTATTATATTTGTCACCTTATTTCTCAATATAATTGGTACTTTAATTTTCTACATTGTTAAGAATAGAAAAATATGTAACTCTTTCATGAGAGATCTATGCATTGTTTCATGTTCTACCTCATTGATATTTTTTATTTCTTGTACTTCTTGGATCATATTTCCTTTTTGAGTTTCCCATTTTGAATATTGTTGTTGTATAATTGGTATTGAGACTGATATTATATCGGTTGGGATCTTTAGAAAGGTCTATTCATTTGATTTCATTGATTCAAAGAATTGTATCTACAATAAATTGCATGACCTTCCTTATTACATATGTGACAATATTTTTTCCTCCATTTAGATTGATATTAAGATGATGTAGCAGTATTATTTGACACCTTTTTATTTGATATAAGAGCATTATTTATCATTTCATCTATGGCTAGATTTTCTATTTCATATTCTTGGAGTATGTTGACCAATTCATCAAAGGATATGTTTTTATTTAGAACTTGAAGATAAGTGACTAAAGTTTTAAATGTTTTTGGGAGTGCTCTTAATGTAACTTGAACAAGAATTTTTCCTTCCATTTGTTCTTCCATAGCTTGTAATTTAGCTTTTAATTTTTTTACCCTTCAAAGAAAATGTTCTATACTCTCTCCATTATGAGCCTTTAGAGAATACAACTATGATTGCAAGTGTAATATGCTTGCTTCATTCCTTCCCTCTAATATCATACATAATTTTCCTAGGTTCTCTTTGAAGTTTCTACCTCACTTATGTGTGCCTAGATTTTTTTTTTATATATATATTGAATGTAATTAACATAAGTGTCTTTGCATCATTGTCTTTAAATTTTTGTATTCCAACTATATCTTCTAGAATGTCTTCTTCTCCATTTACCACATACCAATTTTTTTCAACTATGAGTATTGATCTCATCTTGTTTTTCCATGGAGTAAAATTAGGTCCTTTTAGAAGTTGAGATTCAAAAAGGAAAATATTTGTGTTTGCCATAATAGAATCAATTCTATTTTTCAATCTTCAAATTCTTTCAATGTTTTCTTCAATATTTTAGTCTTCTTATTCTTTATTTAAATTTAATTTCATTCAATTTCTTCAATTTAATTCTTTTATTTTCTTTTAATTTTAATTTCTTCAATTTTTAATTTCAAAAATTTCATTCAAATAATTCAATAATATTATTTTTATATATCTCTTTAATTCAAATATTTTCTTCTTCAATTTATTTATCTCCTTCTTCAATTATTTATTTTCTTATATCTCCCAAATTTTATCTTCACACAATAATTATCAACGTTCAATTTATTTTTTCCTTCTTCACTTAAACTTTCATTATCTTCTTATTTCTCCTTAATTATTCTTTCCTCGAAAACTTTAACTTATTCCTCCTTCAATAATTTTTTCAGCATTATAAGGTAAATGAAACCTTATCTTATTATGCACCAAATTCCTTTTAAACTTCTATCCTACATGAATTTGTAGTAACGTTACACCTTCCTACTTACATGCTTACCCGTCTCTATTCTGCAAATACACTTTATCTATGCTAAAATTATCCTCTTGAATATATTCATCTCCTGCATCTCCTCTATTAATTTATCTGAATTTAGAATTTTCTCCTTTGAACACAATGTTTCTTATGGATGTCTTCTCCAAATGCAACATTATCTAAATATTACATTATCTAAATGGAACATTCTTATAAGAATATTGTAGCATTATTTGAATGCAAATTTCTCTAAATATATTATTTTATGAATGGAATGTTCTTATGAGAATGTTTACTCCTCAATACAACTTTTCTTAATGTCGCTCTCACTGCTACGCCACTCAACTATCAACATTGCTCTTTCTACAATGTCACTCACACCAATTTCCCAATGTTGCTCTCACTATAATGTGATTCCAACTAGACTTGATGTAAGACCCATAAATGTTTGTTCTCACCTCATTATTTCACTATATCCACATTCTCCTTCTTTAATTTCTCCTCTTCTTTGCTTAGCCACTTTTCCATCATAGCTTTGACTTCACTCCACCACACTTATACCTCTACAATTGTTGCTCTTCATCGTTAGAAAAACTATCTTCTATTCTCCTCACTGATCTCTTCTACAATAACATGGTGCTCTTCAAAATTGGACTCAAATATGAAAGCTTGCAAACTCTATTCACTTTTCTCACAAAATCTATTCCTTTCCAAGCACAATCTTATCTCAAACTTGCTTTCTCTCCACCTTGGATGTCTAACAAATGTGAATCTGATACCACTATTAGTAAATTAACAATATTATCATAGGATAAATCCATAGTATATCATAATGACATGCATAAATCAATGAACATTAAAATCACAAAATCTTGATTGAAAATGCATCTACTATAAGCAATGCATAAATGCAATGCTTCTTCGATAATCTATTACATGGATTGTCTTCAATATACATGAGATTCTTCATATGCATATGACTCGACCTTTACTCTCCTAAAACTCACAGGAGATCCAATTATTCACATTTCTATCCTACATAATAAATCTCACATATTACATAAAGATAAAGTCTCTTATGATTGCTCATAACTCCTAACTTTTAAACTTGAAACTTCACTCACATAACTCACACTTATAAACATGGAACCTTACACTCATAAATCCATACTTATTTACATGACACATACTATAAACTCAAATATTTATTTTTTAATAAGTTTCTATGGACTCAAATATTAAACACACACCCTAATGTAATTTCGTTATAAAGTTCCTTGCATTAATATTGCAAGGTACCAAAACTAGAGCGAGAATGAACTAGGGGAGGAATGAATTTGGGTGAAGATGAAAAACCCTAGCATAAATCAATTTTTACTAGGAGAGATCTTGAGTTTTAGTTACAGTATGCTACTCCTTTGGCTTTAGCTTTGAAAATCTTTTATTATCTAGGGCTTGAGTCAGGAAATTACAAATGATAGGGACCTCTCCTTTGGAAAGTGATTTATGGAAGTCTATTGGTCATAATAATTATAATGGCCTCACTTTTCAAACAAATATGCAATGAGACCTTCTCCATGTTTTCACAATAGTTTTCCTTTGATCAGGAGAATATAGATCATATGCGTCAAATGCTTAAAGCAAGAAAAAAACTCCATCCAAAACCACCTGCGCAATGGTACCTTTATACCTATGTTAGATGAGTCTCCAATGATTGAGGTATCTCTAGCACTCATCCAACATATTTTGATCATACTTTCCACCCAATCCCTTGCATGCAATTTTACGGGTATATGGTCTAGTCCAATCACAATCCAGAAATGGATTAACACACATTGGGGGGTAAATTTTCCTCTTATAAATTCATGATGATAGGTAGGGGATACTTTATCCTTAAATTTTTCTTTGTTGAGGATAAAAGTGCTATATTTCATGGAGGTCCTTGGTTTCTAAGATCCAACCCAATCTACATGACCTAGTGGAGCATGGTATTTAATCCTCAAGAGGAGGATCCTAAAGAAGTTTTTATTTGGGTGAGGTTGCCATTTTTGCCACTACACTTATGGAACATACCTTCGATGGAATTAATAGGGAATTCTATTGGAACATTCATCGATTGGGCTCCTCCAAATACCAATAACACTATATGCACATGCCTATGTGTTCTAGTCAATCTAAAAAAGGGTTTGCCTGAGCATATTGGAATAAAGGTGTTTTATTGGATACATAACCAACTCTTGGACTATGAGAATATACCATTCAAGTGTATAACTTGCCATGAGCATGGGCACTTATTTCAAAAATTCCTAATTTTACAAGCATAGAAAATAAAAAAGGAAGAACTAGGCTTCCAAGAAGTCAAAAGGAGACTGTGCAGATCAAGAAGCAAGAAGATACAACCTCAACCACAAGAACAAAAAGCATCTAGTACAAAAATAAATTTTCAAGTCTTATGAAGGAGAAAATAAAATCACCTCTGTAGACATGATGGCTCCTAAAGGTAAAGAGAAAACACCTACAATTGAAGCTGATAAATCACCAGAGATCTTAGGATATACACCAAATAATACAAAATTTAGAGAAGAAATTGATGGGAACTCAGATGAAGAGGTAGAAGAAATGCAAGTTTAGAAAAAAATGATTCTCGAGGGCTTGCCAACCACATGATCTACAGCTAAGGTAAGAAAACTAAACCAACTCAAAAATAAGCAAATGTAAAAAGACTTGCAATCCAAAATGTAAGTTAGAATTGGGGAGAGCTTCATAAAATAAGAATCAATCCAAAAAATGAAGAATAAGTTATGGAATTGTAGGGGACTAGGAAGTCCTATGAAAAAAATTATCTCAAAGTTCTAAAATAGGAGCAAAAGCTAATAATAGTATGTATTAAGGAAATAAAAATAGTGGAGGCAAAACTGATTACATAATAGCAAAAGATATGGGCATAAAAATTTGATAAAGGTTGATTTTGTGGGAGCTTTAGGGGGATTATATTTGGCTTGGGACCCACATCAATTAGTTTGTAGCATGCAACATAAGCACAATAACTAGATAGGAATAAAATTCCTCTTACTAGATGGAACAAGTGTAGCAGTAATAAGTTTTTATGGTCCAAATCATACTATTTAGAAAATAGAAGCATGGAAAAACTTAGCACAATGGCTAGACACTGAGAATTTTGACAACATAATACTAGGAGGAGATCTCAATATGATACTCTACCACTGGGATAATTTTATCAAGTGATCCAAATAGAGATCTACTCGATAAAATAATGGTAGATGAAATCTTACAAGACATTCAATCGACAAAAGGGAAGTACACTTTGAGCAACAGAAGAGCAAGGTCAGACTATATTATAGAAATATTGCATAGATTTTTTATCTGTGAAAATATCCTAAAACTCTTTCCCTCACTTCTAGTCACATCATTCAAAACTCTATATTATATCATAAGCCAATTCTCTTGGATAGCAGAAAAAGCCTACAATCCCAAAAAAATTATTTTAAGTACAACTTTGAATGGGTGACAAAAGAATATTTTAATGAACTTGTGGAAAACACTTGGAAACAACAGGTCTAGTCCACTAATCTACAAGAAAAGTGAAAAACAAAATTAAAAATTTGAAGGACGTGATAAAAAAGTGGTTGAAAAAAAAAGTGATATTCAAACAAAATAAGAAGCAGTTGATGCAATAACTAGAGCAGCTAAAAACAAAAATTAGAGACCATCCTCCACAACCATGGCAAGAATATGTAATAAATTACTTAATTTAGAAGCTCAATAAAATAAGCATTGAAGAAGAAACACATTGGAGGGTTATATATCAAATGGACTAACTCAGTAAGGGGGATAAAAACACCAAATATTTTCATTTGAAAACCGTGCGACACTACCAAAGAAACATAATCAAGGAGATAAAGCATGAAGGAATCACTTCTACAAAAAGGGAAAAAATTAAGGAACTTGAAAATCAACATTACTTAGCTCTGCTCTCTAGAGAAAATAAAAACCCACATTCCTAGGAAATATTGCTACAACATATATCGATAATATTAAGTTCGAAATACAAACATGATCTCAATAAGCTAGTCACTATGGAGGAACTCAAGGATATTATAGTAGCTCTGTCAAAGGATAAAGCTCCTGAACCTGATGGATTCACAAACAACTTTTACCAACAATACCTACACATCATCAAAGAAGATTTGGTACACATGATTGAGGATTTTAGGGTGAAAGGTAAGATTATTGGAGCCATCAACTCCACATTTATAGCATTTATTCCTAAAGAAAAAATGCTACTACATTCTCTATATTTAGATCAATTTCTCTATGTAACTCTTCCTATAAAATTGTTACCAAACTGTTGGTCTATAGAATAAAGAAGAAACTTGATAAACTAATATCAGAAGAGTAAGGGGGGTTCATGCCTAGAAAAAAAATATATGATAATATCATAATGGTGCATGAAGCCCTCCACACTAGTAGAAAATATAAAAAGAAGCAAATCGTTAACTTGATATGGAAAACACCTTTGATCAAGTTAATATATAAATTTTAGAACAAGTGCTACAAAAGTTTGGATTTCCACATCAGGTCATCAAGTGGATTGGAGCATGCATCAGAAATCCATGGATAGCCCCCTTAATAAATGGAGAACCAATGAATTTATTTCAATCTACAAAGGTAATTAGACAAGGGTGTCCATTATCACCATACCTTTACATCATTTTAGCTTAGAATATTGGAAGATTAATTAACCATCTTAAAAGATAAAGAAAATAGTAGGGATATAGGTTGTAGTAGGATGCAAAGCTATAACACACACCTAATTTGCATATGCTACAATTCTTGTAGGAAAATCCACCAAGCAAAATGTTAGAAAACTCAAGCAATGTCTATATTGGTTCATGCAAGCTATTGTGGCTCATATAAACACTTAAAAGAGTCAATTCTATACACAAAATATTGTAACAATAAGATTCAAACTCATTTGCACTATCCTAACATTTCGATCTGGTACAAAAAATACTTCAGATACCTACAAGTGAATACTTCAAATACCTACAAGTGCCCATGAGCTTCCACATCAAATCCTTAGACTATTGGACCCCAAAATTTCATAAGATAGTTAGGAGGATATAAAGTTATAGTAATAGTCAACTCAGTATTGTAAGAAGGGTAGTATGGATCAAATAATTGTTAGCTTATCTTATAGTCTACCAACTATTAGCATATCACACTCTCAAGTTTATTTTACAAAAGGAAGATGGAATCATATGAAAATTCCTATGGAAGGCAGGTAGGAATTTAGAAATAAAAAAATTCCACTTGGTCAATTGGGAGATGGCCACCAAAGGTAAAATTCAAGGAGGACTAGAAATAAAAAAAATTGAGATAATTTCAAAAGCAATGGGAGAAAATATTCTCTAAAACATGCTTAATCACAATCGAGCATGGTAATGCATACTAGTAAACAAGTATGTAAATAATAAATCAAGTATTCAAATGCATAAACACATAGACAAACTTCCAAGAGCCTCATTGGTTTGGAAACATATAGTGGCAACACAGAGAATAATTGAGGACATAATATCTTGGCTATCGAGATATGGTAAGTCAATTAATCTATGGGAGGACTCGATCCTAGCAACACATTTTATTTTAAAATAGAGAGGGAAGAGGGGCTTGGCTTGGAAATTAATCTAATCCATGAGAAATTTGAGGATTTTCTAGGCTCCATTCATACATGTATTTGTCATAGAACAAGTTCTTAGCCCCTCTATTTTAAAGGTAAGCCAATTAGCTTAGCTCGAGCTCACTTATAGGAAGTAGAAATGAGAGTGGACCCCTATCTTATATAAGTCCACCACTAAGAGAGAGAACTCCAATTGAATTACAAAATCACTTGGAAAGCCAAAGAATTCTCAAATTAGGTGACTTGTTTTATTGGATTTTAGAATCACTGAACTGGATTTCCCTTCCATTCCATCTCAACTTCAAGGAGATTGGGATTATTTTAAGTCCCATGTGGTGATCATTATATCTCTTCATCCTATGATGCTAGACAAACTTATTTGGTGTAGAATTTGTAGTAATGGAGAATACTTAGTGCATCTAGGAGTCCAACATCAACAAACTAGGCCTACCAACAAAAAATTATCGATAGTGTGGAAAAATTGAGCACCACATAAACTACAGTATTCAAATGGCTAGTCTCTCAAAACAAAATTTTAACAAGTGATAATATATAAAAAAGGAGTATAGCAAGGCGTCATGTTTGTTATAGGTGCATGCAGAATAGTGAAACTATTTCCCATATTTTGTTTGAATGCTCAAAGGCAATATCAATTTGGTTAGGAATAAAAAAATTTCTTTGCACTTCCTACTCTAGAAGGTTAACCAGAGACACATGTTTTACCAAGTGGAACAAATAATATAAAGGTAAACTAGTAGGTAAGCCTCTCCTAAAATACTTGTGGATCTATATGCCATATTTTTCATCTGGCACATCTGGTTGGATAGAAACTAGAGGATTTTTTAAGGCAAAGGTAAGGACAATAGAATACTAATATGAAGGATAAAATAAAATTAGTCTTAAATATCAAATATAGTTTCTATAAACAATAATACAAGGAAGACATATCACCCATAGGAATAAGAATGATCTACGAACTTAATCTCCAAGCTTTGCTAACAAAGGGAAGCCATAGAGCAAACAATTCCCCATTTGAAATCTATTTTTTGGTGCTCTTATTTGATGGTGCCTCGAAGTCCAACCCTGGTCAAGCAATAATAGGGGACTGATTCTTACAAAACCCTATGAGATCTTGCTCAAATACATGATCATCTTGGGAAAAACATCTAACAACATGATAAAGGCTATTGGATGTGAAGTCGATTTAAAATTTGTGACAAAGCAAGGAATCACTCAGGTCACAAGGGGATTCTAAACTAATACTAACTCTTTCAAAAAATAAAGATATTAGATATTTGCAACTAAATATTATTCAAGACAGGATCAGAAAACTAGGCAAGATAATTGATAGAATATCCTATCAACATGTAAGGCAATAATTCAACAAAGAGGCTGACACACTAGTGACTTAGGCTATAAATATAGCCCTTGGTTATTGTTGCCAAATAATCAATAAGTAGAAGGGCAGGGGTCTTATGCAAGGATTATGAGGACTCCAATAATAATATCCTATCAGACTTGATGCCTCCTAGCTATGTTGCCTTTCTTTGCTTCCTTTTATGTCTCCATATTTTATATTCTCAAATGCTCTATTGACTTTGATCTCTCTGATCAAAGAATTTTTTATATTTTTGGTAAGTAAATAGATATTTCTCTTTAAAAAATATATTGCAAGGTACCAAATAATATAATACCTCCAACACTGACTAAGGGTGATAGGAAGATCTCATATTAAAATTATTACCTCTAAGAGAGAATGACTCCTTTAAAAAGTTGTGAAAAGATAATCATGATCATAAATAATAAACTTTAGCATACCATTTAATTTGAAAACATAATCAATGAATACCTTGACCACCTTGTTGGCATTGAATGAATATTGCAAGGATCAAAAGTAGGTATGCTTGAAAAGATGATCTACCACCCTAAAAACCATTTTTTTCCTCTATCTTGGGAAGTCCTTCAATAAATTCCATAAAGATATGTTTCCATCGATGATCTAGAATAGAAAGGTGTTGCAAAAATACCAAAGACTAAATGTTTTTGACCATATTCCTCTAGCACACTTTACATTCAACCACAAATTATTTGACATCAACTTTCAGTCCTTTCCAAATGAAATGTTGCTTAACCTATTGCTAGGTTTTAAGAAATATAGAATATATTGTTAAGGGAGAAGCATTTAATTCCTTAAGCTTATTGTTCTTGACCTATGAATACTTAATAAAATAAATATGACCCTTCTTCCTTAGAATCCTATCAAACCAAGAGAACAATAGATTATGGTGGTTACTAATCTCAATATCATTAATCAAATTAACAATATCATAATCTGAATGAAATTCATGTCAATTTTGGGTTATCCAAAGGAAAATGGGAATGGATATGGCTTAAAAAACTACAATATCTTCATACTTGTAGGAAAGGGCATCCATAACCACATTCTCCTTCCCTTTCTTAGATTCAATCACAAATTCATAGTCTAAAATCTTAGTTAACTTTTTATTTTATTTTGGACAATATATGAGCTTTTTATAAATTATTATTAAGGCCATTATGATTAGTTTTAATAATAAAATGTCATTCCAACAAGTAAGAATTTCATTTGTCCAATACGTATAAGATGGTTGGTATCTCCTTCTCATAATTAGAAAGACCCAGGTTCTTGATAGAGAAATGTTTGCTTTCAAAATGTAGGGGATGACCTTCCAATAATAAAATAGCACCAATATCAATGTTAGAAGCATCATATTCAATGATAAAGGGTTGTTGAATTCAAAATTAGCTATAGTAGGATTAGTACACATAGACTCCTTCAAGGTAGTGAAGGATACCTCATAAGACCAACCAAAGTTATCCGTCTTGGTGAGAATAATCAAGGAAGATATACCCTTTCCATAAATCTTAACAAATTTCCTATAATATCTAGTGAGACCCAAAAATACGTTAACTCTTAAGATATTTAGGAAATGGTCAATCTTGTATGACCTTGATATTATTAGGGTCCACCTTGGCACCTTCATAAGACACTATATGAATCAAGTGCTCAAATTTAGATACACCAAAGGAGCATTTGGGCCTTTTAATATATAATTATTTTCAATCAAAAAATTGGAACACTTGTTTAACATGATGCAAGTGGGCTTCCCAAGACTTATTATAGACTAGGATGTCGTCAAAAAATACCTAGATAATTTTGTGAAGGAGAGGACATAAGATACAATTCATTAACTTTTACAAAGTAAAAGGGGCATTTGTAAGACCAAAAGGCATGACTAAAAACTCATAATAACCCTCATGAGTATGAAAATTAGTTTTGAGCTTATGGGGTTTAGAGAGATTGATGGAGAATAAGGAGTTTTTACACCTTACCAAGGTTCAAATCTTATGGGTAAACCTTAATATTTTTTTAAAAGCAAGAGGAGGGAGATGCTAATTAAGTTGTATGTGAACAAGGCTTTTGACAGGGTCTCTTGGATCTTTCTTCATAAAATACTAGGAAGTTTGGGTTTAGTGAATCATGGATAGATCTATTTATAAATTTTATAAGGACTATGAGAGATTCTATCCTAGTGAATGGAGCGTCTTCTAGCTTTTTGCTAGCTCTTAGGGTCTAAGAAAAGGTGACCTGATATACCCCTACCTATTTATCCTGCTTATAGAAGCACTAAATCAAAATTTGTTGTAAAAATTAGACTAAAGAAAATTCTCATCAAATTTTTGTGGATGATACAATATTTCAAGGACCAGCAATTTTTATTAAATCCAAAGAATTGATAAAAGTGTTAGAGCTACAAAATGTGTTGGGGGCTAGGTGTGAAATCTTGTGCCCCTTGGGCACCATGACCTCCCCATGGTTGCGGTCTCATCAAGCATATGTGTTCGATGTGCTATACCTTGTGATAGGGGGTACCAATCTTGAGAAGTCCAAGTAAGCATGGGATGCAGCTCCCATTGAATGATCTTAAATATTTTTTAACCAAGAATGGATCCTTGCTTTTGGATGTGATATTTGATGCTTGTATTTCCTTTTTTGCACTAACCTATTCTAACTAGCTTCTTTAGGGGGAAGGAAAATGAAAGGAAATGAGATATAGTGCAAAAAGTAAACAAAAAAGTAAAAACTATAAAAATTAAAATATACCTAGCCTATCTAAGGGTGGTGATACACCAAAGACCTAATAATATCCTCCTATGATATGAAATGTTGAGTGGACACATGCACAATGACAAGTAGTGCACGAGAAACACAAGTCCCCCTGAGATCATGCAGTAAATCAAAACACCCACACTAGAAACAAGACAAGGATTTCATGAACTCAACAGTACAAACTCTAAGTTACATCCATGTAGAGGAAAGAGGTTCAAAAACCCCCTGGTCGGTTGCATAAGGCTTGAGCTAGTCTGAGACATAGGAGAGAATGAAATAAGATAACCCTTTAGGAGAATGGGTGGCTTTTCAATTATTACAATGAAAAGAAGAATATATATTTATAGCTAATTCTCAAACAAGTTTCCCTCTTAAAATTAAAAAATTCCCCCCTCTTCAAAATTCTTGCTCAATTTTATGGTCACTTCTTAGCAGACTTCATGTTGATGTATTTAATGCATCAACATCCCCTTTGGATATGTTGTACCTCTTGTAAGAGAATGAATATACACCTTTGCATCATGTGTGAACCAAAATTTACCCTCCTAAATTTTTGGAGCATAGTTGGTTTTGATTCAACCAAAACCTAGGTGACCACTCCTCCCTTTTTTTTTTTATAAAATCCTAGTTTTCTATATCTTAGTCTAGTTGATACATCTTGCTACTTAGTCTTTGTCTGCTCTATCTAGTGTTCTAGTTATCACCACTAGCCTGCAATCATCGAATATTAATATTGGATGGTTGTTCCAAGTCAAATTTTCTTCTAGTTACATGCATTGTTGCTTTAAGTTATCACTAGAACTTTGGTTCAACTATTATTTGTTGTCAGCTCTAACCGAAAGAGTTCACTTATCAGTCTAGTGCACTTACCTCTGCTATCTTTTGGATCCTGGGTTGTTTGCTTCCCTACTAGAGCCATCCCTCAATTTTGATTAGGTTATCTTACTCCCCCCGAGTATAGTGAGAATTCACTACAAGAATATTAAAGGTCAAAGATTCAATAAGGATAAAAGTTTGTTGTATTTCATCAATACCTCAACAAGGACCCAAGGGAAGATAAAGAAAATTTGGGGTTATAAACTGGGATCCTTGTTAGATTTTTATGATATATATTAAAGGAAATGCCACCACAATATGTAAAATGAGCAAACAATGATAACTATATGATAATTATACTATAATATGTAGGAAAATTATAAGAGAAACTTCTACAATAACTCAAAAATATGGCATTAAGGAAAGCTCACAAACTTAGTACAATGTAATATAATGGAGAACATGAAGACTCCATATATACATGAAGGATCTACATTGTACTCATTATACTAACTAGCTACTAATCCTACTCCCTTCAACTCTATTATCTTTAGTCTCTAATTTATCTTCTACCTCAAATGTATATATATAGGGAGATAAGTCCCTTGGCCTTTCATCTACCCATGACTCTTCATCTACCTAACCTATGACTCATGTACATGTGGACTACATGCACATTTACATCATTGCACATTCTAACACTTATTCATTTATTACATTGCATGAAGTAACTACTCAAACCTTACTCTAAGGTAAAATCCTACTCTAGTTATGTACCCAAGGTGGTACATTAGAATGTACCAAATAATATAATATATTCCAACACCCCCCTTTATTACATTATTTGGGTATTGAAGACTTTAGTCTTCAATATGGATCTTCATATTTATCTTCAATAAGGTCTTTGTCTTGATTTTGGAATTTGAGCTCTTATTTCCTACTTTCTTCATTGTACCCTTTGCCTATATTAGGATGAATATCTTCATCTTGTTTCTTTAGCTCACTCTGATATGGATTCAACTTGAAAGTACTTTCTTTCATCTTCTCTTTTATGTCATGCTTTCTTTTCATTCTTCTTCTTCAATTCTACAATTTTGTTAATGATATATCTTCTTCTTGTTAAGTTAGTATATCGTCACAATAATATTGACTAGGATTGTTATTTTGCTTCTTGTTTGAAAGAATTCAAAAACAATCAATGATAGATATATCATCAAACATTCTTCCGAAGTAAATATAATTATATTTTGAGTATTCCACCAAGCTATGAAAAGTACTTCATGAAGATAACCAATTAATGTCATAAAATTTACTTTCTTTACTTCATTAAGGATCATCAATAATCTTTTTTTTTTACTAGTGGATAAACATTTGTGCCCATCAAAGATATCTATTAAATTTTGAGAGTAAAACTCCAAATCATGAAATAGTTCCTCATTATTGAATGCATTCCTTACTATTTCATCCATGATTCTTCTAATATATTATTTTAAGTGGGACTCCTTATAGTTCCCTAGTGTTTTTTAGAATTATTTGAGAATATTAATGTTCAATCTATGGTTTTAATGAGACTTTACTTTTCCCAAATCTTTAGTTAGAACACCTTTTAATTCCCAAGTATTTAGGATAATTTTGATGGAAATTTTGTATTTCAAAACCTTTGAAGTTGTCTATATTATGACTCCCTAGTTTAGAGTATGAGAACTAACTTGATAAAACCTTATCAAATCTTAGATTTTGTAGTATCCCTTATATCTCCCAAGTGATTAGAGTATGCTATGGTCTTGATAAAGTGCTTAGCATCTATTAGATTTTATTTTGAGTTGATTCCCTAATATTTTGAAGATAATGGTAATATAATGATCAACTCCTATTTCACCTTATTTCTCCCTATTGATATATGCACTTTTCAATTTGATGAATTTCTCTATGGTTGGATTCCTTTTATCCCTTTAATTTGTATATGAGACAAGTATAAGCAATAATTTCCAACTCTTTAAGCAATTCAATGTTTTTGCTTCCTTTATCCTTAATTCTCAATGGTTTAATTTTCTAAATTCCAATAATCTAAAGTTTGATATAGCACTCCTTATATCTCCCTAATTTGGAATTATAGAAAATTATAATATTTGCAAAATAATAATTTTTTTATTTTTCCAAGGTAGAAAACCTTATATCTCCTATTTTAATTATTTACAAATATTATGATATTTGTATTTCAACTAATGCACTTTTGAAATATCACTTAAGGATATAAACTCCTTGTTTTGATTTGCTTTCTATTCTACTAAGGTTGTAATTTCTCCAATGCAATATAAGCTTAACCTTAGATATAATGCACCTTATATCTCCTTTTGCACTTTAATGAAAGCAAATATTAAAATCAATGTAAATATACCTTTCTAATGTTGTGTGCTAATTGGCTTTAATCTTGACTTCACTTTCCAAGCTTTGGAGAATTGTATTTATTTTGTCTTCACAGCATGACAATGAACATTCCATGCTCTACTTTGTATGGTGCTCTCTTATGATGGTATTTTACTCCTTAAATACACTTTGACCTTTCTATGTTGGATATGTGTGGTCTTCCTAAGAGGGGCTATTAATACCTCTTGTCCTCCTTTGAAATGTATGCCAAGTGGTACTTACATTGCCTTAGAACATATACCTTCTTGTTAGGTAGCATAGGAAGGTTACTACCTTTTAGAGGCATTAATTTACATGGTGCAGCCCTGGTAATAATCTTTGAGCATTTGCAATGATGATTAATGAGGAGTGTTACTCCAACCCGGGCACTCTTTGGCTTGACTGGAGCATTACTTCAACTTGGGCACTCTTTGGCTCCTTTGTGCAAGCATTAGGTTAATGAAGAATATGTAGATGCTTTACTTCATTTGTGCCAAGTGTCACAATATTCCTTTAATTGATATGACAAGTGGAGGCTCTTTATTTTACATGCAAATAAACCCTTCAATATCCTTATCGCCTTAATGCACTTCCAACTCCTTTGCTAGTTGTTTTGATTCTTTTACATCATGCTTTCTTGAGCTTCAACGTTTGGTGGCTTCTCTTCCAACCAAGGTGACTCTTCTCCAATGAATACGGTTCTTTTGGTGGCACCTCAATAATTTCTTCACGGTGGTCGTTCATCCAAGCTCCTCTATGCATCTACTTGGGTAATATTTAAAGTTATCCTCCTTTGCACCTTGTATTTGAAACTCTTTTAAGCTATTTATGTAGCTTTATTCCTTGCTTGAATATGACGACTTATTTCCTATAACTTGATGGTTATAATGCTCCTTTTTGGTGGCTTCTCTTCACCAAGATTTATTGATATTCACCTGTACTTAATGGTATCTTTTGACACTCCAACTCAACCTTGCTTATGAACTAATATTCCTTCGTTTTCTAAATACTTAATGCATTTTTACAACTCTTGGAGATAATTTGTATTAAACACTAAAGTCTATTCAACCTTCACTTTAAAATAATGTTTTCTTTGCTTTCAATAGAAGGTAGGATGTTGATATTTTTATTTCTTTCAAAATATATCTAACTCCTCTTTCTTATGTGTAGGTTTTAACCTTTTAATTACTATCTTTTGTACTTTATTGAAGACTTAAATATGAAACTTTCTTCTTTGCAAATTTAAACTCTAATTTGGTGCTTAATGAAACTTAATAATGAACGTAATATAAGTTTTCAAATAATGAACCTTTTACACCAAAGTTGCTTACCTTAATGACCTCTTTATATGATGTATTTATTTATGATTATATTCACCTAAATGCTGCCTTGTGTTAGATGAAATCGTAGCTCTTTCTTTTCTATCTAAAATAGCTCTTTAACCCACCAATTTTCAACTTTGAAACTCCTCTAACTTTCTGCCCTGAAATGTAGTTTGGTGGATTTAAATCTCCTTCAGGATGCTCCCTCAAACTCTAAAAATTAGTAGCTATTAATATTGCCTAAATTGCTTCCAATAACTCTAAAAATTTCAGATTCTAATGCGACTAATTTCTCCTCCGAAATGCTATCTTCAAATATCCGAATTTGGTAGGAAACTTCCTCCAAATTGTAGCTAAAAATTTACTTCTAGAAACTTTTAATTTTCAGCTGTAAAAACTAGAAACCTCCTTTCTCCTAATCAGACTTCAAGCCTTCAATGACAAATTTCAAATATTTAATATTTGGTGGCTTCTTCTACCTCCTTTCTCCTTCAACCTCCTTGTTGAATTCTGACTTTGATATTGGCCTATCTAGTGGTATTCTTCTCAAGAATCTGAATGTCTTTATATATTTAGTATTCTCCTCTAAAAAATGGTAAAATCCTTGCAAATCCTTCTCCTGTTGGGCTTGTTGTCGGATGGCAATAAATATCCCAATTTTTTTTCAATCAAGAACTTCTCCTTGCGAGCAATCTTCTCCGATGAGTTCTTATAAAAAATCCTCCAATGGACTTCTTTGAATCATTCAATGGCCTTATCTAAATCCTTCAATGAGGTTTTCCTAGCCTTCTTATTTCTTCTTTCAATCCTTCCTTAAGATCTCTTCTCTAATATCTTCTAATTTCTGCAGCTTCTCTAGTCTTCTCAAAACTTCAATGAGACCTTACCTTGATCTCTTCAATCTTCAACTATGGAAGTTTTACAATGAGATATCTTTCTTGGATCTTTGAAATATGTTGCTTCTAAAATCTACTATAGGACCTTTGCTAGTACTTCTCTATCTTCAATATTTCAAATTTGGAAGTTCTTCAATGGGACCTCTTATGGGTTACTACAACTTCTTAAATTATTTTCTTCTTCTTCACTCCAAAGTCTTCAGTCTTTAGATTTCTATGAGGACCTCCTTCTTGATCTACAATATCAAAATGTGGCTTCTTTTGTCTTCTCCTTTCTTATCAATCTTCAACTATGGAGTCTTCAATATGCAAATACTGTAATGAGACCTTTTCCTTAGGCCTCCAAATCCTCAATATTTCATTTGTTGCTTTAGGTACTAGATTGATTCCAAAGAAGATATTATTCCTAACTCTTGTAGGAAGCTTCCCAACTTTATTTGAATCTCCTTTTTTTTTCAACAAAATATTAGAAATTGTAATGGAAGAAATTCTAAATCTTGAGATAATGAATTTTCACTAGTTGATTTGTAAATCTAGTGGAATCAATGTTGAGTCCTAGTCTTCATGAGTTTTTTTGCAACTCTGTGGAAAGACTTTAGCCAAATATAATTTTTAGAAATTCTAAAAATGAACTCTCCCTATATCCTCTCAATATTTCTTGTGGCTCTCCTTATTTCCTATCGATATACCATGTGCTATGATACCACTGTTAGCTTTTGATTATATATATTAAAGGAAATGCAACCACAAGATGTAAAATGAGTAAGCAATGATAACTATATGATAATGGATTTTGGCACTATAATATGCATAGAAATTATAAGAGAAACTTCTACAATAACTCAGAAATATGCCATTAATGAAAGCTCACAAAAATATATTATATAATATAATGGAGGACATGAACACTCCATAAATACATGAAGGATGTACATTGTACTCACTATACTAACTAGCTACTAATTCTACTCCCTTAAACTCTATTATCTTCGGTCTCTCTTCTCTTCTAACTCAAAGGTATATATAGGAAGATAAGTCCATTGGCCTTTCATCTACCTAACCTATGAATCAAGTACATGTGGACTACATGCACATTTACATCATTACATATTCTAACACTTGTGCATTTATTACATTGCATGAAGTAACTACTTAAAAATTACTCTAAAGTAAACTCCTACTGTAGTTATGTGCCCAAGGTGGTACATTAGCATGTACTAAATAATGTAATATAATCCAACAATCCTTACCCTCAATATGATTGGAAATATCTCTTTTTATGGGTATAGAGAAGCAAGAACAATGGGACCCTATTTTTTATCAATTCCAAAGAGAACTGATGGGGTGTAAGGATAAATGACTAAGTTAGGCTAGGACTATGCAAATACTATAGGCAACCCTTTAAGATATTTCCATCTATGTCATGTCTATATTCAAAATCCCAAATACAATTGCAACTAAGTTAGAATCTCTTCAAAATAATTTTTTTTAAATAGAAGCAGAGGAAAAGAGAAGACTACCTCTCTTGAAATGGAAAATAATTTACCAACCTAAGAAAAAGAGAGGTGAAGGTTTAAGAAGAATCGATTGATTTATGTAACCTTGGGTGGGAAAGTAGCCTAGATATTAATGAGAGAATCAAACAACCTTTGATCCAAGATTCTCAAACATAAATACCTAGAAGGCAAGGACCTAAAAGAATCCTTAGTGCGAAAGAGCATTGCAAAGGCTCGATCATTTGGAACCATCTACAAGGAACTAAAGATATTTTAAGAAAGATAATGAAATGAAAGGTTGCAATTGAGGAGCACATTGAATTCTAGGATGATATTTGGTTAGAGGGAATCCTCTACGACATGATGAGAGCTATAATGTGTTGGCCTAAGATGCATAGAACACTTATGTAAATAAAGTGAGCAATTAATTCCATAGATATTGGAAGGGAAACAACAGATGTGTCCTAGAGGATTAGATAGAAGAGGAGAACCAAAAATTTGGGTAAGTTAAAATCATTAAATGAAGATTTTGTTCTATCTATGTTTGTCTAAAGTTACAAATAATCAATATTGGTTAGTGAGCCTAAATGAAGAAAACTTAGTCATAAGTGGTTATGAAAAATAGAGGAGGGTATTGGTGAAGAGGTATGAATTTTTTGGGGGAAAATGTAGCAATCCTGAAGATTAAGGTTTTTAGCTAGCTATTTGCTCACAATAGAATTCTAATGATGAATAATATTTGAAAGAGGGGATTTAATGGGGCTTCCTATTGTACTTTATGTGAGGAAGAGGAGATAGGTCATCATATATTCATGAAGTGTAAGTTTAATAGAAATATCTGGGAAAATATTGAAAGGGACTTCTTTGTTAGATGGGTCCAATTGGAAGGGATCAAGGACAAGCTAGCCCAATGGAAAAGTCTTTTACAAAATGAGAAGTTATTGACTCTCAGGAACATGATGCCCTAAATCTTACTTTGTAATATTTGATTGGAACACAACTAGCATACTTTAAAAACATAAAAATAGATGTGATTAGAGTCTATAATCAAATCAAATCCTCAATGACAAAATAAATTACCAAAGTGCAAGTGAACAAAACATGTACCTAGGAGCACAAGACCTTGGAAATATGGTGCATTCATATACCTTCTTGATAAGGATAGGCATATAATGGAGTTTCAGATACCATTACATGTGCACTCCTTATTACAAAGCCACAAAAGGTTCTAAAAAATCCAAATTGGAGGATTGTAAATCCTCAAATGCTTTAGATGATCCAAGGTATGTATTACAAATCCATAATGACAAGTGAAAAATTATGCTTCCAGTAATTACAAGGGTAGTTTAATCCACAAACTTACAATATTACAACTAAGCACATAAAGGTGCACAAAGAAGAAAATGTGTAAATATCACAAATGCTCATAAAAGAGGAAATTTCATTTTTTTTAATTAATTTATTTACTCTTTAAAAAATTAAAAGTAAATAAATAAATGAATGTGCATGTTTTTCCCTTATTTTTATTTAAATTATTTATTTAGTTTTCAACTATTAAAAATAAATAAATATGGTCTCGAGGGGGGCAACACAATAGTTCGAGCTTTGGCTCTTCCTTGGGAGGTCCAAAGTTCAAACTACAACGATTCCATATTGATAAGCTGAGCTCTCTCCCTTATGAGAGTTCATGGTGGGATGGAGATGCCCAACCCTGAGTGTCAGTTTTAGGGGTTTCTCACACTAACCAAATCTAATAAATAACTCTATTTTTTTTTTTGGTTTTTTTTTTTAAATTTATTTATGTACTTTTAAAATATTAAAAGTACATAAATAAATTAATGTGCACTTTTTAAAAGAGGATTAAAAGTAGACCTTGGTGCAAAATTGCCAAATATTTACCATGTTGGATTGCATTGATAGATTTTTTGAAAAGGTAAAAAAAAAATTATTTATAAAACAACAGTTATAGGTCTACCACTTTTGGCAAGCCCTAAAATTTGAATAAAATTTAGATTAACATCTCCAAAAATAACTTGGTCCCATTTATGCTTTATGTTGATCCTTCGTAACCTACCAGGCTTGATATTCCTGCAAACACTACCAATGCTATCCCAAAAAGAGCCAAAGAGTGTTGCAAGAGGCATAAAAAAACACAACAAATAATTGTTCATCCTCCATTGATCCACAAGGCTCGGTGGACTCTAGACCTATCCTCATACTTACCTAAGTATTTTCTGGCCAAACTAAGAACCATTTGGTTCACCTCCAACCATTTAAAAATATCCCTATCCTAATTAGGATTCACCATATATCCAATAAAATTTTCACTACCATGTTTAGCCAAAAATTTAGTCATTGCATTATTTTATCTATCAACATAGATCACAATGACATCCTTGAACTGTTGTCAAATGGACTTAATTTGGCTCACAATATTTCTTGTCCTCCAAGCCTTTGGTCTAAAATTTCTAATAACATCCAGAAATCCCACCATAATTTTTGAGTTAGACTCAACTATGATTTTTCTAACCCCATTCTCCCAAGCATTGAGAGAATCTTATTTGATAACTAGACCTTTAGCTTCATAAATAGTCACCCTTCCAAGATCCTCTAGATCCCAATGGAGGATTATCCCCTTGAAGTATCTTCTAAGAAAACAAATGCCTGCATCCCCTAGGTTATTTTTAGCTGCACCATCAAAATTTAATCTTTTCCCAACCCAGGGGAGGGGGTTGCCATGGTCCCAAATTCTATGGCTTAGGAATTCCTTCATTCTCTTGAGTTTTCTTTTCCCTAAGGTGAGCTCTGATAGTTTTTGAAAACTTGGTAATAATTTTAAGCCAAACCAGCTCCATTAGACTAAACTCCTCTCTAAAAATTATGGAATTTCTTTCCAAAAAAATATGCCACTAGATGAAACTCGAGCCTAGGAACCAACCTAGATGAATGGAGGTATTATTAAATTTTCTTCGTTTCCAAATCTTCCAAATATTAGAAAGAATCACCTAAAATTTTAGGTGAACCTTAAAGACGTCTAACCATATTTTTCACATCTCTCTTGTAAATGCACATTGAAAAAGTAGATGATCGAGTGTCTCCTCCTAGGAATTACATGTGATGCAGTTGGAAGGTCCATAAAAACCTCTCTTCATAAGGTTATCATAGGTGAGAAAACTCCTATGCATCACTTCCCAAGCAAATAAATTTATTTTAGGTTAGCCCTTAGCCACCCAAAATCTATCTCATGGGCATATTATAGGATCAATAGAGGACGAAACAAAGCATTATAACCATCATAAACAATGAAGACACCTAGAGTTCCAAGGCCCCATGTGATCCTATCCTCTTCCTCTTTTCTTGTAAGGAACCTTTGCTTGAGGATATTATCATTAAGAATATTTTGATGGAGAGGGAAAGATATAGGCCATTCTTCTAACCTTTTCCACTGAAAGAAATAGAAATCTCCAATTTGCCTGGAAGTAATGTATGAATCCATATTTATCCATCCTCTACCTTTGAGGTTTTGTTGCAAGGGCTACAACTCTGGAAGCTCATTGATTAAGGGGGGATGTTGGCACCAAAAATCACTTCAAAAGTTAGATTTGTCTCCTATACCTACTTTCTAGAAATTTTTAGACTTAACCAATTGTTCATAATCTTTTAGGACCTTTCAAATAACAAAACCAGGGCCCCTTAGAGGGAAGCAACCAGTTTTTTGATAAGGGATAGAACCCAAATACTTACCAACGATGAATTTACTGAAGAAAACCTCCTTGTTCGAGATCCATCTCCAATAAAGCTCCCCAACAAGAGCTTGATTGTTTAAAACTTCTTTATGAAAACCAAGACCCCCTCGAGCTTTAGGATGACATATTTTATCCCAACTAACAAGAGCCCACTTCTTATCCATCCTTGGGCCATCCCACAAAAAATTCTCATAAGCAAATAGAATTCTTTGAGGACTCTCATAGGGGCAACTATTATGGAGAATTTATAAATAGGCATGGCTTGGATCACCAATTAGATGAGAGTCATTCTTCCTTCGAAGGTAAGATAGCAATGAGTCCAGTGATTCTATCCATTAAAGCTTACCAATTAGCCACCCTTGGGATATTAAAATTAAGGGGAATCCCTAGGTCATCAAGTGAAGGGGTACCTTGGGCAAATATCAAAATGGATAGAATTTGATCCTATATTCTTTTGTCCATATTGAATAAAATAACTTTGGATTTGGTCGCATTCACCTACTGATCAGTAGCATCCATGTAGGTTTTTAATATGGCTTTGAGTTTCTAGCCTCTCGAATTTTGACCTCCCTAAAGAGACCTATATCATTCATAAATTTAATATGAGTTAACATCTCCTCACCTAGTTGCACACCTTCCAAAAGACCTTATTTCTTATTTCTTCAAAGGAATCTACCCAATCCTTATGCTATAATAATAAAAAGAAATGATAAATTACGATCGCCTTTATGAATACCCTTGGAAGCAAGGAAAGGGGTTGAGGGGGAGTTGTTGATGAGAATAGATAAGAAAATCATCAAGACACAACTCATGATTGAATCTCTCCACTCTTGAGAGAAACCAAAAATATAAAGCATTTGATCCAAAAAATGCCGAGGGACTCTATCATAAGCCTTAGACATATCTAGTTTAATAAACATACCTCTTCGACCAGAATATTGCATTGAGTGGATAGCCTCTTGGGCTAGAATAAATCCATCCAAAATTTGATGCCCCTCCACAAATCCTCCTTGTTCCTAGGATATTATGTTGTCCATAATATTCTTAAGCCTTTCAGCCATTAACTTAGTGATTATATTGTAGGTCACATTATAGAGAGCAATCAGGAAAAAATATCCAAGGCTAGCGACTTGTCCCACTTTAGGAATCAAAGCGAGGAAAGTATGATTTAAAGCCCGAAGCATAGTTTTATTTGAACGAGATTCTTCAATAGCCTTAGTTAAGTCCTCTCCTATGACATACCAAAAAGCCTTAAAGAACTCAATTGGGCCCTAGAAATTTTCTAGATTTCATGCTAAAAACTATTCTCATCACCTCATCTTAATCCATTAGACTAAAAAAGGACTGGTTTTGCTCGAATAAAATAATCTGGCTGATACAATTAAGTATCTCTTTTGCATTGCAATATTAGGGATAGCAAGGGTAGTAAAAATATTTTGAAAGAAATTATTTATTGCATGTTGCATACCCAATATGGTATCCATCACCTATCCATTGGAGTCCCGAAGGCAAGTCAAAGAATTCCTTTGTCTATTTTTCGATGTAGAGTGATGAAAGAAACTCATGTTTTGATCTCCCTTCAACAACCAAGTAGTTCTTGCTCTTTGTTTCCAATAAATTTCATCCTGATTGTCTATGTATTTTAATTATTTTTTGACCAGCTCATCTTCATATTTTAGGTCCTTTATGATTATCCCAATATTGAAGCAGGTGGCCAACTCCTCCATATTTTCCAATAAAGAATCCTTTTGGGACTAAAAATTAGATTTGCCACTTCTTTTCCAGAATTTGAGATGTTGGATTTGTTTGGAAAAAACATACATAGCTCTCCCATGGGAAGGATGATCCTCCTCCCACCAAAAGGATATTTTTCATTTAGATCCTCCTTTTCCATCTAGCAATTCTCAAAATGAAAAGGTCTTGGGGGGATTAATGTCCAACTTCCCTTCTAGACAAATAAAAAAGTGATCAGAGTCAGTGTGATTAATAATATCCATCCTAAAATACCAACGAAGAAAGGCCTCTTTAGAAACCAAAAATCTATCAAGCTTAAATTTCCTACTTGTCATCCCTACTTGTTTGTTTATCCATGATACGAAGACCCTACATGTTAAAAATTAATTAAATTGAGTTGATTAATTTTAGATATCATAAATCTATCCCCCTAGTCCAAAGAAGGATTTGCCCTTTCTTGATCCCTAAGAGTAAGTTTAGCATGGAAATCCCCTGCCACTATCCAATTCACTTCCTCTTTTCCAGTTATACTATCCTTTAAAACTAACCATTGGTGTTTTTGCTCCATAATATTTGTAGCATCATAGAAATTAGAAATCAATAAAAGCTCCCTGAAGTTCTTGCTCTTGAAGAGAGAAATGAGGATACCCTGACCAATAGAGTGATCTAAAGTTTTCTAGAGAAGAGTATTTCATAAATTCACCACTCCCCTTAAAGCCCCTTAGGATCTAACGACCATGTATTTAACCTATCTCCAAATTTTCTTAATGATGACATCCATATTTTGAATGGGAGCTTTAATCTCTTGAAGGATAATGAATTCATAATGATGATTTTTTATTAAACTCTTAAAAACAATTTTATGAGGTTTATTATTTAGACCTCTTATATTAAAATATTGGACAATCATTGGGAACCTCGATTCTACTAAGTGTTAATCTGTTTGACCTTTCTTTGGATGACTAGGTGTTCTCCCTCATTAGCCAACTTCTCATGGTTCAATTTTCTTCCTACATTCTTGGCTTGAGAGTTTTTAAACCTTTTCACCACTTGTTGGATCCCAAGGTCAAGTTTCCCTTTGTCCTTTTCTCTATATTTCATTGAAACATCATTATCCACCATAACCATTGCAAGGGTTTGGTTCCTTGGATTTATTAGTGCTAAGTGATTAGCCCCTAAATCTGAATTCAAAGAAACAAGATGAGTAGTTTCATTAACACTTATAGGGGGAAGGTTATCCTTCTAAAGTTCATCTAATATGGTGGTCTTCTCCTCCATATACAATAGAGAATTAAGAATTTCAAACATATTAAAATTTCTTTTTATTTATTGGTTGGAGCATGTTGTCTTGCTATTTTTATTCTTATTTCTCTTTGGAGCTTCAAAACCTCCTCAAGAGGATTAACATTCAAGGTTGTGGGTAGATTCTCTAATTTCTTCTCAATAAACTTGCTATTAATGATAGTTTAATTTGGAGGGATGGAGCTCTTCGTGATGCCCTTTAGGAAGAAATGAGCCAGATGATCATGTTTGTGGTAGATCCTACAGTGGAATGATATTGTCTCATAGTCTACCTATTGGATCTAGGATAAGTCCCCCATGTTAATTTCTATTTCAGCTGGGAGAGCTTGGTTGAGATTCATCTTCACACAGATCCAGGTATAAACAACATAGTCACCCCTCATCGTGTCCTTGGTAACTCCTAAATAACACCCCCAAAAGTTATCCAATTTCTCAAAAACTGGTTCACACTAGTATTCCATGGGAAGGGCAGAAAGACAAACCCAAACAATCACTACAGAGGGCTCAATCTAAGGGTCAAATCCCTTTCCATGGCTAAACAAAAAGTCTTGCAATACCATATGTTCTCCTCCCTAACTCAAAGACTTTGTATCTATTTGCTTGAGAAGAAAAACTCACAATATAATAGCCATTGCAAATAAGAGAGATTGAGGTATCCCCAAGGGACTTCCAAATATTTTGGACCCAAAAGGACATAAATCCTAAAGATGATTTTATGTTGATAAACTTACAAATTAGGTCATGCTTACTTCTGTAGAGAATGTTATTAGCCACTAGGGCTTGATCTATCACTAGTTTAGGGTGAAGGATCGCTTGGGGGAGGTAGTCATTAATCCTTTCCTAGTACAATTATTGTTTTGGATTCTTGGTTGCTGTAGATAAAATAGAATGAAGATCTAAGTCTCTTAAAAAGACATCCTCCATGTCCTGTTTCCCTTTAACTACATCTACAAATGATATCTTAGGGAAGGAGGGCCAAGGAGGGGACCTAGAAGGGTCCTCATTAGCACCCATAGGCGACTCCATAGGCTACACACAAGGTCGATAGTTTTCTCTAAGGATAAAGGCAAGAAGAATGCACAAAAAATGAGTGCAAGGTCTAACTAGAGATCTATTTGAGTGCAACTCTTGTTCTCTAGAGCTCTCTATGTAGGGGAGAGAAAAGAATTAAAATTTCATGCAAGGGAAAATTGTTAAAAGTACATAAATAAATTAATGTGCAATTTTTATATATATAATATATTTTATATTTTATACTAAATATAAAATATAAAATATTATAGTACAAATCAAAATGCATGGAAAATGAGTGCAAGGTCAAACAGGAGAGTTATCTGAGTGCAACTCTTGTTCTCCAAAGTTTTCTATGTAGGGAGGAGAAAATAATTAAAAATTTATGCAAGGAAAATAATTTAGAATTCTTCCAAAGGAAAGAAAAAAATAAATAAAAATGCATGTAACATTCACCTTGCAAGTAATTGCAACTACAACACCAGAGTCACCTTGCAAGCAACTGTAACTGCAACACCAGAGTTACCTTCCAAGTAGGATTTTACCAACAAAAATTATTCCAGCAATAGGAATTTACCTGTAAAACTTCTCCCTCATTCCAAATAGAAGTGCAGTGATCAAACTTTCTACTATGCAAACTAAAGTTTGCATATTCACTCACTAGATCTTCTACTTAGTGCAAAGCACCAAATGATGGTCTAAAATCCTCTAACCAATGTCAAGGAGAAGAACAAAGTAATCCAAGCCTAATCATAGTCTTTGATGCCACTAATGTGGATTCTATGTATTGTATTAGATTGTAATGATTTATGTCTTTGTACATAAATAAATTAATGTGCAAATTATATATATATATATATATATATATATAATATATATTTTTTTATTAGGTAGATGAAGGGGTTTTGAAAGGGTCCCCAAACCTTTACAAAGGGGTTTTGGAAGGGACCCCAAACCATTACAAAGCCAAATAGTATTCAATAAGCTCAAAATAAATACATCAATAGGATTGAATCCAACTTCTGACAAGAGGATATGACATAAAATAAATAATGAATCCAACAATCTCACCTTAACTCGAATTTAAAATTTAAATTTGAAAAAGAGCGCTAGAAGAGAAAACCACCGTGATTTTCAAGGTACTCAAGAAAGATTGAGCAAACTCAAAAAAAATTTCCACCAAATATTGAAGATGAAAAAATCCTGCCTAGCAAGAGTTTGATAAACCAGTGATCCACGACTAGCCACCAATGGACTGCAAAAAGGGCACAAAGAGAAACAATTGGATAGTAATATGAGGTGCTGATAAATGTCAACAAGAGAGATAAAACAAAATTTTTTGCTTAAAATATGAAATTATCGGATTCACTCAACAAAAAGAAGAGCAAAAGGAATTAAATAATTTTTTTTGGCTTGCTATGAAGCCCTCGAATCACACCCAAAATTCAAATGAAATAAAATTGAGTTCTCAAAGAAGAAAAAACTGTAAAACCCTAGGAGCGCTTAGAAAAGCACAATCTCACCCAATGGGAGAAACCAACCATGGAACCTAACCTTTTAGAGACACATGACCAAACAACAGTTGAAACCACCAAAAATCTCACATAAAAAGAAGATCCCGCTTGAACACAACCCCATATTTACAACAATCCATGAAGAATAGGGGCCTTCCAAAAAACCCATCAAAAAATGGAGCTTTGAAACCCTAGGGTCCATCACAACCAAAGAAGATGGATATGTTAGCTGGTCCACCCATCAACCCAATGGAACTAGGAGACCCTGCTAGACAGAGGGGCCAATAGCAAACTCCTTTCTCAACGTCCATCAAGTACAAGGTCTCCCCCTGGAATCTGGTCAAGGAAGGGGCAAGACCAAAAAGAACTACAAAGAAAGAACCCTTTGATCGGCACCCACATCCAGCAAAAGTTCCAAAAAATCCATCAAATTAAAAGACCACACATCCACCAATCAAAGTGACCAGACAACACAAGCATATCTCCACTAACATTGAAGGCATAAGGTATCCCCTTGTAAATGAACCAAAGAAGGGGTAAGACCAAAGAATTTCATAGAGAGAAACCCGACTGTTGATCACTAGCAACCAGCAACAAGGACTCAAGAGGGTAGAAAACCAGCCAAACCAAAGAACTTTACAACCCAAAATGAATAAAACCAGCCAATCTCCCATTTTCATGATCAATCGAAGCGGATACATCAGTTGTCCAACCATTCCCCTAGGCTCCCAAATAGGGTTCCAGATGACCCAACCTTCCTCCGGGCTACAGAATGACAAGTGAAAGTAGGGACATCTACTAAAGTCATTCTCTGCCCAAAAGGACATACACTAGGGTGTAGGGTCACATTTCCAAAAATGTAGGCTTAGACCCTCTTAGGCCCTCTCAGCCATGGTAAACATAAAATATGATAGTGCAAATCAAAATACATGGAAAATGAGTGCAAGGTCTAACAGGAGAGCTACATGAGTGCAACTCTTGTTCTCTAGATCTCTCTATTTAGGGGAGAGAAAAAAATTAAAAATTTATGCAAAGCAAAACTATTAAAAGTACATAAATAAATTAATGTGCATTATATATATTATAATTTACACTAAATATAAAATATTATAGTGCAAAAGAGGGCAGCAGTGAGTGCGAGCGTGAGTAGGGAGTAAGTGCAGCAGTAAGTGCAAGCACGATCGGGGAGGGCATCTAGGAGTGAGCACAGCTAGCAGCGAGCGCAACCAGGAGTAAACACAACCGAAAGCAAGTGGGCGCACAAGCTGGGAGTGAGGGCAACCAGAAGTAGGTGAAATCAAAAGTTAGGAGTGAATGCATCCACAAGCAAGTGTAAGCATAAACCAAGAGTGAATATAGCCATAAAAAAGAGTGCGAGTGTAAACTCAATGCAAGTACAGTTGGTATTGAATGTGCAACCGAGAGTGAGTGCATCCAAAAGCAAGTGTGAGCGCAAGCTAAGAGTGAGGAGGAAGTGTGAGCAGGAAAGCAACCAGTAAAAAGAAAAGTGTGACCAATCACTTCTTGTTCAAGATGTCAGGAAAATTTAGAGGATTAATTTGTAAAAAACCTAGGTAACATGGAAAGAAAGTCATTTGTGAAAGCCCTTACTGAAAGTATGAATGACCAAGTTAGAATTTTGGATGCCCTATCTAGCAATAAGGTTAAGAGAGAATCTATGGCAAACCCAGTCAGGGTAGCAGATTCTACACCAGAAGTGATTATCAAATACGAGATGATTGAGCATGATATAATGATTCTTAAAACCAAAGGATTAATTTAAAAGTTTCATGGATATTGGCCAGGTTTTTCTGAGATTCAAAATTATATTAAGTGGAAGTGGCGATTGAATTCAAATTACTCCATGACTTTTCTTTCAAAAGGATTTTTCCTCATTATTTTCTCCAGTTCAAAAATAAGGGATAAAATAATGGATGGAGGCCCATGGTTTAGGGGTAAAGATGCATTATACTTAAGACCTTGGAGTGAGAATTTTTCTATGGACACAAAAACTATTAAAAGGCTTCCGATATGGATTAGGATTTTACTTCCTTATCAACTCATTAATAAGGAGGTTTTGAAAAGTATTGGTAATACTCTAGGTGAATTCATCCAAGAGGGACCATCTACTAAGGAGAGAAGACATGTTGTATACACTCTAATATGTGTTTCCATGGATATTTCTAAACCTTTACCACAATCAATTAGGATTAAAACTGAATCAAGAGAATGGGATCAATAGGTGGATTATGAAAATATTGCATTCTGATGTTGCAAATATCATGAAACTAGGCACATGGCAAAAGACTGCAAAGTAAAAATGGAGGAAGAGATATAATTTTTTGGGCATGAGGGTAATTTCAATTTGAAACAAGTAGACCATATCACAGAGAAGCTAGGTCAAATCAAGGATTTTCCACTCCTAAGAAAGTGGTAAGAAAAATCCCTCTACATCATCAAATGGAAAAGGCAATTACAATTCACTTGAATCAGTAATTAGAAGAAAAAAAAATGGTATGGAAGATGAGGAAGTACATTGCACAAGTTCAAATATAGAAGGAGCTCAAGGTGCGAAGGAAGAGGGGAAGGCAAATTTTAATACAAAGGAAAATGGGGAGATGAATCTTAACTCAAATGAGGTGAAGGAGGTTAAGCTTAATCTAGGCAAATCACCTTTATTATCCTCAAGTAGCTTAAAATATTCTTCCAATAAAAATGAAAGTAGTATGGAGTGTGTTCCTTGCACTTTAGGTTTTCATGAGCAGTATAGTAAAGAAAAATCTTATGGAGGATATCCAAGGAAATTTAGGATTTTTAGGCCAACATAAGAAATTTATGAATATGGAGGGTCATTTTTGTAGTTTAGAGTTTTTATGGCAACATAAAGAAGAAAATTCTAATGAGGCTATTCCTTGCACTTTCGACTCTTTAAGGCAACATAACATTTAGAAGATAAGTCTCATTTTGAACAATATGAAAAAATGAAATAAATTGATGAAGATGAGAGTGTTGGTAAGAATGAAAGAATGAGAGGAAGGCCATCAAACCACGAACTAAGAGAAAATGAAACTCAAAAGGATATTGATTTGGGAAGCCAAATAAAAAAATTATAGGTGTTAACAAGAAGTGGGGCTAAGCCCACTAACAAAAATAAAAAGTATTGATGATGAAAATGATATCATGGAATATTAGGGGTATGAATAAAACCCCTAAAAAAGAGTTATTAAGGAATTAATAGGTTTTTATAGCCCTGATTTTATTTTAATACAAGAAACAAAATTAAGTAGTGAGGAATGTAAGGAGGCTTTTACAAAGATTTGGAAGACAGGTGATTGTTTAGAAATTTCTTCTACAAGAGCTTTAGGCGATATTGCAATAATATAGGACAAATGCAAATGGGATGGATAACTATTAGAAGCAAAAATAATTGGGTTGCTAGATTATTTTGCAGGAAGAGGAAAACATCAAAGTTGGGGTTATAAATGTATATGCTCCAGCTATAGTTATTCCACATGAAATATGTTGGAAGGACCTTAGTATATTTTTGTCAAATACAATGATGATTCATTGTGATATATGTATTCTTGGGGGTGATTTTAATACTATTATATCTCCTTTGAAAAATAAGGGTGGCATTCTAGGATGGTCTAAATAAATGCAAGATTTGTATTCATTTTTCAGTTCAAATGACCTTTGGTATGTTAGTCCCTCAAGCTTTCAATACGCGTGGGATAACAAATGCATTGGGAAAAATCATATAGTAGAAATACTGGATAGATTCTTGTTATCCAATAATTGTTTGCAAACAAAGCATACAATCTCTTCGGATATTTTATTGCAAGCAAGATCAGATCAAAAACCCATTCTTTTGACTTGTGAGTCACCTAACAATGGTCATCCAAAGCCATTTCGCTTTCGGTCTATGTGGCTCCAAGATCCTGATTTTTTCCATATGGTTAGGTTATGGTGGGATGAATCAAAATTTGAAGGAACATGTATGTACAGGTTTGTTCAAAAGTTGAAACATGTAAAGGAGCAAATGAAGATATGGAATATCAAATATTTTGGTAACATATTTAAAGAAAAAAATGAAATTGATTCCAAAATCCAAAAATTAAAAGAGATAGTAGAAACCCAGGTGTTGTAGGTGAGTTGGAGAGGAGAGGGCAATCCTCCAAGGGAGGTCCCAGGTTCGAATCTCCACCCTACCAAAAATCTGAATTGGGTACCCAAAATACAATTGATAATGTTGGTGCGGGTAGGGCTGGGTGCGATCCCCGGGTGACTTTGACGGTGTAGAACCCTCTGTTCGTGGTCTCTTAGACCAAGGTGGCCCCACAACGAGTTTTCGCTTAAAAAAAAAAAAGAGATAGTAGAAATTAATGGAATGGACCAGGATTTTTATGTGAAAGAAAAACAATTATTTTTTTATTATCATAATGCATTGAAAAATGATGAGTCATATTGGTTCCAAAAATATAGAGAGAAATGGCTCAAGGAAGGAGATAGAAATACAAATTTTTTCATGCTACAGCAAAAATAATTTTTTTTATTTGTCATATCAAAGAATATTATAACTCCAGATGGAAGAAATATTGAGGATGAAGAAGATATAAGGAAGGAAGCAGTGAATTATTTCAAAAATATTTTCTCAGATTCTAGGTAAGATAAGGAGGCATAAGAAAACCTAGGTGTTGTAGGTGAGTTGGAGAGGAGAGGGCAATCCTCCAATGGAGGTCTTAGGTTTGAATCTCCACCCTACCAAAAAGTTGAATCGGGTATCCAAAATACAATTGATAATGTTGGTGTGAGCTGGGCCGGGTGCAACTCTCGTGTGGCTTTGATGGTGTTGAACCCCCTGGTCATTGTCTCTTATACCAAGGCAGCCCCGCAAGGGGTTTTTTCGCTTTTAAAAAAAAAGAGGCACAAGAAAAACTTTTGCAAAATATTCCATCAATTATCACTTAGAGACAAAATGAAAGCTTGAGGAAGAAGATATCTATGGAGGAGCTCCATGAAGCAGTTTTCTCTTTTCATCCTAATAAGGCACATGGCCCCAATAGATTTCTTGCAATTTTCTTTCAAAAATTTTGGGATTTATTGAAGAGTGATATGTTAGATGTAGTGGAAGAGGACCAAAAAAGGAAGGCTATAATAAGTGAGATCAATGCTACTTTTATTACCTTGGTTCCCAAGAAGGGTGACAAAATATTTTGATAACTTTCGTCTAATAAGCCTTTGTAATATTATTTACAAGATCATTTCAAAAATTATGGCAAACAGGTTGAAGGGTATTCTAGGGTGTATTATCTCAGAGGAACAAGGTGGCTTTGTTCAGGGTAAACAAAATATTGATGGTATAATTATTGCACAAGAGGCCATACATTCTCTTCATTCCATGAAAAAACCAGGTATGCTTTTGAAATTAGATATGAACAAAGCATATGATAGGGAATCCTAAAATGTTTTACATGGTATTTTCAAAAAGTTTGGCTTTGATTATAGTTGGTGTGAGTGGATTAAATGTTATTATAACATTGCAATTTTTTTTGTTTTGATCAATGGTTCTGCTGCTGGGTACTTCCATTCATCTTGTGGACTTATTCAAGGTGATCATCTTTCTCCTTATCTATTCATTATTCTGGCAGAAGTATTAGGGAGAGCATTTTCAAAGGCAAAAATGGAAGGAAAAATCAAGGGTATTCAAGTTGTGAAAAATGGTCCCTTTGAATCTCATCTCCAATTTGTTGATGATACTTTTCTTTTGGGTCATCCCTCAGTCAGTGAGGCCATGGAGTTTAAATCAATATTTTCATGTTATGAGAAGGCTATTGGACAATTGGTAAATACTTCAAAATCCAAGATTTTTTTCATTAATACTGCCCTATATTTACAACAAATTATTGTGAATATTTTGGGGTTTAAAATTGAAAAATTTCCATCAATCTACCTGGGTATTCTTTGTAAAAGGAGCTTTGGATCTTTTTTTTTGGATAGAATGAAAGCTTGCTTGGTAGGTTGGAAAGGTAAGTTCTTAACCATAGCAAGAAGGCTACAACTCATAAAGACTACTTTGCAATCCATTCCTATTTATATGATGTCAGTTTCAAGACTGCCAACAGGTATTGCATCAGAAATTGATAAAATTCAAAGAGAATTTCTATGGAAAGGTTGTGAGGAAAAATTTAGGTTTCCTCTTTGTAAGTGGGAAAGGGTTTGCAGAGGAAAGAATATTGGAGGAGCAGGCTTGAGGAATTGCAAACTTATGAATTTGGCATTAGGAGCAAAGCTTGGGTGGAGATTATTCAGAGATCAAGGAAATAATTGGGCAAAAATATTACTTCAAAAATATATAGGTTATCTTGATGCAATGAAATTGTTTAGAAAAAGAACTCTACCCAAAGGATCATCAACATGGAACTTCATATCAGAGAGTTTGCAATTGATAAAGAAACATATTAAATGGTCAGTCAATGAGGGGAGTTATGCAAATTTTTGGTCTGATGCTTGGTTGAAGCCTTATCCTCTCATCTTAGACTCAAAATGGAAACCATTGGCTCAAGCATGCCTAGCATGTAAAGGTCCAAAGGTCAAAGATTATATTATTATGAACAAAAACTCTAGATCATGGATTTCTTTTAGTGACCTGGTTGAAGGAGAGGAACAAAAACAAATTGCAGATGAACTTCAAAATATGCTTCTAGAGTTTTTTTCCAATTTTCCAAAAGATGAGTTGGTTGGAACTATCAAAGGATGGTGGATACTCGATAAATTTTGGATATGAGAATTTAGAACAACAAAATTTCCTTCTCCCAAAGATTTTCCTTGGAAGAATGTTTGGTCATTAGAGGCTCTCCCTAAGGCCTCAACATTTCTTTGGTTAGCAGTTCAAAGTAAGATTCTTTCAGGAGAGAGTCTACAAAGAAGAGGATATTATGGACCCTTTATATGTGCCTTGTGTGAGAAGGATTTAGAAACATTAGACCATTTACTCCTTCATTGTCCGTTTGCTCACACCATTTGGGGTTACTTTTTAAAAAATATGAAATTATATTGGGTATCTCCATCAACATTGAAAGAGTTGATAAAATGTTGGATAAATTATTTCAAAGCTAAAGCATTATGTATTCTTTGGAGGATTGGCCTTGCCATTATTTGTTGGAATTTATGGCTTGAAAGGAATAATAGAATTTTTAATAATAAATATCAAAATCATGCCCAAGTTTGGAACCGTATCAGTGCCTCTCTTGTAGAATGTCTACAAATATGGTGCTCATCATGGGAAGTCTCAATTGCAGAAAAAGAAGTGCTAATAATTTGGCTACAGGATTTGAACATACATGGAAGAGTCATCTATGACAACGGAATTAAAACAAAGGATCTACTTCGATCTATGGTAAAATGGAAATATCCAAAAATTGGGTTTATCAAAATTAATTTTGATGGTGCTTCTAAAGGAAATCCAGGAAAAGTTGGTGGAGGTGGTGTTTTTAGAAATAGTGAAGGCAAAATTCTCCTCACTTATTCAGAATCATATGGAACTTCAACTAACAACTATGCGGAGGCTAGGGCACTTCTTACTAGGATTAAAATTGCAACAGAAAAAGGATGGAAATATATTTCAATTGAGGGGGACTCACAAATTATCATCAATGCTATTAACAAAAATGGATGTGGAGAGTGGATAAAAAATAATATTATTGTTGATGTTCATCATCTATTACTAGAGGCAATCTCCTGGCAGTGTGAGCATATTTATAGAGAAGGAAATCGAGTAGTAGATAAATTAGCGAATTATGGTGTTGATCTACATCCCCATGAAATTCAAATTTTAGAAGACAACTGGCCAAGTGAGATTTTATGTCTTAATCAAAATGATGTCAAGGAGTTGATTGTGGAAACATAACACTTTGAGAAAGTTGAAGAATATATTTAAGAGAAAAAAGAAAAGAAAAAACAATGATAAAAATGTTTGCTACAACAAATGTAATATTCTGGTATTTTGATGGGAGTGGCCCCCAATAGAAGCCACATATAACCTATTCAAAAAAAAATCTATAGTGCAGATCAAAATGCACAAAAAATGGGTGAAAGGTCTGGAAAACTATTTGAGTGTAACTCTTGTTCTCTAGAGCTCTCTATGTAGGGGGAGAAATTAATTAAAAATTCATTAAGGGAAATAATTAAAAATTATTCCAAAGGGAGAAAAATAAAATAAAAATGCATGTAACACTCGCCTTGCTCTCTATAGCTCTCTAGGTAGGGGAGAAAAAAGTAAAAGTATAAAAAATTCATGCAAGGGAAAAAAACACATAAATAAATTATATATATATATATAATATTATAGTGCAAATAAAAACGCATAGAAAATGAGTGCAAGGTCTAACTCGAGAGCTATCTGAGTTTAACTCTTGTTCTCTAGAGCTCTCTATGTAGGGAGAGAAGAATTAAAAATTCATGCAAAGGAAATAATTAAAAATTCTTCCAAAGGGAAGAAAAAAAAAAAAATTGCATGTAACAGTCATATTGCAAGCAAATGCAACATTAGAGTCACCTTACAAGTAGGATTTTGCCAACAAAACTTCTCCCAATAGTAGGAATTTACCTGAAAAAATTCTTCCTCAGTCCAAATAGAAGTGCATTGATCAAACTTTTTGCTATGCAAACTAAAATTTACCTATTCACTCACTACAACTTTTACTTAGTGCAATGCACCAAACAATGGCATAAAATCCTCTAACCAACCAATGTCAAGCAAAAGAACAAACTAACCCAAGTCTGATGCCACGCTCTAATTGGATCCTAATGATTTGTGCCTTTGTACAAATAAATTAACATGCACTTATATATATAATATATTTTATATTAAATATTAAATATAAAATATTATAGTGCAAATCAAAATGCATGGAAAATGAGTGCAACGTCTAACTTGAGAGCTATATGAGTGCAACTCTTGTTCTTTATAGCCCTCTTTGTAGGGGAGAGAAAAGAATTAAAAACATGCAAGGAAAAAATATTAAAAGTACATAAATAATCCTCGTTAGTGTTGTCTATCGGAAAGGACGCCACTTGCATTATCGATGATGTGACCCGGGTTCAATCCCCATGGTGGATGTGTATAAGAAGTATTACTCGAAAAAAAAAAAAAATTAATGTGCACTTTTTTATATATAAAATATATTTTATATTTTATATTTTATACTAAATATAAAATATATTAGTGCAAATAAAAATGCACAGAATATGAGTGCAAGGTCTACTTGGAGAGTTATTTGAGTGCAACTCTTGTTCTCTAGAGCTCTCTATGTAGGGGAGAAAAGAATTAAAAATTCATGCAAGGAAATAATTAAAAATTCTTCCAACGGAAAGATAAATAAAAATAAAAATGCATGTAATAGTCACCTTGTAAGCAGAAGAACAAACTAACCCAAGCTTGATCGTAGGATCTCATGTTACTGATGTGGATTCTATGTCTTGTATTGAATCATAATGATTTGTGTATTTTTCCTCTTTATGTTGCAAATCTTCCTCACAATGAAACTACTGCAGTTTCGAGAAACCCACAATATTTTTTGGAGAAGATTGAAGAACATTTCTACAAGGCCTTTTCGAGCATTGTTTGATTTTTACACTCCCTTCACAGGAGTTGTGGTGATTCCATTGGGGCTTCCTACAAGACCCTTTTTTATTACTTTTGTTGCTTTTGGTACAACCTTCGCAAGAGTTGTGGTGATCCCATTGGGGCTTCCTACAAGACCCTTTTTGAGCATTTTTTTGCTTTTGGCACTCCCTTCGCAAGAGTTGTGGTGATCCCATTGGGGCTATTGTATGCTCTCTCAAGTAGTGTCTCTCTCTTCTCTTCTTAATCAAGTTCGAGGATTATATTTTGGGCACTTGTACATATTCTCGCCCACTTTCTTGTAAAAGCATCATAGTCCAATGCTTCTATGGTGGGGAGGAATGATAAGGATAGACATAGGTTTCTTTTATTTATCAACTTTAGTTTAGGTGATATTCTATCCTATGTACTATGTATGCTCATGTTGGTTATCTAGAAGGTAAGGTTGTTAGCTTTCTAGATCAAGTTGTTAGTTTGTTAGATCCTAAGTAGCTTATCCTATTGTTGAGATTTGTGCATATATTTGCTATCAGTTGTAACTAAAGGCATCTTTAAGTGCCTATTTAAACTTCAGTTTGAGCAATAAAATATTGGCCAGTTTCAATCTACATCACTTCTACTGAAAGGAGTGGCATAAATTGAATATTGACAAGGCTTCCAAAGGGTCCCAAACCAATAGGAGTAGAGGAAACAATGAGAGATGATATAGGTAAAATAAAGTCGATATTTGTAGATAACTTCATCGAGACTACCATTACTATGGGAAATCTAAGGCACTGCTAATTGGAGTTAAGTTGGTAAGGAAAATGGGCATAAGCACGTTAGAAGTGGAGTACAATTCATAGGTGCTAGTGATTGGTAGGTGATGGATATGATAGAAGAGATTTTGGCTCTACTAAGTGGATTTGAGGATACTAGGATTCAACATATGTTCCATAAAAGGAATGTTTTGACAAACATATTCGCAAATAAAGGATTTTAAAAATGGAAGAGCTAGATTTGGAAGGAGGGTGAAGAGATTCTCACCTTGATAAGTGCAATTTAGGAGTCGAATAAGGTAAAATTAGCAAAGACAAAAAATGACATACTTTGGGATTAATATTTCGAAGGAAAGGTTGGCTCCTTAAAGCCTTTTTTGTCCATTATATGAGTAATGTAGTTAGGGTTTGTACTTATGCATCTTGTAGGGGTTAAGAAGGTACCTCATGCGGAGGATTTTGTAACTGGTTTAAGGACCCATTCAAAACCTCATTTATCATAATAAAAAAATGAAAAGTAGTTTTAAAAATATTCTCCTCTCTAACCCTAATTTGATAAAACCTAGAATGCAAGTCTAACTTGGTAAAGAAAACCTTACACCATACAATTCATCCAACAAATCATCAATAACAAGAAAAGAAATTTGATATTGACTTTATTGAGTAGTTTAAAATCTAGACACATTTTCCAAGAATCATCCTTGTTCTTGACCATGATAACTAGGGATGAATATAGACTAGTATTAGAGTGGATAATACCTTGTTCCAACATGTCTTGAACCAACTTCTTAATTTTTTATCCTGTTAAGGCTGGGGATAGTGATAAGGGTCAATATTAATTGGTAGACTACCTAGAATAAGGTGAATAGCATGATCCCACATGAGAGGAAGACCCTTGGGTTCTTCAAAGACTTGAGCATATTTATCGACCAAATACTACATTTTGGAACAAATAACAAGAGGTAACTACTTAGAGGCCATAACTTTCATACAACAAATATAATCAAAGATACCCTTACTATTTTTTTCAACATTTTTTCCATCTAGGAGCTAATGAGCTTGGAAGATGGGGTTGAAAACGTTAGAAACAAATAACCTTCTCATTTTTTATCTTTTGTACATATTGCAAGTTCAAAGTGACATATTCAATTGAAATAAAGTTGAGCTCCAAAAATATTCTCTGTAATACCAAAATCCATACATATATAAGTTGTAAATCCAGTATAGATACTTATCTAGATGTAAACGAGTTGTTAATCCAGTATAGATACTTATCTAGATGTAAATGTGGACGTTAATAATGTGAACCCACACATTTAAACTTACCACCATTGACAATCAACACATTGAAATTATCTTTGTTAACATTGTTGATATACAACCCCAAGGCTTTGGTGACATCACGGGTGATAGTGAGTTTTATCCAAATCAATCAAAACATTCACCCGTTGTTTTTTAAATATAAGTTTTTCGAATTTCGGCATTTATAACACCGTCGTGGCAAGGTAGTGCGTTGTTTTGTGCGATTGATTGATTAAGGTTTTTGTTTGATTTCTGTTCTACGTCGTTGGCGAAAGTTTAAATCGAGGAGTTCACAGCTCGATTTCGAAGAAGTTGCTTATTTTGTGCACGTAGAATTGGTTTATTGCTTATGTTTGCGTTAATGTTCTTTAAATTATGGAGCATCCAAACAAATAGCTGAATTCTCCAGGGAAATTCTGTGTCATTCTTGCGGATTGTGATGATTTTGCTTCTCTGTTTTTTTTCCAATTGTAGTTTTGGAAGCATTTGAAATCTAAATAATTTGCAGTTCGAATTTTTCGAATATTCCTCTCTGTGAGGAAGGATTTTATTTATTGTTTCGTTTATGACCATAATTAATTTTGAAATTGAAAATGTTTTGATTTTCTGCACCCTCCATACGAAGGAATATATTTTCCGTTTCTCCTCAACACGGTTACTAGGCTTGTGGGGATCAGAGTACAAACTTAGTAACATCTGCCTGTATCGACAGGTAAAATATCTTCTGTGATGCATTTATTTCTCGTTTGTGATTGCATTAGAAACTAAGATAATTTAATGCATGGGATTTCAAAGGGTATCCCGACTAATAAATACTCTCACTCCTGGAACTTAAAGTTATTACATTGTTGCAGTTGAATTTAAATACGTAGGCTCTCTAAAGAGAGATCAACGATGACGAACGAGCTTGTCACAATTCAGCCAGAGCTTAAGTTTCCATGTAAGTAAATTTCTTTAGTGAATTTGACTATATAATTGCATTAAATTTAGTTTGTTTGAGTGATGTGCAAAAGCGCGTCTTTCCTTTTTAATTGTTAATACAGAAGTGTTTTACGCCCTCCTCGCCCTGCTTCCTCATAAAATGAAATCTGAGTACCTCTCATTCTGCGTAAGCACCCACAAAAAAAAGACCCAAAGTAAAGATAGCACAAAACTAGAGATTGTAGACCACTCTCAGAATGAACTCGTTAATACATTAGAGAGATAAGTGACTACTATAAGCCAAGAGCCTCCAAGCAGATGAAAAAGACTGATGAAGCCATATATCCTATACATTAGGCTTTGTAAGATCTATATATAAGAATAGTAATTTAGTAGCTCCCATAAGTAAAGTATCCATCCACTGCACACTGATGAAAAGGAAAATATTGCATGGAATGGCAAAAGTTTCACCTGGCAAATCTGACATGCATTCAGGATATACAATTCAGCCATTCATCAAACTTATTGAATGGTTGGACTCTAGAGTGATGCAATCACAGAAAGTCCCCAACTTTATGGTGTTGAATATTGCAGCAAATGCATTTGGTACAGGCAAAGGCTGTCTGGAGTTTTTGTGTTTTTTTTTAATTTACTGTTTGTGGTTGAAAAAAGGTCTTGAAGTACTATTTGCTTTTAACAGTTTGGTGAATTTGGTTTTTAAACGTTAGGGTAACTTGAAAACCTGTTCAGAGTTTGTGGAACTTTATGATTTGTATTACTAGTAATTTTTCTTAAGATGTATTTTGTTTAAAGGAACTTATTTATTCAACGAGCATGGTTGTCACTCTTTGATCAATGAAAACAAAGAGCTGGGTATATATGACAGGTTTTATTTGCAAATCATGTGTCATTTTTTTAAAATATTATATCCTGGCAAAAGGTACAAAACAGAGTTATATGCATATAGTAAGAACCATACTGTATAGACCATTCTGCCTTTGGTTTGTTTTATTGTTGAAATTACAACTATCTGATTGCTGCTTGTTTTTGTATGAATTGGGCGAGCAGTTGAAGTGAAGAAGCAGAGTTGGTGTTCCCTTCCACTGATTAACGATACAGATAATTACGTGGCATTTAACGTAATCGTACTTCTCTGTGATGTTCTTAATAATACATGTATCTGATAATGTTCTCAATTCCCAAGGTGGATGTAGTGTAAATGTGAAACTAACCATTAATGAGATAAAAATTTGCTGTTTTGATAGTTCAAAACCACATCTCCAAAGAAGTCTAGTGTACGACCTAATCTTGGCATTGTGCCACCTAAGGCTACCCGTGATGTGATAGGTTTGAAGCCTTTCATTTTCAAAGGCTGATGGACTATTAGCTTTTCTTACATAAAGTGCAGTCTAGAATTGTGCTTTTGCTTATGATCTCTATATATTGGGGTTGTTTTGATGTGTAGTAACTATGCAAGCTCAGAAGGAAGCACCACCTGAAATGCAATGCAAAGACAAATTCCTTGTGCAGATTGTTAGAGCACCGTCTGGGTTAACTAGTCAGGATGTTACTCGTGAAATGGTGATTATTTGGAAAAACTCAATTTGCCAAGAACTTGATGCTTATTGCAGAACATTCTCTTATGTAAAAAACGATTTAAACAGTAGCGTGTGTTTTCCAGTTCAACAAAGAAGCGGGCAAGGTCATTGTGGAGAGCAAATTCAGAGTGGTGTATGTGTGTCCCCCTCAACCTCCAAATATACAGGAATCACCAGAGGAGGGATCAACACAAAAGGCGAATGGGAATGTTAATCCTCCCTCATTAGATCAGGTAAGTGTAATGAGTGTGGTGCTTTTTGCTTGTTGAATTCTGCTCATCAATGTGTTGATTCTGGATGTCAAGGTAATTAGTGTTATAAGAGTGTTTATGTATTTGTGGTTTCTGATCCTTTATATGCCTGCTTAAATTCTGAAAAGGATGCTACTTCTAGCATACACAATAGGATATCTGTTGTTATTGAGAAAGTGATTTTGGGTATATATCTATTTGTATTGCATAAATAGGTGCTAAAGGATATCAGCGAGTTGAAGACAAAGCTATCTGAGGTGACCTTTCTTCTTTTCAGAATGAGCAAATTCTTTATGTTTTATCTTCAGTTTGGTAGGGTACTTAAGTTGAACTTCCAGTTTATTTTAATGAAATATTTTGGAAGTAGTTCCTTTAATTATAGTTTTAGCATCAATGCTTTAATGTAAAAAAATATATCTACATCAGCCGCTGAGCATCGTTCTAATGTAAAATAGGAATGTATTATTTACTCTTCAAGCTAATCTATTTCTTCTGGAAACACATAAAGAATGTTTTTTGGAATCACATGAAAGGCCAAACTAGACCATAGAAGGCCAATCTTCTTATCCTCTTATGGATTCCTAGAACCCTACATCTCTTCTAGTATGTTTAAGTTGACTTCATATTGCAAGGTGAAAGGAAATATACACAACTATCCTTCATCTGAAAGAGGTTTTCTTGAAGGCTGAATGTCACAACCCAGCTCTCCATGCCTAGAGGATATTGAAAGATTTCTGTTAACAGATGTAAAATACCAGATTCTTAACTTGAAAGATTTTCATCACCTGTTCTCAGTGATGCTTATGAACTGATAAGAACTGGTAAATTCTTCTTGAATCTGCTTGTATAACTGGAATGAAACTTCAAATTTCTGGAGCTTTCAAAAGAAAATCTTTGCTGGGAATTAAGTAATTTTAACCCTACAACAATTGAAAACAACTTTACTGAAATGGAACTTCAATTTTCTGCACCTTTCAAAAGAGAAACTTTGCTGGAAATTAAGTAATTCTGACCCTACAACAATTGAAAGAAACTTTCTTCAGAAAGTGTTGGAACTTTGTCTAGACTAGAATTCAGTCTCTTATAAGCTAGCTGCACTGACGTTCCCTAAAAACATACCCTAATGTTAAATCTCTAAGGCCTATGTAAAGTTACCCTCATTCATATGTCTTTGCATGTGGAATATAACGTTATATGAAAAACTTCATTTTTGTGATTTTTATTTTTTAATCTTAGCATTAGTTACGGGAATGGTAACATAGTTTCAGGTATTGCAAAATGAACCCTTCATTAAATTGCCTTGCCCCATAGCAACTGGACTCCTGGAATTGGTTGTATTTTTGGCCCATTATATATAACTCTATCCTTTGGGGAGGCTGATCCATTTACACACAACTTTGAAATTTGTTAGTATTTTGAGAGGCTTGTAATATCTATGCCTAAATTTCTCTCTTTTTTTTTTTTTGAAAACTTAATTGTTACTATGAACTCCTGCTTGCAGTGTTGATGGTTTACTGGGATTTCATCTCATTTTGGGCTAATTTAATGATGTCTTTAATCTGTTCAATATTTTTTGGCTCTCAATCAGTCTAGGTAAATAATGCTTATATGGAAGGAGCCATCCCCCCTTTCAACTTGATCAGAGATATGAAAGTAAGTGTGAAAAGGAGCCAATTTAATGATCTATTTCAGTGGTTCAATATTTCTTGGGTCTCTTCAAAGAAATCAATTTAGGTAATAAATGCAAATAAGAAATGAGCCATCCTTACCCGTAGGCAACAAGTCGCGTACTAGTTTATCTATCTCATACTTAAATAACATGGAATGCATGCAGAAATGAAAAATAATTAGTATGAACCCTAGTTTCAATTCAGTGATTCTTCTTGCCCTTTATCTAGTGGTAGGCTGTGCAGTAGGTACGAATTTGCTAAACTATATATGGAGACTTGTTAAGCATCCATGCCCCTTTCTTTTAACTTGATGGCTTCTATGCCTTTTCCTTGACAGGTACTATCTTTATAGAAATGCATCAAGATTGATGATAAATTAACTCATTCTCCTTAGATAGAGAGCCCATCAATGTTGATGGAAACTTCACTCAAACTTTTCAACCACTGTGTGAACCTTTGGCTCTATCTTAGAGTTTGAAAGTAATGGTTTCTACAGTAATCAACAAGTTCCATGTCAGTTCTTCCTTTAATTGCTTTCTATTTTTTAAATCTGTCTCTATCTGTGTTTGGACAACTTGGGCACAATTTGGCCTATGGGAATAGATATGGGAATATTTTGAGTTAAATTTAATATGCAGCTGTAGATTTAGCCTAAAGTTTTTGATAAATGTTCTAACCAGTGTTACATGGGGACGCGTCCCCACCCCGAGGGACGCCTCCCCCCCGTCCCCACCGTCCCTAGAATGGGGGGACGGCAACGGGGACGTTTCTCCACCGTACCTCTTTGGGGGATGGCGGGCAGGCCGTCCCCAGGATGCCAACAGCCTACAGGGGGCCGTCACAGGACGTCTCTTGTGAGGGGACATCCTCGAGGACACCTAGCCGTCCCCAAGGACTCCCTCGACCGTCCCTAGACACCTAGTCGTCCCCCACGGCTGTGTGTCTCTCACTTTAGAAAAATAAAAACATTCTTTTTTAAAATTAAAAAAAAAAAGTATAAGAGACTCTATAAGTCCCTTGTTGCCTATTAAAAGTAAAAATTTAACACACATTCATTCAAAAAACTAAAAAGTTAAGAGCAGCAACAACAACAATGAATAAGAGCAGCAACAACAATATAACAGTTGTGAAGAAGAGCAGCAACTACAACAGAATAGTAGTCAAGAAGAGCAGCCACAACAACAAGAGAGCAGCAAGAGAGCAGCAAGGAGGAGAAAAGAAGTCACAAAACAGAGATCAACAAGAGAAAGGAGGAGCAAATCAAGATCCAAGTTTGTTTTCCTATTTTCATTACCTCATCCAAGTCTATTTTCATATTTTTCTTTCAAGTTTCAACATGAGCAGCAGTGAAGGATATGAATCAGACCCATGTGACATTCAAATGGAGGGGGAAACCAAAATGAAAATCAAAATATTCATATTGCTAAGGATTCTGCCTCTACTATCCAACCTCAAACTTCCAAAGAGGACAGCACTACTTCTAGTTTTGATTGTCCATCACCACTGTTAAAAGAATATGCCAAGGGTCCATTTAATATTAAAAAACCTCTTCTGCAATTTGTAACCAACCGTGACCAAGGGAAAAAAAAATTTGGGGGCTCAAGAACATGGTTGTGCAATTTTTGTCAAACTGAGTTTAAGGGCAGCTATACTAGGGTTGAATCTCATCTTACTGATAAAGCAGGAACAGGGGTTAGGCCTTGCAAAAAAATGAACCGGCTACAAGTGGTTGAAGCCAATAGGCTTGTGCAAGAGGCCAAACTTAGAGGTTTAGGCATGCCTTTCCCTAAACCTGGCCAATCATCTAGAAGTGACTTTGGAGCCTCCTCAAGACAACCACAAGAATTAACCCAAACCTCTAGTATGCCACCGCTGCCCTCAAAGAAAAAAGGAACTATAAATGAGATGCTTAATGTGCAAGCAAGAGAGGAAGCAGATGATGCTATAGCACAATTATTTTTTGCACATGGGCTTCCTTTCCATATTGCATGTTCCCCCTATTTCAAGGAAGCATTCAAAAAAGCAGCCAAGGCAGGGCCTTCATATGCAGTGCCTGGAGAGCATAAGCTTCGTACCTCTCTCTTGGACAAACAATATTCCAGATGCAGTTTGGTTATGGAGCAGATGAGGGACACATGGTTGAGGAGTGGATGTTCTATCATCATGGATGGGTGGACTGACATTCATCAACGTCCACTCATCAATATTATTGTCACATGTTCAGCAGGTCCCTATTTTCTTCGAGCCGTTGATTGCATGGGGAAAAGAAAGGATGTTGAGTACCAGTACCTCCTGTTGAAGGAGGCTATTGAGGAGGTTGGACCCTCCAATGTTGTACAAGTAATCAATTTCCGTTTTTCTTATGAAAATCTATATGGTTGTGTAAATGAGACTATTTTTGTTGTGTAAATTATTCTAAATATTTTTGTTGTACACTACAGGTAATTACAGATGCAACCCCTGTTTGCCAGTGTGCGGGGCAAATGATAGAGCACTCATATAGACATATTTTTTGGACCCCATGTTGTGTTCATGCATTGAACAATGCATTGAAGGACATTGGGAGGATAGATTGGGTGAGGGCTATGGTTGCAGAAGCCAGAGACTTGCAAATGTTCATTTGCAACCATCACACTTCCTTAGCCCTCTTTCGGTCCTTCTCAAAGAAGGAGTTCATCAAACCAAGAGATACTAGATACACCACCTACTTCATTTTATTGGAGAGGATGATCGAGGTGCAGGATGCTTTACAGTCCATGGTAGTATGCACGGAGTGGAAGAGGTGGCCGGAATCAAAGACGGAGGAGGGAAAGAAAATCAGAGACAAAGTATTGGATGAGAGTTGGTGGACTCAAGCCAAGTAAGAAATGTTGAAGTTAAGATTTGGTTCATGTTTATTTTTTTTTTATGATTTATCATTTATGATTTTATGATTTTTCATTTTTAGTTTCAAATTGGATTTGCTCATATAGTCTAAGTTTTTAATTTTTTTTTAATTTCTTGTAGGTACATTGTGTCTTTCGTTGCCCCAATTGTTGCAGTCATCAGATATGTTGATACAGATGCTCCTAATCTAGGAGAGATCTATGAGACTTTTGACAACATGCTAGGGGAGATGAAAAGAATCATTTGTGCTAGAGATCCAACATTATTATTCTATGAGGCCCACATTAGACCTATTATACAGAGGAGGTGGGATAGGATGAACACCCTTCTTCATATGGCAGCATATGCGGTAAACCCAAAGTGGTATGAGCCTAGGCCTAGGAGAGTGCCTCCCTATAAAGATCCAGAGGTGAGACAAGGGTTTTTGAATGCCCTTAAAAAGATGTATGTGAAGGAGGAGGGCTCAAAACTTAGAGATGAGTGGCTCAAATTTGTGAATCTTAGGGGCCCTTGCTTCAGCCAACCAAAGTGTAGAGAGGATAGGGCTACCATTGCCCAATCAGATCCCATTGGATGGTGGCAGCTATATGGGGATGATACACCTAACTTGCAACATTTTGCAATTAGGCTTCTTTCACAGGTTGCTAGTTCCTCTGTTGCTGAGAGGAATTGGTCCACATACAACTTTATCCACAATGTGAGGAGGAACAGGCTTACCTCTCGCAGAGCGGAGAAGCTAGTTGCAGTGCATAGCTCTCTTCGCCTTCGTGAGAGAGTTAAGCCAGAGTACAAGCAATCTCCAGCTACACGATGGGATGTTGATCCAGAGGATGCGAGACAGATTGATGAGGATGAGGATCAAGAGGGGTTGGTTGGAGTTCCATTGGAGGCTCTTCACTCAGATGATGAGGGCAGCTCATCAGATACAGATACTGATAGTGATAGCCCAACAGAAGTTCCTGCATAATGAGACTATTTTTGTTGTAAACTCTTTTTGTTGTAAATGAGACTATTAGTATTTTTGACATTTGTTGTAAAATTTAAATTATTCTAATGGCTTCTAAGTTCTAAATATTTTTGTTGTAAACTATTAGTATTTAGTATTTTTCATTTTTGTTGTGTAAATTATTCTAAATTTCTAAAAAATTTAATACTATTATACTTGTCGTCCCCCAACTGTTTCCTAAAATCGGCTTGCCGTCCCTCGCCGTCCCCAAAACCCGTCCCCTTGTCCCCTAGCCTTGTGTAACCTTGCTTCTAATTTGCAAAGCTGAAATCTAGTGTTGAAAACAACTTCAAAAAATTGTGGTTATCACATATATTATGACTTTTTTCAGCCCCTTTTTTGTTTGTGAGTAGCCTTTAATTTTTTAAAAATTAGTTTGCCAATATTTTCAAAAAAATTGAAATTTTCTTAGTAAGCTATTTGTGGCTTCCATTGGGAGCCACTCCCATCAAAATAATAAACATTACATTTGATATCATTCTATTAAACCATGCCCAACTTGCCTTTTTATAAAACATATTCTTCATTTGCCTTTCTATCAAATATATTCTTCATTTTCCTCATACTACTATGTTTTTGTAATAAGCTCCTTTAACATCGTTTTCATTAAGATATAAAATCTCACTCGGCCCAGTTACCTTTTAGAATTTGAATTTTGCCAAAATGAGGATCAACGCCACTACCCAATTTTCTTCTATATAGATATGCTCACATTTCCAAGATACTGCCTCCAATAATGTTTGATGATGATCAACAATGATGTTATTTTTTATCCAAACCCCATATTCATTTTGTTGACAACATTAAATAACTTGTGAATCCCCCTCAATTGAAATATATTATTTCAATGGCAATTTTGATCCCATAAGAAGTGCCCTAGCCTTTAGCCTCTAGCCTCTACATAATTGTTAGTTGGAGTTGTATATGATTTCGAGTGAGGAGAATGGTGTCGTCATTATTTTGAAAACACTACCTCCATTAGCTTTTTCCAAATTTCCTTTGGAAGCATCATCAAAATTAAGTTTGATAAACCTGACATCTAGATATTTCCATTTTAAAATCGATCAAAGCAGATTCTTTGTGTTAACTTCATTGTTGTAGATGACCCTTATATGTTTATTCAAATCCTGTAACCTAGAGGTCGGCACCTCTTTTTCCACACTTGAGACTTCCCATGATAAGCACCATGTCTATAAACATTTTGCAAGAGGCAATAATATGATTCCAAACTTGGGCATGATTTTGAGTTTTGTTTTTAAAAATTGTTTATTCCTTTTAAGCCATATATTCCAACAAATAATGGTTGGACCAATCCTCCACAAAATGCATAATGCTTTAGTTTTGAGACAATAATTCCAACATTTTATCAACTTCTTCAGTGATGATGGATCTATCCAATATATTCTTCATCTTTTTGAAAAAGCAGCCTCAAATGATGTAAGCAAAGGGCCAATAAAGAAGTAAATGATTTGATGTTTCTAGATCCTTCTCACAAAAGACACTGCTGAAAGGTCTATGATATCCTATTCTTTGTAGACAATCTGTTGTTAGAATCTTGCTTTGGACTGCTAACTAAAGGAATGTTGAGGCCTTAGGGAGGGTCTCTAGTGACCAAACAATATTCTAAGGGAAATCATTGGGAGTAGGAAATTTTAATTGCTCTAAAATTTAAATCCTTATACCCCAACTTGACCATGTAAATGTCTACCATATTTTGATAGATTCCAAACCAACTCATCATTCTATGTAAAAATAGACAAATAGAATTCTTGAAGCATCTTTTGAAGCTCATCCGCCATCTGGTTGAGGTCCTCTCCTTCAATCACATTGCTAATAGAAATCCATGATCTGGAGTTGTTGCTTACATTAATATAATGTTTGACCTTTGGGCCTTTATGAGCTAAACATGCCTAAGCCAACAGTTACCATTTTGGATTAGAATTAAGGGGATAAGGCCTCAACCAAGCATTAGACTAAAAAATTGTAGAATTCCCCTCATTGACTGACCATCTAATATGTTTCTTGATCACTTGCAAACTATCTAATATGAAGTTCCATATTGTCTAGTCTCAAGGTAGGGTTTGTTTCCTAAACAATTTTATTGTATCAAGAGAGTGTAGATATTTTTGAACTAACATTTTTGCCCATCTCTTTCCTTGATCTTTGAATAATTTTTTGCCAAGTTTTTCCCCTAATGCTAAACTCATAAGTTTTTAGTTTAACAAGCCTACTCCTTTGATATTCTTTCCCTATCCCACTTACAAAGAAAAAATCTAAATTTTCCCTTGCATCCTTTTCAAAGAAAATCTTCTTGAATTTTATCAAATTGGGATGTTGTATTTGCTAGCAATATTCAAAGTGAAATCATATATATACGCATAGATGACAATGTAGTCTCTATGATTTGTAGCCTTTCAACCATGGTTAAGAACTAACCTTTCCATCCTGCCAAACAAGATTTCATTCTATCCAAAATTGAGCCTCAAAGCTCCTTCTTCTTTCCTTTATCAAATATAAGAATGCTAACATAAGATATGGCAATTTTCCAACTTGAAATCCTAATATCTCCACAATAATATGTTGTAAATCTAGGGCAGTGTTAATGAAAAAGATCTTGCATTTTGTAGTATTAATCAACTGTCCAACAACCTTCTCATAGCATGATAATATTGATTTAAACACTACGTTATCACAGATTGAGGGATCAATGCAAAAGCAAAGTATAATTAACAAATTGGAGATGAGAATTAGGGGGACCATTTGTTGCAACATGAATACCTTTGATTTTCCCTTTGTTTGTTGCCTTTGAGAAAGCTCTCCCTAGTGCCTGAGCAAGAGGAAAAATTGATAAGGATATAGTGGGTCACCTTGGAGAAGTCCATGGAATGACTCAAAGTATCTAGTAGGGCGATCCATTGATCAAAATAGAATATTTTGGAGTGCTATAACATCTAATCCATTCACACCAACCTTGATCCCAAAACTCCAACAAACCCTATCACATGCTTTGTTCATATATACAAGCATACCTGGTTTTTTCATGGAATGAAGTGAATGTATGGCCTCCTATGCAATGATTATACCATCAAGAATTTGTTTACCATGAACAAAACTACCTTGTTCCTTTGAGATAACACAATCTAAATTGCTCCTCAATCTATTTTCCATAATTTTTAAAATTATCCTATAAATCATATTACAAAGGCTTATTGGATGAAATTATCACAATATTTTGTGCCGCCTTTATTGGGAACCAATGTAATCAATATAAATTTTGAAAAAATTGGTTGGGGAGAAGTTATTTAATTTGCAAAAAAGGAAACAATGAGATGTTATTTTCAAATTTATATCTATTTATATTTAATTGGTTATATGGGATTGAAACAGGCCCCACTTATATTACATCATGACCACAGTTATTACAACAACTTGGTTATTATGCATGTATCATTTGGCAAGATTTGAACTTGGGTCTCCTCCTTGAGAGTTGAGGTAATGCCATTTGAGAGATTTATATTTATTTTAGTAGTAATATGATTATTATTATGAAGTTTTGATTTTGCAATTTTGTATCTATTTCTGATCCAATTGTTTTTGGGACTTGCTGATAAATTGCTGATCACAAACGAGTTTGTCAATTTTGTTGAACTATTAGACACTGTTGAATGAATTCCTTGAATGACCATTGGATTTGCTCTTCCCTCAAGCAAATAAAGTCGTTTTCCTTGCATTCAACTTTGGCTTGATGGGGTGTTAGCATTGCTGTACGGGTAAACATTCCAAACAATTTTTGGTTTGCCCACAAGCATGCCAGCACCTGGCATTTGGGGTTGTGTGTCCTGCACCTAATGACAATCAATTGGATGCCCTTTCATTTACATTTTAAATAGGTGATGGTTTTATTTATCCTACAAGATGTAACCTTTGGCTGCAACTTGACATTTTGAGTTGCTGATTTGAGTGAGGCATTTTTGTTGGAACAAGATGACTGAGGCCCCTTCTCTTTTTGCACCTTTCTCTGTTTTATCTTCCATCATTTGCTTTGTGGGGTTTGATTACTTTCTTATCTTCAAGCTGATGTATGTGGTGCCTAGCCTTTTAAATTGCCTCCAATAGCATCTTGGAGATAAGTGAGAGCCACTCTGTATTTAATTCTCTTTTTTAACTTGTACCATTTTCTATATAGGTTTTGATTCTTTCTCACCTTCAAGCTCATGTTTATGGTGCCCAACCTTTAAGATTGCCTCCAACAGGGTCTTTAGTTCATATTTCTGATATGGTCTGGCTAATTATGATTAATGTTTAATCTTTAATTTCCAATTTGTGGCAATTCCATGATTCTCCATATTCTTCCACTGCCTTTCGGCTCTTGGTTGAGGTCATAGGATTTGTTTATCTTCTTGTCAGTATGATGTTCAGAAAGATATATTTTGAAGTATTTATATGAAGAGTGTTGAGACTTGGACTCGTCTCAGACTCAGAAAGCCTGTTTTCTGACATGGACTCAGGCTTGAGGCAAAACTTGGGGAAAATCTGGGTGATGACTCAACAAATAAGAAAAAAATAAAATATAGTAGATTTTACAGAGAGACTCAGGAAGGGACAAAATGAATCGGCTGGGTTCACTCGGCTCACCAACTTGCTGGTAGTTTTAGACTTGAGGAGAGTTTGAACACTATTTATATACTTTCTTACATGTTGGCTTCTTTTCTTTTTCTCTCTTACGCTGTTGTTCCCATTATATGGAGGTTCTTCCTGGGACATCTGTAAAGTGTAACTTTTCCTTCATATTACTTGAAAAATCATGCCAGTACCAAATAGTTTGTGATCAGTACAATGGTGCTCCATTGACTCGGTTGTCTGTTGTAGTAAGAGGAAATTTTGTTGTCAGAGAGCTATGAGAAATAAAAAAAATGTAGACAGCAAGAGTTAGTTTACTGAGAGGAAATCAAATTCTATATAAGAGGTTATAAGAAGTTATTGGAAAAAGGAGACTGACATTAATAAGATGATCTGATTATTAGACTGAAACATAAATACGTCTGCTAGATGTTCATGAGATGCTCTTGGTGTACTATCGGTTTGCAGAAACAGGTTTTACCAGAAAATTTTCTCAAGAATAAGTCTCTTATAATGGGTAGGGGTGATCAAAGAACGTTTCTCTTAGAAGAAAGCTAAAAGGAAGTAGAAAATAAGAAAAAGGGATCGAGTCCAAATTAATGTTTGAGTTGTGACGGGTGATGGGTAGAATTAAAACAAGTAACGAGCATCTTGTGGCAAGGGGGTATTGATGAGTCTAAAGATGCAGAGATGCGGTTAAGGGTAAGCTATCTGAGCATTTGGCATGTGGTGAACAGGTTATGGTTGATGTGTAATATGCTAGACTTTACAAAAATTTAAATATGACTTTTGAATGCTCAGCAAGTGGATATATCAAAATTTTACACTGCCTCTGGACCATAGAATTTCACAAACAAAAAATGCACTTGTTGAGAAGAACAAAAAGAAAAGGATATATGTCACAGGTTGTACCCAAATCTGGCACCATATTGATCAACATAGTTCAAGAAAATAATACAAACTCCAATTTGGTGAGCTGATTTAGAAAAGGAAAAGTGGGGCTGGATGAAATCAAAGAGTGGCTATGGATTTTCTTTTTGGGTAGTGGAAGTTGCCTTCTTGTCTGCAAAAGGAATGACATTTTGATACTTATTTAAAAATTGGCATCATCACGATGAATTTCTACAGATGGATTGATTAAAAAGTCAACTTTGGTGAATTAGGTCTTCTTATTTATTGATCTTAATCTAATGAAATCTTATAAGTCAAAATTTGGAATGTTTGCTTGTCAGAGAAAATTGTTGCTCTGAGTGCTGATATTCCTATATAAAACAAGCAGAAAATGTGCTCTTTTATTATTAATATTGAGGAATTGATGACATGCTAATGAAACGACAGATATTGAGGCACATCAACATTGTATATGAATTCAGCTAACACAAATTTGACATTTTCCTTCAAAAGTCGAGACTAAGTTAATAACGCATATAATCTCTATCTATCAATCTGTTTTCTGATTCTATGACCTTTACTTACAAGGCAGAGCCTTAAGTTGATGGTACCTTTATGAACGTCTTGGCTCTTTCTTATAACAGATTATATGTTCATTTTTTTTTTTTCAATAATATGAGAATCTTTGCTTTATAGAAGTCCAACTTGCCATTAAGATCCTTTAAGAGCACAGAATGCTTTTGTATTTGTGCAGGCACAGAGTGCAATATCAAAATTAGCAGAAGAGAAGGCTGTTTCTATGAAGCAAAAGCAAAAACTGGAACAGGAATTGGTATGTTTGAAAAGAAAGAAATGGTGATTGAAGTATAATATTAAAGGTTTTGACAAGCTGTGATATTCTTTATATACATTATGTACTACATATAGAGGGAATTCACTAACCAATTTTATTTGTTAGGCATTTGCTGTGTCTTGCCAGGTTGTTGAGAATCTCGCATTTAACTACATACTTCATTTTATTTGTCTTGTTTATGATTATTAGTCATCTCTGAATTCCTAACTATCCAACCTGTTTTCTGAACAGATGGATGCCATTTCTTATGCAAAATTTTTGTTGCTTATTGCACTTAATTGAATCTTTGCTTGTTTGCAGGCCCTTGTGAAGAGAAGTGACGAGAGAAGAGTCAGAATGGGATTCTCATTTTTTTTGCTTTATTGGTGCAAAATGAATGTACAACACATCAAAGTGGTAGGTGATTCTTAAAATTAATCCAAGAAAGTACTCACTGAAAGCACCACACCTAATCCCTTATCACCAAGTTGTAAGAACCTAATCAATACCTTTGAGACATTTATCAGCCAATATTCCCCAAGAGTGAAAATTGTTGAAACTGACTCTTGGTTGCTTCAGCTAGCAAATTTACACTACATGAAAACATTGGTAAAACAAATTTTATGGTAAAGATTCATGATAAGCCTGATATTTCTATTAGTGAGGGTTTGCTAGTTATCAACACCATTGATATTAGTTTCATAGATTGTTAAGTTCTACTTGATGGTATCTAGTATGAAGGGATTCTTCATTTTATGGACAATCAGACTTACCTGCCAGATGCCAATGCTACATAGAGGAATTAGAATAAGTAGGATAGTAGGTGGTGTCTCATACTTTAGGGAGCCCTTATGGTGTTCTCCTATGTTGTCTCATAGAATCAAAAGTCATAAAAGCCTTATTTAAATACATAAAGGGGATTATGGTGGAGACTTTTGTGGTCATTCCACACTTGTAAGCTTTTGTAAATGGGATACTTTTGGCCCATAAAGAAAACTGATGCGAATAAATAGGTCAAAGAATGTGATAAATATTGGTTCCATAAAGATGAAATTCATACTCCTACCCAAATTCTTCATCCTATTGAGTCTCCTTGGCACTTCACCCTAGAGTCTTGATCTTTTGGGTCCTGTTTCTCCCGTGTCCGTTAACAGGCACAAATATATCATCATGGCCACAAAATTTTCAGAGTGGAACTTATGCCTTTAACTAATCAAACAACCAAGACTATGTCCAAATATATTTTTAACTAGATTGTGTTCACTTTAGCATTCCCTCAATAATAACTTTAGATAATAGAACACTTTTTAAGAAAAAAAGAAATGAGGGAACTATCTGAGGAAAATAAAATTCAACATCACTTTTCCATGCCGTATTCCCCATAAGGGAATTGTTAAGTGGAAGCAAGTAATACAATTTTGGTTAATAGTCTAAAGAAAATTGTTAAAGAATCTAAAAGAGATTGGTACATAAAGTTGTATCTTGCATTGTGGGCATATTGTACCAGTGTTTAGATGTCTACAGCTGCAACTCTTTTTTCTTTGGTGTATGGTATTGAAGTTATATTGCCTCTCAAAGTTAAATTGTCTTTTTTGTGTCTTTGAAGAATATCTTATGTCATGATGAATATTATGAGTATTTGAGTCTCACCTTGGAAAACTCGCTATACTTGATGAGAAGTGCCTTCATGACCTTGAGCACAATTGAGCTTATAAGAACCGAGTTGCTAAAAAGTATAAAAAAAGGTTTATCATCATGATTTTAGAGTCAGAGTCTCTTGCCCTCAAGCTTGATAATGTGCATGAAAAACATGAGGGGAAGTTAATCTAAAAGTGGTTTGATCCATACACTCTCAAGGAACTCTATGGATCCATACAATAAAATTGTAAACCATGGACAATGTTGAGTTGTAAGAACCTATTAACTCTACGTGTGTAAAATGCTTCTATGCTTAATTTCTTAATTTGCATCTTGAAACTCTTGACCTTTATTTTTGTTTTAAACTTTGTTTTTCTTATTTTATGTATTTTGTTTTTAATATTTGGACTATTGTATATTCCTAATCTATGGCATGTCTATTATATGTCTATCAAGTCACTTTTCAAAATTTCCTTTGATTGCCTTTATCGCCTTATAATAGTGGCAAAATAGATAATTTTGACTCCCAAAAATGATAATTTCACCATTAATCTAAAAATTGGCTTTTATTTTATTTTATGATTTTTTGTTCATGTATTATCTAGTGTTTATTGTCCACTTTTGCTTGGATTTACTATTGTTAAAAATTATTTTACATTTGTCTGCTTTTTCTTTCATGATTATTCCCTTTGCTAGAAAGGGGTATCATGAGCTCTTAGACCATCTTTCCTTTTTCATTTTTTATTTTGCTTGGTTGTTTTATTATCACCAATTGCTTTAAGTGCCATAAAGCAAATCACCTTAGTTTATGCTCATATTGTCTTCCATATGGTATGTAGCATTGACACCAAGGCAACCTTCCAAAAATCTCTTCTAATAAAATCTTCCACAAACCTCATGTTTCAAACAAATAATTAAAACTCACAAAATTAAAGCTATTTAAACATATTTTGAGCAAAATTTATTTTCCTTGATGAAAGCGTCCCTTTGTAGTGGGGGTGTGTATTGTCATCTCTTATGAGAACTTTATGCTTTGTGTATGGTATAGTGTATGAGTTTCTCCATTGTAGTGGATACATGTCTTGTTTTATTCTACATGAACTTCATACTTTGGGTATGTTGTAGTGCATATTTCTTTTCATCGTCATGGTGAGTATGCCTTTTTCGTTCTTATAGGAATTTCATGCCCTTAATACACTCAATTACCTGTCTAAGGGGCATGCCTTGTCTTCCCATTTTCTTGGAGCAACATATTTTCTTTTTCCCTATCACGGGCTATGAATCTCCTCTAAAGACCATTGAAATTCATAAGATATTCTATGATAATTGCTTTCACATGTTGGCTATTGGTGGTGGAATTTTGCTTTACAATGTTATATATAAACTGGAAAGCAAGTAAATGAAAAACATGAACATCATATAAATGCTAAAGCAAGAAAAGAAAATCATACATAAATATGTGAGAGCTAAAGCAAGAAAAAATTCATATAGAAAGGACGAGAGCCAAGTGGATCATATCATTAAAAAGAATATCATACTTAAACACGTGATAGCCAAAGTTATCATCTCATATATCTCAAAAGAGAATATTTTAGTACAAAAATCATGTGAGAGCCAAATGGATCATCTCACCAAAAGAATATCAATGTCTAAAAATATATTGCTATAGAACAATATAGGAAACCTACTTTTGTCATCCTAAGCTATCTAGCAACCCATATGCATTGCCCCATGTCCTAAATATCTAGATAAATTGTTATAGGTTCCATGGTGTCTACAAAATAAGAGCATTAAAAAGTCAATATTTGCATACCTCTAATTGAATGTTAGGCACTCATGCATCTCTTTGGGTGTTCTAGTGTCAAATTAGTTCTGTTTAATTATCAATGTCTGTAATATTTTTTATTCCCCTACACTCTTGTCAAGTTCTATTGGGGATGTACCAATTGATGTTTCAATGTTTTCTCCTAGGTGTGGGCTCTCTCTCTCTCTCTCTCTCTCTCTCACACACACACACACACACACATGGCAAGAAGTGTGATTGACCCTCAACATCTATGATAAAAGGGTACCAAAATGTCATGTTTGGATGAAGAGATATATGGGCTACTTTAAAGGGTCTACGATGGAGGTTGAGGACATCTCCACTAAAAAAAAAATTAGAATAGGTCCCAAAGTCAACTAGTACAGTTATCCAATCAAATAACACTAACCTTAGGATGTCTCTACGACCACAAATCAAGAATAAAAGTCAAAATTATCACCATAATGAAAATTAGCTAAAATATAACAAGTTATTTATAACATTAAAAGAAACGTATAAGTAAGAGATTGGATTTAAAGGGTATACTTAAGTTTCCATCTTGTCATGTCATGTCCTTTATTGGTCTAGTTTCTACCTCCATGTCATTAATACCCTCATCCTAGGGCACCTCTTGTAAATCTACATACACAACTGTTAAGTTGACTATGTTGATTATGACCTTGATCATGTGGATGATCTCATTATATATCTCCTTTTCTAATCATCCTCCTTCCCTCCCTCCTCTACTCCCTCCTTGATTGTGTCCTCTACCTTGACTACTCCCGCCTCATATGTTGCCTCCTTACAAGTTCCCTCCTACTTAGGATCATCCTCCTTGTCATCCCTTGCACTCTTAGTTGTTGCATGATATGAGCTCTCCCTACCTCCTACATATATGGGGTAGGTGGAGTTTGACTTAGTCTTTATTGGCACTATAACAATTGACATATTGACATAATGGGATCACATTCGCACTTGACCCTCATGCCCTCTATTGTAGGCATCCCTCATTTTCCATTGATGGCATCATCATATATCTACAAGCGATGGTACTTATGGTCACACTAATGGAGGTCCCCTTACCCTCTCTAATGTCCTCTCCATCCCATGGAATTTTTTATGCTTTGGCATATCTAGCAATCACACTAGATGAAGGTCATCAAATTATCTTGATACTCTCTCCACTCTATATGGCTCTACTACCTTTCATTCATGGTCCCAAAGCACTGCTATGAACCAAGCAACCACTATCTCTCTCTAGTCCTAAAGCCTACAATTGCTCAAGTGGCAATAAAGGGTCCAAATGATAATTTCCCTAGGGATGAATGATAGAGGAGGCACATGTATATGAGGTTCCCTATGGACATGAGTTCACCATTTGATCCTAATCTCACTTAAATGTGCCTCATTTGGAAGCTTTGGTGACCTATACATGGTGTTGGTATCTCGAAATGTTGTAGTTGCCTGTTACTATGGCCAGACACCTTCGACACCCACGTCATGCATAAAGAGACACAACCAGGAAGCTCTATGCATGCAATATGCACTTGTAGGGCAAACTATGAGATTTTGCTAAGGCCATCTCATCATTAAATATGATCTTTAGTGTGTTGTTCCTACGGTACTTGTATTCATCAGAGAAAAGGGAGAGAAAGATTGCAAAAAATAAAATTGTAGAAAATAGAACCTAAGCTATGAAGCCCATGCCTCTGTTCCCCAAGACAAAATCATCAAGTCCATTCTTATTTCATTTGAGTCCATTGCTGGCCAAAAAGTCAACTTATTTAAAAGTAAATTGTATTTTCTCAATATGCCCCCCAAATGACAAACCAGATAACTAATATCCTTGGTTGTACCATTGTTTACCTTCTTGATACCTACCTAGGTTTTCCATTTTTTGTTGGTTTTGCCAAAAAATATCTTTGGTTTTCACTCATTGAGAGAATTCACAAAAAAATGGTAGGATGGAAAGGAGGGCTCCTTAGTTAGGTGGGAAATCCACCTTAGTCAAAGCCACTCTCCAGAGCATCCCTATTTTATTTTTATCCATCTTCTACATTCCAGTTGAATTTTGTAATAAGATTGAACAACTCCAAAGGAATTTTCTATGGTCAGGCTCATAACACAAATAGAGATTCCATTTGGTTGTGTGGGACCGGGTATGCTCCAAGAAAGAATATGGTGGTATCGAGCTTAGGAAGGTCAGATAGATGAACCTAGCCCTCATTGCCAAGCAAGGATGGTGAATCCTTAAAAATGAAGAGTCACTGTGGGTTGATATCATCAAGGCTAAATGCCTCTGTTATCAACCAAATAATTTGGATGATCCTTCGCCTATTCAAGGTTCTATCGTCTAGAATTCCATCTTGTGTATGAGGGAGATCATCAACAAAGGAATTCGTTGAAAATTTGGTGATGTCCAGAAGATACGCTTTTGGAAGGACAAGTGGTTGGGTAACAACCCTCTTCAGAACCATCTTGATATGATCTACCTCAAAATTATGATTGACATGTTGTTTGGTACACAGGTGTGCAATTTCATTGATGCAAGTAAGAAGCACTAGAAAACCATTCCTCACGATAATCTGAATGAAGACCAAAAAATATCTAATCTTGTTTTGTCTAACAGGTTGCGTCTCTATGTTATTCCTAGTTGTTACATTGAAGATAAGCTCCTGTGGGAACCCAGTAAAAATGGGCTTTCTTGTAATCTTTTGTCTCCTACTTCTATGGTTGTTCAATCACTTTTCAAGTGGTCTCCTCCATATTTAGGATGGATCAAGTATAATATTGATGGTGCAATGAAAGGCAACTCAGGGACGGTTGGTGCAGGTGGTATCTTAAGAGATCATACTTGTTGGCCTTTACAAAAAATATCAGAGTCCAAACTAATCATTTTGCTAAAGCTTGAACCCTCTTCCAAGGTCTATATCTTCTATCCAGCCTAAACTGCCCTAACCTTATTGTTGAAGGTGACTCCATGAACATTTTTAGAAGCCTTCTAGGCACCTAGTCAACATCTTGGAATATCTCCAACTTAATCTCCAAGCCAAAGTTTTTTCTGAGCTCTTCCCCTAATATCACCATTCAACATGTCTTTAGGGAAGGAAACCAAGCTGCTAATGCTCTAGCTAACCTAGGTGTTGCTTTACCTAACTTTACCATTTGGAATGAAAGTTCTCCCCCACCCCTAGTTGATGGCAATCCCATGCCTGTTTCCTTTTTGTGAACTCTCTTAGGGTTCAGGTTTCTTGAATATATGCATATTCTACATGTTGTGGGTCACTTTCTTGTCCAATTTGTTTCCTTCAAATAAATGGTAGAATTTTTCTCCCATGCCAAAATATGCTCCACCTTTGGGATGGATCAAGTATAATTTTGATGGTGTTTCCAAGGGCAAATTGAGGTTGGCTGGAGTAGGAGGTATCTTTCGAGATCATACATGGAAGATATTGTTGGTCTTTGCAGAAAATATTGGTATCCAAACCAACCATTTTTTTGAAGCTCGAGCCCTCTTCCAAGGTCTATATCTCCAATCCAAAATAAATTGACCTAACCTTATTGTCGAAGGTAAGTCTATGAACATTATTAGAAGCATTGTAGGCACCCAGTCAACATCCTAGAACATATCCAGTTCAATCTTAGAGGCAAAGTTTTTCTGAGCTCTTCCACTAATGTCATTGTCCAACATGTCTTTAGGGAAGGAAACCAAACTGCTGACTTTCTAGCTAACATGGGGGTTTCTTTGCCTAACCTCATAATTTGGAATGAAATTTCTCCTCCACCTTGGTCAATGGCAATCCCACACCTATATATCTTTTGTGAGTTTTCCCCAGATTTGGGTTTCTTGGGTAGCCATAGCTTCTCCATGTTATGGGAATCCACCTTAGATTGGTTAGCATTTTTAGAACACATCATTGGATATTTCATTGATCCGTGGAATTTTTCTAAGTTCCAAGGATCTATTTTCAACGTACACTTTCATCATGGCTTCACCTTGAAAAAATGAATGTTCAAGGCACGTGGAGCTTATGGCTCAACATAGAGAATATATTTGTGAGCCATACGTGGAGATATTGTACCACACCATATTCAATGAACATCTCCTGCAAGTTTTTTGTTGCATGATGGATGATAATATGGATTCATCTATTGTCTTACCCAGACATGTGAGTAGGCTCTACATGAGCCCATTGAGACTTCCTCTTTTGCCCCTGTGAGGGTTTATCTATCTATTTTTGTCTTTCTTCTTGGTTGTTTTGAAGAAGGTGCTTCCTTTTTTTTTCAGATGGTTGAGATATTTTTTCCTAACCAAATTTTTTTTGTAAAAGGTTACAAGATTCTTTCAAAACCACTCTTACCAATAAAAAAAAATACGCCAAATATCAAAAGGTTCTTTTGTGCATTATCGAAATAAAATAAACATATGCATCATCCATTAGCAAATATAAATTAAACATGGTTTCAATATAACATCTAAGCATCCAAACATACATATGAACTAAGATAGAGCAAAATTAGCCACAACTTCCCATATATCATACATTACAGAGATGCTAGACCAAAAGAGGTTTGAATGCCATTAACAAGATACTCAAGGCTCGAGTCTAGATTATACACAAAAGAAAAAATGAAGGGAAATACAAACAAGGCTATGTATTAGGCACGCGTAAGTAGTTTTTGATGCCTACAATAAAAATAAAACTACTATTTATATACAAATATTAGAGTTTCCTCCCCCCAAAAAACTACACTAGTAATCCAAAATTTCTTCCTTGAATCGAGCAAGAGATTGGTCTGCATTCAATGTTGATGGCTTCATAGTATTTTGAACTAGAGCCATCGATGTTGAAGGGTTTGGAACCCCTAGATTTTATGCTTCCACCGCTACTTTATTTAAGATGATAACTGCTTTTCTTGGAATATCACATCCAAATGGTATTGATAGATGAATTCGAGTCCCTTTTGCAGATACTCCATTTATGAGCTCGTCTACCCTTCCATAGGAAATTGTGTATACATGATCCCTTTGAAAGCATGTTTCCACCTTTTCTAGAATTGAGACCCATTGGCCGAAGATGCTTTCCCTTCGATCAAACGAACAACATAGCTCTTCCTACATTTTTCCTTATTCACATGTTTCCTTCTAGGTCATTGATAATTGAAATTGAATGGTTGGTGCTACTCTCTTATGTTATCTCACCCTCATTTCCTCTTAATATGCTATTTAAGGTTTCTATTTGTATAATTAGACGTGAAAGGACTAACTTGCAAAGGATGGCCTTGCCATATTTTGATCAAATATTGAAGATCTTCTTGAGATGACACAGGTCATTAAATATTGATATTAGGTATTTTACAAGATTTTTTGAATTGGATGTTTCAATGCCCCTTCCTATCCCTTGTGGATCGTTAGATAATTCTTGCCCTAATATCCTCCCATTGGTATCTTTTGAATATACTATGGGGAGACCATGTGGTAGCCATATGGACAACCACCATGAGATCAATCAAATATGGAAAAATTAGGTCTACAAGCTTGATCATATGGGTGAGAACAAATCCACATCCATTGTCTTCATTGAATTTCAACCAATGGCAAAGACAATTTTAGTTATCACCAAAAAGCCTCTCGTACTCTAACCAATAACGAGGCTTTACTTAGTTATCATCAAAAAGGCTAAAATAGCTATATGAAATAGCATGGACCATGTATCATCATGATTGTGTGGCTTGCATAACTTCTTATGCTCTAAGCATCTTCTTATTTTCTTTGAAAATATGTGGACTATTGGATCTTATATTTGTTCAAGATAGACGATGGGTCCCTTTTGGATGAACACCTTGATAGGAAATTTAAGCGTGGGTCCTTGATATGTCTGCCATGTACCCAAACCTTGACCAAATGGTAAAGTTCTTTGATAAATTCTTTTACGGATTCATTAAATGGTGCAGGCCATTGGATGAGCAATCAATGGCTTGTATAGCCCTAGGGTTCTTTTTTTGACTACTTTTATTTAGATCAACAATCACCATAGATCTAGGAAATTAATAATGAGTGCTACCTTTTGTTTTATTTGTTGACCATTTTTCCTTGGAATTGGCAACTGCTATTGATTTAAAAATTTTATGACGAGTGTGGCCTCCATATTCTCACTTCTCCTTCAGGTAGTCAACTGGCCATCCATGAAGATCATCTTGTGGAGATGGCCAAGGAAAAATTATTTTGGGTGTAGTGAATTTTCACTACAGTTCTAACGACTCACAAGGGATATTCTGCTTGTTGAAGATACAAAACTCAAAAAGTAGTAGCCTTATCTATTGGGCACAAAGTTAGAAAAGGAGCCTTATCTATTGGGCACAAAGTTAGAGAGATCAAAAACCGTGTTTACAACTTGCTTTTTCCTGTTAGAGTGCTTAGGGATTAATGATGAAAAGGATGAATGCAAGACACTCTTTTATATATTTTTCTCTTCAAAGATCAAAGCACCTGCAAGCATTAAATTCATATTACATGAATTTACTCCATCCTTTCACACAAAGCTAGAAATAAGCATCAATCATATTCCTTTAGTATTAAATTTTTCTCATTTGAGTTTATTTCTCTTTCTAACAAAGTTGATGCAAGGAGATTATCATCTTTTCTAGGCATGGAATCTCTACTTCCTACGAAAATTGTTGTCCTCTTAGTAATGAATCAATGTCTTATGTGTCCACTTCTCCATTTTGCAAGGATGTTGAGATGAGACTATCACCCTTTTTAAGGTATTGAATTTACATCATGCAAGGTTGGTGGAAGGACACTACCTCATTGAATTCACATCATGTAAATTTATTTTGCTTTTTATGCAAGGTCAATGTAAAAAATGGCAACTACCTTCCTCGTTGATTGGATAGTTTATAGGTTGTCTAGATCAACCAATTGAATGGTTAGCATCAATAGGATTTAGATTTTGTTTTTGATATTTCTTGATATAGTGCAAACCCTCCACATGGTATTGTCAATCAATATGGTATCCTTAAGAGCTTACTGCTAAGTAGGGGTGGAATGCAACTAAGTGTGAGGTACTTATGTAAGAGTAAGCCTTGTGAATTAGATGACTCACAAACCCTAGCCCCTAATGGTCTAAAAGTTGTCAAAGCCTAAGGAACTATCCATGTTAGACACATTTCCCTTATCCTAGACTTGGAATTTTCTTGATGGCTCTTGATCATGTGCATGTCTACCACATATCCTACTCTTGATGATTTTACGATTGTTGCTACTTCGAAGAAAAGTCCCCATCTTGGCCTCCTCGAAGTTGCACAATTTGTCGATTTTTATTAGTCTCAAAGGTATTAATGACATGGATTAATCCATAACTTCTTGTGATTTCTATGATCATGTGAGCTTCTATGATCCTTAGAGTCAAGGAATGCTCTAGATCAATTGTGCATCTTAAGATGACCCTTCTACAAAACAACTTAGATATAATATCACATAAAGATTTTTTTTTGTATAGAATATGTTATAGGGCGACTAGAGATAACTTTCCACCCCATGCCGACTTGATCAAATGTTCCATGGGATTTTATTGCAGAATTTTATTATTATTAAACATAAATCATTCACCAATATGTAAAAATATCAAATCATTCATCCACAATACATTATCCACAATAACAATCCACAAATGAGAGAGAGAGAGATAGATAATACCTTAAGGTAGGAAAACACCAATAATACTCCTTAAGAAAGGAATCACTCCACAAGATCTCCCAAGATGAGAGATGCCACTTGAGGAGGACAAAGTCCCATAAGCCACTTCATGGGCATGACGATTACATAAGATTATTCTTCAATGATGATTACAATGACAAATATCTCTTCTTTATATATCCTTATTCTTATTCTACTTTGGGGAGCCTACTACTAATATAATATAATATAATATAATATTATAATACAATCAACCTTGGGTTGTGTGGCCCAAGCCAACCCTTATACAATATAATAATATATCCCCAAATATCTATTTCTAGGTACCCTAACATGCCACCCTCACAAATGTTTCGTCCTCGAAACATATGAAGAAACATGATAATATGATTTGCTAAGCAATGTTAGCAATCGGTACCAATCTTGATCATCCATCCATCCAAGTGAAACACGTTGATGCTGGTATGCCATTTTTTTACTTGAGTATCCAAATTTGCTTCGTTGGGTCCATGCTTTTGCTGCTGTATTTTGATAACTTGAATGATGGGTCCACTTTTTCCTTGATGTTGATGATCCACTCTGAAAACCAGGATCACTATGCTTTTGCTGCCAAAAATTGCCATAGTTGGTGCCCTTATGATTCCATTTAGAACCATAATATTGTTGTCTAGAACCATACTTCCAAGATTTTTGATGCTCATGGTGGTGTGGATGGCGATATGGTGCAACCTTAACTTGATGTTCTACCTTATTTGACTCCTCAAAATTTGGCTCTATTGTTTTAAATTCTTCTACACATTGTTCTTTCATGTTCCCATTATTTGGTGTGTCCTTGTGCTCTTCTATCAAAGCTTCCTTGGACTCTGTTACTATTGTTTCCATGGAATCAATTGCTACTACTTCTTCCATGGACTCTATTGCTGCTACTGCCTTCTTGGATTCTATTTCAAGTTCTTCAATTTGTTTCTCTACAACCACTTCTTGATTTTTCTTGGATCCTTGCTCCTTAAACTGAGAAATATCCTGCAATGTTATCTTCTTTTTCCTGTACCATAACTTCATAAAATTATTTTGCACATTAATGTTAATAGTACCCAAAGAATCTAACCAAGGATAACCAAGAACAATATCCTCATCATCCATCTCAATAGCATGAAAATCTAAATGTAAAACATATTTATCCATGGTGATATTCAAATATTCAAAAATCTAAACATTCTCACCCTCTAGTTGTATGTCCTTAATTTTTGTTGCTTGAACTTGCACTTTCTTAGCCAAAGCAATATTAATAAAATTATATCTGCTACCAGGGTCAATGGAAATAATAACTTGTTCCTTTTGAATTCTTCCATGAACCTGCAAAATAGATTTTTATATTCAAACAAATTCCTTTGTCCATTTTCTAATTTATCTTCTACCAAAGGTATGGTTTCCTCTGTCTGCATACTGACATATTTTTTATCTTCCCTGACCTTTTCCTCTTTTTTCTTGAGTAATTTTATTTCTTTTTCATAGTCTTCATTCTGTTTCTTGAAAACTTCCCATTCACCTTTTATTGCATTCTGCTCATTTTGAGTTCCCTTTAGTTTCTTTTCAAGGTCTTTGATGACATCCATTAGTCTATCTATATAATATGGATCCCATAGAGTTTCTTTTCAAGGTCTTTGATGTTAATTTTACTAATATTGCTTTGGCTAAGAGGTTGATAGTTGGTTATCCTTGGTTGGATTCTTTGGGTACTGTTAATATTAATGTGCAAAAGAAGTTTTCAAGAAAAGAAACTATTCTTTAGATTCTTCATATTTATCATAAGAGAAATATATTTTATTGAATCCTAATAATGACAAACTTCTAATGATTACTAAATGATAAATATTTACTTAACTCCACACATTAAATACTTACATGACACCTAATATTTACAAAACTTTAGACTCAAATATTTATAAACTATTTATATGATACTTGCAATATTCTTGCAAGGTACTAAATAATGTAATACTTCCAACAACCCCCCGTATTACATTATTTGGTAAGGAGATGCTTTGCTTTGATCTTCTTTTATTTTGGTTTTTTCTTGTCCGTATTATAGTTGTTCCTTTGTATTTTATTTTTTTATCTTGTTCAAATAATTCTTTTCTAGTATTCCTTAGTCCCAACACTTACTTGTTATTTATTTAAATCTATCATAGTAGTTGTCTGTACCTATCACAATTATGTCTTCATAGTTTCTTATCACAATATTAGTGTCTCTTGTCTCTAATCAAAGCAAATCATCACAATAATATAGATCATCATTGATAAATTTTGGAGACCATAAATTATAATAAAATGAATCATTATTTTCTCTATCGCTATATGAATATCATAGCTCACTATTAACATATCTAAAAACATCATTGTCAAACTTGTTATCAATGCTATTAAATGTAGAATGTAACAATTCATCATTATCATATCTTGAGATATCCTTGTTATTAGCTTGTCCTATTTCATCATATCCCTATTTAGTGCCAACTATTTTTGTATGCTTTTCAAGTTCATCATAACCTTATGAAAATAACAAGTCATCATAATATGGTTACTATTTGAAGACTTCAAATCATTACTAACAATTTTGTCTTCAATTTTACCAACACATGCCTTTAGTACATTCTTTATCTATGCTCAAGTCCTTTTTTTCATATGCTATATCTCTTTCTAGAACAAGATCAAAACATATATTTTTAGTCATGTTTTTATAAGTACCACAATCCACATGAGCCTTCATGGGTTCCAAATTATAAGTGTCTTCTACCATGAGTTTCACATTTTTATTTTGATGAAGTTTATTAGTATCATGCTGAAGTAAGTCTTGTTTATTTATCATTTTATTGCTCACTTTTTCATTTTGTTCTTCCACTTCTTTTCCCATTCTTGTTAACCATTTTGGTTGTCTTGGTGATCTTTTTGTTGGAATGAAATCATTATTTGACATTTCTTCTTTTACTTGATTTATTTCTTTCAACTCTCCAGATGCTTTAGTTTATTCCTTAATCAAGTTAAGGTTTTCTCTACAAATTGCTAAGTACCATTTAGCTTCTTTCTTGTTCACATATGCTATCTTAGAGCTCATCTTGAACATTTTTAAGAAATATTTATTGACTCAAAATTTTGAATGCACTTTAATCAATGTTCAATATTCTTATCCCTGATGTAAGTCTTCAATAACTTGTTCCTTCAATAAAAATATTTTTTTCTTTTTAAATAATTTTTCCTTCAAAATAAATCAACAATTCTTTTCCTTAATAATTCAACACTTTCAATAATTAATTCAACTTTCTTCAAATCTATCTTCAACTTTAATAAATTCTTTTTCTTTCAAAACATATTTGTTTTTTTGTTATATAGGGGAATCGGTAACACTTTGCTTGATACAAGGAAAGCCACATCATCAAACTTAGACTCTACCACTATAAAACCTAGCTAACTAGGTAAGAGTGTCAACGAGACCCTCATCCCTCCACGTAATCAAACTAAGGTAGCCAATTAGCAAACACTTGGGAACTACCAACCACCCTATCCCCTTTTGAGTATGTCGTGGTTTGAACCTAGGTCTCTAGGAAGAGGGCCCAAGGCCCTAACCATTGCATTGTCCTTTGTAGTAGAAATCCTTTTTACTCCCAAATTTCTTTCAATATATATATATATATATATATATATATATATATATATATATATATATATATATTTAATAGGTTATATGTGGCTTCTATTGGGGTCACTCCCATCAAAATACTAAAATATTATATTTGTTGCAACATACCTTTTTATCATAGTTTTTTCATTTATTTTTCTCTTAAATATATTCTTCAACTTCCTTGAAGTGTTATGTTTTCACAATAAGCTCCTTGACATCATTTTGATTAAGACAAAATATAACTTGGCTAGTTGCCTTCTAAATTTTGAATTTCACCGAGATGAAGATCAACACCATAATTCGTTAATTTATCTACTACCCATTTTCCTTCTCTATAAATATGCTCACACTTCTAGAATATTGCCTCTAGTAATAGATGATAAACATCAACAATAATATTGTTTTTTATCTAGTCTCCACATCCATTTTTATTAATATCATTAATGATAATTTGTGAGTCCCTCTCAATTGAAATATATTTTCATCCTTTTTCTGCTACAATTTTAATCCTTGTAAGAAGTGCCCTAGCCTCTACATAGTTGTTAGTTGAAGTTCCATATGATTCTAAATAAGTGAAGAGAATTTTGCCTTCATTATTTCTAAAAACACCACCTCCACCAACTTTTCTTGGATTTCCTTTAGAAGCATCATCAAAATTAATTTTGATAAACCTAATTTTTGGATATTTCCATTTTACCATATATTGAAGTAGATCCATTGTTTTAATTCTATTGTCGCAGATGACTCTTCCATGTATGTTAAAATCCTATGGCCAAGTTATTAGCACCTCTTTATCTACAATTGAAACATCCCAAAATGAGCACCATATTTGTAGACGTTTTGTAAGAGAGGCACTAATACAATTCTAAACTTTGGCATGATTTTGAGATTTATTTTTAAAAATTATGTTATTCCTTTCAAGTCATAAATTTCAACAAATGATGGTACGGCCAATCCTCCAAAGAATACATAAAGCTTTAGCTTTGAAATAATTTATCCAATATTTGATCAACTCTTTCAATGTTGATGGAGCTACCCAATATAATTTCATATTTAAAAAAAAAAACCACAAATGGTGTGAGCAAACATATAATGAAGAAGTAAATAGTCTGATGTTTCTAAATCCTTCTCACACAAGACACATTTGAAGGGTACATAATATCCTATTCTCTATAGAATATCTCTCTCTCATAAGAATCTTACTTTAAACTGCTAACCAAAGAAATGTTGAGACCTTAGGGAGTTCCTCTAATGACCAAACATTCTTCCAAGGAAAATATTTGGGAGAAGGAAATTTTGATTGTTCTAAACCCTCATATCCCAAATTGACTGAGTATCTACCATCCTTTGATAAATTCCAAACCAACTCATCTTTTCATGTAAAACTTTCTAAGCATATTTTGAAGTTCATATGCAATTTGTTTGAGTTCCTCTCCTTCAACCATGTTAATAAAAGAAATTTATGATATAGAATTCTTGCTCATAATAATATAATATTTGACCTTTGAACCTTTACATGTTAGGCACGCTTGAGCCAATGGTTTCCATTTTGAGTCAGATATAAGAGGATAAGGCTTCAACCAAGCATTAGATCAAAAATTTGCATAAATCCCCTCATTGATTGACCATATAATATATTTATTTATCAATTGCAAACTCTTTTATATGAAGTTCCATGTTGAAAATCCTTTGAGTAGATTATTTTCCTAGAAAATTTCATTGTATCAAGAGAACCTATATGTTTTTGAAGTAATATTTTTTTCCAATTCTTTCCTTGAGGTCTAAATAATCTCCACCAAAGCTTTGCTCCTAATGCCAAATTTGTAAGTCTAAAATTATGCAAGCCCGTTCCTCCAATATTGTTTCCTTTGTAAACCCTATCCCACTTACAAAGAGGAAACCTAAATTTCTCCTCACAACCTTTTCATTAAAAGTCTCTTTGAATTTTATCAATTTTTGATGCAATACCTATTGGTAGTCTTGAAAGTGACATCATATAAATAGGAATGGATTGCAATGTAGTATTTATGAGTTGTAGCCTTCTTGCCATGGTTAAGAACTTACCTTTCCAACCTACCAAGCAAGCTTTAATTCTATCCAAAAAAGAGATCCAAAGCTCCTTTTTATTTCCTTTATCAGACAAAGGAATACCCAAGTAGGTTGATGCAAGTTTTTCAATTTTTTTTTTTTTTTAAAGCGAAAAACCCCTTGCGAGGCCGCATTGGTCTGAGAGACCACGAACAGGGGGTTCTATACAGTCAAAGTCACCCGGGAGTCGCACCCGGACCTGCCCGCACCAACATTATCAATTGGATTTTTTGGGTACCCAATTCAGCTTTTTGGTAGGGTGGAGATTCAAACCTGGGACCTCCCTTGGAGGATTGCCCTCTCCTCTCCAACTCACCTACAACACCTGGGTTCAAGTTTTTCAATTTTAAACCCTAAAATATTCAAAATAATTTATCGTAAATCTAGGGTAGTATTAATGAAAAAAATCTTGGATTTTGAAGTATTTACCAACTTTCCAGTAGCCTTATCATAGCATGCTAATATTTATTTAAACTCCATGGCCAAACTAACTAAGGGATGATCCAAAAGAAAAGCATCATCAACAAAATGGATATGAGGGGACCATTTTTTGCAACTTGAATACCCTTGATTTTTCCTTCCATTTTTACCTTTGAAAAGGATATTCCTAATGCTTCTGCTAGAATAATAAATAGATAAAGGATAAAGTGGATCACCTTGATGAAGTCCACAAGATGACTTGAAGTATCCAATAGGAGAACCGTTGATCAAAATAGAAAATTTTGCTGTGTTATAACAGCAATTAATCTAGTCACACCAACTATAATCAAAGCTAAAATTTCTAAGAATAACATGTAGAAAATTCCAAGAAACCCTATTATATGCTTTGTTCATATCTAATTTCAAAAGCATACCTAGTTTTTTCATGGAATGAAGAGAATGTATGGCCTCTTGTGCAATAATTATACTATCAAAAATTTGTTTACCATGAACAAATCCACCTTGTTCCTTTGAGATAAGACACCCTAGAATGCCCTTCAACTTGTTTGCCATAATTTTTTAAATGATATTTTAAATCATATTACAAAGACTTATTGGACAAAAATTATCAAAATATTGTGTCACCTTTCTTGGAAACCAAGGTAGTAAAAGTAGCATTGATATCACTTATTATAGCTTTCCTTTTTTGGGCCTCTTCAACTGCATATAACATATCACTCTTCAATAAATCCCAATTTCTTTGAAATAAAATTGCAGGAAATCCATTGGGGCTAGGTGCCTTGTTAGGATGGAAAGAAAAATTGCTTCATGGAGCTCCTCCATAGATATCTTCTTCATCAAGATTTCATTTTATCCCTGAGTGATAATTGATGGAATATTTTACAAAAAAATTTTGGTGCCTCGTTATCTTGCCTAGAATCTAAAAAAATATTTTTGAAATAATTAATTCCTTCCTTCCTTATATATTCTTCATCCTTAATATTTCTTCCATCTGGAGTTAAGATATTTTTGATATGACCAAAAAAAAAAATTGTTTTTGTTATAGCATGAATTTTTTTGTACTTCCATCTCCTTCCTTGAGCCATTCTCTCTAGATTTTTGGAACCAAAATGACTCATTTTTCAATGCATTATGATAATCAGAAAGTAATTGTTTTTCTTTCACATAAGAATATTGATCCATTCCATTAATTTCTACCATCTCTTGTAAATTTTTGAGCTTGGATTCAATTTCTTTCTTTTCTTTAAAAATGTTACCAAAAGATTTGGTATTCCATATCTTCATTTGCTCCTTTAAATATTTCAACTTTTGAACAAACCTGTACATACATGATCCTTCAAATTTTGATTCATCCCACCATAACATAACCATATGGAAAAAATTAGGGTCTTGGAGCCACATAGACTAGAAGTAAAATGGCTTTGGATGACCATTATTAGGTAACTCACAAGTCAAAAGAATGGGTTTGTGATCTAATCCTACTCATAATAAAATATTTTAAGAGATTGTATACTTTATTTTCAACCATTTACTAGATAACAAGAATCTATCCAGTATTTATGCTATATGATTTTTCCCAATGCATCTATTATCCCATGAATATTGAAAGCTTGAGGAACTAGCATCCCAAAGGTCATTTGAATTGATAAATGAAGCAAAATATTAAATTGATTTATACCATCTTGAAATGTCAACCTTCTTTTCCAAAGGAGATAGAACAATATTAACATCACTCCAAGAATCCATAGATCAGAATGAGTCATCATTGTTTTTGACAAAAATATGCTAAGGTCCTTTCAACATATTTTAGGAGGAGTAACTATAGTTGGAGCATATACATTTATAAGCTCAACTTTGATGTTTTCCTCTTTCCTAAAAAATAATCCAACAACCCAATTAATTTTTTCTTTTAATAATTGTCCATCCCATTTGCATTTGTCCCATATTATTGTAATACTGTTTGAAGCTCCTATAGAAGAAACCGCTAAACAATCACCTATCTTCCAAATCTTCTTAAAAGTATCCTTACATTCCTCATTGCTTAATTTTATTTCTTGTATTAAAATAAACTCAGGGCTATAACAATATATTAATTCATTAATAACTTTTTTAGGGGTTTTATTCATACCCCTAATATTCCATGATATCATTTCCATCATCAACACTTTTTATTTTTATTAGTGGGTTTAGCCCCACTTCTTGTTAACACCTATGATATTTTTATTTGGCTTCCCATATCAATATCCTTTTGAGTTTCCTTTTCTCTTTTTTCTTGATTTGATGACCTTCCTCTCCTTCTTCCATTCATACCAACACTTTCATCTTTGTAAATCTCTTCTATTTTTTCAAATTGTTCAAAATGAGACTTATCTTATAAAGATTTATGTTTCCCTAAAGATTCAAAAGTGCAAGGAATAACCTCATTATAATTTTATTCTTTATGTTGCCTTGAAATCTCTAAACTGCATAGACGATCCTCCATAGTCATTACTTTCTTATGTTGGCTTGAAAACCGTAAATTTCATTGGATATCCTCCATAAAATTTTCTTTACTATACTGCTCTTGAAATCCTAAAGTGTAAGGAATACACTTCGTACTACTTTCATTTTTATTCTAAGGAGAATATTTTAAGCTACTTGAGGATAATAAAGGTGATTTACCTGAATTAAGCTTGACCTCCTTCACCTCATTTGCTTTAAAATTTGTCCCCCCATATTCCTTTGTTTTAAAAATTTTCTTCCCCTCTTCCTTCTCACCTTTAGCTCCTTCTATATTTGAACTTGCAAATTGTACTTCCTCATCCCACATATAATTTTTTCTTCTAAAGGCTTATTCAAGTGAACTATAATGGCCTTTGCCATCTGATGATGTAGAGGTATTTTTTTAGCCACTTTTAAGGAGTGGAAATACTTGATTTGACCTAGCTTATCATATTATATGGTCTCTTTGCTTCAACTTGAAGATACCCTCATGCCAAAAAAATTCCATCTCTCCCTCTATTTCATTTTGTAGTCTCTTGCCATGTGCCCAGTTTCATGACATTTGAGACATCAAAGTGGAATATTTTCATAATCCACTTGCTGATACCAATCTCTTGATTTAGATTTAATCCTAATTGACTATGGTAAAGGTTTAGAAATATCCATGGCAACACATATTCAAGTGTATACAACATGCCTTCTCTCCTTAGTAGTTGGTCTCTCCTAGATGAATTCACCTAGATTATTACCAATATTCTTCAAAACCTCCTTATTGATGAGTTGATAAGGAAGTCCAAAAAGCCTAATCCATATCGGAAGACTTTTAATAGTTTTTGTATCCACAAAAAAATTCTCACTCCAAGGTCTTAAATATAATGCATCTTTACCCCTAAACCACGAGCCTCCATCCATTGTTTTATCCCTTATTTTTCAACTAGAGAAAATAATGAGGAAAAATCCTTTTGGAAGAAATGTCATGGAGTAATTTTAAGTCAATCCCCACTTCCACTTGATCCAATTTTGAATCTTAGAAAAACCTAGCCAATATCCATGAAAATTACATATTAACCATTATATTATGCTCAATCATCTCATCCTTGATAATCACTTATGGTGTAGAATCTGCTACCTAGACTAGGTTTGCCATTGATTCACTCTTCCTCTTATTGCTATCTAGGGCTTCCATAATTCCAACTTGGCCATTCATACTTTTAGTAAGGACTTTCAAAAATGACTTGTTTTCCATGTTTCCTATATTTTCTTCAAATGAATCCTTAAAATTCTCCTAACATATAGAACAAGAAGTGGCACTTATTCCTTGATCACACTTTGCTTTTACTTTGCATCCCTGCTTACACTTCCTCCTCACTCTTAGATCATGCTTGCAGTTGCTTTTGGTTGCACTCACTACCAACTCGTACTTGCACTTAATTTTGGTTACACTCAGTCCCGCTCTTACTCGCACTCACTTTTGGCTACACTCACTCTTGGATCATGCTCGCACTCGCTTATGGATTCACTCACTCTCACTTTTGACTAAACTCACTCTCCACTCACACTCGCACTTGCTTTCAGCTACACTCACTCCCGATTGCACTTACTCTCGATTGCACTCGCACTCGCTTTAGTTGCACTTGCACTCACTTTCGGCTAATTTTTTCTTTTCTTCAATAAACAAATTCTTTCTTAATTTCTTTAAAATAAATTTCCTCTCAATTACTTTGATTAATTTCCTTTCCTTCAATAATTATTCTTCCCCCTTTTTAATAATTATGCTCACATTAATTAATCTCCTTTAAATAATTCAAAAAATTTCTTTCATTTTTTTCTTAAATCTTTATCTTCTTAAAATATTTATATTGTTCCTTTGTCTCTTTATTCAATCTCTTAATACATTTCTTTTTCTCATAAATTCAATAAATTCTCCTTTTAATTTAATATTCTACCTTCTTTTTAAATAATAACTTCATCCAAATTTAATTCTTTTCAACATTTCCTTCTCAAATAATTTGTTCTCTTTTGAAAATAAGTTTCCTTTCATTTCAACTTTAATCTCCTTTCACTAGGGTATTATGTAAAACAATTCTAATAGTAAGATACCTTCCAATGATATTTTCTCCATTTATCCAATAAAATATTGACTTATTACTTCTCTGTCAGGACACTTAACTTTTGTATGCCTTCCAAAGAGAATAAATACTTCTCCAGCTTTCACATATACACTTCTTCCTTGTTGTAAGGGCTTCACAAATAGTAGTTTAATTTTATTGTCTTGGATTATTTCTTCAACAAATATCCAAACCAATATATTAATATTTCTCTCCTGGGGATAATCCTTTATTTTTTAGAATGCCTACTCTCAATAAAATCACTCACAACTCCTCACAAAACTTCTGTAATTATCCAGATTCTCCAACTATGACTTTCCAACCAGGAATTCTTCACTCTGTGTCTCTTCTTCAATTCAATAGGATTTTATTCTTTATCGATACTTCCTACAATTCTTATTCAGTAGGTTTATCTCCCTTACTAGGCCTTCTTGTGATTCTTATTTAGTAGGATTATCTTCCTTACCGAGCCTTTTTTTGAGTTTCTACTTGTGGACTCCTTTCCACAATTATTTTTTGTGGCTCTAATACCACTATTAGCATATAAATAATTTTTACACAAGATCTTAAGTTTGAATCTTCACATACATTCAAAAATAACAATAACAATAACTCACTAATAATATTATTGATAAATATATCTACTTAAGCAATGCAAATACAATGTATTGCAGAGCTTATTCAATCACCATTACAATGCTTTGTCTTCAATATATACAACTTGGACATAAGACTCTTCACATTCATAAGACTCTTGACCTTTCTACTTTCACTAACTCTTCATCTCCTCAAACTCATAGAGATATGACTTCATATTTCTCATAAGAGAAATATATTTTATTAACTCCTAATAATGACAAAATTATAATAATTAATAAATGACAAATATTTACTTAACTCCACACATATTAAATACTTACATGACACCTAATATTTACAAAATTTTAGACTCAAATATTTACAAACTATTTACAAGGTACTTGTAATATTATTGCAAGGTACCAAATAATGTAATACTTCCAACACCGATGGCTTCTACTTTTCTAATGCCTTATGTTTCTCCAATGCTTCCTCCAAATTCCTCTACATAGATAAGGATAGGACATCCCAAAGAGGTATGGCTATATTAAAATTCTTTAAATGTTCCACCCTATTGAAAGATCTAGTGTACTAGACCATTTACATGGTGGTTGGTAGCCATTTTAGTTTGGGCCTCTATGTAGTAGGCTACGGAGATACAACTAGTTTGAGACTAAATGTGTGCTACATTGGAGCCTCAAGGAATTTCCTCTTAGCAACAATTAGAAGGTTTTTGATATTTTATTTTAGTGCAACTGGAGGGGAAACACCTTTTTTGAAACCCATTGGCTTACTTTAGGAATTGATGCTTACTATATTAGCTCGTCCTTATTCCTCCATTATATTTCTCTTAGCCCATGTTACGTAATATTAACAAACTTATGGCCTCCTAGGAGCAAAAATTCCTACCCCATAAAAAAACAACATATACATCCTCTTCATCCCAAGTTATTAGAGTTTTCTCAGGGATCACAAAACTTGTTCCTATGCAAGAGCTTGGTAGTTGGAATTGAGAGGATTGGCTTGGCACTTGCACATCTACCACCAAGTAAGAGGTATATGGATAGACAACTTCATATGGCACTAACATGGTTTACTATGGATGGCTTTTAGGATAAGCATTGGGATCATATACCTTAAGGTAAGGGTAGTACCATATGTTGGGGTCTTCCACATAGTTATTCTATGTAGGGACCATATCCCTAATAGGATTAGGGGGATCTTATTGTAGTACGGTCAACACACACACTATATTCTAGTTTGAGCTTGGGAACTAGCTTGCATCCTTATTGGCCTAGACTAGGGACCTATGACATCCATTTGGAGGAGGCCTATAACCCTATTGTTTTGTTGGAAGAGAGGTCTTAGATAGTTATAATATAGAAATATCTTAGCATTATGTTGTCTCATGAGGGTGATGACCTCATTGGAGACTGCTTTCAATAGGTTCCTAATATTATCTAGATCAAAGGCGTATATGGTTATTGGAGACTAGAATTATAGAGGGGTATTGGGGACAAGGGATAGAAGACTAAACCTATGTAGGGTTCACTGCAATAGTAGGCTAGAAAGTGGTGGGTTGAATTGTTGGAAGTAATTGATATGATGGTTAGATGCTTGGAAATAAAAGCATGAGGGGTTTAGAAGCTATTCTTCCAATCTGGAAGAGTTAATTCTTAGATTAGATGTCTATTCCATAGGTGTTAAAAAGAGTTACCTCCCTTGGACTTGACCATCATAGCTATTTCAAAATTCATAGCCTTTAGATAGGAGATGAAAGCCATACCCGAAAGAGGACAAATCTCATTAGGTGTTCTATACCATTTTTTTTAAACTGGGTGTTGAAATCATTTATCATCTCCATAGGTTCTCTCTTGATGGTTGTCAACTTCTCCAAAAATGACATGTCATACTCCTCTTCTCTAAATTTGTATAGCAATATGTCATTGAGTTGGTCCTATATTTTAATATAAGGTGGGGTTAGGCACAGGTACCACTCTTACATATTTTCTTTGAAAGAAGATGCCAATAGTTAGAAAGTCATATTCTACTTGATGTTGTGTACTATGAAGAACACAAACTTATACTGAGAGGGAGGTTGACTAGTATAAGATAAAATTTTACTTTTCTTTTCCAAATAATATTATTCAATATTATCAATTGTAATATCAATGTTAGTAAAAAAGCAATGTACAAATCATCATGCACATGAGAGACACAGAATTAACATGGTTCACCCAATATGGGTTATGTCCATGGAGAAAATATTTCTTATAAATTTTCTCAACAAATTTCTTGGGAACCAATTCCCTATTACAATATTTGTGGACCTCTGTCCAAAGGAGACATCAATCCCCAATACTCTGGTTTGTGGATTTCTCTCCACAGGAGAACTCTACCCCCTCAACATTGGTTTGTGGATCTCTCTCCATAAAATAACTCTATCCCCTTTGCTCTGGTTTGTGGATATCTCTCCACATGATAAATCTTTCCCTTTGCTATGGTTTGTGGATCTCTCTCCACAGGATAACTCTATCCACTTTGCTCTTATTTGTGGATATCTCTCCACACCTTTGCTCTAGTTTGTGGATCTCTCTCCATAGGATAACTCTATCCCATTTTCTCTGGTTTATGTCTCTCTCCATAGGAGAACTCTATTCCCATTGCTCTAGTTTATGTATCTCTCTCCATAGGAGAACTCTATCCCCTTTGCTCTAGTCTACTCTAAAGCCTACTTTCAACTTTGTCTCAAATTTGCACTAAACCTCATCATAAGACTAACACAAATCTACTCCAAATCTACTCACAAATCTATCCAAATCTGCACAAAATATCATTACAAGGCTAGCACAAATCTACTCCAACTCTGCTCACAAATCTATCCAAATATGCACACATTACATGCACAAATATGCCTCAAACCTGCTCTCTATATCTGCCCAAATTTGCACCAATCCTCGTTATAAGGTTAGAACAAATCTATCTCAAACATGCTCTCTATTACTACCAAAATATTCTTCAAGTCTTCTCACAAGACTTGCTTAAATTTACCTCAATGCTACTTCAAGTCTTCTCACAATACTTGATCAAATCTACCTCAATGCTACTCACACAACCTGCTCAAACATTTCCAAATCTTGCATACAGATAATGCTTATATATCTTTCAAAAATGCTTTCTTCAACTAGGCAGATTAGACATATTCTACCTAGAATTTTTTTAACCTCTTGAACATATAGAGAATGATATTATCAAATACCCAATATGTTCTTCACATTCATAAATATTGCATTCATCCAATCCAATCTCTACCTCTTGCAAATTTCTTTCAAATTAAATCAAACTAGTGTATAACTTCACTTCACAAAATTGGTCTCTAATACTTACCCATTCACATTCAATGTCACTCACATCAATGCACAAATTCTCAAAAACCCTAACTCAAGTGTTTCCAATTTCACTAATCAATGATGCACAATTTGTTCTCAAACCCTAGCTCAAATATTTCCAACAATACACACTAATCAACCCTTTTATCTCCACCTTATAATTATGAAATATTTGTTCAAACAACAACCTTAGAGAAGGAATAATGCTAACATACCTCTTAACTTGCTTTGATGAAGGTGTGCCCTCAAAACTTGTTCCAAAATAATTTTCTTTTTTCCACCTCAAGAGGTTAGCCAATATTTTTTTCAAAACAATCACAAAAACCTTTCCTCAAAAATTGTGCACAAAAATATTGCTCTATACTCTTTTTACTTTCTCAAAACAAGGATTTTTAATCAAATAACAACACCTTTAAACTTTCTTTCACCATGCAAAAATACACACAATTATTAAACCATTTAACACCTTATAACTCCTCACTTTTGCATATTAAAAATAATACTTTTAAAGACTGCAATTTCCCTTTTTATTTTCTTCTAAAACATTTGCCAAAATAAAAACACTTATTGCCCTTATGACTCCCTAAGTCAAATAGCAAAAATAAATGACAACTCAACCTTATAACTCCCACAAAAAATCAAATTACAATTAAAAAATAAATACCTCTTTTATTCTACCCTTAATGTGATTCAAACCTCTCACCTCATGAGAGCAAGGTGCCCAACCAAGGGGCCACGATCGACTGTGCCAACATAGCTTGTGAGAACACAAAGGCACCAATCACCTTTTACTTCCTCCTACTGCGATCTCAGCTAAACAACAAAAAAATGATCCGTGATGGGTTTCGAACCCAAAACCTCCTCCTCACAACACCTTTGTGTCGACTTAGTCACCAGCTGGTCTAGCTGGCTGGATGGGATTTGATGTGTACCAATATGAACGTAAACTTCCATTTTTCATTGTATAAGACTGTGCTCTCCTTTCCTTTCCTTCTCTATTGTTTGCAATGAATCAGATGAATCAGATATCAATATTATCACTTGCACAAAGTTTGAACACACCCAAAATGACTTTAGGCACTGGGTATTAATATATTTCAATTTCCTCTTCTTCCAACGTCGGCTTACCTTATCTTTTTCACACCATATGATGTCAGCCACCTTAATTCGAAATTAATTCGAATTACCTTCAATTACTTGGCGCTCAAATGATATTATAACTTGAAATATTTATATTATAATAAATATATTATAATATTATAATAAATATATTATAATATTAATCCTTTTGAACCTTGCCTTCACAATTAATATTATTTTTTTTGGTATAAGGTAGAGGTGGTTATAAGGTCCACAAACCTTTTACAAAGTCAAAATGGGCTGGTTCTAGCATCAATCCCGTATAATCAAAATACAAAATGGATCTTTCTAAGACTCACATTAAGCCATACTTAGAGTCCACAGTCCTATACTTGTGCTTGACTATTCAGGATAAAACAAAAACCAAACAACACCTAGCACTTACTAACACTAGGTTGCTGTACTGTACACTTGTCACCTCCCAGGCCCCAGCAAATGGGATGCCTTTTCTACCTAATTCCATCTGTTAGATTACTCATCATCAGCCCCTCTGATCTCTTGATGCTCTAACAGGTTTGATCTTAGCTCTTCTCTAGCAACCAACACCAATAGTTCTTGAGGGAAGTTATCCTTCCAAATTTGCATCTCCCCAACGAAAACTGCAATATTTGCCATTAGATCCGCCGCTTGGTTCCCTTCTCTGAAGGTGTGTTGGATTCGGGCATTAACCAAATGAGATTTATGAATCTTTGCTTCTAGGATAAGCTCCAATATGGTCCAGCTGGGGTCTTTATCCTCCTTAATTGCATTGATTATATTAAGCGAATCCCCTTCAAATATAACTTCCTTATAACCCTCAAGTCTGGAAATTCTCATTGCCTGCATGCAAGCTCGGGCTTCTACAAAATGATTTGTTTGAGTTCCCAAAGGCTCTGCAAAGGCAAGTACCACTTTTCCTTCCTCATTTCTCAAAACTCCTGCTCCTGCAGCCCCCGGATTTCCTTTAGCTGCCCCGTAAAAATTAAACTTAACCCACTTTTGTGTGGGGGGTATCCACTTGACACCATCCCGTGGGTTGGTTGTAATGTCTAGGTCTAGAAGTTCCTCTCCCCAGTTTCGCAAAATCCTCCTTTCCCTTAGAGACATGGTCTCATTTTTGAAGAAGAAAGTTTTCCAGTTTTCTTTCAAAGCTCTGATTATTTTATTACCACATAACCTAGGATCTTTCTTACGTCCTTTAAATACTCTCTTATTTCTCTCATTCCATATCCCCCATAAAAAATGGGGTAAGTTGAGCTTCCAGAGCCAAGTCAAAAGCTTTGCCCGAAAGGGGGAAGCCCACTGTATGCGAAGTCGGACATGCTATTTGGACGGACCCAATCTATATGAAATTTGGACAGGATCATTTGGAAGACTGTACAAGAAAAATCACAAGTTAGAAATATATGACTTACAGATTCTATTGCTTTCTCACACAAGATACATTGATTGATGAATTGGAAACCTCTCCTTTGCAAATTATCTGTTGTCAAGATCTTATTTTGAACTGCCAACCAAAATAAGAAAGCTATTTTTGGGGTTAAATTATTTAACCAAATAACAGAAGTCGGAGTCCAACCATTGAATCCTGAGTGGATTAACTTATAGGCAGTTTTTACTGAATAGATCCCACTTGTAGTTTTGCCCCAAATCGCCTTGTCTCTTCCTCCCCCAGGAATGATCGGGAACACCGTTAAAGCATCATTGAGTTTGGTTAGGGCCACCTTCTCTTGCTCTGACAGATTATGAACTGTGATTTTCTTCCAAGAAGAAGTTTCTTGTGCTACAGCAATAAAATCCCCTACTTTTCCTCCCATTTCCTTCGAAAGTTTATGTTGGAGGACCTGAAGGTCTAAGTTATCTTTCAGAGGGGCCTCTTCCAACCATGGGTCTTTCCAAAAGTCCACTTGTCTTCCATTACCAATTCTCCATCTGATGCCTTTCCTGACTACCTCCCGACATTTGAGCAAACAATTCCAAAAATAGGATCCTATAGGAAGATTATCAGCTTTCAGGAAGTCTTGATTATTTCTGATATATTTTGCCTTAAGAAGTTTTACCCATCCCAATTGATCATTATTGATAAATCTCCATACCTGTTTGCCAATCAGAGCTTGATTAATTTCTTTCATTCTCTATAACCCCAGGCCCCCTTGATCCTTGCTTGCACACACCTGATTCCATGCTACCAACGAAATTCTCTTTCTCTCCTCTGAACCTGACCACAAGAAGTTGCGTTGAATTAGCTCCAATGTAGCTCGGACCTTTGCAAGAATTCTAAATAGAGACATGCGATTAAATTGGAATGCTCTATAAAGTAGTTTGAACTAATAAGGCTTTTCCTACGGAGATGAGAAGGCTGCCCTTCCACCCTGCTAACTTTTTGGAGATCCTGTCAATGACTGAGTTCCACAAAGTAGCCTTCATTCTTCCTTCGAACATAGGCATGCCTAGATAAGTTACTGGTAGAAGCTCCTTTCCACAACCGAAGAGGTTAGCTATTCTTTCCTCCCTCCCACCAGGTGTGTTAAAGAAATAGATGCTACTCTTCTTATAGTTTATGTACTGTCCTGCTTCTGTCTCATACTTGGTTAGAATTCTCTTCAACTTCCTAGCTTGAGGCACCGAGGCTTTGGACACAATGATTGTATCATCCACAAACTGTTGGTGAGACACTGCTCTGCTGTTGAGGCTGGTTTAAAACCTTCCAATTGACCATCTGCCACCGCTGTTGAAATGTTCCTACCCAATGCTTCCGCTAAAATAATAAACAAGTATGGAGACAAAGGATCTCCTTGTCGCAACCCCCTTTCACTCTTAAAGTAACCGGAGGGTGACCCATTCACCATGACAAAAAATATTGTAGTAGAGATACAACTAAAAATCAACTTAATCCACTGGGGACAGAAACCAAACTTACCCAAAATCTTGGTGAGGAACCGCCATGAGACCCGGTCGTAGGCTTTATTCATATCAAGCTTTAGTAACATACCTGCTTCCTTACTAGTCACCATTGAATGAATAACCTCATGAATTGTGATGATACCATCCAATATTTGTCGCCCTTTCACAAAGCCACCTTGGTTCATATCAATGATGAAAGGAAGGATAACCTTCAACCTATTGGCGATTGTTTTTGTGAGAATCTTCATCAGAGTGTTACATAAGCCGATAGGGCGAAAACTGGAAAATTCCATTGCTCCCACTAGTTTAGGGATGAGGAATAAAAAAGTAGCATTAACTCCTTCTGGGATTTCCATGTCCTTTTGAGCCTTAATTATAGCTTCCACTACATCATTGCCTAGGATATCCCAAAAATTTTGGAAGAAAGCTGCAGGGAAGCCATCCGGTCCTGGGGAGCTGTTACCATCCATGTCAAAAACGACCTTCTTGATTTCCTCCTTTGTGAAAGGACTAAGTAAGAATCCATTAAGATTATCAGTTACGAGGGGTGGAATGGCTGCCAATAGAGAGTCCTCTTCTTCAATAGTCGGATTTACATCTTCTAGCAATGATTTAAAGTACTCAACCGCTTCCATCCTTATGTCTTCCATATCTTTGGTGTTAGACCCATCGGGCATCTTGATCTCCTTAATTTTGTTAGTACTCCTGTGGCGAAGAGTAGAGACATGGAAGAACTTTGTATTTCTGTCACCCTCCTTTAACCAACGCAATCTGGATTTCTGCCTCCAAAAGGTTTCTTCAAATCCTAGCATTGTGTGGTATTCGGCTAACAGCTCCCTCGCCTGGTTTCTCGGATCCTCCGTAAGTCGCTCCGACTTCGACTTCTCCTGTAGTTCATTGATCTTGTCTTTAGTTCTCGCCTTTTTAACAAAAATATTGCCAAAGGAAGTTTTGTTCCACTCTCTAATGTTAGCCTTCACATTCCTTAGTTTACATGCCACTTGGGCCGGTTTCGAACCATTATACTTTTTGTCCCACCATTGGGCAACCGGATCCTTGAGATCCCGATGTTGGAACCACATAAGTTCGAATCGAAAGGGTCTGATGTATCTTTTCTTAGAGTCCTCCCCTGTTTCCCACAGAATTGGGTTGTGATCAGACCCGATTCTTGGGAGTGCCGTTAATGAAGAGTCCCCAAACCTCTCCAGGCATTCTTGAGAAAGAAGAAACCTATCTAATCTTATATGAATTTGGTTTTCCTTCAATATTTTGTTAGACCATGTATAGGAGAATCTACGCAGGTCCACATCCATCAGCTCATGTTGCTCAACAAAATAACTAAACTCGTAGATATCAGCAGTTATTCTTTGAGAGCCCCCCAATTTATCTACATGATTAAGGTAGCAATTGAAATCCCCCGCCACAATCCAAGGGTAGTTGGGGACCGTCTCCCTCAATTCAGCTAGCTGACTCCAAAGAACCCTTCTCAGTCCCTGTCTAACTGGAGCATATACATTCGTTAAGATCCACTCTTCCTCCGTGGTTTTATCCACACATAAGAGACAAATAAACCAACTAGACATCGGAATCACTCTACTATCAATCACATTTTTGTTCCACATAATCAGTAACCCTCCTGCTGTTCCAGGGGCCTCTTGGCCTACTACTTCGACTTCTCGCCAAGTCCTATTCTTAAAAGGAATAACTCTACTCTCCTCCATTTTAGTTTCTTGCAGTAAAATCATATCTGGTTTGTGTTCTTGTCTAAGAGCATACAAAGCTCTTATTTTTGCAGGATTACTCCCACGAATATTCCATGAAAGAATCTTCATTTATGGGCTTTGGATCCTCGAGCCTTCGCCCCAAAGAGCAATACTGCTTGAGTGCCATCAGCCACTCCTCGCTCTGCTTCTTTCTGCCTTAAGGTAGCATTGCTAGGTTTCCATCTTCCTACCGAACCATATCCCCATACATCCACTCTAGGTTGAAGTTCCTTGGGATTCACTTGGCTTCTAGTAACCATCTTGGGTAGGTCAGTCTTGGTCTTTGGGGTAACAATCTAGATTTCCAGGTTAACTAGTCTTTTTGACAGTGGATATGATTTCGTGATCTTAGCTTCTTGATTAGTAGATTCTTTTTTCCCTGCTTTGGGGTTACACTGATCTTGGTGGTTCACCTCTTCCTCCTGAGTATCCTTGCCTGTATTATTAGTTTCCTGCTCCTTCCTCTGATTTTTCTCCTCTAAATCCTTCTCTTGAGTCTCCTCTACCTCATATTCCACTTCTTGGCTGTCCATTTGATCTCCCTTCAAATGATTTAATGCATCAAAACTGTTCTCCACTGGGATGTTGATCTCCTTGGAATTTCTTCCCATAAATTCCTCTGCAGTACATGGGACCACTTCCACCGAGCCTCCATAGGCCTCCCGTATCACCCAATCAAACTTACTTGCCCCAGGGCGTTGATCTATGGGGTTCTTTCCTTTGTGATTTGGCTCTGAGGCTTACTGTATCATCTTAGGAGCAGGTTGAGCTTGAGGGTTCCCATCAAAGGGACCAGATCCCCTGTGAGAGGGTTTCGAGGCATAGGAATTTTTGGGAGGAGGGTTAAAATGTTGCCTCTTGCTTACAATAGGGCGAACAGGGTCTCTGATATTCGGATTTTGAGCTCCACGTCCTTGAGGCCCGGGTTGGGTAGGAATGGAGATCTGTGGGGGAGGGATATTATTCCGGGTTTGAGGATCGGTATTTTGGAGTGGGGGCTGGTTCTTGGAAATGCAATGGATACCCCGGTGCCCTACCTTCTCACAAACACTACACTTAAAAGACATATTTTCATATTCAAAGACCTGAGTATGAAGGCCAAACATAGACGACAAAATAATGGATTTAGGGAGCTCTTTACTCAGGTCCGCCAACACACACATGCGAGCGGACAGGAATCTTGTTTTGCTCAAGGTTGCAGGATCAATAGCTATTAGTTCTCCAATCTCCGTAGCTATCCCAGCCAAGATTTGTTCGTTCCGAAAAGCGAGAGGTAATCCTGGCATCTTAACCCAAATAGGAGCCAAATCCAACACTTGAGTCTGGGGGTTGAAATCGGGGGACCAACGCTTCAGATACAAGCCCCTTTTCCCAAAAAACCAAGGACCTCCTTGGAGAGTCCTTTCCATGTCCTATTCACATTGAAATGTCACCAAAAGAAAACTCTTGGGTAAAGCCTTAATCATCATACCGGCCCTTGGCTGCCATTTTTGGATGGCCCATCTCCTTATGACTTCCATGTCCGGCCTCACCCCCATAAATTTAGCCACCAGAGATGTTCCGCCCTCCATAGCCACATGCTGAGCTAAGGAATCCGGGACGTGCAACCTACCATTGACAAATTTTAGATTAAAACAAGAGTCGGATAATTTTTGCTTATCGCGAAGAGAATTAAGATATGAAGGTCTCCAGTTGCCAGGTTTCTCTTTGTCTCCTTCTTGGGTCTTCCTTTGATCCTGACGCATAGAGTCCTGGTCCCCCTCAGAGAAATCTTCAACCGCATCCTCCCAACGCCCTTGGACCGGTTCCAATAGAACTTCCTTGTCCACATCCTCCGCTCGGGGGCTCGCTATCTCGCCAGAGCCCCCACCTGCTGCGTCTGCTGATCTGCCCTATGAAGTACCACACCTAGGGTTTGATGCCCCTAGACCTCTCGCTCCTCCTCCTTGCTGCTCCATCCGTCACAACTTGCCTCCAAAATTTGCCATTTTTTTTTTTTTTTTTTAGGGCCAAAATTTTTGTGACCGCTACCATGCACGGACTGCTAAAGTGGCGGCTGCTACAGTATGCAGGCTTCTACAGTGACGGCTGCTACAGTGGCGAATTTGATGGGAGACTCATTGCTTCACAATTAATATTATTGCCTTCAATAATATATTATAATATTAATTCTTTTGAACCTTGTCTTCACAATTAATATTATTGCCTTCAATAATATTAATATATTGCCTTCATTTTTAAACCATTGTTCCAAAGAAATCTTAAGCCTTTTGTCCTTCATTATAATATTCAAAAATAAATATTATAATGCTTTTCTCAACAAATTTCCTTTCTCTGAGATAAACTTGTGCCTTCCTTACTTAGAATAATAATTGTGCCTTGAGAATTATTTTCCTTGATGTCAATGACAACCAATGACATATTCTCTTTTGACATCAACCTATGACATCAATCCTTTGACATCAATGACAACACAATATACTCAAAATTTCCAACATACTATGCATAGGCTCACCATGCGATGTAGGTGCTCCATGGGCATGGTCACATCCTTGCCTGTGAAGTAAGGTAATGATTTGAAAGCTAATGCTAGGATTGTATCCCATATCATAGGAGGAACAAGTGGTATCAGAGGGCCTCTATTGTTCCATATTGAGTACCTCCTCAAAGGTTGATTTTAGTTTGTAGTCATATTTTATCGTTGAACTCTTCTTATGGGTATTAGGATTAGGAGCGACATCGATGCTTATGGGTTTGCTCTTGTAAAATATCTAGTGATGGGTATTTTTCTCATAAACTTTTAGACTCGTTATGCTCAATGGAGTCACTAGGTGAATAATCTTGTGCTTCAACAAGCAAAGAGATTGATATCTTCACTAGAACCTCAATATGATATTTCTTTGTTAGTGTATGCCATCAAAATTGTTGTGTGCACATGGTGGCTATTTTTTAGTCTTCTTATTTAATGAAGTTGCCAGGTGAATACTCGTGTAATTCAACAAGAAAATTGGTTGATATCTTTACTAGAATATCGACCAATATGTATTTTTTGGATGAAGTGTTATCTCATCCCATTGGGTATGATAGACAAAATTGTTGATCTCTCAAAATGTTGCATCACTTGTCACTATGGCTATGCACCTCCAACACCCACATTACACGTAAAGAGATATATTCAATAATATCTATGAGTGTAGGATGCACTCGTAATATGATCTCTAGGATTTTTTTGAGGTTGATTCCTTCTTAGATATGATCTTAAATGTGTTGTGTGTATGCTACTTGCATTCATCCAAGAAAAACGATAGAGATTGCAAAAACTAAAATTGTAAAAAATAAAACCTAAGCTATAAAGGTGATGCACCAAAGATCAAAAGGTCCTTATTTGCATAACCAAAATAAAATTAGAAACATGCATCATCCGCTAATAGCTAGAAACTGAACACGATTTCTATCTAATATATAAGCATCCAAACATATATAACAACCAAGATAGAGCAAAATTAGTCACAACTTCCCATATATATCATACATCACAAAGATGCTAGACCAAAAGAGACTTGAAAGCCATTGGTAAGAGACTCAAGGCTTGAGTCTAGATTATACACAAGAAAAATTAAAGGGAAATACAAACTAGACCAAGTATTAGGCACGAGTAAGTAGTTTTTGATGCCTACAATGAAAGCAAACTACTATTTATATACAAATATTAGGGTTTCCCCCAAAAAAACTACATCAATAATCCAAAATTTCTCTTCCAAATTAGGCAAGAGATTGGTATGTAGTCAATATTTATGGCTTCAAGGTCTCTATAACTAGAGCTATCAATGTCAAAGGGTTCAGGACCTCTAGATTTAGCACTTTCACTACTACTATATTTAAGATGACAAATGCTTTTCATTGAATTCCATGCCCAAATGGTGTAGATAGGTGACTCGAGGCTCTTATGAAAAATATACATTTATGATTCCCTCTATCTTTCCCCTAGGGAATTGTGTATACATGCTCCCTTTCAAAGCATATTCCCACATTTTTCAAAATTATGACCTATTTCCCCAAGATGCTTGTCATTTGATTGGATGGGTGGCAGAGCTCATCCTACACTTTTTCCTATTTGTGTGTTCTCTTTTAGGTTATGGATAATTAAATTAGATTGTTGGTGGTAATATCTAATGTTATATGACCCTTGTTTCTTCTTAATCCACACAAGTCATTGGATTAGGCTTGATTGTAAGGTGGGAAGATTGCATGGTTGACAAGTGTATAGTTGTTATAGGTTTAATTAGATGTAGCAGGACTAACTTACGAATGATGAACTTTTCATATTTTGATAAAATGATGAAGAGCTTCCCAAGATGGTGTGGACCATCAACTATTGAGATCAAATAGTTCATGAGAGTTTACAAACTGGATGCTTCAATACCCCTTCCTATCCCTTGTGGGTCGTTAGATCATTCTTACCTCGATATCCTATCGTTGGTGTCTTTTGAAATATAGAGGGGAGATCATGTGACAACTACATGAAAAACCATTATGAGATTAATTAGATGTGGAAGAATTAGATATATGAGCTTGATTGTATGGGGAAAATAGATCCGCAACCACTGTCTTCGTTGTAGTTCAACTAATGGCAGAGCCATCTTTAGTTATCATCGAAAAGGTTCTCTTACTCCAACCAATAGCAAGGATTTATTTATTTATTATCAAAAATGTTGAAATAGCTATATGAAATAGTGTGGGCCATGGATCATATTAAACTATAAGAATATGGTTGACAACAATGCTGAACCTATTCTATGATAGCTAGTTATACAATCTTAAGCACACCAATTTCATAGAGGAATAGAATTTTTTAATTAACACTTGTGAAACTAGTATATCACTAGGAATGAGGATATATGAAACTAAATGTAACCATATGTCTCTTTCTAGCATTGTTGATGTAATTAGGTAGTTAACTGGAAATAGAAACTATACTTGTAGCATCCTAAAATTGGCGGTTACCAAGAATTGACAAGTATGAAAAAGATGTTTTTGAAGATTTTGACAATTTTGATGTTTTTATATATATATTTTTTATATTTTTGTTTTAATTTATGAAATTGATGGTATATACAAGATGATCTATACACACTATACAATGTTATTTGAGTATAAAATGTATCGCTCCAAATTTTTTGCATCCTTACCCTCAGGCTATAGGATCCGTGCCCGGAAGGGGGATGCGAGAAGGATGGGACAATACCTCGGACTGAGAGGCCCTTTGAAGGTCCCGCCTCTCGGGGGAGGAGTATAAGGGTGAATTTTCGACGGATGGTGGGTTCACCAGGAAACTTTTGAGTGGCAGTTTCCATGCCTAGGTTGATAGTGGGTTTGATGTGTTCATTTTTATACTCAATCATTCAACTCCTAGGTTTGGCCAAGATGAATCTAAACTATTCTATCTACCAATGATAATTTAAATGGATACAGAAAACAGGAATGAGTGCTAATAATAGAGAATATGCTAATTAGAATGTGTCATACCTGATTCCGGATGTTTGATGAAGATTCTGAGTTTTGTAGTAGTCCAGATCGCCTCAGTTCGTACGTAATCGTCTGAGATCAGACAAGATCGTCTGATATCTGATGAATTCGTCAGACGAATTTGTCAGAAACCTGCAATCACAGAAATAGATGCGAAATACCAAATATGCAAGTGCAAAAGCAAAAGACAATGGTAGAAATAACAACAAACATGCCTAAATAATGGATTCCAATAACAAATAAGGAAATGCGATAGATTTAATGATTGATTTTAACCTTACCATGCGATTATGCTAAATGAGGTGAACTCCAAGATGCAAAAAACATAATAATTCAAGACAATGCAGAAATACAATATGAAAAATGCGAGAGAAAGCTAAGGGAATGCAAACTCTGGACTCGGATTGCCCCCAATATGGACTACAGTCAGGATCGCCTCCAATCGTACGAGATCATCCGTAATCGTCCGAGATCGTTTGCGCCGATCCGAGCTATCTTCGACTGCAAAACAGTAGAATTCCTGCAAGAAAATGCAAAATATAGAACACAGACAGTAGTGCGAGGGAATAAGGAGTTAAATCTGTCAGCTAAGGGGTTTAGGGAAATCAGAATCAAGGGGGTCATGTAGAGTCAGGGGGGGTAAACTAGAAAATCCTAGTTTATATAGGCTTAGGAAGAGGTTTAAGAGGTTGGGGATCATCCCAATCTGGGAGATCTCCAACAGGGCAATCTCCAACTGCGCAGACGCGCTTCTGCCCAAGTTGGAGAGGTTGTTGAAACATAAGCTAATTATGAAAATTCGGTTTTGGGACAAAATCGTCTGGACGTTCTATCCATGACGATTTCGTCAGATCTGGGACGATCTCGTCTAATCTGCGATGATATCGTCCAACGGTCAAAACAAATCCTAAAAATGGCACGAAAAATGAGGAAACGGGTAGCAGGCGGTTTTGGAGCGGTTTTGGGGTTAAAATTCAAATTTTTATCTTTTATCTTTTACTAAGGTTTTTAACCGTGCCAATTTTAGGGTGCTACATTTTGCCCCCTCTTTAGCGAATTTCCGAAGAAAATGCGTTAAAGACGAGTTTTTCTCGTTTTACGAGAAAGCAAAAATGTACTCAATTTTTTAGACGACGATTCTTGGTCGAATCGTACAACTGCTGACTATGGTGCCCCCTCCGTGTTTTTACCCAAATCGAACGTTTGAGGTAAAAACGCAAAAAGGTAAAAATTAAAATGTTGAATTTTTAAATAAAATTAAGAAAATAGGGTAAAACCCTAATTCATTTTTACTGTTCATCTTTACTGTTCCAAAGTTCTACAGAGAGAAAATGGTGGAGACAACGCACAGAGCGACAGAGGTCCGGCGCGGGCTACGGGTAAGGATCTAAGCCTAGTAGATTAGTTTTGATTTTGCTTTGTGCAATTTGTGGATTTAAATTTTGATTATTTGGGACATCGCGGCCATTTTTAGGCCGTCGACGACGTCCGGACGAAATCGTCCCTATTTCATCGGAATCGTCCCTAGATCATCGATTTCGTCCGAGGGTGAAATCAATGAATTAGGGGCGATCCCGTTCAACAAGGGGCGATCCCCAAGTTTGCGAAATCGGAGACGAATTCATCCTACAAAGGATGATTTTTCCAAATTTAGGATGATATCATCCGATGGTGGATGATAACATCTTTAACTTGATTTTAAAATGTGTTTAATTTGATTTTACTGATTGGTTATTAATAAATTTTGTTGTTATTGTTTGTTTTGCAGAGGGGATTACTAAAGAGCCGAGAATGGAAATACGATGGACTAAGAGATGACATAGCCATGCTTGACCAGGCAGAGCATGACCGACTAGGACAGGTCGGGCTACAACATGTGGTAGAGATGCCACAAGTATCGACTGACATGGGGCTACTGACAGCCCTAGCAGAGAGATGGTATCCGGGGTCATCTTGCTTTCGGCTACCGATAGGGGAGATGGCTCCCACACTAGAGGACGTATGGAGGATCATGAGGATCCCCATACAAGGATGGCTGATGACGCCGATGGCCAATCAAGGCTAGGCGATGATGAGGCTGACTAGGGACCCGAGCTTCACCCTGGAGAAGGGCGGGGTGAACATCGAGTCTCTACGACAGATGCCTGGGGCATCTAGGCTGACTCGAGTTTTGGCAGGGGTGGTAGGTGGCTTACTATTGTGCCACCAGAGTGGGTGCAGGCTACCATGGCTCCTCTCAGATATAGTCTACGACATGAGAGACCACGGGTACAGATTTGCATGGGGCAGCTTTGTACTCTATCGCTTGTATAGGATCCTGCATGGGGTCGTATACAAGGGAGGTCGATGTCTGGTCTTGACATCATTGCTACAGGTTTGGTGCTGGGAGCACATTACGGTGCGAAGGCCGATAGGGCTCCCATTGATAGGGGTTGACCGAGAGAGACCCCGGGTTTTCTATTGGTGGCTACAAAGAGGGTCACAACGGCGGATAGATCTGTCGATGTCTCGAAGGTTGCTAGACGACCTCATCCCAGACCAGATCACCTAGAGGCCATGGCGAGAGCACCCCGAGTGCAGGAGCTGGCTCGCATCAAGCGAGTCTACTGGCTGAGGATGGAGCAGGGAGAGGTAGAGCTCCACCGCTATGATCGGGTACTACGGTAGTTCGATCTACAGCAGGGGATCCCTTCTCTTAGGGATTACGAGTACTCCCGAACTGTTCGAGATAGTACTATGCTGAGCGGGGCTCCAGACATGCAATGATTCTGGAGTCAAGACATGAACGATGCCCCCATCCAGCCAATGGATGGTGACGACGCTGGGGTTGCAGATGGCTATGATGCCTGGTACATAGGCATCCGCCCTCCTCGAATGATGAGGGCACAGGGTTCGATGCACGCGGTTGTGCGACGGATGGGGAGGTGGCGCCAGGCTGCCATTGAGGTAGCATGGGGTCACGATAGGAGAGAGCAGTGGTAGTCCCCATAGGAGAGATGCCAACGGATGGGTCAGGCTCCGTAGAGGCCATGGGAGACAGGGCGGAGGGAGGAGAGACTCCCTTCGTAGCAGGGGGAGAGACCACCATCGCCTGATAAGGGCAAGGGTGTTGAGGTAGGGGAGAGCAACGAGACGATGGTTCTCCGGGCTGAGGTTGCCCGCCTTCGGGCTTAGGTGCAGACACTGCAGGATGAGGCTACACGGCTCAGAGCTCGGGGCGAAGGAGCAAGCACTCGGGATCTGGCATGGTCTATTGCTCAGACCACATTCTACCAGGGGTTGTACTATCAAGCGGTCCCAGAGGGACAGAGGATATCATTGCCAGCCCCCATTGCAGATCCGGTCATGATGGGATCATCGAGGACATCCTCACGATCGACGATGAGGACCCGAGATACGGCCCGGACCTCTATGGGACCACCTCCTCCACGTCAGGGTGGGGGAGGAGATGAGGCTGAGAGCTCGAGGGCTTCTCGAGGCTAGCTTCTATAGAGTGTAGATTTATGATATATATATATATATATATATATATATATATATATATATATATATATATATATATATATATATATATATATTTGTTTTTGAAGGGATTGAGTATGCCAGGGTTTTGATTGTGGCATACCAATCTAGATGATGTAGATCATTGATTGATGATATATATAGATTATTTTTGATGATATGACTTGTGTATATGGTGTATTATGATGCTTGAATTGTTGATTCATGTAATTATGTCGTTGGAAATAAATTATAATGTTATGTCATGCCATAAATTTGTAAATGAAATAATCTGATGTGCATAAATTGGTTGTTTTGGTGTGATTTGATGAAAAATAAAAGGGACTTCTAACAATAATTTCAAAGGACATTGTCGTTGTTATAGACCATTTCATGGAGTCGCCACTCGCTAGGTCGTCAAGCTAGTCCTAGTATAGAAATATTGCGAAAAGTAAAAGAGTGCTTAAGAGACTGTCTTAAGACTTTGTGTTGTGATGATGAAAATGATGATGGTGATAATTTTGTTTTCAGATTTTTTCCACAAAATTATGCATGAAATATGTTTAAAAATGATTTTTGCTAGGCATAAATTCCTAAGTGTGATAAATTTTTGAATAATTCCTTAGAAATTATACCATGGTTGCAAGATGAAATGTTTTGACATAATGACATGAAATAGAATAAGTGTTCGTTCGTTTTGAAGCACAAGTGTGTAATAAAATGATGTAAGCCATATGTGTTTTTAAAATGGATGGGAAAATAAAATTAGAACAATGGTTTGCGCTAGGCATAGAATTATAGGTATAGACTTATACCATCATCGCGAAATCCAAAGATAAAATAGATATTTTAGTTTTATTGCATGATTGATTTTTTGATTTTTGATTTTTGATAAACAAAAAATAATAATATGATGAACATGTTGTTTGCAATCATTTTGCAATTTTGTGACACAATGTATATAATTGTTTTTATACAAAACAAAATTCTGAAATAAGAGGATAAAATTGTTTTGAAAAGAATTACAGGAATATTTTAAATTATCTCAAAAACAAATGTAGGTTTATAAGGGATCCTCATGTGCAAATGTGAGTTCATTACCGATCTTGATTTATCATAATGATACAAAATCTCTCAAATACAAATGTGTGTGCAATTGTATTGTTCATTTACCAATTTTGAGCAAGATAATTTGATACAAGCAATTTGCTTTAACCAAATGAATGTTCGTTAACCATGATTTATATGCATATAACCGTACCAGACTACTATGCAAGTTAGGTTATCAAGAGCTAGCTAATCCATAAGCCGATATAGGTCTGTACAAAAGAAGGTCGCTAATGTGACAGACATATCACCACGCTAGGAATTACCCAAGGCCAAGCGGGTTGGGCACAAACCACCTGTTATGGGGCTTACCTCACAGTTTTTGAATAATTGAGAATTCCAGGGATTCAAGCTCATTCACCCTTCTTTTCTTTTCAAGGGGTAGGGAAAGGATTTTATTGCATTTTGCTTTTCTCTTTTGCTCTTTTTTCTTTTTCTTTCTTTTTTGCTTGATTTTTGAGATAATGCTGAAATATTGTTGTGATGATACAAAATAACATTTTTCTTTTTCTCTTTTTCTTGCATTTTTCTTTTCTTCCTATGCTAGGGATACTTGCTCAGATTAGCTGTAGAGCAAGGGATTTTTATTCGGGTAGGGGTGAGCTTGTCCTTTTGTCAATTCTCAAAGATTCTAGACCATGTGCATGATAGGATAGCAGGGGAAACTTTTCGCTCAAGAAACCACGTCTACTATGTAGCATCATATTGAATTTGCAATGAAATCATTTTAATGTGAAAAGATATACTTGGTTCAAGTAAATAACAAGATCAGTTCTCTATGCTCAAAATGTTATTTAATGCCAATGTGGACTTTGATATAAGAGAGATTAATAATCATACAAAATAAAATCAAGATATTTATTCATGTGAGTGTGAAAGTGTGGGATTCCAAATAAATGCTCATTTATCTAAAATAATTGAAAATATAACTGCAAACTCCAAGAATTGACAAGTATGAAAAAAAAGATGTTTTTGAAGATTTTGACAATTTTGATGTTTTTATATTTTTTTTTATATTTTTGTTTTAATTTATGAAATTGGTGGTATATACAAGATGATCTATATACACTATACAAGGTTATTTGAGTATAGCATGTCTAAGGTTGCTTCAAAATCAAAGGAGGTTTTGAAGGATAATTTGGTTGTGGTGAAGGTAAGAACAAAAGGTGATGAATAAAAGGTAGTGATAACAAAAGCTTTGTTATAATGTAGAATAATGTAGCAAAAGATTTTACTTTTATATGTGTAAAATTGATCATGTTACAAAATAAAATGTCGAGAAGGATAAGAAGGTTCTTCATTCTTATCACTATCTTCCAAGTCTTGATAAGATGGAGGGAGCATATATGAAATATATGCATGGGTGTTATTTGGTAAACAAGGATGATCATATATGGATGAAGAAAAGTGATGGATAGAAGATAATTGTGACAATAGAGAATGTATAGAACTTGATGTTTCAACCGTTAAATATTCTTCAAATGGTGTTGGGTCATTATGTATGGTAACAATTTTATTTGCAAGTTCAAACTTTAAACATTGGTGAAGAGTAGAAGGGACAACCCTCATCGTATGAATCCAAGGACTTCGAGAAGTAGGTTGTAAGGTGAAGGGCAATATGCTACATAAAACAAAGTATCCAGGATCTTGGATCCAATATTAAGGGGAAGAATTATAGTACCTTGAGCTTCTTGAATTTCATTGTTAAAATATTTTATAATAACATTTGATTCATTAAGATCTTCTTCCTTTAATTTGAGTTTTTGGAATAATTGATAAGTGCATAAATTAAGAGAGGAGCCATTATCTACCATGATAGTTTTAACAGGTGTTTCTTTACTAGATCCTGTAATGTAAAGATAGGAGTCTTCTTGTGGAGTAGAGGAAGGAATCTCCTCATCATAGAATGAAATATGGTTAACCTCAAGAGGGTTTACACCATTAATTATGTTCTTAGAGAAAATATGATGAGGAACAAATTGTTGGCTAGGTATCTTGAACAAAGTTTCCTTATGAGAACTTTGTAATACTTCTAAAAGGGATATCTTTGCTTGAGGATTAATCACTTGTTGTTGGCTATCAAAGTGGATTTCAGATTGAGATTTTGATTCTAAAGATGAGCTTTCTATGCTTACATTCCATTTTGGATCATTCTCTAGAGCCAAAGATAGTTTTGAAGGTTGGTCAAATGAGGAATCCATATCTTGAATATCAGATTGAGTTGATTGAACTTGAGGTTGCTCATTTGTAGTTTCTGTTACAATATTAGTAATATCATCATGATGGGACACATTAACATGCAATATTTGATTGGTTTCCTGTTGTTGATAATTGAATAGGGGTTCTTGGGAGATCCCCATGTCTTGATTGATTATTGGTATTTGTTGTGTAGGAGTTTGATAGTTTACTGGAGATTTATAATCAGTTGTAGATTGTAATTCCTTTATATTAAAAAGACCCTCATCAATCAAATCTTGAATTGCACATCTTAAATCTTTACAATTTTGTGTCATATGTCCATCTACTCTATGATATTCACAATGTAGCTCAAGTTTAAACCAATCTGCTGTGGTATCAAGTTGTCTTATGGAAGGGAGTTCAATCTTATTTGTATCAAGTAAATGCTTGAGAATTATATCCATTGGTTGATTGAGCTTTGTAAATGTACGTGATGAAGGTTTTCGAGAGGTTTTTGATATGTGCCTTAGGAGTTCAGTCATAAAAGGACCTAATGGTTTTTTACCTCTCTTTTCTTTATTATGGGTAGAATGATGATAGGAAGATTGTGAAGTATGATGTGAGTGCATGGTAGGATTGGAAGAATAAGTATTTTCTTGTTGAAATGGATGTGTTGTATTGAAAGAAGAATATTGAAAGGATGGAGGAGGATTATATGTGGATTGATAGACATAATATGGATATATGGGAGAATAGATAATATCGTTATGGAGAGGATTGGAAAAGGGATTGTCCTGTTGGGTTATGGATGAAAAATGAGAAAAGTGTGATGGAGGTGATGTTGAATAGGGATGAGGTTGGTCATAATCAACAAATGTATTTGGCTGAATTCTTCCAACATTACTGATGGGCTCATATTGATTTGAGTAAAAACTCATGGTTTCTTTAGTACTTCTAAAAGTAATATTTAGTATCTACTATTTAGAATTGAATCTAAAACATACAAACTTGAAATGATGATTTTGTTTTTTTTTTTCTTGTATATATATATATATTGTTTTTTTTTTGAATCAGAAATATGCCTATGTTATTCACGTCGGGTTCACCAAAATGTATCGCTCCAAATTTTTTGCATCCTTACCCTCAGGCTATAGGATCCGTGCCCAGAAGGGGGATGCGAGAAGGATGGGACAATACCTCGGACTGAGAGGCCCTTTGAAGGTCCCGCCTCTCGGGGGAGGAGTATAAGGGTGAATTTTCGATGGATGGTGGGTTCACCAGGAAAATTTTGAGTGGCAGTTTCCATGCCTAGGTTGATAGTGGGTTTGATGTGTTCATTTTTATACTCAATCATTCAACTCCTAGGTTTGGCCAAGATGAATCTAAACTATTCTATCTACCAATGATAATTTAAATGGATACAAAAAATAGGAATGAGTGCTAATAACAGAGAATATGCTAATTAGAATGTGTCATACCTGATTCTGGATGTTTGATGAAGATTCTGAGTTTTGTAGCAGTCCAGATCACCTCAGTTCGTACGTAATCATCTGAGATCAGACAGGATCGTCTGATATCTGACGAATTCATCAGATGAATTCGTCAGAAACCTGCAATCACAAAAATAGATGCGAAATACCAAATATGCAAGTGCAGAAGCAAAAGACAATGGTAGAAATAACAACAAACATGCCTAAATAATGGATTCCAATAACAAATAAGGAAATGCAATAGATTTAATGATTGATTTTAACCTTACCATGCGATTATGCTAAATGAGGTGAACTCCAAGATGCAAAAAACATAATAATTCAAGACAATGCAGAAATACAATATGAAAAATGCAGAGAAAGCTAAGGGAATGCAAACTCTGGACTCGGATTGCCCCCAATCTGGACTACAGTCAGGATCACCTCCAATCGTACGAGATCATCCGTAATCATCCGAGATCGTTTGCGTCGATCCGAGCTATCTTCGACTGCAAAACAATAGAATTCCTGCAAGAAAATGCAAAATATAGAACACATACAGTAGTGCGAGGGAATAAGGAGTTAAATCTGTCAGCTAAGGGGTTCAGGGAAATCAGAATCAAGGGGGTCATGTAGATTCAGGGGGGTAAACTAGAAAATCCTAGTTTATATAGGCTTAGGAAGAGGTTTAAGAGGTTGGGGATCATCCCAATCTGGGAGATCTCCAACAGGGCAATCTCCAACTGCGCAGACGCGCTTCTGCCCAAGTTGGAGAGGCTGTTGAAACATAAGCTAATTATGAAAATTTGGTTTTGGGACAAAATCATCTGGATGTTCTGTCCATGACGATTTCGTCAGATCTGGGACGATCTCGTCTAATCTGCGACGATATCGTCCAACGGTCAAAACAAATCCTAAAAATGGCACGAAAAATGAGGAAACGGGTAGCAAGCGATTTTGGAGCGGTTTTGGGGTTAAAATTCAAATTTTTATCTTTTATCTTTTACTAAGGTTTTTAACCATGCCAATTTTAGGGTGCTACAATACTACTTGCAAATTGTAACCTAGTTTGGTACATCTTTCTATTTCCCTTGAAATTATCCTGCATAGTCAACATTAGAACTTTGATTGTTGGGATTATCCAATTGTAGGAGACCAAAAATATATTCTTGTTATGTAAATTATCCTCATTTTTAGTTAATTTTTACCATGCTAGTTTCATTTTCATCCTTTGAGAGTTGTCAAATAGTTTAGAGTAGTAATATGATCCTTTTAAATTATTACATGTAGTTTAGGCTAGAGTTAGTAGTAGTGGTAATAACAACAACATTTTAGTAGCCAAGTAGAAAGCCCAAATTAATAAGAGAGTTACAAACATTTTTTTTTTCATGTATTTTCTTTAATAGTAATAAAACAAATATATGACTAGTCATATTTTAAGTATTTAATCTTCTTTTCCTATCATAAGGGAACTATACCTATTCTTGGAGAAAGGGATTGCTACAAGTGTGCGATTTGTGAGAACTTTCATGGGTATTTTTTTATGTTCTTTGGTTACTTAATCCACCTATAGTTATGAATAAATCATTTTAATTTTATTATTCTAGTTTTCCATAGTTAGTTGCATAGTATGTGTTAATTTTTATTATTTTAGTTATTTTATGTTTTCAACTTTTGAATTATGTAGTTTTAGTTCATTCTAATTTCTTGTAGTTTCCAATTTTTTTATTTAATCTTGTAAAATATGTATCTATGATTTATTTTCTTTTCTAGGAGTCCTTGGGATCAAGAAACATGTGACTATAAACCCTTAGTGAAGAATTGGAGTTGATCGATAAGAGCATGTAGGATAATTTATGTATCAATTTTGTACTATATATAATTCCTAGGGCCTCGTAAGTGTACTTACTTAAATTGACATACTTAGTGCTCATCACTTTTGGTTCCAATACTAGGGAAGTGTATAAATTACAATACTTTTAAAAATTTTATACACTACAGAGATAAGTTAGATTGAAGGAAAACATTCAAGCAAAGGGATTCCTTATGAGGTATTTTCTTTTCCTTTTTATTTTGTTGTTGTATGTTAACCCATGTAGTGTCGCATGTCTCAAACTATGTATGAAAAAGGAAGATTCTTTCTAAATAATATAAGGATAATATAGAGTAGGGAGATAGAAATTAGAGTATAGACTCTACTAACCCCATAAGATTGTTTAAAGCATATCCAATTATTTCTAGGTCAATTTTTGAATCCATGTCAGAAAATATTATAAGGCCTAAAATGTTAGTCTCACAATGACACTAAGAGGGGGGTGAATCACTGTAGCTCTTTTAAAACTTAAATCTTCATCTCTTAAAGCCAAAACAATGAAAACTTGAAACCAAATAAAACAAGTATAACAAGAGAACATCGCACAATACAAGATGTATTGAGGTTCACTGATTTGGCTACATCCTCAAAATGACTGTTTGGACTCCCATCCAAATCCAGCCTTTGCAAAGCACCAACTTTACAATCAATTTACCAACACCCATTGGAAGGAGCACCAACCCTTGATTTATCTGCAACAATAGAAAGAAGCACCAACCCCTAATTTATCTGCACAAACAAAAAGGAGCACCAACCCCTAATTTATCTGCACCAATAGAAAGGAGCACCAACTACTTATGGCCTCTTTGAATGACGTATTTAAAACCTCTAATTTTTTTTTGTTTCTCCTTCCATGACTATTTGTTTTCTCCTTCCATGACTATTCGTTTTCTCCTTCCATGACTGTTCGTTTTCTCCTTCCATGACTGTTTGTTTTATCTTCCCTTGTGCATGCATGTGTTTTGGTTTCCAAAAAGGCTTTTCATTTCTATTTTATGACCCTTCATTTCCTTTTCTCCACATGGGCATGCGTCCACTTCTTTCCATGTGTAACGACCATCTTAGATGATTTAAAATCATTAAATATTCCTTATGTAAATTTTTGTCTTATTCATTCAATTTTGTCCTTATGTGACAAATTACCTTATTCAATCTTCAATTTATTCCTTATAGGTCCACGTCACTATGCAGTCTTCAGTTTCACTATCTTGGTGTTCATCACTAATATCAGACGCACTGTCAACTACTCTGTTCCTTTGGCAAAAATGCAACATGTTGCGATATCGTGACACTTTTGTTTCTCTGCCTGCCTGCCCTTTTTGAGTCACGAAAATGCAACATGTCACGATATCATGACACTTTTGTTTCTCTGCTTGCCTGCCCTTTTTGAGTCACGAAAATGCTACATGTCACGATATCATGACACTTTTTCCTTCTTGCTCTTTCTCTTTGCTTTGGACCGCAAAAATGCAACATGTCGCAATATCACGACACTTTTTCTTTCTTGTTCTTTCTCTTCTCTTTTTGCCGTGAAAATGCAACATGTCACGATATCGCGACACTTTTTCTTTCTTGTTATTTCTCTTCTCTTTTGGTCGTGAAAATGCAACATGTCGCAATATCGTGAAACTTTTTCTTTCTTGTTCTTTCTCTTTGCTTTGGACTGCAAAAATGCAACATGTTGCGATATCGCAACACTTTTTTTATTTGCGGTGTTTTGCTTTTTCTTTGATCTTTAGCATATGGGCCACTTCGGTCTTCTTGGAAAATATGCAAAAATGTGGGTCCCCAATTTTGGGGTACATTGTGGAGCAGCCACAACATGACAATTTTTTCAACTTTGCACAAACAACCTGTAACAACTTCACCCAAACATCAAAAACATCCTCATAAGCATTTAACATCACTGTACATACTCTGAATAACCTCTGAACTCCTATCCATTGCATCAACCGATCTATCTGACTGTGTTGACAACAATGACAATATTGTCGCCGTACCTTGCTCAACATAAAAGTGTTGTTCCTCCTATAGTAAACAACCATTCTATAGTTGGAGAGTTGAGAGGATATTTCATTGTAAGAAATTCACCACTCAAGGTAACTAAATAGCCAACTAGAACATCAGTCCAATTCTTTGAAGTTGATCTATTACTAGGAAGTACCCATTGAATACCTTGGGTAGTGCACATTTTATTAGAGGTGGGAGAAGAAACATAAACCTTGGTGAATTTTGAGTTTCCCATCTAGGAATATCAAGAAGAATCCTAGATGAATAATATTCTACCTTTTGTGTTTCTCATATTTTACAAAATGACTACAAAATATAAAGATATTTTCTCTTCAAATTTAATGTGCTATGTTAGATTTATGACTACAAGATAGATACAAAAAAGCTCAAGCACTTTCAAATGATACTTAAGTATGCAAATTTATGTTTGTTCATGGGACTAGGTGGAAAGAACATTAGTATGTAGATACCATGAGAATAATTTTTCAAAAGTATCAAGACTATTTAAAACCATAGAGGTAAGAGATAGAGTCTTCAAGATGATATAGAAAGAAGAGAATACTCTGGAAGATTATGTTGTAAGATTTTAATTTAATTGTCAATAGTCCAAGCACTCAAATATGGAAATAGAGACCTTAAAGGTCATTTTATTACAAGGAATTTAAAAGGAATGCATATAAGCTTTGAATTTAGTGATTAGACAAGATATTATTAAAATAATTTTAAGTATATTAATACCTTTTGCCAAAACTAATAATGATTTACCATGAGGAATTGTAAAGGGGTGAGGGGAAGCATAATTTTAGCAACAATAACTTTAGCCAGTATCACCAATGGTAAAATATAAAATCTAATTAAGGACCTTAATATGCATATCCTTTCTTCTTTGTCCACTTAGTTAGATACATTTAAAGCCAAGAAAAAGGAAGAGGAGGTAGAGAATGCTTTGGAAATAATTTTTCAAGGTGCATAAAGAAAAATGTAAAATATTAATACCCCTTAGATAAAGTCAAAGTATATAGCCTTTGCTAGTAGTATCATAAGAAAAGGAACTACCCCATGCTACCTAAACTCAGAACAACCTACCACATTGGAACCTAATGAGTAGAAGATGTCTATTACCTCAACTAAAGGAAGCCATGGCAACATCAATAAAATATTCAAGGTATGAATCCCAGAGCTCAACCATTTTAAATTCTTTTAATTTTTTGAATGTTTGGTCTCCACAAGAATGGCAATTTCCACCCTCTCAAAATCAAATCCTTTGGATAAATCAACAAAATCCTTGGCCGAAATAATAATATCTTGATCATCCATGGTAGAAACCATAACAAACATAGAATTCTCCATAAAATTGGTAATATCACCAACCACAACAACCATAAGATGCTTATTTATCTACACCTAATACTTCTAGTCTGCAACTTTCAAAACCACACATACCTACCTACACAACCAACACCCGACCCTAATAGTAAACTAGGAAAACTAGTGTATATTCAACAGTGGGTGATAACTTATATTAGTAAGAATACATAGGGATCTTCAACCACCTATTATTATTGAACTAAAGTAAGAAAATTCTCTTTATGAATATCCCTAAGATTACAACCCCACTAGTAAATTAAGTTCTAACAACAAAAAAGTGGAAAAACCTCTTTTTTCTAAATGATTAAACTAAACAAGGGAACCTCCACATCCAAAATTTTACTTTATAGAATAAATATAGAACGTATGCATCCATATACCTCTTTTTAAAGTAATTAAGGATGTCTTTATCTATAGCAAAACCATTAGAGAATTATATCTTAAGATATCTAGGAAGAAGAAGGATATTAACACCATTGAAGTTGTTGGTTAGCATGTTGACCTTATGCTTGGAAATGTTATAGCACCTAGATATTTTGATCCTAGAAGTCCTTTTGCTAATGTTCACCTAGGAAATATTTCAATCAATAATTTATTATTTGACCTAGGATAAAAAATCAATGTGATGATGAAATAAACCATGTATAAACTATGTATCCTAGACCTTAGGCCTACCCCCATATTTTTATAGATGGTAAATACTCAATTATGAATTCTAATGGAATAGTTGAGGATGTGGCCATTTCTATGGACACGAGAATTTCCTACTGATTTTATGGTGCTAAAACCAAAAGTAGCCCAAGAGGTACCCTTTAATTTTGTGAATACCCTGGCTAACTATGGATTATGCCTATATAAATTATTGATTAAGGAACATGAATATCTCAAATGGATATTCAATAATAAGCCTATTTTAATACCCATCTACTAAAACCACACTAGAACCTAAAGATACTAAGGGGGTTGATTAGGATAGAAATGACAAAGTGACTATAAAACCTATTTCCATGATTGATCAAGCTTTGAAGATAAAAGCGGTAGATGAGAACACCATAACTAGTAATATTTTACAAAATTTCTATCTACATTATAAATTAATATGAGATCTCTAATGAATACCCTATTCAAGACATGATTCCTAAATATTTTTTTGATATTGAAAATAACACCATTATATTTTGTTGTTTACCCCACATCTATAGTACAAATGAAATACTTAGTAATAATAAGGAATCCTTGTCAAAGTTGTTGAAATTGCACCTCTAAAAAATCTTAACATTGATAACCAATTGACCTTAGAATGAGAAAGTGAGTTAATTAACATGGTTATTGAACATAAATTTGCTTCCACTTGGGACTACCAAGATATGAAAGGAGTTCATCCAATATTTTGTACATATCATATCTATATGCAAGACAATGCTAAACCAATATGAAAACCACATTGAAGGATGAATTTCATCCTAAAAAATATTTTCAAAGGAGAACTATAGAAACTCCTAAATATTAGATTTATTTACCCCACATCCAATAGTTATCAATTATCTCCCCTAGTCATAGTTCCAAAAAATGGAGAAAATGGTGAATCTTAATTATGTATAGAGATCTTAACAAAGGTACTCAAAAGGACCATTTCTAACTTCTATTCATTGAGCATGTATTAGATAATCTTACTAGAAAGAATTTCTCTTTTCTAGATGGTTTTAGTGGACATAACCAAATCCAAGTTGACCTTGAATACTAGTACAAGACCACTTTCACTTGCCCTTGGGGAAACTTTCTCTATTGTGTCCTACCCTTTGGGTTACTTAATTCTCCTACAACCTATTAGAGAGTAGTGCTTAGAATTGTTTTATATTTAGCCAAGGAATTTATGGAACTCTATATGAATACCTTTACCATTCATGACCATTATTTTGAGGATGTGCTAACAAATCTTAAGCAAAAACTCCAAAGGTATCAATATACCAATATCTCTTTAAACAAAAAAATGCTATATGATGATGACTAATGGAATGATACTACAACACCACATTTCTATTCAAGGTATTAAAGTCAACCCTACAAAGATCAAAATCATAAAAAACCTTTCCACCCCACAAAAGCAAAAGGATGTTCATAGTTTCCTAGGCCATGCAAGATACTATAAAATTTTCATCCAAGACTTTAGCAAGGTTGTAAGCCTCTTATTTACCCTACTAAGCTAGGATAATAAAAGTTTCTAAACATATTAGTGTCAAAAATATTTTGAGCCCCTAAAAGAAAAATTAATTTCAATACCCATTTTAAGAGGTCCAAATTATAAATTGTCACTTCATAGATATACATACATATGCTTTTGACATAATACCAGGAGTGGTTCTAAAAATTAAGAAGACAAGAAGACATATATCATTTACTCTAATAGTAAAAATATTAGAAGAGCTTAACTAAACTATATAGTCATAGAAAAAGAGTTTCTTGTAGTGGTACATGCTATTAACAAATTTTGCCATTATACTATAGGTTATCCTATTTTTGTGTGTATTGATCATGCTATAATTAAGTATTTAACAAATAAACATGTTTTGAATGGTAGAAATACTATATGGTTATTATTATTACAAGAATTTGATATCATAATAATTAACAAGCCTAGAAGAGAGAATGTTATTGTTGATTTTATTTTAAGTCTTCCAAATGATACAAATAATTTTCTTATTAGGAACACATTTATAGATGTTGTGGACTTTACAAATTACTTGGCCATAGGAATGGTACCAAAATACTTCTCTCCTAAGAAGACTCATCACCTAATGAGGTAGAGTGCTCCTTTGGATTATGAGACATCTCTTCATGATTAGAGTTGATCATGTGATACTATGATGTGTTTAAGATGATGAATTTTATGAGGTCTTAATGGATTGCCATGATGAGCCTTGTGGAATACACTTTGTTGGTAGAAGAATAGTTATCAAGATTCTAAATATAGGTTATTACTGGAAAAACTTGTTCAAAGATACCAAGGATTATGTATGTTTTTATAATTGATGTCAGCACATGGGAATACCTACTTAGTTAGATGAGATGTAATTAAAAGAATAGTTATTAATTAAATTGTTTGACAAATGGAAATTGTATTTCATGGTCCCTATTGACCCATATTTAAATCAGGAGTATATTCCTATGTAAACTAATCACATAGCTAAATAGGAAGAGGTGAAAGCACCCAAACATGCTTGGGACAAGAATGTGGTTGAATTTCTATATAGATAATTTTTGAGATATAGTGTATAGAGAGAAATTATTATGGATTGAGGGCCATAGTTTACAAGCACAGTTATTGAAGGATTGGTTAAGCAATATAAAATTCACAACAAAAAATCTACTTCTTATCACCTATAGATGAATGGATAAGTGGAAGTAATAAATAATAAACTAGAAAATATTCTCACAAATATGATTTAGACTCACCAAAAGGATTGAGCTAACCACCTTATAGAATTTATTTGGACCTAATGCATGACATGAAACACTACTACAAAAATTATATCATATGATATTATATATGAAAATATGCTAATTCTACCCATAGAGTTTGAAATCAAAAATCTTAGGATAGCCTTCAAGCTAGGAATAGATCCCTCTAAACCATAGAAGCAAAGGATGGAATAATTCAATGCTTTAAATGAGCTTCAATATCAAGCATTTTTTTACACAAAACTAATCAAATAGAGGACCACATGGCATGATTGATTTATTAAACATAAGTTTAAAAATGGAGATTGAAAACCACTCTACCATTATTGTGATGTGGACTTCAAAGGTAAACAATGCCATCATTGGTTCGAGTCCTATAAGATTAATACTATATTCAGCAATAGAGAAGTCAAGATACAAATTATTTATGAATTAAAGCATAATATATTTTTCTAAAAAAAATTCAATACCTTATGATTATCACATAATAATTCAATTTATATCTTCTGATCAAAATTTTTAGGTAATTTAAGTAAAGATATTTTTTCTATAAATATCATTGTTTGTATTCATCTTAACCATATCAAACATTGTCATTTTATTTTGTCTATACCATCCATTCTCACCTAACTATAGGATTTTCCCATAGTTATCTTATTTCTCCATATTTTGCACATGTCAATTACTCATAGTTATCTATTTTTAATGTATATATAATTTTGATCAATCATCTATTCAAATCCATATATTTTTCCACTTACTTGATGTAAGTTGACATATTAACCTACATAAGTGAATCTATAACCAAATATTCTCTATAGTACTACCCAATCCTTTGCATATATTTCCATCCACCATGGATGATGTCATGATTAGCATAGAAAACATCAACATAGGAGATGTCAACTAGGACACATTGAAAAGATAGATCAAATATTATTATCTTGGTTATGTGAATGAGCATGTGAGTCATCATGTAGCTATGGGATGATAAAACTTGTATTTATTACATAGGAAAACTTAATGGGATAGCTCACTTAGGCTAGGTACATAGCACACATATCTATAAATTGAAATGACTACAACAATAACTACCCATAATTTATAAAACCAAGAAGTTTTACCATATTCAAAAGAATAAAATTATACAATATAATTGATAAAACATAATAGGGCAATATGGGGTATGGATAGAAGCATGGTGAACCTATGGATACAAAGAAAATCAAGAAAATCTATAGGTGGTACAAATATTTGAAACTACAATATGGATAGCATATTTCAAATAGTTAATAATGCATCATTAAGGGATTAGCCTCAAATTCACTATGACATAATAAGATGATGCAACCCAATTTAATGGAACTAGTGTTATGGTTATAGAGGATATAATCATTGAAGTTATGAGATTGCTAGTTGAGGGAGCTCATTGATACAAGAGCAAAGTAGAATTTAATATGTATAAGAAGGAGTTATTGTGGGAGGAAGAATTGGTTGATGTCATGTCCAAAGGAATAAAAATGCATCATTGCATGTGCCCTAGGATGAGGGCCACCATCCATATTTTAAGGTACATCATTTATAAGGGTCATCATGATTTTGTCTTCTCTTACCATTTTTGCATTATGTCTCATCGTTGCCATAGGAGGAGGATGAACCTCTAATATTTTTTTATGAAATTCCTATAAGTAGCCCCAAAATTCTAAGTAGGTTGAGAAAATAATCTCATCCACCATGGATTCATTCAAATATTTTTTAAGGATGTTTTCTCTAGGTAGAGACTAGAAGTGACATGGATGAGCTTTATCAAAATGGTGGTGAAGCATAGTGAATAACTATAGATCATACTATAAAAATCCCAAATGTGAAACCACAAGAATCTCAATGCCCTAGATGGACTAATGAATGAAATTATAAAACTCTAAAGAATGATCCATTTGCATCAACTTCCACAAGAGCTATGGATCCCCATATAAACATACCAATTTTTAAATTGGATTTGAAAAAGAAGAACCAAGGAATATTTAGAGACCTCAAATAAAAAGCAACATAGATAAATGAAAGAGGACTAAAGAGGCTCCAATAGCATAGAGAAAAGAAATAAACCCTCTACCACCACCTAAGAAGAAATGAAAGGTGTGTGCAAGAAACACTATTGTTCATCCCTTAGAGACACTAGAAGAGGTAACCTCATAGTTAGAAATAAGAGAAATATTAGGAAGAAAAAAATCCTACAAAGGCCACTGAGAAACAAGTTGATGAAGAATGCTAGGTTATTGAACCTCTAAAGGAAAAGGATGGAACCCATTGTATAATAAATAGAGGTAGAACATATAATATAGGGTGAATCCCTATACATGGAATAAACTTCTCTAATTCTAAAATTTACAATGACGAATTAGCAATTCATTCATTGAGGCAAGATCCTATTTAATACATACCTTAGGATTACAAACTGGAAGATTGATACTCTCGATTAGGAGATCGTTACATGCAAGAAATATTAAAATAATAATCCATCTAAAAATGGATGACCTAATCATATAAATATGCATGACCTAATTATAATACTAAAATAATGTAATAAAATATTTCTAAAAACCCCTATTATCCCATTATTTGGGATAGAAAATATTAGAATCCCTTAATATAGAGGAGTCTAGGTTCTATATCTTGCTCTAGCTATCGGCTATGGTTTTTGGATTTGCTTCTTGCTCTAGCTTTTTCTTAGGTAAACACCTTTGGGTTCACATCTAGGGTTATTACCTCTAGGTTGGCCATTGGGTTGGACATTAGGTTGACCATTGGATTTTACACTAGGTTTTCCACTAGGTCTACCACTGAGTCTACCTTTGGGTCTATCTCTAGGTCTATTGCATTTAGGTTTTCCAATAGGTTTTCTAACTCTAGATCCATGTCTAGGTCTAGCACTAGGTCTACTGCCTCTGGGTCTACCTCTAGGAAAAAATTCTCCTTTTGTAGAATCCTTTCAACATTGCTTTAATATTGTCCCATTGTGTAACATTTTTCCATCCACAATCAATATGTACCTTATTGGTCAGTTTTTTTGTGCCAACATATGGTTCTTGGAGTTACATGGAATTTTTATTTCATGAACTTAGTGTTACTAGTTTCGGTTAGACCATCATAGCCAAGGCCTTTATGTTTGGCTTGATATGTGGCATTATTGACTGTTTGATTCCTTGATAATTTATTCTCAATACTATACCATTATAGCGCATTCATTTGATTAGCTTTGAGCCAATTTGTTTGGTATGCTTTTCAAAGCACCCAATTTCTTGTTCTTTAACATGGATTTCAATACCTATAGTAACATGGCCTTTTTCATGGCCACCACTATTATCAATAGCAATCAAGTCATTAGTAACACAAGCTAAATTTATATTTGTGATAATATTGCTTGTGCCACAATAGATATTTATCATTAAGGGATTGAGACCCCTTGTGTCACAACAAGAAATTGCCATCAAGGGCTTGAGTTTGTTTGTGTCACAACAAACATCTACCATCATGGGTTTTATCTTCAACTACTCCTTTATGTCCTCTTTTATTTAATGCTTATAGATTTCAAGTGTGATTAACACCATGCATACCGTACATACTACATCTATAGGGATTATAACACCATTTTGAAGATCTTTGTAAACATCAACATCTTTGAGAATTGTTTGTGAATAACTCTTTTGAATGACGAATTTTCCATATTCATAAAGTTCCTTACCTTTCGGGAAGTAAAGTCCCTTATCCCGTATTTTATACTTATGAATTTTTTATTGATTTGGGGCTTGCTTTCTCTTGTATTTTACCATGTTTTAAGGTGTCAATATCCATAAAGTTGCACCTTTTACAATTGTTGAATTTTGCAAGAAAGGTGAAGGTGTCAGACTCTACTAAAAAAATACCTTTTTGCAAAAATAATGCTTGAGTAATATTGCAAAACATAATTTTAAAGTTTGGAAGATCAAATCACCCTTATCAATGCAAAAGAAGGCAAAAAATTTCACTCATGGACACTTATTCCTCTAAAATTCACTTAAAATTAAAGTGCATGAAAAAAGTTGCTTTTCACTTTTTTTATTATGATAATAAAAATTCCTTTTTTAAAAAATTAAATAAAATGCTTTTTCTTTTTAATAAAAAAGCACATGTATTAAAAAAAAAATCACCCCTTATTTAAAAAAAAAGAAGCATGCACTTTTTTTAAAATTAAAAAGCACCTTAAAAAAAAATCATGCACTTGAAGGAAAAATTAAAAATACTTTTATTTTATTTTAAATAAGTGCCTTAAAAAAAACTACAAGACCCCATTTAATTAAAAAATTTACATTCTTTATTATTTATTTTTAAAATTTTTTAACTTTAACAAACAAAAAAAACTTAAAAAAAAAATGAAAAAGGAGCACTTATGGGTTTCAAACTGGGGTGGTTTGGCTGGGAAGGACAACATGCACCATGCGTTAAGCCTAAACAAAGGTCAAATCCATTATGGATGGGGGATTTTTCTAAAATTTGTTGGTGTCTATCCTAATGTCTTTGTACGTGTTGAATGAGTGGGCCAAGTGTAATTGTTTTTCCTATTTGTGATGGAGAATTACTTGATCAAGATGAAATGGGTGTGCAAGGTTTGAACCTTGGTTTTTCTCTTGTGGATGTCCTTATATCTTGCATGCTCTAGCATTAATGCTATTGCTTGATAACTTAATTGTAAAATTTTAAAAATAATCACTTTAGTTGTTCAAGAAATAATTGTCCTACCCAACCATCAATCCTCCTATTTGTCGTTGTGTGCTTGCTCATGTTGATGATTAGATTCATGATGGTTGCCCATAAAAACCTATATTTATCAAATGAGTAAGGGCATATCATCATATGGGAATGATTATCCCTTCTCTTAGACCTCATACACTCTCTCAGTTGGTGCATTTGAGCCAAGGATTCCTTTATGATAAACCATATAAGCTTAATGTCAAAATTTTAGAGCATACTCATATTACCTTGCTCTGATACCGATGATAGAAAATTAGAAATTAATTCATTGACGCAAGAGCCTATTTAATACATGCATTAGGGTTATAGAATAGAAGATCAATACTCTTGATTAGGAGATTGTTTCATAGAAAAATATTAAAATAATACTCCATCTAAAAGTGGATGAACTAATCATCTAAAGATGCATGAACTAATTATAATACTAAAATAATATAATAAAATATTCCTAATAATTTATAGTGGAAAAAACTCTTGGACATGCTTCAAATGATTCTATGGAGAAAAATTTATAGACTATGGGAAGAGCTAGCACAATCCAAGGCTAACGTTGCTAAGAGGAGTCAAGTATAAGATCATTGTAATTTATATTTTTATTTGATATTCATTAGAGGAGAGGTAGCAAGGTGAAAAATATAATATGGGTCTTACAATCAAGGATATGTCCCCTTGCCTAAGTATGAGAAAGATATAAATGCCACTAAGCTGCATTATGACCAACTCCTAACAAGATAATAGGATGATTTTGTAGAGATGAGGAAGCAAATAGAAATAACAATTAGCAAACTAAAGGAGGAGAAAAAAGAGGTCAAGAAATTAACTAACTACTCTCCACCACTATCACATTATCCAAGAATATGGATGATTACAAATCCCCTCCAAAATTATATTCTTTATATCTAAAGGAGAAGTGGCTTAAGATTTAAATAGAGCAAGTATGAAAGGGATACCATCTAGATAATGTAAATCCATAAGCAATAAGATAGATTTACTTTTCTTTACCTATTGACCAACAAGATTTATACTATGAGTATTATTTTTAGAATTTCATACTTTATAAGTGTACATGGTTGAATCCTAACTTCCTTGTTGGAGAGATAGTTATTTGTGCCTTATTTTCTATCATTCTAAATAAAATTGTAAATACATATGAATCTATTACATATTAGTAGAGAGATATCAGAACCTCTCATTCTTTGTCCAATCATGATAATATCAAATAGGTCATTTTAGACCTACAAAAAATTATAGTGTTAGGAGTGTAGGCCATGGATGAGGAGGCACACCAAGTAGCTCTTTAGACATTTAGAGATATGTCAAAAAAACTAGTGGATACCACATTAGAGGGGTCTAAAACTTGGTGGGATGAACTTCCAAAGGAACTTCATAATTGTAACATCATTAATTATCAAATTCTATAAAGTCACTATCTAATATAAGCACCCATATGGAGATAATAGACACTCTAAGACACTAGTGAATATGTCTCAAGTTTAATCTCTTTATGCTTTAGAAATCATTTATTGATCATAAAATATGGATTCTCCTAAATAAATAGAGTGAGTTGCAATGATGGCACAAGATTCAATATGCTAGAGGTTACCATAAGAATGCTAATCACACCTATCTGATGGCTTATGATTTGAGGGACTAGTATTGGTTTAGAATGGATTAGTATAAAGAGGACTATGAGTTAAGAGCTAAATAAGTAGGGCAATAAATGGAGAGATAACTACATATAGGAGTACAATAGTTTCAATAGGGGAAATTATGAGTCACCTAATTAATTCATCTATGTAGCATTTTTGTCTAAAAATCCTATTTTTGTAATTAATGATATCTAAAACCTTATTTTTATACAAAATTATAGTTGTTCTATAATTTGTGAGAGATAATATAATATAATAGTTTTTATGAAAATTGGAATACTTTAATCTATTTCTTTTGCAAAATTAATACATTTTGTATACTAACCTATCTCACTTAGAGTAAACCTATATCTATTTCATGTTTTATGTATATGGGAATACTACTAGAAGCAAATAGGGTATGTATAACAAGTTTTCAAGTCACCTTCATTAGACTATAGGAACACTTGTTGGTTGAACTATGAGAATGTAATTGATTTCAACATTGAACCCATTTTGTGATATTGAGTTGTACAATCCCCCCACACTAATTATATAGAGAAATAGAGTGTTCTAATTAGTACCTATAGAAATGGTATATGGCTAGGGATGAAGATAAATTCAACTGATTCTAACTGCATGTCTCTTTTTGGTATTGTTAATGTAATGAGACTATTGGAAAAAGAAACTAGATTGTTGTTTTAGTTGTAATATAGTCTAGCATATCTTTATGTTTCTATTGAAACTATTGTGCATAGTTTGAATTAGAACATTGACTATTAGAATATGATGGGGACACGAAAAATATTGCACACTAATTTTAAAATTTTTGTCTTTAATTTCATCTTTAATTTTATAGTTTACAGCCCACAGGCTTACAGTTTTTCTGTTGTAATCTTATGCAACTAGCCCGCAGGCATAGTTCTTTCACTTTCTCCAATTTCAACACTAGCCCACAGGCGTAGTTTTCTCCCTGATGCAAGCTGCCTCATGTTCGACGATCTGCCTGCGTTCCCAGGAAGAATTACAGTAACTCTGGGTGGAAAATGCACTCTAATCGGTCCGAGTGGCCCTCTGCCTTCGACTCTGCAACATGACTGTGCAACTCTGCAACTGCAGGTTATTCAATTGTTTTCCCCCCCGTACACGCCTCTGCTTCATCATTTTATAAATTTTTGCATGACTCTTCGTCTTCCATCTGGCGGTCCTTCGATTCCTTTTTGCCATGATTGTTCATTTTTGTCTGCTCCATAACTGAAATCTGTAACGTCCTCTATAACTAGCATAACATCTTCCATTAACTGTTCATCTATGCCTATTTTCATTGCACCTTGGTGCCACATGTTTTTTTGTACTGCCACGTGTCATTCTGTAACGGTCCCTGAAAATACTGCCTGTCGTGATTTCATGACGTCTCCTCCTTCCGCGTCTTCTTCTCCTCCTGTTGCGATATCGTGACATATTCCTCATCCTGCCCTTCCTTTTATTTTTTGGTCACGATATCACGACATGTTGCGATATCGTGACATCTTCCTCCAACGCTGCCTTTCTTGACTTCAAGTCATGATATCACAACTTGTCGTGATATCGTGACGTCTTCTCTTTATCACTGCCTTTATTACCTATGGGTCGCGATATCGTGACATGTCATGATATCATGACATTTGCCTTCTGATGCCCCCAATTTCTTGCTCCTTGTCATGATTTTGTGACAGTTACAATTTCGTGACATGTCACGAAATCGCAACATTTCCAACTGCTCTGCCCCGGCTGCTCTCTTTTGTCACGATCTCGCGACGATCATGATTTTGCGACATGTTGTGAAATCATGACATTTCCAACTACTATGCCCTGGCTGTCTGTTCCTTGTCACAATTTCATGACATGTCATGAAATCACGACATTCCACAATGTCTCCCCTTTGGCTACTCCCTTGTCGCAATTTTGCAACAGTCACGATTTCACGACATGTCACAAAATCACGACATTCCAACAACGTCTCCCCTTTGGCTGCCCCCTTGTCATGATTTTGCGACAGTCATGATTTTGTGACATGTCGCAAAATCATGACATTACCATAAGCGTCCTCCCTTGCTGCCTTCTTGTCGTGATTTTGTGACGGTCGTGATTTCATGACATGTCACGAAATCATGGCCCTTTCAGTGGCATTTTCTCTCTCCTACTGACTGTCGTGATTTCATGACATAGTGAAATCATGACCATTTTTGCTCTGCACTTTCTCTCTCCCCTTCTTGACTTGCAAAAACTTAGAAAAATTTTGGTTGATGCAAGATTGCACTATTGCCACCGGATGCTCCTACATCAGACACCCGAGGTTGATGGAGAAGTGACCTTCACTTCTGTGTTGTTCGGTCAGCGTCTTCTGCAACACCTCCAGACATTCACCTGCCTCTGCAGCCTGCTCCAACCCCATATCTTGGCCAAAACAACTTTTGTCTTCCTCTAGATAGATTCTACCACTGTTGCACACTTCCTCGTCTGCAGCCTGCTTGAACTCCGACTCCTGGCCAAATAAATTTTTGCCTTCTTCCAGGCAGATTCTGGCACTGCTGCACACTTCCTCGTCTGTAGTTTGCTTACATTCCATATCTTGGCCAAATAAATTTCTACCTTCTTCTAAGCAGATCCTGGCACTACTGCACACCTCTTTGTCTGTAGCCTTCAATGACTTCAACTCCGTTTCTTGGCCTCTACTTCTTAGTTTAGCCTCACGCTTTTTGTGTAGCTCCTCTTACTTTCGCAAATCCATTCTGAGCAGCTCCTCTTGTAGGGCTTTCACTTGCCTCTACAAAGATCTAAACATCCATAACTATGAATCTTCAAATCTCATATCTCTCCCACCACCATGGTTTCTTCACAGTGGCATTCTTCTCACTCCTCTCACAAAGCTCTCCCACAGATCCTGGTGTAACTGCCTCACATCCGACGATATGTTACACACTCAGGAACTTCTAGCTCTGATACCACTTGATGGGGACACAAAAATTGCACACTAATTTTCAAATTTTTGTCTTTAATTTCATCTTTAATTTTATAGTTTACAGCCCGCAGGCTTATAGTTTTCTGTTGTAATCTTATGCAACTAGCCCGCAGGTGTAGTTCTTTCACTTTCTCCAATTTCAAAACTAGCCCGTAGGTGTAGTTTTCTCCCTGATGCAAGCTGCCTCACGTTCTGTGATCTTCCTACGTTCCCAAGAAGAATTACAGCAACTCTGGGTGGAAAATGCACTCTAGCCGGTCCGAGTGGCCCTCTGCCTTCAACTCTGCAACACAACTGTGCAACTCTACAACTGCAGGTTCTTCAACTCTGCTTCATCCTTTTATAAATTTTTGCATGACTCTTTGTCTTCCATCTGGCGGTCCTTTGATTCCTTTCTGCCATGACTGTTCATTTTCGTCTTCTCCATAACTAAAATTCATAGCGTCCTCTGTCACTGGCATAACATCTTCTATTAACTGTTCGTCTACGCCTATTTTCACTGCACCTTGGTGCCACGTGTTTTTTTGCACTGCCATGTGTCATTCTATAATGGTCCCTAAAAATACCGCCTGTCATGATTTCGTGACGTCTCCTCCTTCTTCTACGTCTTCTTCTCCTCCTATCGCGATATTGCAACATGTCGCGATATCACGACATCTTCCTCATCCTACCATTCCTTTTCTTTTTCGGTCATGATATCGTGACATGTCATGATATCGTGACATCTTCCTCCAACACTGCCTTTCTTGACTTCAAGTCGCGATATAGTGACATGTCGTGATATCGCGACGTCTTCTCTTTATTGCTGCCTTTCTTACCTATGGGTCGCGATATCACGACATGTCGTGATATCACGACATTTGCCTTCTGATGCCCCCACTTTCCTGCTCCTTGTCATGATTTCATGATAGTCATGATTTCATGACATGTCATGATAGTCATGATTTCATGACATGTCATGAAATCACAACATTTATAATTGCTCTGCCTCGGTTGCTCTCTTTTGTAGTGATCTCGCGACGGTCACGATTTCGTGACATGTCACAAAATCATGACATTTCCAACTGCTTTGCCCTGGCTGTCTGTTCCTTGTCGCAATTTCGCGATAGTCATGAAATCGTGACATGTCAAAAAATCATGACATTCCACAGCATCTCCCCTTTGGCTGCTCCCTTGTCACGATTTTGTGACAGTCACGATTTCATGACATGTCATGAAATCGTGACATTCCAACAGCGTCTCCCCTTTGGCTGCCCCCTTGTCGCAATTTCATGACAGTCGTGATTTTGCGACATGTCACGAAATCGTGACATTACCATAAGTGTCCTCCCTTACTGCCTTCCCGTCGTGATTTCGTGATGGTCATGATTTTGTGACACGTCATGAAATCATAGCCCTTTTAGTGGCATTTTCTCTCTCTTGCTGACTGTCACGATTTCATGACGTAGCGAAATCATGACCGTTTTTGCTCTGCACTTTCTCTCTCCCCTTCTCGACTTGCAAAAACTTAGAAAAATTTTGGTTGATGCAAGATTGCACTGTTGCCACCGGATGCTCCTGGCATCAGAATACTCTAATTGTAGGAAACCCAAAATATATTATTGCTATGTAGCTTATTTTTCATAGTTAGTTTTGACCATAGAAATTTCAACTATATCCTGAGAAAACTAGCAAACAACCTAGAGTAGTAACATGGTCCTTTAAATTGTTGCACATAGTTTAGGCTAGAGTTAGTAGGATTAGAAACAATGGTAACAATAATAGTTTAGTAGCCTAGTAGATCACTTAGAGTAGTAACAAAGCAATGAATGAAATTATTTTCATATATTTTATTTTTATGTGATAAAGTATATCTAAGAATAGTCATATTCTAATCACTTAACATTCTTTCTTAACATGGGGGAACTATACCAACTCTTGAAGAAAGGGGCCACTACAAATGTGTGCTTTGTAAAATCTCTCATGAGTAATTTACTATTTTTTATGTTATATAGTTAGTTAACATGTCTATAGCTTTGAATAAACTTTAAAAATTTTTTTACTCATATTTTTCAAAGTTAATTGCATGGTGTGTGTTAATTTCTATTAGTTCATATGTTTATAGTTTTTAACTTTTGAATTTTGCAATTTTAGTTCATTCCAAATTTTTGTAGCTTATGGTTTTATTCTTTAATATTTTAAAATATATATGTATGGTTTTTTTTTTTTTTATGGAGTCCTTGGAATGAGAAAATCAAAGTTAATCTATAAGATCATGTAGGATAGGATCTCTATTAGTTCTATAATGCATGTATAGTGCCTAATTTACCTAGATTGACATACTTAGTGCTTATCACCTCTTTTATCTAGAGCAAAAAAAATGTTGACCAAGTTTTTGGGTACAAATTTAGAATTTAGTATAGAAAAGGGAAGGAGAATGTGGTGGAAAACACTTTTTCTCATAAATATGAAGACTCCATTGTTGTTAATGCTATCTCCAATCCCCTTTATTATTGGATCTATCAGATTTGATAGGAAATAGTAGTCAGATCCTAAGACTATTTATTTGATTCATGATGTGGAGGATAGTAACCTACTTGCTCCATTGTTCTCATATATTGACAAGAATTTCAAGAAGGATTATCTTTATTTCATTCAATCCTTCAAGGTCAATAATAGTATCCTTTAGGAATTACATGCTTCATTAGTGGTAGGGCATTCTAGGTTTATAAAAAAACTTATCAATGAGTAAAGTAGTCATTTTATTAAAACCTATCAAGAAAGTTGTGGTTGAGTGTGAGATGTTCCAGATGAATAAGTGGAAAATTTTAAATCTCTAGGATTTTTACAACTTCTACCTATCCCAAATCACTAATAGGGGAACATCTCCATGGAATTTATTTATGGTCTTCTCAAATTAGAAGGAAAAATAGTGACTTTTGTAGTGGTGGATTATCTTTCAAAGTATTCCTACTTCTATGTCGTGCAACACCCATTCAATGCCTATAAGGTAGCTAAGGTATTCCTTGACTATCTTTTCAAAGTGAATGGTATGTCCAAGTCTATTGTTTGTGATCATGATCCTATTTTCATTAAATTTAAGGTGGAGTTGTTCACTCTTGATGGTACTAAGCTTAATATGAGATCTCCTTATCATCCTTAGTTAGATGGCCAAATTGATATTGTAAACAAGTGTTTGGGTGTCTATCTCTGATGATTTACCTAATATAAATTATTTCAATGGGTTAAATAGCTTTTTTTAGTATAACGGTGCTATAATACTTATATTTTTTCCCTTATGATGTCCTCATTTGAAGCATTATATGGAAAAAAATCTCCATTTATGGAAAACTATATTCTTAACTTCTCCTAAGTGGCATAGTTTGATGATTTTATTCAACAATGACAAATTATCATCCAACTCCTCAAAGATAATATTTGTTAGGTATAAAACTATATGAAGCAAGAACAAGATTTAAATCACTTAGACTAATAATTTGATACGGTTAATAGGGTATTTCATAGCTATATCCATATAAGAAATCATACATGAAGATCAATCCTAATAAAAAATTATCACCCAGGTTCTATAGTTATTACAAGGTGATCCATCATATTGGTGGGTGGTAAATGAATTGGAGCTTCCTCCTACGTCCAAAATACATAATTATTTTCATGTGTCTTGTCTTAATCAAGTCATTGACCAGAAGGTATAATCCTAAACAAAGCTTCCAATATTGAATAAAGAATGAGGGATTGACCTACAACTAGATCTAGTATTGTAGTCTTGTGTTTATAATCTATGGTTTGACCAAGTGTAGGAGTTCATCATCAAGTGGTAGGATCTTCTAGATGAATATGTGACATGGGATCCTATGAACATTCTTTATTCTTCTCCAGATTTGACAAAACATATTTCTAAGGGGGGATCCATATAATAGATCCATTCAAGCCACTTTATCTATATTTTATATTATTAGCTTAGATTCTTGGTTAGGTTAGTCATCCCTTGAGCATTAGGGTTAGGGTTTTTTTGATTGTTTAGACTATAAATAGATGAATTATATTATATATTTCTCATCATTCATACTTGTAATGTTTTGTTTCCTCTAGTGCACATCAAAGACTTTGACTTATCTAATTGGCTAAGAGATTTTACCTCTCTAAGTGGCTAGGAGTGTTCTAAGACTTGAAATATATTTACTACTTGCATTGTGATTTACTCTGTGGAATCTATGTTCTTTTCTAGTGTGTGTATTTATATTACTATATTTCTATGATTTGTTGCTGCTACTATTTTTTATGAAAGTTTTTTCTTTACAAGATCTAGGTTCAAATCCTGCTAGCTTATACATTGGCTTTTTTGGAATGATTGAATGGATATTGGGATGATATTTTGGTTGACTAGTGTCTTGTGATGACACAAAAATTATTTTTTCATATATATAACCATTTTGAAAAATAACATTAAAACAAATGGAATCTTCTTATTTTCTTTGGCATTTAGTAGTGAACATGTGGCTGAAGATCAATGGTATTCACTTACAACTCATTACATGCCAACTAAAAAATATTGTTAGTTGTAGTTATTATAAGGTTTCAAGAGCTACTATTTTTTATTTTCTTGAAGATTATTAGGGTGAACCTTATGGAGGCTATAATATTTTCATACAAAATCATTTTAATCCTTTAATCCAAATTGCATGGATTTTATAACTCTTTCTAGCGGTTGTATTTTTTTGACTTATTATATGTGGAAGGATGTATTATTGTGTGAATTTATTCAAGAATTATAACACCAATTCAAAGGAATGATATATTGTAGAATAATAATCTTTGGTCCATAATCATGAGAGAGACAATTAGATTTGAGGTATTAAAGGTAGATATAGGATCTTTTGGATGTACAAAAAAGAAATATTTACAATGTGCTCTTGTCAACCTTGTCTTTCCTATCAAACGCTTGGAGTATTGATTCATTCTATGTTCTTGACAAAGCATGAAGATCTAACCCTTCATGGTTTCTTCTCTCTTCTATATTATATCTAGTTATTATTGGGGAGTTATGATGGATATTCTCATACAAAGGTTCATGCAAATCCTCTTTCATATATGGTAACTATGACTAGGTAGATCAAGGGAAAGTTGAATTTTCCAAAGAACGATAAGTATATTATAAAAGTGAAGGCTAGATTTCCAAGTCTTTTCTTATGTGACCATAGAATATTTAAGCAATTTCTAAGAGGGAATATCTTTGAATCGTCATATTCATATGAGGATAAACTAAAGTGGTAGATATTCCATATAGGTAGTTATTGTCCAACATAGTTATTTATTATTTATGTATAGCCTATGGATCCATAGTTAATTTATCATGGTTAAACCCTAACTTTTAATTAACCTAAAGCCTATATATTATGTTATATTAGGTTAAAATGATTATGCAATTATTATTAGGGTTTCGATATTGATATAAATACCCCCCAACCACCCAGTCCATTGCATCAAAATGTTGTGATTCTTATATATGGATATTATGATAATTTTTGGTGCTCAATGGCATCCATTCAATTATGTATATTGGTATGGATTTTCACTCTTTTTTATTATATAATATTTCAGTAAATTGATTGCTCCTATTTATTTTTAGAATTTGGTGGGATATTTGATACACCCATGGGATTAGAACCTTGGCTTATAGTATGAAAATCCTTGCTCGTTACCTCTTGATCAAATTTTATGGTTCAATAATGTGATTGTATTTGTGGTGTGTTATGTAAAATATTATAATTTATGAGAATGTGAGTGTGGATGCCCCCCACTTGGTGGTTCTCACCTTAATATGTTATATGTCATATGGGTATGTGTCTATGTTTTGATGGGTTGATTAAACACACACCTAGGGTCCGTTATATCTAAAATGAGGGTTCCTTGATCATATGAGATTGTGATTCTATCTACAATGCATTAAACAAAGTAAATGCAAATAAAAAAATGAATATCATATATGACCTTTTGATTCTTTCTAGAACTACAAGCAACTAAAATAAGAATTACAAGAAACTAAAATTACTTTTTTCTTTCAAACAAGGGTATAAGATAATGCATAAACAAAGGCTAACCTAATGCAAACTAAAATCTATTCTAATTTTTAATGTCTACAAATCATAAAATAAAGTCTATACTAAGTCTAGAATAAGGTTATTTTATTTTCCCCTTTTAAGTGTTCTAAAATAGAAATTAGAGTCTAAGATTAGTGTAAAATAATAGACAAACCTATCTATGAAAAGGAAAACTATAGAAGTACCTTTTGGAGTTACAATGAAATCACTTCCTATGACTAAGTGCTAGTGATTCTACAAGATAACCACCTACAAACTGCTACCAAAAATTTTGTTCTATACTTGCAAAAAAATATGAACTTGAAAAGAGATTAAATATTAGGGGGTTTGCCAATCTTGGTAGAAAACTAAACTTCCTATGTTCCTTAGAAAACCAAGATTTTGTAAGAGAATAATCAAAATGAACATAAATATAAGAATAATTATTGGTAACTTATAGATAATGATATGATTCTATGAACGTAAACTGAGTGAAAAAGAGTCTACTATATGAAAATAAAATCAAGGAGTAGAAGAAAAAGTTAGATCATGTTATTTACAATTAAATGTGCATTATAGAGGATGCCCTAGTGTATCGCCCAAATTTTTTGCACCCTTACCTTCAGGCTAAAGGATCCGTACCAGGAAGGGGGGTGAGAAAAAATTTGGTGATACATTTTGGTGAACCCGACGTGAAACTAAAAACACATTTTGAAAACAATCCAAAAAAAAAAAAAAAACACATTATTAAGAATATCTAGAATCATTAGAAAACTGTTAAATTTGCATATCATACTTAGATGGTAGATTATGATAGAAGATGAGTTGTCTCCATAAATTTTGAAAATCAATTAACGGCCATAGAGATTACTTCTGTGCTTAGAGTACCTCAAACATATAGAGCCCAACCTTTGTGGGATGAACTTGATAGGAGATTGGGTATTATTGAATCTAGATCTGCAGAATTTAGGCAAATTAAGGGGTTTGTCCTAGATAGAATCTATATCCTGATCAGGTGACTTTGTATCATGAACTTCAGAGAGCTTGCCATAGGTGGTTAGCCAATAAAAGAGCACTTGTGTCTTCTAAATTATACACCTTTGAGGAATACCTTGAGAATGCAGTTGTAGTACATAAATTTCTATCTCATGTAGAGGATCAAGAAGTCGTTCTTACGGATAGAAAGATATGGAATAGAGTTCCTAGAGATGTGTTGTATCAAGAGTATTGCCATGAACTTTATTTTTACATGTCAGAGTCTGAAATAGATCATATTACCATAGCACATTTTGTCAAGTTCTTGAAAAACAACTTCCAATTTGAAGAGGAGCATTTCATGACTCCTGATGAACTTGACCCTATCAATGATATCCATAAAATATTCATAGAAATCTAAGTGATTATTTCTACTATTATTTCTTACAACTAGCATGTTGTTTGTTATTTTTATTCTCGCAAAATAATAATATAATAAAATCACACAAAAAAACAAAAAACAAAAAAAAAAACAACAAAACATTTCCTTTTAAAATATTATAGTAGGTATATAGTTAAAATATATACCTCTCAACCCTATCGCATATATATATATATATATATATATATATATATATATATATATATATATATATATATATATATATATATATTTGCTAAAACCTAAGTTTAGCACAATGCCTAGACTTAGGAATGGAAAACAAACCCAAGAAGATGAAGATTGGTTAGGAAGACCATTAACTGACCAAAATGTCCCTCCTGAGGACCAAGTTTAGGAAGAAGAAACCCTAGACCAGCAAGAAGAAGAGCTTGCTATAGGAAATTAACAAGAAGAAACTATTAGAGAGGAAGGATCCTCATCCCCTAAAATGTCTCTAGGAGGAGCTATCACTTTTGAGAACATGGAACAATTTTGGAAGTTCATTAACACTAATATTGGTGTTTTTAATAGAGCAGCCCATATGGACAAGGATCAAATTAGTGACACTCAATAAACTCTAGAAGAAGTATTTAAAACACACACTAATCCCTTGTCCTTTATTGAACAAGAGAGTGATCAAGCTGGACCATCCAATTTGGATATAGTAGCTGCGATCCAGAGCATGCAACAACATCAGGTTACCCAATGATCTAAAGTGCCTGTTAACAAGCCTAGAGTCATTCCCGCACAAAAGAAACCATCATTTATTGCTCTATTTCACCAAGATCTTGATCAACATACCTCAAATCAACAAAAACCCAAAACAAAACCAAACACCAATTACCAACAATCTAAGGTACAACATAATACTATTACAAATCCCCTTCATAATACTCTTCCTACCAACACTTTGCATAATAGCAATATAACATCTAATCCTTGTGTCACACCATCATACGCTCATAGATCCCATACCTATGTGCCACCAAACCAATATGGTGGACAAACTAGCAATCTGGAAGCCGTGGTGAAATAGTTAGTTTCCCACATGGAATAGATAGATCCCTACCGTCCCTCGTACAATTATCGAGAGATGTGTAGTCAGCATTTAGATACTATAGTTGTAGCACATCCGTATCCTAAACATTTTCCTATGCCTGTTCTTCCCATATATAAAGGAATCGAAGATCCCATAGAGCATCTTCATATGTTTAGGATAGCATGTCATGATATATCACATGATGACTTGTTATTACTAAAAATGTTCTCGAAAAGCTTGGGAGGAATGGCATTAGAGTGGTATTATCAATTACCCACTAATTCTTTGAGGAATTTTGAAGAAACTGCCGAGTCTTTTGTTCATCAATTTAGTGCCTACATCGAAAGAGATGTGACCATTAAATATTTGTATAACTTAAAATAGGGAAAAGAGGAATGCTTTGCTGATTTCCTAGCTAGGTGGAGACAGTTGATAGGAAAATTGCACTTTGTGTTACCTTATAGGGAGATGTTGGACATCTTTATTAATAATTTGCAAGAGCAACTATCTTACGAATTATCAACTTCTACCTTGACCACCTTCGATCAGGCTATAGACTTAGCCCGAAGAGTGGAAGATGCTCTCATTAGGAGAGGCTAGCTTAAAAAGAGAGACGATGAGAAAACATCCAAAAATCAATATAAGAATAAACAAGTTGTGGGTGATGGAGTCACCGATAGCAGAAATATTGCTAATGTTAATGCTACGAAGACATTAGAGAAGTTTGTATTGAAACCTCCTAATAGACCTCCTCGAGAATTTACTAGGTTAAATCAACCTTTATCAACTATTCTACCACAATTATTAGAACGAGGTTTGATTCAATTACCAAATATTTGGGAACCTGATCCAACTATACCCGGATACAGAGCAGATTTACACTGTGACTTCCATAGAGGACCTGGACACACTACCAACTCTTGTAAAATATTAAAACATAAAATATAGGACTTGATTGATAACAATGAGATGGAGGTGCAAGCCTTTCAACCTAAGCAAAATCCTCCTAATAATGTTCAAAAGAACACCCCACAAAACCAGAATCAGAATGCCAATCAGTCATTGGACATCTTTCAACATCCCTTACCAAAACATGGTAAGGAGGTGGCTAATCAAATTGAACATCATAATGTCCCTCCTCCTGCCCGATATGTAGGAACTATTAGTGGGCATTTACCTATTCATGATCTGGAAATATTTGACACAACTTTATCCATGGTTACAACCAGGCCTCTATATAATATTTAGATACCTGATCTTAGTGATACAGAATACGAGACTGAGAGTGATATGGAAATCACATCAAATCAATCGAATAGTTCTAGAGATGAATCGGATCCTATTCACCCTATCACAAGTTATATGGTTCCAGAAGAGCCATTTCCAAGAAGAGTCACTACTAGACCATCGTCTCACCGATTACTTTCTAATGAGCTAGCTATAAACGCTAGACCAAGACCCATTCATCATCCGCAGAATAATATTGTGGGTACCATCGAAGCTGTTACTAGACAACAGGCTCAAAATTCTCAACAAGATCAAATTCAGAATGGTGGATCAGCTCCATTTGTTTTGAAGGTTCCTAATAAAGGGAATCATTCACCTAATGTTCAACCTAAACCTCCTTATAATATTAATGAACAATTATCAAATATTACAGCTAGAATTTCTCTCTTGGACCTTTTAAGATCTTCTCCTACACATAGAGATGAATTAATGCTCACATTAAGTCAGATGATGGTACCACAAGACATTCAACCTGAAGCCATGGCCGATACTATAATAACTCGTGAAGTTGATTGTATTGACTTTCGAGATAGAGACATACCGCAACATAGTTTACATAAAGATAACCCCTTGTATATTACTGCCTTAATTGGAGATGTAGCAGTCAAACGAGTTTTGATTGATAATGGTTCATCTTTAAATATCTACACTTTTGACTTCTACCAAAGATTTGGGTTTAGAAGTGATGAAATGAAAAGAACTGATATGATCATAAAAGCTTTCAATGACGAAACACAAGAAACGTGTGGAGTTATTACCATTCCATTGCAGGTTGGTCCAAGAACCTTGGATATGATTGTGTTTATTGTACATTGCCCTGCATCGTACAATATACTCTTGGGTCATCCTTGGATCAACACGATGCGAGATGTTCCCTCAACTTTACATCAATGTGTTAAGTTTGAATTTAAGAATCAGTTGGTTACCATTCATGGTGATCCAAGACCCTTTGATATGTGTGCTTTGGCAGAACCTATTGGAGTTCAATTTTTCCTAGCTCTGTCATCCACACATCCTAATTCTCATTATCCATCTAAACGTGTGAAACTCACACCCACAACATCATCTACTTCTTCTCCATCAGTTGCACCTCCACATATAGCTCAACCATCTTCTGAACAAACCACATTAGGACCTAAGAAAGATCCTAATCCCACAACCAATGTCTCTTGTTCTACTCCTATAACTTCCATACCTTTAATAGACCCATCTATCAAAACCTCTACACCGTCTACATCCACCAAATTCATATTTTCCGCATCGAAAGACGTAGGGAATGTTCCTTCTACCTCTTATGCTCTTACTGACGAGCTCTTACCCGATCTATCTAAAATTCTTATATCAAAAGAAACGAATGCTTCTATGCAATATTCCCTTATTTTAAATAATTTGCCACCATCTCCTCATACCTTGGGCCTCCCACAACCTATGGGAAGTATTTACCAAGTCGGGAGCTATGCCTTTATTTATAAGGGATATGATTGGGGTAGAATACCCAGAAACATCAGAACTCATTATGATGGATATGCTCGATGTTATTTTACTAATGAGTATATTAAAGCCAAACCTATAATGCTTAAATTGGGATATAAAGGGAAAGGTTTGGGACCTTTCCAGAATGGTATGAAAGAACCTTTTGAGGTAGAAGCGTGGCCCGCCCGATGTGGTGTGGGCCTATTTTCTAGTAAGGGTCAGCCATTCCCATTTGAGGATGATGACCATCTTATATGTTACCAAGATTATTTAGATGAACGTGATGCTTTGCGTTTAATGAATAAGACATTCACATGTAATATGCTATCTATAACTTATCCTGAGATGATCGCTGAATCCGATGATGAGTTGGAGGGAGATATCTTTCACGATGTCTCCATTGAGGAATTATTACATAATGGATTTTATTTTGATGGCTCTATACCTAGTATAGCCCAGCTTGAGGCCACGACTCCTCAAGACGAATTATCCAAGCTAACCTTGGAAGAATTACAAGAATTGGGTGTTTCACCCACCCCACCTAATTTTGAGAGAGATCTACACATGGAAGTAGAAAATGTCATAAAAATTAACATTGGAACCAACGATAACCCTCACATAATCAACATTGGATCAGAATTGAGTCAAGAAAAATAGGATAAATACATTGCATTTCTTAAAGAATATGAAGATGTTTTTGCTTGGACATATGAAGATATGCCAGGTTTAGACCCTTTTGTAGTTATGCATCACCTAGTAGTGCATCCGGATGCTAAACTTGTTAAGCAGAAGCTTAGAAAAATGCATCCTAAAGTGGCCTTACTAGTCAAAGGGGAGTTAGAAAAACTCCTGAATGTTATTTTTATACAAGCCATTGATTATGTTGAATGGATCTCGAATGTAGTTCCAATAACTAAGAAAGAAGCTACTAAGATTAGGGTTTGTACAGACTTTAGAGATATTAATGTTGCATGCCCTAAAGATGATTTTCCCCTTCCCAATATGGATCAGATCATTGATTTTACTGTTGGGAGTGGAATGATATCCTTAATGGATGGATTTTTTGGTTATAATCAGATCAGGATAGCTCCTAAAGATCAGGCTAAAATAACCTTTATTACCCCTTGGGGGACTTTCTGTTGGAAAGTGATGCCATTCGGTTTGAAGAATGCAGGTGCAACCTATCAACGAGCCATGACTTATATCTTTCATGATATGATGCATGATATACTACATGATTATGTAGATGACATTATAGCTCGTTCTATTGAAGAAGATGACCATTTAGATGACTTGAGAAAAGTATTTGATCGGTTAAGGGAATATCTTATCCGATTGAATCCAGCCAAATGTATATTCGGAGTTAAGTCAGGTAAATTATTGGGGGTTATAGTTTCTTTACGTGGCATCAAAATTGACCCTCTCAAGATTACGACTATCATTGATATGCCCACACCTACAAATATATCTGAATTACGGAGTCTACAAGGTAAGCTTCAAGCTATCCGTCGCTTCATCGATAAGCTAGTGGATAAAACTGGACCCTTTCTTAAGCTTCTTAAGAAGGATGTCTCTTTCCATTGGGACGACAAATGTAAGGAAGCATTTGAACTCCTCAAACAATATCTTCTTAACCCACCTATACTTTCGCCACCTAAACCTGATCGCCCATTTATCTTGTATATTTCTACTTTAGATTTTGCTTTAGGAGCTATGTTAGCTCAACTTGATGATGAGAAAAGAGAGCATGCTAATTATTACATTAGCAGAACATTAATTAGTTATGAAACCCGCTACACAACATTAGAGAAGTTATGTCTAGCAGTCGTATTTTCTACACAAAAACTATGCCATTATATGCTCAGTTAAAAAACATACGTTATTGCTAAATCCGATCCCTTGCGGTATCTCATGAGTCGACCTTATTTATCTGGTCGCACAGTGAAGTGGGTTCTTGCTCTAAGCGAGTTTGAACTCATTTTTATAGGACAAAAGTCTATTAAGGGTCAAATCATAGCAGATCAATTAGTTGTTGCACCCTTAGAGTCCACCCATCCCCTCATCATTGAGTTTCCTAATGAGTGCCTTAACCTAGAGGCGGATCATTCAGAGCAATGGTCCCTATACTTTGACAGAGCCCGATGCATGAGTGGGGCTGGTGTAGGTATTATTTTGATATCTCCACAGAAACATCTCATACCTCTATCCTTTAAATTAATGTTTGCCTGTACTAATAACACTGCTGAATATGAGGCTCTAATCCTTGGATTATGAGCTGCCATAGCACTGAAAATTAAAAATCTATTAGTTTTTGGTGATTCTCAACTTGTTATAAATCAAATTAATGATGTTTATCAGACCGAGAGATGATAAATTGTGCCCATATAAAGCATATGTATTACAATTAATATCTTTATTTGATCAAGTTACCTTGGAAGCTATTCCTAGAACTAGCAATCGTGTGGCTGATGCTATGGCTGCAGTTGCATCTCTTTTACCCTTGGAGTTAGATGACGAATATGCTACCATCATTATTCATCGACTCCAGGAACCCGCTTCAACTAAATCATGCTTGGAACCTTTGGACGTGTTTCTAATCAACGAAACTATTCCTAAACTTTGGTACACTGACATCCTCAATTTTCTTCAAAATGGGACCTTCCCTGAAGGTTTTAATAGAAACCAGCATCGGTTATTATGTAGACGAGCAAGTCGCTTCGTAATAATTGGCAATACGTTATATAGGAGATCTTTTGAAGGTATCCTATTAAGATGTTTGAATCTAGAAGAGTCTAGATCAGCTTTGAGTGAAGCCCACGATGGATCTTGTGGGGGACACTTTAGTGGTAGCGCCATTGCTAAGAAGCTCCTTAGGATAGGATATTTTTGGCCTACCATGGAGAATGATGCACATGATTACGTGCACCATTGCGAAAAGTTCCAGAAACACGTTGACCTTGTCCATGCGCCTGCACAAGAACTGCAGGCTATTTCATCTCCTTGGCCCTTTTCAAAATGGGGCTTAGACATCATCAAAAAAATCAATCCTATGTCATCTGATGGACACAAATTCATCATAACCGCCATCGAGTATTTTACGAAGTGGGTCGAAGCTATGCCCTTAGCTTCTTGCACTGGAACGCAAGTTTCCAAGTTTATTCTTAATCAAATTATTTGTAGGTTTGGAATTCCTGCAAATCTCATCTCGGATAATGGAACTTGTTTCAAAAACAAAGATGTAAAGAAACTATGTCAAAAATATAAAATTCAACATCGTTGGTCCACTCCCTATTATCCTCAGGGTAATGGCCAAGCAGAAGCATCTAATAAAACATTAATTAAAATCCTCAAGAGACTGGTCAATAAATCTGGCCATGATTGGCACATTCAATTATATCCTGCTTTGTGGGCTTATCAAACTAGCATTCGTACTCCCACGGGCACTTCACCTTTTGTTTTGGTTTATGGCATTGAAGTTGTTTTTCCCTTTGAACTAGAAGTTCCTTCTTTGGCTCTGCTACTTCAAGATACTAAAGTAGGAGATGAATATCGTGCTGGCAGATTTAGTTAGCTGGAACTCCTAGATGAGAAGCGCATTAATGCTTTGGAGCATCTTCGTGCCTACCAGAACAAGCTCAAATGAGCATATCTCAAGAAAGTTCATAATCGATCCTTTGAGATCGGTGACCTCGTCTTAAAAGAAAATCAAAAAAATACTAATGCAACTAAAGACCTTAAAGGCAAATTCGAGCCTAACTGGCTTGGGCCATATATTATCACTACTAAATTTGGATCGGGAGCATACATATTAGCTACCTTAGATGGTAAAGATCTTAAAGAACCTATGAACATTATGCATCTTAAGCGCTATTATGCATAAATATGGTAATTTCAGTCACTTGTATATATTATACATATTGTCTCATATTAGTAATTCATATAAAAATTTCAAAAACAGTAATATTATGTATTCTCTCAATTCATAAATTAAAATCAAAATATAAAAAAAATCAAAATCATCAAAATCCTCAAAAACATCTTCTATTTTGCACCTGTCAATTCTTGAAGTATTGCAGTTATATTTTCAGTTATTTTGGATAAATTAGCATTTATCTGGAATCCCTCACTTTCACACTCACATGAATAAATATCTTGATCTTATTTGGTATGATTATTAATCTCTCTTATATCAAAGTCCACAGTTGAATTAAATAAATTTTTGAGCATAGAGAACTGATCTTGTTATTTACTTGAACCAAGTACACCTTTTCACATTAAAATGATTTCATTGCAAATTCAAAACGATGCTACACAGTAGAAGTGGTCTCTTGAGCGAAAAGTTTCCCCTGCTATCCTATCATGCACATGGTCTAGAATCTTTGAGAATTGACAAAAGGACAAGCTCACCCCTGCCCAGAATAAAAATCCCTTGCTCTACAGCCAATCCGAGCAAGTATCCCTAGTATAGGAAGAAAAAGAAAAAGAAAATCAAGAAAAATCATGAGAAAAAGAGAAATTATTTAGAAGCATTATTGCAGTATCATTTTGTACCATCTCAGCAATATTTCAGCATTATCTCAGTGTCAAGCAAAATACAAAATACAAAATACAAAAAAAAAATATAGAAAAAGAAAGAAAAGAAAAAGCAAAAAGCAATAAATCCCCCCCCTTTGAAAGAAGGAAGTGTGAAGCTTGAATCCTTGGAATTCTCAATTATTCGAAAACTATGAGGTAAACCCCATAACAGGTGATTTGTGCCCAACTTGCTTGACATTGGGTAACTCCTAGTGTGGTGATATGTCTATCACATTAGCGACCTTATTTTGTACAGACCTATGTCCGCTTATGGATCAACTAGCTCTTGATGACCCGACTTACATAGTAGTCTAGTACGGTTACATGCATATAAATCATGGTCAATGAACACTCATTTGGTTAATTCAAATTACTTGTGTCAAATTATCTTGCTCAAAATCGGTAAATGAACATTACAATTGCACACACATTTGTGTTTGAGAGATTTTGTATCATTATGATAGATCAAGATCGGCAATGAACTCACGTATGCACACGGGGTTCCTTATAAATCTAAATTTTGTCTTTGAGATAATTTAAAATATTTATTCAAATATTTTGGAATAATTTGACTTTCTTACTTGAGAATATCTGCTTAGCGTAAAATCAATTAAATACATTTTTTTCAAAAATCCAAAATTTTCTTGCAAAACATGTTAAAAAATCTAGCAATAAAGTCACATTTATATTTTTTTGACTTTCACGATGATGGTATAGTTCCTAAACCTAAATTGGAATTTTATGCCTAGTGCAAGTCCTCATTTGTATATTTTCTGTTTATCTCAAAATCAAAAATCAACTATGCAATAAAACTATTATATCAATTTCTTCTTTGGATTTCATGATGATGGTATAAGTCTATACCTAAAATTCTATGCCTAGCGCAAACCATCGTTCTAATTTTATTTCCCATTTATTTAATCCATAAAAGCATATGGATTAAATCATTATGTTACACAATTGTGCTTTAAAAAGAACAAAAACTTTCCTATTTCATTTCATTATGTCAACATTCATTTTTTTGCGACGATGGTATAATTCCTAGGGAATTGTTCAAATTTCTATCATACTTAGGAATTTTATGCCTAGAAAAAATCATATTTTTAATATTTCATGCATCATATTTTCATGGAAATCTGAATACAAATCATCACTATCATCATTTTTCATCATCACAACACAAAGTCTTAAGAAAGTCTCTTAAGCACCCTTTTACTTTTAGCAATATTTCTCTCATATCGGGATTAGCTTGATGACCTAGCGAGCGATGACTCCATGAAATGGTCATGTAACAGTGACAATGTCCTTTGAAATTATTGTTAGAAGTCACTTTATTTTCATCAAAACACACCACAACAACCAGTTTGTTTACATCAGATTATTTCATTTAATTTTATAGCATGACATAAAATTATACTATTTTCAACGACATAATTACATGAATAGTCAATCAACAATTAAAATATTAAAGCATCATAAAACATATGCACAAGTCATATCACAAAAATAAAATCATATATATATCAAAAAGTATATACATCATATCAAAACGGATTGGTATGCCACAATCTATACCCTGACATACTCAATCATCTCAAAAATAGTCTATGTACAATGTGCATCTAGTCTCGAGAAGACCTCGAGCTCTCAGCCTCATCTCCTCTCCCACCTTGAGGTGGAGGAGGTGGTCCCATTGAAGCCCATCCTATATCATGGGTCCTCGACGTCGATCGTGATGATGTCCTCGATGACCCCATCCTAATCGGCTCCGTAATGCTAGCTGGCAACTGTATCCTTTGGCCCTTTGGAACCAATTGGTAGTACACTCCCTAATAGAATGTGGTCTGAGCAACTGACTGTGCCAGCTCTAGAATGCTCATCCCTCCACTTCAAGCCCTAAGCTGTGTGGCCTCATCCTTTAGAGTCTGCACCTGAGCTCGTAGGTGAGCATTCTATGCCCGGAGAGCTGCCATCTCATTGCTCTCCCCCATATCAACACCCTTGCCCCTATAGGGCGATGGTGGCCTATCCCTCTACTGAGGAGGGAGTCTTTCTCTCCTCTCCTATCTCCTCTCCTCCCTTTATGACCCCTTGCTGTATCGATGGTAGCTTGGCACTACCTCTCCATCAATTGCACTATAGCATGCATCGGACCTTGTGCCCTCATCATTCGAGGAGGGTGGATGCCTGCATACCAGGCATCATATCTGTCTGCTATCCCTACATCATCCCCATCCACTAGCTAAATGGGGGCATCATCAACATCCTGACTCTAGAATCGTTGCATGTTTGGAGCCCCGCTTAGTGTGGTACTATCCCACACAGTCTGGGAGTACTCATAATCCCTAAAAGTAGGGATCCCCTATTGTAGATCGAACTGTCTCAAAAATCGGTCGTAGCAGTTGAGCTCTACCTCTCCTTGCTCTGTCCTCAACCATATGACTCACATGATGTGAGCCAACTACTGTCCATCCTCTACCCACCCTGGATGCTCTCTCCATGGTCTCTAGGTGATCCGATCTAGGGTGAGGTCATCCAACAACCTTTGGGACGTCGGCAGATCTATCCACCATTATGACCCTCTTTAGAGCCACCAATAGAAAACCTGAGGTCTCTCCCGGTCAACTCCTATCAGTGGAAGCCCTACCGGCATCCACATCGCAATGTGATCCTAGCACCAAACCTATAGAAGCAATGTCAGCACCAAACATCGACCCCCCTTGTATACGACCCCGTAAAGGATCCTATACAAGCGACACAGTACAAAGCTACCCCAAGAAAACCTATATCCGTGGTCTCTCATGTCATAGACCACATTTGAAAGTAGCCATAGTAATCTGCATCCACTCTGGTGGCATAGAAGAAGGCCACCCACCACCCCTGCCAAAACTCGGGTCAATCGAGACGCCCTAGGCATCCGCCTCAATGCCTTGATGTTCACTCTGCCCTTCTCCAGGATGAAGCTCGGGTCCTCGCACAATATCATCATTTCATGGCCCTAATTTGCCGAAGGGGTCATGAATCGATCATGTATGGGGATCCTTAATATCCTCCATACATCCTCTAGAGTGGGAGTCATCTCCCCTGTCGATAGCCAGAAGCAGGACGACTCCAGATACCATCTCTCTGCTAGGGCTGTCAGTAGCCCCATGTCCGTAGGAATTTGTGGCATCTCCGCCACATGCTGTAGTCCTACCTCTACCAATCTATCTCGCTCAGCCTGATCGATCACACTCTTTAGCAATCCCCTCTACAAAATAAGCAATAAAAAAACAAAAATCATTAGTACATAATCATTAAAAAATCAATTAAAATCAAATCATCCCATCAAAGTTGATATCGCCCATTATTGGATGATATCGTACCAAATTTAGATAAAATTGTCCTTAATAGGATCGCCCCTTATTGGACGGGATCACCCAATAAGGGATGAAATCGTCTCACTTCTTCAATTTGGGGATCGCCCCTTATTGGACGGGATCGCCCCTATTTCTTCGATTTCTTCCCTAGAAGAAATCGAGGGATGAAATAAAAAATATAGAGACAATTTTGTCGTCGGCCTAAAAACGGTCGTGATGCCCAAAAAAATTAAAATTCAAGTCAAAAATTAAGTAAATCAAGTCAAAAACACAGTAAAACTAGATTTAGATCCTTACCCACAACCAGCGTCAGATCTCTGTCAATCTGTGTGTCGTCTCCACCATTTCGCCTACAAAGCTCTAAAATAGCGAAATTGAACAGTAAAAATGAATTAGGGTTTTACCCTATTTTTTTTATTTTTATTCAAAATGACATTTTTTTTTATTTTTTATTTTTTCGTGCTTTTACCTCAAACGTTCGATTTGGGTAAAAAACTTGGAGGGGGCACCATAGCAAACAGTCGTACGATTCAACCTAGAATCATCATCTAAAAAATGGAATAAATTTTTTCTTTCTTGTAAAGCATGAAGAACTCGTATTTAACGCGTTTTTTTCAAAAAATTTGCTAAAGAGGGGGCAAAATGTAGCACCCTAAAATTGGCGTAGTTAAACCATTAGTAAAAAGTAGAAATTTGAATTTTAACCCCGAAATTGCCTGTTAACCGCTTACCTTGTTTTTCACACCATTTTTAGAGGTTGTTGTGATCATTGGACGATATCATCATCAATATGACAATATCATAGTCGATCTGACGATATCGTCCCAAATCGAATGAATTCGTTTGGAACAAAATGTCTAGACGATTTCGTCCCAAAACCAAATTTTTGCAATTAGCTTCTATTCCAACGACCTCTCCAACTTGGGCAGAAGCGTGTCTGTGTGGTTGGAGATTCCCACGTTGAGGATCTCCCAAATTGGTATGATCCCCAACCTCCTAACCTCCCCCTAATCCTATATAAATTGGGATTTTTCTAGTTTATCCCCTTGATTCCCTCCCTGACTCCCTACCTGGCTGCCTGACTGATTATCTCCCTACAATTTTAGTTTTTGTTGTCATTCGCACTTGTGTTTTCAATTTTTGTTGTAGGATTTCACTATGTTTTAGCCGGAGGTAGCTCGGATCGTCGCAGGCAATTCAACTACAATTTTAGACGATCCTGTCAAGATCGACGATGATCTTGTACGATTACAGACGATCCGATCTGCAATTCAGCTTGGGGGTAATCAGAGCCCTGAGTTTGCATTCTCTATATCATTTTCCCTATTTATTGGTGCATTAGATTAATTTACTTTTGTTTTGCATCTTGGAGTTTACCTCATTTAGCGTAATTGCATGATAAAATTGAAAATAAGTTTCCAAAATAGTGCATCTCATTTAATTTGATATCTGGATTTATCATTCAAACATCTATACTCTTATTTCTATCATTTTGCATCATTCTTGCAATTGTATTTTTGGTTTTTGGTGTCTATTTTCTTGATTGCAGGTTTCTAAGGAATTCACCTGATGAATTCGTCAGGTTTCTGACAATCTTGGGTGATCTCGAACGATCTCCTATGATTTGGGATGATTCTATACAATTACAGATGATCTTGGCATATCCGGGACAATCTAGACTCCTACAAGCTTCAAAATCTTCATAAATATCATAAATCAGGTGTACTCTTCTCCATTTTATATATTATCTATATTCAATCACATTAGGATTCATTTATGTCTTCTGTCTTCATATAGAATAGCTTGGCTTCATTTTGGCCAACCTAGGAATTTGAATGATTGAACATAAAATGAACAAATCAAACCCATTCTCAACCTAGGCATGGAAACTGCCACTCAAAGTTTCCTGGTGAACCCCACCGTCTATCAAAAATTCACCTTTATACCCCTCCATCAAGAGGCACGACCTTCAAAGGGCCTCTCCGTCCGAGGTATTGTTCCATCCTTTTCTCACCCCCCTTTCGGATATGAATCTTTTAGCCTGAAGGTAAGGGTGCGAAAAATTTGGGCGATACACCTAGGGTCTATTGTTTAGGTTGGATTGACTCTTGATGAAATTATCACTTGTGATGTATCAACAATAATTTCACCTTGCAATGACAAACAAATATAATAGAAAACCAAACTCATGGGGAATAACCAAGAAACTAGTGGATTAACTAGAAGATTAAAAGCTTGTAATACTTATGTGACATAAGAGGATAATTCTATACAAAGTGTTATAGGTAACAAAATCATTGCCTATAACTGGGCAACAATGATTCTATTTTGAGATGAAGAATAAAAATAAAAGGGTGCTAAACTTGCAAGGATATGGTTAGAAGAGTGGTAGTCTAGCCAAATAAATAAATGTTAGAATAGAGTCTACCTTGAATATATGATTATGAGGTCAAACCTATGTAAAAAGTCATAGTCAATATAATCACCACCTTTAGAAGGAAGGCAATGATTATTCTCTAAGAAGATAAATAAAAAAATATAGGGGTAGAGTATCAAAGCTAAAGTTGGAGGAGAACCCATGGGGTATCCAAAAAATATTTGCCTAGGAAAATGGCCCAAAAAGGCTACAAAAATAAAGAATCGAGTACTTGTAAAGGAAATGTTAGTCCAATAGTGAGGTTAGAACTAAATGATCAAATACTAAGCAAAGTAATGATAATTTATAAAAATAACTAAGCATTTGATACAAAACAAAGTATAAAATTTAAGAATAAGATAAAACTGAAAGAGAATAAAAACCCAAGGACATATGAGTTGATTCTTCTTCTTGCCTCTAAGTATTTACTTATCCAAGTACCAAGATGAAACTAGAAAAGTGATGAGATATTAAAGCAATGAGAATTCAAAATGATAGAATTTTTTTAGCATCAAGTTGTGTTGTTATTGAAGGCACCCCAAGCCTTGAATTTATAGATTCTTATGGCCTTAGGGAGAGAGAAGGTGTATTAATGGTAATGGGAGTTGGAAAGTTAGTTTAAAAATTTCATATCTTGAGGACAAGAGGAGGTAGATCCCAAAATGGAAACATGAGGTTGTGGGACCAAGTGGTGAGATAGTGTAGATCAGAGGAGGATGGTGTCATAAATGGTAGGAGGCTCAAAGGGGCCTAGAATCCAAGATTCTAAGCTATTATACTTGGTAGGATAAAATCATTATCAACAAAATCATTGTCAACGATTGTACAAATCTAATAATTACAAGTTGATGAGATGAGAAGGATTGAATTGCTTTGAATTTATTTAGGAAGGTTAATTTTTATGAAATAATTACATTTGAGACTAGTGATTTTGTTTTGGAAATTTGAAAGCTCAAAAATTTGATTCAGGGTGCTGAATTGACCTCATTGGCTACTTAGTGGGTGGTTACAAGTTTGGTGTGACAAAAATGGGTGTCTACGTTTGCCATCTTCTTAATGTATTTATTGCACAAAAATGAATAAAAATTTATAATATATACCTTCAATTTTGAAGGAAAAGAACTTCCTAGTGATCGTTAAGCTAAGGTAAAGGTATGGCATAAAAATTGTTTATTTACAGACATCTTGAAAAATCACCCTTTTTGGCAACATTAATTACATTATTACCCTCAACTAGGGTGTCCCCTCAAGTTTTGGAGTGGAAATAGAGATACGCAAGGAAACAAAAATGGGTTGGTAAGGAAAATGAATTGAGATAGGAGTTTCAAAGAGGATAAATTGAAGGTATAGGGGGTTAAAAAAGAAAAAGGAGTAAAAATAAATTTATTTTTATCCTTAATGTTTGGCAAGAAAGAGAACTCTAAGGTGTAGGTTGTAGATGGCACAATAGGGGAGACCAGTGCACCAAGCAATGGTTCTAAAGGGTGTAGGTGGACTAGGGGTAGTGGCTATCTAGGTACAACTTGAGATCCAAGCTTGAAAATTTTATTTTATTTTTATTTTTGGCCATTTAATTTTTATTTTTTGGCTAGTGGTGATATTGCCATAGGCTAGTAATTTTTTTAAGATTTTATCGATATCCAATGATATCATAAATTAGGAATATTTGCAAAATTACTGCTATAAATAGAAATTTAGGACCATCTAGCAATTTTGTTGCATAGTGATAATTTTGTTGGTGGTAATATTGTAGGGCTACAATGATTGTGCAAGTGGCAATTCTATAGCAAGGTGGTGATTTTGCCCCTATGGTAATTTTATTGACCTATAGAACTTTTGTAGCATGAGCAAGAAGAGTTAGAATTAGGGTTTTAGGAGTACCACTTAGGCTAATTTATGTGTTTTGATAGTATAGAGTCTTGGAATTTCATGAGATATGACCATATATTTTGGATGCCAAGAGATCAAGTGCTTCTATATGTGATTAGGCTATTGCACTTGGTGTTGATACCTAATATAAAGTATGATAGGGATCTTCGAATTGCCTTGGATGAGAGGTGGCACCTAGAGTCATCTATATTTTTCCTTCCTATAGATAAAATGGTTATTTCTTTAGAAGATATGTGGTAGATTCTATGATGCCTATTCAAGGTACCCAAGTATATAGGAATAGAGTTAAGGCCTAGGCCTTATAGGTGTTGACTAGTCATCCTAAGTTTCACATAACAAGGAGTGATATCGATGTGATTTCCACATTTCTAGTGCATTGAGTCAACAAGCTTACATGCTTGTTGTGTGTGCTCACTTTAGGATTACTTATTAGTCAGATGAGTAGGATGATTTTTTCATGGAGTTGAGCAAGAATAGTAGCATATATGAGAGACCAATAGGTCCAATATGCTTAGGTCCCCTAATCCTGCCATGACTCTATAGAATCATGTACAAATAAGAGAATATTTTGACATGTTGTACATTGCTCTAGGTTTTTTTCTAGGAGCATATTGCTATGAGATAGCCTATTGAATTACTAGGATGAGTTGATAATATATAGATGCCAACAATGTTTAAGCGGGCACATCGATTTGAGATGTACCAAAGATATTTTAAGGTTTCATTGGTATAGGTGTGCTAGATGGTGGATGACCTTAAACCAATCTTAGATCATATGGATACCATGGTGCCACCACCCTGGTTGGGAGGATGACATCTTCTAGTTGGCTTGTGTCCATAGGGTTATATGGCTCATTAGCAATCAGGTAGAGAGGGAGTTGCAAAGATATGATTGAGCTATGTATTATTTTAGGTATGTATAGGTGATGCCATAAATGGGTGACCTCTAGTACAATAGGGTAGTGTGGGATGTAGGAGTTCGTGGTTGGATAGATCTAACCAGTTTTATGAATGAGGATGTTGATGATCTTATGGTGGGCCCAGGTTAAATGAGGTGGTACAAATGATTGTGACCACCGTGTATATATCTAGAGTCAAGTACAAGCGATTAGTAGCTAGTGATTCTAATGTTCCATAGATGTTGGAGACTCACCTAGAGAAAACATTGAGAGATATAGGGTAAGGAGGTTTTACTAGGAGTTGTGTTAGAGAGAGCACTAGAGGTTGCACCATTAGGGGTGGCATCACCAAAGATAGAGGTAGAGAGAGGTACAAGGCTAAGAAGAGGGCCTGATGAGATGATAACTTCAGATAGGGTAGCCTTAGAGTGGAGGATTAGATATTTGGAGGATTTAGTCATGAGAATCTAGACTAGTTAGAATGTGGAGAGATAGTCATGCTAGGAAGACATGGTAGACTTATAGACCTATCTATATTTGATGCAATTACAGAGATATAGAGTATAGGCTAACTAGGTTAGAGGAATAATATGGATTATATCAAGGGTGAGATAGATGCATCAAGATTCAAGGTGAATTAACTTAGGGAGGAGGTGGTACACCTTAAGTAGGAGAGATATGAGGTATGAGCTTAGAGTTTAGAGCCCATATGTGATGGTTAGATATCTGACTAATCGACTAGAGTGAGCACATGAGGATGTAGTGTTAGAGGTAAGGCAGGTTGAGTATTACTGAGGATTATATCATCAATTTGTCCTAGAGGACTAGATGAGACCATCCCATTACTAGAGTAGGTCATAGTCCCAATCCACATCCATATTAGTGTCTAGATCAATAGAGATGTCGATGTAGTCTCTACTAACACCATTAGGAGAATGGAAGACTAGGGACACTATTTTGTAGAGCTAAGATTAGTATATGATGTATTTTTGTATGTGGCTAGGTGTACCCATTTTTGCTCATGTGGCACACTAGCTTGAGGCATGTATACATGGATGATTGTACCTATTTTTCTATTGTTGTACATTGACATATTTATCAATGTCTATGATATATATATATATCAAGAGAGAGAGCCATTTTGTTGATTTGATATTTCTTGTGTGATGTATTCTTATCATGTGGTGCAAATTAATTATGTGACAAAAATATGGACTAAACTGGTAATTTAGAAATATGTGATGATTTATGATTTTATGATGGGTTATTTGATGTGATAAATGTATATAAGTGTGATTTGCATGCTTTTGTGAGGATTTGGTATTTTTGGTAAAATTAGGTTTATGAGGTTTTATTGTTTATCACGATGATAATTGATTGTGGGAAAAATAGAAAATAAATATGTAAGTGGTAGATATTTTGTGATGAATGGATGTAAGATGATGTATGTGATGTAAGAAGTGATTATGATCATTAAGATATTTTTTTATGATGTAATATTTTTGATAAATTTTTGTAGATAGGGTTTTCAATGGTTATACTAATAAAATTTTACGTGATAAAAATTCAAAATAAATAGGTAATGATTGATAATTTATTAGGGATGGTTGTATGGTAATTACATTGATGTAATGAAAGTGTATGAGCACTAATTAGATAATTTTGTGAATGATTGATATTTTTGGTGAATTTATATGTAGGATGTCTTGATGATGTTTTGGATGTATAAAGTAAAATTCACTAAAACAACAAATGCATTGAAAAGAGGGAATACAAGATTAGTGGTGGTCAATAGATTATGAAAATAGAGGGGGCTTCCTAAAATCCGAAGTGAAGGCCATAATTAATGTTATAGAATATGATTTATTTTGTAATAGTTGGGGATTTTTGTTGAATTAGTTTAGTTGTCAAAAAACTTACGAAATTTTAGTGAGTTTTTAGGGAACAAATTGAAGATGACAAGTAATGTAATTGATTATAAATATGGTAAAAATAGTGTATAATGGATAGTGAAGGACTACAAGAAATTTAAACGTCAATCGATTATGGCCTAGACATTTGAACAGTTTCCAATTAAGGCCTAGAAGTTTGGACGTCAAGCAATGAAGGCCTAGAAGTGCTAAATTATCTATGATGTGTACAAAATATTTACAATGTTTGCAAGACTTTGTACAATGGCTAGTTAAGGCTCAAAAAATTGAACAACAACCAATTAAGGCCTAAAGAGTTGAATGATAGCTAGTTAAGGCATAAAATTTGAACAAATTTGAATGGTGGCTAGTTAAGGCTTAAAATTTGAACAATGGTCAATTAAGGCATAAAAGTTGAAAAAATTTAAATAGCAGCTAGTTAAGGCCTAACAATTATGAAATCATTTACAGATTTATGTACAACATTTATAAGAGATGTATACATTGGTCAATTAAGACCCAAAATTATAAAATTATTTTAAAATATTATGTACATTGGCTAGTGAAAGCCTAAATTATTTACAATATGTATATACATCGACCAGTTAAGGCCTAAGTTTTCAATAGAGGCCATTTAAGGTCTAAAAGTTGAACAATTTAAAATTAAGATCTATAATTTAAACAAGTTTGAACAACAAAAAGTTAAGGTCTATAATTTAATTAAGTTTAAATAGTGGTCGATTAATGTGTATAATTTGAACAAGTGACAAGTTATAAAACTATGTATAGTGGCCAATTAAGACCTAGAATTATGAATAATTGTTGGATTATGTACAATATTTACAAGAAATATGTACATCGGCTAGTTAAGGCCTAAAAGGTTTGGACAATGACTAATTAAGGCCTAGGAGTGCAATATGTGGGATACATAAATATTATTTAGAAGTTGCCCAAAAGCAATATAGAGGAGGAAAGTGATGAGATGATGGAGCTATCAAGGCAATAGACGATTGTAGTTTTCATCATGTAATATGGTTTGATGAGAAAAGGAATTTCATTGGGAAAGGTACATATTATGGGTCTTAGATGTTTCCTATAACATTGTTGTTCTTGATTTTTGGTATGCTTATGAGGTAAGGATGCACCATTGTTACACATCATTTGAGGTTTAGAAGAGGTTCATTATGAATGTGGTATGTCCTAGTCAAATCATATGCCAGTGAGATATGGTAACCACATCAATCTATTGCTTGGTGGATTCGTAAATTATTATGCATTTAGAAGATATAAGTCAGTCATTTTCCATATTATCAATGGTCAATAGGTGAATGAGGATAGGTGAAATTATGTTTTGTGAAAATGAGTAGTAGATGTTGGTTAGGTAGATTGATAGAACATCATGAAGTCCAACCCCCATTCACCATTACTTGGAAGATGTGTAAGGTTTTACACACCTACCAGGTAGTAGTCAATGAGGCTTGGTCCTCATGATGATGTAAGAGGTAGCCCAAATAGTTTAATAAGAAATAAGATACCTAGAATTGATAATTAAGGATATACACATTTTCCTAGTACATCGACCAAGAAGTTCAAAATTCTATATCCATTATTTTATGCACATGTAAATATTTATACATTTATAAGGTATTAGATATTAAGGGACCCGAGCCTCTCGATGGTTTACTAGGTAACATAGCATATTTGAAATAAAAGAGAGAAGGTTGTCCTTGGTTGCCTATTATGCTAAATCAGAAGAGGAATGATAAGGGTGTGAAAGAGTCATCAAGGCCACTATTGATCAAAACATGCACAATCCAACCCAGTTGGCTTAAGAGTTCACAAGGGATGAGGCACATGCAGTCAGTTGTATGATGGGTGTTTATGATGGATTTGTTGGGCTATAGATAGCACATGCATCATCCTCTAATGAACACATAGGTCAATATATATAATTGTATAATCCTAGCTAACCTAATATCACCAGGTGATGATTCCAAGGATTATATGTACAACTAAGATCTATTCATTAGAAACTCGACTATCCTAGCCCTGTCATCTCAGAGACCCATAGGTCAATAACAAAAGGGTGTTTTAATACCATCCACATTGTAATCCAATGAGGATAAGAGAGTGATTATTTCCTTTAATTGTCATATCTATATATTATGATATATATATTTATAAAGCAATGGTGATAGGTGCCCCCTCATCTCAAGGGCTTACAGGGTGATAAGGAAGAGGTAGATGAGATAGGAATAGGATAGCTAGACTTATTTTTGGGCTTGTGGAGGGAATTATTACACACTATTATATATTGGGTGGATGAATAAGTTAACTAAGAAAATATAAAATATAGAGTATGTATAATCAATCCTCTAGAAGTGTTTGTGGAAGAAAAAAATGATAGAAATTAAAATTGTTGAGAGTCGTGTTATGGGAGGGTCTAGATGAAAGAGGAATTATGGATAAGATAGATAGATGAAATACATAAAATAGAAATGAGATAAAGTATCACTAGTGTAATAGCATCATCGCATATTGCTCAAATTATTAATGTAAATCATGAGATCATGCAAGCATGCATTAAGGAATAATGTGAGCGAGATCCACTAGCTCAGTCACCTAGTACAAGTGTAAGCTAAACTTGACTAGGATCATCACTACATCTTGGAATATCTCCTAACTCTATATGCAATAGGTAAACCAGGTATAAGAAATACAATAGAGATGGTGGCAAGTAAATATGTAAACATGCAAGCAAAATATGGAAAGATATGCATGTGATCAAGCAATCATGTAGATCAAGTGATGTGCAAATAAGCAAGTTATGAAAGCAAAACAATGAATTTTAAAGTATAATATATTTTAGTATGACATAATTTTGATTATTTATTTATGTTCTTTTTGGTTGAGTGAAGCCAGGTGGGAAGATCCCAATATAAACTTGGTGGTGATGATGAATGGACCTAACTAGTTAGGCTCAAACTTACCTTTGAGATCATCTTTGGCATTGGTGTTTATATATATATACTAGAACCAGATCACGAACATCAAAGGATAAGGGTCACTCATTCTTACCGTAAGCTCGTCAAAGCCAATTTTGGTAACCCATAGGTATTCTAAGGTGTGGATGCACTTTTCATCAAGGATCTCTATTTGATGAAGGTGACCTAGATGATATTCATCACCAACAAAGGAGTCCTATAGAAGGATTCAGAAGGATGGAACTTCTAATTCAAATGGTAAGATGACCTCAATCCCATATATCAAGGCATAGGGTATTGCACCATAATATGAATTTAGACACTAGTGTGATAAGCCCATAAGTTGAGGTAGAGTTGTAAATGTCAATATTGACCCATTTTGCTGATAAGATTTTTGATCATTACCTTGAGGGTAATAGGGTGTTGACCACTTGTACTGAATATTGTACTTAGCATAAACCTTTTGAATATTTCTATTCTTAAAAGGTGTTCCATTGTTAGAGATTATGATAGAGGAAATTCCATAGCTATAGAGGGTTTGATTAAGGATGAACTTGGAGTCCTAGAATCCAATGGATAAGGACAAAGGTATGGATTCAACCCACTTAGTGAAGTATTCAATGGTAGTAATGATGAACTTATGGTCGTCATATGAGATAGGATTGATTTTACCAAAAATATTTGGACCCCAGATTGAAAAGGGCCAAGGGGAAGTGATAGGTTGAAGAGCTAGAGATGAAGCATGGATAAGAGTATCATGTTTTTTCCACTTGTAACATTTCTTGACAATCACATGAATCTTTCTCCATGGAAGGCCAATAGAGTCCCATGTGAAGGATCTTTCAAACAATGGTGATAGCACTAAAATGGCCACCATAAGACCTATCATGGGATTTTTTATAATGGTATGCTCTTCATTAGAGGTTAGGCATCAAAGGAGAATGTAATCAAAGAACAAAAAATAGAGGATATCACCAATGATAACATATCTATTGGTATGTTGTCTAAAATTCTTGTTTTCATTGTGCCATTCTTCAAAAAATTGAATATTTCTTAATACCAAGGTTTGATAGGTGAAGTAGACTCAATAGTGAAGATTTCAAGACAAAATTGACTTAATTCATGGGTTGTAGGTTCCCTTATTTGGTTAATGATGATGGTAACCTATAAATATTCTAATTCCAAAGGAATAAGAGATGTAGCTACAACCTTAGTAACACCATGGTGATTGCTAGACCATAATATGGATTTAATGGTGGCTTTGTCAAAGGAAACCATAAGTTTATCAATTATTTATTTATATGGATTCAATTTATCATCCTTAATTTGATAGGTGTCATTGTTCTGGTTAAGAACTAGTTACGAGTCACCAAATATGTATAGATTATTAACTTGTAAGGATAAATTTACATAGAGCCCAAGGATGAGAGCTTTATACTGTAAGATGTTACTAGTGTAAGAAAATTGAAGCTTGAAAGATAGGGGGATAAGTTTATTTTATGGAGTGACCAAGATAATGCGTTCCCTTGATCCTTTGACACATCAAGTGCCATAAAAATATAGTGTCTAGGAATTATATTGATCAATATCTAGAGTATGGATTGAATCATCATGAAATTCAATGACTAAGGGATGATGAGATTCTAAGGGTGTTGTAGTTAATTAATCATCAATTACTTGTCCCTTAATAGACTTTTGGATGATAAATTTGATGTTAAACTCACTAAGGGTGATGACCCATTTTATGGCTTACCCAAAAAGGTAAGGCTTTTATATGAGATATATTAAGGGGCCAACCCTTGCTATGATAAAGGTTTTATGGCTTAGCATGTAGTTCATTAATTTTTTGGGAGAACACTACACCTAGGTATAGTTCTTCAAATAGAAAATAATGTATTTCATAGCTAACCAAGGTTATACTTATATAGTAGATCATATGCTCTTGATGTTGATCACAATATTGTGCCAACATGGCATCTAAAGCATGTGCAGTGGCTATTATGTTAAGTAGCAAAGGTCTATATGGTTTAGAAGGTACAAGTATATGTGGTGACAAGAGGTAAGATTTAAAGGAGTCAAAGGTGGATTGGCATTTGAAATCCACTTGAAACAAACATATTTCCTCAAGATATTTGAGAAGGGTTGACACATATCCATGAGTTGGAAAATGAACCTTTGTATAGCCTACAATTTTCTTTGAAGGCTACAAAGCTCAGTCAAGTTTTTGGGAGGAGGCATAGAAATGATAGTTGAGATATTATTAGGATTTACCTTAATGCCTTTATGGGATATGATAAACCCTAAGATTTTACTAGATGTGATGCCAAACATGCACTTAGAAGGATTTAGTCACACCTATACTCTTAAGCATTTGAAGATGTGATGGAGGTTACAAATGTGGTCTTCTTATTTTAGAGAATGACCAAGGAGTTCATCAACATAATATTCCATAATGTCATGCATCATATCATAGAAGATATATGTCATGGCAAGTTGATAGGTTGTTCCAAAATTATTTAATCCAAAGGGCATAACTTGGTAGTAGAAAGTTCCCTAAGGAGTGGTAAAAGTTGTTTTAGCTTGATCTTTGGGAGCTATTCAAATTTGGTTATATCCTAAAAATCCATCCATGAGGGATAAAATTTTGCAATTGGCAATAAAATTGATAATCATGTCAATATTAAGCAGAGGGAAGTCATATTTAGGGCATTCCTTGTTAATGTCTCAAAATTTAGTGTAGATCCTAATAATGTATTCTTTCTTGGCAACTGGGATGATATTGGAAATCTAATTAGAATAATCAATAGCTTTTATGAATCCAACATGAAGGAGCTATTGGAGATCTTCTTCAACAAGGAGGACAACATTTGAATGCATCTTGCAAAGCTTCTACTTAATGTTTAGCATTCGAATAGACAACTAGATGATGGACCATAAGGGAGGGATCCAATTCTAGCATGTATGCATATGACCAGGAAAATATGTCAAAAAATTCCTTTAAAATATTGGTATAGTCTTAACATTTATTTGGGATAAGAACCTTATCTACTTTCAATATTTTGGGATCCTCATCGGTTCTGATATTAATATCTGTTACTTCTTCAATGAGGATATGAGACTCATCCTCTAATTAAAGAGGATAAGTAAGGACCCCTAGGCTCTCAAGGTCAATGGGATATAATGATTGTGGGTCAAGATCACTAGGTTATGAGGTAGATGTTGTAGCAATTTGTGAAAAAGACCCTCCAAAGTATAAATCATTATGATCGATATAATCCATGGAATGATTTTGAGAAGGATTGTGGGAAATTTTATCTACTTCATAATTATTCTCACCAATGATGAGCTTAGGGTATTCTAAGATGAGAAATTTAACACTAATAAGATGGAATAAGTATAAGGTATGTGTACCTAGAAGAATAAGTTGTTCCTCGCTCTCCAAATCCTAATCTAACCCATGTAGCGACATGGTTCATCATGAGACTCAAAAAGCACAATATTTTTTTCTCAGCTTTTGAAAGGGAAGCAAGAAAATATTGATTGTGGTTGGGGATGTATACTATCCCATAACACTCAACCAATATTTAGTCTCCAAGGGTTCCTTAAATCCTTTTTCATAGAGGCCTAAACCTTTTTATTGATATCCCATATTCGCAAGGATTTGCTTGGGAATGGAATCTGACATGTAGGATGAAGCGTACTATTGTTTAACCAAGTGAGATTTATTGACATTAATTTATCATCATTAATAGTATTGAAAAATGAAGGAACATTTTCCTACTTATAACTTTTTACCCTTCATAGTCAAAAGACCTAAGGTTTTAGGAGAGGGAGCTATTCTGGCTAGGTCCAAAGGGGATTCCTTATTATATTATCTATTTATAATATTAGTATGAGTATTATTCTAAATGTTATTAACCTCATTAAGTAATTTAAGTTAATCATTTAAATGCTTTAATACATCAAGAGACACAAAATATGAAGAGAGACAAGGAGACATGGAAATGTTAAGGGATGGACAAAAACAAGCCCTAGGGAGCTCAACCAAGATGGTTTGGTAATAAGAAAAAGCTTTAGGGTTAGCTAGAATATGATAAGTCTTCCCCTAATATTCATACTTTAGGAATTGATGTAAAGTTTATGGAATGGCCTTAATGGTATGAATCTATGGTCATCCTAAAAGAACATTATAATTTAGGTCATAGGGGGTGACATGGAATAAAGTATTGAGAATTCTAGGTCTGAATTTGTGAGATAGAATGATGATTCCACTAGTCTCTCATTGTTTATTATTCAAGGACCTTATTATAATGTCATAATTTTATAAATATTTTTTAGTTAGGTCAAATTTTCTAATAAAGTTGAGGCTACAAATATTGAGGGAAGACCCATTATGAACAAGGAATCTTTTGATTAATTTTTCACCGATATATCCACTAATATAGAAGGAAAGTTTAAAATATGAAGAAGAAGAAGGAAGTTCATCCTCATGAAATACAATAGATGTGTGATTTACCCTAATAAACTTAACAAAATTGATAACATTATCGAGGATAACATATTGGGGCATAATATATTCGCTTAGAAGTTTGAGGAGGATGCTTTGATGAGAAGGAGAAGATATTATTAGTTCAATGAGAGAAATTTTGGATTGAGTGCTCTCTAATTATTGGCAAAGATCGAAAGCACATGTATTATTATGATTTTGGGATTAAAATATTATAGGTTTCTTAGGATAGAGGACCAAATATGGTTAAGAAGGTTCATCACAAAATTAATTCCTTTGTTGCTATTAAGTAACAACAAGAATTATTCCTACCATATTTTGGTAAGTGATATGAATGGTAGATTTTTAATTATAATTCAATAAGGGATTTTGAAAAATGCTAAGGTCTTTATTAGAAGAAGAAGATAAGTATTTTGAGCCATTAAGCACAATGTGGCCATCATCAATGAGGTCTTAGACATCATGGTAAAGGGTTTTACACTTTTTTATAGTGTGACCATCAACTCTATGAAATTCACAATGCTCATTAGCGTTATACCAATTAGGTGTCTCTTTTAAAAGGTCCAAGGTTGAATTAGGGGAAGATTTATCATTTTAGATTCTAAAATATGCCCTAATATGGTAAAAAGAGGTTGGTCTAATATGTAAAAATTACATTTAGGCTTTTATTTTGGTTTGGACAAGTTTTTGTGAGGTTGCAATGATATTCACATTGTTGGTTTACTGATAGTTTGAATATCCATTACCAACAACATATTATTTATTATACTAGATTTTGGAGGAAGGTTTCTCTTCCTCCTTCCTAATTTTGATTTTCCCTCTCCTCAAGAGGGCACTTTCTACTCATTTAGCTAATTCAATAGCTTCTTCAAGGAAAACAATATTAGTTGTTTCCAACTCATAGGATAGTTGATCATGTAGGTTTTGGATGAATATTATTAATAGGTCCTTTGGTGGATGGAAATATTTAAGTCTCCCTACTAGGGATTTCCATTTAGCTAATAATTCTATGAAGGGTTCATCCTTGGCTCGCTTAAGCTCATAAAGGATATCAATTATGACATTTTCTTCAACATATATAGATTATTATTGTATAAAAATTTCTACAAGGGTTTCAAATACCCTAATGGAATGACATGGTATCTAAAAATACCATTCCAATGTAGGTCCATTAAGGATTTTTGGGAAAATTTTAAGAAGCAACATCTCTTCATAAGTGATGTCGCTACAAGCAACTTGGAAAAGTCACAAATGCTTGACTAGGTCTTATTTTCTTATGTACATTTAAAACCTAGGCATTTCAAAACTTGGAGGGAGTGGTCTACTAGATGCAAGGGTATTTAAGGGTTGGTGACACATATCCTTATAATAATATGTTTGACTAGAAAAATTTCTAGGAAGAGTGTCTAGATTTTATTCAACTTGATCCAATTTAGAGGTGATATTGAAAGGAGGTAAATTAGAATGTTCTTGAGGTAATGTTTGAGAATTAAGATAGTAATAAGGATGATATATTTTAGAAAGTGACACCACAAGTGGTATTGTATGACTCACCCCTAAGCCACTAGAAATAAAATGATTGATATAAATAGTAGAAACATGATTTTGATATGAGGGAATATTGGAAAAGGGGTTAATAGAAATATGTATAGTTATAGGAATTGATTGAGATAAGGGTTGGATGATAGTAGGATGGGAGGTGGACACATGATACCCTAAAGATGATAGGTTACATTGAGATCCCCCACCTATGGTGGAGATAGTGGGATGAGTGATAGAATATACATAATGTGCCCTTGATACATTAAGGTTAGATGTAGTTTGATTGAGAATAATATGTAATTGAATATCTTAGTTTGATGTACTAGAGGGCATATAATTGGTATAGGATTGATAGGGTATGTCCTCCCCTAGAGAAACATTTTGATTATTGTTATTATCACTAATTATTTCCATGAAGAAGTATCTATTAAATCTTATAAATTCTCTTAAATGTTCTATGGAATCAAAACTCATTTTATTCAAAGTGTCTGTATTAGGAGGATCATTATATTTTTCCTCCTCAAAGTAAGGGTTGTTATAAGGACACTATTAAAAAGGAAAAATATAGGAGGATGTTTGGTGTCCCTAATAAGGTTTTTATATTGGTGTTTAGCCATAGGGTAAGGTTTTGGAAGGGAGAATAAAATTAATTATTTCAAATTAATTACAGAAGAAGAAGAGTTTGATTAAAAGAGAATAGAAGATGATATTTACACCTCTACCTCCTCCTCTCTATATACTAAACTAATTGATATACCTTAGGAGGGTCTCCTAATATACCTAAAACTTTTGATATACCTTCCCTCCTGATATACACATTAGTACGTGGAAGAGGCTTAGTCCCCTTGATATACGTAGTTGTACATAAGTGTAGACCTTGAGGTACATAGATAAGGAATGGTATGAGGATCAAACACACCTAGAAAAATGACTCGATATTGATATTGTGGGATAGAAGATGCATAATTTTCATTGATAAAGAAATATATTACAAATATTATATATAAATTCCCTCTTGGGGCTTACAATAGGGATTCCCTTTTACAAGAGATTATAAAATGGTGTTCAAATGGTCTTCTATGCCACCTCAGAGGATGGGTGGATTTTGGAGCCTTAGTTGCTTGACCACCCTAGTCTATATGCACCTCCATGGTACCTTCACATATCCAAACATAAGAATTTAATAGCATTAAATGGGCCTATCTTGGTTAGGTCCAAGTTAACAAAATATGCAAGTAATAAAACTAATACAAATCTTGATTAAAGTAAGAAAATAACATCAAAATATCACAAAACACCAAGAAACATACCTTAATTATCTATCTGTTGCTGATGTTGTGTCTAGTTCAGGCTCTAGAATGCATCCACTAGGGGTTTGATGACCTTGACTACAAGTCATCAAGGGATTGACGAATAAGACCTCTACTACTCAAATCTGGTTAAAAATGTTTGTGGACCTCTGATAGGGTGTCAATGGATTTTGGTGGTAGTTTTGAGTAGATTTGATACTTTGTCTACAAGTAATTTCAAAAATAATATGCATGCATATCACAACATACATTGATTTCCATGGTTGATTTGCATACTAGAAGGAGAATGATTACAAAATAGGATGAGCACACACAAAGGGGTTCACCAAAAAATTTGGCAAAGTTTTGGCTTATGATTTCAATTCTTCTTACAAATGAAGGAAAAGGGAGGCTATTTACAAAATTTTTGCAAGGGAGAGGGAGTGGTGACTTGGAAGTGATATGGCATGACATGGAAACTATGTTGTATGGTTGAGAGGATGTGGAAAATATACAGTCTTTCACTTAGGGTGGTAAAAGGGAGTGTACACCATGCCTTATTGATGACCTTGGGTGGGAAGAGTTCTCACCCCACTCAAATGGTATGTGCACACCATGCTCCATAAATGCACTTAGGTGGGGAGGATCCTCACCCTTCCCAAGTGGTATTAAGAGGTATGGGGAAGGTGAGGGTGTATGGGGATGTGACAAGTAGGGGTAGACTAGGATAGGGTGAGGTGGACCTAATCTAAGGTCAAAGGGGGAGGCTAGAGGGGGTGTGCACATAGACTAGGGGATGGGAAGTTACATGGTGACTAGGGTCTTAGTGTAAGAGAGTTCTTAGTGGGGAAAAGGAGCTAAGAGGGGAATTTTTTATTTTTGTAAGGTTATGAAGCGGGATAATACAGTTTTGATAATTATTTAGGATTTTACAATTATTAAATTGAATTTAGGTAAATATAAAATTGACACTTTTTGGGTGTCTACATTTACCCCTTTTTGTACCATGTTGTGTTTGAATGCAATACGGTGCAAAAAAATATGATACTGATTGGTTGGATTGGCAATGGATGAGAATAAATAGATGATACTAGTGGATGGTGATGAATCGATGACCACATATTTTAGCATGCCATAATGATGACTTGAGAAGGGGGATATAAAATTACCTCAAATTAGGTACAATATAAGATTTCCCAATTGTGGAAGATTCAAGTGGCCTTAAAACTTTACCTTTGGTAAATTGATGCAATCATTATTATGGTAAGCTGACCAGCCATTGGTAGGTGTCCTCATGATACTTTGGTTGTGTGTGTATGAGTAACCATACAATCATAGGCATGGTGGATACCAGATTGATTGGGTTGGAGTTTGAGATAAGAAGAGAAGTTTTGATTTTACCCCAGTAGAGGAGGGCTCATGATAGCTTTCGACAAAGATTCTTTGACAAATGCAATTCCAAAATTGTATATGGGTATTGGACCAAATGGGATAAAATTTTGTGGGTATTGTCTACATCCTCAAGCGATGAGTGGGTGGAGGAATAAAAAAATGACAACAATGAACCACTTGAAAAAATTGGATGGATGACTACAAAATAGAAGGAAATATGGTAAGCAGATAACATTGGATAACTATTGAGTAAATTTTGGTTAAATTAGGGGGTCATCAAGGGGCAGTTCAAAATTGTCTACCATAGGCACCTAAAAATTGTTTGAGATGGTTAGTGACCATCTACTATGATCACCAGTGCCATAGGGTAAATAGTGCATTGCAAGCTTGGGGCTCTTATTGTCATCACTCATTGTGGGGAAGAAGAGGGAGATAAAGAGGTGTGGGGCAGTATTTGAAGTGAAGCTCTTGCAAATTTGGGTTTCAAGCTTATGGGAAGGCCACAGGTGGCATGGATACAAGAGTAGGAGGGAGTGCAGAGTGGGTAAGTCCTCTATGGACACCTTTCCCTTCATTTGTATTAAGGGTAAAATGAACTTTAGGGATATTTTGTTGTTGTTGAATTAGAAAAATGAAATTGTAGATAAGATTAGGCTAGCTTAGAAACATGCATGTTGTGTTTATATATTTAGGGAGGTTTATTATTATGATGATGCTATCAGTTTGTGGTTTGCAATTTTTTTTTGTGTTTCAGGATTATGGGTATCCCAAAACGTGTTATATTTTTCAATCATTGTGGGTTTGTACAATCATAAGGATTGTATGGATTCATAAGATTTTTTTTTTAAATTATTTGTATGTTTTTGATCAACCACCCAAGGTTAGATGATGATTCAATCCAACCATTAGGGGTCGAACAATGATTTTGTATAAATCCATACAATTGTATAGACCATATGGATTTTTTTAGATAGAATTATGGATTAGGGATTGTTGATGGAGATGGATGAATACTTGCAACTTAGGATTTTGATTTTGTGACACAAGTGTAATAAGGTTTTGTTCTAGTTAAAGGAGTTGCTAGCATCCAAGGATTGGTGATGGTTAAGGGACATAAGGTTGGAGGGGGTGACTCGACTAGAGGTCATGCATGTATACCACTGCTATATATTGACCTTGGTAGAGAGGTGGTATCTGGATACAAGTACCTTTCACCTATCGATTGAAGAGATGACCATCACTTTAAAGGATGTTTATCGAATATTCCAAGTTCTAGTGGAGGGCATTAACATTCATGTTGCATAATAATCATAGAAGTATGTGGTGATGAAGAGGGTGTATGGCCAGATTTTGGAGTAGATTGACCTTAATAGTGGTAGTGTATTATATGATCTACATTATGATCTAGGGATATTCATGTGGAGGCACATGATTATGATGGCATTGATATCCAATGTCATCTTACAAGATTTATCAGGTGCACAGTTTCCATGGAACCTTCTAGAGCTCATGATGGATCTAGTGGAGAGACCAATAGTCTATGCATGGGCCCTAGCTTTATTGGATTAGACCTATAGTGAGCTATATAAGGTGCAAAAATGAGGGTGAATGGGATTTGGGTGTAGATTTTTATTATAGGTGTGGATGTAAGAGCACTTTTGCATGGGCTGATCCAAAGGATTACCCTTTGTTGCACACTAGGATGTAGAACCATGGGTGCCTTATGTGTTGAGAAGGCATAGGGATCAAGAGGGCTGATTGATCAAGCCATTTTCAATGGATGGCAAGCATTATAAAAGGATGTGGGAAGGATTGAGGCTAGAGGACATGATTTGAAGGTCATGGAGGAAAGGACATACATGGGATGAAGATGGAATGTATCTAGCTTGTGTATGATAAGTGAGGTGGTTAGTTCAGTGGTATAGTACTCAAAGAGATAATTTTTGAGATAGTTTGATATTAGATATGGTGTACCATATCTACTTGTAGTGTATAGGAGGAGGAGCAATGAGATATTAGCATCATCAAGGGTAGATTCAGTGAGTCTAGAGGTGGATTATGTGATTGTAGTATCGAACATGGATGACGTTGGTATGACACCTAAGTATGATGCTTGGTGGGCTACTTAGTAGGGGCACATAGGGAGAGGTGGTAATGAGGCAACAGAAGGGGATGTGGCTAGAGAGGAGTAGTAAGAGAAGAAGGATCCTTTAGTGTGACATGTATGACATTGACTAGATAGTGGGATAGGTCCTAAAGAGGTGATAATAAAGGGATATCTAGAGGTATATGTGGAGGGTGGTGGTGGTCCAAAGGGTGATGAGACATTTGATTATGATGAGTTTATGAATATCATTGGACAAACAATAATTTTTGAGGAGCGAGATCAGATATTATAGGCATAAAGTATGGGGAAAGATACACTGTAGGCTTAACAAGATAGTCTATAGTAGGATAGGGATAGGGTATCCATAAAGTGGGATTATATGTAGAGATGTGTGGTAAATTTAATAGCAAAGAGGGAGAGACTAGTATGGGAGGTGGGAGAAAATGTGAGCATAGTCATCCACAACATCTAGTGATGTAGTCACAACTTTACAAGTGGAGGTGGTAGAGCTACAAGAGGGATAAGAGAATGTGTTGGTGAGCTGGTGATGAGAGATGGATAGAGTAGGTATATTGGAGGATGCCTTGTTGAGAGCACATGTATCGATACCCTCATAATCAACAACACACTCATGGTAGAGCCATAGGAGTGCATTGTCTATCATGTCATTGGTGTCTCAATTCATAGAGCCCGCTATATCACATATGTCAGGTGCATGGTCCTCATGATGGGGTGAGGGATAACATATGAGTGGATATAATGGGTAGAGCAAAAAGGTGGAGATTTAAGGAGGTGTTTGATCAAATGACTAGAGTGGAGTGGAGATATAGGGGGTGGACAAAGCCAATTGGTAGAAAATTTGTCACATAAATGGCTAGGGAGGTTTGAGTTCTATTGGTTTTCTTACAACATGAGGTCATCAAATTGGAATTCTTGTAGATGGGATTTTTTATCATATGAATGTTTAATCCTATCTTGGTAAATGCAAATATGGTGAATATCATTGATTCAATAGGGTAAATTTATCAAGTTGTCCTTGGAAAGTAGTGTCATCATCCATGAATTATTACAATGAGATTTGTTGTGATGGGATTTCAAGCTCTAGGGGCATGACAACCTCAATACCATAAACTAAGGAAAATGGTGTTGCCCTAGTGGAAGTGAAAATGCTCATGATATAAGACAAAAATTCCAAATGGAGTTGGATGTGCCAATCCTTGTGATTTTATTTCACAATATTTCTTAAGATTGTTGGAAATAAAGCTAGTAAAAAGACCAAAAAGGAGTAAAAAAGGTGTAAAAATTTGTTTCAACTATAAGCTTTGGATCTTACCCCTTTTACCTCCTTGGACGACAGTTGACTGGATAGGTAAGTTTGACTTGGATGACAGCTGACTGGGCAGGATTGGATGGCAAGGGCATCAAGGCGAACCAACTCAATTTCCTTTTTCCCTTTCCTCCCTATTTCTTCTATTTCCCTAACTTCCCTATATTCCCTAAGTTCGGTTAATACTACGAGTATATATTCCAATGTAACTGAGGTTTCCGAAGGTTGAATATAATATTGATTATCTAATTTTTGCTCCTAACTTCTCTCAAATCACATCTGGTATCAGAGCCGAAGGCGAGGGAGGCCTGAGGACCGAGAGCCGAAGCCAAGGACAACACGAGAATCGAGGCGAAGGAAGCCCGAGGATCGAAGCGAGAGAAACCCGTAGAGCATAGCTTGTAGCTAGACCAAGGTGGGGCCCGCAGCTCGAAGCTCGAGGCCAGAGAAGCCCGAAGGCATGTGGATCGAGGCGAACACTAGAGCAGGCCAGCACAGCAGCCAGTGGAGACAGGAGCGACGTAGAAGGACCGATCATAGAGCGACACGTGGCGATAGGAGGACAAGTCAGGAGCTGACGCGGACAGACAACGAGGCACAAGGAGCTGACGTGGATAGGCACGTGGCACGCGAAGGGAGGAGCAACGTGGCGGACAAAGGTGGGTGGACAGAAGGCAAAAGGGGTGATCGAGCGATTTCCCGAAGGCAATCGAGAAGCATACTGCTTCTCTATGCTTTTAAAGCACAAAATCCCCTCCGCATAGCGGATGTGGGATTATTATTATTTTTTAAAGTTGTTTGCATGGCTGAAGAGATAAAGGAGGCAAGCCTCCTTTGGATTCTCGTCGGGCCACGCAGCTCGACTAGCTCGAGGAGCCAGCCATAAGTTGCCCGACCCCCTACAGGTCGCGGGTTCGAAACCCAACGACAGTGAAATTCTATTTTGTTTGAAATTGCCACAAAACTCCATAATAAATATATGACCTTCCTCCTCCATACCCAGCCATGGGCGTAGCTCGATCGGTGAAGGCGGATTGTTTGTGAATCGCATGTCCCGGGTTCGAATCCCACGAGGACAAGTTTTATTAGTTTTTAAAAAAAAAAGCTAAAAAGGGTTCGAATTAGGCTTTATAAGGAAGTTGGACTTCCTTAGCTCACGGCAGGTGAGCTACTGTCATGGCAAATGCACACGTTGTAAGGCCCAAGGCCATCATATGTCAAGGGTTCGAAACCCTTTGCCCTCATTTCTATAGTTGAACTTTTTTTTAAATTATTATATTAAAAATATTTATATTATATTTAATAAATTAAAACTTAATTGTTTTAAAAAAATAAATTTAAAAGCAATTATTTTATTTTTATTAAATAAGAAATATAATTTTTTTTTATTATAAAAAAAGGGGACATTGCCTAGGAGGCAATTCATTGTAAAAGCAAAGTTTTTTTATTTAGGGAATCATAAAGAGTGTGTAATAAGCCTAAGAGGCTTAGTTTTTTTTTGTAAAAGAGACAAAGGATCAAATTGTAAAATTGTAACAAGGCATTGATGATAAGACCAAATGGTTGTTATCATGCCTTATGTGCAATTTTAGCACGAGAAGGTGCAGAGAGTTTTGATAACAAAGTCAGAGGTTATGGACTCAACATTGTGTTTAGTCAACTTCAAAATGCAGTGATAGCACATCAAAGGCATCCTGACTCGAGGTACGAGGCAGACTTTGAAGATAACTCATTTAGGAGTGAATTTGAACAATCAGAATCAGTACAAGCTGAAGCACAAGAATCAGAGTATACACACTACAGTAATTCAGTAGAAATCCTAGAACCAGAATCATCGAAAATCATACAGATAAGTGACGACGAAGAAGAAGTGGCAGATAACTTTGTAACTCAAGAGATCGCATCCCCACATCAAGAGGACCAAGCAGTCCATGATAGATTAGAACAAGTCAAATTTGACTTAAATTTGTAATCTCTTCCTTCTTCCTTCTTCTTCTTTCCTTCTTTCAGCAAAAATACTTTATTGTAACCGTGAAATAAAGAGAGTTTTTTGGTAACTATGGCCTCACACAATAGCTTACCTATACCAGAATTTAACGGTTATGACTATGAGTATTGGTCTATAAATATGAAGACCTTGCTCATAGGTAAAGGTTTGTGGGACATCATAGAAGAGGGCTACACAGAACCTTCAGACTGGACAACACTAAGTGTCGTAGACAAGAAAACATGAAAAGAAGAACAAAAGAGCAACTCTTCTGCTCTTTCTCATCTCCAAGCTGCATTGGAGAAAAGCATATTTCCCAGAATTGTTGCCTGTACGACTGCACAAGCTGCATGGAAAGCATTGAGTGATGGATTCCAGGGTAGTAATCAAGTGAAGCAGGTAAGGCTTCAAACATTGAAGCGAGATTTTGAAAATCTCTGAATGAAAGATAATGAAAAAGTCGGTGATTATTGTGTTAGAGTAAAAGCAATTGTAGATAAAATGGTTACACTAGGTGAAGAAATCAAGCCTGAGATAATTGTAACAAAAGTGTTGAGAACACTTACACAAAAATGGAACCATATTGCCATAATAATAGAAGAATCCAAAGATCTTTCCCTTTTAACATTCGATGCATTGATCGGATCGTTAATGTCACATGAAGAGAGGTTTCCTGAAACTCCTTCAACCAGCTACGGAGGCGATGATAAGGCCTTCACTTCCAATGAAAATAATGGAAGAGGATGGGGAAGAGGTCAAGGTCGAGGCAAGCAAAGAGGTAGAGGTAGAGGCACCTACAGAGGAGGCAATCCGAATAGAGGAGGCAATTCCAATAGAGGAGGCAACTCATACAGAGGAGGCAACCAACAAAGAGGTGGAAATCAGAATCGAGGTGCAAATCAAGGACAAAGTGGCAATCAAGGGCGAGGAAGTGACAAGTCCAAATCAGCTTGTTTCAACTATGGCAAGCCAGGTCACTTCGCTCATGACTGCTGGTCAAAATATTCACAAGACAACAGCAGTCAATATGGAAATTATGGAGAAGAAGATGATGCTTCTAATATTTTTCTATCATATGGACAATCAGATCAGAATTTAAATGACACATGGATTCTAGATATTGGTTGCTCAAACCATATGAGTGGCAAAGAAAAACTATTTGCTACTCTAGATTCCACTTATAAATCCCAAATCAAATTAGGGGATAACAAAGCATTGCAAGTAGAGGGCATTGGAGCCATGGCGGTTCCAACCAAAGAAGGACTAAAGAAAGTGAGTGACATCTATTACACTCCAAAGCTCCAACACAATTTGCTCAGCGTTGGACAAATGATGGAGAACAATTACAAGCTTGTCTTTGATGAAGGACAATGTATTATTTTTGATAAAAATAATTGTAATCGTGTCATCACCCAAGTCCCCATGACCAAGAACAGGTTATTCCCTCTCAAATTTGGTGAGCCAGGGGGAGATCAACTTGCAAATGTAGCAATAACAAATCCAAGTGTGTTGTGGCACTTGCGATATGGTCACCTTAATTTCGCTAGCTTGAAATTGCTCACTTCTCAAGCTATGGTGACAGGACTTCCAAAAATCAACGATCAACAGGAGGTCTATGAAGGATGTGCTTTGGGAAAGCACTCCAGATCGAAGTTTTCGAGAGGACAAGCGTGGAGAGCCAGCTATCCACTTCAGTTAGTACATTCGGACATCTGTGGTCCGATGCAAACACAGAGTCTCAGAAACAATTATTATTTTCTCACTTTCATAGATGACTTCTCTAGGATGTGTTGGATTTATTTCTTAAAGCACAAAGATGAAGCATTTGATTGCTTCATAGATTTCAGAAACAATGTAGAGAATCAAAGTGGGAATTATGTAAAATGTCTTCGGACAGATCGAGGAGGTGAATACTCCTCAAAAGAATTTTTAAACTATTGTAAAGCAAGTGGGATCAAAAGGCAATTCACCACAGCCTATACCCCACAACAGAATGGTGTGGCCGAAAGAAAGAACCGCACCCTAGTTGAGATGGCGAGATCGATGCTTAGACAAAGCATCTCACTAATATGTACTTGGGCTGATGCTGTAAAAACAAGTGTATATATTCTAAATAGAAGTCCAACTTCTAGTTTAGATGGCATCACTCCTTATGAGGCGTGGTATGCAAAGAAACCAAATGTAAAGCACTTCAAAAATTTTGGTTCTTTAGCATATGCCCACATTCCTGATGAGAAAAGGAGGAAGCTTGATCCAAAAAGTCAAGCTTGTATATTTGTCGGGTATTGTGAGTCTACAAAAGCATATAGGCTCTACAATCCCAAGACTCATAAAATTGTACTCTCCAGGGGATGTAATTTTTGATGAAGGGGGAGAATGGGGTCATCAAAGAATTTTTGTTGATGATGAGTCCCAAGATGTAAATTCTTCACAGGTACAGTAGGTGTCTCCAAAGAACAGGAAAGGCACACCACCCCCTCCAAGATCAAGCAGTTCAAGTACTTCAACCGCCACTCCAAGTCCTTCTCCACAGAGATCAGTAAGTTCTTCACCAATGGACATTGACTCTCCATCAAGAGGCAGAAGAACTTTACAACATCATCCATCCTTTCAGATCCTTGGATCAAAATTTCCAGAGAAGATTCACTAGAAGCCAAGCTAGTGAAATGAATATAGTTTTGCAACAACTTGAAAATTTGCAATTGTATGGGGATGATGACTCCCAAGAACCTAGAGGAGATGAAGTCAATTATGCTTTATTGACTAATGCACAACTAGAGCCAGCTAGCTATGAGAAGGCATGTACTCAAAATATATGGCAAGAAGCCATGAAAGAGGAAATAACCTCTATAAAAAATAATGATACATGGGAGCTAGTAAAGCTACCCAAAGGTAAAAAATGTGTTGGATGTAAATGGGTCTACAAGACCAAGTACAATGTCTGATGGAAGCATTGAGAGGCATAAGGCGAGACTAGTAGCAAAAGGTTTTACTCAGAAATATGGCATTGACTATGAGGAAACCTTTGCTCCTGTTGCAAGACAAGAGACAATCAGATCAGTTCTTTCCTTAGCAGCCCATAAAGGATGGAATGTTCAACACATGGATGTAAAGAGTGCTTTTCTGAATGGATACTTGACAGAAGAGGTGTATGTTCAACAACCTCAAGGTTTCCAAGAACAGGGAAAAGAGAACCTTGTTTACAAATTGAAGAAAGCACTTTATGGCCTCAAGCAAGCACCAAGAGCTTGGTACTCACGCATTGATGGCTATTTCAGTGAGTATGGATTCACAAGAAGCAAAAGTGAACCAAATCTGTACTACCTAAAGCATGGAGTAGACATTCTCATAGTTTGTTTGTATGTGGATGATCTAATATTTATGGGTAGTAACAATAAAATGAATACGGAGTTCAAAAACTCCATGATGAAGCAATTCGAGATGAAAGATCTTGGTCTAATGCGATACTTCCTAGGCATGGAAGTGCATCAATCAAACAAAGGGATCTTCATATGTCAACACAAGTATGCTCGAGACATGATCAAGAAATTTGCCATGGAGCGAGTGCAAATCGGTTGCAACTCCAAGCTGGACATGGGATCCAATTGAGCAAGGACGACGGAGCATCAAAGGTTGACATGACCACTTACAGAAGCATGGTTGGGAGTCTGATGTTTCTCACCAACACAAGGCCCGATATTCAATATGTTGTTTCTCTAGTCTCAAGGTTTATGGCTAGTCCTTCTGAGCTGCATCTACAAGCAACTAAAAGAATATTGAGATATGTAAAAGGTACATTGGATTTTGGAATCCATTACCAAAAATGTAAGTCTGTAAAATTAGTTGGCTTCAGTGACAGTGATTGGGGCAGCAGTATAGATGATAGGAAATCTACATCAGGGAATTGTTTTAGTCTAGGATCAGGACTAATTACATGGAGTTCCAAGAAACAAATTGTTGTAGCATTGTCATCACTGAGTATATAGCCATCACACATGCTAGTACTCAAGCCCTATGGTTGAGAAAAGTTCTTGAAGAGATTGGAGAAAGTCAAAGTGGTCCAACTCGACTGTATTGTGATAACATAAGTGCCATTCAGTTGGCATACAATCCAGTCCACCATAGCAGATCAAAGCATTTCGATATGAAGTATCACTTCATTCGAGATATGGTGGAACAACAAATAGTTGAGCTTCAACATTGTAACACTTTGGATAATATTGTAGACATCTTCACCAAAGGTATAGCTAAAGCTCAATATATAAAGTTGAGAGACTGTATAGTCAGTCCTCTCAACTTTAAGGGGGAGAATGTTGGAAATAAAGCTAGTAAAAAGACCAAAAAGGAGTAAAAAAGGTGTAAAAATTTGTTTCAACTATAAGCTTTGGATCTTACCCCTTTTACCTCCTTGGACGACAGTTGACTGGACAGGTAAGTTTGGCTTGGATGGCAGCTGACTAGGCAGGATTGGACGACAAGGGCATCAAGGCGAACCAACTCAATTTCCTTTTTCCCTTTCCTCCCTATTTCTTCTATTTCCCTAACTTCCCTATATTCCCTAAGTTCGGTTAATACTACGAGTATATATTCCAATGTAACTGAGGTTTTCGAAGGTTGAATATAATATTGATTATCTAATTTTTGCTCCTAACTTCTCTCAAATCACAAAGATCACACATATGGTCTTATTTGTGGCTTTAGCTTGGTCATTACCTTTAGGATAGTAGGGTTTCAAAAATCTATGTTTAATATGGTATTTATTACAAATCTCTCATACATCCTTGTTCTTGAATAGAGGACCATTGTCTAATATTATCTTGGAAGGGATACAAAAATGATAAATGATGTTATGTAGAATAAACTTCGTAATTCGAGGCCCAATAATTTTGGCAAGGGGAATAGCCTTGACCTACTTGATGAAGTACTTTTTGGTCATGATTATAAAGGTATGCTAACTAGATGAGGGAGGAGAAATTTTACCCACAAGATAAAGGCCCCATTGCAAAAAGGTCCACAAAGACTAGATTAGTTGCAAAACCTGCGAGGGCACATGGAATAAATTGGCATGGTGTTGACATTTAGGATATTTCTTGACATATGTGCATCAATCATGTTTTATGGTGGGCTAATAGTACCCCATACATAAAATGCACTTTGTGATGACCATCCCACTAAAATGACCACCACATATGTCACATTGAGCTTAAGAAATGACCTAGTTTTCTTATTGTGGTTTGAGACAACAAAGGAGAATATTATCATAATTATGACGATAAAGCATGTCCTCCAAGAGAGTGTACATTGTGGATTTTTTTTGGAATATTTATATTTTAGCTAGAGAAAAATTTTAAGGGAGTGCATCAAGCTTGATAAAATACTTCACTTGGGAGAACCAAGCGTTATAAGGCTCTTCTTGGGTAAAATTGATGTCTTGTTCATCCTTGGAAGATTCATGAGAAATGGTCGATTGGGAAAGGGTAGTAACATGGATAGATGTGAATTTTTCATAGGGATTTTGAGGTATTAAGATATTGAGAGAATCCATGGTATCAAAAAAGTGATTGGCTAACCTTAGAAAAGCTTCAATATCATACGACTCAAAGTGCATCAACAACTTGTCTACAATTTGTTTGTATACCTTTAAGATGGGACACTTGCATCGGTAGATCCTACTGACTTGATTTATGATGAGGGGAGAATCACCAATGATTTTGATGTGCTTGATTTGCATAACAATTATAGTTTTTATACTCGATCAGGAGGGCCATAAAGTGCTCGATTTATTTGGGTGAGAGACTTTTTCCAAGTTTAAGAATATAGGGATTGGCAAGATCAAGACTAATGTCAATGTTAATGGTTTCTTCCACAAGCATGTGGGAGTCATCCTCTAGCTGATGGGGGGTGGGGTTGATATGCAAGTCATCTACTACATTCTTAGGAAGGATAGGCTTATCACTACTAACTTTGGTTTATAAAATGGAGGGAGAAGGATAATAGTATTGGGGAGGAAGATAGATATTCGAGCATTGGATTAAGTCTTTGGTGGGAAGGAAATATGAAGGAGAGGGGGAGAGGGACACTCAAATTCAATGGAAATTGAATCTATCCTAAGGAGGTGAGGGGGATCAAAATCATGATGAATTATGATGAAGAGATCAACGGAGATCATGGTGACCTGATGTGGTGAAGAAAGAGGATTTCTACAGGGTGGGATTTTTTATTAACACTCTTGAGGAAGGATTTGGGTAAAGATGGGTGGATGTAGATTAGGTTGAGGTGGTCAAGATGGGGGGATAGACGAGTGTTGTAGTATTAGGTTGCTTTGATGGGAGGATTATGGACAATATAGGTAATAGAATGGGGAAAAGGTGAAGGTAAAAGTTAGCATTGTATAGGTCATCGTATGATAGGGGATGACATGTCATTAAAGTTGTTAGAGGTAATTAAAAAGTATCAAATTGCTATTCTTGCTCATTTTTCAAGGTGTCAAGCAAAAGGGCATGGATTATAGCAACTTGAAATTTTTTTAGAGGTATAAAATGAGCATATTTAGGATCTATATACTCATCAAAATTTTCCTCCTCAAGATCGAGGTTGAGGCATTAAAGATCATTCTCAAGGAGGGCTGCTGAAGAGCTTTTATCATACCCATACCAAATTTATCTTTGGGAAGCTGATAGGGAGGTTCAATGATGGAGCATGGGCCCTAATCATATCTATCTAGGTTTAATACATGTCATTTGAAATATTGAAAAGATTGCATGGCAAAATATGGATTGGACATATAGTTAATATTATTGCAAAATGGTGCTTCAGGATTTTTAGAAGCAAATTTCTCAAAGGAAGAATCAAGTACCCCATAGACAAAAATAGTGTGATTGGTTGAAGACCTTATGGGGATGAAAACACCAATAGTTAATGAAATGTTACAAGGATGATAAAAATCCTTAACTAACTCTATAATAGGGGATAAAAGGTCACATTATGTACAAGATACTCCCTTAGACTAGGGCTAGACATTTGTATAGAGACATGGAAAGACCCATGGTTGGATGGTGTGAGGGTAGGTTCTAGTCTAGGTGGATTTGAATAAGTGAAGGGCTCAATGAAAGAGGATGGAGGCTTCGACAGAGGAGAGGAAGAGGATGGGTGTTCAAATTGAGAGGTTGAAGGAATAGATGAGGAGGAGGGGGAGTGGTTTGAAAGGATGATGCAAAAATTTGAGAAGAAGTGGGGCTAGTTTGAGAAGGTGTTGTGGAGGGATAAATTAAGGAGGTGTGCGTGGAAGCCATGGTAGCCTATCCAATGGTTGAGATAGAAGAATATGAAGAGGGGGTTTCTAGTTGGGAATCAAACTAGGTAGTGCACTGCTCCTTAGAATGACATTGTTGGGGAGCCATCTAGGGGGTTGGCAAAATAGAAGGGGTATGTGAGACTACTCCAGGAGGTAGACATGGTATGAGAGAACATGGATTGTACACATTAGAAACTAGAGGGGGATGATTTAGGACGTAGGGAGGTGTAGGTAAAATGGGAGGTTTAGATGAAGAGGCATGGACATTAGTGATATATGAAGAAGGAAATCTAGTAGGGAGAGGAGCAAAATATAGAGGAGGTATTCTAGACACAATAATTAAGGGAGGACAAATAGATGGAGGAGGGTGAGTTGGTTGGAAAAATTGTAGAGGATTGGCCATAAATGGGATAGATGGATCAATATTAGAAGGGGTTGGTTGGACAAGGGGTGTGGATTGCATACTAGTTAGAGCTAAATGAGTGGATGGTAATGTAGGCCCATACGAAATGGATACCATGTTGCAATATTTGAAAGATTCATCATTTGCAGGAATATCGTGGACGCATCCCTCATGGACATATTTGAGGCAATTATGTAAGGTAGATGGCACACACTGCATATCCTAGATCCATGGTCACCTGAGAAACACATTATATTGCATTCAATTTTAATGATATTACATAATGTGTGGATAGTCTTCACACCCACGTGGATTGGAAGGATGATCATACCAAGTGTTGAGCACAATGCATCATTAAAGGCCCACAAGGTGAAGGTTGGGTTGGCAAGATGAGATAAGGGAAGGTTAAGGTGCTTGAGGGTGGTAGAAGAGATGATATTAGTGGAAGGGCCCATGTCAACAAGCATACACTTAAACATTGTGTTATCCACACAAGCCATGATGTGCATCAAGGGATCGAGTACCTCCATTGGAAGAGTCTTAGTCTCATAGTCATAAAATATGATGGAGGGCAACATGCATGTCCTTAAATTACCCATAAAGTTGGAAAAGGTATTAGGATCTTGTGTTTTGGACTTTTATATATCCATCAAAGCCTCCTGATGTGGGCAGATTGTTGGATAAGTTCATAGATTGATAATTTAGTCTATTTCATTTTGAGACTATGGGTAAGGTGACTTTTTAAATTTAGGATAGGGCATGATATAGGGGGTGTGACATGTACTGATAGAGGTTGCACAGTTGATAATGAAGGCATACTTTGGGGTTCATTTGTTTGGGGTTGTCGACTAGGGTAGCATTGGTTCCTGGTGATGATGTTTATCATTCCTATAAAATCTTTATAAGATGGGATATGATTGAAATGATTGATTTGGTTAGGTGTAGTTGTAGAAGTTGATGTGGCATTACATTTTTGTTTAGTACCATGTTGTGGCAAAGTATTTTAATATAAACCAAGGTTTTGGTTATGAGGTGCTAGAGGATTGTCAACTATAATGTCCTTGCAGTCGATCATGTATTGCACAAATTTCTTGAATTATCAATAATAATTGATGTCATGACCCTTTTGGTGATGGTGAATACAAAAGTGATGTTCCTTGTACTATTTAGGCTTAGGTTTTCTAGGATATACAAGTCAAATTTTAGGTAAGGAGATCATTTTCGCTTCATAAATTTTTTGGAAAACTATAAACAAAGGATTAGATAGGGGAGTGAAGTTTCTAGGGGGTCAAGGAGGGTTTTGAGGATGAGTGGAAGATTGGGGAGAATATAGGAGATTATGTGGTTGTGTGAGAGCTAGCTAAAAATGAAAACTTGGCTATTGGGGTTGATAGGTAAGTTTTTGAGGTTGAGCACTAAGTTGAGGAGGGACTGTTGTCATGCTCAACATTACTTGGTTAAATTGAGGGGTTTTAGATTGGCTACTATTATTGCCCTTAGAATTTTTTGGAGCTATTCCTTTTTTTAAGTTTAATTTTCCCTTATTGTATTTTAATTTCCTCAATATTCTTAGCCTAAGACATGGCTTCCTCAAAGGTATGATGTTGTTGTATTTACAATGTTGTGGAGATATGTTTGGCATAGGTTCAAGAAAACATTCTGACCAACTCGTTCAAGAGGAGTGAGAATGGAAATTTGTTGATTACACCCCTTCATCAAGAAACATAATACATGATAAGATCATCATCAAATTGGCAAATATTATAAATATCTACCAATGTAGTCTTCTTCTTGATATTGATTGAAAAGTGTTCTAAGAAGAGGTTAGCTAATTATTCAAAGGAATAAATACTATGTTGGAGAAAGTTATTATACCAATATAAGTCTCCTCCTCCAAGGAACAATGGGAAAGTCCATAGCATGAGGGGATAATTTTTATTGATCAAATAACAAGCATTGATACAATTCCACACATGATCCTTAGGATCTTCTTTCCTTTTGAATTTTTTAAATTTGGGTATCTCAAAATGATAGGGGTATGGAAGTATAGGGATTGAAAAAGGGATGGGTTAAGTATATAGCTAGCTAAGAGCAAGCTTTTGATACCCAGAGCTAACTAATTGTAACTCTAAACTATTAATTTGATTAGTCGTTCTCTTAATTTTGTTGTGCAAGTCTTGAGATGCCTAGGAGGGCTTAGTTGATAGGATAAAATTGGCGACTTCAAGAGGAGGATGGTATAGATAGGTATAAGGGTAATAAGAATGAGGAGGATAATAAGTATGAGGAAGTTGAATGGCATAGCATGCCTAAGATTCTTGTGATAAATAAGGAGGTAGTTGATGAGGTGGAGGGTATGGGTGTTGGACAACTTGAGATATTGGAGGGGATTGATAAGCTGGTGGTATAATTATTTTATTGGCTTGACCAAGTGGATGGTGATGGAGTGTATGGAATCATAGAGGGGGCTGGTTTTGGGTAGTTAAAGGTTGGTATAGGTGTAGGTTGGTATTGGGCAAGTGGAGGTTGATGTTGGGTAGGTACCATGTGAGGTGGGGTTTGTGACTATGTCGATGACCACTAATAGGAAGTCAAAGGAGAAGGTGGTGGTAGATACACAGTAGGTGGAAAAAAATCCCACAAAGGAGATTGAATGAAGAAGGAATTTTGGCTGGATGGAGGGGTATTTGGAGTGGGAGTAGAGGCCAAAAGTTGAGGAGGCAATTGAGGAGTAATATTGTAAGAAGGATGGGGAGGTTGTTAAGAACCACTAGCATGAGTTTACTATGAATAAGAATAATTGTAAGGAGGGGTATGAGGAGGATGATATTGAATAGGATTGTAATAATAGGATAAGAAGAATATTGTATCAAATAATGAGAGGGAGGGGGAGGATGAGGTTAAGGAGTAGAATAATAGACAACATTCACACCAATGGGAGGAAGAGTGGTAGAAGAAGGAAAATTGGTGAAAAAGGGAGTTATGTTAAGAGGTGTGGATTGGTGTGGTGGGGCAGGAAAGTGAAAGGAGGCTAGAGGAATAGAAGAAATCCCAAGGATTATAGGAACATGTTCCTCTACTCCTTGGTTGCCTAGAGGAGGCTAGGTGATAGAGGCCATGGACATAGTTTTGATGGTTTAGGTAGTGATAAATGGGATATGAGAGGTGTAGGGGTGGATTTTCTCATGGGAGAAAGAAGGAATAAAATATTGAGGAATGCGAAGTGAGGATAGAGAAATTCAAAGTGAATTTGACAAATGGGAATGGGGTGAGAGAGGATTATAGGAAATGGAGAAATTGGAGGTGCATGTTGAAGGGTGTAAAGTATATTAGGATCATAGAATAGGACATTGGGATTTGAGGAAGATTAATGAGTGCCATTGTTAGAGGTCTTAGGTAAGTTGGTATGAATAGATTGGTGCATGAGGCTTAGGTTGTAGTATGTGAGCCTAAAATGACCCATGTCACTTGGGTATGGGATGTAAGGGATATTGGACAAGCTACTAGGTGGGGTACAAGGCACATCCTCTAGATGGATTGGAGGAGTTACCAAAGGATGGGGGATTTTCTCAGAATGCTCCATGGAATTATGCACTTGAGCTTTGGCTTACCTTCTAGTTAGGACCATAAGTAGTTGAGGATAAAATAGAGTTTGGAAGAATGAATAGGCTAGAAAGAAGTTGTTGTAGACTGACCCTAAGTATGACTATTTGGGGTTTGATGACCACAACCATTAACAATTTATGGTCATATGATTACGACTATGAACCATTAAGGGTTAGACAATTAACTCTAGATATAGGTTATAGGGGTTACAAAAGTAGACACATATGATAGAAAGTTGGTAGGAGTGTGCTTTGAGGCTTGTTTTGGTTTTATGGATGTGTTTTATGGTTTTTGGAATAAAATGCTATCTACAAAAACAAACAAACAAACATCAAACAATGATGATGTAAATGTTTAGTTAGATTGTGTTTTATCCCAATCAGTTCAATACCTAAATACTCAATTTTGGAAGTGCATTTGTCCAAGAATATTTATCAAAATTTATCATTAGCCCTACTTTGTTGGGACAAAATCATAATTTTTTTTCTTATCTCAAACTCCAACCCAATCAATTTGGTATCCACCATGCCTATGATAGTATGGTTACTCATACACATGCAACTGAAGCATCATGAGGACACCTACCAATGGCTAGTCATCTTACCATAATAAATGATCACTTCAATTTACAAAAGGTATGTTTTTAGGGCCACTTGACTCTTCCATAATTAGGGAATCTTACATTGTATCTAATTTGAGGTAATTTTACATCCCCCTTCTCAAGTTGTTGTGGCACACCAAAAGTTATGGTCATCCACTCATCACCATCCACCATTATCATCTATTTATTCTCATCCATTGCCAATCCGACTAGCCAGTGTCATATTTTTTTGCATCGTATTGCATTCACATGCAATGTGGTCCAAAAGGGGCAAATGTAAACGCCCAAAAAGTGTCAATTTTTTATTTTCCTAAAGTTATTTTAATTATTTTTATAAAATCCTAAATAATTCTAGAAATTGTATTATCCTAATTAATAACCTTACAAAAATTAAAATTTTCCTCTTCTTAGCCCCTTTCCCCCACTAAGCACTCTCCTACACTAAGCCCCTAGTCACCATGTGACTTCCCATCCCCCTAGTCTATGTGAACAATTCCCTATTCTATGTGCACACCCCATATAGCCTCCCCTTTGACCTTATATTAGATCCAACTCACCCTATCCTAGTATACCCCTACTTGCCACATCCCATGTACCCTCACCTTCCCCATACCTTTTAATGCCACTTGGGAAAGGACGAGGATCCTCCCTACCTAATTGCATTTATGGAGCATCGTGCACACATGCCACTTGAGGGGGATGAGGACTCTCCCCACCCAAGGTAATCAATAAGATATGGTTCACACTCCCTTTGACCATACCAAGTGGAAGACTCCAAATTTTCCACATCCCCTCACCCATGCCACATAGTTGCCATGTCATGCCATGTCACTTCCAAGTCACAACCCCCTATCCCTTGCAAAAATTCTATAAATACCCCCCTTTTTCCTTCATTTGTAATAAAAATTAAAATCATAAGCCAAAATTCTACCAAAATTTTTAGTGAAACCCTTTGTTTGTGCTCATCCCCTTTTGTAATCATCCTCCTAGTATGCAAATCAGCCATGAAAATCATTGTATGTTGTGATATGCATGTATCTTATTTTTGAAACTGCTCATAGACAAAGTGTCAAATCTGCTCCAAACTACCAATGGAGGCCATTAACACCCTATCAGAGGTCCACAAAATATTTTAGCTAGATATGAGTAGCAGAGGTCTTGGTCGTTAGTCCTTGGATGACTTGTAATCATGGTTTTCAAACCCTTGATGACTTGCAATCAAGATTGTTAGATCCCTGGTGGTTGCATTCCAGAGCTTGAACTAGGCATAACATCAACAATAGAAAAACAAGTGAGGTAAGCAAGGTATGTTTCTTGGTGTTTTGTGACATTTGATGTTATTTTATTACTTTAATCAAGATTTGTAACATTTTTTATTGCTTGCATATTTTGTTAACTTGGACCTAACCAAGGTAGGCCCATTTGATGCTATTAACTTCTTGTGTTTGTCTATGTGAAGGTTCCATGGAGATGCATGCAACCTAGGGTGGTCAATCAACTAAGGCTCCAAAACCCACCCATCATTTGAGGTGACATAGAAGACCATTTGAGGACTTTTTTGTAATCTCTTGTAAAAGGGCATCTCCCATCTTGGTAATTCCCTATTGTGAGCCCCAAAAGGGTATTTGTAAAATATTATTTGCAACATCTTTCTTGATCGATTAAAATGGTGCATATTCTATCCCAAATATATGTGATAGGGTAAAGTTTCTTTTGTTAATCTTAATTAATATGAATTTAACTAGAAAGGAATTAAGTGTTCTTTGTTTAAAAAGTGTGCTAAATTTTTGTCTTTGATTAAGGTTGTCAGATTTTAGGATCAAAGTAAAGGTTTTACACCCATTTGGTGTTCTCATGGGTTCACAAAAATGTGATAATGTGGGTGCAGGTGTCCCCACATGATGGTTCTTACCTCAATATGTTATATGTTAAATGGGTATGTGCCTATGTTTGATGAGTTGATTAAATACATGCCTAGGGTCTGTTATATCTAAAATGTGGGTTCCTTGACCTTATGATATTTTGATTCTATATACAATGCACTAACATAAGTAAATGAAAGTAAACAAATTACTATCATATATGCCCTTTTGATTCTTGCTAGAACTACAAGAAACTAAAATAGGAGTTACAAGAAACTAAACTTACTTTTTCCTTTCAAGAAAATGTACAAGAGAATGCACAAATGAAGGCTAGACTAATCCAAAATAAATTTTATTATGTTTTTTAATGCCTACAAATCATAAAATAAAATTTTATACTGAGTCTGGACTAAGGTTCTTTTATTTTCTTGTTTTAAATATTCTAAAATATAAACCAGAGTCTAATATTAGTGCAAAATAACAAACACACATATCTATGAAAACTTAAATTACAAATACAATGAAGGAATTACCTAGTTTTAGAGTTACAACAAAATTACCACCTATGACTATGCACTGGTGATTCTACAAGATCGCTACCTGCAAACTACTACCAACAATTTTGTTCTATACCTCCAAATAGAGACAAAATTGAATAGATATTAAATTTTAGGAGGTTTTCCAAGCTTGGGAGAGCAATGAACCTCCTATGTTGGATAGTCAGGTCCCCTAGTTCCTTAGAAAACTTAGATTTTTTAAGAGAATAATGGAAATGAACATAAATGGCAGAATTGTTGCTTGTAGCTTATTGGTAGTGTTATCATTCTATGAACATGAACCAAGTGACATAGAGTCTAGTATGTGAAAATGCAACCAAGGAGTAGAGGAACATGTTATATCATATTATTTTAAATTAAATTTGCATTACAAAGAATGGCTTGGGATCGACTATCTAGGATGAACTGACTCTCAATAAAATTGTTGCCTATGATGTATCAATGAAAATTTCATCTTGCTAGGACAAATAGGGATAACAAAAGGTCAAAATCATTGTGAATGGCCAAGAAACTAGTGTATTAACTAGAATATTAAAATATTGTAGTTCTTATACAAGATAAGAGGCTAAGTCTATATGAATCATTATAGGTAAAAAAAATCACTGCTTGTAATGAGGCAATGGCGATTCTATTTTGAGATTAAGAATAGATAGAAAAGAGGGTTAAACCTATTTAGGAGAGTAGTACTCTAGCCAAATAAGTGAATGTGAGAATAAATTCTACCTTGAATATGTGATTATGAGGTTAAGCCTATGTAAAAATTTGTAGTTAATGTAATCATTTTTTTTAGGAAGGCAAGGATTCCACTCTAAGAGGCTAAATAGAAAAATAAAGGGGTAGAGTATCAAAGTTAAAGCTGCAAGAGAGTCCACAAGATGTCTAGAAAATACCTATCTAGGAAAATGTCCTGAAAAGGTTACAAAAATAAAGATTCAAGCACTTGTAAAGGAAATGCTAGTCCAATAGTGAGGTTAAAACTAAATGATCAAATACTAAGCAAAGTAATGGTAGTTCATAAAAATAACCAAGCATAAACTTAAAAGACTAAGAGGAAAGAGGAAGAGAATAACAACCCAAGAACATATGAGTTTATTCTTCTTCTTGACCTCAAGCATGCACTCCTCAAAATATCACGATGAAACTAGTAAAGTGATGAGATCTTAAATTAATGAGAAATAAAAAGGTAAAATTTTGTTAGCATCAAGTTATGTTGTTGTGGAAGGAACCCAAGCATTCAATTTATAGAATTTTATGGCCTTGGGCAAGGAGTAGGTGTATTCATAGTCATGGGATTTGGAAGGTGGGTTATTAAATTTTATATCTTGAGGACAAGGGGAGGTGGATCCAAAAAGGGAAACATTGGGCTTTGGGACCGAGTGGCAAGATGGCATAAATTCAATGGGGATGGTTTCATAAATGGTAGGAGGCTTGAAGAGATAGAGAATCCAATATTTTGAGATTCTGTACTTGGAAAAATGAAATCATTGTCAATGATATTGTATCAGTGATTCTATGAATCTTACTATTAAAGGTCAACAAGAAAGGAAAGATTGAATTTCTTTGAATTTGGGTGGGAAGGTTAGTTTTTATGAAATCACCGCATTCAAAATATTGACTAACGATTTTGTTCTAGAAAGTTGAAAGCTCAAAAAATTGAGTTAGGGTGCTTAATTGACCTCTTTGGCTGCTTAGTGGATGGTTATAAGTTTGGTGTGCCAAAAGTGGATGTTTACATAATTCATCCATAATATTGGAATATTGCTTACAATATGAAACTCCTTGGTCCCCATCACTTGTCTCAAACTCAATGGAAAAATGCTAATGTTTTCCTATGGAATTGGAAGGTTAACTTAGAATATGAAGCTCCTCACTCCCAACTACTTATCTTAAACCCATTGATACAATATTAAGTTTTATTTGTAAAATTAAAATTTTGAATTAAGATGTGAAACTCTTTCATGGCCTTTTAGTTTCTTATACTTTAGATCCAACAATGTTAATGATTTCAAGCATTTTAATTATCATTTATTTCTCTACGCATATATTGCACAAATAGTTTATGAATTGTTTTATATTTTTATAGTAATACATATGTGTGTGTGTATTATTTTTAACATCATCATATGTTTATATTTATTATAAAATATTATTAATTCAAATGAACCATCTTAGCTTAGTAATATAAATAGTATCAATATACATATATAATAATATACTATTTTTAAACTTCTCATATTGAAATCCAACCTACTACTCAAAATATTTGACTTATAAAATGTCCACTAAAATTTAATTTCTATGTATATTGTAATAATTTTTTTTATAATTAGCTAAAAATTATTTGTTTTTCACAAAAAAATGAATACATCAAAGTGACAAATAAACTACAATTAAACCAAGAGACATCTACATTGAGAGTCGAGAGATATCAAAGTGATAAATAAACTATAATTATGCCAAGAGGTGTCAGACTATCCAAATTGGTTTAACAATCATGTCCATGTATTACGAGCATAAACTTTTAGCCAAATCTCATTGTTTATTATTTTTTAAATATATATTACTTTAAATAATTCATTCACCAAGCTAGTAATCTCTAATATTAATATTTTTTTTGCTAGAGAACAAGGGGTTGTACTGGGGTCCCCCACCCTTGACAAATCACAACTCTCTTCTTTATAGCTTGAGATTTTATAAATAGATTAAATTCTCATCTCAATTGAGTTGCTATAGCTAGAAACCTACATCATTTTACATAAAATGTTTGAATTTTTTATTTTCATTTTTGGATCTTTTTCAATTTTTTGTGTGAGTGCAAATATTCTAGAATTCAACATCCTTGACATTTTCCTACAACAACCTTCACAATACCAAAACATCACCTCTACTATCTATGCATTACAACTTAGGAGAGTAATATTTCCAAAACATCATACTATCATAGTCCACTTTACCATATCTAGATTTCTAATTTCCTTCATTAAGCACAAGTGTAATAAATAGTTTATATGAAATCACACTAATGTTATAAAATAAAGCATTTATTACCAATGGAAAATACTAAAATCAATATTAATCATTATTTGAATCAAGCAGTCAATATTTTCTTGTTATCTTCAGCTGAAATTACTACTTCCTCTAACCATAGAAAAGAGAATTTAACTTCATGATCCTCAATTAAAACCCCTCTATTGGCTAGCCTATCTGCACATTTGTTTCCTTCCCTTAACTTGTGTAAACCTGATTTCTTCAAACTCTATATCAAGGTCTTTAATTTACACAATTATCTCTTGTATGTTCCATGGAGCATTTACTTTCCTCAAAATTGTCTTCCATCCATACTTTGTTCCATTTAATTTGTTTACATTTTTAACCCTTCCAAAGCTGCCCAATCTTCAACTTCATTTTTTGTCTTAAGTCCAATATTGAAAGCATACTGAGAAAAAATCTCTCCTCTATTATTTCTAATTATTCCTCCTTCTCCTACTGGTCTTTGATTTCCTTCCATCAAAATTCAATTTGAGCAACTCCACATCTAGTGGTTTCCACTTTATATTATTTTCCTTATTTTTGTTTCTCTTGCACCCAACATCATAATTCCATTTTATGACTTGAATCCATCTATCAAGGCTCTATTTTTTTAGATTAGGTATTGGGTGCGTTGATAAGGTTGGTTTAGACTCTTCTATGGCTAAATAAATCTTCCTTTTCATTACCTCTAAACTACTTAAATTTCCTTTAAATATTTTTTTATTCCTTTCTAGCTAGATAGTCCAAAGTATTGTATGTTTTAATATATCCTAGATTGTTTGTAAAACCTTACTTTTAAAAGTGCTCTACCATTGCTTTAACCATTCATCACCATGCATTTACCAAACATATCAAGAATCTATTTCCATAGTTTCTAAACTATTGAGAAGTGTCCCAAGAGATGGTCTATACTATTCTCCTCATTTTTACAAAGAACACATTGTGAGGGGCCATGAAAACCCTTTTTCATAAGGTTATCCCATGATAAAATTCTTCTATGACCCACTAGCCAAACAAACATTTTGACTGTAGGAATGCTTGGGCTATCTCAAATATCTCTCTATATCATTGTGATATTCCTATTTTTTTAGTTCTTTACATTATATCTACTTATTTTTGTGCATTCTCTTTAGCTATTCAACTCCTAAATCAACTTATCCTTGGATCCCTTAAGAATAGTCATTGTTGTTATCTTTCTACTCAACTGCCTCCTAACATAAATATCATGTATACTTGTAATAAAATCTTCCTTCCATTTGTTTTTTCCTTCCTAATCCTTATACAAAATATTTAAAACCCTATCACCATATTTATCTTGAAGTAATATCATCCATGGTTTCAAAATTGGATCTAGATTGAGTGGTTTTTTATCACACCAAGTATCCATCCAAATAGAAATATTTTCTCTAATTCCCACTACCCATCTTAAACCTTTAATCACTATATCAATTATTATTTTTTAATTATTCTATAGTGTAGAACCATTTGGTAGAGAGAATGCAATGAATATTAAGCTTGGGTCATAGAGCTCAACATACTTAAAATATTTATTTTTCATTGTCTTTGACTCTCTTTGTACAATCTCTAAATTACTTTTCCCTTAAGGGATAACTTTGCATCTATAAGAACTCTTAAACCGATACCTCCCCTACTTTATAATCACACACCTTGCTCCATTTCACTAAAGGAAATTCCTTTTATCATGTAATCCTGACCATAAAAATGATCGCATAATATAGATTAAACTTTTTTCTATCAATTTTGTCATAGTATACAAGGACATATAATATGTTGAAATGGCATGTAAGACTAATTTAATTAGTTGTACTATTTCTTCTAACGATAACCATATACCTTTCCGTGTCATTAGGTTATTTTAAACTTTAGTTATAACTAGATTCCATAATTCTATCCTCATTCTCCCCTCAAATAAGGGCATCCCTAGATAAGTTGTTGGTAAATTTTCCTCCTCCATTTGAAGTAACTTACATATCCCTACTTTGATTCTAGTTGGGATGTTTAGGAAGTAAATTTGGATTTTGTTCTATTAACTTTCTACCTTTATGCTCTTTCGTATTCCTTTAATAATTTATTCAACGTTGTGGCCTCATTTATCCTTACCCTCAAAAAAAGGGCTATATCATCTACAAACTATTGATGCATGATGTTGTTGATGTTATTACTAGCCTTAAGTCCACTTATAATACTAGCTTTGTTATCCTTCTTCAAGTTCCTACCTAAAAACTCTACCATAATAATGAACAAATATAGTGATAGAGGATCTCCTTGTCGAAGACCTATCTTGGAATAAATTGATTCTATTACTAACCCATTGACCAACATTGAATATGAAACTATAGAGACACAAACTTCAATCCATCTAGCCTATTTTTTTTCAAATCTAAATTTTTCTAATACTACAAAAATAAAATACCATTTAACCCTATCATAGGCTTTACTCACATCAAGTTTTAAGATCATTTATTTCTCTCTTCTTGAAAGTACTGAATGCATAACTTCATGAGCTACTATGATCTTATCCAAAATTTGGCTCCCTTTCACAAATCCTCCTTGCTCTTCAAAAATATTTTTTTCTAGCAATGGTATTAACCAATTTTCCATCACTTTGGAGATAATATTAAATGTCATATTACATGGCCTTATGGGTTTAAATATGTTGCATTAATTTTATAAGGTATGTATTGTTTTACCCTAGACTATTCCACTGCCACCAATGAAGAATCCTTCACTATATACCAATTATGTTGATAAAATTTTATAGATATCCCATTTGGACCTATGGATTTATCCTTATCAAAATATAAAAGATCTAAATGAACTTCTTCTAGAGTAATAGGCTCCATCAATTTCCTATTGTCTTCATCTATTATAACTTAAGGTACTTCTCGTAGAAGTTTTTTATTAAGAACTTTAAACTCCCCTGATCCTAACATATTTTGATAAAAGTACCTCACCTCCTTTCTAATTTCACTCTGATCTTCAATACAAACCCTTTCTACTAATTCTAGATGTTAATATTTGTACTATAGTCATCCTATGAAAAACCTTGTATTTTTATCTCCTTTTAACCAAGTTTGTCTCAATTTTAATCTCCAAAATTTCTCTTCCTTACTCAAAATATTATAATATTCACTAAGAAACTCCCTTTCCTCTGATATTGGATTATTATGATCACCTTTTTGGAATTTTGAAATTTATCTTTTAGTTCTTTCTTCTCAAAAATATTTCCAAAATTATTCTTGTCCCATTCTTTCAATCTAGATGTCATTAATTTATTTTCTTTTTGAAGAGTATACATCCCACCATTTCCTGAAAAATTCCTCATTTGTGATATCATATCAACAAATTGAGGATGGTCTTCCCAAATTTTCTCATGTTTAAAATATGATATTTTTTGAATTCACTTACCACCATTTTAATGCTTATTGGCCAAAGATCTAAACCAATCCTTATCAAGATCTCAATTTTAGCACAAGTCCCTTCATCTAGCCAATGATCTAATATTATGCATTTGTCTAATTTTTTCTATGAGGTTTTGGCCTCTCCTATTTTTGGTGAATGTATAGTTGTCTTCTTCAAACTAAACATCCCATAGATTATTGTTTTGAATAAAATATGAGAAATCTCTCATACTTTGGGTTAATTTCCTAATTCCCCCAAATTTTTCATCTAGATTGGTTATGGCATTAAAATATCCTATGATCATGAATTATGTTTCTTGGTCCTTCTCATATTTTTTTCAATCCTACTCCAAATGTCTAATATTACTAACTGAGTTATAGGTCCATAGACATTGATAGGGATGAAATAAATATATGCAAAATAACATGTGGCTAAAGAGGCTATCGAATGCATAGTTTTATGAATGTTTACACAAGAGGTTCTAATAGAAATCCAAAAAGATAGAATTTCCCATGTTGCTCCTTTAGAATCCATAACATCCCATTCATATTTTTCCCATACTGCTTTCATAGTTTTAGAAACTTCTTCTTTTATCATTTTAGTTTCTTGGATACAAAGAATATGCGGCTTATTACTTAAACAAAGGTCCTTAATACACCTCTAATTTTAAGTGGAATTAGCACCCCTTATATTACATTACATGATAATCATGTCTCATTAGGGGCTACTAGCCCCACCTACGGTTTACTAGTATCATTTTTTTGTTTGGTAAAGAGAAGTTAAACCAACTTCATTTGTGTTCCTTTCTCTATGTTTGCTTTTGCTTCCTCAATCTCGCTTGATAATTTGAGGGTTTTCCTTATTTTTATTTGACTATATAAATAGCAGGTCTTATCATTCTATTCTTCAATATTCTTTCACAACTTTCTTTTTCATCAGATTTATCTTTTACTAGCTCTACTATAGAAGATTTTGACTTGTCCTATTTATTTTTTGGTATTTCCTTATTAATGGTAGACTTATTAACATCTAACACTACATTTTCTTTACCAATTTTTTATCCTGAATGGTTTATGGTAATTCAATAGAGTCTTCAAAATCTAATGATACACATTCCTTATGTTCATCGAGAATGATTATCCCTAAATTAGGATCATACTGAATAGACGTTTCCTTGTTAATATGTTGAACTTGTATTGTGTCCTCTAAGCTTTGATCTACTTTTTATTCATAGGATAAAGCCTCAAAAGAGTTGGTATTTCTTTAAATATTCTTCCTTACTAGTATCCATTGTTTAATTGCTTTCATTTATCTAGATCTATTTTTTGGAAGTTGAAAACCATCCTCATTCATATCCATTTGTAATTTTCTCTTGTAGTTTTCTACATATTATTCTACCAGACTCTTCTTAGGGTATTATATTTTAATATGCCCCACCTCATGATATATTCTACATATAAAAGATATGTTTTCATAATCTATGGTTTAGATCCACATATTATCCCACACTTAAGAATGATTGATTTTGGTAAAGCTTTACTTATATCAATCATGACAAATATTTTAGCATATGTAGCCAAGAATCCATATTTTGTAGTTTTTGAAATCTCAATGAATTATCCTAGAGTGTTGCCTATTTCCTTGAATGTATACATATCCTAAAATTTAATGGTCAACCCATATGTCCTAACCCATACTGGTACTAGATTTACATATTTAGGTGAAAATCCTTCATACCAATGAGTAAGGAAGAGTCTTGCTCTTCCCATAAACCTAGGACCTCCCCTTTTAGTATTCTATATCTTTCTTACCTAGAAAAAAATGCTAGGAAGAAACCTTTGGGAAGAAAGGATAGAACCACTCTTGGAGACTTCCAACTCCTATCAATCCATTTTCTCAAGGCTTAAGCCCTTGGTCAATACCCATTAAGTTTACCAAAAATGACCCTATGTTTGAGCAACAAGGATGAATCCTCTATGGTAAACTCACTAACCTCTACTACTAGAGATGATTCTATGTATCTAGATATAAATTTTTCCATGGAAAGGAAACTAAAAATCAAAATCTATTGAAATTTACTAGAATATCCTATAGCAAATATAATATTTGATAAAAATTTGTACTAATTTGCATGTAAAATTTCTAAGATAAATAAGGGAAAAATAAACTTAGTTGCACAATTATATTCCTAGACAGAGTGTCTTACCTCACTAAATCCCTAGCCCTTCATTGCTCCTCCCATAATCCAAATCCTAGTTGACAAATATTTACAATTTTATTTTTTGCGACTTGAAAAATCATCACTGCCCTTATTCTAGATGGTTGACTTCATAGGGTCATATCTCCCTCAATATTTCTCATATTTATTCATATGACCACTAATTTTAAATCTCTTCAAATTTCACAAAAACTGGTCCAAGAATCACATGAATTGGACAACCCTTCACCAAGATATGGCTCCTAAAATATCAAACACTTTTATAGAAAAAAACTTTTTTTCAAAAATAAAAATCCCTATAGCTAATATTATTATTATTATTAAACATATTTATATTCATAATATAAATTACACCCACTCATTTTGTAATTTAATCTTTGTAAAATTATTAAAGCAAGGAGTGAAGATAACAAAATAAATTTTCCAATTTGACGTTCACATGATTGTTGGAGCTTAAAGCAAAACTGATAGCAAATAGTATTTAGTTTTAATTCAATTAAAAATAGTTTATCAATGCCCATTTTCTTCTCTTTCACTCTTTTATTTTCTTTCTTGGTTTATATTTGATTATTGCAACATTATCATAGCTATATCTTTATACTAAATACTCATAGGTATAATTTTCAAACACAATTTCTTTGTAATTAATTTTTTAAGACTTTTGTAAAATTGTTGAAGCCTAAAGCGAAGAGGATGATATTAAGAAAATTAGAGTTCAAATTTAGCATAATTTTAGAGCTTAGATCAAAAATTACAACACATAGTAAGAGGATTATAGTTGCACAACTAAATATTTAGTCTTCATCTAACAAAAATAGGTTTGTCAATATACATGTTCCTTAAAAATGATATTTTTTATATATTAATTAAAACTTATAAAATTTCTTAATATTTTTATAAAAAATGGTAGTATTAGGAGTAAAATTTAGGGGAGAAGAAATATTGAGAGATTTTGTAGACACAGATATGAAAACGGGTTTAAAGGTGGGGATAGAATATGGGATAGGCCTAGGGAAAGTTTCAAGGCTTGAAAAAGGGAGCAATTTCAAGGGTCAAGTGGATGGGAGTGCAAGCATGATAGGGGTTAGAAAATAAAAACTAAACCCTTGTTTGCATATTTGCTTAAAGGAAAAGGTAAGATCTCAGGCTAGCCTCAAACCTAGGCTAGGGATTTTTGTCAAAAAACTAATAAGACTTCTAACAAAGTATGGGGTTCCCTCCATTTTAGTTAGTGATACCATTATAAGAGATAACATATTGGATTTGCATAGCTACCTAATCTATAAATTTATGGTAATGTGGTTGGGTATAGAAGTTTTGAGGAGTTATATTAAAAGTAAATGGGCTTTATAAGGGGAAAAATTGATCACTTTGATACCAAATGGTTTTTTCTTTGTAACCTTCATCCAAGAGGAATACTGCAATTGGGTATGCAAGGGAGGGCCTTGGTTTCTAAGTAGTGTTAGTCTACACATACATGGCTAGTCATTAGGGTTTAACCCTCACATAGAAGTTATTACAAAAGCCTTAATGTGGGTATGATTATTTAGCCTACCCTTAGAATTTTGGGAAGAAGAGGTTTTTAAAAATTTCAAAGATGCTTTGGGGGATATTGTCTTAGTGGACCCTACAACTACAAACAAAGCACAATCCATTTTCACTCAAATTTGTGTGAAGGTAGACTTGCAAAAAACCCTTATTAAAAATATTGATTTGGTTTCATGTCTAGGCAAGCACTTTCAAGAGGTTGACTACAAAAACATACCCTTTTATTGGTATCTCTACCATGCATGTCAGCACTTGGTAATATTTTACCTAGAAAAGAAACAACCATTGAAATAGGACCCTTAGGGACCAATGAGGGCAAGTTATAGTAGGATGAATTTGCCACAAAGTTGAACTTACAAAAATAAATGCAATAAATAACACCAAAAATAAAACAATCATAGCAAGAGGTTTTGAAAACAACAAAAAGGGGGAAAAAAGTTACAAAGACACAAGATCCCAAGGAGGATCTAGAAGAAGGAAAAAGCAATGTAGAAGATGAAAAAGTTGAACAATATAAAATCACAAAGGAGGAGGCCCAAGAAACTTCCTAACTGTGCATCTGAACAACTTTTTGAAGAAGTTTGTTTGGCTAGAATCTAGGGTTTGTAAAGTTATAGTGGAGAAATTGTTGGAGCAGGAACAAATTTTGGGGAAGACAAAAAACCCTAGAGAGATCATGAGTGTCAGTTCAGGTATGGTACTTCTTTGGCTTTAGCTTTGAAAATATTTTATTGGCTAGGGATTTAAAATTAGGGACCTCTTATTTTGGAAGAGATTTATGGCAACCTGTTGGTTCCAATGACGACTGCAGCCTCACTTCTAAAACAAGTGGGCAATGAGGCCTTCTCCATGTTTTCACAATAGTTTCCATTTGATGAGGAGAAGTTGGATCATATGCGTCAAGTGCTTAAAGTAAGAAAATAAACCCATCCAAAACCACCTGCTCACTCTAACAATGGTACCTTTGTGCCCAAGTTAGATGAGTCTCCTGTGATTGAGGTACCTCCATCTTACATCCAATAACATTTGCTCATGCTTTCCACCCAAGCCCTTGCATGCAAATTTTTAGGAATATGGCCTAGTCCAATCACAATATAGAAATGAATTAATACACATTTGGGGAGTAAAATATCCTCTTATGAATTCATGATGATAGGTAGGGGATACTTTGTCATTACATTTGCCTCTGTGGAGGACAAGATCACTATCTTTCATGGGGGTCCTTGGTTTCTAGGATCCAACCCACTTTACATGACCCCATGGAGCACGACATTTGATCCTCAAGAGGAGGAGCCTAAAGAAGTTTCTATTTGGGTCAGGTTACCATTTTTTCCATTGCACCTATGGAAAAAACCTTTGATGGAATTAATAGGTAATGCTATTGGAACATTCATTGACTGGGCTCCTCCAAAGGCTAATAATGCTATATGTGCATGCATTTGTGTGCATGTTAATCTAAAAAAGGGTTTGCCTAAATATATTGGAATAAATGTGTTTTATTGGATACATAACCAACCCCTAGAATATGAGCATATACCATTCAAGTGTATAACATACCATGAGCATGGGAATTTCTCCCGAAACTACCCAATTAAACAAGCACAGGAAACAAAAAAAGAAGAACTAGGATTCCAAGAAGTCAAAAGGAGACCGTGTAGATCAAGAAGCAATAATCGACAACCTCAACCACAGGATCAAAAAAGCTTCCAGCACAAAAATAAATTTGAATTTCTTAATGAAGGAGAAAAGGAAATTACCTCTCTAGATGTGAAGGCTCCTAAATATAAAGAGAAGATACCTACAACTAAAGCTGACAAGTCACCAGAGATATTAGGAGATACACCAGAGAACACAACAATTGGAGAAGAAACTAATGGAAACTCAGAGGAAGAGGTAGAAGAAACATAAGTGGAGGAAATAGTTATTCATGGGGGTTTCCCGACCACACGATTTGTAGTTAAGGGAAGAAAATAAAACCAACAACTCAAAAATGAGCAAGCACAAAAAGACTTGCAATCCAAAACGTAGGTCAGAATTGAGGAGAGCTTCATAAAAAATAAGAAGCAATCCAAAAAATGAATATTATGTCATGGAACTGTAGGGGACTAGGAAATCCTCTGAAAAAAAACTATCTCAAAGTTCTAATACAGGAGCAAAATCCAGCAATAGTATGTATTTAGGAAACAAAAACAGTAGAGGCAACACTGATTATAGAATGGCAAAAGATATGGGCACAATCAAAACTGATAACTATTGATTCTGTGGGAGTTTCAAGGGGACTAGCTTTGGCTTGGGACCCACAAAAATTAGTTTGTAGCTTGCAACATAAGCATAATAACTAGATAGGTACAAAATTTGCCTTACCATATGGAACTAGTGTAGCGGTAATAAATTTTTATGGTCCAAATAATCCTATCTAGAAAAGAGAAACATGGCACAACTTAGCACAATGTCTAGACAATGACAACATAATACTGGGAGGAGATCTCAACATGATTCTCTACCATTGGGAGAAGGTTAGGGGAATTTTAGAAAGGGATACAAATAGATATATACTCAATCAAATTATGGTAGATGAAATCTTACAAGACATTCGACCGACCAAAGGAAAGTACACTTGGAGCAATAGAAGAGCAAGGGCAAACTATATTGCAGAAATATTGGATAGATTTTTTATCAGTGAAAATCTCCTAATACACTTTTCCCTCACTTCCAGTCAAATAATTCAGAACTCTATCTTAGATCATAAGCCAATTCTCTTGGATAGCGGCCAAAGCTTACAACCCCAAAAAATTCCTTTTAAATACAACTCTGAATGGGCAATAGAAGAATATTTTAGTGAACTTGTGGGAACCAACAGGTCCAATCCACCAACCCCCAAGAAAAGTGGAAAATAAAAATTCAAAAATTGAAGCATATGATAAAAAAATGGTTGGTAGAAAAAGTGAGAGTTAAACCAGACAAGAAGCAGTTGATGCAACAACTAGAGCAACTAGAAACAAAAATTGGGGATCATCCTCCTCAACCATGGCAAGAAGATGGAAGAAATGACCTGATTCAAAAGCTCAATAAATTAAGCACTGAAGAAGAAACACATTGGAGGCTTAGATCCCGAATGGTCTGGCTAAGCAAGGGGGATAAAAATACCAAATATTTTCATCTAAAAACCATGCAATGCTACCAAAGAAATACAATCAAGGAGATAGAGCATGAAGGAACCACTTATACAAATAGGGAGAAAATTAAGGAACTTGCCAAGCAACATTACTCAGCTTTGCTCTCTAGAGAAAATAGTGATCCTCATTCCCAAGAAATACTATTGTAGCATATACCAACAATATTAATTTTGGAAGAAAAACAGGATCTCAGTCAGCCAATCACTATGGAGGAACTTAAGGAGATTATAGTAGCTCTACCAAAGGATAAAGCTCCTGGACCTGATGGATTCACAAATAACTTTAACCAGCAATACTTACACATCATTGGAGAAGATTTGATACAAATGATTGAGGATGTTAGGGTTAAAGGTAAGCTTCTTGGAGCCATCAACTCCATCTTTCTAACATTAATACCTAAAGAAAAAAATACCACTACTTTCTCTAGATTCAGACCAATTTCTCTATGTAACTCTTCCTATAAAATTATTACCAAGTTGTTGGTAAATAGAATAAATAAAAAACTTTAAAAACTAATATCAGAAGAGCAAGGAGGGTTTATGCCTGGAAAACAAATATATGATAATATCATTACAATGCATGAAGCCCTCCACAGCAGTAGAAAATCAAAAAAGAAACAAATTGTTATAAAACTTGATATGGCAAACACCTTTGATAGAGTTAATATACAATTTTTAGAACAGGTCCTTCAAAATTTTGGATTCCCACATCAGGTCATTAAGTGGATTGGAGCATGCATAAAAAACCCATGGGTAGCCCCCTTAATAAATGAAGAACCAAGGAATTTCTTTTAGGCTACAAGGAAAATTAGACAAGGGTGTCCACTATCACCATATCTTTACATCATTCTAGCTGAGACTCTTGGAAGATTAATCAACCATCTTCAAAGAGAAAAAAATAACAGGGATAGAGGTAGCAGCAGGATGCAAAGTTGTAACACATGGCCAATTTCTATATGATATCATTCTTCTAGGTGAAGCCACCAAGAAAAATGTTAGATGATATCATTCTTCTAGGTGAAGCCACCAAGAAAAATGTTAGACAATTCAAGCAATGTCTGGATTGGTTCACACAAGCTACCGGGGCTCAGATAAACACTCAAAAGAGTTAGTTCTATACTCAAAATGTTGTAGCAATAACAATCAAACTCTTTTGCACTATCCTAGGATTTTGGTCTAGTACAGAAAAATACTTCAGATATCTAGGAGTGCCCATGAGCTTCCACCTTAAGGCTTCAGACTGATGGACCCCAATATTGGACAAGATGGTTAGGAGGATACAAAGTTACGGTAATAGTTGGCTCAGTCTTTCAGGAAGGGTAGTACTAATCAAATCAGTGTTAGTTTTTCTTCCAGTCTACCAACTATTAGTATATCATGCTCCCAAGTTTATTTTGTAAAAGGTAGATGGAATCATACGTAACTTCCTATGGCAAGCAGGTAGGAAACAACAAAGAAAAAAGTTCCACTTGGTCAATTGGGAGATGGTCACCAAGAGTAAAATTCAAGGAGGATTTGAAATAAAAAAAATGGATATAGTTTTGAAAGCATTGGGAGAAAAACTTCTTTGGAACATGCTTAAAAACAATCGAGCATGGCAGTGCATACTAGTCAGCAAGTATGTAAATAATCAAACAAGTATTCAAATGCTTAAACATATAGACAAACTTCCCAGAGCCTCGTTGGTTTGGAAACATATAGTGGCTACAAAAGCATAATAGAGGATAAAATTTCTTGGCTACCAGGAGATGGTAAGTTAATTAATCTATGGGAAGACCCGATCCTAGGAAATCCACCTTTAAGAGAGAGAACTCCAATCAAATTGCAGAATCACTTGGAAAGCCAAAGAATATTTAAGTTAAGTGACTTGTTTTATTGGACCTCAAAAATTTTGAACTGGATCTCCCCTCCCATTTCATTTGAACTTCAAGGAGATTGGGATTATTTTAAGTCTCACGTGGTGAGCATTAGACCTCTTCATCCCACAATGCCAGATAAACTTATTTGGGGTAGCATCAACAGTAATGGAGAATACTCAGTGTATCTAGGAGTCCAACATCAGAAAATTGGGTCTGCCAACAAAAAACTATCGATATTATGGAAAGTTAGAGCACCACCTAAACTACAAGTATTTAGCTGGCTAGTTTCTCAAAATAAAATCTTAACAGGTGATAATCTACAAAAGAGGAGTATAGCAGGGCCTCATGTTTGTTACAAGTGCATGCAGAACAGTGAAACAGTTTTCCATATTTTGTTTGAATGCCCAAAGGCAATTTCAATTTGGTTAGGAATAACCAAAATTCTTGGCATTTCCTACTCTCAAAGGTTAACCAGAGACAAATGTTTTACCAAGTGGAACAAAGAATATAAAGGTAAACTGACAGGTGAGCCCCTCCTAAAATATCTATGGAGCTCCATACCATATTTTATCATCTAGCGCATCTGGTTGGATAGAAATCAGAGGATTTTTGAAGAAAAAAGTAAGGATAATAAAATTCTAATACGAAGGATAAAAGAAGAATTAATCCTAAATGTCAAATCTAGTTTTTTTCAGCAATAGAATGAAGAATATCTATCACCCACAGAAAGAAGAATTATATACCAACTTAATATCTAAGCTTTCCTGACACACAGAGGATGCAAAGCAAATAATTCTTTGCCTGACATATGTTTTCTAGCACTCTTCTTTGATGGTGCCTCCAAATCCAACCCCGATAAAGCAACGACAGGGGGACTGATTCTTACAGGACTTTGTGATATCCTACTCAAATACATGATCAACTTGGGAACAACATCTAACAATGTGGCAGAGGCTATTGGATGTGAAATAGGCTTAAAATTGGTGGCAAAGTAAGGAATCACTCAGGTCACAGTTTACGGGGATTCTAAACTGATAGTAATAGCTTTTGCCAAAAATAAAGATTTTAGATCTTTACAATTGAAGATTATTCAATATAGGATTGGACAACTTGGCATGATCATTGGAAAAAAATCCTATCAATACATAAGGCGGGAATTCAACAAAGAGGTTGACACACTAGTGAATTAGGCAATAAATATAGTCCCTTGTTATTGCCGCCAAATCATCAAGAAGAAGAAGAGCAGGGGTGGTATGCAAGGATGACAAAGGCTCCAATAATGAGGTTATTTTTTGTCTTCATGTTCAATTTTTTAGAATGATGTTCACTTTGAACTTTTATTAAATATTTTTGTACTTTTTTTATTAAGTAAATAAATATTTTCTTTAAAAAAAAAAAAAACTTCCTCGAAGAAATTTAAGGAACTAGAATAGAAAGGGGAAGAGGCAAAATGCAATGGAGAGAAAGATCAACCTTCTTAGAGAGGAGGAAAGAGCACTCATAGACAAGCTAACATAGGGGCTCTAGATAGGGAAGGTAGTAACCCTTAGGAAATACTTTGCAAACCATGGAAGTAGAAAGAAGTAGTAGATAGAAAATATATCCATCTTGTTGATAACTTTACAAGGGGATCCAAATCCTTGGTCAAAGGTAAAAATGAAATTATTATCCTAGAATGTGAGGGATCTAAATTTCCTAATGAAATATAGACTGCTAAAATCATGTATAGTTTATATACTAGTATAGTCTTATTACAAGAGGTGAAATTAGGGGAAATGAGTTAGAAAAAATATGAAATAAGATCTAGAGCAAAATAAACTTCTTGGGAGCTTTAGCAAAGGGGGATTTGGAAGGTTTGCTAACTCTTTGGAACCCATAGATATTTGATAGAGATTTGATTGATCAAAACTAGCATCACCTTAAAATATACTTTGAGCACAAGCTCATAGGTAAAGTATGTTTCATCACACAAATTTATGCACCCAATTCCATTGAGCATAAATTTTGTTTTGGAATTTACTTAAAGAAAATAATCAAAACTTAGAAAATAAAAAATGGATGGTAGTTAGGGATTTCAATAACTCACTAACCCCAAATGGAAAGAAATGAGGGGTTCCTAGTTATACATAGACCATGAGATATAAAGTAGATATTTTGACAAAGACAAGCCTAATAGATCTTCATTTGGATGGAGCAACTACACTTGAAATAATAAAAGGATGAAGGATTAGGGTTTCAATCTAATATTAGATAAAAAATTTATGTCTCTTGAATTGTATATGGAGGGTTTCCAACCCTTACTTTTGAATAGGTTCTCAAATTAGATTCAACCATACTTTGATTTTGGAAATGGGGAGAGATAGGACCATGAAAAACTACACTTTTATTTTCAAAATTATGTGGACAAACACTCAAATTTGGAAGGAAAATTTAGGTAATGGTGGGGTACATTTGTAACAGGGAGTTGCACATTCCAAATTTTTTAAAATATAAAAGCAATTAAGCATGACCTAAAATTTGGAATCATGAAGTTTTTAAAAATATTTTTCAAAGGAAGGTCATGTTGGAGAGCAATTTAAGGAACATTGAGAAAAGGATGGAGGTGGAGGGAAAAACTAAGGAATTGATTTAGGAGGAAAAGATGAATCTTTGAAAATACCATAACACTTTAGTAGCAGAATAAATCCAATGGAGGAAAATGTCTCAAGCCCTATGAATTTTGAAAGGAGATAGAAAAACCAATTTTTTTCATCTCACCACCCTAATCCACTAGACTAGTAATAGGTTCAAGTTAATCACTTTGGATCAAGGGGAGGTTATAGTTTAGGAGGATATAATTGAGATGGAAGCTATTAATATCTTCCATAACCTCCTAACAAAATAATTGAGGGAGTATAAGGAGGCCTCCAATGACCTCCTAAACAATATTCCTCAAATGATCATAGTGGAAGATAACAAGTTGTTGGATAAACCCTTCATAGAAGAAGAAATTGAAGAGATAATATTCTCTATGGGGAAGGAGAAATCCTTGGGTCTGGATGGGTTCTATACAAAGTTCTTCCAAATTTCTGAAATATAGTTAAAAATATCTCATAGTAGTTATAAGGAAAGCCCAAGAAAAAAGGAAGGTTTTAAAGGAATGAAATAAAATTTTCATCACCCTTGTACCCAAGAAGGTTGAGGTTGAATCCTTTGCTAACATAAAAATGATAAGCCTATGTAACACAATTTATAAAATTCTAATAAAGGTGATATCTCTAAGACTAAAAACCATTCTCTAGGGATTGATCTTGGAAAACTAGGGGGATTTATCAAGGGTTATATTTTGGATGAGATTGTGGTGGTTCATGAGGCTCTACATTTCTTGGTTAAAAGCAAGAGTATGGAGATGTTAATTAAGTTAGACATGAACAAGGCATATGATAGGATCTCCTAGAATTTTATTAAAAATATGCTTAGGAAGTTTTGATTTGGGGAGGCCTAGACAAGTCTAGTTATGAGCTATGTAAGGACTCTAAGATACTCTATCCTAGTGAATGGAGTGTGAACTAGTTTTTCACTAGCCCTTAGGGTTTGAGACAAGGCAACCCATTATCCCCATACCTATTAATCCTACTTGAATAAGCTTTAAGTCAAACCTCATTATAAAATCTTAGACTAAATAAAATCCAAGACCTAAATGTAGAAAATGCCATGGAGGCATTTTCTCATAAACTTTTTGTGGATGATACAATCCTTCTGGGATTGAAAAGTATTATTGAATCTAAATAATGGAAGAAAGCATTGGAGAGCTACGAGAAGTTTGTAGATCAAAGATTTAATAAGGATAAAAGTCTACTATATTTTATTAACACCCTAACACAGACTCGGGAATATAAAATAAATGTTGAGCTATAAATGAGGCTTCTTTCCCTCTCTACACTTGGGAATGTCTCTTTTCATGATTATAGTGAAGCAAGAACATTGGAACCCTATTTTTGATTGATTCTAAAGGAAACCGATAGGGTGGAAGGGGAAATGGTTGAGCCAATATGGGAAGATGCAACTACTACAAGAAACACCTTCAAGCCCTCCTCACCTATGTCATATCTCTATTTAAAATTAAAATGGAAATGGCAACTAATTTAGAATATCTTCAAACGAAGTTCTTCTAGATAGGAATAGTAGAAAAGAGAATACTACCCCTCTTGAAATAGGAAATAATTTTCTAGCCTAAGAAAAATGAAGTGTGGGCTTAAAGAGAATTAGTTTGATGTGGATAGCCTTGGGTGGAAAATTGACCTAGAGATTAAAGAGAGAACCAAACAACCTTTGGTACAAGATTCTCTAACATAAATACCTAGAAGGTAGAGATCTTGAGAGAATCCTTAGAGAGGAAAAGCATTACAAAATCTCAATCATTTGGAACTGTCTATTGGGAATCAAGGGAATTTTGAGAAATGTAGTGAAATGGAAGTCTAAAATTGGGGAGCACATTGACTTCTAGGATGATATTTTTTTAGGGGGGAATCTTCTATGAAAATATGAGAGTTAGAATGTGCTAGCCTAGTATGCACATAACATCTACGAATATAAAGAGAGCAACTATGTAGTGTTACTTCCCAATTTAATTAGAAAATTAATTGATGAATTACAATTGTAGTAAGAAATCGACGATGAACATAATAAATCAAATCTATCCACTTAGAGAGGGCAAAGTCTCTTGCGTCTATACGCAAATGAATTAAATTATTTGATGATGAAATATTAAATCAACATTCTACCTATTTATAAATGAATTCAATGATAATTAAATCAATTGGAAATATAGTTGATAGTGTTATATTGGGCTCGTTACATGGCTTCCTCATTCAAATAACTTTGTCCTAAAAGCTAGAAAAGACTGGAAAATACTCTCAAATTCCCATGTAGCATCTTCTTCTGGAATATCTTACCACTTAATCAGGAACTCTTGAATTTGGTGTGATCGAAGATGGCATACTTTAGATTGTAGTATTATTTCAAGCTAAAGAGTTATTCGACCTTCTTCATTCAGTAATGGAAGGTCTACCTAGGATTGCACCTTATGATCAATCACTTGTTTGAGACAAGATACATGAAAAATTAGATGTATACGAGAAGAGGGTGGAAGCTCCAATTGATATGTGACTTCACCAATGCGATGAACTACTTTGTAGGGCCCATAAAATCGAGGATCCAACTTCTGATTAGACTTGATCTTCAAGGACAACTGCTTATAATGTTGCAGGCATAAAAACCCATATTTCCTATGTTGAATTGTCATTTTGAACGATGTAAGTCTTGTTGCTGCTTCATACAATTTTGTGCCTAGGTCAAATTATCTTTAAGAATTTTAAGCATCAGCTGACGTTGTTGTATCAAGTCATCTATTTGGGCTACTTTGGAATAACCAGGAATATAGTCTATGATTGTTGGAGGCTTTTGATCACACAAAGATTCAAATGGAGACATATTAAGAGAAAATGGTAAGAAGTATTATACCACCATTTCGCTAATGAAATCCATTGAATCTAGTGATATTGTTTATCTTGAGAAAAACAACGAAGGTAAGTATCCAAACATTTGTTAACTATCTTTGTTTGACCATCATATTGGGGGTGATATGAAGAAGATATATTCAACTTGGTACCACTAAGACAACAATTCCTTCAAAAAAATTCTAATGAAAATAGGATCATGATCACTCACAATAGTTTTGTGCATACCATGTAACTTGAAAATGGAATCAAGAAATACATTGGCCACCTTACTTGCTGAGTAGGGATGTTGTAGTGCACAAAAAATATCATATTTGGAAATATGATCCACTACCACAAATATCATTGTTTTACTCTCTGATTTAGGAAGACCCTCAATGAAATCCATGGATATGTGCTCCCATTGGTGGTCCAAAATAGGTAAGGGTTGTAGTGGCCTTGGATATTTCGTTGTTTTACCTTTGTTATATTGGCATACATCACACTCAACCACAAATGTCTTGACATAAAATTTTAAGCCTTTCCAAGAAAATGATTTCTTCACGCGTTGGTATATTTTCAAGAATCCTGAGTGTCCTTCTAGAGGGGATGCATGTAATTCTTGGAGAACCATAGATTTAATAGTGGAAAATTTTGAAATATAGATGTGATCTATCTTGCGAAGCACTCCATATGAATATGATAAGTAAGAATGCAGTGATTATCTTGTTGTCATATCTTGAATGATTTGAGTAGTTTCTAAATCAGCCAATCATTCTTCTTGAAGTTGAGACAACCATTGTGGATAGGGGCCCGAGATGGCATTTATGGTCACCTCATCCTCATATTTTTGAGACAAGGCATCAACTACTAAGTTTTATTTGCCTTTATTATACTCAATGAAAAATTATAACCCAATAGTTTGGTCATCCATTTATTCAGTTCATGATATGAGAGACGTTGTTCTAAGAAACGCTTAAGGCTACTATGGTCAGTCTTAATTATGAAATGGCTGCTTAATAAATAATGCCTCCATTTCTCTATGGCATGTAAAATAGCTAGCATTTTCTTCTCATAAGTAGATCATCCCAAATTCTTACCTGAAAGTTGCTTGCTTTTGAAAGCCAATGGATGACCCTCTTGCATTAAAACAACATCAATACATGTACCAAAAGCATCACACTCAATGAAAAAAGGCTTTTTAAATCTAGGAGTTACCAAAATAGGAGTGGAACACATAGCTTCTTTGGGGGATTGGAAGGCTTGATAAGCAGTGTCATTCCAAATAAAAGCATCCTTTTTGGTAAGATCAATGAGAGGTGTTGCAATCTTGCCATAGTTACGGATAATTTTTTTGTAATGTCCTATGAGTCCTAAAAATCCATGAAGTTTTTTGAGGGATTTTGGTAAGGGCTAATATTGAATAGCTTTGATTTTACTAGGATCTACTTTGATACCTTCATAAGATACTATATAATCTAGATATTCTACCTCTTGGACCCCAAAGGCACATTTGGACCTTTTAACAAAGAGTTTTTCTTTTTGTAATAGATTAAGGACATTATCAACATGAACTAGGTTATCCTAGATTTGTTGTATATTAAAATATCATCAAAGAAAACTAAGACAAAATTATGAAGAAAGGATGAAATACATAGTTCATGAGACTTTGAAAAAGTAAAAGAGGCATTAGTGAGACCAAAAGGCATGAATAGAAACTCATAATGACCCTCATGTGTACGACAAGCAAATTTAGGGATATTCTCATCTTTGACCTGAATTTGGTGAAAACTAGAGTGTAAGTCTAGTTTGGTAAAATAACTAGCACCATGTAATTCATATAAAAAATTATCTATAACAGGGATAGGAAACTCTTATTTTATAGTGATCTTGTTGAGAGGACAAAAATCAAGACACATGCACCATGATCTATCCTTACGATGGACCATTACCACTGGCAAGGAATAAGGACTAATGCTTGCATGAATGATTCCATGCTCTAACATCTCTTGGACCAAATTCTCAATCTCTAAATTTTGGGGTTATGGATGGTGATAAGGATGCACATTAGGAGGTACGCTTCCCAAAATCAGATGTATAGCATGATCATGAGTGCGCCTAGGAGGTAGACCCTTTGGTTTACAAAATACTTCTTCATAACTATCCACTATGTTTTGAATATCCTTTGGAAGAGTTGTAATAGATGATTCCAATGATTGAGCCTCTATGGAATTTACTTGGGCAATAAAACCATAATCACCTTTCTTCGGTATCTTCTCCATGCTATGTGACTCACAATATTGGAAGAAGGAGGTTAAATTCCTTGAAGACAAATAATTTTTTCATTCTTTGTCCAATTGATGTATAATTTTTGTAGATTAATAGTAACATTACCAAGTTGAGATAACCATTGTGCTCCCAAAATGACATTGGAGCTCCCTAGGTTCATAACAAAGAGGGTACCTCACCAATTATAATTCTCCATTTGCATAGTAACTTGAGATGTTCAACCAACACATTGAGAATTACCTCCATTTGCAAAAAGTACTTGAAACTTATCATGAGTGGAAGCATTGATAAACAAGTTCAAGGATTTGGTAGTTTTAAAATCAATAAAGTTATGTACTACCTGAACCGATCAACATATTAACATGTTGGTGCTTAATAAATCCTTGTACCTTAATCGTGTGATGAGCTTGTAGATCCATAAGTGCATGAACTAAAAGAGCAATAGTATCATCTTCCATTGTTACTTCATTTATGTCTATTGTTTGTTATTTTATATATGTGAATTGTGATGATTAAGGTAAATCTTCTTCATCATTAATTGATGCATTGTCATATTCCATGAGAAAGTTTTGATGTTTTGCACAAGATTGATCTCTTGGATGATGTGAATGATATTTAAAGCAAAAAAACCCTGTGGAATGATCATTATTGCAATAAGGACAACACAAATTAGAATCATGTCTATACGGAACAACATCTTAGAGCTTATTTTTGACTACTTAAGCTATACGTATTGCATCATCAAGAGTATAATGATCATGCATGTTGACTTCTTTTCAAATATTATCTTTGAGACCATGGCAAAAAGTGGAGACCACTACTGCTGAATTCAATTCATGTGTATAGGTGAGAAGACTTGTGAACTCAGCAACATAGTCCTCTACTAGACTAGTTTGCTTAAGTTCCATGAGGTGAACCACATATGATGGGGAAGAGCCCTTATCAAATATTATAAGAAGTAGTTCCTTAAATTTAGACCATAAAAGAGGGTGATTATGTTGATGAATCTACCATAGTAAGCATTGATAGGCCTGGGTACCCAATTTAGAAGATGTAAATGTGACACGAATCATTTCTGGTAAATGGTATAGATGGATAATACCACCCATTTTGGATAACCATCCTCTAGGATCATATCATTCAAAAGTAGACATATCGGTGCGAGGAAATTGAACATTATGAGGTCATTCCAAGAATTTGGAAGCACATCCTACCAAAGGATCAAAATTAGGGGTAGATCCTGTAGACATTGGTGTTTGACAAATAGTTAAAGGTTGTGGGTCAAGGATATTTTGTGATGTTTGATATTGGGAGGGGTAAGTTTATCAATTGAGGACTCAAGTTGTTGTAGTATGGAAAAAATATTAGTAATGTTTATTTGTAGTTGTGAGAGACATTGGTGCACATGGGGGTCAACACTATTGGGAATTTGAGTGATGTTGTTATGGGTAGGCAGAGGGTTATTATGGGTTGGAGTAGAAGGGGTGGAATTTTCAAGATTTGGAGATGGCAAACCAAAATTATTATGTGAACCCATGGAGTTAAGAGATGACCAGTGGTGTGGATCAAAGCTATTAATTCTAAGGGGGGTATTATGATGCATAACTTGATTTATAGGCTATCATTTTGTTTTACTCATAGAAACATCATCTAGCCTATCAGTGCGTCGTAATATTCCATCTACTCCTCTCGACCAATCAACATTGGTAGTAGGATCACTCATGTATTATCATGTACTTTGACTTGCAACAAAATTAGTATTGGCAAAAAAAATTTTGAATTGAATGCTGATATTTTTTTAAATTCGGTTATCAACTCCCAGTCAATGGGTAATTGGAAAGTCTACGATCAAGAGCAACGATGAGATTCAATAACGATCAACAACACCAAGAGAGCGCGACCCTCTAGAACAATGTGTTACTTTTCTATTGCATGAATTTAGATATAAAATTCACTCAAATTTCTCGCATGCTGATTGTGGGATAATTCCCCACAATTTTTTAAATAAAATATTGTGTATAATGCAACACAAGTCAACATAGCAATATGAATGAACCAACAAAGGATAAACCATGTCTTGGAAAGGCCACCATGAATTATGATGCACCACACCATGTAGCACTATTGCGCATGTGGGTCACTAGCACAAAGCTGATGTAACCACAAAAGGTGGTTATCTTCTTTATTGTGCAAAGATGCTTATAATTTCTTGTTGTTCCATAGTAGGAGCAATGTGGGACAAAGTCCCCTTTAAAAAAAATGATTTACGATGTTCTCCCCACATATTCATCACCTATCAGATCGGTGATCAAAACCAGCCTATAAACCGCTTGTCGGACCTTCTTCGTCTCCTATCGGACCTATGATAAATATTTGCATATAAACCGCTCATCAAAACTACCATCAATACCTGCCTGTAAATTGTAGGTGCTCAAAAAAACAACGTTGTCAACTAATTATTTCCTTAAGCAAATACCTGAATGCCATGCATCCGAATTTAGGGAGTTTTAATTGATGAATATTATAACCTTAGGAAATAGATTCAAAAAATTTTAGAGTTCACTATGATATGATTTCTTTTGATCGCCTTCGTCCCCCTGCAATCAATTCGTCGAACGCACACTTCTCTTCGCCTGAATTAGATGCTGAGAAGTTATGGAGACCAAAATTACCATGCATACGCCCTTCTATGCAAACAAAATTTGCTGCAGCCCAAAAGTATGATAATGCTAGAACACAACACCTATTATTCTAGACAATCACATGAGTCGAGGAAGCCTACCATACAAAACTAGAACCACCAGTACGAAAAGAAAATTTTCTTGCTTCGCGGCAATCCTAACTTTGTTTGGTGTATAAAAAAATTATGTAAATTTTTGAATTTGTGGCTCTGATACCACTTTTAGCCTTCCTTCCCAATTTAATTAAAAAATTAATTGATGAATTACAATTGTAATAAAAAATCGACAACAAACATAATAAATTAGATCAATCCAATGTTCATCAAATCCAGCCACTTAGAGAGGGAAAAGTCTCATAGCCACTTAGAGAGGGCGAAGTCTTCTGCATCTATACACAAAAAAATTAAATTCTTCATTGATGAAATATTAAATCATCATTCTACCTATTTATAAATGAATTCTATGATAATCAAATCAATTGAAAATATAGCTGACATTGTTATATTGGGTTCGTTACAAACTACTTCCTTAAGAATTGAGATGGCAACATCAAGTGTGTCCTCGAGGATTGGACAAAAGAGGAGAACTAATGGAATGGACAACTTTGAATAATTCTATAAAGACTTCATTCTATCTATATTTCTCTAAAGGGTACAAACACTTGTTATTGGTTATCAAACTTGAACGAAGAATACTCAGTAGAAAGTGGTTATGAAAATTAAATGAGGAAGGTATTAGCGAGAGGGTCTAGACAAAAATATGGGGAAATAAGATTGAGGTTTTTAGTGATCTAGTTGATTACAATAAAATACTAATTGTGGATAATCTTTGAAAGAGGGGATTTCATAAGCCTTCTCGGTGCATTTCATGTGAGGAATGAAGAGAATTTACAGAAACATATTCTAGATATAATGCAGAAATAATAACTAAGGAAATAATGACACCATTCAATGCACATATAACACACAAGATTTACCCTGGTTCACCCAATTTGGGCTAGTCCAAGCAAACAAGAGTCTATCCTCCTTGATATATTATTCTCTCTCTTATCCCTAAAACGGGACATTACAATAATTATATAAGGAAACTCATACAACCCTAAACCACCAAGTGGTATTAGGGTACCGTGGATACAACACCATGGGCTAAACCACCCACACCCACTAACCACCCACCAACCGTGGGAATCCCGAGGGTCACTCCAAAAGTAGCGATAAAAGTAGGTGAAAAGTAGCGATAAAAGTAGGTGAAAATTTTGACATCGGCTTCGCCGGCTTCTATCACTTTCACCGTATTCGAGGGCGTCCCCCTACGCACCCCGAGCCATCACCTATTACGTAATCACATTTACTGTAGTCGAGGGTCCTTGGGGGCCTCCGCCCCCAGACCCCCCCTACCTGTCGTCTTTTGTGCTGTAGTGCCTGTCATACAATTCTTTTTCGACAAAGAATGAGACACATCCAACAAGGAAGAGGAGACAAGTCATCATTTGTTCAAGAAGTGCAAGTTTAGTGGAAAGATTTAAAAAATATTGAAAGGGACTTCTTTGTTGGGTGGGTCCACTTGAAGAGGGTCAAATACTGGTTAGCCCAATGGAGAAGTAATATAGACAAGAAAAGAGCAATGCTTGCAAATAACTTCAACAAGACTACCAATATTATGGTGGAATTCAAGGTGTTGCTAATGAGAGTTAAATTGACAAGGAAAATGGGCATAAACAAGTTAGAAGTAGAGTGTGATTCATAGGTACTAATAAATTGGCTCAAGAACAAGAATAAATACAACTAACAAGTGATGGATATGATATAAGAGATTTTGGCTCTACTAAGTGGGTTCGAGGATGCTAGGATTCAATATACCTTTTATGGAGGGAATGCTATGGAAGACGTATTAGCAAATAAAGGATTTTTAGAATAAAAGAATTGGATTTGGAGGGAGGATGAAGGGAATCCTGTCTTGATAAGGGTATTTTAGGAGTTGGATAAGATAAAATCAGCAGAATAAAAAATAACAAAGTTTATGATCAATGATTCAAAGGAAAATTTGGCTCCTTGAAGCATTTTGTGTCCATCATATGAGTAAATATAGTTAGGGTTTGTATTTTTGCATCTTGTAGGGATTAGGAAGGTATCCAATGTGGGGATTTTGTAGCTAGAAAATTTAATTAAAAAATAGAACTCATAAATTTTGATATACTTTCTAATAGGTTGTTTACAAACTTGTTAAATTTTATCAATAGATACTTCGAATTTTGTAAGTATGCCAAAATTATACTAGAAATATAAGGTTTTCTTTATATTATCCAAAAACTAGAAAAATTAAAGAGGAATATAATGATTGAAGTTTAAATATGCAACTCTTATACTTATTTAATAGTTTATTTTTTTGGTCAAATCCATAAACTAGTATTAAACTTATTGATTCACAAATATTATCTAGAAGAAAATCATTGAAATTTTGTAAACTTTTTTTGAATACAAAACTCTTTAAAATATTCACTCCTAAATGAAATACTCATTCTTGAAAAATAAAATATAAAAGATAGAAATATATTTTAATTTTTAAAAAAATCATAATAATTTCAAACTAAAAATTATAATAATTATAATTAAAAATGAGTAAAAATTTAATCCTATAATTTTTTGTATTTTTTTAATTTTTTTTCATAATTTCATTAAATTTATTAATAGATACAACTTGTACATATTTTAATTGAAATTAGGAGATTTCTATTTACAAGGATGTACACATTCTATAAATTTAAAATATTATTAAAATTAGATTTTAAACACAATATTCTTTTTTAATTTTTAAATTAAAATATAAAACATAAAAAGATATTTAATATTTTTTATAATTGAATGAATTTTATAAATTCAAAATACTATATTTTTTTTTAGAATATGAAGTACTACTAAGGCCATCTTTGGGGGCACGATGGGGCCTCCCTCCATGATTCAAACCTTGGTATAATATTATAAAAATAGATTCTAAACACAATTCAAAAAATAATAACATTAAAAATTAAAATATAAGACATAGAAAGATATTTAATATATTTTTTATAACTTAAATGAATTTTTAATATAAATTTAAATAATTAAAAATTTAAACATATAAACTTTTATTTAATAATGTTTTGAAACATATTTATAACATATATTTCAATCTTGAACCCTTCTAAGTTCTCTCATTTATCAAGACCGAACCAATGAAAAAAACCTATGTTCAAAAAATATTATATATATTTCAATGTTTATATATATTAATTAAATATTAATGATATTCGCACTAGGTATCTTATTGGCAAGTTCCTTCAATCCTCGAAGGAGGTCTCGGGTTTAAGCCTGGCGGCCTACACCGGATACAAAAAAACCCCTGGCTAGCCTGGGGAACGATTTTCCTTAATATAAAGGTTTATCCGCCTTTGTAGCGCAAGTGGTGAGGAGAAGGCGAGCTTGACCCTGTTGAACAGGAGGTCCACGGTTCGAACCTCGACGATACAAAGGGGGATATACGGTTGGATTAAAACCCAAAGAAAAACTCCCTGGTGGAGTTGTTGTAACAGGTTGGAGGATTCCTGGTCAAAACCCCCACTTTTTAATATTAGATAAATTTTAATCTACACTAGGTACCTTACTGGCAAGTTCCCTCAATCCTCGGAAGGAGGTTCCGGGTTCAAGTCCGACAGCCTACGTCGAATACAAAAAAACCCCAGCTAGCCTGGAGAATAGTTTTCCTTAATATAAAGTTTTACCGTGGCGTGGATGAGTGTGTGAAGAGGTGGGTGTGTGTCTCCCTGGTGGAGTTATTGTAACAGGTTGGGGGATTCCTGGTCAAAACCCCTATATCTTAATATTACAAAAAAAAATTAAATATTAATGATATCAAACTAGAATTATCTTATATTTTTAACTTTAAATAAAAGGTAAATAGCTTATTTTACCCCTAGAGTCCCTAAATTATATGAAATAATAATTATAAAGAATGTTATTTATCAAATATATATTTATCTATCTCATCATACTTTAGTTAATATAATATGCTTTACAACCTTACCTTTTAAAAAATTAATTGATGAATTACTATTGCAGTAAGAAATAGACAGCGAGCATAATAAATCAGATCAATTCAATGTTTATCAAATCCAGCCACTCATAAAGGAAAAAGTCTCATAGCCACTTAGAGGGGGCGAAGTCTCCTACGTCTATACACAAACGAATTAAATTCTTTGATGATGAAATATTAAATCAAAATCTACCTATTTATAAATAAATTCCATGACAACTAATTCAATTGGAAATATAGCCAACAATGCTATATTGGGCACAAACTACTTCCTCAAGAATTGAGAGGGAAATATCAAGTGTGTCTTGGAGGATTGGACAGAAGAGGAGAACTAATGGAATGGGTAACTTTAAATAATTCTATAAAGACTTCATTCTATCTATATTTCTCTAAAGGGTACAAACACTCGTTATTGGTTATCAAACCTGAACGAAGAATACTCACTCGAAAGTGGTTGTAAAAAATTAAATGAGGAAGGTATTAGTGAGGGGGTCTAGACAAAAATATGGAGAAATATAACAGTCCTAAAGATTAAAGTTTTTAGCAAGCTGGTTGCTCACACTCAAATACTAATGATGGATAATATTTGAAAGAGGCGATTTCATGAGCCTTCTCGGTGCATTTCATGTGAGGAAGAGGAAACAAGTCATCATTTGTTCAAGAAGTGCAAGTTTAGTGGAAAGATTTAGAAAAATATTGAAAGGGACTTCTTTGTTGGGTGGGTCCACTTGAAGAGGGTCAAATACTGGTTAGCCCAATGGAGAAGTCCCTTAACAAATGAAAAGTTTCCAACTCTCTTGAACACGATGCCTTAATCTTCCTTTGGAATATTTGACTAGAACACAACTAAAGTACCTTTCAAAAAAAAAAAATGGATGTAATTAGAGTCTATAATCAAATGAAATCCTTAATGACAAAACAAATTGCCAAAGTGCAGGTGAATGAAACATGTACCTAGGAGCACAAGGCCCTAGAAATATGGTGCATTCATCTACCTTCTACCACAGGGAATGGACAATACAAAGTAGACAGTGCAAAGATAACATGAAAATGACCACAGAAGGGGTGGCATAGATTGAATACCAATGGGGCTTCCAAAAGTAATCCTAGCCGAGTAGGAGGGGAAGCGATGAGAGATAATATAGGTAACAAAAGAGTAATGCTTGCAAATAACTTCAACAAGACTACCAGTATTATACGTGTTGCTCATGAGAGTTAAATTGACAAGGAAAATAGGCATAAACAAGTTAGAAGTAGAGTGTGATTCATAGGTACTAATAAATTGGCTCAAGAACAAGAATAAATCCAACTAACAAGTGATGGATATGATATAAGAGATATTGGCTCTACTAAGTGGGTTCGAGGATACTAGGATTCAATATACCTTCTATGGAGGGAATGCTTTGGAAGACATATTAGCAAATAAAGGTGTTTTGGAATAGAAGAACTAGATTTGGAGGGAGGGTGAAGGGAATCCTATCTTGATAAGGGTAGTTTAAGAGTTGGATAAGATAAAATCAACAGAATAAAAAGCAACATAGTTTAGGATCAATGATTCAAAGGAAAGGTTGGCTCCTCGAAGCATTTTGTGTTCATCATATGAGTAAATATAGTTAGGGTTTGTATTTTTGCATCTTGTAGGGGTTACGAAGGTACCCAATGTGGGGGATTTTGTAACTAGAAAATTTAATTAAAAAATAGAACCCATAAATTTTGATATACTTTCTAATAGGTTATTTACTTAAATTTTATCAATAGATACTTGAAATTTTGTAAGTATGTCAAAATTATACTAGAAATATAAGGTTTTCTATATGTTATCCAAAAACTAGAAAAATTAAAGAGAAATATAATGATTGAAGTTTAAATATGCAACTTTTATACTTATTTTAATAGTTTTCTTTTTGGTCAAATCCATAAACTGGCATTAAACTTATTGATTCACAAATATTAGCTAGAAGAAAATCATTGAAATTTTGTAAACATTTTTTGAATACAAAACTTTTTAAAATATTTACTCCTAAATGAAATACTCACAATAGAAAAATAAAATCTAAAAACATAGAAATATATTTAAATTTTTAAAACTTTAAAAATGAATTTTAATATATATTCAAAAAAATATTTAAAAATTCATGATATTTCCAAACTAAAAATTATAATAATTATAATTAAAAATAAGTAGAAATTTAAACCTATAATTTTTTTTAAATATTTTTTAAAAATTCAATAAATTTATTAATAAATACAACTTGTACATATTTTGATTGAAATTAGAAGATTTCTAATTAACAAAGATGTACACGTTTTATAAATTCAAAATATTATAAAAAATTAGATTCTAAACACAATTTTTTTTTTAAATTAGAATATAAGATATAAAAAGATATTTAATATTTTTTATGATTCAATGAATTTTATAAATTCAAAATACTATATTTTTTTAGAATGTGAAGTATTACTGAAGCCATCCTTTAGAGGCATGATGGGATCTCCTTTCATGATTCAAACCTTGATATAATATTATAAAAAATAGATTCTAAAGGGGTTATGGTTGAGAAGAGACTACTTAATGTAAGAGTTCTTACCCTAACCAAATCAAAATAAATAAATAAATAATAACATTAAAAATTAGAATATAAAACATAATAATATTTAATATATTTTTATAACTTAAATGATTTTTAATATAAATTAAAATTTTAAACATATAAAATTTTATTTAATAACTTTTGAAAACATATTTATAGCATGTATCTTTCAATCCGAGCCTTTTTAAGTCCCCTCATTTATAATTAGAAAAAAACCTATATTAAAAAATATATATTATATATATTTTAATTAAATATTAATGATATCAAATTAAATTATATATATATATATATATATATATATATATATATATATATATATAATTTTAAAGAAAAAGTAAATAGCTTTTTTTAACTCTACTAAGCCCTAAATTATATGAAATGATAATTAAAAAAATATTGTTTATCAAATATATAGTTATCTATCTCATTATATTTTAGTTAATATAATATACTTTACAACTTTACTTTTCAAATTTAAACCTTGAACCACTTTTAGCTTTGTAAATTTACTTTTACACTTTAGACCACTTTTTAAATTTCTAATGCCTCTAGACTTTAAATATTTAACAGATATTTATTATCACTTATGAAATAAATTTTAATTTTAATATAGATTAAAGGGTTAAAAAACAAAAACGTCTTGGGGTGTAGGACGTTTGCCCTTCTGTTTATGTCAAGGCAAAAGGAAAATCGAATAAAAAAAACATGTGACACATGAAGCCCACGTGGAAAACTGTTTGTTAGAAACTTGTGATGGTTGACCCACTACAAGATTGCCCACCAACAAACGACGTCGGCAACTGGGTCCATTTCACTTCCAGTCGGTTCCACCATTGCCTTCTTAGCTTCACATGTGGTGCAAATGGAGTCTTCTTAGCTTTCCAAGTGGTCCTCTTCATGTCTGCTCTTAAAGTAGTTGTACCCTTCAAAAGAAAAGTGGCAGAGGAACAGACCAAAGGGCTATCAAAGAATCCCATCTTGAAAACAAAAAAAATTGAAGGCAGCAAACCCTGCCTGATATTATATCATGTCAAACCACCTAATATGATGGAGACAAGTTCCATGAGAATCAGTATCTGCTATGTGTATATAGATTAAGTTATCATGGAATGGAACAAATTATCTGTTAGAGATGCCCAATCTAAAGACCCAAGTACAATGTCTGAAAAATTAAGAAGGCCCAAGAATGAATCCAAGGATGCCAACAGTGCTTCAGAGTTGGACTACCCATCCAAATCCAATTGGAATAACGTAAGACATCTGATTGATTTGTGTGGGAATGCCATTTCTGAGAATGATGTGGCCACAGCAGAAAAAATGATCACATATTTGAAGGGAGAAGTGTCTGTCTTTGGTGACCCAATGCAGAGGCTGGGTGCATACATGGTGGAAGCTCTGATAGCCAAATTGGGTTGCACAGGGTGGAAAATATGCAAAAGGTGCAAGGAACTTAAGCCATGTTCACTGAATCATGTTAGGGATGCTGTTTTCCCCTGTTTCAAATTTGGGTATGTTGCTGCCAACGGTGCCATTGCAGAAGCTGTCAAGGGCCATGATAGGGTGCACATCATTGATTTCAGTGTTAGTGATAATGGGAGCCAATGGGTGTCTTTGATTAAGGCCTTTGCAGCCAGGGAGGGCTCTGCACCTCATATTTGCATCACAAGTGTGGTGGATCCCTCGTCAGAGAAAGGTGGAGTGGAGAGTGTGGGGAAGAGGCTGTCTAGCCTTGCTGAGACCTGCAAGGTGCCCTTTGAGTTTCATGGTATGTCTATGTTTGATTTGGGTGGAGTGAATTGTGATGGGGAGGCACTGGCTGTGAATTTTGCTTTTGGGGTTACAAGCATAGTGGGTGATGAGAACACTAAAGATGGGATTTTGAGAATGGTGAAGGGCTTGGGGCCCAAGGTGGTGACACTGGTAGAGGATGAATTAGGTGGAGATGGTGGAAGTTTTAGTTCAAGGTTGAGCAATGCATTGAGTTATTATTCTGCTATTTTTGAGGCTCTTGATGTCTTGCTTCCAAGGGATAGCAGAGAGCGTGTGAATGTGGAGGAGTTCTGGTTGGGAGGGGATTTGGTGAAAGTGATTGCCTGTCAGGGGGATGAAAGAGTGGGGTGCAGGCTTAATCTAATGAGGACTGGGTTTAGGCCTTTTCCTTTGAATTCAGATGTTAATTCTACTATCAGAACTCTGTTGGGCTATTACAGTGAGAATTATAGGCTGGTGGAGAACAACAATATTGCTTATCTGGGTTGGTTGGACAGGCCATTGGTTTCTGCTTCAGCCTGGCATTAGATACATCTGATTTTCAGTGAGTATGATATGACTCAATCAAATGTATCTTGAATTGTTAGTGTCTAGACTAGAGCCTTAAAGTCCTCAATCCATAGGGGTCACTTTAAAGTTAATGCTGTTAATGGTGTTTGTAGGTTCTGGAACAGTTGAATCCTAACAACTATTGTGGGTTCTGAAACACAGGAGTCCTCACAATTAAGTGTGTTTTCTCTCTGTCTGGTCTTATCTTAACAAGCACAAGGGCTTGTTGACCTGAAATATTAATGTGCTTTCCACTCCATATTAATTTCTCCCTCTTAATTACCTATGAATCTAGCTGTTTTGGTTGGTGATTGAAGTTTGATTTACAGAGGTTTCTTTGTTCTAATGGCTCTACCTTTGAATGAAACCAGTTAAGAGTCAGCGTTATATGTTTAAAACTAGCCTTCCTACAAAATTTGTTTGTTATTTTTCACAATCAAGGAACCATAGACCACAAAAATGTGATTATAGTTTTGTTAGATAAAGTATTAATATGTTTTTCACATGAGATTGTAAAGCTAAAATTTATTGCAATTAATTTTATTTTTATTTATGTAGCTTGAAAATAGAACCATGTGCAGAAGTCCATAGCAGGATTCAAATTAGCATTTTCCCAACTGCAAGAACATCATTGTTAATTGAATGTAGACGAGCAAAGCTCCGCCGCACTTAGAGAATGGAGAAAGAATCGGATGTCATTGTAATTTTGGAATCAGTTAGGTAAGGATAATGAAATGTTTGTCGGTTGAAAGAAAAATCTGAATACACTTATAATCAAACTTAATAATATTTTAATTTTCGTAGTATTGGAATGATGACATTTTTGGAGGTTTTGGTGTTGCACCTTTTAAAAGTTGTTGGGATATGGAATTGGTCTTTTTTAATTAAAAATATATATATTTTTTTTAATTATTTATTGGTATGCTAATTAAAGAGATTTGGGATGGATGTGACCTACATTTGAAAATTAAAAATCCCATCATAAAATTAATATGTTTCATTTTTTCCTTATTAAACAAATCCAAATTTAAAGAAACCTAAATTTAAAATATGAGGTGCCTGTAGGTGATAAGTGCCCCCCAAGTGCAGTGATCAAGTGCCCCCAAGTGCATATAACTAACCCATTATATTTTCATTTAAAAAAATATCTTTTAACTCATATTTTTTTTTTTAGGGAGAAATTTTAGGTATCTATTACAGTTCACCTACCCGGGTCCAAATCTAATTTAAAAATAACAATAGATATAGAGAATATATATTTGCTTTGCGCTTTAGTTGTATGTTGTAGTTTTTGTATGTTTAAATTATAAATAATTATTAAAATAAAAATAAAGAATAAAATTTATGATATTGTTTTAATTGTTTATTTTTAAATAAAAAATTTAGGTTTGATGATATGTAAAGTGTTGTAATGTTATTCTATGTTATGATTAATCTCGTTAAGTGATATATTTATAATTTTATTGAAACTTGGTAATTCACATGTGTTTATGATGCTTATCACATGACTCAAAGCAAGTTAATAGCTTAGTGGTAGAACACATATACTGCTTAAACTTTTTATGGCTATATTAAAATTGTATGCTTTCATTCCATGCATAACTTTTTTTAAGCTACAAGTGGTCTTTATAATAGATTTCTTCTTATAACCTTGCAATACAAAAAATTAGGAAAGAAAAAAGAAAAATGTAATTACTATAATTAATTAAAGATTGGGTATTTATCCTAAAAGAATACAATCTATATAGTTTTTTTTTTCTAAATTGCGGCAGTGGATCTACCATAGGCTATGGATCTATTATAGACTACTTGGTGACGATGACAGATCAACCATCGGCTACTGAGGCAATATACCAATCATAAGTCACTGAGGCGGCTAAGTGAAAATTTTTGATGGTCTCCATTGAGGATTGTTTGGATGAGGTTGGAGAGCGTGAGGTTGATCAAGGGGAAATTTTCATCCAGATCCAGGTAGACACAAAACCTGGGCAAAGCTGGTTATGGGAGAAGTGAACCCCAACAAAGAATTTTTTGATCTAAATCCAAAGAAAATAGAGGAAGTGTTGACTCTAAGGGTTCCACAGGTTATTCTGAGTAGAACCTCCAAAGAAAGAGAAAATAACCTTGTTGGAAAATTCATTGGTGTCAAGCCAGATCTAGATATAGTCAAAAAATGGGCATCCCACAAGTGGAAACCCAAAGGTAACCTGGAGATTGTTGCATTGACAAAAGGGTTTTTACTGTTTAACTTCATGTGCAAGGAAGATATGAATGGGGCTTTGTTGAAAGGCCCATGGTTTTTTGGAAGATGAGGGATCTATCTTCGAAAATAGAAATTGGGATTTGACCCAAATACTGAGAATATAAATGTTGCACCATTATGGGTCAGACTCCTAAGGCTTCTAGTCGAGTTTTGGGATGAAGATGTCATTGAAGGGATTGCTAAAGGCATAGGAAAATTAATAGCATTCAACCCAACTACTCGATCCAAAACCATAATGGTTTTCGCTAGATTTTGCGTGAATGCATATTTGACCCAACCTTTACCTTCCTCAATAAAACTTGTTTCAAATGTGGGGGTGTGGAGTCAGCTAATTGAATATGAATCATCAATGGTAGTTTGTTTTGGATGTAATATAGTAGGGCATATTATAGCCCACTGCCTAGAAATAAAATAGCCCAAGAAAAAATAAAAGGTGTAGATTTAGAAAAACAAGGAGAAAGAGCTAAGACAAACAGATGTTTTAATAGAGAAAACTGAATTGTTAAAGAAAAACAACCTAGAAACCAATAAATTCTAGATCTTACAAGGTTTGGAGGAAGAGATCATGAGCAAACCAGATCTGGAGGAGGTCAGAGAAGTTGACAAAGGACTAGAGAATGTAGATTTACAAGCTCAAGAGGAGAATCAACCAGATCTATTGAATAAATATTTAGACCCAGAATCAGAAGAAGAGGAAGTAGTTAAAGAAACTCTTGCAGAGGAAGGAGAGGTTGAAGAAATAGAGCCAAGAACAGAACCTAAACTAGAGGTAGTATGGTTATCTTCAAAAGAGGGAGAAGGCTTCAAAGAGGTGGCATATAAAAGGAAGTTAAGAAGAGGTAAAGCTTTGGAGAACCAAGAAGTTCAACAATAACAAAATACCAAGGGCGTTAAAGGGGAAAAAAAATATTCCATAGAAGAAACCAGTACGATGAGGCTGATAAGAAATACATGAAAAATTGTAGATCTGGGTAGTGTGACAAAGCCTAGAAGACCCAAACTAGCAGATATAAGGAACAAGAAAGCAACTCAGGACATAGCAAATGGAACTCAACAGGTGTTGGTACTGAGTGGGGCAAAAGCTCCCACCAAAGGTAAGAAATGAAAGTTATTTCTTGGAATATTTAGGGACTGAACACCCCAAACAAGCATAGGGTAGTTAGGGATCTTAGAAAAATGCATGGGATAGATATCCTTTTACTTCAAGAAATAAAAATTAGAGAAGGAAATTTAGACAAGATTAAAAATCTGGTATGGAATAAAGCAGAAGGTACCTATAGACCAACTAGAGGTGCTTCTGGGGGTTTGTGGACTCTTTGGAATCCAAATAACCTAGAAGGGGAGTGTGTGCAATAGAATGATAGATTTATTTTGGTCCTCTTTCGATGTAAATTGACTATATTTTTGTTGGTTAGCTACAAATGTCTATGCCCCTAATTCTCAAGTGGATAGGATAAGGCTTTGGGATGATTTAGAGAGATTTGGTGCTTTAGTTAATCTTCCTTAGATGATAGCGGGAGACTTCAACACTACTCTCCTATCGAGTGAGAGGTAAGGAGGAGTAGTTGACTTCACAAATAGTATGGAGGATTTTAGTTTCTCTCTTCTTTGGGTTTAATAGATGTGGATCTACAGGGGGCCAAGTTCACTTGGTCAAACTGAAGAATAGGAGGGGGTCTCATCCAATCCAAGATTGATAGAGTAGTAGCTTCCACTGATTGGTATGGAAACTTTCACTTTTGTTCTTTGAGAGCCTTACCAAAAATTGCCTCTAACCATAGCCCACTTCTTTTAGAGTTTTCTAAGGAAAAAAGGACAAAAGGATTTCCTTTTCGATTCAAGATAATGTGGTTGAAGCATCCTCAAATTGAGGATAGGATCAAATATTGGTGGAACACAGATGTGTATGGAACTAAAATGTTCCAAGTTGTCAAAAAACTAAAAATCATAAAGGTGAATCTCAAGAAATGGAACCGAGATGTGTTCAAAAATATTTTCCAGAAAAAGCAAGAGCTTTTAGATAACTTGAAGGAAGTGGAGTTGAAGCTTCAATAGGAAGGAAGAACTTTGGAGCTGGATAAAAGAGAAAGAGAGGTTCTTGTAGAGTTTCATAATGTTTTAGCAAAGGAGGAAACTCATTGGAAGCAAAAATCAAGGGCAACATGGCTAAAGGAAGGAGATCATAACATGAAGTTCTTCCATATCTCAACCATAAGGTATAGGAGTGCCAACAAGATAAAGGAGCTTAAGCTAGATAATGATGATGTAGTGAAAAAGGAGGAGGAAATAGCAACAATTGTAATAAATTTCTTCTAGACTCTATTTTCTAATGATTAGGATGAATATGAGGCAGCAATGGACTCCCTTCTTGGCAATATTCCCTCACTAATTTCAAAATAAATGAACAACCTATTACTTACTCCCTTATTGGAAGAAGAGGTCAAGGAAAGTGTGTTTGATATGGTAAAATATAAGGCACCAGGTCCAGATGGTTTTTCGGCTAGCTTCTTCCAGATTTTTTAGCACATAATAGGAAAAGATGTTGTAGAGGCAGTAAGAGAATTTCAAGTCTCTAATTCATTACTTCAAGATTGGAATAATACTTTTTTGGTTTTGATCCCAAAGAATCATGGAGCCTCTTCCCTAAAATATTTTAGACCTATTAGCCTTTGCAACTCCATATACAAAATCCTCACTAAGACATTGGCCAATAGACTCAAGAAGGTACTTCCAAGGATCATCTCTTCTATGCAAGGAGGCTTTGTTCAAGGGAGACAAATAATAGATGGAGTAATGACAATACATGAAATGTTGCATTCAATGGATAAAAGGGGTGTTGCAGGTATACTATTTAAACTAGATATGAATAAAGCATATGATCGAGTGTCATGGATTTTCTTGGATAAGGTAATGCAAAAATTTGGTTTTGACATTAAGTGGAGACAGTGGATAAAAATGTCTCTCTTCAACAAAGTTTTCAATCATAGTTAATGGTAGATCAATAGGTTTCTTTAGGGGGTAGCGAGGTCTAAGACAAGGAGATCCTATATCCTCATATTTGTTCATCATCATGGCTAAAGCTTTAGGCAGAACTTTGGGTGTAGCCACTACCACAACAAAGATAAGAGGGATTAAACTTATAGGTAATGTTGTAACAGTGTCTTACCAACAATTCATGGATGACACTATCATATTGGGTGAAGCCTCAATAAGAGAAGCAAAGGAGATACTCAATATCCTACATATTTATGAAAGAGCTTCCAATCAAAGTGTCAATTTTAGGAAAAGTCATGTTTATTTTGTCAACACAGCTAGATAGGTGCAACAAAGAATATCTAGGATTTTGGGATGCAACATAGCAAAATTTCTAGCTACCTACCTTGGATTACCTCTTTTCATAGGCAAATTGAAAGAAGAAATGTGGGCTCCAGTCATAGACCGGATTCAAAGGAAGTTGGTAGGGTGGAAGGGTAATATGCTATCTCAAGCTGGGAAATTACAACTTTTGAAGGCAACATTACAAAGCATCCCAATTTACTACATGTCACTTTTCATAATCCCCAACAAGGTCAAAAATAGAATAGAGCAAAGCTTCAGAAGGTTTCTTTGGGTAGGGGTAGAAGAAAAACAGAGGCTTGCTCTGGTATCATGGGATAGTGTTTACTCTTCAAAGAGGGAAGGTGGTCTAGGGATAAGAAAGTTGTAGCAATTCAATAAAGCATTGCTAACTAAAATAGGTTGGAGATTGACCAAGGAACAAGACATTCTTTGGGCTAATATTCTTAAAGGTAAGTACTTGGAAGGTTCCATACCCTTCTTTAGAAGTTTAGACCCTCCTAAAGGATCAACAATTTGGAATGGAGTTTCAAAAAATAGGAAATTGTTGAGAAGTGGAGTAAGATGGATGGTAGGAGAAGGCAAGGAAATTTTTTTTGGGAAGATACTTGGATTGCAGATAGTCCTTTACAACAGATGTAAGAGTTTAGAAGACTAAAAGATCCCCTAGTTCAAAAATATGGACCATTAGTCAAAAATTACATAGAATTTGGGGAAGGTCAGAGGTTTTGAAAAGAGCTAACTTTGGATTATGTTGATCCAAAATTGCAACAATATTTGCTAAATATTAATAGGTTGCTACAATAGTACCACTTACCTCAAAATGAAGATAAGGACTCATTGATCTGGTTTCCTACTTCCTCAAGGGAATTCTCTATGAAATTAGCTTATACCCTACAGTTTGGAGGTGTGGAGGGGGACTTTCCTATAAATAAGGTTTGGAAGAATGAGTTAATCCCCAAATTGGATTTCTTTATTTGGTTATGCTTACAAAATAATATTCTAACTCTAGATAACCTGAGTAAAAGATGTTTTCAAATGATAAATATATGTTGTCTTTGCATGAAGGATGTTGAATCAGTTGACCACTTGTTTATTCATTGTGAGTTTGCAAGTAAGGTATTTAATAATCTAATGGAAGCTATGTTCTACTCTTGGGTGGTCCCTAGTACTTTTAGGCATATTTTTAACCAATGGAGATGTCCTTTTAGCAGCAATAGGTTATCAAAACTCTAGAATTTATTGCTACCTCATTTTTTTGTGGGGTGTTTGGTGGGAAAGAAATCAGAGAGTATTTAGGAAAAAAAGTAAGGATGAACTTTCAATGTCTAATAGAATTAAAATTGTAGTGAGGGAGAATTTGCTTACCTTTGATAACAATGTGGACTCTGAGAACAATTTGGAAAAGAGGATCACTAGAGAATGGAACTTGGGAGAACCTAGAGCAACACCTTTGCCAATCAGTTTGAAAAGAGAAAACACTAGATGGCTAAAATCGGAGGAGGGTTGGGTAAAGTTAAACTTTGATGGAGCTATGAAAGGCAACCCAGGTAGAGCTAGGGGAGGAGGTGTCATTTGAAATGAGAAAGGTGAAGTGTTATGGGCTTATGCAAAAAGTTATGGGATACAAACCAATCACTATGCGAAAGCTAAAGCCCTATACTCTGGTGTTATGTTGTTGAGACAGAAGAGTGTAAGGAAGGTCATCATAGAAGGGGAATCTATGAATATTCTTAGGGATCTTAAGAAAGGAGAAGTTGATAACTGGTAGGTGTCGAGTTTAATTAAGGATACCTCATCCCTATTAAAAGAAATGGTAGAGGTGAAGATATTACATATATATCGAGAAGGAAATATTGTAGTTGATTATTTGGCAAACATTGGAGTTCATTTTGATCAGAGGAAGATATGGAAAAATAATTTTTCCTTATCTCTTTTAAGGATTACCTCATCAGAGGTAAAAGAAAATTTTATTCCATAGGGTGTTATCTTTTGATGCTGCTGGTATTGATGTTGCTTTTGGGGTCTTTTGGTGCTCTTAATGTGACTATATGTTGCTATTATTACAACAATTGTAGTTCTAGTGAATGCTACTATAGTGTGCTTCTACTTTGGTTTTTGCTACTTATGTTACTTTTTGTTGAGAATCAGAGCAACTACTACTATTGTTGGTGTGGAAGGGAGGAATAAACAATAGTCGGGTCAACCTTTGCCCCTTTTCTAGAAATAGTTTTCAATATCAACCAGAGTGTTATTTTTTATCTGGTTCTATTCTAGGATTTTTGTTGCAACTTTGTTTTTGTCTCATGCTATCCAGGGAGGTTGATGTTTATCTTGTATTCTTGGAAAGCTTAATTCTATAACAGGGTTGGGGCCCCTCCAAAACCTCTTTTTTTTACCATTACCAAAAAAACACCTAACAAGGGGAAGAAAATTTAAATTAAACACTTATGGTTAATATAATAAAACCCAACCCAAATGCTTATTGAACTAGAAACTCTTTATTTACTACATACTATAATGATACTTTAAAGATATAATTTAGCTATACCATAAATAACACATATTAAATATCATCATCAACATCAACCGAAAGTGTTTTGACTAAACCAATGACAACAACTCAAATTATGGAATTAAAATCATATCTAAACTATTATGATTTTAAGTGCAACAAAATTAAAAGGAAAGTAAAATACCATTTCCAATCTCCCTACATATATTTCTTAAAGTATGTTTTTTTGTGTCCTAGTATTGGAGTTTATATGGTGATAGCTATTAATTTTTATTGAAGATTAAATTTCTTTACAATGATTTGTAGATATTTTCTACACCTACTAATGTCTTCAAGAAAGAAAACAATGAAATTAAAGCAATGTATTCAAAATAATCAAATTATATCTCAATAGGAATGTCATTGGTCATTTAAAACCCAAAGGAGTATCAAGAACATAACTTAGAGGCCATATATTTATCATAATACGATGCAAATTTTGTGAATAATACGTTATACTACTATTTGAGCAAATGTCAATTCACATTTAGAATTAATTTTCATTAGAATATGCTTTAAAAGTTAGACCTTTGATAAGTTATCAATTATGACAAATTTTGAAAGATCATACCTTAAAATTATCAAATCCTTAATATAATGACCATCCACTAACACACATTACTCTTAGAAAATTTCCTACCAAGCTTTCATTTTGTATCCAACTTATTTAAAAATTGCTCTACAAAAAGCTTTGACTAGTTTTAAACACCATTATTTCAAACATTGGTAATAGTAAATTAATAGTATAGAGCTAAAAACTATCTTAATCCAAGCAAGAAAAAAAGAGTATTTAAGAACAAACTACACTAATATTATCCACAAAATACAAAATGCTAGGGCTAATCCTAATGCAACAAAATAAATTACTTAAAACCTAGGGCATCGAGGACCATATCATTCAAAGAATAAACATGATAAACAACTCATTCCTACCTTGTCCTAATTGCAGCATCATCATAGTAAATAAGGAGAGATCACACCTAGGATGTTTGCGAAGTGTTTGACCTACCTTGGAAGTTGGTCCTTGATTGGAAATCAATGACCCTTGCCTATGAATATTAGCATAACATATTATCCTCCTCCATTTAAGGAAGCAAACGAATGGTTGATGGCTTTGGTTGTACCTACAAGGACAATAAAGAGAGAAAGAGTGTGGAAGAGGTGTGTGATATAGTAGCAATAAATGCAAAAGCTTGGAAGTAGTGTTCGTAATTATAATCATCAATGAGTGAATATATGGTGAGAAAACAAGGAAGTGAAATGGATATTTATAGCAAATAACTTTCTTTTTGAATCCTACAACTGATTGTTTTCCTTTTTTAGGATCATAAAATCATAATCATTAATCCAAATAATACATCATTCAAACCTGAGGTGTAAACACATACTAGGATTATGATTGTGTATTAAAACCCCTAAATTAATTAGATGACTAATATCCCCACATAAAGTGGTGGTATTGACACCATAAATTTTAGGATGTATGCTTTGGGAATGTGTGTTAAAACATCCCTTAATCATGAATCTATTTTTAGGAGAGTTAGGCAGAAAAAAAATATTAAGAAAAGTTGGTAAAAAAGTGATAATTAGATGAAGAAAGGGAACCAAAACCATCGTCCAACATGGATCATTGTTATCCTACTTAAGGAATAACAAAGTTAGTCCATATTTATCCTATGAATAGGAGGGTAAGAATCTCAACCACCTATAAATTCAGTTTTTAGTACTCCTTTTATAAATACAATTGTGACATAAAAATCCTCTTTATTTAATTTATTTCTTATAGGTGTTTAAGTTCTTATGATAGCTTGCTTTATGGTCAAATTATTTTCCTTGCTATATGCCACATTTTATTTTACTTCCTTTCTTCTAGTGTCCACTCTAATACGTCATTAAACATTCTATATGTGACTAAGAAAATGCACCATAACAATGTAAATGAACCAAAAAGGAAATTTGATATTAGAATATTGTAATATGAGTTTTCTTTCGGTTACACAAGACCACTTGGATTACAATATGCCTCCCAAAAGGGAGGATTTTATTTGCAAAAGAGTTCAATGGTGCCTCAAATGATCTCCTTAGTCACACTCAAAAAGCCTCAAATGAGTTTTATGGCTTGGTTTATTGACCGCCTTAGACCTCACACTACTCCAAATACCTACACATGAATCCATAACAAGCTATTAGCAACATTTGTTGGTCCTTTCAAGATAAGGTCCTAAATCATGAAAATGAGAGTTACAAAACTCATCAATAGACTAATCAAAAGTTACAAAAACCATGTAAACAATTATAAAAGCATGCTAAAATTCTTGCTTTACCTTATTAACTACCTGTTGTTGATTTTAGGTCTTTTTTTACCTTTTGGACCCAACCGCTGATGGGTGACCGAAAAACACACGTTAAAAAAAAACACTCACGCAAATCCAAAAAATCTCATCTATAAATCTGAAAATGCATACACAACAGCCCGTAGGCTTTACAATGACCAGCGCTCGACTTGGTCTACTCTAACCTATCTTCTATGTGCGTTCTCCGATCCACCACCCCGCACATTACAATAAATTGGGTTTTTATAGAGGCCCTGACCCTCTGAAAATAGCCTTCAAAAAATGGGTTCACCAACCCGATTAATGACCCCCTCTGAAACATTCTTCACATAAACCGACACCAACCCGATTTATGGCGCCACTCCGCACGACCCCTGTCACCGTCGCTTCCTGTCAGGATACTCTGCGCATCCATCCTCTTCGTTCCCCGTGCTTCTTGATCTTGTCTGCCTTTACTGCACCTTGTGCCATGTGTCATTCTTTGAATGGTCTCAAAAATACCGCCTGTCGTGGTTCCCACCATCTCTTTCTCTTCTCGTGCCTTATCTCTCCATCGCAATATCGCGACATGTCGTGATATCGCGACGTTTCTGCTCTTCTGCGTTCTCTGCCCATTTTGGTCGCAATATCGTGACATGTCACGATATCGCGACCTTTCTGCCTTCGTGCGTTGATTTTAAATTTTTGTCGCAATATCGCGACGTCACGAAATCACGATGGTTTTCTTCCTTAGTCGATTCTTCAGCACTGGCTTTCCCGTAACTGGATGCCTCTGCATCAAATGTCCCTGGATGCTCCTGCATCAGACACCCGAGGTTAGTGGAGAAGTGATCTTCACTTTTGCATGGTCTGGTTGCTGCCTCTAGAAATATTCTTTCACTGTTGCATGCTTCTTCATATGCAGCCTTCTTCAGCTTCCGATGCACTCCTGCATCTCTCTTTCTCTGTCTTTCTTCATGCTTTATGTGTAGCTCTCTTTGCAGGGCCTTCACTTGCCTCTGCAAATCTCTCTTGAGCAGTTCCTCCTGCAAGGTTTTAAATTGCCGTTGCAATGCCAAGAACTCTTCCTCTGGCACCACATCGTTCTTGTTGTCCCGACTTCTTCGGGGATGCATTTTTCTCAGCTTTACTCACAAAGCTCAACTGATTCTGGTGTAGCTACCTCACGTCCGACGATCTGCTAACACGCTTAGGAATCCTAAACTCTCTCTCCTCTCTCAGAACCCTCTCGTAGATCCTGGCGCAAACTGCCTCACGGTCGACGATCTGTTTACGCACTCAGGAACATTAGCTCTGATACCACTGATGGGGGACCGAAAAACACACGTTAAAAAAACACTCATGCAAATCCAAAAAATCTCATCTATAAATCTAAAAATGCATACACAACAGCCCACAGGCTTTACAACGACTAGCGCTCGGCTTGGTCTACTCTAACCTATCTTCTACGTGCGTTCTTCGATCCTTGTCACCGTCGCTTCCTGTTAGGATACTCTGCGCGTCCATCCTCTTCGTTCCCCGTGCTTCTTGATCTTGTTTGCCTTTACTGCACCTTGTGCCACGTGTCGTTCTTTGAATGGTCCCAAAAATACCGCCTTTCGCGGTTCCCGCCATCTCTTTCTCTTCCCGCACCTTCTTCTCTCTCTGTCGTGATATTGTGACATGTCGCGATATCGCGACGTTTCTGCTCTTTTGCGTTCTCTGCCCATTTTGGTCGCGATATCACGACATGTCACGATATCATGAACTTTCTGCCTTCGTGCGTTGATTTTAAATTCTTGTTGTGATATCATGACGTCGTGATATCGCGACGTCGCAAAATCACGACGGTTTTCTTCCTTAGCCGATTCTTCAGCACTGGATTTCCTGCAACTGGATGCCTCTGCATCAGATGTCCCTGGATGCTCCTGCATCAACCGCCTAGAGCAGTTGGCTCCATATAGCCACAATGGCTTATTTTCTTTGTGTAGCCACACAAGGAGGGTTGGATCTATGGTTTTATATTTCTCCAAATGGGTTAATTGGGAACCTTCCTCTAGTTGTTAGGAACATACCCTCAAAATTTCATGGCAATATGAGTTTGAATGAGGAAGTTATACTTAAAATAATGAGGGTGGGTTTGGCTAGATTATGTGTAACTACCTAGGGTGGTTAACTCTATATAGCTGCAGTGGATTGCTATCTCTATGTAGTCTCATAGGGTCATTGGCTCTATATTTTGGTAGGGGCTTCAAAATCAAATATAGACCCTCCTAGAAGTGTCTTTGAACTTTTGGTACAAATTAAGTGTTGTTTGATTGTCAAAGATGGGCACAACTGCAAAATGAATATTACCTCGTATTCCAAAGAAACTTCATGATTGATGTATTTGATCTCTCTGAATGAGGTACCTTAATTCATAAATTCAAAGATCCACAAGGAGGGCCAAATGAAAATTTGGGTAGATTTTTAGTAGTATTTTTGTGCACCCTCTCGTGAAGTGAATGAAATGAAAGCATATTTATAATATTTCCCAAGGGTGAGGAGAATGATGAAGGGGAGATAGGATGACAGAGAAGTGGCTTGGGTGAGAGAAGGAAGAAATATTAAGTTTTCCCACTTGGTTGCTTGTATGGACAAGTATGGAATATTATCTATTTGGGCTATGACACACTATGACGTTCTATACCATACATCATTAATGCTCTTAGGTGGAGAGATTCCTCACCCACCAAAATGACATGCTTTATCAATGTGCTTGGGTGGAAGGAATCCTCACCCATGTACATTAATAAGTTTGGAATGTGGAGAGAAGGGAGTAAATGCCAACTAGATTGAGGTGGACCTGGGTTAAAATAGAGGGATGGTCTCATGACCATGGGTTAGGTGTAGGAAGGTGCTTAGGATGGTTAAAGGGGCTAGGATAGTCAACATTAATATTTATAAGGTTGCAATGTATTAATTAAAATAATTATAAAATTTATTAAATATTAACATTTAACAAATGTCAATATGACACTTTTTAGGTGTCTACAAATGCCCCCTTTGTACCACATTGTGTGCAAAAATAATATGGTGCAAAAACAAATGATATCTATTACTGGATTGATGATGGATAGTGATGAATGGATGACAATGGTTGGCGAGTGAATGATGAAAGTGGATTTTTGCTCAAGGAGGGTGACGTAAAGTTACCCCAAATCAAAGACAATGTAGGATACCCCAGTTATGGAAGTGATAAATATTTGTGAACCTTGTCATTGACAAAATTTTGAGTGCATTGAAATAACTATGCTAACAACTATACTAATGAGACATGAGTCGTGAGTCATTGTGCTAAACAACTATGCTAATGAGACATGAGCCATTATGCTAAGAACTATGCTATGATTAAGAAAGCAATTTGGGATGAATGATAGTCTCGAACAAGGTTCTAGGATAGACATCGGTTCCAAAAATGAGTGTTTGATTATTGAACTTGTTTAGGAAAAATTCTTCGCATATTATCTACCCCCTCAAGTGACAAATAGGTGGACAAAAATAAAATATAACCAATGAGCCAATTGACAAGAAGAAGATGCAAAATGTGCCAATGAGGTATACAGAATGTTGAGTTTTAGAATTATGTTAGTTGTTGTATGTGTTTTCCTTGCAAGATTCTAGGGTGGTTGCTTGGCTTATGTGACTACCCTGGATAGCTAGGTGACCACCCTAAGAAATTATTTTATGCATTGGTGACCACCACCTAGGTTGGTTGGAGATATATTGAGGTGGTCACCAGTGCACATGTTATAAATAGGTGGTTGGAATTTCATTTAACCAATGCCAATATGACACTTTTTAGGTGTCTATAGATGCTCATTTTTGTACCACATTATGTGCAAAAGCAATATGGTACAAAAATAGTTGACACCAATCGCTAGCTTCATAATGGTAGTGGCAATGATTGGTGAATGATGAAGAATGACCTCTAGCTTGAGGTAAGTGATGTAGGATTATCTCAAACTAAGAATAATGTAGGATGCCTTAGTCATGGAATGGATGAATGCCCTTGAATATTTGCCTTTGACAGGTTGATGAGATCACTTTAATTAGAATTTGGAATCTTTGAATCAGAGTTTTGATTAGAATTTTGAGAGAAGAAAACGAGTTTTGCTATTTTCCCTAGTAGAGTGGGGGTAAATGATAGACTTGAGCAAAAATTCTTGGACTTATATAACTTCATAATTGAGTGTTTGAGTATTGTACTAATTTGGGATAGAATTTTGTGGATATTTTCTACCCCCTCAAGCGATGAGTTGATGGAGGAAGGAACAAAAAACAATGACAAAACACTCGACACAATGTGGAATGGAAAATAGGAGAATGGAGATGGGATGGTTGAAGAGTGAGATATGGCATGAGTGGAGGAAAATAATTGGGGGTTAGTTTATTGTAGTGTTTTTGTTATTTTTTTATAAGAGTGTCCTTATGGTAATCTATCCATCCTACCAAATTGCATGGATAACCAATTGTTGCAACCGCTAGGTGTATTAGAGTATATAATTGAATATGAGGTTCACTTGGAAACCTAGGCTAAGTAAACATGAATGTAAATATATTTTATGAAAGTGATGAAAAATCTAATATATGAAAATGATAAAATGCAAGAATGGAAATCTAGTCTACGAAAACAAGAAATTGTATAAAAGTAAATATATTCTAGGAACCTAGGAAATTATATGAAAGTAAATCTAATCTATGCACATGCAATTAATTCTATGCTACCAACATGAAATGAAATCTAATCTATGCGCAAGAAACATGAAACTAAATCTATTCTATGAACCTAAAATTAAATCTATTCTATGGGGGTTGTTTATTTTTGTGTCTATGTGACTGTCAGGGGTGGTTGTCAATGTCAGTGTCTATGTCTATGGCTACCAACAAGAAATTAAATCTAATATATAAGTGAGCAGCATGAAATTAAATCTAATCTATGAATGGGCAACATGAAATTAAATATAATATAATATAGAAAAATAATTCTAATCTAATGTATAAGAAAGTAAATCTAATCTAATTTAGAGAAATAAAGCTATTCTAATGCAGAAAATTAAATCTAATCTAATGCATTATTTGATTGATCGATTGATTGGATTTGATTTTATGATCGATTGATTGATTTATTTATTAATTGAGTCTTTTGCTCGTTGATTAATTGATTAAACCTTGTGATTGATTTATTGAATTGATTTTGACTGATTAAGTCTTTTTGGTTGAGACTTTTGATTGATTGATTGAATTGATTAAGCCTTTTGATTTATTGGTTGAATGGATTGAGTCTTTTGATTGATTGATTGATTAAGTATCAAGAGTAATCGTTGTGATTCATTTTCATCATTTTTTTTTTGTGAGGATGAGGTATGTAGGCAAATACATGAGGGATGTGTTGATTGATTCATGATAGATATGTATGGATGGTTGGATGGATAATATGATATGATGTGATGTATGGATGGTGTTATGCATGTATTTAGGGTGTTTAGATTATGTATGGGATGGGTGGTGATGTGTAGTGACTTATAGTTGTAAGTTTGATCATGTTTTGGATAGGCACATATGCATTTCCTAATAAAAATTAGGTTTAATTAATAAAGGATAAAGTAGTGATCACAATGACACATTAAGAGGACATGAGATATGATAATGATAATGGGGAGAAGATGTAAGACACGGATGGTGATATGTGAACTTAAGAAATGATGACAAATAATGTATGATACATGACACAAATGGAGATATTAAGACGTGTGTGATGAACGATGTGGACGTAACATGCTATGTTGTCCCAAACATCTTAGGATTTTTAGATCCTAGAAGTTTTTTAGAAAACTCATACACCCTAGTGGTACCAATAAAACTCATCTACTAGTAAATAAAACATTTTAATATGCTTAGACCATCCTAGTAAGTCAAGTCTCTCAAGGACTAGAGTGTGTGTAGTTATGTTCATTTTGTATTTTGAGCGAGGTTGGACCGACAAAATGTAGCTTAAGCTATTGTAAGCTAGCTCATCCATGAGAAGTTAGAGGTTCATACAAAAGAAGGTTGCTAATATTAAAAAAATGTCTCCAGGTGGAGGGCATACTCCACTGTCAATCAAGCATCTATAGTCTCGATGGAGATAGTCTCATAATACTTCAATGTTGCTCCATTGCTATCTAGACGACTATAGCCCCGATGGAGACATCTAAAATTCCTAAGAATCCATGATAAAATATTATTATTGGGATATAACCTATGTATAGTGAACTATCAAATGGGTGAAGACATAAATACTACATGGTAAAGGGAAAACAAGTCATGGGATCTGCATTGTGTGTTCTCAGGTAACTGCTCTCATTCAGTAAAAAAACATGTCATTGAGGTAGCATCAGATTGTTGAGGCAGTGTGGACGACCCCGGCCAATATTTAAAACTTTTGACACAACACCATCCAATAGTGTTGACATGTAGATAAAAAAAAATGTTTCAAGTAACATCGTTCACAAGAGCACTCAAAATTAACGGAAAGGATAAGGCATTGGCAGCGAGCGTAAAAGAAGTGTTCTGAAAAATGTGACAAAGGTACACGGTAATAAAGAAGGGCACCTCCTTTTGGGATTATTTCCTCTGACCAAAGCATGCTCAGGGTGTAGAACGTTACATGTCATTATATACAGAAATATGGATGCAAGTTGTCCAAATTTAGGCATTGATGTGGTTAACAAATTCGGATGGAAACAAATTCGGATGGAAAGCAATAGAAAATCGAGGCTTGGAGACGAAAATTTGGAAATGGTATAGGGAGTAGAAATTTGGATGGAAACCTTAAATACAAGATCAAAAAAAAGTCCAAGGGCTGGAAGTTTATCCAATGCCAAGGGTTGGATATTTTTGGAGGCCAAGGCTAGAATTTTTGTAACCAAATAGACCATTATTCTGTTTTAATGCAAACAAATTCAGAAACTTGCACCTTGTGAGCAAGATTTGAGGAGATAATTTCAGAGGGTAGTGTTTTACTGTCAATATTTCTCTACATTTTCTTGGATTTCTATCTAGTGTTTAATGTTGTAAAAAGGTTGCACTATGTGAAGATCTATGGGGTGTAGATTCCATTTATTTTCCTTAGAGGCTAGCACTTGATCTAACCCAAATTGTGCTTCTACAGGTTTGATTAGGTCAGGTTACCCTATTGAAATTTCTCACTATCTCTGGTTTTGCTGTGTAGGGTAGCATTAGACTGAGAGTGCTTTGCATGTTAACATTTTCAGCTTTCTGGTCCATTTTCCAGAATTTTATTTTTATTTTTCTAACCCTTCCTTTTGCAAATTTTTTTAAACTTTGGCGACTAAAATAAAAATAAAAATAAAATAAAATTTCAAAAATAAATGCACGGGTGTGAAGAATAAGCTTTAATGTTCCATTTAGAATAAATTCAATTTCATTTTGAAGTCATTTCGAAATTATAAAAATTATTCAAAGTTGTTTTTACAAGCGTTTTATAATTTTAGATTTTACATAATTTTGTATTTCAAAGGTAAATCAAATTTCAAGCTTTGCATGTTTATTTGCAAGCAATAGATTAAATTTCCTTTATGAAAATCACAATTTCATTAAATGGGAGTGATTTATATGGCATTTCAAAGGCCATCATTTTTAGAGCAATAAATTGATGTCTCTTTATGAAAATTAATTTCATAAAAGAGGGGTAATTTATTTATTATATCAAAGGCTATTTTATTTTCACGCTCAAAGCAACATTAAATGAATCCTTTCATAATTTAAGATTCACATTTAGAGATAGATTTTAATCTTCTATTTCATGCTTAAAGTAGGGTTTAATGTAAGGTAAAACTTGTTTAAAATCTACTTAACCAAAAGAAGATAAAATATATCTAAAATACTCCAAGATAAAATGAATTAAGGCTTCACATCATGGTCATATGAGGTCCAATTACATTTTTCCTTTTATTTTAACTTTCATGAACAATCATTAGTATAGCATCATAAAATAAACCAACACAGGCCCTTTGTTAATAGTTACTTTCAAATCACTAAGGTATTCCTAACATTATTTTGATACATATTCACAAGATTACAAATACACATGTGCAATGCTTATATAGCATAACTTTGGAGAAGTTGTTTTTGTTTTTAACTTCTTTGCAAGAGAGGGTTTTTGGATTAATACCCTGACTATGATGGGGATTTTGCAATTGGGCAAAATATCCACTCAATAAGTGGATAGAGATGTGACAAATAACATGAGATGTAGAAATAGATATGGTATGTACAACTACTTGATGTTATTTATTAGTTATACAAATCAAAATTAGGAGATATATACGTGAAACCAAAAAGGAGAGAAAATTAGCATGCTAAAAGCCATATGCATTATTGTAATGGATGAGTGAGGTGGATCAATGCAATGAGTGGATGCAAGGTGATGATTTTGATAACATGGAGGTAGTAAGCTTCCTTAGGCACAAAATTGGGTGGAAGGAGGGGTGACTCTCCCAATTCAATAAGGGATGGTTATGCATAGGTTGTTAGGATGAATCAAGGCTAGATAAAAGGAGATTCAGGAGTGGTGGAATGAAAATAAAAAATGACAAAGAAAAGATGTGATGTGGAATATGTGATGAAGCCATTGAAAGATATTGAGGAATGGTTGGATGAAAATAAAAGAGCTAAAATATGTTGAAGAATGGTTGGATGAAAATTAAAAATTATGAACAAAAGGAAGGAACCAGCTATGGGTATGTAACCTCTCTAAGTGTGACCATATAACAATAGCCTAGACCCTACAAGAGAAAGAGAGGGGAAGGAAATTATAGAGGTGAGAAGGAAGAAGTGGGTAGGGTGGAATTGATAAGTTATGGGGTGATGACGATGGTTAGGGATGGATGCAATGGGGTCAAAGTGACACTTGAAAAGGAGACATAAGATTATCTTGAATCATGATCAATGTAGGATGCCCCAATTATGGGAGGGATAAATGTCACCAAACCTTGTCATTGATAGATTTTTGAGAACTTTGGGATTTGCAACCAAGCTAACCATATGGTATGTGTTCTCACGAAATTGCAATTGATTGTAAGTGGTCTTACATTTACCACATAAATGCAACATAGGCATGTAAACATCGTATAGGCATAGGCATGACATATAGCAAGTCAAATTTGATTAGAGTGTGTGTTAAGAAGATAAAGTCTATATTTTGACCCAGTAGAGTAGGTTTCATGATGGTCTCAGGCAAGGTTCTTGTATAGATGTTGATTCCAAAAATGAGTTTTAGATATTGATAAAGATTCATATCAGTATTTGTAAGAAAATCTCTTTTGACTTGAGAAATGAGATGAGTTGTGGCACAATATGATTTGGGTGTATAAAATCAGTTGGTGATTTTATGTGATATGCAAATGGGCAGAAGAGGCAAATTGTTGAAGAGGAAGAGATGGAAGACAAGTGAGATTGTTGTAAGAGGATCATGGGAATGAGATGGTTAATTCCTCATGATTGATAAGATCTTGTACTAGACATCGAAATCATCGATAATATTCAATATTATGACCTTGTTGACAATGGAAAATACAATAGTGATGTTATTTATACCACTTGGTCTTAGATTTATTAGGGTCAACCATATGGATGTTAGGTAAATGTATTAGTTTGGTATCCTATAATTTTTGAAAAATCATCAACATTGGCTTCGATAGGGGTGTTCGAGGACAATGTGGGTGATAAGGAGATTAACGATGATTAGAGGGTCAAATTGAAGGAGGAAGAGTGGAGGAATATTGGATGGAGGAAGGTTGGAAGGGTGATGTGAAGGCTTCATGATGACTTAGTTTGAGTGTGAGGATCATGAGTTAGGCCATGATTTATTGTAAATCACCTAAGGGTGGAGTTAGAGTGGGCAAGATAGGTGTGACTGATCTAGTGAGAGGGTGAGGGTTAGGTAGATTAGGATGAGAAAAAGGAGAAGACAAAGGCTAGTTAAGGGAATATGATGAGTGGCAAGGTTGTAGAGGTTGAGTTGTGGAGATGGTAGAAGGATAAGGTGAGTGGCCAAGATGTAGGGGTTGGGATACATGAGGAGAACAAAGTAAAGGATATGGAGTTGGGAGGAGAGGAGGTGGTTGTGGTGGTGTTATAAGGAGATGTGGCAAGGACAAAGGGGATTGGGTTGCATGAGAGACACAACGTAAAGGGTAGGGATTCAAGAGGAGAGGAGGGAGAGGTAGGGTTGGAAGAAGAGTTAGCAGAGGTGGGGTTGGAAAAATAGGTGGAAGATACAAGGTCGACTAATGCAAGGAGGACGAAGGGTTCATATTAGGAGGGGTTTGGGTTAGAGTGGCCTAGGACATTTGGTCTTGGGAAAAATGTTATGGTTGAGATTGGGTTTTGGTAGGTGGACAAGAAATAGGATGAATAATGAGGGAGGGATTAGGTAGCATGGGATACATATCCTTAAAAATGGTTGGAAGAATTACCAAAGGATTGGAAACCAACTCAAAATGGTCCATGGGAGGATAGGCTTGGGCTTTAGCTTAACTTTGAGTCAATACCATAGGCTAGAGGGAGTGGAATATGATGTGAAGGAATGGGTTTTGGTGGTGGTTTAGATGATTTTAGTGATGTTTTGGGTGGTTTTTGTAGGTGAGGGACACTATCTAAGAAACAAAAATACAAAACAACTAAGTAAATAAATAATACTAGTTTTAATTTTTTTTGTTTTTTGTTTTTTGTTTTTTTTTTTTGTGGTTTTTCTTTTTGGTTTTTATTGTTTTTTTTTTTTTGTTGGTTTTGTGGGTTTTTTTTTGGAATGGTATGACTGAGATGAGAGGTGTTTTGTAACTTCTTTTTTTTGTGTGTTTTGATTTTTTTTTTGGTTTGGTGTGTTTGATGTACCCTAAACCTAGGGACTACAAATGGGGTGATGGAATGAGATCCATAAAGGTGTGTTCATGCCCACTCCCCTTATGATAAATGAGACACAAACAACTAATGCAAATTTTTAGGATGGTGGGTTAGCTCTGGGTATCCTAAGAGGGAAAAATAAACCTACTGAGAGAGGCCATGTTATCTAAGTATTGCTACTTACCCAATAGGGCTTTCGCTTCACCCTTGATCAAGCTTAGATAAAAATGACAGTTATATAATCACTAATTATTAAGCCATATGAGAAAAGGGTATTTAACCTTAAAATTACCCTAAGCTAGCCCCAAGGGAAACCAATCTCCTAGTGATGAAATTTAAGAAACTATGCATACTAGCTATGGTGTCTAAGGATCAACCGAGGGTTGATGGTAAAATCCAATGTCATTGATTGGTTTTCCTCAACTTTTTGAAATATATCATGCAAAGTGTGTGCTTGATCTATTTGTTTTTCTCTCTCTTATTTATTTATTTATTTTTTTGTTTGGTTTTTTTTTTTTATGCTAAAAATGTCTATTTACCATGCAGATCTAAAACTAACCCTAAGGGGCCAATAAAAATAATAACCTTTATATTAATGAGCTATGAAAAGAAAATTTGATCTAGTGAGCCATGAAAGCAATAAAAACTTAATTATCCTTGAAAATAAATGATAATTGTAGGCATAACATCCACCTCCCAGAAGAAAAAGTGAAAACAATATTTGCACAATTTTGCTAGTTTGACAGTTTTGCTAATTGTACAATTTGTTAAAATGTACAATAGGTAGGGTTTTGTCTAATTGTACAAATGAGAAGATATAGAATGTACAAGTGGGTGTAATTTTACAAAGTTTTAAAATGTGAAATTAGAATTTAAATGAAATTAGATGAAATGTGCATTTAAGGTTAATTTAATAAAAATCAAATTAGACTTAGGAAGACCTTAATGCAAGTTGATTGTTTATGGGGATGGTAGTTGTAAATGATGGTTGTCTCAAGAATCACTTTGGAACATCCTAGGCAAGCATTATAAGGACACCTATTCAATTTTTATGGTTTTTCATGTGAGTATGAAGATGGTTGTTCATTGTTGTTCATGTGAGTATGGAGATGGTTGTTCATTGTTGTTCATCAATGGTTGATGTTGTTGTTGTTCATTATCAATTCTTGATAGTTCATCATACTATTATTCCTGGTGATTGCTCATGATAATTGTACATATTCATCCATAATAATGAAAGCAACATTGCAATTGTGAGTTATTGTGAATTATGTTATGCATTTGGATGGTAATTCTAAATTGTGTATTCTATTCAAGTATGGCCAGAATGGTGAGGAATATAGACGTTGTGGCAATGGAATTATATTAATTATGAACTCTTAACCCTGTATAATGTTGAGGAATTGATACTACACATTATTATTGCTATAAAAAAATGTGATTCTATTGTTGTATGATTTCTAGAAATGTTCTTGGTGATAATAATTGATGGCCAGTGAACTAGGGTTTGCATGTCATGAAATATGTTAGCAATTACATTAGAAAAGTAAATCAAACCTTCCCTGAATAGAGTCTATGAGTAATATGATAAATATGAAGTGAAATTTGTAGCAAGGGTTTGTGCCAAATTGTACAACCAATTAATCAAATTGTACATTGGATAATTTTCCTAATTTGGAATGGAAATTGCATGGTGAAACTTGCCAATTATGGAAAACTAGGATTTTGGATGGAATGATTACAAAACTGAATGATTGAAGTTACAAAACAACTTTCAGTGAATTGAATAAGTGGAAAATTGTACCTACTAGGGTTTTTTATGATTTGTATCATACAACTATATGATTTGCAATCTGTACAAGCAATTTTGTAAAGTTACAAATTATTTACTAGCAAATCGTACAAGTTGTACGATTTGGGTTAAATTAATACTAGAGCATAAGAATTCATTCCAGAATCTTCCACTTCACCTCCTCCTCTAGGAATACTCTCCCCTAAGATACAACAACTAAGCTAATTGTTGGACATTTTGAGGCAAAGTTGTCATTGATGTCAAGGAATGAAGTCATCATTGATGTCAAGGAATTTATCAAGGAACAATGCAAAGGTTAATGGCAAAAGAGCTTCATAATATTTTTAATATTATGTGGAAGCATATGAAGGTGGGTTTTTATTAAAACCATGGATGAGAAAAATAAAAGGTTTTTCATAAAAACCCAAGGAAGCATTTTGAAAAGTTAAAGAAGGTTTTAATATTTTTTATAAAATATTTAAATTCAATTTGAATTTAAATTTTATAAATAAATATTATCTATGCAAAGAGGTAAAATAAAAGAGGGCTCTAATAAGCCAAAAAGGGGTTTAAGAATTAATTTATAAAATAGAAATTCTAAATAATTTAAAGAATTATAAATTAATTATGTGAATTTCGAAGATGCCGACGTTCGAAATTATTGGAAATAATATGTATAAAAACTATATGCCTAAAAGGGATAGAACTTACCCTTCATTTGAAAGAAATAATCATGGCATATGTTGTTGTGTGAATACTCGTGTGGAGAAGAAGACAAATCTTCATCTTAAGGCACTAGTGAAAGTGTTGAAAACGATTGAAGGCAAAACCCTCATATCCACCAAGGCACGTGGCCTAGTGGTAAGCGATCATTGTTTAAGTCATGGGGGTGTAGAGTGGTTCATGTTCAATTCTCATTTTGGTGCATTGCGTTTTGGCATCGAAAGAAGTGACACATTAAACTTTTGTTTTCTGCACATTAGGAAGAACATAGAGCACGTTGTGCTCTTGGTTCTCCAAACAAGCGCCTAGCTTGTACAGCGGTTGAATCCGTGGCTAGGGCATAGGGAGAAGTTGTGTTGAGGGTTTGATTTTGACCTAGGTAGAGGTAATAAATTTTGCATTAATTTTTTATTTCCTAAGGTATAAACAAAAGGTTTTAGGGAGTTATAAGGGGTTTTGAAAGGTGCTTATTTTGAGTGTTAGTTTTTTATTAAATGAAGGAATAAGGTGTTGAACTTTATTTTTTAATAAAGTTATTGTGATGTTTTTTATTTATCAAAAAGTGAATTGAAGAGTGATTAAATTTAAAAGGACTTCTTGCCATTGGGTTAGTTTGAAAAGGAGATTATATTGAGAATATTTTTGATATTGAATATTGTTTTAATTGGGAGATCATAAGGTGTATTTGGTCAATCATTTTTTTTGTATATTTTGATGGATGCTTTCTTTAATATGGAGTGATAAGGTGTATATGTGTTTTGATATTTTATATTGTATCTTTGAGATATTTTAATATCTTCTAACTCCTTGATCTTGGAAAAGAAGTGTTTGTGGTTGTGACAGATATTTGAAGATTCCTTCATCATCAAGAAAAAGGTATGAGCACATTATTCCATAATTGAGTTGATTGGTTGGTTTTATGGAAAATAAGTTTGGAGTGAAAAGGAATTGATTAGGGTTTCCTTATTGAGAGTGTTGAGTTATTTCTTCAAGGTTTTTTGGAATAAATAGTTGTTGTTAAAACCTTGTTTTATAAGAATTGTTGTTGAAGTGAGTTGTTGAGTGAAGAACTTCTACTAGGGTTTGGAAAGAACATGAGTATCATTGTTATGTGAGATTGGTTGATAAATATTATTGGAAATATTTTGAGTGAGTGTTCATATGCTTGGACTAAGGTTTGTAAGCAAGGATTATTTCATTGAGTGATTAATTGAGTAGAGTTGGTTGAGCCTAGTCAAGTGGATGTATGAAGTGATTGTTCAAGTTTCATAAAGAAAATTATTCTATATTTTGAATTGAATCATGAAAATTATTGAGTTGAAGCATATTGAGTATCTAACAATTCTTTGTATGTTTCTAAAAGAGTGATTGAAAGTGATTGGGCATTATGATGAGTATAGGGCATGTTGAGTCTCTAAAAATTCTCTTTATGTTTCTATGAGATTGGACAAGTTCTAGTGTGGACTTGTTGAGCATATTTAAGGCAAGTCTTTGATAAGACTTGTAGACATATTTGGGTAAGCTTTTGTGAAATCTTATAATATAGATTGAGAGCAGATTTGGATAAGTTCTTGAGAGGACAAAGTTCTAGAGAGGAATTGTGGACATATTAGTGTGAGCTTTTGTGGAAGCTTACAAGGTAGATTTGAGATAAGTCTTTGAGAAGACTTGTGAGCAGAGTTGATTGATTGATTTGTCCAAACCTTTAGTTAAGTTTTAGGGCAGATCCAACCAAGTTTATTTGAGATTAAATCAAGCTTTGTGTTAAAGCTTAAGGACAAAAATTGAGGATATATTTATGCTATATCGAAGGATTGTGTTTAGTACAAATTTGAGGACAGATTTGGGTGCATATTTAAGGATAAATTTGTGCCAGATCAGAGATAGATATTGAGAGCAGATTTGTGCTAGACCGAAGGACTATGTTTGGTATAGATTTGAGATAGAGCTGAGTGCAAGCTTTGGAGGTGAGAGAGTATAGAGGATGACAGTATCTAGTGGATAGAGATCCATTAGCCAAGGCAGATAAGATAGGTGTCTTATGTGGATAGAGTTCCATTTACTAAGGGTAGTGGATGCATAGGTCTTCTAGAGGATCACCAGCCAGAGTAGATATTAGGATATTGGTGTCTCCTGTGGATAGAGATCCATGAACATGATTTAGGGGATTGGTATATCCTTTGGACAGAGGTCCATAAATATTGTAATAGGGAAAGTATTCCCAAGATATTGATTGAGAAAATTTTAGTGAAATATTTTCTTCGTGGAGTAGCCCACATTGGGTGAACCACATAAATTGTGGTGTCTCTATTGTATGTGGTGATTTATGTATTGCTTTGATTACTGATATTGATATTTCTATATTTACATTGCATAATATTTATTGGGAAAGAAAAGTAAAAAGTGGTCTTATACTGTTCACCCCCCTCTCAGTATAAGCTTGTATTCTTCACTAATGAGCCTTGAAATAAATAGACAACTAAACTAATGAGCCTTGAGTTTTTGATTTAATCTAATGAGTCATAAAACAACAATAATTAGGCCAATGAGCCTTGAGTCTTTATGTCAAAAATTATAAAGCAACTATGCTAGGCTATTGGGAATCTAAAGAAGAAGGGGGAAAGGCTTAGACTATGAAGAAGAAGACCTTCTAGACTAAAGAAACTTTGTTGAGAAATTAATATAAAGAAGAAAACTTTATGATGGTACTAAAGAAGACTAAGGAACTATGCTAAGGAGAGGAATACCTATGGTAAACTAAGGAATGACTAAAAAAAATTTGTAGTTCAAACAAGCAGTGCCAATGAAATGGACATGACATGAGCCTCTATGCAAAACTAAGGAATATAAGCTACTAACCTGTGAGCTTGTATTGGAAAAAAAAGGAACTATGCATTTTGTACCTCTATTTCTATGTCTATGTAGTTACCTATGCCTATGTGGCCACCCTGGGTGGTTTCCTATGTTTGTATAGCCACCTTGGATAGTTTTTTGTGTTTTTGTAGTCATATTGGGTAGTTGTGTCTAATTTCGGGTGGGAAGATCTTGCAAGATTGAGCCCTAGTTTGAATGAGGTGATTGTGTCCTTTCTGATCCTAAGTACCTATGATAGAAATAGAAAAAATTTAATAAATCAAGAAAAATAAGAAAGAAAGCATGGGGAATCCTAAGCAAAATACACAATACATACTATGCTAGATGCAAGTCCTATAACTTAAGCAAAACAATGAATGTCAAGTGCATTAAGGGCAAACAGGTCCCACTATGATTATGATTTATGGGACCCAAGAAATGTACCATAACAATGTAAATGAACCAAAAATGAAATTTGATATTAGAATATTGCAATACGAGTTTTCTTTTGGTTACAAAAGACCACTTGGATTACAATAGGCCTCCCAAAAGGGAGAGTTTTCTTTGCAAATAAAATTGATGGTGCCTCAAATGATCTCATCAATCACACTCAAAAAGCCTTAGATAGTTTTTATGGCTTGGTTTATTGACTACCTTAGACCTCACATTACTCCAAATACTTGCACATGAATCCACAACAAGCTATTAGCAACATCTTTTGGGCCTTTCAGGATAAGGCCTTAAATCATGAAAAGGAGAGTTACATAACTTATCAAAAGTTACAAAAACCATGTAAACAATTAAAAAATCATGATAAAATGTTTGCATTACCTTATTAACTATCTCTTATTGATTATGGGTCTCTATTTGCCTTTTGGACCCAACTACCTAGGGCAGTTGTCTTTGTATAGTCATAGTGGATAACAATATTTGTGTAGCCGCACATGGTGGTTGGATATATGGATTTATATTGCTCCAAATGAGCTAAAATATTTGTGGTAATATTCCTCTAGTTTTCAAGAACCTACCCTCAAAATTTCATGGTAATCTAATTCTGGATGAGGAAGTTATGCCTAAAATAGTGAGGGTGGGTCTGGTTGGATTTTGTGTAAGCACCTAGGGTAGTTGGCTCTGTATAACCACAGTGAGTGACTATATCTATGTATCTGCATGGGGTAGTTGGATCTATATTTTTGCAAGGGCTTCATAATCAAATCCACACCCTCCTAGAAGTGTTTCCAATCTTCTAGTACAAATTTGGTGTTGTTTGATTATCGAAGATGGGCATAGCTGCAAAATAAATATTACCTCGCATTCTAAATAAATTCCATGATTGATGTCTTTGAGCTCTCTAAATGAGGTACCTACATTCAAAAATTTAGATATCTACAAGGAGGACCAAATGAAAATTTAGGTAGATTTTCGTTAGTATTTTTGTGTACCCTCTCTTGAAGTGAATGAAATGAGAACATATTTATAATATTTCATAAGGGTGAGGAGAATTATGAGGGGGTGATAGGATGAAAAACAAGTGGCTTGGGTGAGATAAGAGAGGAATATTAAGTCTTCCTACTTGGTTGCTTGGATGGACAAGTGTGCAATATTCTCTATTTAGGCTATGACATGCCTCTTTAATGATCTTAGGTGGAGAGATTTCTCACCCACCAAAATGACATGTTTCATAAATGTGCTTGAGTGGAGGGAATCCTCACCCATGTGCATTAATGAGCTTAGAATGTGGAGGAAATAAGAGAGTAAATTCCAGCTAGAGAGAGGTGGACCTAGGTTAAAATAGAAGGATGGTCTCATGATGACCATGGGTTAGGTGTAAGAAGGTGCTTAGGATGGTCAAAGGGGATAGGATACTAAATGTTAATACTTATAAGGTTGCAATATATTAATTAAAATGATTATAAAATTTATTAAATGTTAACATTTAACAAATTCCAATATGACACTTTTTAGGTGTCTACACTATTTTTTTGGTAGGTAAAAATGATTTTATTTGTTGTACGGGTTAAAGGGTCCCGTCCTTGTTACATCAGTAGCAAAAAGAGACAACTGTGGCCTCCAGTGGCAACAAAAAAAAACCAACTGAGGATTCACCCCATACATAATAACCCAGACAAGGCCAAAGCCCTCCAAGATAGAAGAAACTAAACTATTACAACAACTGATAAAAGAAAACCAAGCAGCCCTGCTGCCAAGACACCACCTTCCCAGGTTATTGGGATTCTTTGTTCCTTTCCTGCTGGGCACTATCATCAGGGGACAGGAGTGTCTTGATCAGGGTCGGGAACTCTCTGAGCTCGTCAATGGCGCTGGATAGAATGGCGCAACCTTCCCTGTAGATGTTGGTAGCCATCTGCAACTAGCTTACAATATCACTAGCTCTTTTGAGGGTTATGGAACGTAGCATGTCCTTAGCGCTGTCAGTGTGCTGATCTTCATCATCACTGATGATTTTCGTGTTCGGTCGCTGATCACTCATCTTAGGGGACTTCAACCTGTTGGATTTCCTCCACTTTTGAGTTGGCCGAACTGACTTCTGCTTGGGTCTGGGCCATTTACTAGTGTGGACTTCCTATTTGGGAGTAGAGAGCGGGGGTGAGTCTTCCTTGCCTTGATCAGGGGGGAGAGTGCATGGGGGAAGGGGAGATGGTGGGAGACTAAGGGGGGGATCTGGGGTTTGGGGATGAGGGGGTGGAGGCTCTGGCTTAGGCTAGAGCTGGAAGAACGAGCGGGGCTGGGGGACCTGGAGGACATTGCCCCTGACACCTGGTGGGCTAGGGCGTATTTGTACAGAACCAAAAAAAGCCCCTGGTGTTGGGGGGTTTCGAGGATTTGCTTTCCTTGTAGTTGTTGATAGTGATGGTGATGGAACAGAAGAGGAAGTCTAGGATGTTGATAGGGTGGACGTCACGTAGGTGATTTACTAGAGCAATATTATAGGCTCGAAGGGGCTTCTTGGGGTTGTCTATAGAGACATACTGGATAATGGGAATGATAGTCATGTCCCAAGGGCGAGGCAAGGAGGAACGTACCACTCCTTTATTTTTCCAAACCAGGTTTTTCCCCTTATCGAGGAACTAATCAGTTTCTTCTTTGAAGTTATGCCTATCTCGGTGCACCACTCTATCGTCAGCCGGAATACCAAAAATTTGGGAAATGGAGTGGACACTTACCTCGAACCGGAGGCCGCGAATCTGCACTTCCCCCTCATTCCATGACTCGATGAATTCTCTGGTCACTTCCTCTTCGATTCCGGAGAAAATATTGAAGAAGTTGATGAAATGCTTGGCGTCGAGTAGGGCCGCGGTCCCGACCTCAATCTACAGGCTAGCAGGCTCAGGGATGGCCATGGTGAAAATCAGACTAGAGCTTATGGAGCTAGCTAGGAGATTTCTAACGATGTCCATAGAGGAAAGGGAGAGAATAATATTTGTGGGGGTAGAGTGAAGGTAATCTGGCTGGATCGAGCTAAAAGAATGATGAACGAGGGCCTCAAGGAGAAAATTTCAAAAAAGGAGACTGGGAACAGAAAAATCGATGCAGGTGTGGCTCGTGACAACAAGGCCAGAGTGGAAGGGAGTGGTGAAGGAAGCGAAGTGGACGGCGAAAGGGGTGGACGAGGGGGAAGTGGAGGTGGGAGGGCGTGAGGGTGGAGGGGTGGTGGGGAAAATGAGGTAGCACGAGTGATTGGACTACGAAGTCAAAGCCCGGATTAGGAAATATGAGGATGGACACGAGCCATACTATCCATGTGAAAAATCGTACAGACAAAAAAATTGGGAGTGGTGTTAAGGAACACCTTAGGTGTTGAAAAAACATCGCTATGGTGGTGAAAGCCACCTTTGGTGGGGTACTTCCTGGGAGTAGTGGAGTTGTGAGCGACCACCTTGGGTATTGAAGGAATACCATCGTGAGGGTAGCACGAGCTACCTAACAGATCACATTCCCACATCCTGATTAGCTTGGGTGATGACTTCTTGTGGGAAGTCTTCTTCCCAGATGACCAGGGTGGACTGATTGACTACTTTATTGGCTAGAATGTCAGCCACTTTGTTAGCTTCCCTGAACACGTGGTTGATCTGGCTTTGAGGTTTGTTGTTGAGAGAAAGTTGGCAATCCTGAATGATGTTCTGGATATTCTTCCCCCCTGTGCTCTTGTTGATAATGTGGCCAATGATAACTGATGAGTCTCCTTCGAATATGATTGGCTTGGGAAGGGTTTTGCTTACCTCAATGCTTCTCCACAAAGCTCTGGCTTCTGCATAGTTGTTGGTTTAGATCTCGAGATTCTCTCAAAAAGCCTTGACAATGCTGTTTGTGTGGTCCCTAATGACTCCTCATGCCCCAGCATTCCCTGTCTTTCCTTTGGAGGCACCATCGAAGTTGGCCTTAAGCCATCCCTGCAGAGGGGGGGATCATTTGGCCGTGGTTCTAGACCTACGGGTATTATGGACTTTGCTACAGTCTGTGGGAATCTTGAGGGATGCAAAAAGGTGAGATTCCAACCCATAGTTTGGGACATATGCGTAGGGGATGAGGCTGTTGTTTTCAATAGCAAGGGACAAAGCTCTGCTGGCGACAGCTTCTGGATTTATGGTGATCTCCGTGAAGATGTGGTTGTTACGTTCCAGCCAGATCTGCCAGGCCGCGTGATGAAGCAGGGAACTCCACAAGAACCTGAGTCTTGGGTTTTTAAATGTCCTCGACCATTGGATGAACAGGTCCGAGACCACCTTGGGTCAGATCCAACAAACCTAGAATTTGCTGGCCAAGATAGAAAAACACTCCCGATAAAGGGGCAATCCAACAAAATGTGTTGATTGGATTCCCAAGCTTGAGTACAGAGGTAGCACCTATTGGGAACCATCACTCCTCTTCGAATTAAGTTGTCGGTGGTCAAAATTTTATTGTGAGTAGCAAGCCAGCAGAAGTGGGCCACTTTCAGGATCAGGAGCTTGAGCCATACGCTTTTGGCTAAGGTCTGACTATCACAATTTCTAAAGTCTCTAGGAGGGGTTTCCATCATCTGGGATGCAGATTTGATAGTGAAGCCTCCATCGCTAGATTCCTTCCAGCAGCGTTCATCATTCTTCTGGGTCTACGGGATGAAATTCACTCTAAAAATATCCTGAAGAGTTGCTAGACCTTTGTTGATAGTATCATTCTTAATTTTGAACTATACCTACTTCCATTTTTGGATTCCCTGATCAAAGGTGATGAAATCAGCAACCTGGGACCCATACTTACTATCGATGAGGTGTTTGATTGAAGTCAGATCGACATCATTGATGAGGGGGTCTTTTCTGGCCCATACATCTTTCTAGAAATCAATAGACTTACCATCTCCCAACTGCCACCAAGATCCCTGATGTAAAAGTTGTTGGGTGTGGCTAATGGATTTCCAGAAGTGGGAGCCATTACGGGGAGTCTCCATGTCTAGGAATGAGTGGTGTTGCAAGTATTTTCTTTTGACAATCGATACCCACTCTAGGTTGGCATCAGTGACCACCTTCCATGCCTGCTTGGCCAGAAGGGCCTGATTTGTGATGTTTATGCGGTGTAGTCCCAACCCCCCTATCTTTAGGGGTGCAGATTTTGTCCTAGGCTATCAGGTGGAACTTTCTTTGATTATCATTCCCAGACCACAGGAAATGCTTCTACAGTTTCTCGATGGCCTCTCCCACCGCAGTAGGGATTTTGAAGACCGACAAAAAGTAGGTGGGAATACTTTGGAGGACCAAATTTACCAATGTTGCTTTGCCTACGTTGGAGAGGAGGGCCCCTTTCCATCCTGCCAACTTCTTGTGTATCTTTTCTGTGACATTGTTCCACATACCTTTAAGTGGTCTTCCCCTAAACATTGGAAGGCCCAGATAGGTAGTTGGGAAGTCAGCAATGGTGCACCCCAAGATGCCTGTAATCTTGACCTACCTTCTGGTGGGGGTGTTGATGAAGTAGAGTTTACTTTTGGTGTAATTGATCTTCTAGCCAGCCACTTCCTCATACAGATTGAGGATGACTTTGATGACTTTGGCTTCAGAGACTGAAGCTTTAGTGGCCAGCAGGGTGTCATCCATGAATTGTTGGTGAGTGGAGGGGGTTAATCCTGAGGCTGCCTTGATGCCTGAGATCAGGTTTCTATAGCAGGCATTTTTGATGGTTCTTCCCAAGCTCTCAACCAAAATGATGAAAAGTATAGGGGAGAGTGGGTCACCCTGTCTCAGCCCCTTGGTGCTGGGAAAGTAACCGACAGCAGACCCATTCACAAGGACCGAGAACCAAGAAGAAGAGACACAATTTGAAATCAGATTCACCCAAGATTCATGGAACCCATATTTGAGGAGGATTTTGGATAGGAATTCCCGGTTCACTCTGTCAAAGGCTTTGTTCATGTCAAGCTTCAGGAAGAAGGCAACGGAGTTAGAGTTATGGGTAGAGTGAATCATCTCATGGATGGTGATGACTCCATCGAGGATATTTTACCCCTTAACTGTGCTCCCCTGGTAGTGGTCGATGATGGTGGGGAGGATCTCGATGAGTCTATTGGCTAGGGCTTTGGACAACACTTTGTAGATGACATTGCATAGACTGATGGGGCGGTAATCAGAGAGGGACTAGGAGTTTACACCTTTGGGGATCAGGGTCAGAAAGGTGGAGTTCACATCTCTGGGAATGGTACTAGACTTCTGCATTTCTGTGATGGTGAGGCATAGGTCAGGGCCCACAATGTCCCAAAAAGTTTGGAAGAACCTAGGGGAAAAGCCATCAGGCCCGGGGGCTTTATCGGGCTTCATGGAGAAAAGGGCTTGGTGGATTTCCTTGTGGGACAGGGGACTGAGGAGGAAATTATTTGTAACATCAGATATGGTTTTGGGAATATTCTCCAGAAGAGACTCCATGGCCATGGGAGAGGAAGAGGGGGGAGAGGCGAGAAGGTCTTTGAAGTGGCTGACAACTTCATCCCTGATCTGGTGGATGTCAGAAGTGAAAGTCTCATCCTGCTTGATGAGGCCTTTAATTCTGTTAACTCCCCTATGCCTGAGAGTGGAGATGTGGAAATACTTAGAGTTGGAGTCACCTTCCCTGAGCCATAGTTATCTTGAATTTTGGCACCAAAAAGTTTCTTCTTTACCTAAGGTGCTATGGTATTCGGAGAGCAGAATCCTCTCTTCATCTCTGAGTCTGTCATCACCCTGCCCTTTCTGAAATCTATCCTCAATCTGCCCTAGTCTAGTTTTGATGTCCTGCTTAGCTTCAAAAATATTCCCAAAGGTTTCCCTATTCCAAACTTTTAGATTTTCCTTGATCCGCCTGAGTTTTTGCATAAATTGGTTTGAAGTTGTCCCAGGGAATTTTGTCCCCCACCATTCTGCTATCCGATTTCTGAGATCAGGGTGGTGGGTCCACATTGACTCGAACCGGAAAGGAGTCTTGAACTAGGGTCTGCTTGCCATCTCAAATAGGAGCAGGCTATGATCGGACCCTATCTTTGGGAGAGCCTACAAGCTGGCATCTCCGAAGAGAGGAAGGGCTTCTTGGGATAACAAAAACCGATCAAGGTGCTCTTGGATGAGTTTATTTCCCATCCGCCTGTTACTCCAGGTGTAAAGGGATCCCTGCAATGGAACGTCCATAAGGGCATTTGAGTCCATGAACTACCTCAAGTCATTTGTATCCCTGTGAGTGACCAAGTTCCCTCCCTTTTTATCAAAAAAGTGCAGGGGGGAATTGAAGTCCCCTGCCAGAACCCATGGGATATTGACAAACGCCTACCTCATCTGGGTGAGGGTGTTCCACAAGATCATTCTACCCTGGGATGTGTTGGGAGCATAGACATTTGTCATAATCCAGGAGGTCTGGGAGCTGGGGTCATGGAACATAATGTTGGACAACCTGTCTTGGCCTGAAATAAATTTGCCTTCAACTTTGGTTGGGTTCCATAGGCACAGGAGCCCACCTGCGGTCCCGGAGGTCGGGGAGTAGACGAAGTCATAGTTTTTCCATATGATTTTAGCTACCCTAGGAGACCACTGATCATCTAGTTTGGTTTCCTGAATGAGGAATATTGTGGGGTTATAATATTTTCTCATGGCTGCAGCCAGTCTTTGCTTGGCTGCCCCATTCAGTCCTCTCGCATTCCAGGAGAGGACTTTCATTTGGAACTTTTTGAGAGTTTTTTGCCCCCTTTGCCTTGTTGCATGGGGGGTTTGGGTCTTCGATTTTCTTCCTTGATAGTGTTTTCGATTTCCTGAAATAGGGTTTTCTGCGTTCCATTGGCTATATCCTCGATGGTATCCCAATTTCTTTGTTCTGTGCCAGATGGCCTACCCTTCTTTCTGTCTACTCCTACATCGATTTGGGACTTTCTAAAACTTTGAGTTTGCTTGGGGCTCCATGGTTTAGGGGATTCCTGAGCGGGCTCATCGCTGTCAGAATTGGTGGTGTTAGTGTTGGTCGGGGAGGCAGGGAAGTCAGACCCAACAAGGGGGGCGACGGGGCTGGGGAAGAGGGTGACCGAAGGGGTTTTGGGGTAGGGCTTTGGGGGCCATCACTGGTGGTGGGAGGGTGGGGCTGGCATGGGGGGTGAGAGGGGCAGGGACTCTTCTGGGTGGGATTGGGAGTAGGGCGCAGCTGGGAGGTAAGATTGGGGTCAAGGGAGGATCTAACAGGGATTTCTCCTTCCTCAATTTCCTCATTGGTTCTAGAATCATTAAGCAAATCAAATTTATTAGTAGTGGTAACCGATGTACTTGCCTTTTGAGGAGTTGGGGCTGGAGGTGGCCGAATCTGCTATTTGTTCTTCAAGTTTTGTCCTTGGTTGATGGTTGTCCTCTGACCAACGCTTGGCTCTGGGTGTCCCGCTGGCAGGTGATCGACTTTAGGGTTTTTGCGCTTAGGGCATTGAGATAGGAGGTGCCCTTGGGATTGGCACTCCAAGCAGAAAGTTGACTTGTTCTCAAATATTAGCGGTTGTCTCCATCTGAAATCCTCGTAAATCAGATTGAGGTGGTCTGGGAGTTGCGACTCCAGATTCACATTGATGCAGATGCGTGCCTGGGTTAGGTGAGTTCTGGCGTGAGTGGCCGGATCAATGGCCACTAATTCCCCAAAGGCCCTAGCCAGGCCTTGAAGAGCATCCTCATAAAAAAATGAGCGGGGAGATTAGGGAGCCGGACCCAAATGGGGGTAAAGTTAATGTTCTGTGAGTCGGGGTCAAAATTTGGCTCCCATTTCCTTAAAAATAGACTTCGTCTCCCGAAGAACCATGGACCTCCGGATAGAATGCGCTCTGCGTCCTCCCGAGTGTTCAGCTGGATCATAAAAAATCCTCTGGTCATCATGGACAACCCCATGTTTCCCAAGATTTTCCACTTTGAAGTCGCCCAACGATGGATTGCGTCCATGTCTGGGCATCCTCCTACAAATTTTCCCACAAGGGAAAAGGAATCGCGGGATGCGTAACCTTCCATAATATTTTGAGGGCACAACACATCGCACCCTTGTGAGACAAAGTTGTTCGAACCATCTATGGGTGATCTGAGTTTATTCTGCAGGAGGTCTGCGTAAGACAGGTGGCCTCGATAGCTCCCTGTGCCGCCTGCTTTGTCGGGGGGTTCCTTTCCCCGATCGATGTCACTTTGGATGTTCCCATGTTTGGTGGTAGACGAAACCCTCGGCTAGCCCTGTCATCGCAAGAGTGGTGGGAATGTCCTTCAAAATTGCGCCAATGTCTGTTTGCTCTTTCGATCGCGTCTTCTCCTTACCTGCGAGCAGGTTTTCATTGAATTTTTCGTTCGTCGAAACCATATTCGCCTCTCACATCCAGTTTTCTAGTATTATCATGTCTACACTATAGCTATTAGTCTCTTTCCTTATTTTCTCCAAATTTTGAGTTATAAAATCATCATGGTCCATTTGGGACTGCCCTATCTAGTCCAATGTTTTATTTTTCAAATCTCTTCCCTCTACTTACATTTGGTCACTTCCCATGGGTCTTGAAATGTCATTAGGAGTATCTTTTTGTACTTGTTTTTATTTTATTTTTCCTTCTTATATTTATATGGTGATAAGGTATTTATTTTCCTTTCTTGGACCATTGTCATCATTGGTCCATCATCCTCACTTCCTCCTCTAGCAACACCATTGGCACCTTTAATTCATTTCTACTTTAAAGAAAATTTAATAGGCATCTCTCGAGGATATATTTTTAAATATTATCATTATGAGGACTATTGTGTTTTGGGGGCTCAATAGGATATCGAGCTCATATAACAACTTCTTCAACTTCCTTCTAGAAGGGTGAGACATATGTTTTATTTAAATTATCTCCTATCACCTCAATTTTAAAATATGGTTCTTCCTCATTCTTAGGAGAATATTCCTCTTTAGAGGCTTTTTCCAAATGAACTAACAATTTGAAATCCAAAAAAATTGTATTACTTTATGATTTTCTAAATGAAGGTTCATTTAAACCACCTTCATTTTTATCCATTCCAATGGTTTCTTTAGAATAATCAAAGTTTTCTCACTCAATGATTTATTGGTTACCCTTTATCTTAATCTATATGGGTATCCCAAAATATCTCTTTGCTCAATCATAAACACCTTTATTATCATCACAATAATCCCATAAATATTCAGCATTTGACTCATGTTCATTAAAACATCTACCTCTTTTGGATAAAAATATTTGATGATGCCTATTTAGTTATAATTGTTTATTTTTATGATTTAAAAAAACAAAACCATTGGATCTCTACTTCTAAAATAATTAAGTGCCTTAAGGACTTACAACTATAATGACCAATTGAGAAAGAAAACTCCATAATTTCTTTAAGGTGCTTTCTAGTTACATTTTTATGAAAAGGTTGAACCTATTGATAGAAATCCTTAAGGAATAGGTCATCAATGGGTCTAATGGGAATAATCATTCACATAATTATATCCCCAAATATCCAAATGTAATAATAATTTATATTTTGCACATATCAATTAAAATATGGGTGTATTATTTTGATTACCTCATTTGATAATTTGGTATTGTTATTCCCTTAAAGGGTCTAAAAAATGTGCCTTAAGAAATTGTCATGGATGAAATCCCATTTCTCTACCAATTATATGCATGAAAAAGTGGGTAGCATTAGGGTACTAGAAGTCCTTGGTCAATTTTATTCTTCATACCTACGTTGATTCCATTAGAAACAAACTTCAAAAGAATGTATACCAAATATGAAGTCATATAAAATTACTTAGCTTCAAAGACATTGGAGATTGATAAAGAAGATCTTAGAAAATCACATGAGACCAATCAAAGGGTTTCTTATGTTCAATTATTATCTTCAACAAAGGAAACATAAAATTATTCAAATAATGGGATTCCTACTCACTCTATTGAAAAAAATAATTGCATCACCAATGTATTCTTTTAGATCTACTTTGGGTGCTTTAATAAATATGTGAAAATTCTTCTTTCTTAGAACACGACTTATTCTTACCTATGAACTTCAAAAAGTGTTTTTTATTATCTTCCCATGCCAAATTTACTTTTATCTTGGTGATGACCACTACATATTCTACCAATTCATCAAATTTATAAGTTATACAACCATAGATAGTTTAATGTAAGCAAATATATATCTTTCTATTGTGACTAAGCTCCCTATCAATAAATCCTACTACACTGCAATTAATACCATTTTAGACCTATAAAAATTTCTTCAAAATATGGACACTTTGATGATTTTTTGAATTTCTTAATTTATTATACTTTTTCCAATGAGATATCCTTCTGTAATGCCTTATAATCACCCATGCCCATTTTAATAATTATGATTTTCAAATACTTCGAATCCATTTTTTTTCCTTCTAGGGGTTGATACTTGAATTTATTTTTTTGCTTTTTATGTTGATGGTATACCAATGGTGACTAATGAACTCGTTAGATTATGTTGGATTGTATAAAAATAAATTAATAAGATTTATCTAGGTGGCACTTGGATATTTCATGTGTTCTTTGTAGGCTCTAATATGTGGGTGATTAATAGATGAGAAGCATTATACTTAAGACATCATGCAAGTATGCAAGGAAAATCCAACAAGAAGAGTATACAAGATTTGGTAGTACATTATGTAGGGGTACCAACCAAAAGAATATTATGATAATTTTAAATATATATTTTATCATGTAAGTTTGTAAGCATTTCTTGCAAAACATTTGTGCTAATTTGAAGTGAAGGAAACTTGATATGGAGAGAATTGATGGGGAAGGTACACTTTTAAGGATAATTTCAAAAAAAATATTTAAACTTTGTAATATTTTTCCATAAAGTACTTAGATAAGTTTTGATATGCAAGAAAAAACTATGGGGGAACTAATCAAAGAAGATATTGTTGGACATTTTGAGTAGATGAGTTGTCATTGATGTCAAGAGTGAGTGGTCATTGATGTCAAGCTTTCAGCACCAGTCAATGGCAGTTTCAGTGGGCAGCATCAGTTTTAGGTTCTCCAATAAGTGCAAAAGGATAGTCCGGTTTCAGTTAATCAAGACCCGGTTCCAGGAAATCAGATATGGTCCAAAGTGCAAAGAAGAAGCCAGGTGAATAATATTATAATAATTTTTTATAATATTATAAAGGGAAGTTTAAATTAATTATAAATTAATTAATATAATTTTTATTATAAATTAATTTATTAATTAATTTACTTAACTTATAAGTTATTTAAATTAATTATTAATTAATTTTAATATTAGTTATAAGTTAATTTATATTAATTTTAACTAACCCTAAGGTGGGTTATTAAATTAAATTTGAATTTCAAATTTGAATTCTTAAGTGCCGACGTGGGGAGCAAATACCCATGTGTGTATAAAAAGGGGATTACCCACCTTACCCAAAACTACCATGCCTTCGAATTTAATTAATGCGAGCTTGTGCGAATCGTGCTGCAACAAAGAGGAGTGCTTTTTGATTTTCGTGGGAAGTCAACGGTGCACGGAGGTATAAGAGGAAGGAAGTCCTCCTTCCTTCACGTGGGCACCAATAGCCCACGCGGTGGGCTCCAAAGCGCTAAGGCGCTTGGACTTGGGGAGACGGCGGATCGAATCACGCCGAAACCCTTTTGGGTGAAAACAAAGGTATGCTTTAAGTTGAGCGCCAAAAATTTTGGGGGTATTAGTTGAGCATTTAAAAATTAATTTTTGCATATTTGATTTGGTTTGTAAGGTTGTAAGGGGAGTTATAAGGCTTATGCAAAATTAAATTTTTGGTGTTATTTGCTTTAATGTTTGGAAAGGGTAGTAAGGTGTTTTAGGAAGATTGTTTGAAGTCTTGTGGTGTTGGATATTATTTTAAGTTGGAGATTATAAGGTGTATCAAAGTGATTAATTTTTATGTATGATTTGATGGATGTTATTTCTAAAAGGGAGCAATAAGGCATAATTGAGTTTTGATTATTTTTGTGTCTAAGGAATATTTTGAGAAAGTGTTGAAGTGATATTTTGTCATCTAACCATTGAAATTGGAAAGAAGAAAATTGTGATTGAGACAGGTTTTCTAAGGGCACTTTTACATCAAACAAAAGGTATGGGCACATCTTCCTAGTGAGTGTTTGTTGAATGTTGTGAATGCAAAGTTGGAGTGAAAAGGATTGTTTGGTAAGCATTGTTGAGTGTGTTTTGAATTAATGCTTCAAGGTTTTCTGGAATAAAGAGTTGTTAATAAAACCTTGTTTGATAAGCATTGTTGTTGAAGTGATTAAGTTGAGTGAACTTGAACTAGGGTTTGCAAAGATCATGAGTATCATTGTTATGTGAGATTAGCATTGTTGTTGAAGCAATTAGTTGAGTGAGGAACTTGAACTAGGGTTTGCAAAGATCATGAGTATCATTGTTATGTGAGATTGATTGATAAGCATTGTTGGAAATATTTGAGTGAGTGTTCATATGCTTGGACTAGGGTTTGTAAGCAAAGGTTAATTCATTGAGTGATTGGTTGAGTAGAGTTGGTTGAGCCTAGTCAAGTGGATGTGTTGAAGTGATAGTTCAAGTTCTATGAAATAAATTATTCTATATTCTGAATTGATTTGAGAAAGAGGTTGAGTGTTGATGAATGTGAAACATATTGAGTCTCTAACAATTCTCTATATGTTTCTATGATAAAAGAGAGATTGAAAGTGATTGAGCATTTTGTGAATGTGAAGCATATTGAGTCTCTAACAATTATCTATATGTTTCTATGGTAAAAAGAGTGATTGAAAGTGATTGAGCATTGTGATGAATGTGAAGCATATTGAGTCTCTAACAATTCTCTTTATGTTTCTATGATATTGGACAAGTTCTAGTGTGGACTTGTTGAGCAGATTTGAGGTAAGTCTTAGAGAAGACTTGTGGATAGATTTGTGTGAGATTTTGTGGAAGCTTACAATATATATTTGAGGAAAGATATTAAGAACAGAGTTGGACAAGTTCTAGTGAGGACTTGTTGAGCAAAATTGGACAAGTTCTAGTGAGGACTTGTTGAGCAGATTTGGACAAGTTCTAGAGAGGACTTGTGGATAGATTAGTGTGAGATTTTGTGGAAGCTTACAAGGCAGATTTGAGATAAGTCTTTGAGAAGACTTGAGAGCAGAGTTGATTGATTGATTTGTTCAAACCTTGAGTTAAGGTTTGGGGTAGATCTAGCAGAGTTGATTTGAGATTAAGTCAAGCTTTGTGTTAAGGCTTGAGGATAGATATTGAGGATATATTTGTGCTAGACCAAAGGACTATGTTTAGTGTAGATCAGAGGATAAATATTGAGGATAAATTTGTGCTAGACCAAAGGACTATGTTTAGTGTAGATCAGAGGATAGATATTGAGGATAGATTTGTGCTAGATCGAAGGACTATGTTTAGTATAGATTTGAGGATAGATTTTGGTGCAGATTTGAGGATAGGTTTGTGCTAGACCAGAGATAGAGATTGAGCAGATTTGTGCTAGACCGAAGGACTATGTTTAGTGCAGATTTGAGATAGATCTTTGAAGGTGATAGAGTATAGAGGATGATAGTCTCCAGTGGATAGAGATCCATTAGCTAGGGTAGTGAGGATAGGTGTCTTCAGTGGATAGAGATCCATTAGCCAGAGTAGTGGGGGAAATAGTTCTTCTAGAAGATCACCAATCAAAGCTAAGGAGAAAGAGTTCTCCTATGGATAGAGATCCATGAACTTGATTAGGGGATTGGTGTCTCCTTTGGACAGAGGTCCATAAACATTGTAATAGGGAAAGGATTCCCAAGAGATTGATTGAGAAAATTTTAGTGAAATATTTTCTTCGTGGAGTAGCCCACATTGGGTGAACCACATTAAATTGGTGTCTCTATTGTGTGTGGTGATTTATGCATTGCTTTGATTACTACTATTGATATTGCTATCTATACATTGCATAATATTGATTGGGAAAGAAAAGTAAAAAGTGGTCTTATACTATTCACCCCCCTCTCAATATAAGCTTGTGTTCTTCAATTGGTATCAGAGCGGGTTCCTTCGAAAGAGTTTAACAACTTGAAGGAAAAGCTTTCAAGAACACAATGGATTCTAAGAATGTGTCCTCAGATAATTCAACACCAATATTTTATGGAAGTGATTATATATTTTGGAGTATGAGAATGAAGATTCACCTGATGGCACTTGGCAATGAAATTTGGGAAGCGGTTGAAAATGGATACATACCACCAGTTGATCCACCTATAGATAAGGAAGGTAAGCTTCTACAACATTACAATTCAAAAGCAATGAATGCAATTTTGAGAGGTTTGCATAGAACATAATCCATAAAAGTTATGCATTGTAAATATGCAAAAGGAATTTGGGATAAGTTGCAAAGCATATATGAAGGAGATAAAAGTGTCAAAAAGGTAAAGATACGAAATCTCAAAGGACAATTTGAAGAATTAAGAATGAAGGATGAGGAAAACATTAGTACTTATCTACTTCGGGTAGATGAGGTTGTTAATGCCATGCAAGGACTTGGACTTAATGTTGAAGAATCAGATGTTTGTGATAAAGTCTTAAGATCTCTTCCAAAAATATTTAGTGAAAATATTTCTGCTATAGAAGAATCAAAAGATGGTGATTCTTTGACAAGAGATATGTTACTTGGTATTCTTACAACTTTTGAGTTAAGAACAAAAGAGGAACCTAATATCCAGAAGGAAGCAACATTCAAAGCTACTAAGAAGACAAAGGGTAAAAAGTTAGATTCAAGCAATGAGTCATCCAGTGATGAAGAAGCTAATTATGGTAGAAGGAATAAGGATTCAAGAAGATTTAAAGATGCAAAATCTGTTAGATGTTTCAATTGTGGAAAGTATGGTCACTATGCAACTGATTTTCAAGAAGCTAAAAATAACAATGATGAAGAAAAATAGGATCACAGGAACAGGGAATCAGAAAGATACAGGTACCAAAAGAAAGGCAAGGATGGACAAGGCAAACAAGGAAAGAAGTTCTTTCAAAGATAGAAGAGGAGCTACTATGCAGACAAGGCAAGTAAGTACTCAAGTGATAGTGATGCTAGTTCTTCAAGTAATGATAAAGATGAAGTTCTATTTTTGATTGAGGAAAAGGAAGAAGTTAAGAAAAGGTCACCAATAATTCTCAAGTGTTTTAGATGTGGTAATTTTGGACATCTTGAAGATAGTTGTACAAGGAATGGTTTCAGTTTCAGTGATGATGAATATGAGGATGCACTTGAAGGACCAGAAGAGAATATTCTAATGGCACTAGAAGAAGAAGAAGGTGATCCTATAGAAGACAAGTCAAAAAAGAATGAAGATGTTATCAAAGGCAAACAAATAGAGGAAGAATCAAAAAAAGGAGGAGTTGATCTTGAGGGAGAGCTTATTTATGCTCTTAAAACCTTAAAGAAGGTAAGAAAGCAAAACTCCCAACTTGAGATTCAGTTTCAAGAATGTGATGAAGAGAGAGGAAAGCTTATAGAGGATCTAAACAAGTCAATGGCTAAGACAAAGAAGTTCAAGGATAAGCTAGAAGCAAAGGTCTTAGAATGTGAAAGGTTAGAACAAGAAGTAGCTCTACTAAGGGAAGAATTAGAAAAGTCCAAGGACAAGCTACACAAGTTTGGAAAGAGCTCAAATATTGTAGATAAGATGATCAAGGTACAAAGAAGGTCAACAAACAAAATAGGTCTTGGTTTTGAACAGGCTCAAAAGAAACAAGAAGAAGAGTCAACCTCAAGTTCTGAAGAAGAAGAAACTTTAGAAGAAGATAGTGTTAGAGAAAGTGAGACTTCTGAGGATGAGTTGGACAATAGAAAGTTCAACAAGGAAAGGAACAATGCACAAAGAAGAAACAGATGGAACAAGAACCAACATAGAGAAAAAGAGACTAAGAGACCAATGAGGTCAAGGCAAGGAAATTTCAATGGATGATGTTTCTCATGTCACAGATTTGGGCACATGGCTTCACAGTGTAGGACACATGAAAGACAGGAGTATGGGAACTTCAGGAACAGGCAACTTTTCCATGGGTATTGCTACTCATGTAATCAGTTTGGTCACAAGGCAATGAATTGCAAGGTACATGATAGGAACAGAGATGGCTTCACTAGGAGAAATCCCAAGATATTTGCACCTCCAAGGAATAATAACATTAAGTGTTATAAGTGCAATAATGATGGACATACAACAAAGTGGTGTAGAGCAGACATTCCAGAATCAAGCATGAACAGGAACAGGAATAGGAACAAGAATATGGACATGAACAGGAACATGAACATGAACAGAAACAGGAACAAGAACATGGACATGAACAGGAATAGTCAAAGGAATCAGAAGGATCAGATGAGAAGGAAAGAGGACAAAGGTAAATACCAATGCTTGTTGGGAGTAGAAATACTCCCACCCCAGAATTAACCACCTCAAGAGGAGGTGGGGGAGGGGCTAAGCTAAGAGACTCATTCTTAGCCCCGAGCCCCAAAGGTGACCCTTTGCCATTGATGTCAAAGGGGGAGATATTTGAGTAAGGGGGAGAGATTTGGTTTAAGAAGAGAGCATTGAGTCAGGGGGAGCAATTCCCAGGGGGAGCAGAATAGGAAAAAGGTCAAGTTTTGGTAAAAAGAATTTGGGTTGCCATCAATGACAAAGGGGGAGATTGTTGGACATTTTGAGTAGATGAGTTGTCATTGATGTCAAGAGTGAGTGGTCATTGATGTCAAGCTTTCAGCACTAGTCAGTGGTAGTTTCAGTGGGCAACATCAGTTTTAGGTTCTCCAATAAGTGCAAAAGGATAGTCCGGTTTCAGTTAATCAAGACCCGGTTCCAAGAAATCAGATATGGTCCAAAGTGCAAAGAAGAAGCCAGGTGAATAATATTATAATAATTTTTTATAATATTATAAAGGGAAGTTTAAATTAATTATAAATTAATTAATATAATTTTTATTATAAATTAATTTACTTAACTTATAAGTTATTTAAATTAATTATTAATTAATTTTAATATTAATTATAAGTTAATTTATATTAATTTTAAATAACCCTAAGGTGGGTTATTAAATTAAATTTGAATTTTGAATTCGAATTCTTAAGCGCCGATGTGGGAGAAAATACCCAAACGTGTATAAAAAGGGGATTACCCACCTTACCCAAAACTACCATGCCTTCGAATTTAATTAATGTGAGCTTGTGTGAATCATGTTGCAACAAAGAGGAGTGCTTTTTGATTTTCATGGGAAGTCAACGATGCATGAAGGTATAAGAGGAAGGAAGTCCTCCTTCCTTCACATGGGCACCAATAGCCCATGTGGTGGGCTCCAAAGTGCTAAGGCGCTTGGACTTGGGGAGACGATGGATCGAATCACGCCGAAACCCTTTTGGGTGAAAACAAAGGTATGCTTTAAGTTGAGCACCAAAAATTTTTGGGGTATTAGTTGAGCATTTAAAAATTAATTTTTGCATATTTTATTTGGTTTGTAAGGTTGTAAGGGGAGTTATAAGGCTTATGCAAAATTAAATTTTTGGTGTTATTTGCTTTAATGTTTGGAAAGGGTAGTAAGGTGTTTTAGGAAGATTGTTTGAAGTCTTGTGGTGTTGGATATTATTTTAAGTTGGAGATTATAAGGTGTATCAAAGTGATTAATTTTTATGTAAGATTTGATGGATGTTATTTCTAAAAGGGAGCAATAAGGCATAATTGAGTTTTGATTATTTTTGTGTCTAAGGAATATTTTGAGAAAGTGTTGAAGTGATATTTTGTCATCTAACCATTGAAATTGGAAAGAAGAAAATTGTGATTGAGACAAGGTTTTCTAAGGGCACTTTTACATCAAACAAAAGGTATGGGCACATCTTCCTAGTGAGTGTTTGTTGAATGTTGTGAATGCAAAGTTGGAGTGAAAAGGATTGTTTGGTAAGCATTGTTGAGTGTGTTTTGAATTAATGCTTCAAGGTTTTCTGGAATAAAGAGTTGTTAATAAAACCTTGTTTGATAAGCATTGTTGTTGAAGTGATTAAGTTGAGTGAACTTGAACTAGGGTTTGCAAAGATCATGAGTATCATTGTTATGTGAGATTAGCATTGTTGTTGAAGCAATTAGTTGAGTGAGGAACTTGAACTAGGGTTTGCAAAGATCATGAGTATCATTGTTATGTGAGATTGATTGATAAGCATTGTTGGAAATATTTGAGTGAGTGTTCATATGCTTGGACTAGGGTTTGTGAGCAAGGGTTAATTCATTGAGTGATTGGTTGAGTAGAGTTGGTTGAGCCTAGTCAAGTGGATGTGTTGAAGTGATAGTTCAAGTTCTATGAAACAAATTATTCTATATTCTGAATTGATTTGAGAAAGAGGTTGAGTGTTGATGAGTGTGAAACATATTGAGTCTCTAACAATTATCTATATGTTTTTGTGATAAAAGAGAGATTGAAAGTGATTGAGCATTTTGTGAATGTGAAGCATATTGAGTCTCTAACAATTATCTATATGTTTCTATGGTAAAAAGAGTGATTGAAAGTGATTGAGCATTGTGATGAATGTGAAGCATATTGAGTCTCTAAAAATTATCTTTATGTTTCTATGAGATTGGACAAGTTCTAGTGTGGACTTGTTGAGTAGATTTGAGGTAAGTCTTAGAGAAGACTTGTGGATAGATTTGTGTGAGCTTTTGTGGAAGCTTACAATACAGATTTGAGGAAAGATATTAAGAACAGAGTTGGACAAGTTCTAGTGAGACTTTTAGATTGGACAAGTTCTAGTGAGGACTTGTTGAGCAGATTTGGACAAGTTCTAGAGAGGACTTGTGGATAGATTAGTGTGAGATTTTGTGGAAGCTTACAAGGTAGATTTGAGATAAGTCTTTGAGAAGACTTGAGAGCAGAGTTGATTGATTGATTTGTTCAAACCTTGAGTTAAGGTTTGGGGCAGATCTAGCAGAGTTGATTTGAGATTAAGTCAAGCTTTGTGTTAAGGCTTGAGGATAGATATTGAGGATAAATTTGTGCTAGACCAAAGGACTATGTTTAGTGCAGATCAGAGGATAGATATTGAGGACATATTTGTGCTAGACTAAAGGACTATGTTTAGTGTAGATCAGAGGACAGATATTGAGGATAGATTTGTGCTAGATCAAAGGACTATGTTTAGTGTAGATTTGAGGATAGATTTTGGTGTAGATTTGAGGATAGGTTTGTGCTAGACCAGAGACAGAGATTGAGAAGATTTGTGCTAGATCGAAGGACTATGTTTAGTACAGATTTGAGATAGAGCTTTGAAGGTGATAGAGTATAGAGGATGATAGTCTCCAGTGGATAGAGATCCATTAGCTAGGGTAGTGAGGATAGGTGTCTTCAGTGGATAGAGATCCATTAGCCAGAGTAGTGGGGGTAGTAGTTCTTCTAGAAGATCACCAGTCAGAGCTAAGGAGAAAGAGTTCTCCTGTGGATAGAGATCCATGAACTTGATTAGGGGATTGGTGTCTCCTTTGGACAGAGGTCCATAAACATTGTAATAGGGAAAGGATTCCCAAGAGATTGATTGAGAAAATTTTAGTGAAATATTTTCTCCGTGGAGTAGCCCACATTGGGTGAACCACGTTAAATTGGTGTCTCTATTGTGTGTGGTGATTTGTGCATTGCTTTGATTACTATTGTTGATATTGCTATCTATACATTGCATAATATTGATTGGGAAAGAAAAGTAAAAAGTGGTCTTATACTGTTCACCCCCCTCTCAGTATAAGCTTGTGTTCTTTAGATACGACCATAGACAACTTACCAATATGAAGGAATATTCTCCTAATGTAATTTTCATAGAAGCTCTCCCATAAAATATTTAGATATTATTAATACACATGATGTCTATATAGAGAATAATCAATTGGAGGAACATGAGAAGAGAGATTTACCAATTTTAAGGAACATCTTTGCAATAATATTCCTATAAAAATTTTTCATGTGACACTTAGACAATATTTGACTATAAATGCAAAGAGAATATGTGATGCAGATCTTGAAATATCATTTAGAAGAGGTTTGAACTTCAAATATATAACATTTTTTAAGAATGCTCTACATTCCTTTATAAAAAAATTGTTATTAATATGAAACCAAGTGGAGTGTAGGTGAGGTTGAGGTAAAGGCTAAATGTCCAAAATGGATGAACAACTCTACACAGTTCTTTCCATGGAACACCTAAGTGAACTTCATATGTGGAAGACATTTAATAATAGTGTGATTTTAATATGATAGTAGAAGGAAATCCCCAAGGATTTTTTAATGGAAAAATACTAATAGAAGAGCACTAATGTGAACATGAGACAAAAGGCTTCTCTAAGCTAAGATATAATCACCGCAACAAGAACAAGTGTGGAGAATATTAAACCAAAATAAAATCTATGAAAATAAATAGGATGAAATGACTAGTATGGGGATAGATACCCTTACTAGAGAATATTGTTGTACTCTAAGGGAAAATTTATAAGATGAAATAAACCAAACTCCAAATAAAATCTGGTGCACATTACCTAGAGGGGGAGTCAAAATATGTAATAAATTTGGTAAAAAACATTTTTATGAAGGGATAAAAAAGATAAATCTAGTATATATGCATGAAAAAAATAGGTAGTTGGTCACATTAATGATAAAAAGATAAAAATTTTGGACAATTTGCCATATTTTATGAGTAATAATATGTAGAGGTACATGGATGAAAGGGTTTAATGGATAGTGAACACATTAAAAATTGCATGCAACTATGGACTGATATCCCCATAAAGGAACACCCACAAGATATATTAATTATACGAGGTAGAAAACTTGACAAATAAACATGACTCTAGATGATGCAACCACATGAAAATACTATATAGAGGTTGAAAATATGTATGTAAAATATGAAGCATAGAGATGCATTAACATATTGAAACTTGAATATGTCAAATATAGCTACACTTACATCTCTACAAGACCATAAAGGACTTAGACAATTTATTCTTTTTAAACTTATATCTTTGATTTTAAACACATTCCTTTAAAATATCCCTCATTGAAAAAAATGGCTTTCATCTTAGGGTATTTTAAAGTTTTGAATACATGTCCAATTTTAGCACCATCATATATTTTGAAAGGAAATAGGTCTCAAACCCTATGTTTAATCACCCTATAATTGTAGACTTATAGAATATTATCTCTAATGTAGTAGTCTTCCCTCCTCTTCCAAATATCCTCCTCTCTTTTCTCCCCATCCATCGAGAATGAGTCTCTTTCCTTTTCTTTAACTCTTATCTCATAACTAAAATAGAGAGTCCTTCAAAAGGGACTTGATATGTATCCCTTTAGGATTTTTTTAAAATGAGGTAAGATAAATCTTGCTTATTTTTAATACCCTCATGATAATAAATATTTATATTTTAAGTAACTTTCCTAATTTATAGAAAAATGGGTGTAAATCCTAGGTGCAGTCAAGCAATGGAACAAAGTAATAAATTTTTCTATATTTTTCATGAAAAGGATGCAAAACCTAGGTCCAGTCAAGCATTGAAGGAAGAGGGTTGTTCATAGACGATCTCTTAAATCTGTGAGAAAGCATCTTTGGTCAAAATACTAATTGATCATGAAGCCCACACAATTATATGCAAACTCAAGGGCAAAAGACCAGGCCTCGAGGAGCTCAAAGGATACATTAAATATTGGTGGACCAGTATAGAATTCCAAGTAACTCTCCTACCCAAAAATTTATTTCTTGCTTCATTTTCTAATTTAGTGGATAGATATAGGGTAATGGATTATAGATATAATTGGTTTTTTAGACAAAGGGATGTCTATATAAGACCTTGAATTCCTAGCTTCAACCCCTTTATAGAAGAAGTTAATGGCTTACCAGTCTGGGTGAATTTTTATGATCTCCCTATGGATTTCTGAGGAGAGAAGATATTCACCAAAATTGGTAATGCCTTTAGTGCATTCCAGTATATGGATACCCAAACAGAGGAAATTTTATCTAGTAAAATTAATATGAGTAAAGCAAGATTGGATATTTGGATGGATGTTTAAATTCTTGGGCTTAAATCTATTACTATCTCCTCAAGAAAATGGGAATGGATCTAAGATATTTAATATCAAATATTCTCCTTAAGATGTTATGGTTGTCAATAATATGACCACTTGAAGAAGAGATGCCTGGTCATCCGATCATGCTCTAATTTCTCCTTGGTGGAGAAGGCCTTACATGTGAATGATTCAAAATATTCAAATATCCTAGTTCAAAATAAAGAAGCTCATCCTCTAGATGCACCAATTTTCTAGAAGGAATCATGCGAGCAACAAAATACTCAACCCCAAAAGAATAATTTGAATCAGATCATTAATAAATGTTAAATGGTTACTAAAGACCATCCATATGGTTCCATGGAAAAGATTAGCACCTTAGATGCATGGAAAATATTAGCACCTTAGATGGTATTCTTGAAGTAAATTATGAAATAATAAGTGATGGTCAATTTTATAAAAATGAAGATTCCACAAAATGTGTTACAACTAGATATTACATTAGGATCTTGAAGTGCAAAAATGCATTCTTAGATCTTGCCACTCTAAAGGAGGAAGAACCTCTCCTACAAAATAAAAATAATCGAATTGATTTCCTCTTTGATGGATAACTATTATGTTTGTTTTCCTTCTATCTATTGTAATTTATGTGTTATTTAATGGTTGTTCTTGTTGTTAGTTCCTTAAAAAAATAGTTGATTATAGAAACTTAGCAGTTTGAGGAAGATGGAGAATATATTTGATAGAAAAGCAAATATGGGTATGCTTTAATTAACTTGTTATAAATATAATGAGAGCAATGTAATAATATTTGATTTTTTTAATGAGATTGGCCCCCAATAGAAGCCACACATAGCTTATTAAAAATAAAAATCCCAATTTATACTTTATAGATAACTAGACCGTAGTCACAATTAACTAATAGTATTGATAGTTATACATGTCATTAATTAATTAAAAATGATTTAGCACAACAATAATGTAGTTCCTATATTTAACTATAATTATCCATAAAATATGAATAAACATTATCCATTTTAATCATCTTAAATATTTTTTTTGATAAGTAGCATTTTATATACAAGGAGGGTTTTTTAATAGGATCCCAAAACCTTATGACAATAGGGGCCGAAGCACCGAAACATTAGGCATAGCCTTGTAACCAAAAAGGAGCAGAAATATATAGACTATACTTTAAACAAAAAGGTGAGCCAAGCCTTGGCCTGTCCAGGAAACTATGCAAAACTATGCAAAAACTGCAATTGAAAGAGGATCCAACAAACCTGAGCAAAAACTGCATCAAAACTAGTAACCAAAATAGAGAGACGCTTGAAATTAAGAAAGCACCACCATAGATATGAACCCAAAACCCTCGTGTTGGGGATCGCCCATGAATAGAAACAACACACATCATATGTTATTGGGATCCTCCTAGTCTGATCCTGCTCCCTGCTTCCAGGCCAACTGCTTGAGTACAAGTAGAGGATACAGCTGAATTCATCGTAGTGGTCATAGAATTGATAACCATTTTTAGGAGTTTGGTTGGGAAGGCCTTGAGGTCACTTTCTATGTCTGAGCATCTCAAGGGAGGCCTTCCTCTCTTTTTTAGGATTTTTGAGATGATTCAATGATCTAGGCTCGCCAGGGGTGCCTTTTATAACTCATCGCTTCCTTGTGGGATTGCACCTTCTACCTTTGGGAGGGGATAATTTTCCTGCCACATCAGGGCTGGCATCTCCATATTTTGAGTTATTAGCAGAGGATACTGGGGATTGGGGTGGGGGATTAGATGATAGGGGGAACCTCCTAAGTAGGGGGATGATTGGCCACATCGTGGTGGTAGATGATAGCCAGAAGCCCTTGATGAATGGGTTTCACCTAGGATTTTTTTGCTTTCTCAATGGATAGCATGATGGAGTACAGAAGGTAATCGGGGATGCACAACTACCTGGAATCTCAAAAGTAGTTAACAAAACTTATGTGAAAACTATAGAGGGGTTTTTATGGATCATCATAGGTAACGAACTGCATGATAGGGACAATGGCTTCATTCCAGGGGGCAAGGTAGACCAATACAAGGACGACTTATCCCAACTGAATCCTTTCAATTTTTTTAGGAATTGATCGACCTCTTCCTCCCAATTGTGTTTGTCCCACCTGATGAAATGCTCATTAGAGTTGAGCCCCATAATATTGCACAAAATCTCTCTAGTGAGCTTAAAGTGGATTCCTTGGACCACCACTTCACCATTCTACCAGGACTCAACAAAGTGTTTTGTAATATCATTATCAGGGCTAGTAAACTTGTGCAAGGAAGGGATGAGCCTCTTAGCATTCATGGAGACTAGGGTAGTGTTTCTAATGGACAGGGTAGCTGGTTTGCCATAGGAAATGGCCATGGGAGAGGAACGGGAGAGCAGGGACCACTGGGGGGTAAATGGCCTAGGACAAAGCCAAAGCCAAAGACTATGAAGTAGGGAGGCACCAAAATGGTGAGAAGTGTGGATGAGAAATGAACTAGTAGCACAACGGGGGAGGAATAAAAATACCAGGGCTGACGATGAGGAAGAGAAAGCATCAGGAGGCACCACCGCATGCATGGGCACTCAACGATGAAAACGAATATTAGCACACTAGGAAAGTTGTGGGGAAGGGAAAAAAGTAGAGGGGCATAAAGATGAAGATATGGAGTGTGACGGGAAGAGTACCACTCAGGAAGTGCCCCATGCGGTGTCGAACGGTGATGGGCCTTGAGCCAGCTTAGATATGCTCGAAGGGAAACTTCCACCTTGCAATTATGAGGAGATAAACCCAAATTATTGTTATGGGTGGGGATATTATGCACTAAATTGATCTTAGTGGAAATTAAGGGGGTGGCACAAAAGTTGAGGAGGATGCTAGGAGTCAATATGATGATGATGATAGGGCTGATGTGGAGGTCAAAGCAAGGACCACTTGTAAGATGCTTACTAGGAAAGCCTACATAAGGGGTTTTGGATACATAAGGCTAGGGGGAGATCTATTGCTCCAAGTCAATGAGGCCCACGGGTCGATGCCACTAAGGTTCAACTTGTTGAAAATCAACATCTTGGCACATGATTTTTTCTTGGGAAGCCACAATGGCTAGATCTTTTGGGAAATCATTTTTCCATATCCTAAGACCCATTGATGGGGCATATGAGTTAGCCATGGAATCCACTAGCTTGTTGCCTTCTCTTACTATGTGTCAGATAGACTTTTGGGGGAGACTTTGCATAAATGACTTAGATTCTTGAATAATGTTTTAGATTTTCCAAGGTGACTTCTTTTGCTTAGTGACTTCTTTTGCCAGAGCATTGAAGCTTCAACAAAATTATTGGTTTGGGTGCCTAGGAACTCAGAAAATCCTAATATAAGATTCCCTTCATGGTCACGGATGACCACACCTACTCCTGAAGGATCTGGATTACCTTTGGAGTCCCCATAAAAGTTTAGCTTAATCCAATCGATTAAGGGTGTCATCCACCTAACATTAGATCTATGATTGGGATGAGGGTGGAGATCCAAGATAGGGATACCAAGGGAGCCAAGAAGAGCTAGCTCGCTCAACTTCAGGGAAGATAGGGATGGGGGTAAAAGGCAGATGTTATTAGATGCATATGCCAAAGCTTTTCCCGCCACCATGAGGGGATCCCTGGGGGGAGGAGAAGGCTCTGTGATTATGCTCCAACCAAAGTTGCCAGATCAGTTGGGGGAGGCAAAGGATCTAGAAAGAGTGAAGCATGGGGTGGTGGAAAGGATTGGGCCACTGGGAAAAAAGATCAAGGATGGTGTTGGGTTGGACCCACTAGATGGAGAAGGAATGGAGAAGGTGGCCCAGGGCTTCAGTGGAGAAAGGGCAGCTAATGAATAGGTGATTAGTTGACTCCCATTTGGAGCAGCAAAGGAAGCACCGGTTTGGGATTGAGAATCCCTTTTGGCCAAGTTTTTGATTGTGAGGATTTTGTTTTGAATGGTCATCCAAGAGAAGAAGCTTATTTTGGGAATGAGCTTCTTGGTCCAAACAAGATTAACTAGGAAGCAAGGCACCTGGGGAACCTCCTGGAGGGAGTAAGCAGACTTTACTAAGAAGGATCCATAACTAGTGCCTTGCTATATGGACCTATCCTCTACCTCTCCTGATGGAATAATAATTGAATCAAGGAGGGCAAAGAGTTTGGTCGCCTGTAGGGGGAACCTAACATCTTCTATGGGACCCCTGGCTATATTTCCTTGGGTCTTGACCATGAAATTGGCCACCTTGAGTCCTCTTAGAGTCGAGAGATCTCTGTCCTCGCTAAGGGCCTCATCTGGGATCCACCTGTCATCCTAGAAATTAATTTTGGTACCATCATCGAGGATCCATCTAGAGCCTTTTTGGATGAGGTCCTTAGTCTAAGTCAAGGATCTCCAAAAAGCTGACCCATTACAGGGCTAGTGGTCACTTAGAAAGGGATGGAGCTGGAGGTATTTTCTCATAACTATGCGGACCCATTCAGTATGGTTGTTGGTAAAAACTTTCCAAGCATGCTTGGCCAGGAGGGCAATATTCATTTGGGAAATCCTTTTGAGGTCGATCCCACCTTCAATCTTAGGTTGGAAAACCAAGGACCAGGACACCATTGGGATCCTTTTCTTCTCTTCACTCCTAAACTAGAGGAATATCTTCTATATCTGCTCGATACAAGTGCTAATAGAGGCCGAGATTATAAGTATAGACATGAAGTACACTGGGATACTCTGTAGGCAATCTAAAGTGAGGGTTGCTTTGGTAGCCTGAGAGAGGAGATGGCCTTTCTAGGATGCCAATTTCTTTTGTATCCTATCTATGACATTGTTCCACAAGGATTTGTAAGGAAAACTACTAAATTTGGAAAGCTCGAGGTAGGTGGAGGGGAGAGTCTCTAGGTAGCAGCCAAGGATCTGAGCTATTTTGACTTGCCTAGCCTAGGGGGTCTTAATGAGTTAAATTTTATTTTTCAGAATATTTATCTTCTGCCCAATGGTGCTCTTGTAAAGTTGAATTATGTGCTTGATTATCTTAGCCTAGGCCACTGAGGCATATGTGGCAAGGATAATGTCATCCAAAAATTACTGGTGGGAGACCGAGGCCAGGTTGGAGGAGGGTATGATCCTGAAAATGAGCTTGTGCCTAGTAGCACTAGCGATGGTTCTCCCCAGAGCTTCGACTAGGATGATGAAAAAAATTAGGGATAAAGGGTCACATTTTTTGAGGCCTTTAGAGCTTGGGAAGAAGCCTACGGGGGATCTGTTGACCAAGATAGATAACTAGGGGGATGAAATACATCTTTTGATTAGATCAACCCAGGAAGGATGGAACCCAAATTTGAGGAGGACTTCGACCAGGAAGTCCCAATTGACTCTATCAAAAGCTTTGTTCATATCCAGTTTGAGAAGAAATGTTAGTTTCTTGGCCAGGGATGCCAAATGCAATTCTTTGTGGATTATGATAGCCCTATTAGTAATAATTATCCCTTTGACCAAGCTTCCTTGACAATAATCTATGATTAGAAGGAGAATGTCCTTGAGCCTGGTCGCCAGGGCTTTGGTTAGAATTTTGTATAAGACATTGCAGAGACTGATGGGGTGAAAGTCAGACAAGGATTTGGCTACTTGGATTTTGGGAATCAAGGCTATGAAGGTGGATTTGATGCCATGGGGAATGGTATCTATAGACTAGATCTCTATGATGGTTGCACACACCTTTGGTCCAACCAAATCCCAAAAATCCTGGAAGAAGTAGTGGGGGGGAAGTGGGGGCAGCATCAGGCTTCATGGAGAATAGGGCCACTTTGATTTCATCAGTCGAAAGAGGGCTAATGAGAAATTTGTTGGTATCAAGGGATATGGAGCATGGGATGTGCTCAAGGAGAATCTTAGCCTCTTGGGGAGAGGAATGGGATGGGGTACCGAGGAGGCCTTGGAAGAATTTGGAGGCCTCTTCCCTAATTTCACCCTCATCCCTGGTCATTTTACCATCACTGCAAGTGAGCTCTGAGATTTTGTTGGTGCTTCTATTTTTGAGCATGGAAGCATGGAATAATTTGGTGTTCGAGTCACCATATTTGAGCCAAAGGGCTCTAGATTTCTGCCTCCAGTAGGTTTCCTCCCTTGCTAGAACATTGTGGTATTCTACTAGGATTCTGCTTTCTTCCTCCCTGGATCCGGGTTCCTGGGTGCCTTCTTGGAATTTGAGTTCTAGGGCCTCTAGTTTCTCCTTTAAGGCCCTTTTGTTCTCAAATATGTTACCGAAGGTGTCCCTATTCCAAAATTTGATATTGTCCTTGAGGAATATGAGCTTTTGCTGGAGTTTCCCGAACGGGGAAGCTCTGAAGGGTTGAGGCCACCACTAGGCCACTTGTGATCTAAAGTTGGTATGGTGAAACCACATGGACTCAAAGCGAAAGGAGCGTTTGGAAGGGGGAGGTCGACCAGCTTCAAAGAGGAGGGGACTGTGATCAGATCTAATCTTGGGTAGGAAGTGGAGGGTTGCATCTGCAAATAAAGGGATGGCTTCTCTAGACATGACAACTTTGCCTAGTTTGAATTGGATGAGGTTGGGCCCAGCCCTCCTATTTCTCTAGGTGAAATTTACCCCTTTCATATGGACGTCCATAAGCTCGTTTGAGTCGATGAATTTCCAAAACTCCTCCATGCTCCTGGAAATCAAATGGGATCCCCCTCATTTTTTTGAGGGGAACAAGGGGTTGTTGAAGTCTCCCGCTAGGATCCACAGGAGGGATTTGAACGCTTCTCACATGAGGCTTATCTCGTACCATAGGGAAGACCTTTCCATCAGGCTATAAGGGGCATAAATTTTGGATAGGATCTAGGTCTGGTGGGAGACCACACTATGGAATAGAATGTTGATTATTCTAAGGGAAGACAAAATCAATCTCCCTTCGACTATGGTCAGGTCCCATAAGCATAGCAGGCCACCAGAGGATCCTTGGGTTGGGGTGAAGAGGGAATTGTTGTTGCTCCAAATTGACTTGGAAACTCTGGAGGAAGAAATCTCGTCTAGCTTGGATTCTTGGAGGATGAGGATGGAAGGTTTATGTTCCTTTCAAAGGTGGGTTAGGATGCATCTCTTGGAGCTCCATTGAGCCCTCTCACATTCCATATGAGGATCTTCATTTGGCACCTTTAGGGACCTTTTTAGCCCCTTCCCCTAATGGAAAGGAGGTTTGGATCTCATAGGTTCTTCTTTTAGCATGTTGAGGGTATTAGAAAACAAGGTTGATTGGAGCCCATTGGCAATGTCATATTCTACGTCCTTCTTTCTCTGGTCACCCAGGGTGGCTTACCCTCTCTTCCTCTCACTGCCAAATTTGGGGGTGAATCTTTTGTTGCACGTTCGCTTGGGACTGAAACCTTTAGGGGCTAATTGGGACAAGTATATATTGCCTTCATCATCACCATCATACTTCTTAGAAATAGCATTGGAGACAGCCAAGGGGGAATAAAGGGATTTGTGGGCATGGAGAAGGGGGAATCAGGGGGGGCAGGATTCACAGGATGGGTTGCCAAACCAAGGCCAAGGCTACCTAGATTAGGGGGAGGGTTTGGGGAGGGATATTTAGGGGAGGCCTCTATGCCAATAGGGGGGCTAAGGATTAAGGGTGAAACTTATGTTCCAGTGGGCGACGGGCATTGGGGAAGGTTCCACATGGGAGACTAGAACTTCAAAATTAACCTTAAGGATAGGGTCAAGAAGGGTATATAGCTGGTTGGAATCCATCGTTAGAAGATGGTCGACTTTCTATTTCCTTTAATCAGCTGGAGCAAGCCTCTTTTCTTGCCAAGATGGGGGCTCAAAAGCTCTCGAGGTGGGGCGACCATTCTGGGGGAAGGTCAAGCTATGGGGAACAAATTTTCTCCTAAGTGGAACCTTCAGGAAGGGGCCACCACTCGTAATATCCTTTGGATGCTTGGTGAGAGGGCATTGGTTTTGAAGGTACCCTTGCATGCGGTAATGGGCATAGAAAGCTGGCTTATTTTCATATTCCAATGGTTGGTGCTAGTTATTTTCATAATCATCTTAAATATTAAAGTATGTAAAATATCCCAAATAAATCTAAAATATTATCACCTATGATGTAAAGTCCATATATTATAATATCCATATAGTTTCTAAAGCAAGGAAATGCAAATTATCATATCAAAATAAATCAAGGCCTAATTATTATATAAGTCCAAAATCAAGATGATACATCCAAGAGACCAAAGGTGGAAAAATAGGGCTTGACATCCTTCCCCCTTAGGAAACTTCTTACTATAATTTTAGCAAATAAAATGGGGCTATATGTCTATTATCATGTCTATGTATGTCCAAGTCACATAGTCCTTGTAATGATCCTAAATAAATCTAACATGGTCTACCATATGGTCTCTTAGTTGTTGGATTTAGCAGTGCAACACTCAAACTGCTTACACAAACATACACCCTTTTAGGATTACCTATAGTCTGGTTTAGTGCAAAATGTGGGATGGATTGAGATATATTTTTACAACATAGATACATGAAACACATTATGGGATTATATTAGGCTGGGTAGCAAGGTTGATCTATAGGCATTGGTCCAATCCTCTCCATAAGCTTAAAATGTCCTACATAACAAAGATCCAATGTAGAACCATTATCATAGCAAATAAGGATCTTGTTGGATCTCACTCTAAGGAAGGCCTTATATACTATTATATAGTTTTTATCATCATGCTTAGCATCCATCAATATCTTCTAATTATTTTGAGCCTCTTGAAAATATTTCCTAGTCAAATATAACTTCTCCTCCATCTCTCTTTACATGTATAATACAATCACCACTCTATCCTTCAATTTTCCCCAGCTCAAAGGAGTCTAATATGATTGCCTATAAAAGGCCTCATAAAAGCCATCCCTAGTGAAATATTAAATCAAATATTATAATAAAACCCAACAAGTATATATTCTCCTATTTTTTGTATCCTTCCATCATGTACATCCTCAATATATCTCCAAAATCTAATTAACCCTATCTATTTATCCATTTGTTTCAATATTATAAGCTATGCTAAAATTGATTTTGGTGTCAAATACTTCTTTGAAAGTGGTATAAAATTGAGTAGTGAAAATACGATCTTTATTAGAATTGATAGTATTTGTGTAATGGCCCATTTTGGTAAGAACTTCCATTATTTGATTGATGTACTTATGTGTTGATAATTAATGCATGATCCTATTTTGTTCTATCAAGATGAGTTGATAGTTGTACTTTATGCTTACTAAAGTTGGATTATGCTATTTTTATAATATGGTACTATTGATTAATATTGTGGTTGCAAGACTAGGTATTCTCACAAGTGAATTGGTATGAGACAACCACCGGAGTTGAGAGAAATGAGAAATAAAAAATGATGGATTATTTTCAATTGACAACCCACAAGGATAAAAAAATCATGTAGTAGAATTTGCATTGTGTGTACATAGGATTAAATGCATGATTGGGAAATGAGGTTGCTATAAAAAAGCAAAAGAGCCCTTACCTCTATGCTTAGGGGTCCTTCATAGGTGGTTGATAACCTTGAAGTTATCATAATACCTCTTGCTTAGGGAATGGTTATGATTGTGCATCTCTGCTTATTATTGAGTGCATTTTAATTTGGGTGAGAATAGCTTTAAACAAGAGCCCTTGTGTTTCTTAGGCTCTTAATTTATCTTTAGGATGCATTAATATTTATGTTTCGAAGTATAAATCTTAATTGGTTGATGAAGTAAGGTATTAATAATAATGTTAGTATTATTAATACTTATATATAGAAAATAAAAATTAATGATAGTATTAATTAATTTAATACTATGAAGAATTAAATAAATTATTTAATAATACCTTTTCTAAGGTAATATTAGCAATTTAAATCTTATTAAGTTAAGGTTTTAAATAGGGGCATATTTAATTAATAATAGTATTAATTAATTTAATACTATGAAGAGTAAATAAATTATTTAATAATATCTTTGCTAAGGTAATATTAACAATTTAAATATTATTAAGTTATGCTTTTAAATAGAAGCATTTTTTTTTATTAAGGTATAAGAAGGGGTTTTGAAAGGGACCCCAAACCTTTTACAATAAACATCAAAGAATAAAATTTACACTCCAAATATGGTTCCAGACCTTAAACAAGAAGATCAAACAACATCTATACTATCTAAATTTTTTACTTTAGGATCATTTAAAAAACAAAAAAATGTAACAGACAACAAACGATCAACAGACCCAAACAAAGCTTAAACCAACACAGATCAAAAACTATCTTTTGGATAAACCATCCCTTTGTTGTCTAGTGTTTTCTATTGGACCTTGAGCATCAAGATCCTCCTTTTTAGGTCCTCCAAGTGATTTTTTTCTTCTATAATTTTTTCAAGAATAATTGGAGCAAACATTTTGATGAGTTAAAAAAGTCTTTTAGAAAGAAGTTTAGTATGCAGGTCTTTCAGTATGCAATTCTAGTCCCTTATTCAAGGCTCTAGTCACATATTGTCACCTTCTATAATACTTCCAAACTCAGAATCAAACTTCCAGACTGTTGAGTCACCTCTATCCCTTCCACAAAAAATAGAAGTAAGATCTTCAACAAGCACGAGACTCTCACAAAAAATTATTACTCAACAGGATCAAGCATATCATATTTCATTCTAATGCTTCAGTTTTTGGTACAAATAATGATTGATGTTTTCCAGGTGGACTCAGAATCATGAGTATTGGGACTTAGTAAAGCCCCACATACTAGCTCTAGTCCATTTATAAACTAGATAAAACTAGTAGCTCACAAAATAATAATTAGTAAAAAACTAAGGGTAGAGCAGATCAAACCAAAAAGTGAAGTTCATCAATGGCAAAATCCTATCTGCTGAATAATATTCGTTCTAGATCCAAAATAAAGGATCCATCACTATTGGATACTCACTGTCAAGTCCTCTTTTCTTTCCTTCATCCTTGAACTTATACTTTTAGCAATTAGGTTTTTTCAGATTCCTCCCTCCAGATGAACAATAAAGCTTTACACATAAAATCTTTAATATCTCCCTAGCAAATTTATCTTTGATCTCATTTTGGTCATCATCCTTGGCTTCACTCTTTATAATTTCTTGAACACTATGAGGGAAGGTTAACTCCCAACACTATAATTCATCCAAAGGTATACCCATGTTTTCCATACAGTCAACTACCCCATTAGCCTCTTTGTAGACATGGGCAAGATACACTTATTCAAGGAGCTCTAGTTTAGGGTTAATCCCATTTATCATATCTGCTATATTCCATCCTAGTGGATGTTTTCCATTCAAATTATTAATGATGTTTTGTGAATATCCTATTATTAATTTTCTTATATTTAGCCTACCAAGAAGTGACACACCCGTAAAGGTTGCTCTAGCTTCAACAACATGGCTTGTTTGATCTCCTAGAGGCTTTACATAGGCCAAGAGTGGTTTGTCCCAATGATCTCGAAAGATACATCCTACTATAGAACTCTGAGGATTTTCTTTTTATTCATCCATTTGGTGGTCATTTCCATTTTAAATTGTTTTGTGGATGAAATTGGGATGAGCAATAATTTTGATAATTGGAAGCTAGACCTCAAACTCTAGAAATTTCTTTCTCTAGGTCTAGTTCAAAATCATTTTTGAACTTCATGATACCTAAATTTTTCAAAACTGCTCTTAAAATTCTATTTACCATAGATGTGTAGTTTCTCTTCTTGTCTTTGAAGATCCTATGGTTCCTTTCTTTCCATACCCTCCATAAAACATATGGAAGACTTAAACTCCATAACATTTGAAGCCTTTTACTTTTAAATGGGAACTCCCATTGAAGACAAAGATCAAAGAGAGACTTGGGGAGGACCCACTCTACCTGGAAATTCATTAGAATCTTATTAAGTAGCTCAACTATAAAAATGTAGGTAGATAAGAGATGATCAGTATCTTCCTCACTTATTTCATAGAGAACACACCTATTTGGGAATGTGAAGCCTTTTTTACACAAATTATCCATGGTCAGTATCTTATTTTGGATTGCTAACCAATAAAATTGTACTATCTTGGGAATGATGTCTTTGATCCAAATGCTAGCTACTGGAAACCATCCAAATATATCCCCTTCAAGGATATAATAACCCTGTTTTACTGAGTATGTTCCTTCCTTTGGGCTCATCCAAAAAAAATAGTCTAAATATCTAGCATTATTCAAGAAATATACTTGTAGAAGTATATTTAGCTTCCTTAGCTTTTGTTAATTTTTGTCATCAATATTATCCACCTCTAAATGTTTTCATTTCTTACTATTTTCCTCAATGATTATATAATATTTGACTAGGTCCCCATAAACAACCTCAACAAAAGGTTTTAACCCTGCAAAATCTAGATTCTTACTAAGAGGGATACTTTTAATCCATTTATCATTCCAAAAGAATACTTGGGATCCATCCCCAATATTCCAAAATTTTCCTTTTTGTAAAAGTGGCTTGGTTGTTTGAAGACTATTCCAAATGTATAACCATTTTTGTAGATTATCTCCCTCTAAGAAATTTGAGGTAGGTATCAAATATTTTTCCTTGAGGATGCGATCCCAATTAAGATTTACATTATTTGTTAGTTTCCATCCTATTTATCCATTAGGGCCAAATTCATTTTCCTCAGCTTTCTAAAACCCATTCCACCCTCTTCCTTTCTGGAACACATCTTATCCGATGACATTAAGGCTATTCCTTTCTCTAATTTTTCTCTATTCTCTAAAAAATTTTGGTTGGCATTTTGAATAAAGACATAAAGTCAATGGGTATATTTTGAAGCGATGAATTGACCAATTAAGCTTTACCAACCTAGCTAAGTAAACAATCCATCCAACCTGAATGTTTTTCATTAAAAATTCCACCACTGGGTTCCAGAGAGCTACCTTCATCCTCTCTTTAAATAGTGATATTCCTATATAGGTGGTTGGAAGGTCTCCAATGTTGTAGCCAAAGATATGAGCTAACTTAACCTATCGAGGGCTAGGAGTGTTCAAAAATAAATTGCTCTTATCATAGTTAACTTTTTGACCCATAACCTGCTCATACTGATCCAAGATAAATTTTAGATCTTTTACCTATGGAATAGAGGATTTTAAAGAGATAAGTGTATCATCCACAAAATTTTGGAGGGACATTGGTTGAAAATTAGTAGTTGGGATGATCCCATCAACCCTACCAACTATTGATTCCACTAAGATTGTCCTCCCTAAATCCTCAACAAGGATAATAAAGAGATAGAGAGATAAGGGATCTCTCCTTGTCCCAACTACATTTTTCTTGGAAAATACCCTATTGGAGATCCATTCACCGGGATGAAAACATAGCATAAGAGAAGCACCCCTTGATAAGACTTACCCATTCTTGGTGAAAACCAAACCTACTTAAAACCTTAATTAGGAAGTCTCAGGAGACTCTGTCATATGCCTTGTTCATGTCCAACTTTAGTAGCATTTGTGCATTTCCACTCTTATTAATGGAATGAATTACCTCATGAATGGTAATTATTCCATATAAAATTTTATGCCCCTTCACAAAACATCCTTGATGAGAATTAGTTATAAATGGTAATACATTTTTTAATCTGTTGGAAAGGAATTTTGAAATAATTTTGTAGATAATGGAGCAAAGACTTATTGGTCGAAAGTCAGAAAAGGACTTGGCTCCAACTACTTTTGGTATTAAAACTAGAAATGTTGAGTTGATATCTCTTGGCATAAACTAAGTTTTTTGGAAATCCATTACTACTTGAGTGACATCCCCTCCAACAATATGCCAAAAATGATGGAAAAAAATAGCTAGAAAACCATTAGGTTCTATAGCCTTGTCTTTTTGCATCCCAAAGAAAGCTTTTCAGATTTCCTCTTCTTTAAAGGGGTTGATCAAGTAATTATTTAATTGGTATGTAATCAACAAGAAATGTTCAGAAGCATTGAATCTAAAGCAACCCCATTTACAGGATCTTCCACATCTATGAGGTTGAAGATGAAATTAACATCCTCCTCTCTTATTATATGGGTCAGAATTCATTAATCCATTAGGTTTAACCACATATTTAATTTTATTATAACTCCTATGTCTTAAAGTAGAGAAATGATTTTTTTTGTATTCTTGTCACTTTCCTTTAGCCATGTGGCTCTGGATTTTTACCTCCAAAATATTTCCTCATAAGTTAAAACATTGTGGAATTTACATAAAAGCTTCTTTTCTTTTGCTCTCAAATCACAAGATAGATTTTCATATTGAAGGGTTGACTCTAAATCAATTAGCTATTTATCAAATCTACCTTTTTATTCTAAAGATCACCAAAAACCTCCCTATTCCACACCTTAAGATTTTTCTTTATAAACCTTAACTTTTTTGCCACTTGGGTTAACTTAATTCTAGAAAAACCATGTCACCACCAATCCTCAATCCTATTTTCCAAATCCTCATGTTGGAGCCATATCTTCTCAAAATAAAAAGGGCTCTTAAATGTTCTTTTTTGGACCTTTTACTCCCAAACTAGAGGATTATGATCAGATCCAATATTTAGATGGATTGTTAGGGTTGAATCCTCTAAAAGGAGAATACCCTCTTGTGATAGCAAAAAGCAATCCAAAAAAATTGAATTAATTGGTCTCCTAGTTGTCTATTACTCCAAGTATACTTTGCTCTTCAAATCTCTATATTCATAAGTTCATTCTCATTTACAAAATTTGCAAAACCTATCATGCCTTCAGTAATGGATTGATTCCCTCACTTTTTGTTTGAAGGGTAAAGGGGAGAGTTAAAGTCCCCTGCAAAAACCCATGGAAGATCCATAAAGGAGTTCCATAATTTTTTACTTTCTATAATTAAATTTGGATCATAAACATGAGTAACTATCCATTGTTGGTTTTCCTCGTTATCAAAAAATGGATTGCCATGAATCTTTGGTTCAAAAATATCAATATTCCTTCAAATATATTTTGATTCCATATACTTAAAAGACCTATTGAGTCCCCTAAGCTAGGCATACCACAAAATTGGCCCATATTCATAGTATTTGTTTGATAAGTTCATCTTGAGGTTCATCAAGTTTTGTTTCTTGTAACAAAATGATATCGAGGTTAGTTTCTCTTCTCAAAGCTTGGACTACTCTATGCTTAGAGGAGGCGTTGAGACCCCTCACATTCCAAGAAACTATATTCATTTTTTGGGTTTGGTCTACTACTTTTTCCCTCCACCTTAATCCAATATCGACTAGGTACCATTCGCAATCTCAACAGTTGTTTCTCTTTCTCTAATTTCTTGATTAGTAGGCCTGCCAATTTTTGGATCAATTCCTACATCTACCCATCCTTTTTATATTTTCTAGTGATTGTTATTGGAGTAGCTTAAACCTTTCCTATTTTCCCTCATTATCAGAGAAAATTACTTCTTTATTTTGTTTTAAAAAAATATTATCCTAATCGGTTCCTGCATTAGCATACCATTGAGTTTCTAGCACTACCTCCACTTCTTGGTATTAACAACTTGTTTCTACCAAGTCTTCTATGTTCTCCCTTAGACATTCAAATGAATTTTTTTGATCAATTCTATTCCAAGGGTTACTAGATTTTGGAATTGAGGACCTTACCTAGTCCATATTTTTGGATGAATCTTCTTCCTCTTGTTCATTGATCTCCTTTTGGATTTGTTGGGGATTTGTTGGATTCTCTTCCATGATTTTTCCTTCTTCCAACATGGATTGGAACTTTATTTTTCTATTCTTCCTTCTTATCATCCTTATTTTATTTATTTTTGTGTTGTGTATAAATTTCTCCTCCGCTCTACTTTCTATGCCAAACCATTTTATTCTAGGTCACTTTTTCTAAACAAGTAGACACTAATCATGTACCCTAGTTTTTAAAAGGCACTACATTTAGCTGGTGCACTCTAATAATCAATTCTTTGGTTCTAGACACCCAACTTCAAAACCAATCAAATTGAATTAGAAAAATCCTTCTCTAAGTCCACATTAACACAAATACTCACAAAAATAAGCATTGATCAAGCCTTAGTAGTAGGTTCTAGTGCTATTAATTATCCAAATTCTTTTGCTATACCCTCAAACACCTCTTCATTCCAAAAATAAAATGGAAGGCTCGACAGTCTTACCCAGACTGGAGCTTGGAAGAAACTCTGCATCTCTAGATTGAAGTTTGTCCCCCATATTCACAAAAATATCTCCCATCACCCAAAAAACCATGGGCCTCCCATAGGATCCTATCTAAAGCCTATTTATAGAATAATTTAACCATAAAAACACCTTTTGATAATGCCAAAATTTTCATTTTTCCATTTGGTCTCTATTTCGAGAAGGCCCATTTTCTCACTATGTCTAAATTAGGTTAAACACCCATAAAGCATCCATCTAGGTTTATAGCCCCTTGGTTTATTGCCATATCAATAAAGTTATCAAGAATGAAGAGTTCTGCTCCTTTAGGTTGCAAAACAAAAAATGGTTTCAAGGTTTTTTCTTTTCCATCGACTACATGCGACCAAGTTCATATTCTTGGATCAATTTGATGCTCTCTTGGATCCCTTGACAAATCCACCTTCTTACTTGAATCCTTTGAATTTGACTCGAGGTATGGGGCTGTAATCTATAGAATCCCTATCAAATATGTGTCCTCATCATTCTTGCCACTCCCACTCCTACTCCTGTTACCATTCACCATCTCCCACTGGCACCAAATATTATCTTCTAAATAGGGGTATTTTTAACTAATAATTGTATTTATTAATTTAATACTATAGAAGATTAAATAAATTATCTAAAGTGATATTAGCAATTTAAATATTAATCTTAATAAGAAAATTTTAAAATGAGGCATATTCAATTTAATAAATGTTATTTTAAGAATGATATTCTCATTTTTAAATATGGTTTTAACTCATGAAAATTCAAGAAGCCACCCTGACCTTTAATATCTTATAATCCATTCCTTTGATCTCTTCTTTCTGGGAAACACTATATATATGGTTCGTTGCCAATGTTTGGGGGGAAGGAGAGGGATGTAAGAAATTGGTGGGAGGGTTGATTGTTGGTTGAAGAGAAGATCTTTTATTGAAGCAAACAAATTGATTTTTGAAAAGTTGATTCTAGTTCTTGTGTTGTGACAATGGTATGCTCCATTCTTTGGCTTATTTTTTAAAAATATTTTATGGTTATGAAGGTATGAGAGGTATCTATGTTTTTTTATATTTATTCATTTTTTATATTTATTCATTTTTTCCATATTTTTAGTGTGTCTTTGGTTAATTAATATTCTTGTGAATATTGGATATATTGTGTTTGTGAAGTTCTTCAGTAACTCCCTTTCTTGCTATCATTTTGGGTTGGTATAGTCGGAACACATAACAAGCTTTTAATAAATGCTTTTTTTTCATGTTTTCTAGTTTTCCATAACCATAAAATATCGATGCTTTTTTGTGTGCCCTAGGTTGTTGTTCAGTTGTCCATAAGAAAAAATATTTATATGCTACTTTTTACATTAAACCTAGAGTGTTAGGTTGACTATTTTAGTTTTGGAATGGTCGTGCTAAGCTTAGAATTTATAAGTAATTATTTTATGCAAAACCAATTGAGTTTTTAGTGAGTAGATAGGGGGAGTTCAACTTTATGTTGCTTCAATGAAAGGTAGTCGTTTGGATGAAGCTTGGTTGTTAATTTTTATTTTCATCAACTACATCAACTATCAAACCTACACTAGTTTTGTGGTTCTTATCTTGCAAATTTATGAATTCTTGTGTTGCAATTTGCTTTCACTTGACATTAGCAACAATAGTTTTATTTATATTGATTTAATAAGGTGTTAAATTTGACTACTTGGTTTGTCTGGACACTTTCTATAAGGCCTATGGTTCCAAAATTCAATGGTCTAAGTCTCTTTGTTTTCGACTTGCTTCTTTTAATCTACTTGTTTGGCATAGATATTTCTCATGGCATTGACTTCAAAGGGGTGAGCATTTTAAGTTCTTAGGAATTCTCTTTGATTTTGACTTCTCACCCTCCGAACTATGGAAATATGTTATTGATAGAATTGAAAAGAAGATTTCCTATTGGGCCTCACATCCCCTTTCTCTTGCTGGTAAATTTTAGGTTTACACTAAGATTATTGCTACCACCCATGTTTACCATTTATCTTGTTGACCCCCTTATAATAATTCTTATAATAAGTTGGCCAAAATCCTTAGGGATTTTCTTTGGGCCAAGGGGAAGAATTTACATGGTTTTCATCGGGTTGCTTGAAATATTTGTTGCATGCCTACTGATAAGGGCGGGGTGGATATCATTGATATCTACAAGCAGATTATTTTCTTGTGTGCTAAGTGGGTGGTTAAAGCTATTGAAGGCCTTAAAGCTTGGAAGATTTTAATTTACCATTTTATTTCTTCAGGGTTGCCTTATGGGCATAAAGCTTGGGCTAATATTGGCCTTCACACTCTTATCATTACTTCTACCCCAATTAAGATTTTGGGTTCCTTTGTTGTTAAAAGTATTTGGCAGGCTTTTGAGGTGGTGAAACCTCATCTTTGCTAGATTGGTGATGGTTTTCATAATGGTCTTTCATTAAATTCTCAAAACATCTAATGGTCTCTTAGTTTGTCTAACTCTTCAATTTTTCTTGCTAATATTCTAGGGGTTAAAGCTTTGAGGCTATTTTGTAAAGGTATTTGCTTTATTAAAGATTTAGTGCATTATCGAGATTGGATTCCTTGGCCTACCCTCAAGAATAAATTTAATATTAAAAACTTGGATCTTCCTTATATTCTTAAGATGCAAGAGCTTGTGCCTAATTTCATGCTGCATAAACTCGACCTTCAACCCCCAAGTGCTTGGTGTAGGGATTGGCAGTGGAATGTAGATACTCCTTTCAAGAACTACTCGTCTTCATTTATTTATTAACTTCTTAGTCCTTTTTCCTCTGGTATTGACAAGCTTAATGAGATATGGTAGACCCACTCTACATCCTATACTTGGATTATTCATTTGAATCATCTCTAGCATTCTAATATTGAACCTATGATCACATTTTTTCTTTTATCTCTTATTTATCAAGATCTTCCTATGGTAGAAAGGCTCAGTAGGGTTGGTCTTCCTAATCCTAAGTGTCCTATTTGTGATCATTATGAAACATACAAGAATCTATTTTAGTTTTTCCCTCATGCTCAATATACCTGGCCTTGGATTCACTCATTGTTTAAACCTTTTCATCCTGAGATCTTTAGATGGAAAATGATTTTTTTTTTGTGATAGTAGTTGTTGGCCTACTTATATTTTTGCTATATGGATTTTCTTTCATATGATCATTTTGTTTCAACTATGGAAAGCAAGGACTGTTGCTATCTATTCTGGAGATTTAATTTCCTTTAATTTTTTTACAAATGAAAATATTATGGTGCTTTTTGTTGTTACCTCTCAAATCCATTCATAGGATTCCAAGGTGGAACATGAGTTAACACATTTGATGAATCTTATAGAGTATTGGCACAAGGCTCCATGCACTTTCAGCCGAGTTCTACCTAACCTTCCTCTGCCTTAAGGTCCCTCAATTTCTTTGAGGTCTCAATGTAGTAGGTGGAGGAGGAGGTATTATTCGACCTTAGGCCATTCTGCCAGTGCTCATAGTAGGGCTCAGTCTTCTACTAGTTCTCACAATAAGCATGGCACTGGTTGTAACCCTGGCCCATCTCCTCGACTGATTACTTCTCTTCCTGGTCCTACTAATTCTACTCCGTTGTCACCTTTAGGTTTGATCAATTCTTCTCCCCTTGGTTGAGGTATTATGGTTCCTTTGATGAACATTGTTGCTCCTGATAATTCTTGGTCTATCAATCTGCTTGTAGATAATCCTCATGGTTTGGGCTATTTTGGGCCAAAGAATGATCCTCCTCCTTTGAGAGTGGCTCCCTATGCTTAGTTATGTTGTTTGTTCACCCTTTTAAGGGTTGGTTTTGTATTTGTATTTTGGTTTCTCTTGTTATTTTTTTGTTTTAATCGTGTGGGTGGCCTTGGACCCCAAGCTATGATCTCTCCAAATCATTTTTATTGTAACCTCTTTTATTTGTTTAATATAATTTTTGGTTCCAATAAAAAATTGTTAAATTATTATTCAATATTAATTTAATTAATTAATTAATAGTTTAGCTAAGTCATATTTAATTAATAGGGCTAAACATATATATATATATATATATATTAATAAGTTATATGTGGCTTCTATTAGGGGCCACTCCTATAAAAATACCAAAATATTACATTTGTTGCAGCATACCTTTTTATCACAATTTTTTAATTTGTTTTTATCTAAAATATATTCTTCAACTTCCTCGAAGTCCTATGTTTCCAAAATCATATCCTTGACATAATTTTGATGAAGACAAAATCCCACTTGACCAGTTGCCTTCTAAAATTTGAATTTCACTAGGATGAAGATCAGCACCATAATTTGCTAATTTATTTAGCACCTAATTTCCTCCTCTTTAAATATGTTCACACTACCAGTAGATTACCTCTACTAATAGGTGGTGAACATCAACAATAATATTAATATTTTATCTAGTCTCCACATCGATTTTTATTAATAACATTAATGATAATTTGTAAATCCCCCCCAATTGAAATATATTTCCATCCTTTTTCTACTACACTTTTAATCCCTCTTAGAAGTGCCCTATCCTATACATAATTGATAGTTAAAGTTCCATATAATTCTAAATAAGTGAGGAGAATTTTGCCTTCATTATTTCTAAAAACACCACCTCCACCAATTTTTCCTAGATTTCCTTTAGAAGCACCATCAAAATTAATTTTGATAAACCCAATTTTTGGACATTTCCATTTTACCATAGATCGAAGTAGATCCTTTGTTTTAATTTCATTGTCATAGATAACTCTTTTATGTATGTTCAAATTATGTAGATAAGTTATTAGCACCTCTTTTTCTAAAATTGAGACTTCCCATGATGAGCACCATATTTTTAGATATTCTACAAGAGAGGCACTAATATAGTTCCAAACTTGGGTATGATTTTGATATTTATTTTTTAAAATTCTATTATTCCTTTCAAGCCATAAATTCCAATAAATAATGGTATTGCCAATCCTCCAAAGAATACATAATGCTTTGGATTTGAAATAATTTATCCAACATTTTACAACTCTTTGAGATGGAGCTACCCAATTAGTTTCATATTTTTTAAAAAATAACCCCAAATTGTGTGAGCAAACGGATAATGAAGAAGTAAATGATCTGATGTTTTTAAATCCTTCTCACACAAGGCACATCTAAAGGGTCCATAATATCCTCTTCTTTGTAGACTCTCACCTGTAAAAAATTTATTTTGAACTACTAACCATTGAAATGTTGAGGCCTTAGAAAGAACCTCTAATGACCAAACATTCTTCCAAGAAAAATATTTGGAAGAAGAAAATTTTGATTGTTCTAAATCCTCATATCCCAACTTGACCGAGTATCTACAATCCTTTGATAAATTCCAAACCAACTCATCCTTTCATGTTAAAATTGGAAATAAAAATCTCAATCTGTAATTTGTTTGAGTTCCTCTCCTTCAACCAGGTTACTAAAAGAAATCCATGATCTATATTTTTTGCTTATAATAATATAATATTTGACCTTTGGACCTTTACATGCTAAGCACGCTTGAGCCAATGGTTTCCATTTTGAGTCAGAGATAAGAAGATAAGGCTTCAACCAAGCATCAAAAAAAAAAATTGCATAACTCCTCTCGTTGACTGACCATCTAATATGTTTTTTTATCAATTGCAAACTCTCTAATATAAATTTCCATGTTGAAGATCATTTGGGTAAATTCTTTTCCTAAACAATTTCATTACATCAAGAGAACATATATATTCTTGAAGTAATATTTTGCCCAATTTTTTCCTTGATCTTTGAATAATCTCTACCCAAGATTTGCTCCTAATGCCAAATTCATAAGTCTGCAATTCTGTAACCTACTCCTCCAATATTATTTTCTTTGTAAACCCTATCCCACTTACAAAGAAAAAACCTAATTTTTTCCTCACAACCTTTCCATAAAAAATCTCTTTGAATTTTATCAAATTTTTATGCAATACCTATTGGTAGTCTTGAAATTGACATCATGTAAATAGGAATGGAATGCATTGTAGTCTGTATGAGTTGTAGCATTCCTGCCATGGTTAAGAATTTGCTTTTCCAACCTGACAAACAAGCTTTCATTCTATCCAAAAAATATATCCAAAGCTCCTTTTTATTTCCTTTATTAGACAAAGGAATACCCAAATAGATTGATGGAAAATTTTTAATTTTAAACCCTAAAATATTCACAAGAATTTATTGTAAATCTAGGGCAATATAAATGAAAAATCATGGGTTTTGAAGTATTTACCAAACTTCTAGTAGCATTCTCATAACACGATAATATTGATTTAAACTCCATGGCTTCACTGACTGAGGGATGGCCCAAAATAAAAGTAGCATCAACAATTGGAGATGAGATTCAAATGGACCATTTTTTGCAACTTGAATACCCTTGATTTTTCCTTCCATTTTTGCTTGAAAATATTCTCCCTAATGCTTCTGCTAGAATAATGAATAGATAAGGATAAATATGATCACCCTGACGAAGTCCACAATATGACTTGAAGTACTCAGTAGAAGAACCATTTATCAAATAGAAAATTTTGCAGTGTTATAACAACATTTAATCCACTCACACTAACTATAATCAAATCCAAACTTTTTGAAGAAAATTTCAGGAAACCCTATCATATGCTTTTTTCATATATAATTTCAAAAGTATACCTGGTTTTAGATGGAATGAAGAGAATGTATGGACTCTTGTGCAGTAATTTTACCATCAAGAATTTGTTTACCTTGAACAAAATCACCTTGTTCCTATGAGATAAGACACCCTAGAATGCCCTTCAACCTATTTACCATAATTTTTGAAATGATCTTATAAATCATATTAGAAAGACTTATTGGACAAAAATTATCAAAATATTTTGTGTCTCCTTTCTTTGGAACCATGGTAATAAAATTAACTTTGATCTCAGTTATTATAGCCTTCCTTTTTCACACCTCTTCAAACACAACTAGCATATCACTCTTCAATAAATACCAAAAATTTTGAAAGAAAATTGTAAGAAATCCATTAGGGCCAAGTGACTTATTAGGATGGAAAGAGAAAATTGCTTCTTGGAGCTCCTCCATTGATATTTTCTTCATCAAGATTTCATTTTTTCCTTGAGTGATAATTGATGGAATATTTTGTAGAAGTTTTTCTTATGCCTCCTTATCTTACCTAGAATTTGACAAAATATTTTTGAAATAATTAATTGCTTCCTTCCTTATATCTTCTTCATCCTCAATATTTCTTCCATATGGATTTTTAATATATTTATATGATGAACATAATAAACCGGTTGTTGTAGCATGATTTTTTTTTTGTATTTCTATCTCCTTTGCTTGATCCAATTCTCTCTAGATTTTTGAACCAATATGACTCCTTTTTAAATGCATTATGATAATTAGAAAGTGTTTTTTTTTCTTTCACATAAGAATCTTGATCCATTCCATTAATTTCAACTATATCTTGTAAATTTTTAATATTGGATTCAATTTCTTTCTTTTCTTTAAAAATGTTACCAAAATATTTTTCAATCCATATCTTCATCTGATCCTTTAAATATTTCAATTTTTGAACAAACATGTACATACATGATCCTTCAAATTTTGATTCATCTCACCATAACATAACCATCTAGAAAAAATTAGGGTATTGGAGCCACATAGACTAGAAATAAAATGGTTTTGGATTATCATTATTAGGTAACTTACAAGTCAAAAGAATGGGTTTGTGATCTAATCCTACTCGCAATAAAATATTTGAAGAGATTGTATACTTTTTTTTAAACCATTTATTGGATAACATGAATCTATCCATTTTTCAACTATATTATTCTTCTCAATGCATTTATTATCCCATGTATATTGAAAGCTTTAGGGACTAACATCCCAAAGGGTATTTGAATTAACAAATAAATCAAAATCTTGCATTGATTTAGAGCATCATAGAATGCCACCCTTCTTTTCCAAAGTTGATAGAACAGTATTAAAATCACCCCCAAGAATACATAGATCACAATGAATCATCATTATATTTGATAGAAATATACTAAAGTCCTTTCAACATCTTTCACGAGGAGTAACTATAGTTGGAACATATACATTTATAACCTCAACTTTGATGTGTTCTCTTTCCTGCAAAATAGTCCATCAACCCAATTATTTTTTTCTTATAATAGTTGTCCATCCCATTAGAAGTTATCCCATATTTTTGCAATACCGCCTGAAGCTCCTATAGAAAAAATTCCTAAACAATCACCTATCTTACAAATATTATTAAAAGCATCCTTACATTCATCACTACTTAATTTTGTTTCTTGTATTAAAATAAACTTAGGGCTATAACAACCTATTAATTCCTTAATAAATATTTTTTTTAGGGGTTTTATTTATACCCCTAATATTCCATGATATTATTTGTATCATCAACACTTTTTATTTTTATTAGTAGGCTTAGCCCCACTTCTTGTTAACACCTATGATATTTTTATTTGGCTTTCTAGATCAATATCCTTTTGAGTTTCTTTTTCTCTTTGTTCCTGCTTTTATGGCCTTCCTCTCCTTCATACTTGATTTTATTCAATGAAAGGAGTCTTGCTTAAATAAAAAAGGCATACAATCTGATCCATTGGATCATAACCAACTGAGCTAATCTCAACCACACAAATTATCCTAGTAACAACTTAGGATATAATTTATTATTCTAACACCCCCTTAAGTGGTACTAGGATATTCTAACACCCCCCTTAAGTGGTACTAGGATATACTAACACCCCCCTTAAGTGATACTAGGAGGTAGTGAAAAACAAAAAAATAAAACAAGTGGCATATCCACAAGTATGACAAGGCCTAATAAGGTACTCATGTACAATATATGCGTAAGAAAACTTTTTTGGAGAGATGAAGAAAAAACCACAATGGAAAAACCACTTGCTAGAATAGAATAAGAAGAAGGAAGATGTGCATAGAGGATGGAGAGGAAGGAAGATGTCCTCTTCAACCCCCCTAGGACAACTTCCATCAAGAATCCTACAAAGGATCCATAAGATGTCTAAAAAAAGTAGAGACTTATCGCCAAAATGAATGAAATCATACTCCCAGACTGGTGCTTGTGACACAGATCAAGGTTGTGAACCATGAAAAAATGTCACTAAAGAAAACCCTTGAAACCAAAGTGTCTCACAAAAAATAAGAGTGTGAAGATAGTGTGGAAAGAACCACAAGAATCACAAGGGATGTCCAAAATTGACTCCACAAGCATAAGTATGTGGTTTCCACCTATATGAACACAATGGGTTGATAACAAGGTCCAAAAATATCTAGACAAACAACAAAAACAAAGGAAAAAATAAAAAAAGGCACCAATGTAGCTTCAATGTGTCCTTATGGTGACCTCCTCATCCTACTAGAATGCATGGGTAACCAGATGCTGCAACTACTAGGTGATATAGAGGATATGACTAGATAATAGGATCACATTTAAATATTCTTAGGAGTGTCGGGTTCAATCGAGAGTGCACTCCAAGATACAATATTTTTGAGGTTAAAATACAGGTTAAAGTGTTTCAAAATGGAAAATTGACACCACCAATGTGTCCATCTCAGAAAAACCTTTTCGATGACTATAAATACCCATATATTAGGGTGTAAAAATAGCCTTCTTCTACATGAAAAATAAGTCTTCTTCTCCCCTTTACAAAGGAATATTCTAGAAGATTGGAAAAAAGTAGGTTTACAAAAATATCTCCCAAGAAAAATATAGAGGTTACCAATGCTTTGATAAAAGCAAATATAAAAAAATTGCTCTCCCCAAAAAACATGTGCATGGTCATGGCAAAATTTCCTCAATATGCCCTCAATGATTTAACTAAAGGTGAAATATAACCTTCTCATATCATGAAGGTAATATTTATTTTTTATTAAAAAATGCATTTAAAAAATGCATTATTTGGCCACTAAAGCACGACCATGGATGAGTTCCAAAATATTTAGAAATGATGGTTCCCTTGTCTCCCGGTCAAACTTTATCACTGTGTTATAAATTTGCCTCGTGGCTGCCTTGAATAATGCACCTGTATCGCTCGCATCTTCCTACAGGTCCATCCTGCACTCAACCATGAAATGATTTCTCGCCAGTGATAATTGATGATGACAGTGCCCCTTGAAATTTGCCATCACCATGTTTGTATCCAACTTTTTGGAAACCACCTCCTCAAACATTGTGCCTTTATCAACGGATCAACAACAATTTATCACCGTTCTTGAGATTTGCGGATCGAACTTCACCACCCCCACTCTCATGGCAGTAAGCGACCATTGTATGTCTCTAGGAGTGCTAGGGTTGTCCACTAGATTTCACCTCCACCATGCATAACCTTGATGCCACCATCGCCACGGTAACACGTGTCATGAGCCTCCCTCCTATCGCTAGCAAAGAAAATATTATTTTAAAAAATAGCACTATAATAGCATTAAAACTCATCTGTAGAGGGATGACCTGATCCATTAGCAAAAATATACAACGAAAGTAGGTGGAAGAATGTCGTAGACGATAAAATCTTGGCAGTGGTGGCAATGCTAGAACAACAGCGATAGAAGGTGGAATCAAAACTTTTTTGCTATAAGCGGCCTCATGCACAGTGTAGTAGCGCACTGTGCTAGCGTAGAATAAGTGAATGCCATGAAAACACGACCCTCATCAAATGGTAAGTGGGCTCACTTTACTGCATAGTAGCATTCGATCACTAGACCAACAAAAAAATTTCTTCCTCATTTGGTGGTAAAAATGGAACCTCGTTTCCTTCCTCGATGGTGGTCAAACCATAAAAAAAACTAGCAGTGCAAACAACTAGTACTGCTCCTTGGCTATATCGATTGCTGCATGTTCGATGTTAAACCTTAGATCACCAACATCTATCACCAAAAAAACACTATAGCAAATTTGAAATTCAAGATGTTGTCGTACACTAGATATTCGGCTAATAAAAAAGTAGTCAGAAATGCAAGCAATAGCACAGTTGGTTCCACATTAGATATCTTTCAATGCACCAGACACGTGACGCTGAGAGCCACAGAGAACACAAAAACTGATGTCAATGAACGCTTTCACCTGCACATTAATATTTTGAGATGATTTTTCACATGCATTTGCACCAATCTTCAAAGAGAGCACATACATGATTTGAAGGGCTCGATATTTGCGCTCTACTAGCGTATAAAATTAGAACTCAGCACTTATCCCTCATAGCACTGAAAAAGCCTAATAAATGACCAAATGAAGCCACATTAGTTCAACAAAAAATCGTTGCGCTGCAACATTACTTCGGCAAAAACCGCTACAACACAGCTGCCCATGAGATCCTGTCAAATGAGCGATGCCAGGAAAGGAATAAGATTTTTTTAATCTAGCGAGTGAATCAGTGCAACAAAAATACCACGCTCCACGCTAAGAGTCAAACATTGCAAATCAAATATTTTGTGCATCTCCATTTTTTTAGGTTCATAGACTCCAGTCGGCATGGGGTAGATAACGAACCAGAACATATGTGAGTTGTGCTTCACTTGGAAAAATTATTAAAAAAAATATACAAATTTTTTTAAAAAAATGTCATCGAGATCTTGAAGACAAACTGGGCATACGTCGAACTGGAAGCAGCAACCCACTAGAGTAATACCACTACAACATCTGCAACAAGAAAAACTCGTAGAGGGTAGTGGGATATGGTCTACCACTAGAACTATAGATCAGGAAAACAATAAAATACGGATCTAGTGGGCCTTCGCCATCGTCACGATAGATAGAACTGAAATATCCCACTCCATTTGTAATCTCCATGACACTCTTTTTGGCACCGTTAAATATCTCAGACTAAAATTTTCATGGATTCTTCCAATGATTCAAGTCTTTTTTGAGGGTCCTTGACGTCAAAACCCTGCCCGATCACGTAGAGTGCCACAATCTTCACCATCATAGCACAAAATGGGGCTCTCTCATGCTATCAACATAAATCATGTGATTTCATAGAGATATAACTCTAGGTCCTCTGGTGATACAGCATATTATCGCCCACCTATGATTTTGCACTACAAAAATTGAGCCCTCCTGGCTGATAGAAAAATAGGCAACATCGACACCAAAAAACTCCTTGTTGAACTACATGAAACTCCACGCCCACTAAAAATTGATGCATTTCTAAGATTTTGTTGCGCGATCAAGCCAAAAAACTATGGATTCTCCTTAATGTCGGGATTCATGCTCACATATTCTGTTGTTATATCCTGGATCAGTTGCTACTGCTATGTCGTTACAGATAATTTTGTGTTGGGCAGCCATCGTCAAGGGCAGATATTGCTTTGTCGTAGGGTGAACGGGGGTTCTCACCTTCAACACCCTTCTACTTGAAGGGAAGGCAAAAAAATGGCCCATAAATCTGGGAATAAAGAGGGTAACTTGTGTATTGCACGAGGGTTGTGCACGAAGCTTGTTGAGCATAGCAGTAAAGCACCATTTATCAAAACTGCATAGAATGCCATTCAACAGACTTATAAAAGAGATTAAATGACGCCCATCTAGACTACAATCTTCGAATGAAGTAATGAGCATAAGCCCATATCCACATGTGATTCAAATATTGAGGGAAAACTCACTTAGAATATCCCAAACTAAGGTTTGAGCCTTAGCAAAAGTAGATTCTCGAGAACTATTTGGAAGACACCAATGGTTGGGGCACATAAAAAAAACTTCTCCATAGAAAATGAGCCACGAACACTCCACTTAGATGCTGGAAACTACAGAAAAAACCTTCATCTTAAGCTCTCAAATTTGTTGTAATGTTGGATTACCGATAATGATGAATCTAAAAACTAAAAAAAATTAACCTACCAATTTTTAACCATCTGGTTTCTGATCCATCAAAAATATGGAGAGCATACTCCCTCGGTAAAAAAATTAGGGGAAAAAATAGGGGGGATTTCAATGAGGGAAATCCCCCCATGAGGAAAAGCTCCTCAGGCTCACAGGGTAGGGAAGGCCTACTCTGATACCATGTTAGAAAATGGAATACTTGATATTATTGAATGAAAGGAGCCTTGCTTAAATAGCAAAGGCATACAATCTGATCCATTGGATCATAACCAACTGAGCTAATCTCAGCCACATAAATTATCCTAGTAACAACTTAGGATATAATTTATTATTCTAACACTTTCATTCCTACCAACACTCTCATATTCATCAATCTCTTCTATTTTTCATATTGTTCGAAATGAGACTTATCTTTTAAATATTTATGTTGCCCTGGATTAAGCTTGATCTCCTTCACCTATTTGTCTCCCCATATTCCTTTGTTTTAAAATTTGCCTTCCCCTCTTTCTTTGCACCTTTAGATCCTTCTATATTTTAACTTGTGTATTGCACTTCCTCATCCCCAATATCATTTTTCTTTTAATGGTTGATTCGAGTGAACTGTAATGGCCTTTTTCATTTGATGATATGGAGGGATTTTTCTAGCCACTTTCTTAGGAGTGGAAAATTCTTGATTTGACCTAGCTTCTTGAGTGACATAGTCTCCTTGTTTCAAATCGAAGCTACCCTCATGCCCAAAAAATTCCATCTCTTCTCCATTTTTACTTTGTAGTCTCCTACCATGTACCTAGTTTCATGATATTTATGACACTAGAATGCAATGTTTTCATAATCAACTTGTTGATTCAATTCTCTTGATTCAGATTTAATCATAATCAATTACAATAAAGGTTTAGAAATATCCATGGCAACACATATTTGAGTGTATACAACATACCTTCTATTTTTTGTTGCCAATGCATAACTCACCCCAATTTAGGGACCCATTTAAAATTTTGGTTTTGATATAAATGTTTCTTGCACCAAGGTCTTAAACTAGCTTGCATTGAATATTTTAAAGACTTGAATTTCATTTTGCATCAATTTACTTTGAATATTTAATATGCTTAAATTGTTATTGCATTGATCTCTATCAAATGGCCTCGATAAAAATTCTGTTAAAAAATGCTTGGATCATTGCCTTCAATTATTTTCTTTTGTGAACTAAATCAATAAGGCTTAATCTCTTTTGGTGCCAAAAATATTTGAAATTCAGTATAAAAATAAAAATTTAAAAAAATTTAATTTTTTTTTAAAATCAATAATAAAATTGTGCATATTTGGAATAATGTTTTTAGAAGATTTATTGCAAAAATTTAAATCTTCATATTAATTTCTATTCAATAGTAACCATAAGGTTTAAGTCCATGTTCATTCGCACAATAAAATGCAATACATTAAGAGTGTCAAAGACTATTAATGCAACTAATTCCATTGCGATCAATTAAGTTTGGGTGTTCTCTAAGGTTTAAAACTCTATTAAATCTATTGTCTCGTAAAGTCTAAAGTTCCTTTATGCTCGTGCCCTAATCATTTAATTCATTTTGTCTCTTATTCACCAAGATGAATGACTCGAACCCAGGTGTTGTAGGTGAGTTGGAGAGGAGAGGGCAATCCTCCAAGGCAGGTCCCAGGTTCGAATCTCCACCCTACCAAAAAGCTAAATTGGGTGCCCAAAATCCAATTGTTAATGTTGGTGCGGGCAGGACTGGGTGTAACCCCCAGGTGACTTTGACGGTGTAGATCCCCTGTTCGTGGCCTCTTAGACCAAGGCGGCCCCGCAAGGGGTTTTTCACTTTAAAAAAAAAAGATGAATGACTTGAAAGCGTCGCTGGCAAATTGATGATTCAAACCCACAACTGATGAGAACAAAAATCCCAAAGTATAACATCAAGAAATAATTAGGTCAAAGTCAGCTAAAAATAACTTTATTTGCTAAAATAATAGATGGCTCAAAAGCAAATTCGAGAGATCTACGGCTTGAAGGCACAACCGATAAAACTGAGAAGCTCAAAAATTAATGCCCGACTTTATTCCTCATTAAATTAAATTATCGCTTAAAGTTCTATCTTGTACCCAAATAGATGGTTCGAAAGCAAAACCAAGAGATCTAAAGCTCGGAGGCAAGACCGATGAGAAATAGAAGCCTAAAAATTAATGCTCGACCTTAGTCTTCATTAAATTAAATTTTTGCCTAAAATTTTGTCTTATGCGCTCAAATCTAATGGTGCAAAGGTAGGGCATCGACAAATTGAAGGCACAATCGATAAAATCAAAAAGCTCAAAATATAACATCCCGATCTTAGTCTTTTTTAATTGCCACTTAAAAATACGTCATATATGCTCTAAATCTAAAGGCTCAGAAGTAGAGGCGATGAAACCAACGGTGCAGAGATAGCCTAAATCTAAAGGCTTGAAAGTAGAGCCCATGAAACCAACGGTAAGGAGACACTAGACTTAATACTTGGGACATAAAATTAAAACAAATCAAATAATCAACAAGAGCTCATTATTCGAAAGCTTAAGGCATAATAAAGAAAATCAAAATCAAGGAAATTAAAAGAAAATTTTAACCTAAACCTTAGACTTTGAACCTTAGCAATATGAAATTAATATGAAAGTCCTTAACATTAAATTTTAAATTTTCATGGAATTAAAACAGAAGGAGTCGGCATAAATCTAACTTTCAAATCTTAAACATATTGAAGTTTATGTACATAAGCCACTCATTTTCTAAAAGAATTAAACCTTATAAAATCAATTTAATAAAATTTGGATGGTTAAACCTTAGTGTTTGATTTAATACTTTGACATTAAAATTAAAATGAAACCTTAGTGTTAAATCTAATACTTTGGCCATAAAATTAAAAAGAGAAGACATCTAGCACATAATTAAATGAAAGGATTTTGAACCTTAGAGAATGACTTTAACATCCGACATTTAATTAAAATAGAGCTTTAAGTGTTAAATTTAATGATTTGGACCTAAAATTAAAAGAGACTAAACCTTAGAAAAAAATCAATTATAAGATTTAATAATCACCAACCTTAGTAGTTATAACAATAATAAATAAATAAAGAAAGAAAATAATATTTTAAATGATTTCCTTGTCAAATGTAAATTTGAGCTTATATACATTTTTCTTATATGTTGCAAATGATTAAACCAGAGAGCAAAAGCCAAAGGGAGAACCAAAATGAATGAAAGGAGGTAGAGGGAATGAACCTAGACCGATCTTGGCCAGATTGTGCATGACAACTCAAATCACCTAGAGCGATGATTCAGCTACCCAATCTTCATAGAGATGCTATCAAAGCAATTAAATATCCATGGCTAAAATTGAAGATCTAAATCAAGAAAATCCTCAATTAGACACATCATCTTCTCAGTTGAAGACAACTCAAATAGCCAACTCATTTACAACTGTAAAACACTAAAAATATAGCTATGAAGCATTGAACACCACTATAAAGCACTAAAAATTTGAAATTGTAAGGCTATAAATAGCCATTGAGACCCCATTCCAAAAGGTTGGATTCCACTTTTAGTAATAGGTCTTTTAGAATTTTCTTTGCTTTGTAGTTGGTGGATATTTGAACCCTATCATTGTACTTGGAGAATTATCCTTGCAATCATCTGATGCAAGCAAATTTTAATGTACTTATTGAACATTTTAATCAATACAATATGCTAGAATTCTTGGTGTAATTGTGCATGATGATGGTGGTTACATTTGAGTCAATTTTAGTGTGTTGTCTATGTTCCCTTTGAATATGGAACCACTTTGATCTCTGATTGTGCAAAGATCTTGTTTTCTTTCTTTCCCTAACCCTTTTGATTGTTTTTTTTTAAGTTGCTTATATTAGGAGTAGATTAATATAATTTCATTTTTAAATCTCATTTGATGTGATAATACTCTTAAGTTTCAGAAGGATTATTGTTATGTACTACAATATTTTATGGATATGATGCAATGAATGATATATCAATGATAATTTTAAGGTAGCAAGCCTAGAATATTGCTTTTATTTGATTCTTTAATACAATACTTTGAGATTGAATATTAGATTTCTAGTATTTCAAGCTTCAACAATGAATTGACACTCGCCCTTGTTAACAATTATATGTACCTCTGAGTTATCCATCTACCTTCTCTTTTTATTACTTTGATTTAAAATTTGACAATAACATACCCTATCACCCAAACCTTAGGGGATAAATGTTCCCTTTCAAGAGATAACAATTGTTGTTCTAACCATTAGTGTATGTTGGAAATTGGGCTGATGTATCACTCAACAAGAAATGGTGCTAGAACAAGGGTAATAATTTTTTAATTCACTATTACTATAGGTCTGAACAACTTAATATCCCAACACTTACAGTTTAGTAGTTATAGATCATTGAAGTTTGAGCTTAATTTGTGATATTTTAAATTTTGAAATTGTTGAATTCTCACTATTATACTTTCGTTTATATCATACTTCTTTATTGAATGTTAAAACTGAAACCCAAGATTATTATCATTAGGTATAATACCTCTAAAGGTGATACTAAATTTCATATTCTTTCCCCTCCTATAAGACCTAACAAGAGCAAAGGTAAACTTAGAACTCATCCTCTTAGTAATACCCCATCCCAATACATCACACCATATATTGATCCATTTATCTCTCCATTAAGTACACCAATGGCAATATTTGCACCTCTATTAGGTGGTATTAGTCCATTGAGTATTCTTGGACCAGCCCATGATATGTCTAAGAATACTGAAAGGTATTTACCTAGGTATAGACATGATGGAGCTAGAATAACTGAAGAGCACATTGTGTCATATTTTTTATACAATCGATATGGTAATCCAGACTTGAATCTCTATTGTGTCATCCATCGATAAATAGCATACATCTTCCTTCTGACAATGATTTCCCTCTTGTTTCATCTCATGACTGTGGGTTCCTATCATTCACCCTTCTCCTTGATGATGATATTCAATTTGGGCTTCTTCCTATTGATGTCCTTCTTCCTGGTCCACTTCCTAACAAAACTTTATTGTCCTGTCATCCTATTTATGGCCTTCTTATATCCTATCAATCTATAGACTACATATTGTTATCTTGTTAGCTTGTAGATTGCACTCTATTGTCCTATTATTCTACAAATTAGATCCTATCATCCTAGCCATCTACTGATGATACTCAAGAACTTACCTTGTTTGTATACTACTTGTTTTCCTAGTTGGACGTATGTGATAGCTCATTCTTTGTTACTCTTCTATATTTTGCTGGATTCTCTCTTGTCTTATTTGATTTTGTTCTCTTGCAATCCTATTTTTCTTTACCATCTTCCTCATGATGGTTTTATTTTATTCTTTCTATTAGGTGAACCTCCATCATGTAGGACTACCTAATTCCAACTCCAAAATGTCTAGGGTTCATTCGAGTCCTCAACTATTTATTACAATATCTTTGGTTTCAATGTGGACCATGAGGTGGTGTTGAATGACTAGCTTAATGGTCATAAGAAAGTTGATTATTTTGTGCTTGATCAAATAATGGTCCTTGTATCCCATCCTATTGACCCTATAGCCTAAGGGTAGCGAGAGGGATAATTCTTCTCCTCAAGATACCAAGAGGGATGCCATCAAAACTCCTCCCTGGAACTAATAACCTTAGACCACCAAGAAGACCTAATGGTCTCCCCAATTTGCCTAAGTTACCTTTTTCTTGTTCTATTGGAGTACCTTGTAGTCCTTATGAACTACTATGTTCGCCTTTTCCTTCAACAATGGGTGCTAGTGTATCTTCTAGTCTTCTTCTAGTTTTTCTTCCCTCCTTAGAGTCATTTTGGGCATCCCTTATTTCATTTTCTTATGGAACCAATTGAACTCTTTTTAAGTTCCTACTAGATATCCTTGTCAACGATGAGCTTGAATTGTTATTTTTGCTTCTGTTTATATTAATTACATATGAGCTCATGGAGGAACTACTTGATCTTGTGGATAATAAACTACTACTTTATATTCACTTCTCTTCCCCTTCCTAGGATGGAGATACTTTATAGACATCTCTCCACAATACATACATTGCTTGTTCTCTTGTCAACCTTTGTTGCTTAAGATAATTCAACTCATCTTGTCTCTATGCTTCTCTTTAATTATGCCTTTGCATCATCTCATCCAATTTGTAAACAATATGTTCCCTCATTCTTGTGTTGTATCTTCACAAAGTATCATATTTCTCCTGCAGTATTTGTGTCTCTTGACAATCATCTATTGTAGGATATTAAATTGTGTTAACTTCCCTACCTCATCTTGTTCACTCTCTTCACTTTAAGGTTTCATACCAGTTATTTCTCTCAATACAAACTCCATTATTTGCAAATTTACATTTTCTAGTGATTCGAGTATTCTTTTTTCTTCTATATTTAGAAACCTTATGTGTACCTATGCTCTTCTATATTTAATTGGTCTAGGCTCCAACTCTTTATATTCAATAGCAAGTTGCTCTACACCTTTTGTCCCAAACAACCACCCCAAATTTAGTTCTTCTTCCTCTTAAATTGCATCATGATTCCCCATGGTCCCACTTTGTTCTCCCCATTCCTAGACCTAAATTCCTTCAAAGCTATCTAAATACTATTACGGTGCTTCAACTAGTCTTCCTATAGCTTCATCCTCCGATGATCTAAAATCAACCATATTTACTTGTGCTTTCACTTTATATGGTTTCAACTTTGAACCATTGACCATCTCATAATAGTGTGTCCCATATAATTTCTATAACTTTATCATACCATTATACATCACTTCTACCACTTATAAGGACTCAATACATAGGTCTTCAACTTGCATAGCTTAATATCTTGCTTGCCATTAAACTTAAGCACTAAATCACTTGTCTTCATCTTTATCTTCCTTAAATGCTTATTGTGTCATGACTTCCTCCACTATTTTGGCAATATTTATTTCCCATTTAGCCATCACCTGCCTCTCATCCAAATATGCAAGTTTTTTGAGCCTCTCCTCTAGGCTCTCCTAGTCATCCAAATAGTTCTCTATCGCCACCCTCAAACTGGGTACCAGGAACTCTACTAGCACTATGGACTCATGTCAGTACATCAACTAAAGTTATGTATGGTTTATCATAGGCTTAGATGTTTTCTTCTACACCCATAGAAATATTGGTAGTCATTCTTCTCAATCACCTCCTTCTACTCCACATATCTTGTATATAATAATTCCATGACCTTATGTTTTGCTTCTACCTGCCCATTTGCTCTAGTATACTACATAATAGACAAAGGATGAAAAATCCTAAATTTCATGGCTAAATTTTAGATAATATTATTGACATAATGTCCTCCCCTATCACTCATCAACTGCAAGGGGATTCTAAATGTCATCATCACTTGTTCATATAAGAAACACGATGGAATCCTTGTAGAATTATCTAGTAGATCCTATGCCTCTACCCAATTATTTTGGTGCTTAGTTTCTACTACTATATATCAATATTCCCTACCTTTTCTTGTCTTTAACTATCCAACAAAATCTAGCCTTCTCTTTCAAAAAATTCTTTCAGTTGTGAAGGGTAAAGTGGCATAAAATCCCTCTTTATCAGATTATTTGTTCACTGGTAGGTAATACAAGCCTTCATGTACTCCTTAGCATCATGATATAATGCGGGCCACCATAGCCCTACCAATAGAACTTTACTTTCCATTGTGTCTGACCCCATGTATTCTTCAACCAGTCCTTTGTGTGCTTACTTCAATGCCATATGGATTTCGCCCTCCATCACACATCTTTGCAATATCTTGTCAAGTTTGATTTTGTATAAAAATATCACAATCAGTTGAAATGGTATTTATTTCATGATAATCCAATGTTTTTTGTTGTCATATCCTTTGGTAGCTCTCCTTTTGATAGGTATTCCCCAATGTATTTGTACCACACTAGTACCACATTCACCATGAATAATTGGGCATCAAGAAATTCATCTAGTATACCTCCTCCAACAAGTTCTCCCAAGTGAATTCTTGACATTTGATCTGCTATTACATGCTTCTTTCCAAGTCTCACCACTACTCAAAACACAAATTCTTGCAATGTGACTAGCCACCTACTCACTCATCCATATATGGTCAATTTATTGATCAAATATAGCAATGCTTGATGGTCAACATAGAAAGCAAAGGGATTGGCAAGTAGATAATGCCTAAACTTTTGTATTGCATATACCATCCCTAAGGCTTCCCTCTCTATTGTGTTGTAATTATTTTCTTCTCTTGAAAACAATCGACTTACAAAATAAATGGGTTGATCAAGCCCAAACTACCCCTCCTAGGCCAACGTACATCCAATCACAAAATTTGATGCATCAACGTGGATGTGAAATTCCTTATCCCAATCTAGGAATACCAAAATGGGTGTGCATACCAACATCACCTTTAGCCCTTCAAAGGCCTTCTAATGTACCTTTGTCCACTTAAAATAAATATTCTTGCACATAATAGCATCGAATGGATAGGACACCTACAAATAGTTCCTAATGAACCTTTGATAATATCCACCTATACCTAAAAATATCTTCATTTAACTGATATTGTATGGATCCTCCATGCTCACTACGACTCGCATTTTGTTAGGGTCACTCTTTAATCCTTCCTTACAAAAAAATTATCCCAGTAATTTTCCATAAGGAACCAACATCATACACTTTCCTAGATTCAATGCTAGACAAGCTTACCTACATAGGCTCATGCATTCTTCTAATGCCTTCAAGTGCTCGCTTGTCTTTCCATACAAGGACCAATCATCTAGGAAAGCCTTGAACTTCCCTATGGACATTTGATCAAAGATATACAAGATGATCCTTTGAAAAGTGGGCACATTGCATAAACCAAAAGGCATTCAATTATATGCATAGATGTCATTCTCCACTACAAAGGTTATCTTTAGCTTATCTTCCTTAGTGATACTAATTTGATTATATCCTAAGAATCCATCCAAAAATGAATAGATCTTGTGTCCTACTTCTTCTAGTATGGAGTCTATGAAAGGGATGGGAAAGGGATCTTTTATAGTCATGGCATTTAATATCTACATATCTACATAGATACAGATTTGATTTACCTCCTTCAAAGTGATCACTATAGGTGACACCCACTCATTGACTGTCACTTTGAAGATTATGCTTATGTCCAACATCTTCTCAATTTTAGCATTCACTAGGGTTGCATACTTTAGATTCATCTTGTATGGTCATCTTTGTACTGGTTCTACACCATGAATTAATGGAATACACTGCACACACAACTCTAGTGGTATCCCTTTCAAATCCTTGTATGTCCATGCAAATACATCCTTGTATTGCAAGAAAATTTTGAAAGTTATCACTTTTAGCACTGGATCCCATTCATCTCCACAGTGAATAATATTCTCTTCTCCTTCCTTATCGAGGTTCACCTACACCATCTTTGGTCCTTCATACTTTATGGTGTCAGGTTCTTTTGTTGCCTTGAGTACATCTATTAGATGGGTTGTTTCTTGTCAATCATTGCATCTCCCATCGTGTACTCCGCAAAGTTCTTTGAAAATGTCCATTTTTCTCTTTCTTCATCCTTCTTAGGTGCAAATTTCTTTCTTTGACTACACTCACCAACCTCTTGCACAACATTCTTCTTTCCATCATGGCTTTCCTCCTCTGCATGGATGCAAAAACAATGTGGCAAGAACACCTCATAGTCCTCCATCTACCAATGAAGAGTCCATTGTTAGAGTCTTCCTTGTCCTCTATGCAATATTGAAGTTCCAACACTCCTCTCTTGTTTGGCTCATATCTACTATCTTCCTCTAATGATAAACTTCCTAATTCGTTAGATGGTGCCATATCCTTGATCCAAAATTGATTCTTCAGATTTATCATATATTTGTGTTGGCCCTTCTTAAATGTGAGGCACTCCTCCCAATTGTGGTTCACTTTTGCCATTCTTAGCCATCCACGTCCCAACAATGCATCATAAGCTAGTTTTTGCATTGCAATCACAACAAAGTCCATGATGAAATCTTGGTCAACAATCTTTACTTTTTGACTCATCAATACGCCTTTCATCTCTATGTCGTATTGATTTGCATCATACAACCAAAAGTTTGGAGACCACAAGAATGGTGCTCCAATATCTTTCCAAGTCTTCTTTGGCATTACATTCACACTAGACCCTCTGTCTATGATTACCTATGTCAACTTGTGATCCAATAACTTCATGTGGATCAATGTCAGTTTCTTCCCTACTTCAATCATCAACATCATGGGATTGATGTATTGATCCTTCTTAATAATTGCCACCTCCTAAATTTTCATCTCCATCGTCATCTCTATGCATGCAATCTCTCCTACCTTTGCATAAATCTTAGGTATCGCACCAAGTAAACTGGACACCTTCACTTCAACTATCGTGTTCAATACTTGTACCACCAACTACTCCATTGATGATTGTCTTCTCAAAACTTCTTTGCAAAAATCGGTTTCTTCAACATCTTTTCCTAGAGTAGTCTATCTTGTTTAGTCTTCTTCATTTCTTCTTCAATCAAGTCATGTGTTGCCTACCACCACTCCTCCTTGGCAGGATTTGGGTATTGCTTAGTCTTCTTTGCCTGAGCTCTTATTACTACCAACACATGCTTCTCTTTCTCTTGTTGGTTTATCAAAGGTTCACTTATGTCAATCAGGTTGACATTCTGAGTTCCACTAGAACTTACTTTTTTTGGGAAATTCACCTCCTTATGATTGCTTGGATTGCACCATCTACACATGTGCATCATATTGTTTCTATTTGCCCCTCCTACTTGTGGGTTTGGACAATTTTTTGCAAAATGTCCCCACTCTTGGCAATTTCTGCATTGAATGATTGGCCTACCATCCAAATCATATTGTAATCGACTTTGACCACCTTGTCGATTACCTTGTTGGAATCTTCCTCCATGATGATTATTTCTATAACCTCCACTAGTCACCCCTTGTCCATTCTTTGAAGTATTTGGTTTCTCTTCTTCTTTCTACATCATCATCATTTGATGCCTTGCACTTCTTAAGTTGAATGGACAATCTACAACATGTCCCAACACATCACATATATTACAATATGTATTCTTTGAACAATTTATGTTTGTGTGCCCTTCTGATTTACAATCTGAGCACCACATATCTTTCTTTTCTTTCCTCTTCTCACCTTTCACTTCATTGATCATTCTCTTGAAGTCCTTCATCGATTGAATGGCCACATGCAATTCCTCTTTGTCATTGTTTGAATCATCACTTCTAAAGTGACTTAACCTGGCTATTGTTTGTTTGGCTTCACTTTCAAAGTTCCTTGCCCTTTCATATGCTTCTTCGTATGTTGAAAATGGTATTATCTTCATTTTCTTCTTATATCTTGGCAACAATCCATCAATGAACCATCTCTTTACCATTCAATTCATCAATTGCATCTCCATCTTATCAATGAGTTGCTTCAATAGTCAATTATAGGACTTTATGTCCTCATCCTTCTTTTGTTTAGTGGAATAAATTTCTGTTATAATTTTATTATCATCCCTCAAAGGTTTGAATTCCTTCTTAAATTCATCCACTAAATCTTCCCATGTTGTGAAAGGTTTTGTTGCTTCTCTCTTCAAATGCCAATCAATTGTGATTCCTCACAATGTTGCTAGAAATAATTGTAACCATGCATCTAGGTTCCTGTACTCCATTGGATTTCCAAATCATAGTACACATCCCTATGTGACATACAGGGTCTTCTTTCCCTTCTCCCATAAAAGGTGGACATTTCTGTTTTCCTACCTGGTTTGCAATATTTGCCATTGGTGGTGGATTTTCCTCTCCCGATTCATTCCCACTCAATGATTGCTCAGACAACACTTCCTCTCTACATGCTTCTGTTCTTGGTAGTTCTTCACTTGGTGCCTTTGTTCTTGGCACTTCCTCAACTCTCGGTGCTTCTTCACCTTCTAGGTTGCCTTCAAACAACCTTCGACTAAACTCTAGTGCACCTTCGCTTTGTGACCTCCTTCATGAATATATGAATGTTGGATCTGGCCTACTTGCCCAAGCACTCATGCATGGTTGCTCTAGTTCCTAACTCCCATCCTCTGCACCCCTTGGAAAAATCCTCCTCACTTTCTCCAACATCAGCATCCACTCATCTCCTTGTGCATGCTCCACGTTGGCATCTTGACTTACGATATATATTTTCTTTAGTTTTTTGGTGCAACTCGCTTTGCACTTCATCTTCCATTGTTAACAACAATGTCTTCCATGTTTCACTCTCATCACTAGAATTATCCTCCTCTTGAGGATTCCAAACATATTCCACCTCTGGTTGCTCAAGTTTTGTCCTTGACTGCAGTCCATGGTTGGCAATTCTTATACTTCTCATAGGTTTTTTATAGCTCTCCCATGATTTTATCTCCTATGTCCATGCAACCAAGAATTTGGCATCCATATCTTTACTCTTCATGCATGCTAAATTAAACTTTCCAACAACAACGTCAACAAAAATTTTTGACTCATACTTTAATTAGGCAATGACACCAAATTTAGCATAGCAATAATTTTTCCCAACAATGAGATAAGTGACAAGATTTAAGATCCAACATGTCTATAGTTAGCACTCTAGAACAAGGTCATCATCATCATATACTTATACAATGACACACACATGATGGTAGATTAGACCTTCACCTTTAGTCAATATGATTACATGCATCTAATGACATCCTCTAGATGGCACTAATAGGTTAGCATCGATATGATGATATGACAACACCCATGTGATAGCATGACAACATGATATCTAGATGACAACTTCTCCAGACAAGGACTGCACTCCAACAAGATGATGGTTATCCTCAATAATGGTCATAAACAACATCTGATGACATATATACTCCTTGGTTGTGACTTGCAACTATAAAAATACAACTGTTTCTTCCAACCTATAACGCACTACCTTGACAATGCACAATCTAATAATCTAGTAAATTGATATCAACACATGAATGAAGAATGATTTTGTATTGATAATCTACCAAGATGACATTTACCTATTACAACATTGATACTCAGACTCTCAATATGCTTTATCAATAATAATGGTTTCTCTATATCATCATATGCTCATGCTAGACATATACATTTGTAGACATGGAAAATTGACACATCAAAATGAGTCATTTTCCCTTAGGATCCCTGCAATTCTCAAAATTGCTAGGTGCAAGTTTGGGATTTATTTCCCCTTTGTTTTTGTTTTTATCCTTGGCTTTTCCAAATTCTTGGTCATCTAGGATGGAACAAGAATTCAGCAAAATTTAGATTTTTCTCAAAAAAGACCAAATTTTGGGGTGACCTCTATGGCATCGACTCTTGGCCAAGGTTGTTTTTCATTTTTTCTCCTAAACCCCCTCCAAACCTCCTATAAATAAGAGCATTGGAATCCCTTTTTTAAGCTAAGCCAATCCTTCCAAGTGACATAACGAGTTTTTGAATGCCAACAAGTGATTTCAAGTGCTCTTTCTGTTTTAGATTATTTTGTTGTTGCTTTTTTTTTTTGATCAACTCTTTTTTAGTGAACAAGTGTGGGAGCCTTGAGTAGGGGTCTACCATTTTGATTGATTCCTTCATCATTTTGTTGCTCTTTTGCTTCCACCACAAGTTAACCATTTTTTTTTATATATTTTTGGTTTGCTAGATCATTAATCTTTCATTTAGCATTGCATTTTTAGCGTTAACAGATCAGTTAAAGGCTTTGTTACAAATTCATGCCCCATATTTACAAAGTGCAAATTTGGTAAGACAAAATTTATGGTTTTCCCCTATGAGTTATGAATTATATTCATTAAAGGCTTGAAAGCATATTTCACTCCCAAACCCCTGCTTAACTCTTGCATATTTTATTATGTTCATGATTTGTTTACACAATTTCATGTTATTGTAATTTATCTTGTTTGCTTTCCAAAGGTAAACAATCACTTTTACTTTCAAATGATCTATTAAAAATACCAAGGGGACTTGGTTGTTGCACCTCCAAGCTCAGTCACATAGTAGCCTAAGAAGGCCCCCAAACACTAATCAATTTTTCCAAGGGTCTGGAAGCTATTTTGCAGATTTGAAGCTATTGGATATATCTAGATGTAAATTTTAAGCTAAGATAAACCACCAGATTGAGTAAGTGCTTTGATAGATATTTAGGTTATTTTTGAGGTATATTTGTTTACTTTTATCCATTTCTATTTCAGATTTAGATCATAAATAAAAAGAAAAATATTTGATTTTATTTCTAGGCATCAATAAAGAAAAGCATGTAGTTTTGCACCTTAGGTTAATTTGTTTTTGCATTCTATTGAACCCTTGCTAAAAAGGAAAGATTTATTTATTCAAAAATTTTAGTCTTTTAGTCCTCATTGAAATTAAAAATCATTCTAGGAATAGTACTTTGTTTTCTTGCATCACTACTTGCCTTGCATTGTTCTTTAAATTTTCATAACTTAGATCTTAGTGAGACCAAACATAGGTGCTTTTTCAATAAACATATTAAACATTTCCACCACAAACTTAGAGTGAGTCCTTAAATTGTTCTTGGTGAACCCTTTGATCCCCTAAGTCCATGAATGTAGAGGAATCAACATAGCCCCATGGTCACCTTGGCTCCCAATGAATCTAGTCGAGAATTATATGTGATAGGGTAGTTTTCCCCCTCTACATATTTGGTGGGCCGAATATGAAACACATCCTTAGTGGCCTTTAGGAATATTTTTTTATTTTGCCTCTTTTATTTTGGTTTTTTAACTGTAAGGAATATCATTAAATATGTTTGCATTATAAAAGTAAAAAAAAATTAATAATATATTTTGTTTCCTTTTCATTTTGTGTTGTTTTTTCTCTCCCCTTTTTCTTTCTCTTAATCCTATGGCCCCAAACCTTAGTATTAAGCAAAATATGATAAAACCTGAAGAAAATCCTTGATGCCATGAGGATGATCAGGTTAATGGGAATAACCCTAATCTAGAGGATGGAGAAGAGGACATAGAGACTGGTAAGGACTTTGATCCTATTGTAGGGCCTCATAGTCAATTCACCTTCAAATCATATAATAATTTCATATTTTTTTATGGGTAAAACAAACAAGCCTTGGAAAGGTCTGTGAATGAAGACACCCACTTTGAAGAAGTTGGAACGTCTCATTATCAAACCAATTTGCCTCTCAACATCTATGTTAATCCTTTATTTCAATATGAGCATCATGTTAATTTGTTTCATAAATCTACATATGCTACTACAATAACCACCAACATTGGGGGAATTTCACAACCACCTCCAACTAGTAGTGCATTTCACCATAATGTTCCATTTCCTTCTCATTCTTCTAATATCAAAATTCCTTCTTCTATTCCACAAAATGTGAATTATATCCCATGACAAGATACTACACAAAACATCCCATTCCATAACCCATACCATAACAATGGTAATGTCTTCAACATTAACCAAGTTCCCTTTCAACAACCTAACTATAACCCTCCCTTAGGAAATCTAGGGATATTACACAACAACAATCCCAATACACAAAGTTTGACAAGTATAGTGAAACAGTTGTCATTAAGAATGAATTCACTTCAAGCACCAAGTTTCATCTATAACTATAAAAAATGTGCATTCAACCCCTACATCCCATGGTAGCCACTAGGCCCTACCCTAAGCATTTTTCAATGTCAATTTTACCCATTTATAAGGGAACAAAGGACCCAATAGAACATTTGAGGATGTTTAGAACAACATGTCATCATATCATATATGATGATATTTTGTTGCTAAAAACATTCCCTAAGAGTCTTGGTGGTATGATATTGGAATGGTATTATCAACTACCCCATCATTCTTTGAGAAATTTTGAGGAAAAAACTAAGTTATTTGTTCAGTAATTTGGAGCTTATGTGGATAAATGAGTAACTATCCAAAATTTTATCTCCTAAAGCAATGTAAAGATGAAAAAATTTCAAAATTTTTGTCTCAATGGAGAAGCTTAGTTGGGCATTTAAGATACACCTTACCTCCTTAAGACATGTTAGAGATCTTTATTGGAAATTTGCAAGAATAGATTTCATATGAATTGGAAATAATATTGTTACCTCTTTTGAACAAGCAATATATTTAGCAAGAATAGTAGAGAAGGCTCTCATTTGAAGAGGTCAAATCAAGTTAAGGAAAGAAGAAGAAAGGACCACGAAAACCCAATATAAGAACAAGCATGTAGTTGATGAAGGGATAAAAAACAAGTAAACCAACAATGTTAATGCCACTAGTACCTTGCAGAAGTTGGAACTTGGAAAACCTTAAAAACCCCCACTAAGAAATTTTACTAGATTCAACCAACCTATTTCGTCAGTCCTTAAGCAACTTTTGGAAGCTAATATGATCAATTTACCTCTTAAAGGGCAACCTGATACCACGATAGATTAGGATAAGTCTGGCCAATATTGTAAGTATCATAGAGTGGAGTGGCACACAATGAACTCATATAATAGGTTGAAACACATGGTTCAGGACTTAATATATAAGGGTCATCTAGTTATGGATGAATCCCAACCTAATCCAAATCATGATCCTCCAACTAATCAAACTCATACTCAATAAATGCCTAATAAAGATATGGGGATATTCCAAAATCCCTACCCAATCATGGGCAACAGATAGCTAATCAAGTGTCATATCATAATCAGCAACCTCCACACAATAATATGGTGGGTATGATAGCAATTACTACAAGGAAAAAATCTCAAGCTCAACCAACTCAAAATCCTTAGCCAAAGATAAGTTCTACATCCAATGAACCCTTTAGCCCACCTTTAGTTCTCAAAAGTACCCAAAAAAGGAGCACAAGTGTAGAAAAACCAACCTTAGTATTGAAGCCACAACCAAAAGTCTCCTTCGACATCCAACAATAGTTAAGTAACACACCCGCCAAGATATCCCTCCTAAAACTTTTACAAACTTCTCATATTCATAGGGAAGCCTTCTTAAATCTTCTAAGTCAACAATCTATCCCGCAAGATCTTTCCCCCAGTAACCTAGCCAATGTTGTAGGTACTCTTGAGATAAATAATATGTTAGTCTTACAATGGCACTAAGAGGGGGGGTGAATCAGTGTAGTTCTTTAAACTTAAATTCACAACTCTTAAAACTGAAATAATGAAACCTTAAAACCAAATAAAGCAAGTATCACAAGAGAACATCACACAACACAAGATTTAACGAGGTTCACCAATTTGGCTACTCCTCAAGAATGACTGCTTGGACTACCATCCAAATCCAGCCTTTGCAAAGCACCAACTTTACAATCAATTTACCAGCACCCACTGGAAGGAGCACCAACCCCTTATTTATCTGCACCAATAGAAAGGAGCACCAACCCCTGATGCCAAGCTATAACCTGGACTTCAATTTTGAATCTAGAAGTTTAACAAAAAAAATACCTTCGCTTTTACAAGACCCTGACTGGTCTATCGCTTACCCAATCTCTCTCACTATTTATGAAATAGACACATCTTCGACGATCTACAACCGTACTTGGCCTACTTTGAGTCACTTCTCTATGCACCCTCTGCACACTGTCTTCATACACTCTACGCCCTTACAGCTACACTTTACGTTCGTCTTCACCCTTTGCACTCTCTGCGCCTTCTACTTTCTCTACGCAATCACAGTCGCACTTACGATAATTCGACACGACTCTTCGCTCACTTTATGCACTTCGCCATCATCTCGCCGCTTCTACACTTTTTGTGCTCTTACGACCACATTTCACACTTCGACACGCATTTTACAACTTATTCAACTACTCAACAATTCTCCAAACAGCCCTCCTTTTATAACAATATTTTCATGATGAAAACCCTAATCTTAGTCGACTTGCATAACAAATGTAAACCCTAATCTTAGTCGGTTGTCATCGGTCTTAGTCGGCTTCAACTCATGAAGATATTCGATAATTCCACCACTCAAAGATTTCATTCGATAATAGTCCCTGTAGCCACCGCACTGACTTTTGTTCACTCTTCATATTTTATCTACCCCTGTAAATGCTATAAAGATGTCGATCCACTGTCATACTTCTCATTTTAGTTGGGTTCTTCTTCTTGTCTTGTGCACATACGACCTGTCATGAAATCGTGACATTTCTGCCTCTAAAGCTTCTTTTGTTGTTGTTGCCGCGAAAACACATTCCTCTCTCCTCTTTCTCTTTGCTTTGGCTCGCAAAAATACATGTCACGATATCGCGACACTTTTTCTCTCTCCTCTTTCTCTTTGCTTTGGCCCGCGAAAATACATGTTGCGATATCGTGACACTTTTTCTCCTTGCTCTTTTTCTTTGCTTAGGCTCGCAAAAATACATGTCGCGATATCGTGACACTTTTTCTCCTTGCTCTTTTTATTTGCTTAGGCTCGTGAAAATACAACATGTCACGATATCGCGACACTTTCGCCTCCGTATACTTCGTCTTTGCTTTTGTCACAAAATCGTGACACTTTTGCCTTCGAAGTCTTCTTCTCTGCTTTTGTCACGAAATCGTGACACTTCTACTTTTGTACTTTACTTCTTTGCTTTTGTCGCAAAATCGTGACACTTCTACCTTTGAAGTCTTCTTCTTTGCTTTTGTCATGAAATCATGACACTTCTGCCTTCGAAGTCTTCTTCTCTGCTTTTGTTGTGAAATCACGACACTTCTACTTTCGAAGTCTTGCTTTCTACTTTTGTCGCGAAATCATGACAGTTCTGCTTCTGTACGCTTCCTCTCTTTGTTTTGTCACAAAAATGCGACATGTCACGATATCATGACACTTTTCAAACTTATTTTCTCTCTCATATTTTAGTCACGAAAATACGACATGTCACGAAATCGTGACACTTTTCCAACTTACTTTCTCTCTCCTATTTTAGTCGCGAAAATGCGACATGTCGCGAAATCACGACACTTTTCCAACTTACTTTCTCTCTCCTATTTTAGTCGCAAAAATGTGACATGTCGTGAAATCGCGACACTTTTCCAACTTACTTTCTCTCTCCTATTTTAGTCACGAAAATGTGACATGTCACGAAATCGTGACACTTTTCTTACTTGTTCTCTTTCTTCGAACTTGTCGCGAAATCGTGACACTTTTTCCTGCTTTCTCTTTCTCTTCCAACATGTCGCGAAATCGTGACAATTTTTCCACTTGCCTTTTTCTCTTCCAACATGTCACGAAATCGTGACAGTTTTTTCTGCTTTTTCTCTCTTCCAACATGTCGCGAAATCGTGACAGTTTTTCCACTTGCCTTTTTTTCTTCCAACATGTCACAAAATTGTGATAGTTTTTCCACTTGCCTTTTTCTCTTCCAACATGTCGCGAAATCATGACAGTTTTTCCACTTGCCTTTTTCTCTTCCAACATGTCGCGAAATCGCGACAGTTTCTCCTACTTTTCTCTCTCTTCCAACATGTCATGAAATCACGACAGTTTTTGTTGGCAATTTTAGGCACCTTGAGTACATTGCTTTTACCTAAGTTTAGTTGTTGTCATTGATGTCAAGGAGCTATTGGTAGATGTTGTTTTTGATGTCGAGGAACTATTAGGGCAATTTTTTTTTATGTCCAAGGATGTGTTTTGATGAAGGTTTCAGCTGGTCAGTAAAATCAGAGTAGCCCAGTTGCCAAAAAATACAAAAAAGATAAAGTAGAAAAAGTTTACAGGCTACTGGAAAAACTGTCATGATTTCGCGACATGTTTGAGGAGAGAGAAAGTCATGATTTCACGACATGCAGGAAGGCAGAAGCACAGTGGGCAAAAAGTGTCACGATTTCGCGACAAGTTTTGAAGAAGTTGTACGGATGCAGAAAGTGTCGCAATTTCGCGACATGTTCTAGTTTCGCGAGTAGTTGGCAAGAAAGAGCCTAAGGCAGTGAAAGCGTCACGATTTCGTGACATGTTTCATTTTCGCTAGTGCAAACCAAGAAAAGGATGAAGAAGCAAGAGGTGTCACGATTTCATGACAGAGTTGCTAATGACATCAGCAAAAGGCAAAGGTGTCACGATTTCGCGATAGTTGCGAAGAAGAAGGCAGTGAAGTCCAGAGCATCACGATTTCGTGACCAAAATCATGATGATGTCAGCAAGAGGCAAAGGTGTCGCGATTTCGTGACAGTTGCAGAGAAGAAGGCAGTGAAGTCTAGAGCGTCACGATTTCACGATCAAAATCATGATGATGTTAGCAAGAGGCAAAGGTGTCACGATTTCACAACAATTGCGAAGAAGAAGGCAGTGAAGTCTAGAGCGTCGCGATTTTGCGACAAGATTCATGATGACATTAGCAAAAGTTGTAGTGTCACAATTTCACGACAGCAATGGAGAAGAAGGCAGTGAATTCTAGAGCATCACGATTTCGTGACAAGTTTCATGATGATGTCAGCAAAGGCTGTAGTGTCACGATTTCACGACAGCAACGGAGAAGAAGGCAGTGGAGTCTAGAGCATCACGATTTTGCGACAAGATTTACGATGACGTCAACAAAGGCTGTAGTGTAGCGATTTCACGACAACAAACCAAAGAAGGTGTACGGCAGACCAAGGCATAGCGATATTGTGACATGTTTTGAGTTTCGTGCGAGAAAAGCTACAGAACAGCAGAGGCGGTTGAAGCCGACGAAGTTAACCTTGGCCGATGAAGTATAAGGTTTTACAGCCGACGTGTTAAAAGATTGATCAGCCGACTAAAGAACAAGATTTCATCTTGAGATCATGAGTATTAAAGGAGGACTGTTTGAGCATTTTTTTGTGTCGATCGATGTGTGCATTCGAAGTGTGACGTTCGCAGAGTGAGTGCGACAAGTAAGGTTCGATCATCAAAAATAGAGTGAAGTTCAACTGCATCATTAGAAGTGCATTTCGTTGAATCTTATATGTGTCAAAGACTCTGGTGTTGTTTGCACGAAGAATGTACTGCTATTCATGAGAAGACTATGCGAAGAGAATGAGCTGTTGCAGTCACACACAGGCACATAAGTTGCTGTGCATTCGAATGCTACAGTGATTGTGAAGATTATGCAAGAGTGGAATCTGATCTAAGGATAGTTGTGATTGCAACTGTGTTCATGCAGTCTATGTAAAAGAAACCAAAGTTCCAGGAGTAGATGCTACTGTAATTGCGAACAGTTGTGAAGGACGAACGGTGATATTGCTGCTGCAATCTTTGCAAAAATTGCACTACTGTGTTTGCGTAGAAGTTAAGAAGATAGCACGGCTATAAGTTAAGAATATTGTGCTACTGTAGTTGTGCAGACTGTAAAAATTTGTTCTCTAATCAAGTGCAGAAAAGAACAGAGGAAGAGGACAGAATTGTGCCAGATCGAAGGACTATGTTTTGGTGCAGAAAAGAGGACCAGTTTGCTGTGACAGAGTTGAGGACAGAGATCTCCAGCCAGAGCAGGGAAGATAGGTGTCTTCTATGGAAAGAGTTCCACTTGCTAAGGGTAAAAGAGATAGAGGTCTTCTAAAGGATCACTAGCAAAGCAGATTTAGGGGAAGGTGTCTCCTTTGGGCTGAGGCTCATAAACATTGTAATCGGGAAGGATTCCCTGAGGTTTTGATATAACTTTTTGAGGAAAATTTTTATCCGTGGAGTAGCCCACCTTGGGTAAAACCATGTAAATTGTTGTGTCTCATTGTGGATTGCTTCTTATACACTGTTTTACTACTGTTATTATTACTATCTTATTATGCATGTTAATGGTTTGAAAGCTATATTGATAGATAAGGTTAAAAAGAGGTCTTATACTGTTCACCCCCCTCTCAGTATAAGCTTGTGTTCTACAATTTGGTATCAGAGTCAGTGCCTTCAGAAAGCTTAATAGCTTGAAGGAAAAGTTTATAAAGAACACAATGGACTACTCAAGTGGCAATGCAGCACCTATTCTTGACGGATCAGATTTTGGTCTGTGGAGTGCAAGAATGAAAGTCTATCTTATGGCACTCAGTAATGAGGTTTGGGAAGTTGTTGAATATGGGTATACCATTCTTGCAAATGGTCCTTATACTAAAGAAGACAGGATTCTACATCACAGCAATTCAAAAGCCATGAATGCAATCTTGAAGGATTTACAAAAGGCAGATCTCACTAAAGTTATTCACTGCAAGACAGTTAGTGAAATGTGGAAACAATTGCAGGTTGTTCATACAGGAGATGCAAATGTTCGAAAGGCCAAGTTGAGACATTTTAAAGGTATGTTTGAACAACTCAAAATTAATGATGATGAAAATATTAGTGACTACATGCTTCGGATGGATGAAATTGTGAACTCCATGAAAGACTTAGGTCTTGAACTTGCTGAAAATGATGTGTGTGATAAGATTTTAAGATCTCTTCCAAATAGATTTAGTGAAAATATTTCTGCTATTGAGGAAGCCAAAGATTTAGATAAATTGAAAAAGGATGAGCTCCATAGTATTCTTGCAACATTTGAATTGAGGACACAAGTGAAAGTTGATGTAAAGAAAGAGGCAGCTTTCAAATCTATCAAGAAATCGAAGGGCAAACAGATTCAAGAAAGTGATGAGTCTTCTAGTGAGGAAGAGGCATATTACAGTAGGAAAGGTAATTTTTCCAAAAAGCACAAAAGCAAGAAAAATATAAGATGTTTTAACTGTGGGAAATTTGGTCATTATGCTACTGACTGTACTATTTCTAAAGATGAAAGCGATGAAGATATACAGGATGTTAAAAGCAAGGATTCTGAAAAGCACAGGTATTACAGAAACAGCAAAAATGAGTACAGAAATCACCAAAAAAGCAAATATGAGTACTGCAATCATGGAAAGAGGCATTCTCACAAAAATAAGAAGAGCTTCTACTTAGAAAAAACAAGTAAGTGTTCTAACAGTGAAAGTGACAGTTCTTCTAGTGATGATGAAAATGAGATGCTGTTCATTTCAGAAAAAGGGGAAGAACCGAAACATAAATTCATTATCATGAAATGTTTTAGATGTGGAAATTTTGGGCACCTTGAGGATGATTACAGAAATAATGATTTGGCTACTAGTATGTATGAGGATGTTTCAGAAAACCCCAATGAAGATGCATGTATGGTTTTTGAAAAAGGTAGCACCTCTAGTGATAAGAAATCCGAAAAAGGTTGTGATGATTCAAAGTGCCATCAAATAGAGGATCTTGAATGCGAACTCAACAATGCTCTTAGTGTTTTGAAAAAGGAAAGAAATAAGAATGATAGACTCAAGATTAAGTTAGATGAATGTTGTATGGAAATAGATGAACTTGTAGAAAATCTTGAAATATCTATGGCTAAGTCACAAGAACTCAAGAATGAGTTAGATTCTAAAATTCTGGAGCATAGTGAGTTAGAACAGGAAATGGCTTCTTTGAAAGAAGAAAATAAAGAGTACAAATATAAGCTCTACAGATTTCAGGATAGCTCCAAAAATGTTAAATTTCTCATCGAAGGACAAAGAAAACCAACAGATAAAATAGGTCTTGGTTTTGTTAAGTTGCACAAGGAACAGGTTGGGGAATCTAGCAAAATATTTCAAAAGAAAGAGAGTCCTGTTGAAGAAAGTACTTCAGATCATGAGTCCGTAAGTGATGAATACGCAAAAATAGAAAATGATATTCAGATTGAGAAGAAGAAGTTTTCGGGACCCATGAAGTCGAACAAAAGAAAATTTCACGACAGATGTTATGTGTGTCACAGATTTGGTCACATGGATGTACAGTGCATGACTCAAATGAAGAGAGTAAATGACAGTTTCAGGAGACATAATTTCTTTCAAGGGTATTGCTACTCTTGTCAACAATTCGGGCACAAGGCAATTTTTTGCAAGACAAATAACACGAATTGGGTTAGTCAAAACAAAGGAATTCAAAGAACAACCATGACTGATATTGTTACCTGCTATAAATGCAACAATGAAGGACACCTAGCTAGACAGTGTAGAGCTGATCTTCTAAGATACAGGAACAGAAATAGTAGCATGAACAAGTTCAAGGATCAAGGTATGGATAACAACAGAAAATATAAAAGAAACAGGAACAGTAGTATTAACAGGTCCGAGGATCAGAACAGTGAAAAGAATTCAAGAGAAGGCCCGATAAAGAAATCTTGGACACTAATGATGATGAGTGTTTAATGGGAGTTTCACTCCCAATACTATTTTAATCACCTCATCAGGATATGGGGGAGGTACTAAGCTAAGAGGCTCATTCTTAGTCCCAAGCCCCAAAGGTGACCCTTTGCCATTGATGACAAATGGGGAGAGATTTAAGGGGGAGAGTTTTCAAGAGAAGAGGAAAGCTTCAAATCAGGGGGAGCAAAACTTGGAGAGATTGATTTCATTTTTGACTCTTGAAAGATGTGTTTTAGATAAGGGTTGCCATCAATGACAAAGGGGGAGATTGTTGGCAATTTTAGGCACCTTGAGTACATTGCTTTTACCTAAGTTTAATTGTTGTCATTGATGTCAAGGAGCTATTGGTAGATGTTGTTTTTGATGTCAAGGAACTATTGGAGCAATTTGTTTTTATGTCCAAGGATGTGTTTTGATGAAGGTTTCATCTGGTCAGTAAGTCTCCAAGAAAATCAGAGTAGCCCAGTTGCCAAAAAATCCAGAAAAGATAAAGTAGAAAAAGTTTGCAAGGCGCTGGAAAAACTGTCACGATTTCGCGACATGTTTGAGGAGAGAGAAAATCATGATTTCACGACATGCAGGAAGGTAGAAGCACAGTGGGCAAAAAGTGTCACGATTTCGTGACAAGTTTTGAAGAAGTTGTACGGATGCAGAAAGTGTCATGATTTCATGACATGTTCCAGTTTCGTGAGTAGTTGGCAAGAAAGAGCCTAAGGCAGTGAAAACGTCACGATTTCATGACATGTTTCATTTTTGCTAGTGCAAACTAAGAAAAGGATGAAGAAGCAAAAGGTGTCATGATTTCGCGATAGAGTTGCTGATGACGTCAGCAAAAGGCAAAGGTGTCACAATTTCATGACAGTTGCGGAGAAGAAGGCAGTGAAGTCCAGAGCATCGCGATTTCACGACCAAAATCATGATGATGTCAGCAAGAGGCAAAGGTGTCACGATTTTGTGACAGTTGCGGAGAAGAAGGTAGTGAAGTCTAGAGCATCACGATTTTATGACAAGATTCATGATGACGTCAGCAAAAGTTGTAGTGTCGTGATTTCGTGACAGCAACGGAGAAGAAGGTAGTGAAGTCTAGAGCATCGTGATTTCGTGACAAGTTTCATGATGACGTCAGCAAAGGCTGTAGTGTCGTGATTTCATGATAGCAACAGAGAAGAAGGTAGTGAAGTCTAGAGCGTCACGATTTTGCGACAAGATTTACGATGACTTCAGCAAAGGCTATAGTGTAGTGATTTCATGACAACAAACCAAAGAAGGTGTACGACAGACCAAGGCATAGCGATATCGTGACATGTTTTGAGTTTCATGCGAGAAAAGCTACAAAATAGTAGAGGCGGTTGAAGCTGACGAAGTTAACCTTGGCTGACGAAGTATAAGGTTTTACAGTCGACATGTTAAAAGATTGATCAGCCGACTAAAGAACAAGATTTCATCTTGAGATCATGAGTATTAAAGGAGGACTGTTTGAATATTTTTTTGTGTCGATCGATGTGTGCATTCTAAGTGTGACGTTCGTAGAGTGAGTGCGACAAGTAAGGTTCGATCATCAAAAATAGCTGCATCATTAGAAGTGCATTTCGTTGAATCTTCTATGTGTCAAAGACTCTGGTGCTGTTTGCATGAAGAATGTATTGTTGTTCATGAGAAGACTATGCGAAGAGAATGAGTTGTTGCAGTCACACACAGGCGCATAAGTTGCTATGCATTCGAATGCTACAGTGATTACGAAGATTATGCAAGAGTGGAATCTGATCTAAGACAACTATGATTGCAACTGTGTTCATGCAGTCTGTGTAAAAGAAACCAAAGTGCCAGGAGTAGATGTTGTTGTAATTGTGAACAGTTGTGAAGGACGAACGGTGATATTGCTGCTGCAATCTTTGCAAAAATTGCACTACTGTGTTTGCACAAAAGTTAAGAAGATAGCACGACTGTAAGTTAAGAAGACTGTGTTGTTGTATTTGTGCAGACTGTAAAAATTTGTTCTCCAATCAAGTGCAGAAAAGAACAGAGGAAGAGGACAGAATTGTGCCAGACCGAAGGACTGTGTTTTGGTGTAGAAAAGAGGACCAGTTTGCTGTGACAAATTTGAGGACAGAGATCTCCGACGGAAGCGGGGAAGACAGGTGTCTTCTATGGAAAGAGTTCCACTTGCTAAGGGTAAAAGAGATAGAGGTCTTCTAGAGGATCACTAGCAAAGCAGATTTAGGGGAAGGTGTCTCCTTTGGGTTGAGGCTCATAAACATTGTAATCGAGAAGGATTCCTAGAGGTTTTGATATAACTTTTTGAGGAAAATTTTTATCCGTGGAGTAGCCCACCTTGGGTAAAACCACGTAAATTGTTGTGTCTCATTTTGGATTGCTTCTTATACACTATTTTACTGCTGTTATTATTACTATCTTATTCTGCATGTTAATGGTTTGAAAGTTGTATTGATAGATAAGGTTAAAAAGAGGTCTTATACTGTTCACCCCCCCCTCTCAGTATAAGCTTGTGTTCTACAGTTTTTTCTCTTGCCTTTTTCTCTTCCAACATGTCGTGAATCCGCAACAGTTTTTCTTGCCTCCTGTATATGTCGTGATATCGTGACACTTTTCTTACTTGTCTTTTTCTTTGATCTTTTGCATATGGGCCACTTCGGTCTTCTTGGAAAATCACTGTACATACTCTGAATAACCTTTGAAATCCTGTCTTCTACATCTGAATAGCTTTTGAACTTCTTGTCCACTGCATCAACGGATCTATCCGACTATGTTGACAACAATGACAATATCGTTGTCGCACCTTGCTCAACAATCTCCCCCTTTGGAATTATTGGCAACACATGTGCAATTTCCTGTAACTCTTCTCCCCCTTTGACAATAATACCAAAGGGCTACTGTAGACTCCCCCTGAGTCCATGCACGACATTCTTAGGCACAATTTATTACACTTAGCAAAAATCATGGACATGAGCAAAAAGATAATCAAATACTTAAATGCTCCCCCTGAGAATGTGATCCCTATAGCTAGTCAATTCTTGGGAAGTGTGACCACTCCCAATTTATTACGAAGGTACTCAAAAACTTCCTTGGGCAATGGTTTTGTGAAGATATCTGCTACTTGCTCTATAGTTGGAACAAAATCCAACTTAACCTCTCCTTCCGCAACTTTCTCCTTCAAAAAGTGATACCTGATAGCAATGTGTTTTGTGCGTGAATGCATAACCGGATTCTTGGAGATGTTAATGGCATTGGTGTTATCACACTTAACTAATATTGGCTCACTGAAGCTAATACCAAGATCTTTCAGGGTTTGTTTCATCCACAATACCTGCGTACATGTTGTCGCTGCAATATATTCTACTTTTGCTATTGATAAAGAAACTGACTCTTGTTTCTTACTGTGCCAGGCGACCAATTTGTCTCCAAGATAGAATGCACCTCCACTGGTACTCTTTCTATCATCGACACATCCTGCCCAATCGGCATCTGAATACGAAATAAGGGTGAAGTCTTTACCTTTCGGATACCATAACCCATACTCCATAGTACCCTTGAGGTACATAAGGGTGAAAAGGCTTGTTTCAAATCTGCTTAACAAGATCACACAGAACTTATCCAATCTCATATAATCATAAAGAGAATTGTTAGAGACTCAATATGTTCTATACTCAAATCCCAATCTCAACTCAAATCAATCTCATAAAAGCATAAAGAGAATTGTTAGAGACTCAATATGTTCTATACTCAAATCCCAATCTCAACTCAAATCAATCTCATAGAAGCATAAAGAGAATTGTTAGAGACTCTATATGTTCTATTCTCAAATCTCAATCTCAACTCAAATCAATAAAATAGAATAGTTTATTTTATGGAACTTGAACAACCACATGCATCAATCACTTGACTAGGCTCAATCAACTCTACTCAACCAATCACTTTCGAAAAAGAAACCACAATCAATCCTTTTCACTTCGATGATATTTTTAGAAATCAACCACCCATCACGGTACCTCCACAAACAACTACATGAACTGAAACACACTTTGACAACTATACGACAACTCCCCCTGACTACTTGCCTTTCATCCTCAGATAACCAAACAAATACATAGGAGCATTAAAATAAAACTTTTTAAGATTGCTCCCCCTGAAGATGTGCTACCTGGAGTTGCTTAGTGCAATAGCAGAGTAGTCTCCTTCAGTCCAAGGAGACACGATTCCATTTTCTCTATCTTTCTCCAAACTTTCTTGAACTCGGGCTTGGATTTTTCAACTACATCCCTGTTTTTCATCTTTTCGTGAACTCGAACATTTCTCTTGTGTGGTTGTCTCTTGTGCATGCTTGATGAATGATTATTTTCCTTTCTTTTATGTACATGATTTATTCCCTGTCTATGTTGCATTCTTTACGTCTGATGAAATCTACTATTTTGCCTTAGATTAGATACAAAAGTGTTTGGACAAAACCTTGCTATGTGCCCATGACCATTACATTGAAAACATTGTACATAGTGTTCACTCAGAAACACAGATGTATTTCTACCAGAATAACTCTTTGATTTATTATTCAATCCACAATAAGTTGCCTTGTGACCATATTGGTTGCATCTGAAACAATAGCCATTAAAAGTATTATTATGAATAGAGTGAGAGTGATAGAACCTCTTTTGTTGTGGTTGCTTTGTTGTAGATCTCCTTTGATATTTTCTTCCTTTTGAAGATTCAACTTCAAACTTTTCTTGCTTCGATCCTTCAACAGTGAACTTCTTCTTCTCTGCAGATTTGGAAGATGAAGGTTGGTCAACTTCATATCCAATACCACGCTTATCCATGGATCTTCTTTGTTGGCTTATAATTTTATCTAGCAACTATGTGCTCTTCTCGAATTTGAGATTTGTATTGGCCTCTTCTAGTTGTTTCTTCAATGAAACAATCTCTTCCTCTTGTTTGCAGCAACCAATCTCTTTCTCATTGATCTGTGACTTGAGAGTTTCTTCAATCCTTTTGAATTATTCTACCTATACTTTCAAACTGGTTATTATTTCATTTGCATCCTCAAGCTTTCTTGAGATTTCCTTATTTCTTTTTCTTTCTATCTTCAATTCATCCAGAGCTGCAATTAGTTCCTCTTTCAAATTTATTTCAGCATAAATTTCTTCCTCATCACATTCCTATTATTTTTATGTTTCTTCTTCGAATGTCATGAAAATACCTCCACATATTTTCTTTTTAGAATCATCCTCTAGGACTTCATTAAATCTCAGCATATATGCCTCTATGTTCTCATCGTCATTCAACTTTAAAGCTTTGAACTGAGCTTGATGTATTTGTAACTTGGCCTCCTTGATCTCATCGTCTCTTTCATGAATACTCCTCAGTTTGTCCCATATTTCTTTTACCATTTTACAACTCATGATCTTTACCAGTTCACTGTCTACTAATCTGCACCTGATAGCATTCTTTTCTTTTGAGTCATTCTCAAACAGATTATTACTGGCAACATTGGTTGAAGGAGTGATGGGTATTGTGTATTCACTATCTACTGAATCCCAGATGTCGTATCCCAAAGCACAAAGATATGTCTGCATCCTGATTCTCCAGATCATGTAATTAGTTCCATCAAACAAATGTGCTTTGTTTGATGAGAAGTCTTCAACCTTTTTTGATTCAATTTTCTCTTCCACAGAACTGAAACTTCATCGAGATGCCCTTTTGGATGAGGATCTATTCTTCTTACCCATTGCGTACTAATCCAAGATCAACCCTGACTGATTTAGCCTAAGAAGGGAACTTGGCTATGATACCAATTTTTAGTCTTACAATGGCACTGAGAGGGGGGGTGAATCAGTGTAGTTCTTTAAACTTAAATTCACAGCTCTTAAAACTGAAATAATGAAACCTTAAAACCATATAAAGCAAGTATCACAAGAGAACATCACACAAAACAAGATTTAACAAGGTTCACCAATTTGGCTACTCCTTAAGAATGACTGCTTGGACTACCATCCAAATCCAGCCTTTGCAAAGCACCAACTTTACAATCAATTTATCAGCACCCACTGGAAGGAGCACCAACCCCTTATTTATCTGCACCAACAGAAAGGAGCACCAACCCCTGATTTATCTGCACTAACAGAAAGGAGCACCAACCCCTGATTTATTTGCACCAATAGAAAGGAGCACCAACCCCTGATTTACCAGCACCTACTAGAAGGAACACCAACCCCTGATGCCAAGCTGCAACTTGGACTTCAATTTTGAATCTAGAAGTTTAACAAAAAAAATACCTTCACTTTTACAAGACCCTGACTGGTCTATTGCTTACCCAATATCTCTCACTTTTTATGGAACAAACACATCTTCTGCGATCTACAGTCGCACTTCACCTGCTTTGAGTCGCTTCTCTACACACCCTCTATGCACTGTCTTTGTACACTCTACGCCCTTACAGCTGCACTTTGTGTTCGTCTTCACCCTTTGCACTCTCTGCACCTTTTGCTTTCTCTACGCAATCACAGTTGCACTTAGGACAATTCGACACGACTCTTCGCTCACTTTGCACACTTTGCCATCATCTCGTCGCTTTTGCACTTTATACGCTCTTACGGTCACATTCCACACTTCGACATGCATTCTACAACTTATTCAACTACTCAACAATTCTCCAAATAGCCCTCCTTTTATAACAATATTTTCATGATGAAAACCCTAATCTTAGTCGGCTTGCATAACAAATGTAAACCCTAATCTTAGTCGACTATCATCAATCTTAGTCAGCTTCAACTCATGAAGATATTCGGTAATTCCACCGCTCGAAGATTTCATTCGGTAACAGTCCCTGTAGCCACCACACTGACTTTTGTTCACTCTTCATATTTTAGCTGCATGAATTCACTCTGTATCTGCCCCTGTAAATGCTATAGAGATGTCGGTCCACTGTCATACTTCTCATTTTAGTTGGGTTCTTCTTCTTGTCTTGCGCACATACGACCTATCACGAAATCGTGACATTTCTGCCTCTGAAGCTTCTTTTGTTGTTGTTGTCGCAAAAACACATGTCGTGATATCGCGACACTTTTTCCTCTCTCCTCTTTCTCTTTGCTTTGGCCCACGAAAATGCAACATGTCGCGATATCGCGACACTTTTTCTCTCTCCTCTTTCTCTTTGCTTTGGCCCGCAAAAATACAACATGTCGCGATATCGTGACACTTTTTCTCCTTGCTCTTTTTCTTTGCTTAGGCCCACGAAAATACATGTCGCGATATCGCGACACTTTTTCTCCTTGCTCTTTTTCTTTGCTTAGGCCCATGAAAATACAACATGTCACGATATCGTGACACTTTCACCTTCGTATACTTCGTCTTTGCTTTTGTCACAAAATCGCGACACTTCTGCCTTCGAAGTATTCTTCTCTACTTTTGTCGTGAAATCATGACACTTATGCTTCCGTACTTTACTTCTTTTCTTTTGTCGCGAAATCGTGACACTTCTGCCTTTGAAGTCTTATTCTCTGCTTTTGTCATGAAATTGTGACACTTCTGCCTTCGAATTCTTCTTCTCTGCTTTTGTCGTGAAATCGCGACACTTCTACTTCTGAAGTCTTGTTTTCTACTTTTGTCGCGAAATCACGACAGTTTTGCTTTTGTACGCTTCCTCTCTTTCTTTTGTCACGAAAATGCGACATGTCGCGATATCACAACACTTTTCAAACTTTCTCTCTCCTATTTTAGTCGTGAAAATGCAACATGTCGCGAAATCGTGACACTTTTCCAACTTACTTTCTTTCTCCTGTTTTAGTCACGAAAATGCGACATGTCACGAAATCGTGACACTTTTCCAACTTACTTTCTCTCTCCTATTTTAGTCGCGAAAATGCGACATGTCGCAAAATCGTGATACTTTTCTTACTTGTTCTCTTTCTTCGAACTTGTCGTGAAATCGTGACACTTTTTCCTACTTTCTCTTTCTCTTCCAACATGTCATGAAATCGTGACAGTTTTTCCTGCTTTTTCTCTCTTCCAACATGTCGCGAAATCATGACAGTTTTTCCACTTGCCTTTTTTTCTTCCAACATGTCACGAAATCGCGACAGTTTTTCCACTTGCCTTTTTCTCTTCCAACATGTCACAAAATCGTGACAGTTTTTCCACTTGCCTTTTTCTCTTCCAACATGTCACGAAATCGTGATAGTTTCTCCTGCTTTTTCTCTCTCTTCCAACATGTCGCGAAATAGCGACAATTTTTCCTCTTGCATTTTTCTCTTCCAACATGTCGCAAAATTGTGACAGTTTTTCTTGCCTGTTGTATATGTCGTGATATCGCGACACTTTTCTTACTTGTCTTTTTCTTTGATATTTTGCATATGGGCCACTTCGGTCTTCTTGGAAAATCATTGTACATACTCTAAATAACCTTTGAACTCCTGTCTTCTGCATCTGAATAGCTTTTGAACTTCCTGTCCACTGCGTCAACAGATCTATCTGACTGTGTTGACAACAATGACAATATTGTTGTTGCACCTTGCTCAACATAATATAACTTATATGATGACAAGCTTCCTTCCTCAAATTTTCAAGGGGATTTCCTCCTTTACATCACCAGATATATTGGGGAAAAGTGTATCAAGAGAATCTTAGTGGACAATGGTTCCTCACTTAATATATGCACTTATACATTTTTCCAAAATTTTGGATTAAGGGAGGAATATTTAACCAAATATAATGTCATCAATAAAGCTTTCAACAGCAAGCCCCAAGAGGCTTGTGACATCTTATCCCTTCCCCTTAGGGTAGGACCCAAGATATTAGACACTTTTTTTTATGTGGTATCTTGTCCCACATATTTTAATCTTCTTCTTGGGCACCCTTGGATTCATGCCATGAGGGGTGTCCCTTTTAATCTCATCAAGTATGAGTTAAAAAATCAACTTATCACCATTTCAAGTACCCCTCATCCATTCCAATATTGTTTAATGGTTGAACAATATTAATCTAGCATCAATTTTTATCCATTTGTATCTCTTCATAGAAACTCTTAGATCACCAAGTCAAAATCAATGAGGAACCATCCATCACAATATCATCACATGATCAACCTAATATTCTCTATGATAGTCCTCTTCTAGATCTAGCTAATTTTCCACCTTCACCCCAAACTATGGGTTTACCCCATAAAAAGGGTGAAGTCTACACATCCGTATGCGTAGCTTTGTCTATGCGGGTACATCTCACAAAGAAAATATCCATGGTAGCAAGCCTCTCTGGTAGAACAAATCTTTACCTATTGTTATCTATCCAATGTTTACCTAATTCCTAAGTAGATCCTATCTAGTATGGGATATGTAGGTAAGAGTTTAGGGCCACAAAATAAAGGTATTCAAGAGCCTTTGGAAGCTGAGATTTGACTTGGGTTATGTGGCATAGGTTACATCCCCAACAAAACCTAACCCTTATTAATTGATGATGATCAAGTCATTACTTATGCTCAATTCATGGATCATCATGGCTTATATTGGAGTAACAAGGATGAGGGACCACCTTATCCTTTAAATATTTTGTTTTATAATGTGATAACTTTGGTGCACCTTGATCTAGTTGCGATCCCAATGGAGTATGTTGAAGGGGATACCATTTGTGATATTGATCATGAAGATATCCTCTAACATAGCTTCTTCTTTGATGGGTCATTCCCTTGTATCACCCATGTAGACTCTTCTAGTTCTCAAGTGGACCTCATTCCTATATCTCCTATAGAACTTGAGCAATTTGGAATCATTATTATTGTCACTAAGAAGGAAGGTACATTCAAGGTATGTGCCAAATTTTGTTTAGCAAGTGGAATACTCTTTGTGATGTGGCTCATGAAGATTTCCTCTGTTATAGCCTTTTATAGCGTTTAAACCAATTAGAGTTGTTGGATGAGAAGTGCATCCATACCTTAGAGCATATTTAGTCCTATAATAATAGGCTCAAGCAATATTACTCTAAGAAAGTTCACAATCATTCTTTTGAGGTTGGGGACCTTGTCCTCAAGGAAAATTAGAAGAACATGAATGCTCACACAGATCTTAAAGGCAAATTTCAGCCCAATTGGCTAGGCCCCTTTGTCATAACGACCAAGTTTGGCTTAGGAGCATATCTTTTGGCAACGTTGGATGGTAAATATATTAAAGAATCAATAAACATAATGCACCTAAAATTATATTATTAATGATTTCACATCATTATTCTTTATCTTGCATTTGGTTTTCTTGTTTATATTGCATGATTGCTTGTCATACTTTGCATGAATTGCTTGACATTTTGTTCCACTCTGCATATTTGCTTTTCATATAGATACTTTGATGCTTTATAATACTTGCATGACTACTTGATCATATATATTCTTAGACTTTGCAATGAGGCAAGTGATGAGACCTAGTTAGGTTCTATCTCACAAGCATTGCACTTATACTAGGTGAATGATGCTTAGAAAACCCCCAACCTAGGATATATCTCTATACATTTTCTATCTTATTTTTCTTTTTTTCTCTTCCCATATATTCCTTGACCTTCAAAGTTTTGATAATTCATAATATTTCCAAGTCAAGGGATATATTTCTTCATCTCTTGTATGTCCTTTGTCCTTTGAAAGTTTTCAATCATTTCTTCTTTTCCTAAGATAAAGGATATATGTTCCTTCTATTTGTGCATCTTGTTTTGCTCACACTTTTTTCTTCTTGATATTTCAATTATTAAGGGGTCCTCATGGTAGATACCACATGGATATAATTTATGATGTTCGTACAATGTGTTGGATATTTTTCTTGCATCCTTGGGACATGTTGTCATACTATAAGAAAACCAATTGCCAACGAGCAATTACAAGCTTTGGTAGACCTGCCTCTTTAACCTAGGAATAGAGTTCTATATATTTTCTAGACAAACCAGGTATGGTAAGGAAACCCTTGAGGTGAACTTAAATATTTAACAATTTATGTTCATGCTCTTCCAAATATAAAAATATGTAAAAATTGTTCTTTTTTACCAAGATTTACTAATAACAGTTCAATTATACCTTATGTGTATGATCGATGCTTTAATCCTTTGGGCTATTATAGGAATATTTAATGATAATTCAATGTATCAAAAAGAAGGGGGAAAGAAAGAATTGGTGCAATTACATTCATTCGAATATTGTAATAAACATAATAGTTGACCAACAAAAGAAGTGTCCATCCATACATTCAAATAATGTAACATGTAATGGAGACACACACAAGACTGAACAAAAGATATGACAGATAAGAATCCCATAATTATATTAATATCAAGAGTGATTACATAAAGAGTTGGCCTGAAATTGCCATTTTACTCTTGAAAGATTAATATAATAAAATTCCTCATTCAAATAATATAACAAGGACTTTTCACTCTTCTGTTCCAATATAGTAACAATCAAGTCTCTAGACCTATGGCTCAATATTTGGAAATAATCTTAGTTTCTTGAGCATCTCTCTTAGAACCTGCATAATTTTGGGAAGAATAAGAGATGAAAAAAGAAGGAAAGACACAAAGAAAAATACAACAACAAAGAACATGGCACTCAAGTATACCTCTTAGCAAAAGTATGCTATGCAAAAGCTTGATCTAGATTCTGACTGTGGTAGCTCTCTTTATAGCATTTGGTTCTGGAATCTATTATAACTGATTAAATCTGAGTTGTTCACCTGTCATGATCTCCTATGTTTAATCATTTGAATATGCATCCACTTGCCTAGACTTTGTTGTGCTTACAAGAATTTCCCTTTTGCTTTTTGTCAAACCTTCAAATTTTCACAAAAGGTGGTTTACAACTGTCTTGCACTTTATTAAGGGTTGGTCCCTATTACAATCTGATATTAGCTATCTCAAAACTTTTAAAAAGTTTGTTAATTTCTCAAATTTGCTTAGATTTTATTATCTGCTTGTCCTTGGGTCTTTTTATTTTTTGATTTCCTTTACTTTTTCTAGAAGTGAACTCCTTTGTGACCGGTGTAGATAGCTTTACCTTTTAACTATTTTATGGTTTTTTACCTTGATTACTGAAAATATTACTGAAATTGATCGCCTTGTCTAAGAGTCGGTGTATTCTTTAACTAAACAGGAACTTAATAGGCACATTAGGCAGGAAGCAAGGGTTCATTACAAAAATTGGATACGTTGTATCCTTATAAGTGGATGCGAAGAAACAACACTATTGTGTTGAGAGGTGGAGGTAGATAAAAAGAGAGAATTGGAGGTACACAAAATAAGTGAATCATCGATAACATAATACCTCCATAACTATATTCCATCAGTGTGATATTTCCATAACTATATTCCATCGAGGTGTGAGGACATTTTTGAGGAAACCAGGATACCAACTTAGGCGTTCGTTTATCTACTTAATGCTTTCCACTTTTCTTGGCATCAACAAGCAAGAGCTCTTTGAGTCGTGCGCATCTTCTTTTGCAACTTCTTACTTGTATGTTTTGATCCATACTTGATGCTGAAATATACACTTGTAATCTTATATGAGTGGCATATATTTATATAGGATTGAATTAGAGTCTTTCATCAGCTGATGACTATAGAATCATGTTGCATTGATATAAAAAAGACTTGGTTTGCTCAAACTAGCATTTTTGCGTCAACTTAATATTTTACTCGTGCTATCTGATTTATGAATCAACCTTCCCCTTTATAGATCATGATGTTTTATCTCACTCATTGGTATCTTCCATGTGATTCATAATTCTTCTTATGTTTGAAATTCATAATTGTTCAATAATTCATTGACTACAAATTTTCAGTGCTGAGTTCATGATTTACAGAGTTGATACAAGCTAACTTTTTACCACAATGTTTCGTTGGAGAATGACTTGCTTTGTGTAAATCTGGTTCTAACGATAATTTTGACTCTATCTGCCATGAATTATCTCCTTATTGGATTCCTCTTCTTTAAAGTACCATTTTGTATTTATTTGACATGTTATGCACATCATCAAATCCTACTGGGTGCAGTAGTACCGTTGGATCTCTCTTGTAATATGACAAAAATTTCCTTTAGATTACTTTAGCATTCAAATAAAATATACTCAGCTTGGGTTCATGCACATTTTTGGATTTGACCATGGTATACACACGTTGTGCAATCTTCAAAACCTGCAAACATGTTAGTAGAAAGGGAAAGGAAATGGGTGGGAACTTATGGTGGTAAATAAAATTTGTTAAAACCTTAATATCAAAGATAAATTTAATATTTTTACACACAGTAATCAAAGTCTATGACCATGTTAATCCTAACCCTTTATTTAAACTTCAGCAAATTTTAATTTACATGCACCTTTGGATTAAAGAATATACAACGTGTGCACTGTTGATTCTTTATAAAATGCTCTTGATTTAAGAAAAGAATACACACGATACATGAAGGGCGAAGGGGTTAAACCTTGGGAACCATTAATCACATTTTTTGATCTAAAGCTTATCAAACTTTTAACTTTCATGCAACTTGGTACATTTTTCCTTCGTGCGCACCACTAGATCTACTTGACGATGCATGCGCACTATTGGATTTGTAAAAGATATTTTATGCTTATGAGCGGCCCTTAGACTAATTTTCATTAATGCCTTGGTTTGACTTTCCCTTTAAAGTCTAATAAATTTGGCTTCTCTTTATCACACGTGCGTCATTAGATAAACTCAAAGGTATGCGCGCACCTTTTGCTCCTCAGAAGATGCTCGAGAGTTAAGAGAAAGGAACACATAACCCATAATATGCAATGGGAACAAACCTTTAGGAACATTTAATCGAGTCTAACATTTAAACTTAGAAAAAAGTTAAATAAATTTTAATTCGTATTGGACCATTATTCCAATATGAATATTTGTAAAATATATTTGATGCTTATGAGCGGCCCTTAGACTAATTTTCATTAATGCCTTGGTTTGACTTTCCCTTTAAAGTCTACGAAATTTGGCTTCTCTTTATCACACGTGCATCATTAGATCAACTCAAAGGTATGCGCGCGCCTTTTGCTCCTCAGAAGATGCTTGAGAGTTAAGATAAAGGAACACATAACCCATAATATGCAATGACCTTTAGGAACATTTAATCGAGTCTAAAATTTAAACTTAGAAATTTTTTTAATAATTTTTAATTCGTATTGGACCATTATTCCCCATGCAACTTTATGAATGCACGCCCTTGGATGGAGCTGGGAAAGCAGGTGCACCACTCATCTCCGCAAAGATGTACATTTTTTAAGCGGATGAGGAGCGCCTAAGGATTTAAAATATTTCAAATAAAATAACTTGATTTTATTAAGTGTTCCCCACAGACCCTAACTTAATACTTTAGAAATTTTCTTCTTTTATCAATAGTACGTACATGGCTCTTTCGAAGGATGTATGTGCACCGTCGGATGTTCTTTAGATTGACGCATGTTGTTCATCTTGACCAAGGTGTAAGTGCTTTAAAGTTAAAGAATTGATGAGCAACTTTTAGTTTTCAAAAGATTTAATTATTTAGGGGACCCTTGTCTAAATCTTGTGCAAGCTAAATCATGTGCTTCGTCAGATTAAATCTCCAACTCATGCACGTCGTCCATATTGACCGAAGTTGCATATTTTAAGATATAATTTTTAATTCATCTTTTTCCCTTGACTTTTCTCTCTAAAAATTGTGCATTTTTCGTACGCGTGTACCCTCAGATCAAACTGGCACCATACAAGTGTTGTTCCTTTTTGAGAAGATGCATGACACTTACCCAAAGGGGGTGCATTACACATAAGAGGGGTCAAGACTTAGGCTTTAGGATTCATAATAATGTTTACTTTGAGAAACTTTTATGCTAATCTTTTATTATTTATGACCCTCTAAGTTATACTTAGGCAAAAATATTAATATTATTTTGTTTATTTGTGCCTTTAAAATTTGATTAATTCTCATGCTTGTGCACCTTTGGATAGAGTTGGAAATGCACGTGTGCTTTTTATATTTATTAAGATGCTCGATATTTAAAAAATGGGGATGCATAGGATATAATTTAACTTAGAGCTTAGGTCGTTATGGTCTTTGATAATTATTTTTCTTTCTTCGACTTATGATTAAACCATTTATATAATGCAAGAGGCCCCTCTCTTAAATATCGGGTAATCTGATCTTCCCTTGGACGATGCGAACCATTAGATTATATCAAGGGCAAGCGCGCTTCGTTAGATTTTGAGATACCCATTTTAAAAAAAGGGGACACAACCATGGCCATTGAAACTTTAGGGAATACCTTAGAATATTTTCGGACATGATAATTAATGAGGCTAAGACTATGATTTCTTGAAACTTAATCCTTTAACATTAAAGCTTAGTGATTATGATGCATGCGCGCCATTAGATCTTGTTCCAACGTGTGCTCACCGTTGGATGCTACAAACTTATGAGGGTTTTTAAACATGAAAAGGGGGCACGTGTACTTGTTTTAATCTTCTTTACCATTTTTAAACTTTAGACTTTAGGAATACTGTGAATTTCAGATTAAACACCGCCCAAGTTAATGTATGTATTCCATTAGATTTACTCTTTAATCCATGTGTGCCATTTACTTAAGCCAAAGTTGCTCGATTTTTAAATAATAAATTTTAATAAAGAATCTTAATTAAGGTCTTAGTTAGAAAACTTTGTCTTTTCTTGTTAAAGGTCAAGCAATTTAACCTACGCACACCCTTAGATCAAGTGGAAGATAAACGCGCTTCAACCTCTTTCAAATATATGCACGAAGCTTAACCAAAGGTGGTTTTAAACTTTCAATTTACACTAAGGAACTTAGGAAATGATCATAGGTTTAAAATTCAAACAAGTTACCAACTTCACCATATGACACGCTCCTTAGAATTAAAATCATCTTACATGCGCATTCGATGATGCATGAAAAATGCACAACCTTTAGCCTCAACAGGGGTGTGTTAACATGAAAAACCTTTTTTAACCTTAGGAAATGGCTTTCTTTGTACTTTAATTATTGGGGATCATGGTAATCTTCATATAAAATTTGTACATGAATTAATGACTTTAGGGATAAACTTTAGAATTTATCGAGCAACCCTTAATCCCTTGAAGGCTTTAGAGATGTTTAAGGACAACCAATTTTTTAAATATTGAAACCAAACAAACTACACCCAAACCATTTGGGGAGGAATTTTAGTAACAACCATCATGAAGAAATTTTCACACCCTCTGATTTAACATTTTATCAACAAATTTGGAAGCCCTTTTAATTTAACAAAAATGACCTAATCTTAGATTGGGTCATGGTCTTCCAAAATTTAAAATTAGGGGTACTTTCGATGTTGGCTCATTTTGGGTTCCAACACGACCATTAACTATATTACACACATCTCTTAGCTATTGAAATTTCAAAAGGGCCACACATGCACAACATTGTTTATTTCTTGCTTCTCTCATCCTTCTATCTTGCTTTAGCTAACACGTGCACACACATGCATATTTTTTCTATTGATCTTTGCTTTGCTCACTCATATTTTGCACACATCACACCCCTATTGGGTTACACTCCTTTTTGAAAAATATATCAAACATTACACCCCATACGGGATAGCTTCATGATCTTCAAGCGAGGGGTAGCCTCCATAAGGTCATTTGCGAGCATACATCCTAGTGGGTATCTCTCCAACCATAGCCATTAGTGAGCATCACACCCATAGCAGGGATCACTCCACATTTGTTCTTTTCTAGCAAGCATTACACCCTTACGGGATAACTTCATGGTCTCCAACGAGAGGTAGCCTCCACTAGGCCATTTGTGAGCATACATCCTTATAGGATCCTGCCCACCCTCTTTTTCTTTTTCGCTTAGTTTATCTTTATTTGATCACGTCGAACCCTTGCGATCTATGCTGACTCAAATGTCCTACTCTAAGCACCTTTTGTTTTCTTTTTCCTTTGTTGACCTTCTCTGTATTCTTCTTATTCTTCTTCTTTTTCTTTTTCTTTTTTTTTTGAATTTGTGCCCTGTCCATATGGGGTGTGAATTCACTCTACGACAAGTTCGCAGTTCATTTTTACAGGGCACAGATTCGACTAGAGCTTTGTTTTTCATTATTTTTCTTTTTCTTCTTTTTTTCATCACTTTTTTCTTTTTATCTCCTCATGCATTTCATTCATTTCATTAGTTAGCTTCATCTCATCATGCATCTCATTAGTTCATTCATTTTCCATTCATGCATTTCATTAGTTCAATTCATTTTGTTTCCATTAAGTTCATAAATGCAGGACTACACATAAGCTAGGACTACACATAAGCTTTGTTAGTGTACCACAATCTAAGCCTGACACACTCGACCATCCATAGGTTTGCATGACACACTCAAAATTGGCATGGCATATTGATCCTAGTCTTAGCTCTGTGAGCCAGTCTCCTCTATGCCACTTGCTAAAGGCAGTCTTGGTAGGGGCATGTTCATGGACCGTGAAACAACCAATGACCTATATTGCAACCTACCCTGTGTTTGTAAGGATGATGACATGGGCACTCTCTGCTCCACCAAACATGCTTGAAAGTATAGGGTCTAGTAGAAGGTCTCCCTCTGTAAAGATACCTTTAGCCTCTCCCCTGCCCTTGTTAGAAAAGTAGAATACTTTATATTATTCAATGACAAAGACCTTGCTTAAATAGCAAAGGTGTACAATCTGATCCATCGGATCATAACAACCTGAGTTAATCTCAGCCACAGAAATTTATCCTAGTAACAACTTAGGATATAATGTATATTCTAACACCCCCCTTAAGTGGTACTAGGATATACTAACACCCCCCTTAAGTGATACTAGGAGGTAGTGAAAAGCAACAAAACTAAAACAAGTGGCATATCCACAAGTATGAGTCCTAACAACAAGGCCTGATAAGGTACTCATGTACAATATGTGATCAAGAAGAAAGATCACTAAAGAAAACTCCCCTAAAACCAAAGTGTCTCACAAAAAGGAGTGTGAAGATAGGATGGAGAAAGAACCACAAAAATCGCAAGGGTAGTCCAAAAAATGACTCCACAAGCATGAGTATGTGGTTTCCACCTATATGAACACAATGGGATGATAACAAGGTCCAAAACTTGTGGACAAACTAGTAAAACAAGGGAAATTATGAAAAACCCCAAGGGAGAAAACCACCTGCCAAAATAGAAGAAGAAGAGGGAAGATGTGCATGGAGGATGGAGAGGAAGGAAGATGTCATCTTCAACCCCCCCTTAGGACAACTTCCATCAAGAAGCCTGCAAATGATCCATCAGATGTCTCAAAAAAGTAGAGACTCGTCACCGAAAAATCATACTCCCAGACTGATGCTGGTGACACAAATAAAGGTTCTGAACCATGAAAAAAGGTCACTAAAGAAAACCCCTTGAAACCAAAGTGTCTCACAAAAAGGATTGTGAAGATAAGATGGAGAAAGAACCACAAAAATCGCAGGGGTAGTCCAAAAAATGACTCCACAAGCATGAGTATGTGGTTTCCACCTATATGAACACAATGGGCTGATTAACAAGGTCTAAAAAAGTGGACAAACAACAAAATAAGGGCACCAGTCTTGAGAGTGTCGAGTTCAACCGAGAATGTACTCCATGATACAATATCTTTGAAACTAAAAAAAACATGTTAAAGTGCCTCAAAATGAAAAAAGAACATCATTATTGTATCCATCTTGAAAAAATATTTTCGATGACTATAAATACCCTTATATACGAGTAACATTTTGGTTTTCAAATGCACGAAAAACAACAATCTCCTCCTTGCTCTTTCAAGGAGATATTCCAGTATCTTTGAAATACAGCAAGGTTTTTCGAATACAATAAAAATTTCAAAAAAGGCTAAAAATGTAGCCAATTTGGGCCCAATGTGACCACTTTATAAAGTTTATAAAAAAAACTTTATTTAAAGCCCTTCAAAAAGAAACAGACCATAAACGTCTGCAAACATCATTTCACAGGTACCATGGCAGGGGTTCGAGTGTGAGTCGTTGCCCAGGGAGAGAGCAATACCGCCAATAAGCTCAATCATCTTTAGCCTCACGTTCATTTTCCGTGCATTTTATCGGGCCCATGGACAACAGTTTGGGCGCCATATCACACCTTAACACAAAATGGAAAAAACCATAATCAACTCCCACGGGCAGAAAATAAAATGACGTTGAGACAATAGCTTCTCCGTTCATTTTCTAACAACCATCATCCACATGTCTTCCACGTTTACAAGCAACATTCGCAGTGCAGCTCCATTGACACCACACATAAAACAATATAAATTCGTCCATTAAAAATCATGGGCAAACAGGGCCTGCTACTCTTTTATCGCCCCAGCCATTTTCATTTTACATTCCAATAAAGAAACTTCAAAACCGCCACTCAATTCAAAATTGCACATTATACGGTGTTTCAGGCAGCCTTGCAGAGATCACAAAATGTGTGTATATGTTGCATATCTCCCAAACAAAACATACTGACATTTGCAGCAAACATAACAAAGTTTCACCATTAATGACTGTTCTCTTGTAGAATGCCGTAAGTGACCTGCTCACTTGGAGATAAAAACACGTGCCTAACAACCCATCCAGCTTTTGCCATCTCCTCCAACAAAGGAGAAATTTTGACTCTTGCAAATCTTTTGCTCTCCTCGAGTAAATTTTGCCAATTTATCTGTACTCCACTTTCTGATTTCAAAGTCACACAGCCATTACTCAAAAGTTGTTTTCTTTTGAAGTCAATGTGTGACGCATAAAAGTGTCTGTTTTTTTTTTTAATTTACATGGTGGAATCGGTAGCCGCCATGAATCGAGCAGGCTGTCCAGCTTTTATGGCCACATGCAACTGCCTTTTCATGCAAAAATAGCAGCAACTGCAACTGCATTTTTTGCTTCCATAGGAAGCCATAGGATGACTCCATGCACAGAAAGTAGATATCATTTCTCAAGGACTGGTGAATAGATACCATAATCTTTGCCCTTTGTTCCTTGGGATTTAAAAATCCAATTCTCAATGGCCATTGTGTTCTGCCCGAGGAAGTAAAAAATTTCATTCCTTTCTCATTGCTCACTTCTGCAGTAGATGGCATAGTCCTTGAATAAATCCATTTATCCGCAATACCTGAAAGGCACAGTCATTCAATTAAAGGGTAATGAATGCGAATACCGACATAGCGAAAGTGCCAAGGTTAATCTGGCTGAGTGGAAATTGTCTCAATCCAACTTGTGCCTTTCGGCATCCACCTTTAGAGGGCTATCTGGCACACCCTCATCAACCCCATCACCACTGGCATCAGCATCGGTGTCATTATCGGCATCTGGCAATATAAACAAACCTAAAGCTGCCTGTTATTATTTTTATCAAGGCTTCTGTGAAAAGGGTGATAAATGCCCATACATGCATGACACATTTTCATGAGGTAACATGGCTACTCAGAAGGGAACAAAATCGAGTATCACAGTTATGACCCTTTTGGATGCAATTTTTTTTTAAAGTGTTTGGAATGACACCATTTTTGTACCATCCCCACTTTTAAACTTGTTATTTTTTTTTGTGCTCTCTATTATTTGTTCATAGGTGTCTACATCTTTCTGTGACACATTTATTAGGCCATAAATGCATCAAAGAGGGGGCAAAATGTAAACATGAAAAATTGACCCATCAAAATGAGTCATTTTCTCTTAAGATCTCTAAGGATTCCCTCAAAATTGTTAGGTGCAAGTTTCGGTCTTCTTTTCCCCTTTTCTTTGCTTTTTTCCTTGGCTTTGTAAAATTCACGGTTGTCTAGGATGGGGCATAAATTTTGCAAATTTTGGATTTTTCTCAAAAAAGCCTAAATGTTGGGCGACCTTTGTGGCATCAGATCTTGGCCAAGGTTGTTTTTTGTTTTCCCACCTAAACCCCCTATTAAAAGGTTGTTTTTCATTTTTCCGCCAATATTAATAGGTTGTTTTTGTTTTTTTAATCTTAACCGCATTATTAGGGGCATAACTTTGTGCTCAAGACTTTGTTTTGATCCATTCAGGAAGTGCTCGAAGTATTAGAAAGAGAAAAACAATTTCAACATCCAACTCTATCATAGAGTTGTTAAAAACTTTATGGAAAAATGCTCCGAAGACCTTAACAAATACAAAATAAAATACCTACTAAAAATAGTAATTTATTTTTAGATTTTTGTAGCTAAAATCCATCTCTAGCTAAGTTAACACATTAGTAGAAGATAAAACACACAAGGACAAATTATATGTTTGTAATTCTCATTTAATATGCACTTTATAACTTATGGAAGGTAAGGTGAATCGCCACATTTCCATATAGGTGACCTTCTAAATCACAGAAGGTGAACCACCACATTTCCATATTGATGACCTTCTTCTAACTCATAGAAGGTGAACCACCACATTTTCATATTGGTGACGTTCCATATCCAATACAATGGATTTCTAACACATCAATTCTTGTATAACGAGAGATGCACCCATGAGTGTAAAAAATATGAGAAATGGATGCAATGTTATAGCATCACATCTCTTCTCAACTTGCATTATATTCTATTTTTTGAGCAATAAAATCATTTTGTTATTTTGCTTATATATTTGTGTTTTAATTTGTTATACTTTGATTAAACTTTTTCATGATCTTTCGTAACTTAAATTTTTGAGTTTCCGATCACAACCACAATGTACCCTTAAAATAATGTACCATTGAATTCATGTGATGGATTATTTCCAATACAATGGATTTCTAATACACCAATTCTTGTATAATGAATGTAAAAAAACATGAGAAATGGATGCAATGTTATAGCATCACATGGATTTTCAACTTACATTATATTTTATTTTTTTATTAATAAAATCATTTTATTATTTTGCTTATATATTTATGATTTAATGTATTATACTTTATTACTTTTAAATTACACTTTTCCATGATCTCTCTAAACTTAAAATTTTGAGTTTCAGATCACAACCACAATGTACCCTTATAATAAAGGTTACTCTCACAACCACAATGTACCCTTATAATTTTTTAATGACTAGCTTTGAATTCATGTAATGGATGGTTCATTTCTAATGAGATCTTTTATAAAGGTTACTCTCACACTCTAGTGATCATAAGCCCCATGTTTACACTGTAAGTTATTGGATTATAAATTATTTAATATTTTTTTGTTAAACAATCTATTATGAAGATAGACAAATCCGACATAGAGCTATCAAAAATAAAATAAGTATACAGGTTTTTACGAGGGGTTATGGTCCCCTTACTTTGAGTAAGGTTTGAACCTTGAACTCTTAAAGAGACCAAAACCTTTACCACTGCAGCAAACTTTTAAATTTTTTTAATATTAAAAAATTAAGGCACTGGAAAGGAAAATTTATTTAGAGTAAAAATAGGAAAAGATAAAAAATTAAAAAAAAATAAAAATAAAAAAGAGGCATTTTTTTGGGAGGGCGGTGGCTCGTGGCCAAGATCATCATTTGGACATTGAATGCATTCCTTCTTTCAAGAAGGCAACAACATTTCCCTGTAAGCTGTAATATAAAACACAGTTATATTTTGGTTGCAATGAGCGAGGAAAATATGGGTGTTCCACTTTAGAAGAAGAGGTATTAGAGGACACAAAATTGTTGCTGCCTAAAGCTTTGCACTGTTTTGATCTCCAGAGAGGGAGTTGGGAGGATATTTTGGTGACAGTTATGGAGCCCATGTGTGGGCACCGACATCACGTGACTTGAATCGTTTTCATACACAGAATCTAGGAAATAATAAAGGATATGTTTTGTCCAAATCAAATTAGACTCTCATTTGCCCTGTAATCTCAAACTTCTCAAATTGAGTAGCGTCTCTTGCGTTGTAATGGATGCCACCAATGCTATTGGCCTCCATACTTCCAGGTAACACTTCGTCTTGTTTTTATTCTTTCTTCTGTTTTTTCCTATTAGTATTCCAAAGCTTTCCCTGGTTTAGGACAACTTAAAAGTTTCTTTTTTTGGTTTGGATTAGTTGCAGAGAGCTTGCGACGGTAGGCGCTATGATTATGGCATGTCACAACACTGAAATTGTTTCACATCTCATTCATGAATAGCACAGGCAATATTAGGAAATGCATCCCAAAAAGGATCATCTTTCACTAGAAGTGTCATGTATGTAAGTGTGCAAATATGTAAAGAGAGGATGTGCACAAGTGTCTTGGATTAGGAGTGCATGTAGAAGAGCAAGAGTCATGTAGAAGTGTGCAAGTGTCATAAAGTCAAGTGTGCATGTAAGAAGAAAGTGAAGAGTCTAGTATACAAGTGGCAAGATGATAAGCCAAAGGTCATGGGAGTTGTCATATGGAGAGCAATAGTCAAGTATGTGAAGAGTCATATTACTATAGTTATATTATGGAGATAAAGCTCTATGAATATGTATCTGATTTTGGTATCTGATTGTAAACAGGAAGATACAAAAAAATGAATAAAGATTGTTTAAAATTTTGAGCAATCAATATTGTAAGTTTTCTTCATGCTTGTTCATGAATGATTTTGATCGTTTACATTCATATTTGATTATATAAGTGAATGTTATTTTAATTATTATATTGGCCTTAATATACATATTAGATTGCTCATATATATAATTCTACTCTTCATCGTTGAAATTTTGACCTTTAATATTGTGGCTTATATATTGAGGGACTTGTGATATTTTGTGGCTTGAAAGCCAACAGTGCTATCAGTGCTACCACTTAACTTTGTCCAATTTTTATAGAGTTATTTTATTAGCCACCATCATCATCATTTAACTTTGTCCATTCTTGATAGAGTTAATTTAGAGTCTGTCCACTTTTAAGGAAGTGAAGACTTGGACTCTATTTTTAAAGGTCTGATTGAGTAGAGATTGAGGGGACAAGGAAAATTCACCCTAATTTGGATGCTAAGGTCTTTCCACTTGGTTGAAGGAAAACCGGTGAAGACTAGGACTTAGCTAAATTTATAGAGAGGACCAACTCAAAAGAAATTTGGACATTGATAGAGGAAGCCAACTCAAGAGATAGTTGTACGTGAGGGGACATTCAAAGTCACCCTAATAATATTTTGGATTCTCTAGAGGAAAGAGGAGAATCACTATTGAAGATTGAGAGAGCCAACTCAAGAGGAAAGTTGGTCATTTAGGGACATTTATAGTCACCCTGATATTGATATTAGGTTCTCTAGAAAATAGGAGAATCATATTTTGTTCTTAGGTGCAACCTAAGACATTGTAGAAATATTTCAGATATTGGAGATAACTTTCCAAGAAATAGATAGAGAAGCATTTCAACTTCTAGAGAAAAAAAGTATTTAAAGCTTCTAGGTATAGAAAAGCAGTTAAGATTTCAGAGATTGAGAAGCTTCCTATAGAGATTGAGAAGCAATATGGTACAAAGAAGAAGCCTCTACAGATTAAGAGGCATAGAGAAAGAATTCTGGTTAAAAAAATGTTGACTAGAAATAATACATATGTTTCAGTATTGGCCTTTGATTTAGTTAATATAAGAACTAGAAAGATAAAGATATCAAAGAAGTGCTATCACTCTAAGAGTTATTATTGCACAAGGTTAGAGAGCACTATCAGGAGAATATTGGACAAGTATATGTGTTGTCCTAAGCATCGTCATTAGAGGAGAAGATTAGATAGCTACTAGAGCATTGTCCTAAGAGATTAAACACTGTCCTTGGAAACTAGGATAAATTTTCAACCAAAGTCTAAGTCAAAAAGTCTAAGCAGCTAAACACAAGAGTGGCCTAAGTGGCCAACATAGGAAGGCGAAGTCTAAGCAGTCAAGTAAATAGGAAGAGGCCCAAGTGGCCAACATAGAGTAAGCAAGTAGAACATCAGTCTACGCAGGTTGCATAGGTAAAACAGATAGAAAATGCTAGCAAAGAAGAGGCCATTGCAGATAATAGAGCAACGCTAACAGATAAGTGTCATCCGCAATAATCTAAGCACTATTCAAGAATACACTTTTAAATACGAGTACCATTTGAGAAACCATTCAAACGTTGACTTAAGCTACAGGATTGGCTCATCCAAAAACTAGGATAGCAAGATCCAATCAAACATCTTCATAGAACGTGAAGAGAAATTACAAGAAGCCATTCGGACATGACAGGATAGGCTCATCAAGAGAATGTCTTCATAAATTGTGAAGAGCAGTTACAGGCTCATAAAATAAATTAGAACAACAAAGGGAGGAGAAAGAGCAATTAGGAGGTGTAACATCCTCATAGCAACAAACTGAGAGGAGTAATGTCCTCACAACAATGAAATAGGAGGAACATTATCATAGCAGTGAACCGATATGAGTAACATCCTTACAACAAGAGATAAAGCTAGAAACGCATCAAAGACACAATGTTTACCTTACAAATATTTTGAAAGTATTTGAGAAGGATTGTATCCAGGATATATTGGATACTAAAGGATCAAAGAAGCCTACATTTTGGAGAAGCGCTTACATTTCAAAGAAGCCAATGTTCAAAAATCTACATTCCAAAGTTAATGCTTCGTGGAGAAGCAACCAACGAGAATCCAAATATTTCATTGCTAAGTAATGTTTTTTGAAATGTTTATTTCTAACGTTCAAAAACAACCATGCAAAGTAACACGTTGAATATGAGCAAGGGACATCTTTGAAGGTTATTTAGAGCATCAACCAGAATACTAAGATAGCATACTACAGAGAATGTTATCATGATGGAATAGACAAGCATGCAAGGGAGACTAAATATGCAGGTCAATAAGGTACATCACTACTGAAGACTAAGGGAAGAAGAGGAAAGAAGAAGAATAGAGGAAAGCACAAAAGGAAGGATAACATAAATACACAAATCAAAAGCCAAAGAAGGTTCATATATTGAAGATTTTGATAAAGGTATTAAAGAAGTTGATTGAAGACAAAAGACAAAGACTAAGATTCAAGACTAAAGTCTTCAAAAACCAAATAATGTAATACAGGGGGTGTTGAGGAATATTACATTATTTGGTATATGCTAATGTACCCCCATGGTACCTATATGGTACAAATGTAAATATGTAATAGATTAGGGTTGAGTCTATAGTTTAGGTGAGTGATTTATATTTTCCCTTTCATGTAAGTGTCAATGTGTAGGAAATGCACAAGTGTCATGTAAGTTAGAGTGCAAGAGTGTATTGAGAGAATGTGCACAAGTGTCATGTATGTAAGTGTGCAAATATGTAAAGAGAGGATGTGCACAAGTGTCTTAGATTAGGAGTGCATGTAGAAGAGTAAGAGTTATGTAGAAGTGTCCAAGTGTCATAGAGTCAAGTGTGCACGTACCTATATGGTACAAATGTAAATATGTAATAGATTAGGATTGATTCTATAGTTTAGGTGAATGATTTATATTTACCCTTTCATGTAAGTGTTAATGTGCAAGAAATGCACAAGTGTCATATAAGAGTGTAATGTGTAGGAAATGCACAAGTGTCATGTAAGTTAGAGTGTAAGAGTGTATTGTGAGAATGTGCATAAGTGTCATGTATGTAAGTGTACAATATATAAAGAGAGGATGTGCACAAGTGTCTTAGATTATGAGTGCATGTAGAAGAGTAAGAGTTATGTAGAAGTGTGCAAGTGTCATAGAGTCAAATGTGCACGTAATAAGAAAGTGAAGAGTATAATATGCAAGTGGTAAGATGATAAGCCAAAGGTCATGAGAGTTGTCATATGGAAAGCAATAGTAAAGTATGTGAAGAGTCACATTACTATAGCTATATTATGAAGAAAAAGCTCCATGAATATGTATCTGATTTTGGTATCTGATTGTAAAGAGGAAGATACATAAAAGTGAAGAAAGCTTGTATACTGATTTTGAGCAATTAATATTGAAAGTTTTCTTCATGCTTGTTCATGAATGATTTTGGCCTTGATATACATATTAGATTTATCATATATATAATTCTACTCTTCATTATTGATATTTTGACCTTTAATATTGTGGCTTATTTATTGAGGGACCTATGATATTTTGTGGTAGTAAGGCTTAAAAGCCAACAAGTATTAGTTAGTAAACGTCTCAAAGATTATCTGTTAGGAATTTTATGGTCCCTCAAGAATCAATTAAATATTGTATGTTGGAATTTTAGAGGTTACCCTTGGAAGAGAGGACCTGCATTAGGGCCCATCATAGAAGGAAAAAACATAATTTGTCTCACAAAGACACATGAGCACAATGAGTGTAGGACCCCAACATATGTAGTTTATAGGAAGATTGTAGTGTGAAATGAAATAACAAGAAATGGCAAGTGACATGGAGGAATAATTATTTTGATGAAAGAAACTTGGGGTAATATTATTCAATTGGAATGCCCAGGGTTCAAATCTAAGGCCTTACTAGACTGAACGTTTATCCCTTTCTTTGTGCTTTCAACGGCGTAAAAGGTTTAAAATGAATGTGGTGTGGTGGTTATAGGGGCGGACTGCATGGAGTACTATGTGGCAGTTTTCGAGGTAGATAACACAAAATACTGTGGCTGCCATAAAGACGAACAATGTGCTCGGATCATCGTGGTGGCTACCGATTCCACCATGTAAAATAAAATATAAAATATATTATTCAATTGGAGAAAAAGACCAAAATAAGCAATGCATCTAGATTAAATAAGGGAAAAAGAAAGAACCATTAGAATTGCAACTTTCTATTTTGCTCTACATATATCAAAATCCTACAAAAAAACGTGGTATGGACTGTGAGGATCCATAAATCTCATCATACTCCAAACTCTAAGAGATAACTCTAGTAGGGAATTTCAAAGCAAGGACAAGAAGTGAGAAAACCAGCTTGCTAAGCAATGACGATCTTAGTAGCAATACATTAAGGCTAGTAGAAGATGAAAACCAACAATGGACAAGTTGCGTAGAGAACAAAAGGGTCGTTACTCATTTTGGTAAAGAACTATTTACCTTGTATGGCATACATGGACTGATCATCTGCAATGGTATGAGTATGTGGAAGAATTCTTTAAAGTATACATACAAAACTTAAAATGGGAAAAGCATTATCGACTGTCATTTTCTCATAAAGCTTGATAAAGAAGATAATGGAAGTAGATATGGAAGACTTCTCAACAAAATTAAAATAAAATCACAAACCAGTGTGTATAAAACTGCCATGGTAGGAAACCAACAAATAGAAAAAGTGCAACCCAATCAACAATCACCTATAAATGGAAAGGTCCTTATGATCCAAGAAAATTGTTTAATTTTCAAGGAAGCGGTAAAATAGATAATGAAAAGGTAGGAAAAGAAACAAGAAAGCAAGGAACCAAGAGACATGAGTTAACAAATATAGTTCTAGAGTCATTAAAAGGGTGCATAAGGTTTAAAGTTAGGAAGAAAAAAAACTTTCTAGTAAATGCATGGTGTGTGAAGAATGTAAAGTAGTGAAAGCTTTGAAAGAATCGAGTAAAGAATAGGAAAACAAAAGTTTGTACAAATATACAAAAGCAAAATAAGAGATGTGAGTGCAAGAAGAACTAATTTATTTAGGGAAGATTAATCCAAAGTTATTCTGGAAGGAACTTCAGCGAAAAAGAAAAAAAAAAAACAAAAATTAAGATTACAACAATCCAATGGCTAAATTATGCAAATTAATTGCATGAACACAAGTAAGAAGAAGAGCCCCTCCCATAATAATCACAATAATATATTTATTTACCTTAAGGGAGGTTAAGAAATGTATTAAAAATTTAGGAATGGGTAAGGCTTGTAACGTGGATGGGCTGTAGGTGAAATACTTAAAATGAGTAGTAGAGAACTTGACACCACACATGAAGAGGATATTCAACAACATCATCTAGCATGACTTTCCAAGGGATTGGACAAGAAGTATAACAACACCTCTCTTCAAAAGTGGTAATGTAGAGAATTCCTAAAATAATAAACCATTACGGTTAATCTTATCTTTGCAAAGTAGTTGGAAGCATGGTTGAGGGTAGAATCAATGAGTGGGTAGAAGAAAAAAGAAAGAGGACAAAAGGACAAGCAAGTTCCATACCAAAACACTCCAAAAAAAACCAAATCATCACATTGAGACATCTTGGAACAAATATAGAATAAAAAAGAAGCAACCTATTTTGTTTTGTGAACTTCAATAAAGCTTTTCACACAATGCCTAAAATTAATTAATTTGAGTAGAATGGAAGACTTAGGCATACTAGAAAAGTAGAGAGCAACACTTCATAGACTCTATGAGGAGGTCTAAGCTAAAATTAGAACACAAGACGGATTTTTAAAATGTTTTAGAAGTGACATAGGGATTAAACAAAGTATGCACGTTATCCCCTATCTTATTTGGCTTATACATTGACAACTTAGAAAAATGGCTAAATCCAAGATGAGGGGACGAAGTTCATTGGAGAAAATATGTGGTAAGGCTTCTTTTTTATGCAGATGATCTCATTCTGATTGCAAGGTCAACACAAGGTTTGAGAGAGCACTTAAAAACCTTAGATTACTTCTACAAGGATGTAGGCACGCAAGTAAATACCCACAAAGCCAAGATCATGATATTCTTCAATATAAAAAAAAAAATTATTTTTTTATTTTGAAGGGGTCTTTTGGAAGAAGTAACATAGTACAAATATCTTGGGATAGACTTCAATAATAAGCTCAACTGGAAAACATGTAGAATGAAGAGAGCATTGAGAGAATGGAGAGCACTTTTGCATTTTAAATTATAAGCAAAGGTTGAATTATGTTATAGGTGATGAGCACCAAAAATGCTCATTTTTATGCATGTTCTAATGGGTATTGTATGGCATATTTAACACCAAAAATGAGTTTTTGTATAATTATTGCATGTATTTAATAGAAAATGAAGTATTATGCTTGATTGGTGTTTTTAGTGGAAAATATGCGTAGATGCAGGTTTTTGTTGCTTCTTTTACATTTTTCAGTCGAGGTCCCACATGGAACTGGCAAAAGCACGAAGAATATAATGTTTTTAAATTATGAAGACGTTTTAAAAGAGACTTCAGTGAATTACGAAGGCACCTATATTCTACTAAGGTTCGGGCGACTACTTACCACAAGGAAGTGCCTATATCCCGACATAGGCAGGCACCTACGTTTAGCGAGTATATAGCGCTTATATTGCGTGCATTGACTGATTGATTGGACAATCACACAATTTTTAAAAATAAGTTGAGCAAAACATGGGAGCATCATTCTTATCTTTGACGATTAATTTTAGAATTGACCGCTCTTTTAATAGATGAAAATCATAGTTGTGCACGCACCTGTCATAGCAAATCACGATTAGTGATTGAATTAGAATAAGCTATTCCTGTAACACAATTGGCTGCATTTTGTATAAAAACATAGGCTATTCCTGAAAATAAAAATCCGTGAAGTTTTAATATTTTTTGTACTGCATACATTATCAATAAAAGAGTTTTGAGTGTTTTTATTTGCGTGGACTAAAAGAGTGATTTTTATGTAATCAGTTAGGCGGACACCTACGAGAGCTTGGGCTCACTTCAGGCAATAATCCTCCTCTGTTTCATTTGTTTTAATTTTTATTCTTTCTTGATTTATTATTTTCATCCGTGTGTTTATTTCCTGCACTTATTTTCTAGTCGTATGTTTATTTCCAGCATTTTACTTTTAGTTGTGTGCAATTTATTTACCTGTTGTAGTTTCTTTCATTTGTGTGCTTATATTTCAGTTATTTCAAATTTGTAGTGTGTTTATTTTTATGCAATTATTTTCTTGCACTTAGTTTTAACTGGTTTGGCAAAATTGCAACTATACATACAACATTTCCACCAAACCAACTGATATATAGGAACTCATCTCCCAAACACTATAGGCATATACTGTGCATAGGTACTCATAAGTTTACAAACTCCTGAATTGATAATTAAATGTACAAAAATTAACCATTTTACAAAACACCATTTTTTGCTCACCATTTTGGCATTGTTGTCGAGGAGTGTCAAATGTAGTATTTAGGATCCACAGGTTAGTCAGCTTGAAAATAACTATTCAAAATATCTTACCTATAGATCCCCTACCTGAGAATTAATGAGTATACGAAGACCAAGAGGACATGACAGACATTTTATTAAAAGAATAGAAGTCACCTCACAATCACCTGAAATACCTTTGAAAGAGTTTGAAACACATCCTGAAGTCGGACCATCACCTCCACCTCACACACCTTGGCACATTAATCCAATATTTGGCCAAACTTTATTTAGAGACTCAAGGTGGTAAACACTCGAAGGGGGATTTGCCTTAGGATTTGATTTAGGACTATTGTTTGAGAACACGAAAAATGAGTAACGCTTTGTTAGAGGTTGTAAAAGCAGTCAGATTAACACCTACATCATCTAAAAATGGCTAGAAATGAAGAAGCTTCCACCAGTTTTGAATTCCCGATTGAAGAATTTAGAGGAGACACTAATACATATCTTTAGAGGACTGCCAACAAAAGATCCTGATTTGTTTCTCTTTAAATTTGATGTTCTATGCAGATCAGTTTATTATAAAATAGATGCCCAAAAATTAAACTTTTTCCCTCCACGCTAGATGATTCAACATCACATTGATTTATCAATTTAGGGAATAAACAAATAACCACTTGGGAAGACATGAAGAAAATATTTTTAGAACAATACCAAGATTTTGGTAGGGCAAGGGATGCTCATGAGGAAGTCCTAGATATGTCATAGAGGGAGGAAGAGTCATTAGAGGATTACTGGGGTAGATTCAATTTTAATATCCAACGCTCACCCCATGCAAAATTGGGAGAAAAATCCTTAAGAAGTATATTCTTGAGGGGTCTCACGAATGAATCATTGGAAGCTTTAAACTTGTTAGTGGGAGGTGATATTTACTGAGCCCAATTGATAGATATCCAACAATTATGTCAGAATTACTCTAGGAGAAAAGGTAAACCCATCACTCGAGGAACTAAAACAACAACCTCAATAACAAAAGCAAAAATAGGCACTTTGCTAGAAGATATGAAGAGTGATATTTTATCATCTCTTGCAATCCAATTAGATACATTCCAACTTCAAAAAAGAAGCAGGAAACTGAAGCAGAATTAGCTATTTTCTACCCAATATGTAGGAAGAAGCACCCATGAAATGATTGTTCGATATACAAAGTCCGAATTTGTTTAATTTGTCAAATGGACCATAAAATAAAGTTGTGCCCAAAATTAGCAAACATAAAAGAAGAACCAAAAGTAGCTAAAACATATTTTATGGGTAATAGGAGGAATTGGCAACAGTCTCCTATGGGAGGTGGAATTCCAGGAGTAGCACCACCATATGGTGGGTCTAATTTTATGAATCAAGGGCAAGCCCAAACACCCAATATGGGATGGTGGGGTCAACCACCTTGTATGAACACCACCCATGGTCCTACTCCCTATACACCATACCCATGGATGTCATACCAACAATCTGGCACACAATGGAGGAATTTTAATACGTGGACTTCACCTCCATAAACAACCACATAATCCCCATTGCAGCCTAGTTTTCCAGCACCACCTACTTCTAGGCCATAACAGCTACCAGCACAACCAACCTCGAATCTAAATAACAAGACAAATCAACCCGCTTATTAGGTAGACACGGGGATGTATCCTATGTATCATATTAGTGTAGAGCATGTAGATTGTAGTCCAATACAACTTATATCAGGTAGAGAAGTAGGAGTAGATCCAACACCTCCAATAGTAGAGGAGGAGGAAGTAGAAGAAGAAATAGAACAAACACCTTCGGTAGAGGAGGTAGAAGAAAATCCAACTGTTGAATAGGTAACCAATGAAAGGGCTCCACCTTTCCCTAAAAGGTTACAAGAAACTAGGAAAATGATGCAACCAAAATTTGACATAATGGAAGGGTTGAAAAACCTTACTATCACAATTCCCCTCTATCAGGTTATACGAGATGTGCCTATTTATACGAAAGCCATTAGAGAATTGTGTCTCAAAATACCAGGATGATGACAACAACCAAAAGCAGTACATGTGGTAGGTCAGTTAGCTAACTTGATGTTAGGAAACACCTACCACCCAAAATATTCTAATCCAGGAAGCTCGGTCTTAACCGTTAGAATTTCAGGCTTAATAATACCCAATACTTTGGTAGACCTAGGTGTAGCCATAAACGTAATGCCTAAGGAAACCATGCATAAACTATAGTTAACAGACATGAGGCCAATAAAAATAGTCTTACAATTGGCATATAGGTCCACAGTACTCCCAAAGGGAATGCTTGGAAGACATAATCATAACTGTAGATGCATGGGAATACCCAACAGACTTCCTAGTCCTGAAGTCAAAATCAGGATTGGGTGGTTATCCACTCATACTAGGACATCCTTGGTTGGCAACAACTAATGCCTATATTAGTTGTAGGACTGGAAAAATGACTATATCATATGGATGAAATGTTAAAAATCTAGTCATTTATCCTCTTGCACAATCCATCAATGAATTGGGAGAGCCCAATTTTGAAGTCATAAATGATGATGCCTTGCCTATGTTACAACAAGTGATGGTTCTAGATGAAGTGGAAGATGAAACAGATGAAGATCTAATTATAAAAAATTTTCTACAAGGAGAATCTTCACATCCTCCCATGAATTCCCCACTTGTTGGTAGCAGGGAACATCAAGTGAAACAAATTGAGATAGAACCTAGAAGAGTATTAAATATTGATAGTGCATTGACAACTATTCAAGAGGAAAGGCTGAAAGACATTAAAAACCCATAAAATTGCTTTTGCCTAGGACTATAGAGACATGAGGGGTATTGCACCCGAAGTATGCACACATAGAATTTACCTAGAAGATGATGCAAGACCAGTAAGGCAACCTTAGAGGCGGATGAATCCAACCATGAAAGAGATAGTAAAGCTGAATTGCAAAAATTATCTATTGGATTCATCTATCCCATTTCCAATAGTCAATGGGTGTCACATTTGGTGGTAGTACCCAAGAAAAATGGCAAATGGAGGATCTATGTGGATTACAGGATGTTGAACAAAGCCACCAGAAAAGACCATTTCCCCTTACCTTTCATAGACCAAGTCCTAGATACCTTGGCAAGATGAAAGTACTTTTCGTTCCTCGACGGGTACAATAGATACAATCAGATCCAAATAGAGGAAGAGGACCAAGAAAAGATAACATTAACCTATCCTTGGGGCACCTTTACCTATCATGTATTACCTTTTGGGTTGTGTAATGCACCTACAACTTTCCAATGGATAGTCCTTAGTATTTTTTGGATATGGTAGGAGAGACCGTAGAGGTTTATATGGATAATTTTACCGTTTACGATGAAAGTTTTAAAAAAGCCATAACAAATATGAAAAGAGTACTCCAACGCTATCAAGAAACTAATCTATCCTTAAGTAATGAGAAATAATTTATGTTGATGAAGGAAGGGATAGTATTAGGACACCATATCTTTGCTAATGGGATAAAGGTAGATAAAAGAAAAATAGAGGTCATCAAAGAACTACCTACCCCCAAAAAACAGAGAGATGTCCGAAGTTTCTTAGGCTCTACTGGATACTACCGACATCATTCAAGATTTTAGTAAAATTTCCAAACCACTACACACATTATTAACTAAAGATACCAAGTTTGTTTGGACAAATGAGTGTGAACAAGCATTCCAGATACTAAAATAAAAATTGACAACTGCTCCCGTGCTTAGGGGTCCAAATTGGAACCTCCCCTTCCACATTTATGTGGATGCATATAATAATGCTATAGGGGCAACACAAGGACATAAAGAGGAAACTAAAGTGTGCGTCATTTATTACGTCAATAAAAACCTTATGGGCACTGAACTAAACTACACTATCACAGAAAAATAATTCCTTGCAGTTGTACATGCGATTAAAAAATTCCGCCATTATATCATGGGCTATAAAATCTTTGTGCATATTGATCATGCAACCATTAGATATCTGATGAACAAGCCAATGGTAAGTGGCAGGATTATTAGATGGCTTTTACTCCTGCAAGAATTTGATGTGACTATAGTAGACAAACCCGTAAAAGATAATGTTGTTGCAAATTTTCTATCCAGATTAATCTCTCAAGATAACATTGCAACTGAGGATAGATTCCCAAATGAGCATCTTTTTTCTCTAGATAACCAAACACCATGGTATGCCGATATGGCTAATTACCTAGCAACCGATAAAGTATCACCTGCACTCACCCCCGAGAAGCTCAAACATTAATTGAAAATAGTGCATCCTTCTCATGGATTGACAGTTGCTTGTTTATAACAGGCCTTGATCAAATCATGCGAAGATGAGTGGCAGAATACGAAACCCAAGATATTTTAAAAGCCTATCATGATGAACCATGCGGTGGACATTTTGCAGAAAAAAGAACTGCATTTAAAATCTTACAAGTAGGGTATTATTGGCCCTCATTATTTAAAGATGCAATTAAATATGTCAACCATTGCGATCAATGTCAAAGAATGGATCGACCAACCGCACGAGAAGAAATGTCCCTCCAACCACATGTGCATATTGAACCATTTGATAAATGGGGGATGGATTTTATTGGACCTATCAATCCATAATCTAATGGTAAGAGGTATATTTTAGTGTGTACTGATTATGTTACTAAGTGGGTTGAAGTGCAGACATTGTGGAGTACAAAGGAGGAGAATGTAGCGTAGTTCCTGTATGAGTTCATCTTCACCAAGGTCAGTGTTCCTAAGGAAATTACCATTGACCAGGGACCTCAATTCACTTCAAATATGATACAAGAACTGATGCAGCAGTTCCAAATTCGGCACAATAAAACCACCCCATATCATTCGTAAGCTAATGGCCAGGTGAAGGTTACCAATAGTGAGTTGAAAAACATTTTGACAAAGATAGTGCAACATCACAATAAATATTGGAAAAAACATCTTTCGAAAGCAGTATGGGCATACCGAACCACATGGAAAACAACTACGATATTTACACCATTCCAATTGGTGTATGGCAAGAATGCAATGATGCCCATTGAATTCAAAATAAAAACTCTACGAATTGCTACAGAACTTAATTTGAACATAGACGCTACACAACAAGAATGGATTTGCCAACTAAATCAGTTGGACGAATATAGATAAGACGCGATGCATTGCACTAAAATAATGCAAAAGCAAATAGCAATGTGACATGATCGCCACATAAGGCCCAAACAATTTAAAGAAGGAGAATGGGCATTATTATACGATTCCCAGTTTCAGGAAAGAAAAGGGAAACTCATGCAGAGGTGGATGGATCCGTACGAAGTGGATCAACAATGGAGTTGTCCGTATTAAAACCATTGACGATAACAGAATAATTCTTACGATCAATGGCCATCGATTATAGCCCTATCATGCACCTCCAATGCACGAGATTAATTCAAATGCAAGCATAGGGGAGACCCCATTTACATAGATATTTTTAGCATTTTGACGAACGCGGACGCATTCATCGTGGAAAAAAAAAGAAAAATAAAAAAGTTTGACGAATGTGCACACATTCACAATGAAAAAAGAGGGAATATATATATATCATGCTTTCTAATGTTTTAGATATATTTTCTTTTATTTTTGTTTTTTTTTTGCAAGGCCACGTGGAACCCGTTGTAGACTATAGGCATTTGGGACAACTGGGCCTATCAGGCAAGAGCTACATACCCTATTTTTCTTGCTTTCTAGGAGTGTAGTGACACGGAAAAGGCACTTACTTCCCACCAGGAGGGCGACGCCTATACCCGAGCCAGTATACAGGCACCTACTTCCCACCAGGAGGGCAGTGCCTATATGAGGGTCAACACAGGCGCCTACTTCTCACCAAGAGGGCGGTGCCTATATTCGGGCCAACACAACGACGACTACTTTCCACCAAGAGGATGGCACTTATATCCGAACTACCACAGAGGCACCTACTTCCCAGCAGGAGGAAGGTGCCTATATTCCAGCCAGCACGAGCGCTTACTTCACACTAGAAGGAAGGTGTCTATATTCAAAGTTAGAACAGAGGTGCCTACTTCCCACCAGGAGGAAGGCGCCTATATTCAAAAGTAGCAGCGGTGCCTTATTCCCACCAGAAGGGTGGCACTTATTTCCATGACAAAACTAGAGGCACCTATGTTCCACCAATGATGCCTATGTCCATGCAAAAATGACGATATTTATTTTTCGATAGACAGGGTAGGCCTATTTTCCAGTTGTCGATAATCAAGCATGCTTACTCCCGAGATATTAATCGTGAAGTACACCGACTTTCAAATTCCAATGAGGAAATGTGTCTTTCCATGATGAATAATCAATGTTTGTTTTTTAGCATGAGACATTGAAAACTCTAATTATAAAATACCCAATAAAAATCACTTGGGCAAGATCACACCGCATGGAAAAATGCAAGCCACATATTTGTCGGTATATTGAAATCATGCATCAACCAATCCTGTTGTAGCACCAGGCGTCAAATACATCATGTTCTATGAAAAATCACTCAGGTATGTACCGAGTTTTCTGTTATTTATGTGCATAGTTATCACAAAGAACATATATGTGTTATGCCCCACGTTTCTACCGTCAATTCATGCAACCCCATGTCGGTAATTTGTCACGTGGCACTAATCAGGCATGGGAGAGATTGCAACTAAATCCACCTATATCCGGACGCATGCCTCAAGCTTAATTATGTGAAATATTGGAATTATTGCTAATTACAGGGGTATCCACTACAGGGAAGAACACAAAGTCTGCATGCTTCGACATGTTTTAATACAGATATAGTTGTCACTTTAACACTAGAAAGGCTAGAAACAGAGTATGGTAGCCATGGGAGGACCTTCAAATAATCATGCACAGAAGTGAAATGAACCCACAAATATTTTGGGCATCACATGGGTTTTCCGAGGACAGTTTGAAGCTGTGATATGGGTAGATTACTATCGTTTGGTCAGCCAGGACCAAGACCTTGCTACACCACAGGAATTCACAACGACCATGGACAATGGGATCGTGCGAATGTGAGGGCTGGTTATACTAGTAACGAAGGAGTATATAGCAGAAGTTACTGACCTTCCATGCACAGGGGACCGGACGTATAAGGGAGACAAAATTGAGTGACGTGCTCAACAGTTTTTTGGACAACCCACGACGTGGTTGATGCGTTCAAGATTGCCAAAGTAATACATCTTGAAAGTATGGAGGCTAATGTTCGAACAAGTAGTGCAATTCTTCACCTGCACCGAGAGGTATTCATGGCTTAACGCCAATCACTTCCACTTCTTGAACCATTTACTACATGGGGATAGAATTAACATCCCATACTATCTGATGAGTGCCCTACGAGATGAATGAAGCAGATACAGGGCAAGCACAACAGTGGTGTTAGGTCGTCACGGACTCATTTCAACCCTAATTCGACACATCAACGGGTAGAGAGTTGCACCGTCACCACCGACCACTATATAAGAACAAGTTTTGGTTGAATCGTCTAAAGAGCAGCACAAAAATATTCTAGATGACAAGACCGAGACGCTTGCTTTCGACACGGTGATTCAGATGAAGAAGCAAAGGCGCCTGGCTCCCAAAACAGTGATTCAGAAGGGGAGGCAGGGCACACTGAATCAAGCCCATACCAGGCAACATCACCGCCTACATCCAGGATTGGGGCAGAGATGGGCGCTTTGGTTTATTACAGTTCGTCGGTGGAAGAGGAAGAAGAGCAAACCCTAGCGGACGAACAAGCCACCCAGGTATTGCAGGTCTTGGCCTCTATTGAAGTACCCTGTAGTGAGTCTTCCAAGGAAGACCTCCAAGGCCAATTACGGGAAATTAAAGCACAAGCTTCCAGTTGGGAGGAAAAATATAACGCAGTATAGGCTGAATTTCAAGAATATCACCAAGCTATCATGGTCGAACAACAAAAATTGAGCCACACTGTGTAGGAGTTGATGGAAATAGGGCAACAACTAGAGGGCACGGTGCAACAATTACAACAGTTGCTTGTCGCAAAGGAGAATAGAACTAATGTAACTGTGCAGACGGACTGGGCCATGGACCTAGCAATTTCTTCCATCGACTCTAAGGAGAAGGTGGCTTCTATTGGGGCGTACCAATCCGATGCCAGGAGAGCGACATCAGACGCCCAACTATCTGACAAATGGGAACACCCAATAGCACATTTGGCAGACACTTTTGAAGGACAAGGGAGCCCTGCCATGCCAAGGGGGCCCATTTTCATTGACCTCTCCAATAGTGAAGAGATTGGGACTGACTAATCAGCTAGTGCATCAGTAGAGCACTCTATTGGTGCCTAGTCAGCTGGTCAGATAGAAGTTGAACAGTCTGCAACTACCTAGTCTGTTGGGGAGTCAACCAAATGCAATGATGCTACCCAACCAGTTGGTCAACCAGAAGTTGACCATTCCATGACTGCCTAATTAGTTGGTCAGCCAACAGTTGAACCCTTTGCTGCTGATGAACAACACGCACCAAAAATTGAACCACCCATTGTTAAGCAAATGTCACCACAAAGGAAAAATGTGGTGCTTGCTATCGAAGCACCAAAAATCATAGACACCCCGAAAATAACGAAGAAAAAGAGGTAGAGGGCTACTGCAAGGCAACTACGAGGAAAGAAACGAAAGACAACATGAACCAAACTCCGACGAAGAATGGGTTGTGTCATTAGAAGCTTTTGAAGACCATTGACGTTAGCTGGCTGAGCTCAAAGAAAGTTTGAAGCAAGCAAAGGAAACACGACGAGCTAGTAAGAGGATAAGTAGGGACTCGGGTATCAGTGTTAACCTAGTACACCCAACTCACTTCAAAGCAATGTGCATCAAAGGTCTATCACCAATGTTGGAGTCCTTCCGTCGAATGGGGTTGTTCGGAAAAGAGCATGTACTGCCACCACCAATAAAAACAAGTCAACCTCTGCCACAAGATTATGTGAAACCTAATGTTGAAGTCAAGGATGAAGTTGCAGGGGCACCAACAAAATATCCACAGGCAACAGTTCTGTTGGAAGCCCAATTGATCGATATGTTACGACTTCAGCTGTGAGATACTCCAGAGATCGAAACAGCAGTAGGACTACCTGCAAATCATTTCCTCTAGCAACAAGCTGAGCTAGCTTTATAGGGCCGTGTAGTCACATATGCTAGGACGTTAGAGGAAGAAACAGCTCCCAACCGAACCAACAAGCATGGTTGATGTGAGAAAAACCGAGAAGAGGAAATGACTCCTAAGTGAACCAACAAGCATGGTCGACGCCAGAGAGACCCGAAAAAAGATAAGGCCACAGCTCGAGAGCAATGTCACCGAAACAAGGCATATTGGAAGGTCATCAACAAACTAGGGATTACAAGCAAAAGGTGACATGAGGACATGTCAAATGGTAGGCATGGGGGTATTATGAGCACCAAAATGCTCATTTTTATGCATGTTTTAATGGGTATTGTATGACATATTTAACACCAAAATGCGTTTTTGTATAATTATTGTGTGTATTTAATAGAAAATGAAGTATTATGCTTGATCGGTGTTTTTAGTGGAAAATATGCGTAGATGGAGGTTTTTGTTGCTTCTTTTACATTTTTCAGTTGAGGTCCCACATGGACCTGGCAAAGCACGAAGAATATAATGTTTTTGAAGTATGAAGATGTTTTAAAAGAGACTACGATGAATGATGGAGGCACCTATATTCTGCTAAGGGTCAGACGACTACTTCCCACAAGGAAGTAGGCGCCTATATCCCGGCGCAGGCAGGCACCTATATCCCAACCACAAGTAGGCGCCTACGTTTAGCAGGTATATAGCGCTTATATTCTGCGTGTTGATTGATTGACCGAACTTATGCACAATTTTTAGAAATAAGTTGTGCACAATAGGGGAGCGTCATTCTTACTTTCGATGATTAATTTTAGAATTGATCGCTCTTTTAATAGACGAAAATCATAGTTGTGCATGTGCCCGTCGTAGCGAATCACGATTAGTGATTAAATTAGAATAAGTTATTCATGTAACGGGATTGGCCACGTTCTGTATAAAAACACAGGCCATTCCTGAAAATAAAAATCCGCGAAGTTTTAATATTTTTTGTACTGCATACATTATCAATAAAAGAGTTTCGAGTGTTCTTATTCACGTGGACTAAAAGAGTGATTTTTACATAATTAGTTGGGTGGACACCTGCGGGAGCTTGGGCTCACTCCAAGCAGTAATCCTCCCCTGTTTCATTTGTTTTAATTTTTATTCTTTCCTGCTTTATTATTTTTAGTTGTGTGTTTATTTCCTGCATTTTAATTTTCAATCGTGTGTTTATTTCTAGCACTTTATTTTCCAATTGTGTTTATTTCTAGCAGTCTACTTTCAGTTGTGTGCAATGTATTTACCTCCTACAATTTCTTTCGATTGTGTGTTTATCTTCTAGTTATTTCAAATTTGCAACGTGTTTATTTTTATGCAATTAGTTTCTTGCACTTAGTTTTAACTGGTTTGGCAAAACTGCAACTATACGAACAACATTCCCCACCAAACCAACTGATATATAGGAACTCATCTCCCAAACACTACAAGCATATACTGTGCATAGGTACTCATAAGTTTATGGACTCCCGGATTGATAATTAAATGAACAAAAATTAACCGTTTTACAGAACACCATTTTCTGCTCACTAACATGAAGACTATAAGAGTTTTATTTGGGCTACTAGTGGTACCAATGATAGTGTCTGGGTGTAAGGGTGGGCTAAAATCGCATTAGACTTAAAATGGAGGTGAATAGAAAAGACTCATAAAAGTCTGATTACAAACAAATTCAAAATAAAAGTTTCACTTCCATATGAGATTTTTCTAGTAGAAACAAGCACCTTCTCTATAGAGGCAACTGCTATGATTTGTCTTCTAGGATATCTGAAAAGAATTGAACAAATGGATAATAGACAAAAATCTAAACAAAAGAAAGAAAACATGGATGACACAGACCAACAAGTGAATGAACAAATGGAATATCAACTAGGATGAATGCCCAAATAATAATAATAGAGACAAAGCCATTTGTTAAAGAAAAAATCAAAGCAACTATATGGGAAAAGAAATTGGGAAAAAAGGAAGAGGAGATCATTATCTTGTTGAATTTAACCCTACATATGATCACCACCAAAAGGCCTATATAGGGGCAAACATCAATTGGAGAGCAAAGATGCTCATGGCCCAACTAAGGACCAGCTCACACCAACTTAGATGTGAAACAGGCAAATGGAAGAGACCAAAAGAGGAATGGAAGGAGAGGATATGTACCTTTTGTACATTAGGGGTAGTTGAGACAAAAAAGCATTTTATTTTGGGATGTGAGGCATGTAGTGGTATTCGAGCTAAGCTATATGGACACTCTAGCAATGGAATCATTGCAGGAATTGTTTGAAGAGGAGAAAGTGGGAGAATTTATCATCAAAATCTGTAGCAAAATATCAATGTTGCAGAAAGAAAAATGATTGGGTCAGATTTTAAGGCTGGCAGCCACAGTTCTATATAAAGTTGTCCCATAGGCTGCTTTTAGTCTCGTGGATGTTACAAGCTTTCTATTTTACTCTATTATTAACATCAAACCCATAGTAAAAGAAATACTAAGGGTGTGAACATTATGAATGTAAAACATGCATTAAATTAGATGCTCTCTTTCATTGCAAAGAATTCAAAAAGTTTTTGAAATCCAGCACCCAACTCGAATTAAGAATACAACAACCAGCAGATAAAAGGAAAATGTAAAAAAATAAAGTCAAAAAGTTTTTGAAATCCAGTAGCCAACTCGAATTAAGAATACAACCAGCAGATAAAAGGAAAATGTAAGAAATTTATGGAATGCTGTACAATCTTTGTATATGACAGTAAGGTATGCTTTCATAATATATTGTAGCTCTCATCAACCTATAAGTCAACCAAATGGACCATCTCTTTTGTGCCAAATATGATCGCATCATGATACACTGAAAGTATAGAATGTGCAACATAATGTGATTCTTTTTAAAACATTTTTTTGCAAATTTCTGATAACAGAACTACTGTAACCTAAGAAGTGCCAAATTCAGCTTGATCAAGGAATACTATTAATCATGGCCGAATAACTTGCCAGGGATTTTCTGATTTCTTCTATCATTTGGATACGGTTATAAAAACAGTGGTCTTTCCTTCTCCAGGACTTGTTAACTTTGTCCAATGTTTAAGCTATGGTATACCCTGTCATCATTTCCTGGCCTATACATTTATCTGATACGGCAATCCTTTTCATTTAGACTCTTCTCATAAGGTCCTTAGTGAAGCCATTGATGAGAAAACACCATCAAAGATAGAGTTTCTTTCCATGAAATATGCAAAGGATTAGATTCATGTATCCAAATCATGATCACTTAAAATATTTCACAATCTGTACAAAGCAGGGTGGCTCAAATTACATATTACTATACGACTTTGTGTAAATACTAAACTACATTTTCCACTAACAAGGGTATATGAACTTTCATCTAGATTACTTTCACAGGCCTACTAATAACAGAGAACAGTTTTAATAAGAAGTAATTGGCATCAATGCCAGGCTGAAACAGCAACCAAGAGCCTGTCTAACCAGCCAAGATAAAGAGCTTCGTCCTTTTCTATCAACTTGTACTTGCCACAGTAACGTGCACAGATAGTTTTGATAGTGAGAGTTACATGCGAGTTTAAAGGGTAAGGCCTAAATCCAGCCATGGTGAGGCGTGCTCTCCATTTACCCAACACTTCGTGCCTTACCACCCTTTCAGCATCCTCACAGGCAATTATATTCACTATGTTACATGCCAGACAGTTTTCCTCAATATTTACACGATCTTTACTATCCCTTGGAAGAGACACATCAAGAGATTCAAAAACAGCAGAGTAATAGTTTAGTGTCTCCTTGAACCTTGGAAAGAAAGGTGCAGTATTAGTGTTAGATTCTTGTTCCACCAGTGTCACCACATGTGGATCCAACCTCTTGACCATTTGCAGGAGCCGATCACGATGATTACTTGTACTCACACTCTCATCAGGCATACGGTGAAGCTGAAATGCAAAGTTTACAGCTAATGCCTCGCCATCTCTAACTTGAAGCATGTTAGCTTCAACATCAGAGCCTAACAGTGGTAGAGCATGGAACTCAAAGGGAACATTGCAGCTTTCAGCAAGCTTTGATAACCTTTTTCCAACTAATTGTAACCTTCCATATCGCACATATTCAGATTCGGGATCCTCGATACCTGTTATTCGAAGATAAGGTGGGGAAACTTTCCTACCGCCCAGTGCTTGAATTAAAGTTTCCCATTGATTGCCTTCAGCAACATGGAAGTCAACTATGTGAATTCTATCTTTATCTTTTAATGCTTCTGCAATGGCACCGTTTGCAGCAACATACCCAAGTCTAAAACACGGGCATGCTGCCTTTAGAATCTGGAAGTATGATATTACCTCTGTACTGTCAGGTTCTTTGCATTTCAGTCTTTTGTAAATCTTTGTTCCTGTGGACCTCAACCTTGCTTCTAGTCCTTCTACCATATATGCACCTAACCTTTGAATTGGGTTACCCCATACTGAGACCCTTTGTCTCAAATGTGCAATCAACTCTTCTGCATTGGCAAGCTCATAGTTATCAACAGCTTCTGCACATGCAATAAGAAGCTGCTCTATGTCATCTTGTGGAATTTGGGATGCATGGACTTGTTTTAAATTTGCTAAAACACTTTTGGAAGGATACAATTGATTTTCCATCCTTAATCTTGTGCTTTTTCTTTTCATAGGCTTTGTATAACCTGGACCCCATTCTGATTTTCCTGGAAGGCTGCGGTCCTCACAGAGAGCTTCAACATTACAAACACCCACATTATCAGGCTTGATAAATGATGCCTCTAATTCCTCTAGTTTATACTTCACATCTGAAAATTTATTGCTGCTACTGTGTCCACTTATGGCTGGACCAGATGAAACTCCTGGTGCAAGGAAATGATGTGAATAACAAGGATATGCTTCCAATGAATTTGTGCTTCTAAAAAATGGGAATTTGTCAAAAGATGAAGTGCCATGAGATGAAATCCCAATTTCTGGAAAAATCCCATCACAGAATTCTTGGCCTTTAAAAGAAACATTGCCATGTGAAAAACTTTGGACAGAGACATCACTCAACTGATACTTATTATTATCATCACATTCCGGACTCCATGTAATGTGAGGAAGGCTTTCAGATCCAGCCTCTTGAGGGGAAAGAGTAGAAACAGGAGAGCTCTTGTGATTCAATTTTGGGGTTGTCCCAATCCACTTGTGTGCCATGGAAGGCTGTCCAACAGAGATTTGCCAATCAGGGCTGAATCCTGTAAACAGAATCTCATCCCCTTACCAGGATGGCCCTCCAGAATATATTGGGAGTTTAGTAGGTTTTGCTAAATATCCAGCTTAATGCACAATTATGCTTCCTGTTATCTAGGAGAACTCTCTCAAAAGATTGACCAAAAGCACAGTAGTTTAAACAATACTCCCTGCCTGACATGTGGCACACAGATTTCAAAATATTTCTCGTTTGAAGTCCATATGAATCCTTCACTTTCAGGTGTGCTTAGTATTGTGGTTTTTGCTATCTTTCTTCAATGCAGAAACAAGTTTCATAAACATTGTCCCACATAACCTGTGTATTACCAAAATATCTGCATAAACCAGAACAGCAATCAGTTTTCTTGAGAAATCTACAACTGTGATTCCATATACAGTCATCTGAAAATACTAAATAAACTGGTTTAGTTTATAAAGTTAAATTTACTCTCAACTATGATACAACCACCTCCAAACATATGACATGGAGATACATGGTTACTAACCAAGAGACAGGCCTTTGAGCTAGCAATAGATCTCACAGTACATAGCTAGAGGCTTGTATATAACTGTAAACCACATTTGAGAAGGGAATGTTGCACTAAGAATAAGTACTTAAGCATTGGATTTTGAGAATGTTGGATTACCTCCTTTATATTTTCTTTGCATCAAAACATTCCAAACTTTATGACTAAATCAAAGATATGTGGTTCACTTCCCAGCCTTGATGAACTAAATTTTTCAAGAAAGGGAATCTACATGCTTGATGGATCTGTGGGTGTTTTGTTCTCATACAGGAATGCTTTCAGCAGCTTCCTACTCAACATAGGCCAGCTTACCTGGAAATAAATTAATCATCAATATGTTTGATCTGAATTACAGGATTAAGACAGCTTTTGAGGTTATTGACACGATGTGTATGTAGCCCAACTATAAATATAGTGTCCGATTTGATTCTCATCTTAATCTAATTACATAAAGCCCAATCCTAGTCACACTGAGAAATTAAACTCCAAATAGTTCAACATGGATGATGAGTGCATTGGGTGCTGCTTCTCAATCATACAGCACTCTAGGGAGGAGCTAGAGTAATTTTTGCAGCAGCATGATAGGAACATAGTGGTACAACCTACTTTTCCAGCTAAGTTATCAAGGATCTGAGACAGTTCCTAGGATGAAATTCATCAGAAGAGGTGGAAGTTTGCCAGTTTTTCACTGTTACTAAATGGAGTCACAAGCTGTTGTTTAGGTCTACTCATGGCCTTTTCCAAGGTGATCAGTTGTAATAAACATTTATTTGTACTTATGGCAGAAGGATTGAATTGTGCATTATGGCTTGCACAGTCAAGGCCGTATATTCATTGCTTATGAGCAACCGTCTAGGAGATAAATCACTCTCAATTTGTTGATCTGACATTTCACTATGGATGTTAGAATGTGTGTTTAGACATGTGTTCTGCATGTCTAGACACAATTTTTAACTGGGCATGAGTTGGTAGATAAGATTAACTTGTCTCCAATGTACGCAGCCACATGTATTTGTACATATCCACATGTAAATATTTCACATGATGTTCCACGTACATTGATAAGATCGTTAAACAACCATCCTTATCTTAGTGATTTTTCTAAGAACCATTGATCGTTTCCTTATCCACCTACCTTACCTACCACAGTTACAAAACCATATTTCCCTATTCTATATAAAGGAGGCATATATAGAACCTTTGAATAGTCTATGAAGCAATTCTTGTTTGCTGAAGCTGTTTATACAAAGGGTACACTGCACACATCATACATTGTGTCTCAAATATTATTTGTGTTGTTGGATTAGATTTGTGATTATTTGATTGAACTAAGAAATTTTCATTGCGTCAAAGCTAGATTCCTGAGCTTCATAATCCACACTGCAGGAGGAGATTCATGTATGTTGCTGTTGTTAAGTGTTGATGATCCACCTGAAAAGGGGGCCAAGACAACAATATTTGTTGCAGCTAGTGAAGTATCCACTTGAAGAAGGATCTCCTAAAAAAAATTTTATTCTCATAATTGCTTGTTTTGCAAAATTTTAGCTAGGAACAGCCAATTTTGGAAACCCTTTTTGGGAGATCTTCAGACCAACCCTCTTGCACCTAAATGGCTTTGAAGTCTGAGCAGCAGCTTTCTGTCCTTTTTCCTTCTGAACAGTATCTGGATCTGCCTTTCACAGATTATCAGGACTCTATCAACTTTCTGTTTGCAACTGGGTTCACTGTTTGGCATGTCACACCTCAACAAGGTCCAGACTTGATCTGTATTTTCTACAAAAACTGTATACTTCCAGCCAGGTATCACTGTTCAAATGTGCCTAGAAATGACGTAAGGACAGTGGGGTATCATAATTCTGTAAGAGTTGATCCTCAGCATGATTGAAAGTGAACCGTGAAGCAATGCAAGCAAGGAATCACAAACAAACATAAGGCAGTGTCAATAGACAACATAACGATATCGATGCTAAACTTCATAAACAAGAACAAAAAAACTCAATGTCATGGATGGGTGCATGCTAGTGTATTTACACACTTCAAAACAATGAAACATGAATCCTGCAACACCTCAAGTCAGTAATCCATGGACCACATTTAATCACACAGATCAACTTGATGACCTATACAATAAGCCCTTCTGGGCTTCAAAACAGCAAGCATATATTCTAAAAGACCCCCTTAAAATGGACTAGATAGAACAAGAAGGTGGCATTATCTTTCATCCCCCATTAAAGCTTGAGCATTGATCTAAGCTTGCTTGATTAAGTTGGCATCTAGTATTATCTTACTGAAACTATCAACAATTTGATCCTTTGTTTCATAGAACCATGTGGAGTCAATGCTCTTACAACTAAACTTACAAATTAAGGATAGTGGATTTCAATATGCTTTGTTATGATTTAGGCAACTGGATTGCATGCTATATTAATCGTACTTTGATTATCACAAAGAATTGTCATTGGTTTCTGTTGTACAAATTCAAATTCTTGACAGTGGGTTTCAGTTCCATATGGCCTCTACAAATGCATTGATCCTGCCACAGTATTCAGCTTAGGTAGTGGGGATTGCCACCACATTTTATTTCTTGCAAAACCTCAGAATGGATCCTCCATCAACGCTGAGCAGCTACCTGATGTGAATTTACATGCATTTGCATGTCTAGTGTAATCTGAGTCAATGTAACCTTTCAACACCAAGTTGACCCCTTTAGGGAATGTGATATCTAGGTCATGGCTCCCTTTAGTATATTGCATCTTGCACATGAACCTTTCATGGATCCTACATGAATCTAGAAACCATACTTCTAGCAAAAGTGGTGTCAAGAATAAATAAGATTGCCAACATTTTGCTTGTATACAGTGGCATCAGTTTTTTAAAAACGAGTCTTTGCCAAGTTTGATGCCTAGCTAATATGGAGTTTCACCTGGATTGCAATGTTTCATTTTAAACATATTTAAGAGATCAAGAGCATATTCTAAAAATGAATATGCCATTCTTGTTTTGAAGTACTTGGATGCCTAGAAAACAGTGTAGACGTCCCATGTCAACCATCTCAAAGGTATTCTTCAATTTGATCTCATGAATCAATGTGGTGTCACTTTCAATCACAATCAAGTCATCTACATGGAGGACAATCATCAAAGTTTGATCTCACTCCCTTCGAAAGTAAACATGGTGATCACATTCACCTTGCATGAACCCCCTATTGCTGAATAAGCTATTGATTTCTCATGCTGGAGAAACTATTGATTTTCTTATGCCACACGCTTCAGGCATCTATAAGACCATAGAGAGACATTTTGAATCTACATATTAGTGGTAGGTCGCACTTCCTATCACAAATCTACGTGGCTGCTCCTCCTCTTGTGGTTGGTTGCAACTCATGGTCAAGGAGCAACACCCCTTGAAGGATGTGGTAGGCTCAAATGGTAACACCCCTTGTAAGATCAATGGGCCTCAAACACATCTAATATTTTTAGTTGGCTTGGCAAAAGTCTAACAATATGTAGTTTTATCAACAAACCCGAGAGTAACTATCAGACAGTCAAATAAATTTCCAAAGTTTCTTGTCTTGTTTCACTTCTTGTCGTCATCCTCATGACAACTGAGGTTGTCACAATACTCCCTAAACAACACTGCTCTCTCCACTCTAACAACATGACCTAGATGGCATACTTGAATGTCATCCCTCTAAAAGCACACCTATACAACTTCCTCCAATGGCATAATAACTAACAACATACACTGCTTATCCCTTGTCCCAAACAACATGCTATCTTTTTGCCTACATAGCTTCCTTTGTGGATTACAGACATGACTTATGTTTTCTCCAGACAACAACCTGTTCTTATGTAACGATGCACCCCCCTCAACTTCCCTTGATGGCATCCTCTAGATGTTAGATGATAGACACATCTTGGATGGAATTTACATGTATCTATTAGATGACAATCATCCCACACATGTTAGACAACATCCCCTTACATACTGTAGACAACATTGTCTTGCACAACTTAGATGCATTCATTTGGATATGTTAAACAACATTCCACACGGCTCATCCTAATCGTCACATGCTAGGCAACATGCATTTGCCAGATGGCATCCACTTGTACAACAATGACATTTTCCTACTTTCTCTAGATAACTCTTCCACTGAGACTGATAGCCTCCTTATGCATAGTCTAGATGCTATTTTATGCCTTTTTTCCATGCCCAACATGGCACCCCTCCCCCTCTCCCCCCTAAAAAAAACCTCAAACAACATTCACTTACTTTAACCTCTTCTTGACAGTGATTTGGGTTGTCTTCATTCACTTACTATGGCAAATGGGCCCCTCCAAGGATTAGATAATTACATTGGTCTCCTAGACAACACTCTCCCTCATGCCTTGGAATACAACATTCTCCTCCTAGATGACTTACATGTTCATCATCATGCAAACAACTCCCTTACTTTGATTGATAACACTTAGGGTTGCTCAAATTACATTCAAATTGAGAACGTTGCTTCTGATATTGAGAAATACAACAATGGGTCTTACTCATATGGCACCCTCCCTCATTCAAAGGACACCTTTCTTCTACAAGACAACATGCACTATTAGACAAACAAATTGCTCTTTATACAAATGACATTGTCCCTTACTTGAATAGCCTACGTACTTCATCAAGTAGACTACATCCTCATCTAGATGACACTCTTCCTTGTCCACATAACATTCTTCCTCATAAAGACTACCTCTTATCAGACAACTTGCATTATCATTCTCTGGACAACTCACACTCAAACAACTCTTTGGACTGCAATCTTTCAAGTTGTGCACAATTGGATTACACACTTGAGCTTCATTTTTCCGGAGTGCACATACTTGAATTTCCCACCTTGGTAGTCTAATAATCAATCTTACTAATTTGAATGGAAAAGTATTTCCTTTCGCTGTCCATGCAAAGGCGTAAAAAAGGCCTTCATCTTGTCTACTTCTATAATCTGCTCATGCGATTTCCAAATAGTAATACATGTCCTATAGTATCTGACTAAATCTTCCTTTTCATCACTATGGAATTTCAAACATCTCTACTTATCTCCTATTGCATCCACCATTCTCATTGTCTAGTTCATTAATGACGATGTTGGTTTCAATGAACTTGTTTTCGAAGGAGAGAGCGCACTCTTTCCTATGGTCACCTATCTCTCTTTAGCCTCCTATCTCCTTTTGCTAGCCTCACTAACAAGATCCCTTCATACTCGTTTCTCATACACATACGTATTCACATGCTAAAATTCTTCTCCATACATTGCTAGATGCAGTCCACTACACATGAACCTGTGCTTGATGCACCTTGCAATTGCTCCCATGTTGGACTCCTACTCCATGCACTACTAGACATAACTCATGTCACCTACAACACCTTGGGAAATTCTAGTTGCTTGCTCTTGATGCTTCCTCTTGAGTTCCTATTCTTGCTTCTCAGTGGCCAATAACATCTCTAATTGACCCAGATTCAATCGATATCCTCTTTTTCATCGAAGAACAAGTCTTCTTGGGACCCACTCTTTGGCAAAGAATTTCTCTTGTCCATAGGGGGAAAATGTGTTCTATCTCAAGCAATGAACTTACCTCATCTCAAGGGCACCAAACAAGTTCTTCCAATATAATGACTTTTGGTTATAGGGTATCTACCACTTCCTTCTTCACACCTCCCCTCTTGTTCAGCACATAAAGACATCTGCATAGTGTCTCTTTCCTCCAATAATTGTCTTGAAGGAGGCAAAACTTGATTTCCTTTGTTTTAATGGGGGAACTATAGAAGACACACCTTCCACACTCCCTTTTGATAGGGAAGGAACAACTTTCTTAGCATGCCCTTATGTGTTTCATTGTCAACCACATGTGCTCTATCATCAACCACACTATGTGCTTTGCGCGCCATCATCTCCAATCATCTTGTGGGCTAGTCTCCCTACTGTTGACATCGTCATAATGGAGGAAGATCTAGACTCTCGTTACCAACACCCCAAGTCACGAATTCAAATATGTGCCAACAACGACCCCAAAAGTACAGTGTGGCTGACCATTCAAGTTATAATACAACATCATGCCACACATTATATAATAATACTTTGTGATAAAATATCATGGAATAGAAATGAAGAAAACAATAGAAGATCACTCACATATGCATTTGAGTATATAATACCATAGCCAATACACACTAAGACATTATATCATCTCCAAGTCTAAAACAAACTAGGCATAGCCATGGCCATGCATACATGCATGATGACTAATTGATTGATTCTCTAGACTAGACAACACTATGTACATATAGTCCTATAGGCAAAGGGTAGTTGTGTGCAACCACCATATCCATCCAACTATTCACATACTAAAAAAATTTAAATGCACCCCTAAACACAGCTATATGGAACACACGCATTATTACATTGCTTATTGTAACCACAAAACAACAATGAAAACAAATTATGTATTCAACTATGTACAGCTCTTGCTGCATGCGCTCATGCAAGCTAGCATGTTGACTATCATGTAGACCAACTTGTTCACCCATATCCCAAATTTGTCTTCCCTTAATTAGATCCTTGTTGTTTCTTAATATGGCTCCTTTAAATTTATGGCTTCCCTTGGATCTATTGTTCTTAGATCTATCATCCCTCATATTTGTCTTTCTTCAAATATAGTCTCCTTCAAATTTGCCTTGGACAACCCTAAAATTGGTATCCTTCAAACGCATTCCAGATTGCAAGAACTATAGTACTCAATCTTAGAGTCTATAACCGCTTTTCAATTATATAACTTGCTACACTTCTCTGTTTCAAAGTTGTCTTTTTCTTTACAAGGAGATAAGCTTATCTTTAAAATTCTTGATAAGGTCTCCTCACCACTCTGGTTTGATATCCTCTCAAAGTGTTTACCACATAGTACACTAGGGTTTGTTGTGAATGATCACTTGCCTATCCTAATCAAGCAAAGATCAAATTCTTAAAGTCCACACCCTTGCTCTAATGACATGTTAAATTTCACCATGATAAAAAATGAACTCTAAAGCAAAGGAAAGGATCGTAAATAAACATGAGGCAGTGTTGATGGACACCATTAAGATATGAATGAAACGAGTCTTGAACAACAAGACGAAAAACTCAATATCATGGATAGATTCATGCTAGTGTATTTATACACCCCAAATTATGAACACATGGATCGCAAGACACCACCAATCCATAATCCATGGGCCACATACAATCACATGGATCAACTCGATGACCCATAAAATACACTATAAAGGGTCTCAAAAGATGGATTTTATGGAAAGCACATATTCTAACGTCAAGTCCTTCAATTGTTGGGCTAACAAACCTAAAATTCCTAGCATTGTGTGACATTTATTAAGTCAAATCATCAAATATTTTGCTAATATAATCTCCAAAAAAACATAAAAAACAATAGCAATGTCCTTGAGCTATCAAAGTAATTGAGTGGGACTCAAAAACTAGATGTGGTCACACCAATTCGCGTCAATCAATTAAGGATCAACATTTTCATCAAGAACCATATAGGGAACAATTCAAGAGTTAATGATATCCAAGGAAGTGGTTTCGACTAACAAGACAGACCATCTAATCTTAATAGGACATTATAAATGTCCCCTAGATATCCTTTTACCATCCAAAGTGGATGAACCTATTGGTGAAAAACGAAGTCCAAAAGCACATGTCTATCTTAAGTACTTGAAATGTGGAAGTGGCGATATAGAATTATCCTCTACACAAAAGGATGGTCTACTTGCTCTATCCACTATGCAAAGAGGAGGATGACCATTGTAGACGCTCCTCAAGGAAGACACCATCTCATAGATATAACACCATTTATAGGCCAAGGAGGCAATGGCCATATCATCTAGTGAACACCTAGTACCTTCAACAAGGGGAAAAGGATGAAATAAAAAAGGCAATTATCTAAATAATTTGTTAGGGCCATTTCACGGCTTGACACTTGAGGAAGTGAGAGAATCAAGAGACTTAAGTGTGTTAATGGTGAATGTCCTCTCTAATTGCTCTATTAATTACTCCCTCCCAAGAAGGATGTGTCCATGTGCATCTAATAGGTAGCAAAATGGAGGAATTGATATATGGAAAGCCCGGTTTAAATTTATTCCTAGATACATCTTAAGGGAAGTTTGAGAGCTTTACAAACCTTCCAAATAATCCAAAAGAGGCAAAAAGAAGCCTTTTATTGGAGTTGATGAAGTAATAAGATGCTAAAAGCTAAGACTTTTCTAAATTGGTCTGCCATTTGGAACAACAAACTTCTACAATTCCTAATAAAACTTTCCATGATTCTTTATCTTTAATTGTTGTGGTAACCGGCTAGGCACAAAGCCTAGCCCTAGTGAAAACATCAATAATCCCTAGGTTACTCCTTGTCTTTAGGAGGGGAATAATGCTCCCAACAAATCTTTGACAAAATTTGCTATTATTAGAGAATAGATCTATTATGAGTTTTGCAAGAGGCAAGTAGAAAATAGGTGTGGCAGCTAAAATATTCATGCAAATTTGAATTCCGTCTCCATTATCATTTACCTAGTCGGTCAAAGACCACTTTCCTCTAAATTATTTGGATAACCTACATACACATCTTGAGTGACAAGAATTTTAAAAAAATTCCGAGATTGAAGCCATCCTAATTTTACACTTTGTAACCAATCTATCAAACCACTATGTCTTTGCTCATAACAGTGGGTACTTTGCTAGTAAATGTTGGAACCCTAATCTTCATAGAATGTGTGAAGACATCCCATGGCAATACGAAAAGTTTCTTCACTCTTCTCTATAGGAAGAGATCACCTCCAAAATGCTTGTTGACTAGCCTCACATTAAGGCAACGCCTTCACTTCCCCACCTATCATGACTTCCTAACATTCCATGTTGGTCATAGGACCATGTCGATTAATGTTTCCTTATGCCTCCACTTTACATAGAAAAATGCCTGACCGAAATTATCATAGTAATCAAAGTCATACTTTGCATTGACTCAAGCTGGCCAAAAAGTAAGAATAGCATGGGTAAACAAAAAAATTGTAAGGACTCTACATTTGCAAAATCAGATAAATACTAAAAATATCAAAGGAAAAAAAAGCTTGCAATGAAATTTTTTTCAAAGAACTCAGACACTTTTCAATAATTGAAATTTCACAAGTAATACTTGTGTTCACTAAGTTTGAGACAAGTTTTGAAAACTAAGCTAGTTTTGGGTGTCAAGTACGAATGAACAATGGTTACCAAGTTCGTCCCAACTTGGGCTAGGCTTGGTCCGATTTGGACTTATTGGGCTAGACCGAACCTGTTCGGTTGGGTTCAACCTTTTTTTTTAATTTACAATTTTTTTATATATTCAAAAAATTTAAAATATAACATTTATAAAGTATAAAATATACTTGAATTTCGAAAATATGGAAGAACCTGAATTTTTTTTTTCCCCATATATTTATATTTTTTATGAATATTTTGTGTGTGTGTATATATATATATATTCCAAACCTTCATGAAAAAACCAAACCTCTGAGCTTTTTCGGCCTTTCAAACCTAAGAACTGAACCATACCTGGTAACTATAGAATAAACTATGACTAATTTGAATAGCTCATCATGTTCAGCGACTTTGGCATTTATTCATTATCAAAATGAAATTCTACATGGTGAAAATTCAGAGAGTTATAGAGTCCAAGTATATTCAACATTATTCAACTCTCCGGTCTTTGATTCAGATTTAGCACTCATACTAGCTTCTGAAGCTTGATCAACCCGGATCCAAGCAGGCTGTCAATTACCTCTATGCACTACAGAGGTAGAGTCGCATCCATCAGATTCATCTTAACACCTTTCCAAACTGGTAATGTCCTATTAGGATGCCAACATCCCCATAGATGCAGAATTCTGCTGTCACCTAAATACCCATCCATGTTGAGCCATGAAACAATCAACTGAGTTTCTTTACCTGAAAACCAATACATCGTTTCAAAACACTGTTTCATCATTTTTACCAATCTCATGACCTTATCATGGAGAGAACACAATTATTATTTGCATAGTCGAGAAAATCAAAATCAGATCAAAATCAGCATGGAAAAAAGAATCGGGAAAATTTGGGATTGGCAAAAAATAAGGAAAAACGACAAAAGAAAGGGAAGAAAATGCAATTTTTCATTGAAAAAAAAAGCTTTTTCATGCATATCATAATTTTTTAGAAAAAGTTGGCAAAAATGCAATTTTTCATTGAAAAAAAAAGCTTTTTCATGCATATCATAATTTTTTAGAAAAAGTTGGCAAAAATTACCAATTTCGATGCGATTTGAGTCGGCAACAATGTTGAATCGGAAAAAGTTGGATCAGATCAAAATTAAATTAGGATTTTCGTAACTATGATTATTTGCATAAATACTGTTTTCATTTTTCATCAATTTGCCTTATTTTCTTCATGCTAAGTGTACCAACTATATTCTTGTACCTATCTCAGGCAATTGACTTCAATGTATTTATAATACATAGTTACGAGGGTCGGAAACCTGGGCCAGGGTTAATCTGGTTCAGACTTCTTGGGCTAGACTGGTTCGGTCCTTTTTTTTCCCCTCAAATTGCAAATTTTGTAACATATTCAAAAAATATACATTCATAAAGTATAAAATATACTTGAATTTCAAAAATATGGAAGAATATTTAATGTTTTTTATGTATATATTTATAATTTTTATGAATATAATATATATATAATCCAAACTTTTCCAAACCGAACCAAACCTTCTTGAAAAAACCATCAACTTTTTTGGCCTTTTGAACTTACAAACCGAACACAACCGTACCTAGTAACTATGGTTTATATAACTTGGCATTGTTCCATTTAATCTACCATTCTCATTCCAATGAATTGTTATTTCTAGATAGACTTTGCATTGATAATTTAGTTTCTCCCTGATTCTGATATTGCTAACCCTATAATTTTCCCTCACCTTGTCTCTAACTCATCTTTGTGGAGGACCAAAAACCTCCCAATGGGGAGGTGTGGTTCACATTGGATCATCCAATTGCCAAAAGTTGACAACTAGAAAGTCCACACATGTAAAATTGACAATGGGAAAATCAACACTCATAAAATTGACAATTTGGATATGGATGCATTTTTGCTATGTTCCACGAAGTTTCAGAATGGGAGCAGCAGGACGTATTTCCAGGACATCAAGATGCCTTTTTAAGATGTCAAGACACGTTTCCAAGACGGCCCCCAAATCCCAAGATGAGTCCCCATGGAACATGGCATTTCAAAATGTGTTAAATATTGGGAAAGATCAGTTTTGTCAAGAATCAACAAGATTCACAAAATACACAAGTTGATAAGGTTGACAAAATCGATTACTCGTATTTGCATGAAATGTCAACTAATTCAAACAAACCAAAATCGACACCAAATCAACAAGGCATTTTGTATCAATTAAACTTGAATTAAGTTCATTTATGACTATGAAGGTAAGAAATTGTGTTGGACGCATTTTGGAAACCAACCCCCAGATTTCGAACAAGCTTTCTGATCTCTGGGATGTCGATATACACCAAAAATGCATCCTGCCAGTTGCAGGGGCAGGATTGCCCTGTAAACCATAAAAATACCCTGCTTCCAGTGAGATCCTCCTTAAAAACTGACAGGACTTCCCTGCAAGACCAATGGGATTCCCCTAATGCACATGCAAAATCACCTAAGGGACCAACAAGATCAAACAAGTGGAAGTGGCCTGTCATGGTAAAGGTGACGCTTCATGAACATGGACGAAGCCTAACTCTAGGGTCCTACGATGTCCTGAAAACACGCAGGAAACAAGAAATATGAGTTTCATGTTCAAGAAATCCATCAAATCCTTGATTACCAAGGGGAAAATACCAAGAACATTTTAAGTTCCAATAACTGAAGGCACCTGAGTGTGTATATGGCAATAGGAAAGTAGACCAGGGATCTAGAGTATTATAGTAGGCTTCAGAGGAAGTCCATAGGCTTAAAAAATTCCAGAAGCATTGATTCTATTGCAAAAATGTGTACCATCTTCATTGTAATTGTTAAAGTCAAGTCATTTTTGTTACTTTGTGGAGTTTCCTACCCCACATGGTTCCTCCACATTAAACAATTATGTCATATCTGATTGCTCTCACCATCTGTGTTTCAAAGTTGCAAGCTTAGACAGCATGATCATTTTGGAAATCACTAGTTTGGTTGTTTGAAGCAGACCAAACTCTATTTCTTTTCCAAAGTGAACTGACTGAAAGTGGTTGGTATTAAAATTCTATGCTAATGAGTCACAAAAGAGTGTGATTACAGATCACATCTGGATTTGTTGTTAGCTTGTATTCACCATTTGGAAGTTGCTGCTTTAGAAACCTCTGAAATCAAATTATTCTTATATATCTTAAGGGGGAAAAGGATGTGTTGATTAGAATAGGACATTGACTATGAACTGATGTTCTCAACATACTGCAAAATAATATTTATGATATAAGGGAATTGAAGGATAATGTAATGTCAAAATTTTCTATTTCATGATCATCCTGGACAAATAGAACTTTTTTTTTTCCTCCAAGAGGTAGTTTTTCGAAACCAAATTTAATGAAGAGCTTAACGAGGAAATTCCTACTATAAAAATAATGTACTCCTGTAATAATAGTTATGAATTCAGATATTTGGTATCCATTAGTGAAATATTTGCCTGCCTCTTATCAAAGAAACAAATTTGTAATTTCCTAGTTTTATGAAATTATGTAGCTAATCCATATCTACCACCTATGACTAGTTTTGAATTAATCAGCTAATATAATGTATCACAAAAGACTATCCATTTAAAGGAATAGAATATGGGCTCCAAATATGGTTGCAAGCCTGTTGTATCCACACCAGCAGATTAATAGACACTACTAGGAAATCCACATAAGTTGTGGTAAGCAAATAGTCAACTGAATTAATCTGTTATAAAGGAATAGAATATGTAATGTTGTATCGACACCAGCAGCTTAACATGAATGTAGACACTAATAAGAACTCTGCATAAGTGGTGGTGCGCAAATAGTCAGCTGACTAAATAGGATACATATATCTTTTTCTAGTGGGTTTCTTCATTGATCTTCAAGTGTTATCAAATTTAAATGTGTAAGTTCATTTTACTCAATGAGAAACCATACCATAAAATGACATTTTTAGTTTTCACAAAAAATAAACTACTCAGATTTTTATGAAATAAAGTTATTTCATCTCCATTCTTGTCTCCTTGAGAAATTTAACATACCTAACAAAGAGTTAAACTTTAAACAGGGTCTTTTATTTGTTCTTTTTCACCATCAAGATCTTTTTTTCTCTAGCTTTAGCAACCACATGCAAATGGAAATTTTCTTTTCTTGCCATAAAAGAGAACTTTTGTGTATTAAAGAGGTATCCTAATGTGGACATAATTAGATCTAGGCTAATGTTTATTAGGCTTAGTTTATTTTATCATTTACTTAAGCCTAAATTCCTAAGTCTAAGTTAGAATGTGTGTTCTAGACTAGGTGTTAGCTTTACTTATTTAATTAAGTATTAAGTCCTAAGTCTAGGTGTATTTGAATAATATCTTATTCCAACTTGTAAATGTCGGCACATTTGGACGACATAAGTCATTGGGTAAGATTAGTCTTCTTGTTAGAGTTAGCAAGATCTATTAGTTAGCATCTTAGCTTAACTATAGCTTTTGGTTAAGCATATTCCTATTTTGGGAGATTATTGTTGTAAATAGTGCTATTTAAGCACAACTTGGAAATAAGAATAGTTAGTGTGTTTTCAATTTAGTTCCCTCGTCACTGGTATCAGAGCCTGTGATCAGGCTTGTGCCAGTTGGACTCCTAGTTAGGCTAGGAAGCCATTAGTTTGCATAGGGATAGTTGTTGAAATTCCGTGCAAAATTACCCCCAAAATTCCTAATTGCAAATCCCAAATTGGCCTTCTGTTAGTTATGTTTAGTCAAATTGACTTCCTGTATCAGATTTGATGAAAATAAATCTAGTTTTCATCCAGTTCTATGATTTGAAAGGTTGCATCATTGAGATTACTTAAGTTAAGGTTAATATTAATAATAATATTAAAATTTTTAACTAAAGTTAACAAAACAAAATAACCCAATTTTGGGTTATTCGGGCGCCTTCTGCTCGATCAGCTCCACCCTCGGTGATCGAGCTATCACTACCGATAGCGCCGACTCCAGCCGGCTGACAGGCCTACCGGCGGCCACCAGCCCACCGACGTTTTTCTCACCGGCGGCTGGTTGACCGATGCCGGTTTGGCCAGCATTCGACGGCTGACGCCAGCAACCGCGGCCATCCCGACGGTGCCCCTCGACGTAGCACCACTGGTAGAGACTATTGGTGCATCTTTGTCGATGCCGGCAAACCGATATTCTGGCTACCGTACTACGCCACCAGGGTTTTTCCCATCCGGTTGAGCCGATGGCCGTCGACCCACTCCTGTCGGTCGATACAATCTCCGACGACGCATTTTCCCGACTGGAGTTGCAATTTTTGGCGACCAGATCTGCAGGTCCACCTTCACCGCGCTGCTCTGCCCTGAAGCCTGACAACGACGTCGCTAACTAACCAGCATTTCGGCGGCTGACTGATCTCGGCGGCTCGCTCTGACGTAATCCGACGACGATCTCCCGACGACGCTGCTCCCAACGATCTTTCCGGCGATGCGTTTTCAACAGATAACTTTTTGCCAAGATCTGTGATTTTTGGCAGGCACATTCAGTTGCTCTCTGACATTTTTCGGTAGAGAAAGAACGGTGTAGGTTCTCCAACGACCATCCTTGACGGTGTCCCACTTCTCCACCAACGAGTTTTTCATGATCTCACACCTGTTTTGACGACGTCCGATCGAACACCTCGACTGTCAACTGCTCCCTCGACGGCGATCCGACCAGCTCAACGACAAATTTTCGATGGATTGTCACCTCCGGCGACCATTTTCATTATCCGACGACCTCGGCTCCCTGACGCAGCTTCCAGTTGGCCACACCAGTCGCAGACAACAGACGGTTTTTTGACGGATTCTCAGCGATCATGCAGACAATTCTTGATCACTTTCCGATGAACTCAGGCGTTTTCGTCGGTTTTTTGCGTTTTTCGACAGCGTCGTAGTGCCTTGGTGGGTTTTCCGACAATTTCCTTGTTTAAGCGAGATTTTGACATCTTAAATAGTTTTTCAAGGGAACACAGTCGGAAATATCCCACATGTTTTGTGGGGAGAACATAGCAAACATTGAAAACGCGCAATGCGCCTATTGAATAGTAGCTAGCCCGTGGGGGCTGGCTAGCGCTCTATGCGCGCCAATTGATGTTTGACCTGCTGACCCGAATGTGGTGTTGACTTGTGCGCCACATTGAAAGTTGGAGTTGATCGCTGCCTTGCAATTGACTTGTCGTTGACCTTGCTACATCCTCCATGTTGACTTGGTAGATCAGCTACCAACAACAAATTTTTGGTAGATTCTGCAAATTGATTTTTAAGCCGAAAATTTAAATTAATTAATTTTTATTAATTAATTTAGTTTATTTTTTTTGTAAAATTTACATTTTTGTGCCAAATTGTTTTCTTGTTTATTTCCCAAAATATTGTACAAGCAAATTTCAATCTTTTTGCTTGAGAAATTAGGCACAAACATCGTAAAAGAGGGCAATTATTTGCATTTGTTGGCAAATTTCTTTGTAACCCCTCTTGTAGAAGACAAAAGTTTGCAAGTTGGTAGTCATAGCCTAGGAGATTCTATTCTTTTGTAATTGATCTAGCTTATACTAGATCACACATGGCATCAGACTTGGCTGACCAAATGCTTGCCTTAGCACAAACTGTTGGCAATTTGGCTAACAAAGTAGATGATATTGCAGTTCAGTATGCTCCTGAAGAAAAAGCCTCTAGAGATTCTAAATCCCATCTCAAATGTGATGTCAAGATATATGATGGTTCACGGAATCCTGATGTGCTAAATAACTGGATCATGGACATGGAAACCTGGTTTGCTTATACAAAAGTTCCATTAAATGATAAAGTTCCTTTTGCTAAACTCAAATTGAGTGGGTTAGCAAAACTAGTCATCTTGGATCGACAAGATGAACATAATCCCATTACTTTTTGGGATGAATTGGTTCAATATTTGAAGGATTCTTTTTATCCTTCTAATTATGCACAAGAATTGAAAGTGAAATGGTTTAGATTGCGCCAAGGTTACAATATGTCTGTACAGGATTATATCTCTTCTTTCAACAGGTTACGCATTTTGTTGAGTGTAAAAGATCCTGCAGCAGAGTTGATTGTAAAATTTACAAGTGGCCTTCAAGAGCACTTGTATAGGGAGCTCAAATATACTCCCTTGGAAACCATTGATGTGGCCTTCAATCATGCACAATTGGCCGAAGAGAAGTTCGCCACTCGAGCACAAGAAACTTCTCGCTCTTCAAATCAGCAACAGTCTTCGAAGGCCAAGATGCCTTCCAATTCTTCTCCTTCTTCTTCTCCTAGTTCTTCTTCTTCCTCTTCTTCTCCAAAGTCTTATAATGCAAAGAAATATTGTAATCATTGTAAGAGACATGGACACTTAGAATCTGAGTGTTTTAGGAAACAGAAGAACTTACTTGTACAACCTATAGTGGAGGAGCCCCCAAAGGCCCCCATTGTGGTTATGGGAGAAGGGAGAGCATATGATGAATTGAGAGGAAAAATGAACAATGTTACACTACTGCATCAAAAAGGTGGATGTGACCGTTTGTTTGTCACTAAAGCCCACCTCACACATGACTTCTTTGTGGATTGTATTATCGACAATGGATCCCAAACCAATCTGATTGCACAATCTGTTGTCGATAGGCTCAAATTGCCTATGGAACCACATCCTCGTCCTTATCCATTGGGATGGAAGGATACAGATTCCAACTCCTACATCACAAAGACTTGCACTGTGTCATTTGCTTTTGGGCCTCATTATGTAGATCGAGTCACCTGTGATGTGACTCCCATGGACTACTGTGGTCTTATTCTTGGGCAGCCCTATCAGTTTGATAAGAGGGCTATTTATGATGCATACCATCAGACCTACACTTTGCATCATAAGCATAGGCAATATTGTCTTCATTCTCAGCCCCAGACCACACTTATGCCTAATTGTTATCTACCAGAGAAGATAGCCTTAGTCTTCAATAGGCCTCATGACACACTTGCTTCCGCTGCACCGCCTCCTTCCAAGGTGGCATCATCATCATCTTCCGCTACATTGCCTCCTCCTACAAAGGCAAGTTCTTCATCGACACCTCCTCCTGCTGCTCCAGCTCTTCTTCCACCTGTTTTAGAGCAACCATTTCCATTGCCATCTTCACCGGTTCCTGTTTTTCAATAGACTACACCGGCTCCGCAGCAGACTATTGGTGCTTCTTCATTGCTTCATCGAGATCCTACATGGATTGGTGACCGAGATGTACCACGGCTTTCTGCTCCAGCATCGACTGCGACTCGTGGCCCACATGATCTTGTTCAGCATCTCAGTCAGCTTTGTTTTCAGCATGTTGTATCTCACCCCTTCACCCCTATTGTAAAAGCATTGGAGTCCAATGCTTCTATGGTGGAGAGGGATGATGTGGACATCATTAGATCTAGGCTAATGTTTATTAGGCTTAGTTTATTTTATCATTTACTTAAGCCTAAAGTCCTAAGTCTAAGTTAGAATGTGTGTTCTAGACTAGGTGTTAGCTTTACTTATTTAATTAAGTATTAAGTCCTAAGTCTAGGTGTATTTGAATAATATCTTATTCCAACTTACTTATTTAATTAAGTATTAAGTCTTAAGTCTAGGTGTATTTGAATAATATCTTATTCCAACTTGTAAATGTCGGCACATTTGGACGGCATAAGTCATTGGGTAAGATTAGTCTTCTTGTTAGAGTTAGCAAGATCTATTAGTTAGCATCTTAGCTTAACTATAGCTTTTGGTTAAGCATCTTCCTATTTTGGGAGATTATTGTTGTGAATAGTGCTATTTAAGCACAACTTGGAAATAAGAATAGTTAGTGTGTTTTCAATTCAGTTCCCTTGTCATATCCTTTGCAGGGGGTTATGACAGCTACAAAGGTTCCTCAGGTTTTTTTTACAGAAGAAAAGGAATAGAATGCTAAGCATTTGAGAATCAGCATTCACTCGTATTGATAGTTTGCCCCTCACCTTTGTTTTCCTTTGTCCACACAATGGCTCACTTGTGAAGAAGGGACCATAAGCTTCCAATATACCACAGATTTTTGTGGTGCTTGTTCCTCCTTTTAGGAAACCACGGTCCATTCATCCCAAACAGTTTAATTTTCTTGGTTAGCTGGAATAACAGAGCAACGATCGAGATATAGGGAGTTTCATTTCCACAGATATAGGATAGTCCCAGATTTTGTCATTGCGGCAGTAAATACATGTGTTCGGTAATGTATAGCACAGGCTGCACAAAAACCTTGTGACCCACTTCAGTTTCAATAGTTTCTTCCAAGTCCTATGTAAGATTAGCACCTGAACATAAATATGATTATTTGGCCTGGCCAGAGATAGCCTATGGAGTTCATAGGACACAAATTTCCCAACGAACCATATAAGGCCCTCAAGGAAAGAAATTGGACAGGAAGGCATAGGAATTCAACCCAGACCAGATACTGAACTCAGACACTTTTTCAGTAACAGCTCTTCATACAACCAGGGGAAGACAACAAGGATGTTTCTATGTGCCAAGTGACTCATGCTCAATATCAATACCAAAGAATCTCTAACTATTATGAAATCATGGCTTTTGAAGGGACTCAGCTTGACCTTTGAAATCATGGCTTTTGAAGGGACTCAGCTGGCCAAAAGATCAACTAATGCAAAATGAATCAAATGATCACAGGACTCAGAATATTATTCTAATTGAATAAATACTTTGGGAGAGCTAAGGAAGAGGCCGTTACCTTTATGAACACCTGTGCAACAAACCTATCAAATCATGGCTTTTGAAGGGACTCGGCTGGCAAAAAGATCAGCTAATGCAAAATGAATCAAATGATCACAGGACTCGGAATATTATTCTAATTGAATAAATACTTTGGGAGAGCTAAGGAAGAGGCCGTTATCTTTCTGAACACCTGTGCAACAAACCTATCAAATCATGGCTTTTGAAGGGACTCAGCTGGCAAAAATATCAGCTAATGCAAAATGATTCAAATGTTCACAGGACTTGGAATAATATTCTAACTGAATAAGTACTTTGGGAGAGCTAAGGAAGAGGCCGTTACCTTTTTGAACACATATGCAACAAACCTATCAAATCATGGCTTTGAAGGGACTTAGCTGGCAAAAAGAGCGACTAATGTCAGAATATTATTCTAATTGAATAAGTAATCTGGAAGAGCTAAGGAAGAGGTCACTACCTTTGTGAACACCTGTGCAACAAACATCAAGGCTTCTATGGGCATCCAAACCTAAGTATCAACAGTTGGATTTGGGAGGGACTGAACTGTTCATACAATCTGCCACCAGGAAGGGAGAACAGTGATGGTATCCTGGAGTATATAAATATGTGCAAATGAATGCTTGAAGCTCTTGCAAGTTCATTCTTAAGTTAAAGGAAGGTAAAGCTCTTGCAATGGCATTCTCATCCAATGCTACAAGATAGGTTTGGCCATCTACCTTCATTTGTTGTCTTTGAGACAAACAATCAACACTTCTTCAATTTCAGTTGTTTGTATAGCCAAGGCCCAAAGTATTGCCATTCTCAGGGATCATGGACTTTGAAACTCATTATATTTCTTTAAGTCTTTTTTCTGCCTTATCTTAACCAATATATAAAGAAAAAGACTACATAGGAGGAATGCATGATTCTGCTATATAAAAATGCACTGCCAATAACGCTGATATGAACTATTTTAACTTTATAAAAAAGACACTGATATAGGCATAGTAGCCATATTTTTTAAAGCATCAAAAAGTATGCAAAATTGATTCAAGAAAAGGAAAAATATCACAAGGGAAAAAAAAGACATATAGAGAAACTTTTTATGTCCATACTTTTTTTGCAACCAACCATAAGTTTATAACTTGTTATTAAGAATGTAATAATTATCAAGGCTCTAGTGTCACAAAATTTTGATCATCTAAAAAGGTAATTTTGGGTTGATCATGCAATCTTTTCCAGCCAGAATAGGGTAGGAAATAATAGAAAATTAGGTAGGATGACAAGTGATTAGAAGGACTTATTAGCTTTGCTTAACAAAACAAGCTTGAAATTATCAAGGACATTCTTGTGCCGCCCCCTTCTCCAAAGAATCCCATTCAATAAGCTTGTTCTGGTGTCTGTTGCAAGAGACATGTTAGAGAAGAGTAATATTATTGGAACCTCCTGCAGTGGGAAGCAACGATTTATGCATTGTAGAAAATAAAGAGCTAAAATAAATTGAATGTGAAGTAGGGCAACAGGGTCGGAGGAGTAGTATCTTAATAATATTCAAGCAGTCACTACAAACCGGATGGAATTAGTCCTTTATTTTAGGAACTGCCCTTGGCTCAAAAAATGTTGAAGGTAGCTTCCTTGATTCCTTTCGCCTCAATGAGTTTTGGAAAATTAAAAATAAAATCAAAAACTTATGTTCACTAAAGCTTTCTGTGATGTTATCAACAGACCAATTATAAAAATATATAAATAAGATGACACTATCACTTGGGTTGACAGCAGAATCTATGTAGTTTGGAATTTATGATTATTTTTTGGTAAAGATCAAGAGGAAAATATAAGCATGTGTTATCTCTAATGAAGCACATGAATATTAGTCTTGACTTTTAATAACAAAGATACTTTGACTACAACAAAACAGCCTAGAAAAACCCATAAAAGAGAATGCCTCTGACCATGGTTCCAGATGCAGATAATATATTGACAATTCCAAAGGGTTCTGTACAAGTTTGCATCAATATTGACTTAGCCTTATACCAATCAATTTATGTGTGTTTCAAGATAAAATATTTTTTGCAGAGGTGTTACTTTATACTATCCCTAAAATTTCACTATTTATTATTGTAGTTGGCAGTAATGCATGTTAATATAGATTTTGTCTTGAATTTCAAAGTTGTTAATAGTTTTAAGTCAGAGCCAGTCAAAATGGGAATCAAATGCGTTTGTCAATCCCTCTCTCGGGAATTGCAACGTAACCAGTCTCAGCTCAAATTTCCAGTGTGATATTAAATTTTAGCACTGTCAACCAGAGAAACAGAAAAAAGACTTCCCGTTACCAGTGTCCACGAAGTTGCCTCTGGACTCAAGTCTACCAGGTGAACTATTTAGTTGAAACAAACAGGTCTTCATTGAACTGAACTTCGCCTAATCCTAAAATGCTCACTCACTGCTTCAGAAAATTATCTCGATAAACACAACTACCATGGGTAAATGAGTAGAAAAGAATTATATAAACATGTCGTAGCCAAAAAAACAATTTAGTTATTTATTAGATTCTGGTCAAGTTGCTCTGTATTGAACCAAATCCTGGATTTTGTGTGTCGCCCTAAATTTCGAAAACACGAACCCAAATTTAGTTGGCCCCGAGATGACCGATTTATATGATTGTAAAGATAGGTAACCGCAGTATAGCTGGTTAAACAAATAAAATAAAATTTTGGATATGATTGTAAAGATAGGTAACCGCAGTATAGCTGGTTAAGCAAATAAAATAAAATTTCATCCAAAAGGAGAAGGCACTAAGAAAAGAAGAGTCTTTAGTTTTGTAAGAAAAAGACACAACGGAGGTACGTATGTCTTTGAATTTACAACGTTTTCTAATAGGTTTCGTTGTTCTTGGAAGCAAAGCTTTCCTCTTGTTATGACCCAAACAACTTTCACACCCCAAATGAAAACCTGACCATTAAAAATTCAATCCCGAAGGAATATGTATGAGTAGCAAATACAGATGGAATTAGTTACAACTTGCAACTATAGTTGGCTAACTGAGTGGAAGTTGCTAGTAAATGGTATCAGTTCATACTCTCCCATAGCTTCCTGGATACTAAGAACACTGGATAAGATTCTCAGGCTGTAGGAATGTTCAGGATTTTTTCAAGGTCGTAACTGATCAAATCTAATCATATTTCGAATAGCCTTAACAAACAGTATAATAAATTTCAGAGCGTTAGAGCACACAAACTACTTTTTGAGGTATTGCTATTAATAAACGTTTCTACTTGAGTAAGTGCACTCCTGATATGCCGGCACGCCTCAAAATAAAAATTAAAATGCTTAGGAAAAGAAAATTTACCAAATTCCTAAAACCATTGGAGAGGCAAAGAAAGCGGTGCCAGAGGAGTGGCAAATAATCCAACGTCGAAATATTAGTTACCGTGCTAATACTCCATCTGAGTAGAAACATAAGGAAAAAAAGTCCAACCACCCACGAAATCGATCTCAGTAGCGAATCACTCGCATTAATGGGAATGAAGAGGCAGAAAATGCGAATGGAACAGGAGTTCGGCACACAGAAATTCAACTAGTGACAAGGGTCCACGTCAGCATCAAGAGGAGGCGCTGACGCGTACCGCGAAATGGGGCACTCGGCCCGGAAAGGGAGCCCACTCCTTTGAAACTTGAGGCCTACGCCTCGGTCCTTAGTCAAGTGAATGCCCTTTCATGATTTGCTGAGCTATTTATGCGTGTCACGTGGAGGTCACATTGAGAGATAAGTATTGTTGACAATTTGACATTCTTGGCTCAGGTGATCTTTCAACCTTCCAGGTCAAAGTGTATCTCTGACATGTCAGCCCCCACCTTAGAAATTGCACAGGTTTATCAGTTTGTCCTTACCTAGGAAAAATATTCATAAGCACGCACATAAAATATGAGAAAAACCCGTCTAAACTAATATGAGATTTTAACCCTAAACCTCTTCATACCCGTCTAAACTAATATGAGATTTTAACCCTAAACCTCTTCATAATTAACCTCTTACTCTCACTCTTACTCTCACTCTTGCAGACATTCAGAATTAATCCCCTGCCCAGTGTTCGGTTATTTATTTTAACTTTGTAAACGAGCGTTGGATCTCCCGCTCGCGTTGTTTTGCGGTTCACAAAGTCGCTCAACGGAGCGATTCCGCCAATTGATAAATCATTTTGGGAAAAACGTCTCGACTGTCATAACAATCACACTATTGTAAGCACTGACAGCGATAGAGGGAGCGGGGAACTTTTGTTTGTTTGTGCGTAAAGACACTTTCACAGCCATTGTAATGGAATGAAGTGGTTCATTTTGCCATGATAACGACCTTGTGGTGGCCGGCAGGGCACTGGAATATATTGTTCGTTACTCGAACTCCAAGGAACGATAGATTATATTTCAACCTTTATGTGTATTTAGGCTTCATTCGATGAATCTTCTAATTTATAGCTCAAAATTATTTTTCAATGAAAGTTATTTGTCGCTAGTTGCATCAAAATCAAAAGGTCCACTTGTTAGAAAATACCTCCACTGGAAATGAACATTAATATTTTTAAAACGTTTTAGGAATATGCATCTGATTCTAAGCACCAATGCTCATTGTCACTGCAATTTAGTAATTTACCTGTTAAAAAGTGGTCCTAAAGGGAAAATCAAAATCTCCTACCATCCTTATCAAATTAAATGATCAGCCACCTACCCCTCAGAAAAGTTGAAAGATTAAATTCTGCGGCTCGTCCACTAGAAAGTGGAAAGCTGGTGACAATAATAAAACACATTGCTTTCATTTAGTGGCCACCCAACTCCTCTGACCCAAACACCCAAACCTGGTGCTTGACATCAACATTAGATGGATACCCTTCTTAGACTCCGAAATATGGTGTATGCTCTAAGCACAAAGGACACTGCAACAAGCGCTCAAGGACAAGGAAAAAATGTTTGAAGTACTAACTTCTTCCTTTTAAGAGACCATTGAATAACCCTATCATATAGATCTTTAAGATCAATTGAACTTGAATTTCTTAAGAAACCAAAACCATATTTGCCACAAAGACTCTAACAATGACTACCTGCAACCATTTCGGTTATTAGAAGTGGAATTTTTTTTGTCTACCGACCATTTATGGAATCTCCACATGTTGTTAACTGTTAACTTTTTATTAGGGGTGTATTTTGTGTTAAAAGACTGTTTTTCATATAGTTAATTTTAAAAAACTATCATTTTATCTATGAAACTGTACCTTCACTTCAATCTTTAGGACTAAATAAACATAACTTTTTTCCTAGTTTTATAAACTACAATTCCCTAAAACTTATTTACAGAAGATTAATTTTAATTGTAAAAAAGCGTAAAATTTTAAAAGAAAACTAACATAAACATATATAACTACACTACGCTGTTCTATTTACAGAATTAATTTTGAAAATTTACCCCTAATATCAAATTAAATCAACAAATGTTGCACCCCATCCATCGACCTATGCAGATTGTGATATCTACTCTGTTCCTGTATAATCAATTTAATACAGGCAACTTTTATGGCTGAAATGAGTCACAAAATTAATTGGAAAAAAAAAAACTGAAATTTACCTTATCAAATAAAATCATGATCTGCAAAGGTTTTTAATGTTATATGTTTTATATATTTAAAACAGAGCACTCACTGTTCTCAGGTACAAAAAAAAATATCCTATAGATCATGTCATCAACAAGAAATAATTCAAGCAAGGCTATAATCCATGCCAAATAAAAGCCCTCGGTGAGTAATAATCAGATTTCAACCCCGAAAGTGAAACTATGGATAATCAGTTGCAAAGACAGACTGAATATGTTCCCTGGCCAATAGGATTGGGTTGCAACAGACCTTGGCTACCTCATTCACAATGCCTAATTCATTAATTAATCAAGCCAAATTCGTTACTTGTCATTCTATCGTGAGGCCCTCGCACTAAACCTTGAAGTCTATCAAATATCACCATGACCATCCTTAAAAACTAGTGATTCTTCAAAATTATACTCTGGAGAAACGAAACTAAAAACATTTTAAAATCCACAGCACAGGTAATGCGCTTTAATCAATGGAAAACCTCAAAAGCAATGCATAAAACCATAAATGGCGGCTCGGCTCAGTGACGCTTACATTTTCTTCATCAAGCAGTGAACTGTCTGCAGAAAGGCCGTGGGAATCCGGATCAATATGGGCTGCCGTTGCAGTGGAACTTGGGGCAAATAAAAACAATTTACTTGGGTCCACATCAGCAGCAGGAGGCGGTGGTATACAGACAAAAACGTCCAGATTGTCAATCTACAGGACTGTGGCCTTTGAAAATTCGAAGTTGGGGTCCAATGTTGGCCATTAGACGGCTTAACTTCCATGGGTTGTCGGGCACCGGGACGTGACCATCCATGGATTTTTGGACGCATATTTGTTTATTTAAAATAAATAAATAAATTTTATAAGCTAATAGATTATATTATAGTTTGGAATTTTAATGGTATTGGTTTATCTTTATTTTATAAAAAATATATTTTTTGTGAGGTACATAGAAGAATTGGTAGCTCCAACAAACCTATCCGTCTAGTTAATATTGATCATGTGCGAGATGTGGACCATTGGTTACACAAGGTTCGTACCGTCATTGTCCTCAGTCTGGTGCGAGGAATAAGATCAGACTACTGCCTATGCTAAGTTGAGCATGCCCACGAGAGGAATCAGATCTGGTGGTTAGTGTTTTTTTTTTACAAAAGTTTAATATGTATATAATAGTAAGGATAACTTAGTAGATAGAGTTTTGATTTTATTTAAAAAATTCAAAGTTCAATATTCAAACCTTTATCTAATTCAATAGATTAAAGTTGGCTAAAATTTATAATAAAAAAATTAAATTATATTGTTAAATATATTAAAATATATATAAAATATTTTTTATATATTATCTATATATTTTAATGTAAAAAAATAAATTATAGTATTATATATATAAAAGTAATCAACTTACATATTAAGTTTAGTATATCAAATTTAAAACCTACTCATCATGATGTTGTGATGCTTTCCACGTGGATGGCTGAGGTGGTGGTGTTTTGAGCGGTCCAGTCAAAGTCGACTTGACGGCAATCAGAGCGGAAATTGGTCTGTGCGGTTCCCCTGTGGGTCCCTGTCTTTCAGTCAATAGACGTTCGGCAATGTCCAAAAGCAACGCCAACTGTTTTAGGAAGGTTACATGGTTTTGCAAACGTTTCTATACTTTCGATTTTTTGAAGATTCAATCCACCTGTTATTATTTTTATCTGAATATTATTTCAGTCACGTGTTTAATAATGAGGGGGATGAATCTGCTGATTTTTGAGGCTTGGTGTAGATTGGATCAAACGAGCTGGTTCGTCATGTGATGACGTCACGTTATGGCATCACATTACAGACACGCAATGTGACGTCACATAAGACATGCAATGTGATGTTTCAACCTTTAGTTTGTCCGATGTTGTGTTAGAATAGAATATAATGCTTCGCTAATAAAAGCTATGTATCCTAAGTTTATCATTATATTCCTTATATTTTAGAATAAAATGCTTTCGTTATTTCCACTTTCGTTTAGAGTGTAAAAGTTATAAAAGGTCTGCATTCCCTCTTTCTATTCTTTTTTATTTATTTTTATTTACATGTTCTACAATTAAATTATTTTGAGTTGGTCTTAATTAAAGAGATGAACATCTTTATTATCCAATTGATGATTGTCACTTAAATTATATAGTCCACTTTTTCTTTATAAATTATAGTGGTGGGACAAGGTTATTTGCATAATATTAGTCATTCAAACATCTTTAGCTAAAGGACATGGTCACTTTATAGGTCCAACGTTCACCCTATGGGTGTAATAATTAGCACTTATCTCCATTTATAAGCGGTGACCATGATAACTTAATAGAAAGTAAAATCTAATGATATTTTCTCATGTGAAACTAGAACATGGTTATTTAATAGTTTCAACATTTATAATAATTAGTAATTATTCTCATTGGTGCAATTTGATAGAAAAGCAAGTGAAACATCTAAATCATGATAAAGCAACTTTTATGAAAATAAAAAAGTAAGACTTATTGACGGGGACCGGGAAAATCACTACCTTACAAATTCAACTTTTTCATTAAAATTTGCAAAAAATATTTACATGCATCACCAAAATAAAACAGCCCGCAGGCATACATTGACCGAGTTCGGCTCGGTTCTTCCACTGTCACTTGTCACTGCTTCCCCTGTTCTCCGGTCCACCACCGTCCCCCTGCATTACAAATTTTCGGGTTTTTATCAAGGCCCTGATCCTTTGGGCAATTAATGCCCCGCCTAAAACAAAATTCAAACTTCATTTTTCCCCCTCCCCGGGTTTTTCAAAATTTCAGTCGTAAATGGGCCATCTGCCCGATCGACCACGAAGCCTGCATTAATGGCCTCCTTGACCTGCACCGCCGCTCCGGTCAGACTGTCCTCTGCATTGTTGTCTCTTCAATGCCATCACCTGTAAATGCAGTGTTGCCCGAGGTAATAAAAAAAATATATAATGCGTGGCCACGTGTATATTTTACCATGCCTTCTCCTTGTCGCAAAACATTTGGCACACATGTCCTTCACACTATCACGATACACGTGGCAGTCCACGTGCCAAAATTGGCCTTGCCCGGCCATCCGCTCGTTTACTTTTTGTTGTGCTTTTACCCGGCCGCGATCGACCCCTCCACCTTTGTCTTCACCTTGCCGAAGTCTTTTGTTATGATTTTTTTTGTTTTGCCTTAGCCTTTGGTGCTGCCTTAGAAATATGCCATGTGGCAGCTTCTCACTGGCCGTGATATCGCGACAGGACTCTTCTCCTCCACCTTGCTCTGAAGACCGTCGCGATATCGCGACGTTTGAAGCTCCTCTCCACTGCCTTGCAAACCGGTTGCGATATCGCGACGTCGCGATATCACGACGTCCGAAGCTCCTCTCCACTACCTTGCAAACCGGTCGCGATATCGCGACGTCGCGATATCGCGATGACTTAAGCTCCCTTCCTTTGCCTCGCAATTCTGTCACGATATCGCGATGAAACCCGCCAAAGATACACCGCAGCTTTTGGGGTCGCGATTTCGCGACATGTCACGAAATCGCGACATGTCACGATTTTGCGACCCCCTCCCCCTTGCCTTAACTCTTAAACAACTCCCCCTCTGCATTACAAAACTCAAAATTTTCCCAACTTCAGAAGAATTCTGGTTGATGCGAAGTTGCTTTGTTACCACCGGATGCTCCTGCATCACTTATTATCTTCTTTTTTTTCAAAGCTACAACATAAAAGATTGACATTTGATATTGTGTTGATTTATCATTAAAAAAACATTGAAATTGTCGTTATTCATAAACATTATAGGAAGGATATACCTATCACTCAAGTTGAAATCCTTGTCACTTTTACTCATAAAACTCCAATATTTGTATTACTTCTTCATTCTCCATGAATGTCCAATGCAAATTCAATGTGATTGAACTTATGTAAGTTTAAGATCTAATTAATCTTCAAGTCCTTAAAAGAATAGTATACCTTTGGATGTAATTCAATGAGCTCCTATAAGATCTAGAACACCCTTTCTTATTGTTTTGGTTTGGATCTTTTATTTATATTTCAAATATTCTATGTGATTGTGATGTTATGAATAGTGGGTAATTACACCATCTAATAAGACAAAAACTATCTAATAACAATTTATTGTCTTCTTGTTTGTATATATTTCATTATTACATCATTGAAGTTTTTATCATGGTCAATCTACATTTATAACATTTGGTATCAAAGTAGCACCATTTGAGAAAGTGTGAACAACAAGAACTAGAGGTCAACAAATGGAACAAAAAATAGATCACAAACTGACTCAATGGGGTGAGCACCTCTCTAAGACCCTTGGAAACCAACTCATTGAGGGATTAAACCAGTTATGAGGTGAGATCCAAACATTAAATGAATCTATGACATATGTGATAGGGGAACAAGAAGGGACTAAGAAGGAAATGAATGAAAAAATTGTAGATTTAGAAATTCGTTTGGCTAGCAACACCCAAACATATGGTAGATATGGTCCTTTTGATTGTAAAGGAGAAGGGTCGAGTAATATTGAAAGGAAAATACACAACAACTATCCCAATAATAATACATACCAATTGTAAAAGTTAGACTTTCAAAAATTTGATGGGAAGGATCCAAAGAGATAGTTGTGCCAAGCAGAGCAATATATCAGCCTTAATAATGTTCCAATACACTTATGAATCACAGTTGCATATTTTAATTTTGAATTTGATGCTTTGTAGTGGTACCAATGGGTTTGAAAAGTGTATCCACATCTTACTTGGGATAAATTGGAAACACAATTACTTGATTTGGTCCTAGTGAATATAAGGAATTCACGGGAGCCCTCACTAAATTAAAACAAACCTCAACTATTAGAGACTATCATGATTAATTAATAAAATTGGTAAATCATACTACTAGCTTGATTGAAGACTTATTTCAATGTTATTTCTTTAGTGGGTTGAAGGGTGATATTAAAGTTGAGGTTAAAATGTTTAAGCCACAAACCTTGTAGCAGGTCATAGGGTTGGCTAGGCTGGCCAAAGATAAATTTGTTGCATGGAGAGGCACTTGTAAATTTCCACAAACATGACCCCCATTTCCAAATAAAGCAACCACCAATCTAACTAACAAGTTACCCACCATCAAACAATTGAGTCAAGAAGAGATGGAAGCTTGTAAAGCTCAAGGGTTATGTTATAATTGTGATGAGAAGTATTCACCTAGCCATAAATGTGTGCAACAAAAATTGTATTTGCTTGATGTGGATGAGTCAACAACCACAAGGTCTCAAGAGGTGGAAGAGGACCATCAAGAAGAGGAACAAATAGAGAATATTGAATAATAAGAAGAACCCCAAATAGAAATCTCGATTCATGCCTTAGCAAGCATAGCTAACCCCCAAACTATGAAGGTGATAGAGCATTTCAATGGACAATGGCTAGAAATTATCATTGACTTGGGTGGCACACATAATTTTATTGACCCTAAAGTGGCAATGTAGGTAAATTGTTACATAAATACTTATAATTCCTTTAAAGTCGTGATTGCCAATGGTGAAAGTTTTCCTTGTAAGGGTAAGCGTTAAAATATCAAAGTACAAATAGGGGGATATAATCTTAAGATTAATATATTTACCCTTCCCTTGGGCAGGTGTGGTGTTGTATTGAGAACACAATGGCTTAGAACGTTGGACCTTATACTATGGAATTTTTCTAAGTTATGGATGAAATTTACCCGACAAGGAAATGAATATACTCTATGAGGAATGAAGGTCGGTGCTACTCAACTTGTTTCATCTCATGGTATGGAGAAGTTATTAAAAAAGTCATCACATGGAGTCATGGTAGAATTATTTTCTATACAAGCCCCCAATGATAATAAACAAGAACCATAAGTAGAATTATAACTTATATTGGACAAACATACAATTATTTTGAGGAACCTAAGGTACTACTCCTTCGCCATACCCATGATCATGCAATTTAGCTTGTTCAGGTAATATCCCTCCAAATATCTACCCTTATAAGTTTTCATATGTCCAAAAATTAGAAATTAATAAAATGGTGCACAAACTACTTGCAGCAGGGGTTATTCACCCCAATGTTAGTTGTTATTCCTTGTTGGTGTTGTTGGTATAAAAAAAATAGTTCATGGTGGTTGTGTGTGGATTTTAGGGAACTTAATAAAATAACCATCAAGCACAAGGTCCCTATTCCAGTAATAGATGAGTTGCATGGCACTCAATTTTTCTCCAAATTGGATTTGCAGTCTATCTACCACTAGATCAGACTCAAGGAAGAGGACATTCCTAAAAATACCTTTAGAACTCATGAAGTGCATTACAAATTTTTGGTCATGCCCTTTGGTTTGTGTTGGACATTTTGAGCTCATTTAGTTGTCATTGATGTCAAGGTGAAAAGTTGTCATTGATGCCAAAGTGAACACATGAAGCTATCATTACCACCATGGAGTACATCATCATTAACACCAGGAAGCAATGCAAAGAGATGGAGAAAAGTTGTCCAAATATGTTTTTATAAGGGTTTTTGTTAAAACCATGATGGCACATTAAAAGGTTTTTTATTAAAACCATAATGATAGTTCTCTAATATTGTGATGGCAGAATTAAGGTTTTTATTAAAACCAAGGTGGCGAAATTAATTTTCATCAACCCAGTGAAGTGCAAATGACAATTTGATATTAACTCAAGAGGGCTTTAATTTTTATTAAAGTCTAAAGTTTATAAATTAAATTTATAATATTTAAATTCTTTTGAATTTAAATTAATTATAAATTATAATTTATACAAGCCGACGTCATCAAATCGAATCATCCGTCGACGTTGTATGCAAAGCAAATGAAGGGTATTTAAACCCTAAGACAAACCTTAGGGAATGGTGTGTATCGAATTCGAACAAAGCAAAAATCTGAAGCCTCCAAAATTTGTGAGTGGTGTATTTGCCGAAATAGGACAACGCATTGTAATCAGGGCAGAGCATCGTGATCGAGGCAGCGCATGGTGTTCGAAGCAAGGGACAATGCAAAGGGAGAAGCGCTCGTAGTCTAGCTTGGTGCTAGACGTAGGAGAAGGCCAAAGGCTTTGAAGCCTTTGTGAGAAGACTTAAGCAACCTTAGGGCTTAAGCTAAGCACGTGGAGCGCTTAGCTCACACGGCTAGCTTGTCGCAGCTAAGGCGCCAGTCGTGGAGAAGGCGCAGGTTCGAAACTCCAAAAATTATGGAAGGGGGATTCACCAAAGGTTTTTATAATTTGATTTTTGATTTTTGCATAATACTAAGGTTTAGGAGGAATAAGGGAATATTTGTGGTATTTGATTATTGTGCTAAGGTTTTAGGGGTGTATGTGGAATTTGATTAATTGTGCTAAGGTTAGGGAGTTATAAGGTGATATTAATTTATTTACCTAAGTGGTAAATAGGTGCTTTATTAAGGTAAATATTATTTTACCTTAGGAGATAGAAATTAAGTTGGAATATCAATTTTGTGAAATAGAAAAATTGAAGAGGAAATTTTTGTGAAGATATTATTGTTAAATATTGCTATTGAGAAGGAGATATAAGGTGTATTATGAAATTGAGCTATTCTTGTATTTTGTGAAATATAACACTTGTTATCTAACCCTTGGCACTTGGCAAAGAAGAAGATATTCCTGAAGGCAGTTTTTGAAGATCATCCTCCAATCAAGAAAAAGGTATGAGCATATTCTTCCATAGTTGAATTGATTGATTGGTTTTCTGGAAAATAAGTTTGGAGTGAAAAGGATTTGATTAGGGTTACCTATTGAGTGTGTTGAGTGATTGCTTCAAGGTTTTCTAGAATAAAGAAGTGTGGTTAAAACCTTGTTTGATAAGCATTGTTGTTGAAGCCATTGATGAAATTTGTTTTATTTTTTTTATAACATTTTGTTGAAGCCATTGATGAGTGAAGAACATGAGTATCATTGTTATGTGAGAGTTGTTTTATAAGCATTGTTGTTGAAGCCATTAATGAGTGAAGAACTTGAACAAGGGTTTGAAAAGAACATGAGTATCATTGTTATGTGAGATTGGTTGTTGAGCATTGTTGGAAATATTTTGAGTAAGTGATCATATACTTTGACTAGGGTTTGTGAGCAAGGATTATCTCATTGAGTCATTGATTGAGTAGAGTTGGTTGAGCCTAGTCAAGTGGATGTGTGAAGTGATTGTTCAAGTTCCATAAAACAAATTATTCTATATTCTGAATTGAGTTGAGAAAGTGATTGAGCATTGAGTTGAAGCATATTGAGTCTCTAACAATTCTCCTTATGTTTCTAAGAAAGTGATTGAAAGTATTTGAGCAGATTTGAGGTAAGTCTTTGAGAAGACTTGTGATTTTTTTTGGCTTTTTGAGGAAATTGGACAAGTTCTGAGTGGACTTTTGAGCATATTGGACAAGTTCTGGTGGACTTGTTGAGACTGGACAAGTTCTGAGTGGACTTGTTGAGAAGATTGGACAAGTTCTGAGTGGACTTGTTGAGCAGATTGGACAAGTTCTTGTGGACTTGTTGAGCAGATTTGAGCAAGTTCTATGTGGACTTGTTGAGCATATTTGAGCAAGTTTATGTGGACTTGTTGAGCATATTTGAGCAAGTTCTATGTGGACTTGTTGAGCAGATTTGAGCAAGTTTATGTGGACTTGTTGAGAAAATTTGAGCAAGTTATATGTGGACTTGTTGAGCAGAGTTTTGGTGTATATTTGAGGATAGATTTGTACCAGACCAGAGATAGAGATTGAATATATTTGTACTAGATCGAAGGACTATGTTTAGTGTATATTTGAGATAGATCTTTGGAGGTGATAGAGTAGAGAGGACAGAAGTCTCCAGTGGATAGAGATCCATCAGCCAGGGTAGTGAGGATAGGTCTTTTGAGTGAGGACAAGAGTCTTCAGTGGAGAGAGATCCACAAGCCAGTGTAGTGGAGGTAGTTGTCTTCAAGAGGATCACTAGCCAGAGCAGAGGAGAAGGAGTTCTCCTATGGATAGAGATCCATGAACTTGATTTAGGGGATTGGTGTCTCCTTTGGATAGAGGTCCATAAACATTGTAATAGGGAAAGGATTCCCAAGAGATTGATTGAGAAAATTTTAGTGAAATATTTTCTCCGTGGAGTAGCCCACATTGGGTGAACCACGTAAATTGTGGTGTCTCTATTTTATGTGGTGATTTATGCATTGATTTGATTACTGCTATTGACATTGCTATCTTTACATTGCATAATATTGATTGGGAAAGAAAAAGTAAAAAGTGGTCTTATACTATTCACCCCCCTCTCAGTATAAGCTTGTGTTCTTCAATTGGTATCAGAGAGGGTTCCTTCAGAAGAGTTTAACAACTTGAAGGAAAAGCTAACAAGAACATAATGGATTCTAAGAATGTGTCCTCAGATAACTCAACACCAGTATTTTATGGAAGTGACTATATGTATTGGAGTATGAGAATGAAGATTTACCTGATGGCACTTGGCAATGAAATTTGGGAAGTAGTTGAATTTGGATATGATCCCTTAATTAATCCTCCTACAGATAAGGAAGGTAAGCTCCTACAACATTACAATTCAAAAGCAATGAATGCACTTTTAAGAGGTTTGCATAGAACAGAGTCTATGAAAGTTATGCATTGTCAAACTGCAAAAGACATGTGGGATAAATTGCAAAATATATATGAAGGAGATAAATGTGTCAAGAAAGCAAAGATGCAAAATCTCAAAGGACAATTTGAGGAGTTAAGAATGAAGGATGAGGAAAACATTAGTACTTATCTACTTTGAATTGATGAGGTTGTTAATGCTATGCAAGGACTTGGAATGAATATTGATGAATCGGATGTTTGTGATAAAGTTTTGAGAACTCTTCCAAATAGATTCAGTGAAAAGGTTTCTGCTATAGAAGTGTCAATGGATGGTGATACTTTGACAAGAGATATGTTGCTTGGTATTCTTACAACACATGAGATAAGAACAAAATATCCTATTCCCTAGAAGGAAGCAACATTCAAAGCAATCAAGAAGACTAAGGGTAAGAAGTCAGAATCAAGCAATGAGTCATCCAATGATGAAGAAGCAAATTATGGTAGAAGGAATAAGGATTCAAGAAGATCTAGAGATACAAGATCTATTAAATGTTTCAATTATGGAAAGTATGGTCATTATGCAACTGACTATCAAGAAGCCAAGAATAACAATGATGAAGAAAAGCAGGATCACAAGAACAGGGAACCAGAAAGATATAGGCACCAAAAGAAAAGCAAGGATGGACAAAGCAGACAAGGAAAGAAGTTCTTTCAAAGACAAAAGAGGAGCTACTATGCGGATAAGGCAAGTAAGTACTCAAGTGATAGTGATGCTAGTTTTTCAGACAATGATAGAGATGAAGTTCTTTTTATGATTGAAGAAAAAGAACCAGTTAAGAAAAGGACTCCAATAATTCTCAAGTGTTTTAGATGTGGTAACTTTGGACATCTTGAAGATGATTGTACAAGGGATGGCTATAGTTTCAGTGATGATGAATATGAGGATGCACTTGAAGGACCAGATGAAAACCTTCTAATGGCATTAGAAGAAGAAGTAGGTGATCCTATAGAAGATAAGCCAACAGAAAATAAAGATGTGGACAAAGGTAAAAAAATAGAGGAATATTCAGAAAAGGATGGATATGATCTCAAAGGAGAACTTATTTATGCCCTTGACATGGTAAAGAAGGTAAGAAAGCAACACTCTAAACTTGAAATTTAGTTTCAAGAATGTGATGAAGAGAGAAGATTGCTTATAGAGGATTTAGAAAAATCAAAGGCTAAGGCAAAAAGGTTCAAGGATAAGTTAGAAGCAAAGATCTTAGAATGTGAAAAGTTAACACAAGAAGTGGCACTACTAAGAGAATATTTGGAAGACTCCAAAGTCAAGCTAAAAGGGTTCAAAAATAGCTCAAAGAACTTGGATAAGTTCATCAATATACAAAAGCCTACATCAAGCAAAACAGGTCTTGGATTTGAACAGGTTCAAAAGAAATGGGCAAGAAAGTCAACCTCAAGTTTTGGAGAAGAAGATACTTCAGATGAAGATACTTCAAAAGAAGACAATGTAAGAGAGAGTGAGACATCTGAGGATGAGTTGGATAATAGAGAGTTCAACAAGAATAGGAACAATGCACAAAGAAGATACAGATGGAACAACAATAATAGGTCAAGAGAGACTAGGAGACCAATGAGGTCAAAACAAGGAAACTTCAATGGAAGATGCTTTTCATGTCACAGGTTTGGGCACATGGCTTCACAGTGTAGGACACAGAAAAGATAGGAATATGAGAACATACAACTTTTCCATGGGTATTGCTACTCATGTAATCAGTTTGGTCACAAGGCAATAAATTGCAGGGTTCATGATAGAAGAAGGTATGGCTTCACTAGGAGAAATCCTAAGACATTTGCACCTCCAAGGAATAACAACATTAAGTGTTATAAGTGCAATAATTATGGTCACACAACAAAGTGGTGTAGAGAAAATATTCCAAAAACAAGTGAGAACAGGAACAGGAACATGGATATGAACAAGAACATGAATAGGAACATGAATATGAATAGGAATAGGAATAGGGACATGGATAGGAATATTGAAATAAATAGTCAGAGGAATCAAAAGGATCAGATAAAAAGAAGAGAGGATAAAGGTAAAGAATAGTGCTTTCTAGGAGTAGAAATACTCCCACCCTATAATTAACCACCTCAAGAGGAGGTGGGGGAGGGGCTAAGCTAAGAGGCTCATTCTTAGCCCCGAGCCCCAAAGGTGACCCTTTGCCATTGATGTCAAAGGGGGAGAGATTTGAGTAAGGGGGAGAGATTTGGTATTTGAGAAAAGAGGAGAGAGCATTGAGCCAGGGGGAGCATTGTCCCAGGGGGAGCAGAACAAAGGAAAGGTCAAGTTTTTGGTAAAAATAAGTTGGGTTGCCATCAATGACAAAGGGGGAGATTGTTGGACATTTTGAGCTCATTTAGTTGTCATTGATGTCAAGGTGAAAAGTTGTCATTGATGCCAAAGTGAACACATGAAGCTATCATTACCACCATGGAGTACATCATCATTAACACTAGGAAGCAATGCAAAGAGATGGAGAAAAGTTGTCCAAATATGTTTTTATAAGGGTTTTTGTTAAAACCATGATGGCACATTAAAAGGTTTTTTATTAAAACCATAATGATAGTTCTCTAATATTGTGATGGCAGAATTAAGGTTTTTATTAAAACCAAGGTGGCGAAATTAATTTTCATCAACCCAGTGAAGTGCAAATGACAATTTGATATTAACTCAAGAGGGCTTTAATTTTTATTAAAGTCTAAAGTTTATAAATTAAATTTATAATATTTAAATTCTTTTGAATTTAAATTAATTATAAATTATAATTTATACAAGCCGACGTCATCAAATTGAATCATCCGTCGACGTTGTATGCAAAGCAAATGAAGGGTATTTAAACCCTAAGACAAACCTTAGGGAATGGTGTGTATCGAATTCGAACAAAGCAAAAATCTGAAGCCTCCAAAATTTGTGAGTGGTGTATTTGCCGAAATAGGACAGTGCATTGTAATCAGGGCAGAGCATCGTGATCGAGGTAGCGCATGGTGTTCGAAGCAAGGGACAACGCAAAGGGAGAAGTGCTCATAGTCTAGCTTGGCGCTAGACGTAGGAGAAGGCCAAAGGCTTTGAAGCCTTTGTGAGAAGACTTAAGCAACCTTAGGGCTTAAGCTAAGCACGTGGAGCGCTTAGCTCACACGGCTAGCTTGCCGTAGCTAAGGCGCCAGTCGTGGAGAAGGTGCAGGTTTGAAACTCCAAAAATTGTGGAAGGGGGATTCACCAAAGGTTTTTATAATTTGATTTTTGATTTTTGCATAATACTAAGGTTTAGGAGGAATAAGGGAATATTTGTGGTATTTGATTATTGTGCTAAGGTTTTAGGGGTGTATGTGGAATTTGATTAATTATGCTAAGGTTAGGGAGTTATAAGGTGATATTAATTTATTTACCTAAGTGGTAAATAGGTGCTTTATTAAGGTAAATATTATTTTACCTTAGGAGATAGAAATTAAGTTGGAATATCAATTTTGTGAAATAGAAAAATTGAAGAGGAAATTTTTGTGAAGATATTATTGTTAAATATTGCTATTGAGAAGGAGATATAAGGTGTATTATGAAATTGAGCTATTCTTGTATTTTGTGAAATATAACACTTGTTATCTAACCCTTGGCACTTGGCAAAGAAGAAGATATTCCTGAAGGCAGTTTTTGAAGATCATCCTCCAATCAAGAAAAAGGTATGAGCATATTCTTCCATAGTTGAATTGATTGATTGGTTTTCTGGAAAATAAGTTTGGAGTGAAAAGGATTTGATTAGGGTTACCTATTGAGTGTGTTGAGTGATTGCTTCAAGGTTTTCTGGAATAAAGAAGTGTGGTTAAAACCTTGTTTGATAAGCATTGTTGTTGAAGCCATTGATGAGTGAAAACATTATCATTTATGTGAATTTTTTATAAGCATTGTTGTTGAAGCCATTGATTGAGTGAAGAACTTGAACTAGGATTTGAAAAGAACATGAGTATCATTGTTATGTGAGAGTTGTTTTATAAGCATTGTTGTTGAAGCCATTAATGAGTGAAGAACTTGAACAAGGGTTTGAAAAGAACATGAGTATCATTGTTATGTGAGATTGGTTGTTGAGCATTGTTGGAAATATTTTGAGTAAGTGATCATATACTTTGACTAGGGTTTGTGAGCAAGGATTATCTCATTGAGTCATTGATTGAGTAGAGTTGGTTGAGCCTAGTCAAGTGGATGTGTGAAGTGATTGTTCAAGTTCCATAAAACAAATTATTCTATATTCTGAATTGAGTTGAGAAAGTGATTGAGCATTGAGTTGAAGCATATTGAGTCTCTAACAATTCTCCTTATGTTTCTAAGAAAGTGATTGAAAGTATTTGAGCAGATTTGAGGCAAGTCTTTGAGAAGACTTGTGATTGGGTAGGGGAATTGGACAAGTTCGTGGACTTGTTGAGAGATTGAAATTGGACTTGTTGAGAGATTGGACAAGTTTGTGGACTTGTTGAGAGATTGGACAAGTTCTAGTGGACTTGTTGAGAGATTGGACAAGTTCTTAGTGGACTTGTTGAGCAGATTGGACAAGTTCTGTGGACTTATTGAGCAGATTGGACAAGTTCTTAGTGGACTTGTTGAGCAGATTGGAGCAAGTTCGTGTGGACTTGTTGAGCAGATTTGAGCAAGTTCTATGTGGACTTGTTGAGAATATTTGAACAAGTTCCATGTGGACTTGTTGAGCAGATTTGAGCAAGTTCTATGTGGACTTGTTGAGCAGATTTGAGCAAGTTCTATGTGGACTTGTTGAGTGGACTTGTTGAGCAGAGTTTTGGTGTATATTTGAGGATAGATTTGTACTAGACTAGAGATAGAGATTGAACATATTTGTACTAGACCGAAGGACTATGTTTAGTGCAGATTTGAGATAGAGCTTTGGAGGTGACAGAGAAGAGAGGACAAAAGTCTCCAGTGGATAGAGATCCATCAGCCAGGGTAGTGAGGATAGGTCTTCTGAGTGAGGACAAGAGTCTTCAGTGGAGAGAGATCCACAAGCCAGTGTAGTGGAGGTAGTTGTCTTCAAGAGGATCACCAACCAAAGTAGAGGAGAAGGAGTTCTCCTATGGATAGAGATCCATGAACTTGATTTAGGGGATTGGTGTCTCCTTTGGACAGAGGTCCATAAACATTGTAATAGGGAAAGGATTCCCAAGAGATTGATTGAGGAAATTTTAGTGAAATATTTTCTCCGTGGAGTAGCCCACATTGGGTGAACCACGTAAATTGTGGTGTCTCTATTTTGTGTGGTGATTTGTGCATTGCTTTGATTACTGCTATTGACATTGCTATATTTACATTGCATAATATTGATTGGGAAAGAAAAAGTAAAAAGTGGTCTTATACTATTCACCCCCCTCTCAGTATAAGCTTGTGTTCTTCAATTTGACCAATGCACCTACTTTTTAGAATATGATGAATGTAATCTTTCAGCCCTTCCTACGCAAATTCATTTTAGTCTTCTTTGATAATATTTTGATTTATAGTTGTACTTGAAAGGAGTATCTCAAACATTTAGATCAATCCTAGCAAATTTTGTCTGTGAATCAATTTCATGCAAAGCAATCAGAGTGTTATTTTGGCATGCAAGAAATGGAATACTTGGGTCATATTGTCTCAAAGGATAAAGTTAAAGTTGACCCCAAGAAAATCTAAGCTATACAAGAATGGCCAAAACCTCAAACCATCAAAGGACTTCAAGGTTTTTTGGGTTTCATAGGGTATTATTGAAAGTTTGTTTAAAACTATGGGAAGATAACAGCCCCATTGACTGTTATGTTGAGGAAGAACTCTTTCATGTGGTCAAAACTAGTAAAACAAGATTTTGAGGACCTAAAACAAGCTATGATATCAACACCAGTGTTAGCCATGTCTAATTTTTCTAAACCCTTTGTAATTGAAAGTGATGCTTCTAGTAGTGGAATTGGAGCAATTTTTATGCAAGGAAGACCATTGGCTTTCACCAATAAGGCACAATCTAGTATAAATTCTAGAAAATCAAGGTATGAAAAGGAAAATTTTGCCATTTTGCATGATATCAATAATTGGAAACCATAGCTCATTGGGTGTCATTTTTTGATCAAAATATATCACAAAGACTTAGGTATTTCTTGAGACAACGTGTAACCACCCTAGAACAACAACAATGGGTTTCTAAATTGTTGGTATATGATTATGAAATCACATATAAAAAATTAAAAGAGAATATAGTGGTTGATGCACTCTCATGACAATATGAAGATCAGGGTATGTTATGTGCTATATCCACATCACTTCCTCAATGGACCAATCAAATTTTATTGAAAAAATCCAAGAAGACCCCAACTCATACCCTGGATATGTGTGGGATGAGAAACACTTGAGATACCATGATCATCTTGTCATCCCTCAAAATTCACAATTGTGAGAATTCATCTTGTAGGAAATGCATGCATCACCCATGACAAGATATTCAAGGTTTCTTGGAACTTATGAAAGAGCCAAACTCACATTCTTTTGAAAGGGAATGAAGAGAGATATTCAAATATTTGTGGTAGAATGTGATAGGTGTCAAAGGATGAAAGAGAAAATAGTTTTCACCCTAGGTACACTTCAACCTCTCCCAATTTTAGAATAGGTGTGGAAAAATATTTCTCTAGATTTCATTGAAGGACTACAAAAATTAGAAAAAAACCAATTATTCTAGTGGTAATGGATCGTCTCATGAAGTATGTCCATTTACATTCCTTATCACATATCTACACAGCCTCTATAGTTGCCCAAATGTTATAGACTCCATATTTTTCCTTCACGGTGTACCTAAATCTATTATTTTGGATAAAGACCCTACTTTTACCAGTCACTTTTTGTAGGAACTATTTAAGTTGTAGGGTACATACCTCAAAATGGGTTAGGATTATCACCCTCAAATTGATGGCCAAATCGATATTGTTAACAAGTGCCTAAAATATATATCCGCTATTTTCCATTAGAACATCCTACATAATGGGTAAAATGGTTTCCTCTAGTTAAATGGTGGTATAATACTTCCTACCACACAACCACCAAGGTCACACCATTTGAAGCAATTTATGGTTACCCTCCACTAACATTGTCTTCCTATTTTCTAGGAAGCTCCAAATTTCAAGTTGTAGATACCACTCTTCATCAACATGATGCACTCCTCCGAAAACTTAAGGAGAAGCTAGAATTGGCCCAAAAATGTATGTGACAACAAGTTGATCAATATCATTTTGAGCACAAATTTGATGTAGGCAATATGGTTTTCCTTTATTTGCAACCCTATAAACAATCATCACTATAGCTCCAAGGGTGCCAAAAACTTGCAGCAAAATTCTATGGTCCCTACTAGGTGTTATAACAGATTAGGTCAACTACCTACAAATTTGGGCTTCCACCCACTTCCAAGGTCCACCTAGTTTTTCATATCTTCCTTGAAGAAGATCATCAATAGCAACATACAAGTGTAGTTCATATTACTAGAACTCAATGAAGAAGGATCCATCATATTGGAGCCTGAACAAATGTTGGATCGATAATCACATACCCTTTGCAATTGTGTCATCACTGATGTCATGGTGCAATGGCATGGACTAAAACTAGAAGATGCCACATGGGAGTTGCTACATTAATTTCAGTAGTGGTTTCCTTATCTTTAGCTTTGAGGACAAAGATTTTTAAAGTGGAAGGACACGTTAGGACCCCATCCTAACATTATTATGTAATGATCCCTTTCTAATATCGGGACTTCATCCTAATGTTATTTTCTAATGCTTTGTAATGTCCCAATATTATTTTATAATACTTTGTAATGTGCATGTGCTACTTTAGGCCCCTAGAGAAATGGGGTCATTTAATGTAATTATTATCAACAATTTACTTATGTCTTTAGTAGAAGATTCTAGTTTGGGTCCCCACTTGCATGTGTAACTAACCTTTGAGCATTAGGGTTAGGATTGATAAGAGCCTTTAAAAAGACAAGAGGCATAGATGGATGCATATCTTTTTGCATATTATATCAAAGTTTTGCTTCTAAGGAGGTTGCCCCCTTGAAGAGGCTTACAATTATGTATTGTGATTCTATTGTGATCAATATATCTACTGCATTTCTATTTTGTATTGCAATATTTATATTTTATTTCCATTAATTATCTAATTATTGTAATATTTGTGTGGATGTACTTATTTTAATTGGAATATTTCTAACACAATGAGATCATTGGAGTTGTAGAGAGGGAGTCAAAGGTAATGAAGACCTATTCTTGAAGTTTATCCTGGAAAATCTTGGAAGTGAAGCCCAATTCAAGGTTGAAGGTTTTTTCATAGTTTGAATTAAAGATTACAAGGAGTTCATGACTATAGGAAGAAGAGAAAATCATGACAATTTCATGATCAAAGAAATAAAATAAGACGTCCAACTTTTGAATTTGGTTTTTTGCATTTTTTATTTCATTTGTATTTTTTAATAGATAAGATTGTGGTGCTATTCACATGTCCATAGCTAATACAAGATAAAAGGTATGGTCTGAAATAGATATAAGATCAATTAGTTAAAGATATTCAAATTTGAACATTTGAGACATTTGTAAAAGCTCTTATTTGATGAGGAAAATAATTTGGTGGAATTTTACAAAGTATATAGATGTCTAGTGAAAATAAAAAAGATGTATTGATATTTGAATATGCCAACATCCAGTGTGGAATACATATGAATGATGTATTATACAAGTTTTTTATTTGTTAAAGTGAAGGCATTTGAATGATTCTTATGATACATGCAAAGTCAAAGACATCCAATTAGAAGTTTAAACATGGAAGTAGGATTATCTAAAGCCAAATACTATTAAGAAAGCATGTTGTCGACATTAAGTGTTGCTAAAAAATGAGTCATCTTGCAATAAAAAAAAATTCCAATGATGAGTGCTTGCCAATGAAGTGTTGGAGTGTCAATGAGGAATGTTATTGATGAAGTAAACTATTGTGTATTGGTGAGAACTAATTTAGTCATCTACAAAAATAATTTTGCATATGCTAGTGAAGAGAGATATTTTTTTGTTTAGGAATTATGTTTTCATTCAAACTATTTGCCAACATTCTTGAGATGATGGTGCATAATTGAAGGTAGAATGTCAAGATAGAAAAACATGTTGAAACATAAGGTTGCCAACTTCCATCAAGAGAAAAATGTGAGTGACTCAAAAATTTTAGGAAGCCATCCAAAGGTGTTGGTTGAGACAATGTACACATACTAAAAAATATTCCAAAGAATGCAATGAAAGACATAAAAAATGTAAATGTTGAAAAGTGGCATGTTGTTTGAAGAAATGAATTCATACTAGAAGCATTACATTCCATGAAATAAAACAATGAGAACACTACCAAAAAGAACTAATTTATACTTTATTACAACCATTGGATCAACCAAATCAAAATATTTATTTTTTTGATGTCATCCTTGTGGGTGCACATTTTAAATTTATTTTGTTTTATGAAAATAAGGTTAAACATTGGCTTTGTCATCCATAATATTACCATCTAATTGCAAAATAAGCCTAAGAAAAATAGTTTAAATTTCTTGTTAAGGTAGACATCAGTGTTGGGTGTTGTATGTGTAGACACCTGTAGGTCAAATTCATGATATCATTTGCAATACAAGAAGCCAGACTCTTTTTATTAAAAAAATAGCTAAGTGTTTTGATGGCTAAAGAGGGTGCACAAATCAAGATGAATGAAACTGGAATCCTCTTGACAGTGACATTAGCATGATATCACATAACTCCAAATATGCGTAAAGTTAGGGTGAACAAATCCATGATGCACAAAGTCGGGGGTCCTTTGATGATGATGTCAACACCTCCATGCCAAAACTCAATATCATGCAAAAGAAGTTCATGCATGAATATAAGATGCATAAAGTCGGGGCTACTCTGAAGGTGATGTCAGTAGAGGTAAATAAGAGCCCAAAACTATGCAAGAAATAACATCAAATACTGATTGAATAAAACCATGAGGTACAAAATTGGGATGAAAAAAATTAGGCACACTTTAGTAATGACATCATCACCTCGATACCAAAGCTCGATATTTCAAAAGGAGTAGTTGCACAAAGCCAGAGTAGTTGTTGCACAAAGCTAAAGTGTTAGAAGACAAAGTTCACAAAGTCAAGGAATATTCAAAGATGGCATCAACATCTCCAAACTAAGATCCAAGATCATTTTTTAAAGGAAATGATATGTTTACTTAACAAAAATATACAAAACTCTTTAATCAAATAGATCAAAGTGAAAAAAGCATTCTAGAAAATAGAACATGAAGACAAAAAATGACCTCATTATTGGAGTCCTTGTCATCCTTGCATACCATCCCTAACCTTCTTCTTCTTGATGATTTGGCAACAATAACCAAGGGCTATATTTATAGCCTAATTTTCTAGTGTGTTAGCCACTTTGTTGAATTCTTGCCTTACATGTTGATAGGATATTATGCCAATTATCCTACCTAGCTGTCTAATCCTATCTTGAATAATATTCAGTTGTAAAGATCTAAAATATTTTTTTGGTAAGAGTTGTTATTATTAGTTTAGAATCCTCATAAATTGTGACCTGAGTGATTCCTTGCTTTACCACATTGTTAGATGCTAAGTCAATTTTACATCCAATAGGCTTTGCCATGTTGTTAGATGTTGTTCCCAAGTTGATCATTTATTTGATTAGGATCCCATGAGGTCCTATAAGAATCAGTCCCCCTACCATTGCTTGACTAGGGTTGGACTTGGAGGCACCATCAAAGAAGAGCATCAAAAAATAGATGTTAGACAAGGAATTGTTTGCTCTACAACCTCCTTGTGTTAGGAAAGCTTGAAGATTAAATTGGTAGATAATTATTCTCTCTATGGGTGAAATGTCTTCTTCATACTATTGTTGATAGAAACTAGATTTGATATTTAAGACTAATTCTTCTTTTATCCTTCGTATTAGAGTTTTTTTATCCTTACCTTTTCCTTCAAAAATTCTCTAGTTTTTGTACAACTAGATGTGCAAGATGACAAAATATGGTATGGAGCTCCACAAATATTTTAGGAGGGAATTACCTACCAGTTTACCTTTATATTCTTTGTTCCACTTGGTAAAAAATGTGTCTATGGTTAACCTTATAGAGTAAGAAGCACCAAGAATTTTGGTTATTCCTAATCAAATTGAAATTGCCTTCGAGCATTCAAACAAAAGATGGAAAATTGTTTCACTATTCTGCATGCACCTGTAACAAACATGAGACCCTGCTATACTCCTCTTTTGTAGATTATTACATATTAGTATTTTATTTTGAGAGAGTAGCCAACTGAATACTTGTAGTTTAGGTGGTGCTCGCTTTTTCCACATATTGATAGTTTTTTGTTGGTAAGCCCAATATGCTAATGTTGAACTCCTAGATGCACTGAGTATTCCCCATTAATATTGATTCTACATCAAATAAATTTGTTTGGTATCATGGTATGAAGAGATCTAATGCTCACCATGTGGGACTTGAAATAATACCAATCTCCTTAAAGCTGATATGGAATGGGAGGGGAGATCCAGTTCAAATTTATTGAGGTCCAATAAAACAAGTCACCTAATTTGAGTATTATTTGGCTTTCCAAGTGATTCTGCAATTCGATTGGAATTCTCTCTCTTAATGGTGGATTTCCTAGGATTGGGTCCTCCCATAGATAAATTGACTTACCATATCCCTATAGCCAAGAAATTCTATCGTCTATTGATGAGTAATTATTTGGCATGTATTTTATATAGTAAGTTGTTTTATTTTTATCTTTAAATTATGGTCATAATATATTTTAAGTAGTTATTTTTTCTTATTTCTATGATTTATCAGTTAAAAATATGGACGTGGTTAATTTGACAAATGTATGCATTTCATGTAAAATATGTCCAAGTTGTGAGTGATTATACAAGAAAATGATAAACACTGTTCTATGGGAGTATGATGCATCCGTACAAGCTTCAAATTACACCTCATAAATGAAAATATAAACATAAGGATTATGTATTAAGAAAGCTCTAGGTACGGTGACAAAATAATGTCTGAAGACTATTATAGAATATGGTAGCTGAAGTATGTTACAAAAGATAGTTACTGAAGTATGTTGTAGAAGGTAGCTACTAAAGATTGTTATCGAAGAGAACTTTTACCAGCAGTTACCAAAGAAAGTTGACGAATTCAGTTGACCAACACTGCATGCCACATCAATGACAACATAGTATTTTTACACGACAACAAAAGTATTTTCAGTCAACATGACTAGTTGACTTGTCACATATTCTTCACGAGGATATTGTGATTAATAATTTTTTTGTAACTTTATTCCATAAAGTTGTATAGTTGGAATATTATTAGGTTGATTAGATTTTGACATAAGATTTTTATGTCCTTCCCATGATTTAAGGGGCATATAGTTATGTTTTATATCTTGTGAAATATCTAAGTTAGTATTGTTTTGTTATGTTAGCTCATAAAATGGCACTTGGACCACTTGGGTTGTTTACTAAGTCCAAGTAGAATTAGGAATTGTGTTAGTTTAGATTATTCTCATTAGTACATAGTTGTTGCATTATCAAATCCACAAATCCACATGGTAAAATATGTGGAAGAGTTATATTTAGAATTGTCCAAGTCATATTATATATTACATAGGAAGACCTTTGAAAAGGTCTAATCATCAATCGCCTATCTAATGAATAAATATTTTAATTCTAGCTAATATATGTATAATTTTTGAGGAAATACACCAACATGTACATTTGAACTTCCAGCAATAAAAGCAACACTTTACTTTTCACATATGGTAACTGTGTCATTTGTATTTATTGCTTAATTTCTTTTATGTAGTTGTATCTATAATTTTCCTGAATCCATAGAATAGAATAATATTAGTAGTAGTTATGCGTCTTAGTTACTGAGATGAAGTAGTTTAGGGGAGAAAGACTTACATTGTCCTCTAGGAAGTAGGGCCCACTCCTATAGTCAGTCCCTAATCTTCCGCCTCGATAATAGGATAGAAATAGTTAATTAACCTTGGAATATAAAATAAATTAAATTACATTTCTATAGAATAGAAAGTCAAAATAGATAATTAAAACTAATTGCATGAGGATCCTCATCAATAGGTAATTATCATATTTACTGCATAAATCATAAACTACACTTTATTTTAATTCCTACACAATTTAATTTATGTTCACTACAATTATTATTTTTCTATAAAACTTGAAACTAAAAGAGATCTGAATTAAGCTTAGAATTGATCCCCAAAATACAATCTATACTGGATTCCTACTCTTTAAATCTAACCTGATTACTTCGGACTGATAAAATTAAATGTAAGTTATTACAACTGATCATTTTTGCGTCGTTGCCAGGGAGAGTAACATCGTAGTGATTAATCAGAAAAGTTGTATGGAAGTGCAAAAAGGAGAGGCTTACTTGTATGTAGGAACCCATATGAGTCAGAGTGGCATGAGATGGTCCCATAAAGCCCTTTTGTTTGATGTTGCCAGGTTATTTTCTCTTGAGGAATCATTTTACTGCTTTCATAGTTAAAATTTTCTTTCCTACAAATTATATTTCCTGCAAATTTTAATTCCTGTAAATTTTCCAACTTTGGGTGATTATTATTGTTTAGTTTGACTTAGGACCTGTGAGAAAAATAGGAAGTAGGTATGACTTAGTGGCACAATCATAGTGAAATAAACCTAAATATTTAGGACCTATAATAAGCAAGAAGTAGGTCTGGGTTCTCTTGTGAAAAAAATAGAAAGTAGGTATGGCTGAGTGGCACAGTCATGGTGAAACACTCCTAAGTAATTAGGACCTGTAAGAAGCAAGAAGTAGGTATGGTTGAGTGGCACAATTATAGTGAAATAAAAGTTCCTATATAATCAAAGAGGTGATAGCAAAATAACATTTTACTTTCAGTAATTTTATTTTCAGTAAATTTTCCTTTTCCAGCAATATTTCATTTTACTCCTAGTGTGCTAAGATTGGTTGTACGGATTCATAGGAATGTGAGTTGCACCTGATTTTAGCAAAACATAGGATTATTCAAAAATTTTATTTCAATTATTTCCTATTGTATTAAGGATAATTATATATTCATTTGTTGTGATTTATATCTAAACTTGACAATAGTAGGATTAAAACAAAAAATAAAAATAAAAAACCAAATAAAACCAAAACCAAAGAAAGAGAAAGAAGAATAAAATATAAGGTTGCTAGATGGTGGAAAATAGTTTGAATCAGTCTGCACTTATAAACCTTAGAAAATTACTGATACAAAAAGAGGTTAACCTTATTTTTGAGCAAGGAAATAGAACATCTAGTAAGGAATGGGAGTTTCTGTGTGAATGCATTTACATTATCAAAAATAAATTAGACGAGTTGAAGGAACTCAAATGGATTTATATAGCAAAAAATCTAGGGCCAAACTACCATTCATCTTATCTGGATCTTGGAAGGAGTTGTGAGCACTGGCTTTGGGATAGAAAAGCAATAGTAAATCCAACATTTTACCCTTGGAATCAATATTTTGAAGACTTCCTCATCATTTATAACTTCCTTGTAGAAATAGAAAAGAGAGAAGTAGCCCTAGAATTTAGCAAGAAATATCACAAGATACCTAGAGCTATGCGCTTTAAAGAGTTGTGTCAAGATTTATGCTGTGAGTTACAATTTGGAAATTCCAACCCCATTCCAAAACAAGCTTTTCTTGTTCAATTGATTCAATTAGTGACAAACCATTTTAATTTTGAAGAGGAAAACTTCATGACACCCAAATAGCTTTGATACAATCAACGATATTCATAGACTATTCAAAGAATATTAGAAGTGTTGTAAAAATAAGAGAACTTAGAAAATACATGAGCAGACCTAGAGACTCTAAGGGAAGTTTTATAAAGATCAACAAATCAGAAGGAAATTTCCAAAAAGACTTTAGCAGGAAACTTGGAATTTATAAGTTAAAAGAACTTGAAACAACAACATCAACCAATCATGTTGAAATCCTAGAACAAGATCCCGAATCATATTTATTACTTGAAATAGAATTTGACAATCACATAGATCTTTTTTCTATTTTTATAGAACCCATACTTGGTCCAATTCTTGAAATCTTACATTCAGTTATGGCTGACCAACAAAGTGGGTAGGGAGAAGTAGAAGAGAACCAAAGGGAGGATAGAAAAATACAGAATAGAGACCAAAGAAGAAATGGGTAAAGAAAGACATTTATCTTCCCAATATTACATACAGACGGGACAACAAGAGAACCTAAGTCAATCTCTATTTTTGTATTCCCCACCTTCCATGGGAAACCACAAGAAGATCCAGATGCTTTTTTTTTTTGAATTTGAGGTGGAGTGCCAAGATTACTTTTACACGACAGATGAACAAAATCTAAGGTTGTTTCCCTCTACTCTTAAAGATGTAGCTTTAAGATGATTCATGAGTCTAGGATAAAATGTTTGTAATCGATGGGATGGAGAACATGGATTAAAAGAGCTATTCCTTGAATGATATCAGGATTACTATAGAGTTAGGGATAATAAAGTTGAGCTATTATGCATGAATAAAAAAGAAGGAGAATATTTGAAGGATTACCTTGAGAGATTTCTATTCGTTGGGTCTAGAGTAAATATAGACCTCAATAAAGAAATATTAAAAGAACTCTTTCTAAAAGGACTGCAAGAAGATGTCCTTAAGGTTCTAAACCTTATGGAAAAAGGAGATATCCATATTATGATGTTTGAGGAGATTGTAAACCTTTGCGGAAACTATTAAAGAAACAAACCTCTAAGGAGTAATAAGTATACATCCACAGGAGGAGTGACAAGAGCAGAAATTGGAAAAATATTGGAAGGTTTAAAAATTGATTTATTAAGTACTTTGACTACATCTTTGAATTTATTGGATAGGAAGCATAAATAACATGACACTGAAGAAATATACTATCACAGATGTAGGAAAAAAAAATCTGAGAGAATACCCTCTAAACATTATAAACATTTCCAACATTGTTGCTTGTTGTAAAATTTGTGATAAGAATGACAAAATTGAAAACTACAAATACATCTCCATTGTTAAAGCTGACATAAAGGAACCTGAAGTTGAAGATATAAAATATGTTTATTTTGTAGCTCAAAGATAGAACTGTCCATTCAATGGACCACCAAATTGGTCAAATCATAGTTATTCCAAATCGCAAAGGCCTAATCAATGGCCCAATGCACCAAAATGGGCAAATTGGAACTCTTACCCAAACAATCAAGACTAGAATGTACTTTCATGGGCCCACTTTATGGCCAATACCTATTGAAATTTGTAGTTATGGAATCAAGAAATTTCAAGTCAAAAAAGTTGGAATCCTAATGGCCAATATAATTAGGAAGGATCTGGTTGGTCTCAAAATCCGTCACAACAACAAAACTTTTAAAACCAATTTAGGGGGCAAGCCCCTCAAAATATGCCTCAAAATAGACTTCTTCCACCTCTAGTGAAAAATAATAATCCTCCCAAGCAACCTCATCTTTCAACTCAACCAATCCCTAATCCTAACAAAAACAAGAACATTCAACAAGTCTATGAAACCAGTGAGATGTATTCTATATTTGTAGCACCTTATCAATAGATTGAATTGAGATTTGGAAAAGTATTGGAAAAAAATGTAACTCTCATAGAACTTGATAATCCCATTGTAGATTTTTTCGAAAAGGAGGATAAAAATGAAAAATAAATAGAAAATCCACCAGAAAAAATTCCAAAAAAACAACAAAAGATCCAAATTCCTCAAATGAAGGAAGTGGAGGTACCATTTCTTCAAAGACTAGCAATACCAAAAGAACCATCTAAGACAACCTTTAAATTCCTTTAGGAGTTAGAAAATATTACTATCAAGATCCCTTTATTATGACCTATTAAGGATATCCCCATCTATTCCAAGCTCATAAAAAACATATGCAAAAATTCAAGAAGGAAAAAGAAGAATGAAGCCCAAACTATTCAAGTCATTGGACAATTGTCTGAGATAATAATGGGAGGTAGGTCATTACCAAAATACATAGATCCTAGAATACCTATACTCATGGTGAACATTTGTGACATAACCTTGCAAAATGTTTTTGGTTGATTTAGGATCCGCTATTAATGTCATGACTAAATAAACAACAAAATCATTAGGGGTACATAAATTACAATGAACTTCTATTGTACTCCAACTCGTAGATAGGTCCACTGTTAAGCCAAAAGGAAAACTAGAAGATGTTATAGTCTTTGTAAGTTCATGGGAATACCCTGTAGACTTTATAGTCTTACAACCCAAGAAAAATTTAGGGGGACATCCCTTAATTCTAGGGCATCCATGGCTTGCAACGACTAATGCTTATATTAGCTGTAGATCGGGAAATATGACTATTTCTGATTGCAAGAATACTAAAGACCTTAGCCTATTCCCTGAATAAAAAATGAAAGAAGAATTTTTAAAGCAATTATGGTATGATTTCCCTCATGATTTTGATGAAATCCAAACCTTATCAATCAATTTTTTGAGTGATCATCTTAAACAGGAAATTTAGGAACCATTACCATAACTATTAGGAGATCAAAAAGAAAATCAAGGTCAAGACAATGGTTGTTCATCTAAATCTACTATGGCTATTAATGAGGCAAGCATAAGTCAGTCCCAAAAAATAATACCATATGACTATCACTTAAATATTCTTGAACATGAGATAATGGGTATAGATGCAAACACCAAAAAATGCAAGCAAATAGATATCACACCAAAAAAAACCTTGAATATCAGTTATGAGCTCACAAGAGTCACAATTAATAGATGTGCTTAAGAAATATCAATAAGCATTTGCATGGAACTACAAGGATATGAAAGGTATACATCCAAATGTTTGTACCCATTGTATTTTTATCCAAGAAGGATGTTATCCAGTAAGACAACCCCAAAGAAGATTAAACCCAACTATGAAAGACGTGGTTCAAGAAGAAATCATTAAACTCTTAAAGGCAGGATTTATATATCCAATTTATAAAATTTAATGGGTGTCACCTCTTGTGATAGTCCCTAAAAATAATGGTAAATGGAGGATCTGCGTGGAATATAGGGAATTAAAAAAAGTAACAAAGAAATAATATTTTCCCTTGCCATTCATTGATCAAGTTCTTGATACCTTAGCTGGAAATAAATAATTTTGCTTTTTGGATGGTTTTAGTGGATATAATCAAGTTTCCATAGCTGAGGAAGATCAGGAAAAGACAACCTTCACATGTATAGTAGGCACCTATGATTATAAAGTCTTACCTTTTAGATTATGCATTGCACCTGCCACTGTTCAAAGAGTTGTTTTAGCTATCTTTGCTAATTTAGTAAATGAATGTGTAAAAGTCTATATGGATGACTTCACAGTCTATGGTAATACCTTTGAAGAAACCTTGTCAAGCTTGCAAAGATTTTTGGTTAGATGCCAAGAGCAAAACCTCTCTTTGAGTCATGAAAAGTGTTTCATGATTATGAGAGGAGGCATTTTTATAGGACATTATATATCAGAAGAGGGTGTTAAAGTAGATCCTACAAAAATACAAGTTATTTAATCCCTTCAACCTTCGAAAATACAAACAGAGGTGAGAAGTTTCCTAGAACATGCAGGATACTACCGTAGATTCATCAAAGACTTCAGTAAAATTTTTGCTCCCATGCTTAAGATCTTAACCAAAGAAAGTGAATTCAATCGGACTGAAGCATGTTAAGAAGCCTTTGAAGTTGTTGAGAAGCAACACACCCCCACTAAAAAAATTAAATTCCATCCTTTGAAAATATTTAATATTCATTTGTTCCACAGGGACCCTCTTGAGTTTTTAGGTTTTTAATTCCAAATTTTGCTTGCATCCTTTCTAAAATTTTGCCTACATCAAAGTGTCTCAGTAGGCTTACATATAGCATTGAATTCAATTTAATTTTTTTGAGATTTGGCATGTTAAATGTATCAATTCATATTAATCATTTCAAAAATTTTAATTTTCAAGAGTTTTTCTATTTCTGGCCAGCAGACTTCTAAGTGCATTTTCTCTTGATCCATGGTGAATTTGTAAGTTCCATTTGCAGATTTGGATACCCTATAGGCTTATTTAGATACTTGTAAAGTTTCATCAAATTTTGGGCACTTGGACAAAGTCATTGAAATTACCATACAATTTTTGGAGAATTCACAAAGTGGAAGAAAAGCCTGAAAGACAATGAAGTGAAGGAAATGTCATGATTTCGCGACATGTTCCATTTTCGCGAGGGCCAAAGCTTGAAGAAATGAAGTGAAGGAAATGTTGCGATATCGCGACATGTTCCATTTTCACGACATGTTCCATTTTCATGACATGTTCCATTTTCATGAGGGCCAAAGCTCGAAAGAAACAAAGTGAAGGAAATTTCACGATTTCGTGACATGTTCCATTTTCACGAGGGCCAAGGCTTGGAAGAAACAAGGTGAAGGAAATGTCATGATTTTGCGACATGTTCCATTTTCGCGAGGGCGGAAGCTTGGAAGAAACAAGGTGAAGAAAATGTCACGATTTCATGACATGTTCCATTTTTGCAAGGGCCAAGGCTTGGAAGAAACAAGGTGAAGGAAATGTCACGATTTTGCGACATGTTCCATTTTTGCGAGGGTGGAAGGCTTGGAAGAAACAAAGTGAAGGAAATGTCACGATTTCGCAACATGTTCCATTTTTGCGAGGGCCAAGGCTTGGAAGAAACAAGGTGAAGGAAATGTCACGATATCACGACATGTTCCATTTTTGCGAGGGCTGAAGCTTGAAAGACATGAAGTCAGGGAAATGTCGTGATTTCACAACATGTTCCATTTTCGCGAGAAAGAAAGCTTGAGAGAGATGAAGTGAAGGAAATGTCACGATTTCGTGACATGTTCCATTTTCGCGAGGGCAAAAGCTTGAAAGACATGAAGTGAGGGAAATGTCGCGATATCGTGACATGTTCTATTTTTGTGAGGGTGGAATCTTGAAAGACATGAAGTCAGGGAAATTTCATGATATCGCGACATGTTCCATTTTCGCGAGGGCGGAAGCTTGAAAGACTTGAAGTCAGGGAAATGTCGTGATTTTGTGACATGTTCCATTTTCTCGAGGGCAGAAGCTTGAAAGACATGAAGTGAGGGAAATGTCATGATTTCATGACATGTTCCATTTTCACGAGGAAGAAAGCATGAAATAAATGAAGTGAAGAAAATGTCATGATTTCGGGACATGTCCCATTTTCGCTAGGGCGAAAGCTTGAGAGAGATGAAGTGAAGGAAATGTCACGATTTCGTGACATGTTCCATTTTCGGAAGGCACAAGCAAGGAAGAAGTAACTTGAGGAAAATGTCACGATATCGCGACATGTTTGGACTTATATTCATTTTGCAAAATTTGGCCGTTCTTTAAATTTTTCATCACCCATCCAAAGGAAGTGGAAGCTTTTCGACACAGTCCAAACCCTAGAAATATTTAAATGAAAAAATTAATTATTTAAAAAAGTTCTAATCTTTGCTTTTCTTTTGCAAAAAGTGATTCGACAGTTACATTCATGACAGAAGTAATGGCGAGAAAGACAGACAAACCTAAATTTCGGCACAAATCAAACGAGGAATTAATGAGATGCTCTGATGGCTTGCCGAAAGATAAATATAAGAGATGTCGGGAAGTCAGTGACTCATCTAGATTTTACAGATCTGGCCAAAAATACAGAATTTAAAGAATTTTCCAGTGGATGCATTTGCCAAGAAAATTTATGGCAAAAGTAATGGCGGGTAGAGAATCTCGACTCGAACCAAACAAAGGCAGCTATGCGAGGATGGAAGGCTCGGGATGTCAGTGACTCATCCAAATTTTGCAGAGGAGTTAATGAGATGCTCTGACAGCTTATCGAAGGATAAAGATACATTTACACACGGTGCCCATTTGATGAGGATAAAACCAAGTATTATCTTCTCTATTTATGGCAAGATCCACACAAAGATTTTTAGAGTGATTAGGGTTTATCGAAACTCTATATAAAAATACTTTATATTGTAAAACCTTGGTGATGGGATTTTGATGATAAGATTTAGATATTTGAAAGAAGATATTTTGAAAAGATCAGGGTTTGTCCCGAGTCTATATATACTTCTTTTGAATGTAAAGTCCAGATGTGAAAACTTAGAATAAAAGATATTTTAGCAATTTCTTGCAAATCTTGTTTGAATGCTTTGTTCTGTACCTGGGGTTGGTGTGACATCATTTTTCTATGATAGCATGGCCAGGAGCCTAATCTCTTTTGGATTGCAATAAGTGCATCTTATTTTGTTTTCGTCTCGCTACAGTTTATTTATTTTAGTTGTAAATCTGTGTTATCAAGATTGAATATGTTGCTAGGCTTCATTCCGTTTGTTGTATGCTAGGGAAAATTAAATATTTAAGATTTAGGTCTGTTCTAATTTCTCTATCCTCACTATACAAGCTATGTTGTTGGTGAGAGATACCAGTTGACATCGAATTCCATTCTATTTATGATTTTATTTTAGATATGTGTCATCTTCATCTTTTGCTCTTAGTAGAAGGTGATCTTAGAAAGCTGGACACCTTCCTCTTTGATTGGTTTTATTGTGAAGCTAAATAGTGTAACTGAAATTGGTAGTTTTGATTTTGCAGCTAAGTTAGATAAGCTTCTCTTTTCTGCCCTACCCTATTCTCTGTGTTCCACCATTAAATGATTCATTTTTATTTTCTTTCAAATTTATATTTTATTTTAATCTGCTAAAGCATAAAGAGCTATATCAAAGAACTCATTGTAAATCCGATTGTCAACAAAGATAAAAACCCATAAACATTATTTAATGAAGGTCAAACCCATTGTAAGGTAATAGAAAGTCCACTTGAAACTATTCTAGAAGTGGAAAAGAGTGAATAGCCATTCGACCCAACAATGTAACTCACACCTTGGATAACCAACAAGATTCTAAAGTGAGTGGGATTTATCCTGTATAAGTGTTATCGATATTTTATGCTCATTATTAACGGGGGTGTATGAAAGACAAACCAAAATTTAAAATTGGTGCTAAAAGGAGGGCCGACTGAACTCCGTTCTATATTTTTTAAGGATTGTAAGTTGATTGTGTAAAGCTGGATTATGGCTACAGAGTAACCAAGTCCCACTCCAGAGCTAGAGAGCTCCTTGTGCCTGAGTTAGAAACCCCAAGGAGAAGTAGCCTCAGAAGATCCAAGTCTTTGTCCAACATAGTTTTTTCACCACTTGTAGTTCCTCCAACTGCAACTCAAAATATTACTGTTAATCAGGTAGTAATGGCGAGCTGGTTGGGTTCCACTGCTTTGAATATCCCTAGAGCAGCACATGATTTACCAAGAAATCCTGATAATTATCTTCCTACCTACAAACATGATGGAATCAGAACAATAGAAGAACATCTAGTGGCATTTAAAAATGCTCTAAAGTTGTTGAATGTGCAACATGAAGATGTGGATTGTAGGTTATTCCCATTCAATCTCTGGGAGGGAGCTTATGACTGGTTTTTGAATCTTACTGTAGATTAAAGATACAACGCCAAACAAAAGATAAAGAAATCATGATAAAAATTAATACAGAACACAGTTGTACAAAATAAATGATTTTTATTTATCAATGGAGTTTAGAAACTCCTTTTGAGTACAACAGGGCCTGTAACCCTTTTTGTGATACAAAAATTACAATTCGTGCTAGGGTTCTCCGAAACCCTAGCTGGCATAAAGTGGTGGCATTTTTTGAAGACGTATCCTTAATCCCAACAGAGTGAGTGGGCTTCATTGTATCCTATAGCTCGGACCACTCTAGCTTAAACAGCTGCTATCAACACACCGGATCTGCCATTAAAATCCTGCACACATTAACACTATCAAGGAGTTAGAAATTAATAAGAGGGCTCCACTGTGTGAGCCCTCAGAAATAATTTAAAACCCTAGAAAAATAGAATGCAGGAGTTCAACAACAGATTAATAAAAGAAAAGAAGTTACTTGCTTTAAACTAATTTATACCTGTTTCCTGTTAACGCGGCGAGACCAGGCGGCACCTGGAAGAGTTGGGACTGTCAAATCGGCTGCAGAAGGCGCCCTGGTGCACTCGTTGAAAGCCCGCGTGCTTCTGGATTGGGGTTGCAGACGTCGGTCTACGTTTGAGACTGCGGGTAAATACCCGCGGGCACTTGCGACAAGAATGGGGGATTCTGCAGAATGCTGCAGAAGGGATGGCGACGAAGTTGGCGACGGATGCGGCGATGGATGTGGCGAAAAGGGACGGCGATGGATGGGTAGGTTTAGCTGAAGAAGAGATAGATAGCGATAGATAACAAAAGAGAGATAGTAAAAGAGATAGCAAAAGACATAGGAAAAAGATAGGGTTTGAGCCATCAAGGTGACTCAATTTATAATCTACTCTTAGGGCACACTTTAGGGTTTTAACGACACTTTGAATGTGTGGCTAAGATTAAAGTGGATCCAAGGGTAGAGAATAAATCTGGGTTGTGAAACGGATTAAGATGGATGGACGGATGAGATTAAATGAAGGATGGACGGCTCAAATTAAATCACTTAAAGTATCTTTATATATATATTAAAATATATTAAAATATTAATATATATATATATATATATATATATAAATATTAATTTAAATAAATTTGGGAATGAAAAATGGCGGGAAAGGCCAAATAATGGCGGGAAAAGGTGAAATTGGGCCAAATAATGGCGGGAAGGTGTGGATTTGGGCCAAATAATGGCGAGAAGGTGTGGATTTGGGCCAAATAATGGCGGGAAGGTGGATGACTGACATGTGGCTAACAAGAAGGTATAGATGACTTACAAGTGGCTGGATTTTGGTGTCTACACTTACTAATGACTCTATTTGTAGACACCAAAATCCAGCCACTTGCAAGTCATCTATACCTTCCTATCAACCACGTGTCGGTCATCCACCTTCCCGCCATTATTTGGCCCAAATCCACACTTTCCCGCCATTATTTGGCCCAATTTCACCTTTCCCGCCATTTTTCATCCCCAAATTTATTTAAATTAATATTTATATATATATTTTAATATATATATTTAAATAATAGTTTAAGTGATTTAATCTGAGCCGTCCATCCTTCATTTAATCTCATCCGTCCATCCATCTTAATCCATTCCACAACCAAGATTTATTCTCTACCCTTGGATCCGCTTTAATCTTAGCCACACGTTCAAAGTGTCGTTAAAACCCTAAAGTGTGCCCTAAGAGTGGATTATAAATCGAGTCACTTTGATGGCTCAAACCGGATGTCTATGTCTTTTGCTACTTCTATCTCTGATTTTAATTCTTCTACTGTTATCTCCTCTCTTCTGCTACCCTTTCACTGCATCCATTGCCGCTTTCATCGCTGCTTTCGCCGCCATTCATTCTGCAACATTCTGTAGAATCTCCCATTCCTATCGCAAGTGCCCAAGGGCATTTACCCCTTCACCAAGTGCCCACGGGTGTTTACCAAGTGCCCATGGGCGTTTACTAAGTGCCCACGGGCATTTACCCACAGCCACAGACTCAGACCGACGTCTGTAATCCAGATCCAGAAGCACGCGGGAATTCGGCGAGTGCACCAGGGTGCCTCCCACAGCCTATTCTGACAACAACATTACTTCCAGGTGTCGCCTGGTCTAGCTGCGTTAACAGAGAACAAGTATAAATTAGTTTAAAGCAAGTAGCTGTATTTTATGTATTAATCTGTTATTGATTTCCTACATTCCATTTTTTTATAGGGTTTTAGATTGTTTCTGAGGGCTCAGGCAGTGGACCCCTCTCATTAATTTCTAACTCCTTGATAGTGTTAATGTGTGCAGGTTTTTGATAACAGATACAGTTTATTGATGGCAGCTGATTAAGCTGGAGTGGTCCAAGCAAGGGATACGACAAAGCCCACTCACTTTGTTGGGATTGAAGATACGTTCTTCGGAAGCGCCACCATTCATGCCAGCTAGGGTTTCGAAGAACCCTAGCATAATTTGTAACTGTGTATCACAAATAAAGGGTTACAGGCCCAGTTGTATTCAAAAAGGAGTTTTTAAACTCCATCGATTAATAGAAATCGTTTGTTTTTGTGCAACTATTCTGTACTCTGTCATTGTGATTTTATTTCTGTTTGGCGTGTATTTTTGTATCATAATTTGGTGAAGTGATTGACCCCAATGTGTTATATCAATAGTTTTCCAACATTAAGAGAGAAATCAATGAGACTATCAAATCTTTCAATGTCAGGTTTCAAAAAGCTTATGGTAGATTGACGGGTCATTATGTGCCAACTGCAGATTTAGCATTGGAAATTTTTAGGAACCCCCTAGATCCAGTGACCTCTATTTTCCTGAAGAGAGATGCTAATATTACTAATCTAATAGAGGCTTATAGAGAAGCTTTGGTTCTTGAAAGACAATTGGGACCTCAACCTTTGAATGCTTCTCTAATTCCCTTTATTACACAAAATACCCTTGTTTTAAACCCCATCCCACATCAAATGATGTTGCCAGCATACCAAACTCTACTGATAGGAAATCCATTGGCTGTGACACATGATGAACATGTACAAAATACAGAGAAAGAATCTGATAAAACAAGAGTTGAGGAAGTCTCAAAAATGGCCCAAAAGTTGGCAAATGACTTTTTGAGTTTCAAAAGGCAAGTATCTACCGGGGAAAACTCAAACAGATTTTCCTATCAACAGAATAGATTCACTAGACCACCATATGAACCCAACAAGGATTATAAAGGTAAGGGGCATGAAGTGAATATTTATGATTTGGCTTTACCTAACTGGTGCAGGATACATGGAACATCTCAGCATGGGGAATTGGATTGTTTGGAGTTTTGCAATGCCTTTGAAGCTCTATCAGGTGAGTTTGTTTTTCTTAAAAATCAAAGGAATGTTGATGATACGAGTTCATCCAAACATAGTGCAGCTATGGTGTTAGATTCATTCACTTTTCCCGATGAGTCAGAGAATGTTGTGGAGATACCTATGGATGAAGTGCAAGCTTTTCAACAGTATATAAGGGACAACTACAATCTCAGGAACAAAAATATGGAGCCTAATACTATGTCTACACCTCCAGATAACTCCCATAATGTTCCTCTATCTCCATATCCAAATAATAACCCACCTCCACCCAAGGGAGGAGATCCAAGAGCACTAGATAGATTTGTTGCTCCACTCAATAAGGGATACAATATAGTGGAGGATATGAAGAAGATCAAGGCTAACATCACTCTTCATGAGTTGGCTCAAATTACTGAAAAAAGGGATAATTTGATCAAGACATACTCTGAGCATACGACCAAACCTCTAGAAAAGGGGAAGAAGATAGCAAATGCAAATATGACCATGTATAAAGAAAAGACTGAAGTTCCACTTTTCCTACTAACTGTCTGTATATTTGGAAAGAATTTACACAACTGTCTGGTGGATTCTGGTGCCTCAGCCAATGTCATGCCTCTAGCCATTTGTTAGCAGTTGGGTTTAACCCATATGAAATATGAGAGAAGAGTCATCCAATTGGATAAAACTAAAGTTAAGGTGGTAGGTGAACTTCAAAGTATACACATCCAACTAGCATCTAAGCCGAGAGCACAACACAAAATTGAAATTCAGGTGGTATATATTCCTGTGAGATACGGAATGCTTTTGAGCAGAGATTGGTCAAAGTCTTTGAATGAGTACTTGGTGACTAATTTTTCACATATGTGGTTGCCCTAGAAATGTGTTGCCAATCAGTTGAGAGTCGAAAGAGAACCTAGATATAAACACATGATAACTGAATATAATGCCAAGAATGAGGTTGTAAACCATGTTGATGCAGATATCAGAGTTTATAATTTGACAACTGAGAAGGTGAGACCAGTTACAGCTCTAACCAATCACAACAATGATATTTGGACATTACATATTGATGGGGTTAAATCTAAGCAAGGCTCAGGTGAAAGAACAAATTATGAAAATTCTACTAGAGGGATAAAAATTGAAATCTTGGATATTGGAGCAGTAGAGCAACCACAAAATGTTCAAGTTATTAAGAACTATGACGTACAAATAAAATATGATCTCTTTGAGTTGTTACATAAATCTGAAGATGTGATGATCTGGTTCTATAAAGGCCTTAAGGTATTTGATCCTAGGGGTTTTTACATTCCATCCCTTTGAAAGAATTCTACAAACCCTTCAAGTAGAAACATAAACATGTTAATGCCTTGATTTTGAAGGAGGCATAAAAAATGGCAAAAGTAATGGCAGGCAGAGAATCTCGACTTGAACCAAACAAAGGCAGTTGTGCGAGGATGGAAGGCCTCAGAAGTTAGTGACTCATCCAGATTTTGTAGAGGAGTTAATGAGATGCTCTGACAGCTTATCGAAGGATAAAGATACATTTACACACGGTGCCCATTTGATGAGGATAAAACCAAGTCTTATCTTCTCCATTTATGGCAAGATCCACACGAAGATTTTTAGAGTGATTAGGGTTTATCGAAACTCTATATAAAAATACCTTTTATTGTAAAACCTCGATGGTGGGATTTTGATGATAAGATTTAGATATTTGGAAGAAGATATTTTGAAAATATCAGGGTTTGTCCTGAATCTATATATACTTCTTTTGAATGTAAAGTCCAGATGCGAAAAATTGGAATAAAAGACATTTTAGCAATTTCCTGCAAATCTTGTTTGAATGCTTTGTTCTGTACCTAGGGTTGGTGTGACATCATTTTTCTATGATAGCGTGGCTAGGAGCCTAATCTATTTCAAATTACGATAAGTGCATCTTCTTTTGTTTTTGTCTCGCTAAGGTTTATTTATTTTAGTTGTAAATCTGTGTTATCAAGATTGAATATGTTTCTAGGCTTCATTCCGTTTGTTGTATGCTAGGGAAAATTAAATATTTAAGGTTTAGGTCTGTTCTAATTGCTCTATCCTCACTACACAAGCTAGGATGCTGGTGAGAGATACCAGTTGACACCGAATTCCCTTCTATTTATGATTTTCTTTTAGATCTGTGTCATCTCCGTCTTATGCTCCTAGTAGAAGGTGATCTTAGAAAGCTGGACACCTTCCTATTTGATTGGTTTTATTGTGAAGCTAAATAGTGTAACTAAAATTGATAGTTTTGATTTTACAGCTAAGTTAGATAAGCTTGTCTTTTCTGCCCTACCCTACTCTCTCTGTTTCACCGTTAAATGATTCATTTTTATTTTCTTTCAAATTTGTATTTTATTTTAATCTGCTAAAGCATAAAGAGCTATATCAAAGAACTCATTGTAAATCCGATTGTCAACAAAGATAACAACCCCTAAACATTATTGAATGAAGGTCGAACCCATTGTAAGGTAATAGACAGTCCACTTGAAACTATTCCAAAAGCGAAAAAGAGTGAATAGCCATTCGACCCAACTCTGTAACTCACACCTTGGATAACCAGCAAGATCCTAAAGTGAGTAGGATTTATCCCGTATAAGTGTTATTAGTATTTTATGCTCATTCTTCATGGGGTGTGTATGAAAGATGAACCAAAAAAAGTAATAAAAGATAAATTGATTACTGCTCCAATCCTGAGAGGACCAAATTGGGAATTACCATTCCACATACATTATGATGCTTCAAGTTACACAATAGGGGAAATATTGCAACATGTTGAGAACAATATACCTTATGCTATCTATTATGTAAGTAAAAACTTACATGGAGCTAATCTTAATTACACTGTTACTGAAAAAGAATTTTTAGCTGTAGTCCATGCCATCAATAAATTTAAACATTACATAAAAAAGTATGAAGTATTTGTTCACACTAATCACTCTGCCATTAAGTACTTAATGAAAAAAGTGATAGTAGGAGGTAGAGTGGTTAGATGGATTATTTTTCTACAAGATTTTAATGACACAATTGATAGCGCAGATATATTTCATTTCATTATTAGGCTATATTGTTATTCATTATTTAGCATGTTTCTAATCTCGCTTATTAGCTCCATAATTAACGGGCTAATCTAAGCTCTATGTATGCTATATATTTTATCAATGATAATCAGTTATTGTTCTGCTTCTCACATGGTATCAAAGAAATGTAATCAAAGCTCATTTTTTGTAGCTTGACGTTTGGGTGGTTTGACCAACTCGGGCACGATTCCTGAGGTTGATCGATTTTTGAGGCAACTGGTCCAACTTGGCTCACAAATTGAGATCTGAATAACAAAATCACTTGAACATGACTTGTGTGACTTGGACCTAACATTGGGCTGACCTAAACCTAGGTAGATGCACTAGACACTAGGAATCGAGCGACTCATGGTGGACAAACTCAAATTCCTAGGCATAGATGGTGACAAAATGCTCCAATGACAAGTGGCTAGAGAGGACATTGTTTTGGGTAGTGTCTACTCAAAGGTAGACACCTACATAGCTGTGGCCTTGTTATTTTAAATACCGTGGGTATTCCATGCACTTTGCATATGGGATTATTATCCCAGAATACAATTTAGACCACCAATTTTGGTCTCCTGCTCAGGGTTTTGTGTGCTATGGTGGACGAATAATATCCAATGACCATAGCTTCGATTTGAAGATGCATACCAGCTGCCAAGTGGATCATAAAATTTACACATTGTAGATGTCATCCCTGAAGTAATTGTAGTCCTTCGAGATCATGCAACTCCACTCATTGGGAGATATAGAAGATGGGAGAAATAGAAGACCATTCCTGACTGTGAATCTATGATATGCCCGTAGTGAAGTTAAGTGAACGTAGACACAACCACCTAAAAGCATAGCTTGGTGGAAAATGAGCGCAGATAAAAGAAACTAGGGAACGCATTTGCAGATGTCGGATCACATGTTCCAAAGGGACAATTACAAACTAGAGAAAATTGGATGCGTTTAAGCATTTGTTTTTTGGCTACGTGTGTGTCATGGGCCACTAAATTTTGCCATCACTTACCTTTTGCTAAGAGGTTTTCAGCGTGGTCCTGGAGGATCGATCAAACATTGAAGCAGATTGTAGGAAAACATTCAGACGCTCTACATAATGTGGCAAAAACATTTGTTTTGCTAGAGAAAGCAACCCAATCATCTATTGTAGATGAAAAAGAAGACTTGAAGGCCGTGATTGATTTGCAGTCTCATAGTTGTAGAGATAAAACAACCAAATCCAGCGCAACTGGGAGGAAAGGCTCAAGGAGCCTTGTCAAATACAAGGGCCTCCCCTAATCTGAGTGGATTAGCCAACTAGCCCACTTGGTCATGGGTTGAGCGGTAGGGCTCAAGGAGCCCTGAGGTCGTGGGGTCAAAACCCATCGAACCCCCCCCGTACCATAGGTAATTTTTTAAAATTATTTTTCATAGTTTTATTTTAATAATTGCTTTTTTTAAAATTTAATTAAAACTTTAATTTAATTATTTTTTTCTATTTCAAATATTTTTTTTGAATGTAGAAATGATAATTAAATGCTTAATTAAATTTTTATAAGAGGAATTGTTTAAAAGGGCTTGTGAAAAGATTTTTTTTCAAAAACTTAAGGGGGGGCCTATTTATTTCAAAAATCAAAGGGGGATAGTGAGTAATTTTTCAGCATTGAAAAAGGCAATTTGGCATTATTGTAAAGGTGCATTTTCGACAGCGCCCGACACCTATGGGTTTATTTCTGTGGGCACTTTTCTGATGTATGTAGCATTTTCATTCCTTTATGCACTACTTCATTAAAGTTAAAAATCAACATCACTCCCTAAAGTCCCCGGAATAAATACAACCTATCTATGCAATTTATTGCACTGCAACATTCGGTATTTGTGATACCTCTGGCCAACACTTACAGGTAATGCTATCGTGATTGCGCTACTATATCCGCCACCTAATATAGCTACCAAAATGACATCTGAGCTTGTTCTCTATCAATCATCGGGGAGGAATAAGTACGCCATTTTTGCATTTTTTTACTCCATCCACTACCCTAATCGTTCTTGTGTTTAGACGTAAATCCTGATGAAAGTACTGATATCCGAAGTGTTTAGGGGAAGTTATGCCCCACGCATGAGGATTGATGACTTTCTATGGTAGGTGTCATCAACGAGACGATTCCCTTTTAGTACCGCCTAAGTATCACGTATCGTATAATCTTTGAAATTACCTATAGTCTCCCTCACGTAAGGGCGGGTAATTTCTCTGATTTTTCAAAATACCTATAGTCTCCCTCACGTAAGGGTGGGTATTTTGTATGGTATAATGGCCTGGAATTAAGGTATAAAGAAAGGGGGACCATTTGGTGATATAAGGAACCTTCACTATGTCTGCAAAATTAATGACTGATGCTCATCAGTTGTTGAAAGGTCCTAACTATACACCATGGAAAAATAAGATGAAGGCAATTCTAGAAATGGATGCCTTATGGGATGTTGTATCTGGAGCAACAACAAGACCTTCATCTGATACTGGAGCTATAGCTCCCTCTGCTGATCAGAAAGCCTTTGACAAGAAAGACAACACAACCAAAGTGCTCATCTTGCTTGCTATTTTTGATGAAGTTCAACCCCATATTGCTGACTGTGAACATAGTAAAGAGGCATGGGATGCCCTTAAAACTATCTATGAGGGAAATAATGATTCCACTATTCTATTTCTTCAATCTCAAATGCACAGTCTAAGCATGAAGCAGGGAGAGACAGTTGAACTCTTTCTTTGCAGAGTGTTTGAGTTGAAAGCCAAATTGAGTTCTTTGGGAGAAACTGTTGACGATAAGCTCCTTACTTCAGTGGTATTGAGAGCTTTACCTGATTCTTATAGGGTGTTGATCACCTCACTTCAGGTGTCACAGAGAAAAGTTACCTTTGTTGAGTTGGTCAATCTGCTTCAAGAAGAGGAGGCCCACCAATTTCAAAGAGATGATTCTTCTAATTCTGCCCTATACACCAACAGGCAGGGTTCTAAGAAGAAGGGTCATTTTCAGAAAGGAGGTAACTCTCACAAGGATTCCAAGGGCAAACAACCTCAAAAAACGAAGAGATATTGCAAAATTTGTCACAAAGACAACCATGACACAAATAGGTGTTGGAGTAAGAACAAGCAACCTAAGAACAAGGGCCAAAACAAACCACAAAACAAAAACAAGCAACCCCAGGTGAATGTTGTTTTTGAAGAATCTGACTCGGATTTTGAATGGGCACACAAGGTGCTCATGACTACCACAACCTCCAAGCAAAAGGATCCTGTCTGGTATGTCGATTCTGGTGCTAGTAAGCACATGACTGGCGACAAATCATGGTTTGAAACATATAAGGCCAAGGAGGGCAAACCTGTCACTATTGTCGATGATAAAACCTACAAGGTTCAGGGAGAAGGTACTATTTCCGTCACTCTTCCTGATGGCAAGTGTCATATTGAGAAGGTCCTCTATGTTCCAGGATTGGCAAACAACTTATTTTCAGTCACACAAATTATGGACAAAGATATGGTTGTAATTTTTCATGTTGAGGGGGGCAAGAAGTGTTGTTCAATCACCAGGAGAGGTAAGCACATTGCAACCACTTCATATAAGCATTGCTTATTTGCCCTAAATACTATCTCTTCTCTAGATGTAGCCATGCTTGTCTCTACAAAGGAGGCAACTTCCCTGTGGCACAAGAGATATGGACATATGAGTTCTGGTTACTTACTTGAGTTAAGTAAGTATGAGATGGTAAAGGGTCTTCCTTCCCTTTCTACCACATTGCCAGTTTGCTCTGATCGCTTGGCAGGAAAGCAACATAGAGTACCTTTCGAGAGAAGCTCTACAAGAGCAAAGAAACCTCTGGAGTTGGTTCACACCGATCTATGCGGTCCTTTAACACCCAACAGTTGTGGGGTAAGAGGTATTTTTAGTTATTCGTGGATGATTACTCATGAAAGATGTGGGTATTCTTTCTTCAACTGAAATATGAAGCATTTGGCTTCTTTCAACAATTCAAGAAATCTGTTGAAAAGGAGTCAGGGACTTCTATAAAGACCCTCCGCTCAGATCGAGGGGGGAGTTCACCTCTAAAGAATTTTTTGCATTCTTGTCTGAAAATGGGATCACACGATAGTTGACTATTGCTTATACTCCTCAACAAAATGGAGTGGCTGAAAGGAGGAACCGTTCTATCATGGAAATGGTTCGTTGCATGCTCACAGGAGCTAGAATTGGGCAACAGTATTGGGTAGAAGCTATCACCACAACAATATATCTATTGAATAGGGCACCCACAAAGGCCCTACAAGGAATGACTCCACAAGAAGCATGGAGTGGTAGGAAACCTTCCATCTCTCATCTACGCATTTTTGGTTGTAAAGCATTCATGCACATACCGAAAGAAAAGAGGAAGAAGCTAGATGAGAAAACATTGAAGTGCATTTTTCTTGGGTATGATGAGCACTCTAAGGGTTATCGATTGATTGATCCCTTAACCAAGAAGATTCACATCAGTAGAGATGTTGTTTTTGATGAGGCTTTCACATCACAAAGCACATCGGATGTATACCTAGATCTTGTGGAATCTAAAGTTGAGAAGTCTCCTTCATTACCAAAGATTGGAGGACCTTCTTCATCTTCTTCATCACCATAGAAGAAGAATCCAAAATGGTATACAAGTACAATCAGAGACTCCAAGTTATCCACTCCACCAAATTTGACTTTGGATAGACCTCGTACTCATAGTATGGCTCGACAGGAAAGAGCAGCAGAAGAGACTACTGAGGTTGATGATCTTTGTCAATATTTTGAGGAACTCTCTGTAGATCCAGATAGAGAAATAGAGGATATGGATATAGATGATGATAGGGTGTTTATGTCCTCAACGAATGAACTTGAACCTGCTTCAGTACAAGATGCCCTTAGTGAGCCACAATGGAAGGCTGCTATGGATGTTGAGTACATGTCTCTAAAAAAGAACAAAACATGGAAGCTTGTCAATCTGCCACAAGGAAAGAAGCCCATAGGATGCAAATGGGTTTACAAAGTCAAGTACAAGGCATATGGGACAATTGATAAGCATAAGGCCCATCTTGTTGCCAAGGGCTATGCTCAAAAGGAAGGCATTGACTATGAGGAAACATTTGCACCTACTGCTCGGATGACCACCATTCGAGTTCTTTGTGCTATGGCAACATAGTATGGGTGGAAAGTTCACCAAATGGATGTCAAGAGTGCTTTTATGAATGGTGATCTCCAAGAGGAAGTCTACATGACTCAACCTGAAGGATTTGAAGTGGAAGGCCAAGAGTAGAAAGTTTGCAAGTTGGTCAAATCCTTGTATGGTTTGAAACAAGCTCCTCGAGCTTGGTATATAAAAATGGATAATCACCTCCTGCAACATGGATTTAAGAGATGTCCATCAGATGCAAACCTCTATTTCAAGAAACAGGGTTCTGAGATAGTGTTGCTTGTACTCTATGTTGATGATCTGCTCATTACAGGGAGTTCAAAAACAATGATCTCTGCTGTCAAAAGTGACTTGTGTACATCATTTGAGATGATAGATCTTAGAACTTCTCCATTACTATCTTGGTCTGGAAGTGAGCCAGAAGGAGCACTACATCAAAGTGTCTCAGATAAAATATGCCAAGACATTGTTAGAAAAATATCGCATGACTGATTGCAAGCCAATGGCAACACCGATGGAATCAGGACTTCAGTTATCATGGTATGATGATTCACCTTAGGTAGATAGTACTCTCTATCACAAACTGATTGGGAGTCTCATATATCTGATGAACACTAGGCCAGATCTTGTGTTTGCTGTCAACTATCTTTCGAGGTTCATGCAGGAACCTAAGACCACTCATTGGAAAGCAGCAAAATGTGTTCTTCACTATGTCCGTGGTACTATGGAATATGGCCTAGAATACAAGAGGAATGGTAAATTCTTCTTGCAAGGATACACGGACTCCGACTATGTTGGGTCGTTTGATGATCGCAAGTCAACTTCAGGATATATTTTTCATCTTGGATCCGGTCCTGTCTCTTGGCACAGCAAGAAGCAATAGGTGGTTGCTATTTCATCTACAGAGGCAGAGTATCACGTCGCACGTGAAGCTATGTGTGAAGTGATATGGTTGCATCACATTTTGACAAGTATGGGTCATCCATCAAAATCTCCAATACACTTGTTCTGCGACAACCAGGGTGTTTTGAACCTAGTCAAGAATCCAGTGCATCATGAAAGAACCAAGCACATTGACACACAATGTCACTTCATTCGAGACGAAGTTCCCTAACATCAAATTCAGCTTTAGTACATTCCCACCAATGCTCAAGTTGCAGACATTTTCACTAAGGCACTTGCACATGTCAAATTTGAATTGTTTCGCAGCTCTCTATGTATTGCAAAATGATGTAATCAAGGGGGATGTTAACATACCTAGTAATTTTCCTATTACCCAAATAATGTAATAAGGGGGGATGATAGCGTAGCTATATTTCATTTCATTATTAGGCTATATTGTTATTCATTATTTAGCATATTTATAATCTCGCTTATTAGCTCTATAACCGACGGGCTAATCTAAGCTCTATGTATGCTATATATTTCATTAATGATAATCAATTATTGTTCTGCTTATCAAAACACTCATAGATAAGGTAGGAAAAGATAATTTCATTGTGAATCACCTATCTTGTATGCAAATATTTGATGATGGTGAGTTAATTCCTGATAATTTCCCAAATGAACATTTGTTTTCTCTTTCTATTTTTACTCCTTGGTATGCTGATATTGTAAATTACTTAGCTCAAAATTATACATCGCATGAGCATATAAAATTAATACATCAAAGTATTCCTTACATGTGGATTCATGGAGTTTTGTTTAAAAAATGTCTCGACCAAGTAATTAGGAGATGTGTGCAAGAAGAAGATGTATATGAAATCATTCGGGCAACACATGAAGAAACCTATGGAGGCCATTATGCCACCCAAAGGATAATTGGTAAAATACTTCAAACTGGTTACTTTTGGCCTACCATGAATATAGATGTCCATAAATTAGTTGATAGATGTGATGCTTGTCAAAGAGCTAGTAAGCCTACCCCTTCAATGGAGATGCCTTTGGTTTCACAAGTAGTGTTTGAACCATTTGAGAAATGTGGAATTGATTTTTTTGGATAAATAGATCCTCCAAGTGAAGGTAATAAACACATACTTGTATGTACAAATTATGTTACTAAATGGGCTGAAGTTAAAGCTTTACCACGAGCACAAGCTAAACCGTTTGCTAATTTCCTTTATGAAAATATTATGCAACATTTTGGAGCACCTAGAGAGTTAGTTTCGGATCATGGAACCCAATTTCTCTCCAAAGTAATTGAACATTTTTAAAATGTCTATCAAATAAAACATAGGAAAACCTCACCATATCACCCTAAAGCCAATGGATAAGTAGAAGGTATGAATATAGAACTTGAAAAGATCATTAAAAAAATCGTAACTGTTAATAGGGGTGATTGGGCTGAGAGATTGAAAGAAGTGTTATAATATCTAATGTGCACTATGTCTTCTTGATACTTTTCAGCTTCACTTGACACTTGTCATGTCTTGATATATATGGTTGGTCGACATTTATTTTTTTTATGAGTATAGTGCACTATTGCTACGTAGTGGACGTCCGATGGCGGCAATGAGTTGTGCAAGTTCGAGGTGGAAAAGTATTTCGATCACCCGGAGGAATTTTCTAGCTGTTTTTCAGCTAGTCAACGGTGGATAAATGAGGTGATCTATGGTTGGGCAATTAATTAATGTTAGAAATACTGTTTTGTCCATGGGGTTTGTAGCTGGACAAAAATGTGGTAGACCCCATAGTGATTATTTGAGACATGGTGTTTCGTGGAGACCTACGGGTGCTGTGGAGTTGATGATGCTTAGTGTAGGTGGATTGTATTTCTTGGGTAGATTATGGTTGTTACCTCATAAATAAAGTGCACAGTAAAAAATATTCTTGGTGAAGTGGGGGAAGCTCAAAATCCAACCCTCGTCATTCATTTTTTTGGCCATAAAGTTTTTAAAGAAGAGTTGTTTGTTATTTTTAATGTTTTTTTTATTTTTTTTGCCATCTGTACTATTTGATGATGCTCTGCATAAACTGTACCTTCCAAATTTTGGGTAGTCATATTGAATTGGGAGAGTGTATAGTCCGAGAGGTAATAGAGGAAACGGGGCTCTCCATTCAAAATAGAGAAGTATTCTTACATATGATGGCAATGAATGCCTATTAAGAAAATTTCTTTCAAAAGGGAAATTTATTTTAAAAAGAAAATATTTGTAAGGGGCATATTTTATCATGTGAAAAAGCCACTTTAGTTTTTTCAAATTGTATGGAACGAAAGTGGCTACTTGGCCTTTGTATGATCTAAATGGTCATTTTTTAATATTTTTTCCACATAGGGAGTGGAAATGGAAGGCCCACTTGGCCTATGAGTATGTTTTTTAATTCCTATAGAGAGCGATGCCGCCATTGAGCGATGTTTTTTCTTGATTAATGAGGCTAGCTATTTTTATTGAAAAATTAAGGCACCATTGAGAGTGGAACATAGGGGTATTTATAGTCGTCGAAATTTTTTTTCTGATACGAAAATATTAGCTGTGTCATTTTTTAATTTTGAGGCTATTTCAAATGTCTTTTTTTAGCCTCAAAGTTTTGTACCTTGGAGTGCACTTTCGGTTATACCCAACACTTACAAGGTAATTTTGTAAGTGATTCTTGTATCTAGTCACCTTCTCTATAGACCTAGCGGATGCAATGACTAGTTACCCATGTATTTTTGTGGGATGAGGAGGTCACCATAAGGACACCTACTCTAGGAACTACAAACATAGACGCCCTAGACTGTATATGAGAATTTTTTCAGATCTACTTCTAAAGACTACATACAAAGACACTTCAGAAGATTCTTTTCTATTCTTCTTTCTTCTTCTTCTCCTCCATATTTGGCTTATATGGCTCATTTATATTGTATTTCATGGCTAATTTTTTCTATTGTATTAAGGTACATTTTCAGTAGAGATCGACACCTTCTATATTGAGTTCACCATGAAGTGGTATTTGATATTCATGGTGAATCTAGTCAGTGACCTACGAGTGGCAACATACCTAGAGGATGACCTTAAGAGGCAACAAACCTAGAAGTGGTTGACCCTAAGGCACACAGGATGACCCTGAGGCACTTAGATGGATGCCCCAGTGGCAATAGACCCATGGAAGTTTCTGACCTTGTGGCAACATACCGAGATGTATACACTATTGATATAACAATATTCACAGTTGGAGATCCAATAGCAAAGAGCATGAATCTAGACCAAATCAGCAATAAAGGAGAATGATAGGTTTCATTTAGAGAAGTCAACATTAAGGGGAAATGTTACCTAATGTTGACTTATTTTTTTCTATAGTTAGGATAGTGCACATTAAGGGGGAATGTTAGAATCTCTAATGTGCACTATGCCTTCTTGACACTTGTCAGCTTCACTTGACACTTGTCATGTCTTGATATAGGCCTCCTGCCTATATATTGTAATACTTTTATCTGTAATATTATCTCTTCCATTTTAGTCCTAACAAGAAGTTGTATGGGCATATAACACAACTTGGAAAACTACCACAGGATTATCACCTTATGAAATGGTCTATGTAAAACAAGCTATCATGCCCATCAAGTTTGATATAGAAACCCTTTGCACAACAGTACAACTTGATATAAATTTGGACCAAGCGCAAAAAGCTATATTGGAAAAGTTAAACATTTTGGATGAAATGAGACTAGAGGCATTACATAGGAATGAAATAACCCAACAACAATAAAATAAATGGCATGATAAACACATTATTCCATGAATATTTCAATCAGGAGATTGAGCCTTGTTGTTTGACTCTCGTTACCAATATTTTCAAGGTAAATTGAGAATAAGATGGCTAGGACCCTATGAAATTAAAGAGATATTTGGGAATGGTATAGTAAAGCTTAAGCCTATAAATTATTCAACAAGAAAACTACTAGTAAATGTGCATAGAATAAAACTTTACAAGAAGACATTGTCTAAGGAAGAATTCATACACCACTTTAAGCAACAAGTCGATTTGCAGTACATCTATGAACTGCAATCAACCACTATTGAATAATAAATTATTTCACATAAAAAAAAGATTATGCTTCCTTTGTTTCATCATGAAGTTTCTATATTTGCAATATTTCTATTTTTCATCAATTTTCAATCTCAATGTTTCAAAAATAGCCCAAGAGGAAATTTATTTAAAGATCTTGTAGGAAAATGGATACCACATGTTGCATAATACCTTGGTTGCTAGATAAAATATAAGTGTTTTTCAATTAATCAACCACCATTAGTGTTTTGAGAAAATTTCATTGAAATTCAAGCAATATTTTGATGTTGTAAGTTATTCCTAGTCAATCAAGTTTTTTCTTGGACTATGCAAATTTGATCATATAAAATTATTGTGAGATTTGGAGAGATTAAATCATGAGTTACTATTGCCATAAAGTGAATGGTTTCACTAGCTTATCCATATATGCACATGGCCTAGAGTACTAATGAATTGGCAAAATAACATGCTCACCCTTCATCCTTCACAAACAAAAATCCATCGCTCCTCATCTAATCAAGCAAGTATACCAAAAATATTTCTTACTTCCTCTAAAAATAAAGCAAGAATCCCAAAAATAAATAACAATCCCTTGCTCCCTCTCAAAATGAGCAAGTATCCCAAGAAAAAAAAGAAAGTCAAAAGAAGGGTAAAAGAGCTTGAATCCCTAAAATTTTGAGTATCTCGAAAACCATGGGGTGATCCTCATTACAACAATGGATTGAATGAAAACCACTTGACAATAAGGTATCCTTACACAGTAGCACTAATTCTAGACAAGACCTATGGATGCTTACAGATATGTTATCTTGTTGGCATAAGTGACCTTTGCTTTACTCAATCCTTACTCATAATGGGAAATAAATACTCATTGCACACACAGTTGGTCCTTGCGAAGCTTGAAGACATTAGGATAACTTTAACACTATTGATTTGTGATATGAATAGATGAATTTGTTTAAATTCACTAGGATGTTTGAGTCTTTATGAAACAACTCTAGAATATCATAAGTAGGAAAAATTCAAAAGCAAATTACTATAGCTTATTTTATCCTACAAAAATATGGCTTGTATCTCCCAAAAATTTGCACCCTTTAGCAAAAAAGCCATCAAGATAATATCAAAATATCTATTCCATTTTTCTAAGTGATTGTAATTATCCAGACCTTTGATAGATATTTATTTTTGTATACACTGATGACTGATATCAAGCTTTATAATCATTATTTTTCTCTCATTGGTCCTTAATGAAATGGAGGAAGCATAATCACAAAAATTATAATAAACCCCCATAAATAAACTCATTATTATACTATCCACCATAATATAAATAAAACACCCTTCATATTATTTTGGCTATATAGCCAAAATTATAGTTTGGGGGGGATAAATAAAGGTTTACAAAGTTCACAATACAATTTGGAGGGAAGAATCAGGTAAAGTATTTTCTCAACTCTAACAACTACAGTTTTTGTAGATGTCTTCTCATTGGTCCTTAATAAAATGGAGGAAGCATAATCACAAAAATTATAATAAACCCCCATAAATAAACTCATTATTATACTATCCACCATAATATAAATAAAACACCCTTCATATTATTTTGGCTATATAGCCAAAATTATAGTTTGGAGGGGATAAATAAAGGTTTACAAAGTTCACAATACAATTTGGAGGGAAGAATCAGGTAAAGTATTTTCTCAACTCTAACAACTACAATTTTTGTAGATGTCTTCTGTAGATGTTTTCTGTAGATGTTTTCCATATATATCTTTTGTAGATGTCTTTCATAGATGTTTTCTGCAGATGTCTTCCATAGATGTTTTCTGTAGATGTCTTCCGTAGATGTTTTCTGTAAACTTCTTCTATAGATATCTTTTGTAATAATCTTTTGTAAAAATCTTCTATAGTAGTCTTCCATAAGCGCCATCCGTAGATATTATTTGTAGCACATACCATGAAATGCTCCTAAGTATCAAAACTTAAACTGACCCCAAGTATAAGAGACACGTGGCAATCCAAAAAACAACAATATGAGTGATAAAGATGTGTCAACAAAGATTATAAGAAAAATGTGGTAGTGATATTTGAGGAAGAATAAAAGGGGATAAAATAAAAATAATATTAATAAAACCCTTTTTCAAAGAATCTCCATAAAGACGTAAATGAGAAACCTAGTATATGATGTGTACACCTAAAATTGTGCCACATATCACTAATTTTTAAACTCTCTCTTGAAAATGCAGACATTCTCGGGGGTTGAAAATAAAGGTTTTGAAGATGATGATCAATTGGAAACATATTATGTGGATGCCTTCCTTTGAAAAGCATAAAAAGATGATTACGCAAGCTTCATCAACTACTAGGTACACATGTAAACTAAGGCAAACAAACGAGGTTGTGGACCAATTTAAATAATGATACGACAAAATAAAATATAATATAAAAGTATCCAATGGAGAAACCTACATGGGAAAGCATGAAGGTTGACCATAAAGTGTAGGCGTCGATGATGAAAACCATATATTAATTGCAATGTCAACATAAAACATGACACGGTGGAACACCACGTGGACAAAATATGGCATGTAAGGAAAAGTAGAACGTAAGTAAGAAGATGATGTGGGCATTAAAGACTAGTGACACGCTGGAGGAAAAAAGACCATATGCCATATAAATGTTAAAGGTAAAAGGTTAAAATATTTTTTAGCCATTGTGGTGATTAAAAGATATTATAACACTTGGCACTAAAAACCCATCCTTGCCATGCAAGGTGGTGGGTAAATTTTTCACCAAAGGAAAACTTGACCACCCTAAAACTGTTGTCAATGAATGAAAAGTGGATCCTTGCACCAATAGCAAGAGACATCATGGGTGAACAACGTCAACCATTGATTAAGTATAGAACGAAAGACTACGATTAAATGAAGGAAACTCATGATAAATCTAGAAACTTTGCCATGATAGTTACGAATGGAGACGATCGTCAACATATGGTCTTTACCACCCAACCACACGATAGTGACATGGATCTAAATCCTAAACCATAGATTAAACCAAAATTGAGGGATGTGATTCATCGAGCCATGATATTATTCATTATCGTCGAATAAGGTTGAGTGGTCACTACCATTGGATAAGGTTAAACGAATGATCTAGATCCTTTGCATGGCTAAAACACCATGCAAAGGAAAATAAACCCTAAAAATTATCTTTCCTTTCATAGAAGGCCATGTAAAACCATCGAAAATTCTCTGCAAGTTGAAACAGAGTTGAAATGCTATCGAATTTCCCAGTGAAACAAAATTGAAGCCTCAAAATTGTGAGAAATGTGGGTGAAAAGTGATTTCGAGAACAATGTCATTGGGTGACAGAAGTTTAGCGAGGCAAAAGTGACAAGTAACTTTTAAATTATTTCAATTTTATTTTTAGTCGCAGAAGATTAGATATTTTAAACACCTTAATTATTCTGCTACATATACAATTAATGAATGACTTTCAGTAGTTTACACAGAAGGGTAGGCTAAAATCAAATTTTTTTCTTCTAATAAAATAACCTATTGCAAAAATATAAAATTACTCCTAAATATTATGTTTTTGCATAATATTTTATGGAAATAATGAATTCTTATATTTTGCAAAATGTAAGATGGTTTTTTTTTGTGATTGAAATAACTTTTGCAAGTCTCTCAACTACTAAAAATGAATTTTGAATTTTCCTCACCAAAATTTCTATCTACCCTTTACCATAAACCATGCCTCGTTCTATTTTTTAGAAAAGAAGCAAGCCCCCATCTGTTGAAGCACAAAATCCTAGTAATTCTATAAAAGAATTATTCCAAAGAGCTAGGTGGTGGGATGCCCTCACAAAGTTTAGAGGATACGACCAAGGAATCGCTAAACAATTTATTATGAAATATAATCCTACAAAGATGACCACCCAAATTGAGGATATTCAATTTGACCTAAACACGAGTGTTATCTCTAAAGTTCTAAGTCTATTGAAAGTAGGGCTACCTTATTACAATAATTATTTTAAAAGCGTCATCCAATTGGTAGAAAAATTTGGTGAAAAATGTACTATCATTCGTGATAAATAAGGATGGATTAAGGGAGTCACCAATTATACGCTTCCTCTTAAGTTGTAGGAGGCCACTATCCTAATAATTAAGTTTTTCACTCTAGAGGGTCGAATGTCTACTTGTGTAGCCTATCACCTTAGAATGTTGATAAATCTGAAGTTTCTAAAACACGACGATTGTATTATAAATTTACCATATTTTCTACTTCAATCCCTAAAATGTACTGTTGTTTGCATCCAACATAAGAATTCTCATGAAAAACCTAAATTTCACTTAATTGTGCATCATGGCCTTATCAAAATTTTGGTCTTGCAAAAAGCAAATGAAGTGAAAATTCCTTGGAAAATAATAGTTCAAGAATCTAACCTGTTGGATTATTTTGGGTTCATTGATAGTGATAATCAAGAAGAGAGTCCATATGAAGAGGATCATGAGTAAGAAATTTAGGAGTAGGAGCCTGAAATACCAAAACAAAAATGTCGAACCACCACAAAAACTGCTAAATCATTTCAACCTGTGTAGAAAAATCAATGTTAGAAACATACTCCTGAAACTCATAACATAGGAGAAATATCTAGGAATGAATCTAATCTACCGACACTTGAACCAGTTGTGACTCTATTAGATCTCTAGGTACAAAACATTGTTCTGTAGATAAAAATATATAAGCTTTGGGAGGATTTCGTAGAGCACTCAAGATTGGTCCAATGAGCCCTTGCCCTCCAGATAAACATGATTAAACAAATTTCAGCGGATAAGGTGATGAAACTTGTTGATCATATCAATAAAATGCCACCTGTCAATGCTTCTCCCAATAAAAGTTTAAAAATCGGTAGGAAGCCCAAAAATTCTATCAACTTCAGTAAGACAAGCTACAAAAAACCCTTTGACTTTTTGAATATCCTTGAAGAAGAAATCCCACAATCACTTGCTAGTTTAATGTAGTATAATAAACCAAAAATATCATATCCTTCCACCAATATAGGAATTGCACCAAGGAATCTGGGCCTAAACATCAGGATACCTCCAAAATTTAACGCAATCATAGATAACATAGTTGCATCAGTTGATAAAACTTTGCCTTCTCAAATGCAAGATACAGTGCAAGGAGAGGATTCCATCGAGGTTAAACATATCAAAATAGTCATGGTCAAAATGCTAATAAAAGAGTAGAAGGCCAAAGCGTAGGTACAAAATGTGAAATACAAAAGGAAATTTCCACCAACAAGACCTCCATCCTCAAGGATTTCCACTCAATGGTTACAAGTCGGATGAACTGATAAACTGCTTAATATTTTTATGAATTTTAAACTTAATATTTTGATATTTATATATTGTTATTTCTATAAAAATGTTCGAATATCTTATATCTATAGATTTATTTTCTTTGTGACATATATACCTCTAAGGATGAAATTATATATAGTGTTTTCTGTTTGAATTTATTTGTGTATACAGTGCTTGATGTTCAATGAATACTGCTGCAAATAATTCATTTTTCTGTAGATTTTTTTTTTGAGTTAAAAGTAAAAAATTTATTCAAAAAAACTGATCAGCTTATACAAATCCATTTTGATATCCTGCCTTTCTTGGCAAGGCTCAAAATGTAGTTTTTCTATTTTATTTTATCTACCTAGGATCTATGAATCCCCCGTTCTTTAAAATTTACCTCCTTCTTAACTGTATATGTCCTCAACCAAAAAATATTATTGAAGCCCTTTTTGTTATTTTTTCTATTCTTGATAGCTTTCATGTTGCATTTGATTCCATAGTTGTGCCCAAATATATTGTTCTACCTATGTCATTAAATATTCTTCTTGTACTTTGGTCTGCACTATTTCTAATAACTTCCTTAACATAATCCCCCAGGTCCTCTCTTTTAAGCCGAATTCCTCTTTAAAAATTTTGTTGTTTCATTGCAACCATATTTTCCAGCAGATGAAGCCAATATCTAAATTCTAAGCTATGCCTATTATTTTGTATTTGAAGGTGTTCTACAACCAATAGTCCCAAAAATTACTACCGTTAGGAGGATACCATTCTATTTAGCTAAATATGGAGTACCACCAATTCCATATTGTGTAAGCATAGGAGCAATAAAAAAGGAGGTGGTTTATAGTTTCTACCTCTTGGAAGCACATTACACATCTACTGGGTCCAATGAACCCCTTTCTCCTCATATTGTCCTAAGTCATAATGCTTTTGTGAGAAACCTGCCATATAAAACAATTAACCTTCGACCAACCTTTTGGTTGCCATATTTATTTCTAGGGATGTTGTTGTTGGGGTTGGTTCTTGCTACTTTGGTGAGCCTTTCGATATCCTACTTTCACTATATAAGTACCTTGTTTCCCATATCCCCATGCTAGTTGGTCAGACCCATATTTCCATAGCCATGTTATTTTTTCTAGAATTTCTTTCAGTTCACATTTTTAGCTTCCCATTCTTGACCTAACCACTAGTTCAAAATTTTCCATCTTCTTGAAGCTGCTAGTTTTTGGCTTGGGGGATGAGATACTGAGATATAAGAGTTTGGACATGATTATGAAGAGTCTCTTTGATGAAACTAATATGAGGGTATTGTTTGATAATGGGGGGGAAATTACCAAGAATCATCCCACAATTTGAATTTTCTCCCATCACCTACTTTCCAATGTAAGTCTTTCTTAATCAGTGAGGCCCCTCTTTTGAGTGTTTTCCATATATCTGATCCCACACCTATAACTAAAAACCGTGGGACATCCTCCATTTTGTGTGTAGGGTAATATTTAGATTTTGGAACTTGAATCCATAACTAATATGGGTTTGTGATCCATCGCCAGTATAACTTTCCCATTAGTGCTAGGTTGTTTGTTGATGCAAATCTAATTCCAAAACCTCCCTCTTCCTTTGGTTGATAGACTTTCTCCCAGCTTACCAAAGCATTTTTATGATTTTCTTGTGCTCCTAACCATAAGAATTTTCTCATCTATTTATCAAAATATTTGAGTATGCTCTTTGGGACTGCAAAAATGAAAATTTGTAAACTGGCATTGCTTGTAACACTGACTTCAAAAGTGCGACTCTACCTCCAAAGCTTAACCATATATGAGACCAGTATGACAACTTTGAGAAAATTTTATCATTTATGGATTTCCAATTTTTCTTTTTTAGGATTTTTTCTATTAAGGGAATTCCCAAGTAATCTAATGGACATGAGGGCATTGGGAACCTAAGAATGTTTGCTATCCGATCTCAGATTCTCTTATGAACATTAAAGAAGACAAATTTGGATTTTTCTTCATTTAGAAGTTGGCTAGTGGTTGCAGTGTAGCAGTCTAATATTTCTTTGATACTGGTTGCTTATTTTATTATTGCTTCCCCCCATAATCATGTATCATCTACAAATTGTAGATGAGTGATAGCTATATCTCTATTTATTTGAATTCTTGTAATGTTGTTCTCTACTTTTTTCTTCTGTATGAGTCTTCCTAGTCCTTCTACAAAAATAATAAATAAATATGGAGAGAGAGGGTCTCCTTCTCTAGTTCCTCTTCTAGACTTGAATAGTGGGGAGGGGGTTCCATTGATGAGAACTAAAAAGGATATTGTGGAGATGCATTCAAGTATCCAGTTGATCCAATATTTATGGAATCTAAATCTTTGTAACATTTGATCCAAAAATTCCCAACTCACTCTATCATAGGCCTTGGATAGATCTAACTTTAGGAGAATTTCTCTATTATTTATTTGACCCATATGCTGTATAATTTTGTGTGCTATTACTATCCCATCTAATATTTGTCTGCCTTGCACAAATCCCCCTTGTTTAGGTTATATGATATTTGGTAATATAGCTTTTAGTATGTTGGCTATTACCTTGGTGATGATCTTGTAGATCACATTGTAGAAGACTATTGGTATGTTATTGGTTGGATTCTCCATCTCTCCTCCCTTTGGAATCAAAGCTAGAAAATTATGATTGAGGGATTTGAGAATCCTACCATTGGATCTGGCTTCTTCTACTGCTCTAGTTATATCTTCTCCAATAATAACCCAAAAAGCTTTAGAGAATTCTATTGGTAATCCATCAAGACCTGGGGCATTTCTTGATTGCATGGAGAATATTGTTTCTTTCACCTCTTCTTCTTTGATATCTTTCATAAGCTCCTCATTCTACTCTTGAGAGACTAATCTTGGGATACTTCCCAAGATTTCCTCCTAGGATTGTTTTAACATATGTGAATCTGCAGTAAACAAAGTGGAGAAATACTCATTAGCTGATTTTTACATACCTGAAGTGGTGGTTTCAAGGAGTCCTTCTGCATTTGTTAAAACATCAATCTAGTTATAGTGTTTCCCAGCTATAGCTAATTGGTGAAAGAACTTTGTATTTCTATCTCCTTCTTAAAGCCAAGTATTTCTAGATCTCTACTTCCAATAGGTTTCTTCTTTCTTATCTAGATCCTCTTCCTCATGCATTAATATATTTTTATGGGAGAGTAATTACTCTGAAATGGGTTCCAAATGAATTCTTTCTACAACTCCTTGCATTATATCAACTAGCTCTGCTATTTGTTGCTAAAAATATGATCTTTGGAATTTGCTTCAGTTTTTCAATTTATATTTGATATATTCCAATATGGAGTGTAGCTAAAATTGTGCCTTTCCAAATGTTAGTTTTCCTTGTTGCCACCATTTTTGAACTAACTCTGGTAATTCCTAGTTTAGAAGCCAAAAGTTCTCAAATATGAAGGGGCAGTTTTTGGACTGGGGTATTCTATTTGTGATATTTAGACATACCAAGAAATGATCGAAAGATAACAAGTTTATGATTTCTGAATGATAGCTCCATAATTGGTGAATTTCTTCCTCTATTAATATCCTATCTAATCTTGATTTTATTGCTTGGTCTCCTTTCCTTTTATTGGTCCAAGTAGTACCACATATTGGAGGTGGAATGTCAATCAGATTTATATTATTAGCTTGGAAAATAAGGAGTTTGTATTTCTTACTGAGATGATTTAGACCTCCCTATTGGTCATTCATTGAGATATTGGCATTGAAGTCTTCACCCACTAAGAACCTATATTCTAGGTAAGATTCTCTAATATCTTGGATTGACTTTCATTGGGTTTTTTGTTCCTACACTTCCTTCATTCCTTCATTCTCTATCTCTCGATCTGGTCATCAATATCCCTCTAGCTAATGTTGCTCCTAAATGCTAAAAAGTCTCTCTATTCCATAAAGTGGCCATTACCTTGGAGAAACCATGGGAATATTGGGCCTCATAGTCTCCATTCCTCCATCATCTCTTGGATTTTGTTTGCATTGTTTCCAGTGATTCTTTAGTTTCCTGTAATAAACCAAATTTGGGTGGTTATCTTCTATCATACGTTTAACAACCAATTGTATGGGATGACTGTTTAATCCCCTTACATTCCATGTGTGTATAATCATTGGGAACCCATGTTGTAGAAATTTGCTATGGGTTTAACCACACCTACCTCTCTCAACTGTTCTCCTTGTTATATTTTTTCTTTGTGTCTTTCTACCTACTCCTTGAGAGTTTACATTTCTTAGCCTTTTCTCCATTTTTCTTATCCCAAGGGTTGGATTTTCTTTGTTTTTCTCTGCTATTACCATAATTACCTCCTTAGATGTATGTGTCTCTTTATTAAATAGTTAGAGAGCTCCTTTTGTATCTGGTTGTGGCTACTCTTTATATTCTATTTTTTGTTCTTGGTTGATGCAAATTACACCTGTATGGATTGTACTTCTAGCCATCTCATTACTTTTAGGTATTATTCTGTATCTATATGTTGTGGATGATGAACCTCTTTTGATATCGGTTTCTCTATATTTTCTATTTTATTTGAGTGTGGTAGTTCCTCTCCTTCCATTGGATCATCTAGCCTGAGGATATCATATTTTTTGGATGGAGCCCTTCCTTCTTGGCATTGATTTGTATTTCCTCCCTTATATTGATTTCTTCCTCTTTCTTGGTTATTATTTTTTGTTCCTTTTCTCATAACCATCTGAAATCCTTGTTCATTTTATTTTTGTTGAGGTTGGTTTCTTGGGTTTGGATTCATTGGATTTATCTCTCCTTTGGCTAGTTTGGGGCAGCCTCTCACCAAATTTCCATATTCATGACATTCTCTACATCTGAAAGGCACAAATTCATAGTCTATTTGTTGTCTCCATATATTCCTTCTAACTTTGAGGTCAATTTTCACTAGCAATGGTTTTTCCAAGTCCATCTCCACACAAATTCTAGCATACGTTGTTGATCCTCATTCCATTGATTCTCTTGATATGCCTATGTATTTTCCCAAGATATTACCTATCAAATCTAAAATTTTCTCTTTCTAGTATTCTAAAGGAAGTGCAAATAATTTTAACCAATTTGGAGCTGCCAAGGATTTAGTTCTAGGATCAAAAGTGGATCGTCATGGTTGCATGAATAGACTTACAGGGCCTATGTTATACAGACCTCCCTCAAAACCTCTGTACTTTTCAGATATCATTGTGAATTCAACTACGAAGTATCCATTTGATAATGTGAAGATATCCAATTAACCTTGTGGTACCTAATACTTTTTGGCCTAGGAGTACAAGAACCTTGCAGAAGGTCAAAGTCCCACAAAATTGCATATTAAGGTATGCTTGGATTTATACACAATATCATATGCTATGAGTTCTTCTACACTTTATAACACTGGAATTATTTCTATATGAGTTAAACATCTATTTCTTTTGGCTTGTTCATATTCACTTTTTTGTAGATATTTTAACGATTAGAGACTCTACTAAAATTATTATATTGTTACAGGTACTTTTTTATCAAACAACTACAAATATCAGTATTTTCAGGTATATTCTGTAAAATTTGTGTTGTCATGAAAATAAGCTTTGAAAATATGAAATATTGTACTTTCAACTGTAGAAATCTAATTGGAACCTATGTGTTGTACTTTCAAATATTGGTTTTTATTTAGAGTTACTTCTAAAAATATTCAGTTCTTGTTCTTTTCAATACCTGCTACCAATGATTTTCAGAAACAAGATCTAATAGACTTATCTAATTATTTTTGAAAATAATTGTATTTTCCTATCTCACGCAATTATGGATTTCTGTACAAATGTGTAGAATTTATTGAATATTTCAATTATGGTACACAAATTGAAAATATGTGTGATATTTTGTTGAAACCTCATTTTCTTCACATGCATGAGGACATGCATATCTCTCATTTTAGGAGAAAATGATGAGTAATTATTTGGCATGTATTTTCTGTAGTAAGTTGCTTTATTTTAATCTTTAAATTGTGGTCATAATATATTTTAAGTAGTTATTTATGCTTATTTATGTGATTTATCAATTAAAAATATGGATGTGGTTAATCTAAAAAATGAATGCATTTCATGTAAAATATGTCCAAGTTGTGAGTGATTATATACGAAAATGATAAAGACTATTCTACGAGCATATGATGCATCAGTATAAGCTTCAAATTACACCTCAAACATGAAAAAATGAACATAAGGATGATGGATTAAGAAATCTCTAGGCACGATGATAGAATAGTGGTTAAAGACTTTTATAGAATATGGTAGCTAAAGTATGTTACGAAATATAGCTACTGAAGACTATTATCGAAGAGAACTTTTACTAGTAGTTACCAAAGAAAGTTGAATAAGTCAGTTGATCGATGCTACATGCCACATTAGTGACAACATGGCATTTTGACATGACAACATAAAAATTTCTAGTCAACATGACTAGTTGACTTGTCACATATTCTTCACGAGGATATTGTGATTAATAAAGTTGTAAATTTATTTTGTAAAGTTGTATAATTGGAATATTGTTAGGTTGATTAGATATTTGGTGCAATATTATTATGTCCTTCCCGTGATTTAAGGGGTATATAGTTATGTGTTATATTTTGCAAAATGTCTAAGTTAGTATTGTTTTGTTATGTTATTGTAGCACCCTAAAATTGGCGAAGTTAAACCATCAGTAAAAGATAATTTTTTTTTATAATTTTAATCCCGAAACCGCCCGTTAACCGCTCACCTCATTTTTTGCACCATTTTTAGAAGTTGTTTTAATCGTTGGACGATATCATCGCCGATTTGACGATATCATCCCAAATCGGATGAATTCGTCTAGAACAGAACATCTAGATGATTTCATCCCAAAAATAAATTTTCATAATTAGATTCTATTTCAACAACCTCTCCAACTCAGGCAGAAGCATGTCTGCATGGTTGGAGATTCCTACATTGGATATCTCCCAGATTGGGATGATCCCCAACCTCCTAATATCCCCCTAATCCTATATAAACTTGGGATTTTCCCAGTTTATCCCCCTGGCTGATCATTTCCATAAAAATTTAGTTTTTTCTATGTTAGAACATCCTATCCCTCATTATTTGCACTTATGTTTTCAAGTTTTATTGCAGGATTTCACTATGTTTTAGCCGGAGGAAGCTCGGATCGTCACAAGCAATTCAACCACAATTTTAGACAATCCTGTCGAGATCGACGATGATCTCGTACGATTATAGACGATTTTGACTACAATTCAGATTTGGGGTAATCAGAGCCCTGAGTTTGCATTCTCTATCTCTTTTTCTTATTTAATTGTGCATTAGATTAATTCACTTCTGTTCTACATCTTGGAGTTCACCTCATTTAGCATATTTGCATGATAAAATTCAAAATAAATTATTAAAACATTACATCCCATTTGATTTGATATCTGGATCTATCATTTAAGCATTTATATTCTTATTTCTATCATTTTGTATCATTCTTGCAATTGTATTTTTGGTTTTTGGTGTCTATTTTCATGATTGTAGGTTTCTAACGAATTCGTATGATGAATTCGTCAGGTCGCTGACGATCTTGGCTGATCTCAGATGATCTCCTGTGATCTAGATGATTCTATACAATTACAGATGATCCTATCATATCCAAGATGATATGGAATCCTACAAGCTTCAAAATCTTCATCAGACATCAGAAATCAGGTGCACTCTTCTCCATTTTAGATATTTTTTGTATTTATGATTCATTTATGTTTTTTGTCTTCATATAAATAAAAAATTTCATATAGAATAGCTTAGATTCATTTTGGCCAACCTAAGAATCTGAATTATTGAACATAAAATGAACACATCAAACCTATTCTCGACCTAGGTGTGGAAACTACCACTCAAAGTTTCTTGGTGAACCCCACCATTTGTCAAAAATTCACCCTCATACCCCTCCCCCGAGAGTCACGACCTTGAAAGGGCCCCTTCATCTAAGGTATTGTTCCATCCTTTTTGCATCCCCCTTCCAGGCATGGATCCTTTAGCCTGAAGGCAAGGGTGAAAAAAATTTGGGCAATACATTTTGGTGAACCCGATGTGAAAATAAAACACCTTTTGAAAATAATCCAAAAAAAAAAACACATTATTAAGAACATCTAGAATCATTAGACAACCGTTAAATTTGTATATCATACTTACATGGTAGATTATAATAGAAGACGAGCTATCACCATAAATGTTGAAAATCAATTAACGACCGTAGAGATTACTTCTGTGCTTAGAGTACCTCAAACAAATAGAGCCCAATCTTTGTGGGATGAACTTGATATGAGAATGGGTATTATTGAATCCAGATCTGTAGAACTTAGGCAAATTAAGAGGTTTGTCCTAGATAGAATCCTGGATCTTGATTAGGTGACTTTGTACCATGAACTTTAGAGCTCTTGCCATAGGTGGTTAGCCGATAAAAGAGCACTTGTGTCTTCTAAATTATACACCTTTGAGGAATACCTTGAGAACGCAGTTGTAGTACATAAATTTCTATCTCATATAGAGGATCAAGAAGTCATTCTTATAGATAGAAAGAGATGGAATAGAGTTCCTAGAGCTATGTTATATTGAGAGTATTGCCATGAACTTTATTTTTACATATCAGGGTCTAAAATAGATCATATTACCATAGCACACTTTGTCAAATTATTGAAAAACCACTTCCAATTTGAAGAGGAGTATTTCATGACTCCTGATGAACTTGAACCTATCAATGATATCCATAAACTATTCATAGAAAACTAAGTCATTCTTTTTGCTATTGTTATTTCTTGCAACTAGCATGTTTGTTATTTTTATTCTCAAAAAATAATAATATAATCACAAAAAAAAAACAAAAACAAAAACAAAACATTTTCTTTTAAAATATTATAGTAGGGATATAGTTAAAATATATACCTCTCAACCCTATCGCATATATATATATATATATATATATATATATATATATATATATATATATATATATATATATATATATATATTCTAAAACCTAAGTTTAGCACAATGCCTAGACTTAGGAATGGAAAAAAATCGAAGAAGATGAATATTGGTTAGGAAGACCATTAAATGACCAAAATGTCCCTCCTGAGGACCAAGTTCTGGAAGAAGGAGCCCTAGACCAACAAGAAGAAGAGCTTGCTATAGGAAATGAACAAGAAGAAAATGTTAGAGAGGAAGGATCCTCATCCCCTAAAATATCTCCGAAAGGAGCTCTAACTTTTGAGAATATGGAACAATTCTGGAAGTTCATTAATACTAATATTGGTGTTTTTAATAGAGCAGCCCATATGGAAAAGGATCGAATTAGTGACACTCAAGCAACTCTAGAAGAAGTATTTCAAACACACACTAATCCCTTGTCCTTTATTGACCAAGAGAGTGATCAAGCTGGACCATCCAATTTGGATATGGCAGCTGTGATTCAGAACATACAACAACAAAAGGTTACCCAACCATCTAAAGTGCCTGTTAACAAGCCTAGGGTCATTCCCGCACAAAAGAAACCATAATTTATTGCTCTATTTCACCAAGCTCTTGATCAACATACCTCAAATCAACAAAAACCCAAAACAAAACCAAACACCAATTACCAACAATCTGGGGTACAACATAATACTATTACAAATCCCCTTCATAACACTCTTCCTACCAACACTTTGCATAATAGCAATATAGCATCTAATCCTTATGTCACACCATCATACACTCATAGATCCCATACCTATGTCCCACCGAACCAATATGGTGGACAAACTAGTAATATTGAAACCATGGTGAAATAGCTAGTTTCCCACATGGACCAGATAGATCCCTATCATCCCTCAAACAACTATCGAGAGATGTGTAGTCAACCTTTAGATCCTATAGTCATAGCACAGTCGTATCCTAAAAATTTTCCTATGCCTGTTCTTCCCATATATAAAGGAACCGAAGATCCCATAGAGCATCTTCGTATGTTTAGGATAGCATGTCATGATATATCACATGATGACTTGTTATTACTAAAAATGTTCCCAAAAATCTTGGGAGGAATGGAGTTAGAGTGGTATTATCAATTACCCACTAATTATTTGAGGAATTTTGAAGAAATTGTCGAGTCTTTTGTTCATCAATTTAGTGCCTACATCAAAAGACATGTGACCATTAAATATTTGTATAAATTAAAACATGACAAAGATGAATGCTTTGCTGATTTCCTAGCTAGGTGGAGACAGTTGATAGGAAAATTGCACTTTGTGTTACCTTATAGGGAGATGTTGGACATCTTTATTAATAATTTTCAAGAGCAACTATCTTATGAATTATCAACTGCTACCTTGATCACCTTCGATCAGGCTATAGACTTAGCTCGAAGAGTGGAATATTCTCTCATTAGGAGAGGCCAGCTTAAAAATAAAGATGATGAGAAAACATCCAAAAATCAATATAAGAAAAAACAAGTTGTGGGTGATGGAGTCACCGATAGCAAAATATTGCTAATGTTAATGCTGCAAAGACATCGAAGAAGTTTGTACTGAAACCTCTTGATAGACCTCCTCGAGAATTTACTAGGTTAAATCAACCTTTATCAACTATTCTACCGCAATTATTAGAATGAGGTTTGATTCAATTACCAAAAATATGGGAACCTAATCCAACTATACCCGAATACAGAGAAGATTTACACTATGACTTCCATAGAGGACCTGGACACACTACCAACTCTTGTAAAATATTAAAATATAAAATATAGGACTTGATTGATAATAATGAGATGGAGGTGCAAGCATTTCAACCTAAGAAAAATCCTCCTAATAATGTTCAAAAGAACACCCCACAAAACTAGAATCAGAATGCCAATCAGTCATTAGACATATTTCAAAATCCCTTACCAATACATGGTAAGGATGTGGCTAGTCAAATTGAACATCATAATGTCCCTCCTCCTGCCTGATATGTAGGAACTATTAGTGGGAATTTACCTACTCATGATCTAGAAATATTTGATTCAACTTTATCCGTGGTTACAACCAGGACTCTATATAATATTCAGATACCTGATTTTAGTGATACATAATACGAACTGAGAGTGATATGGAAATCACATCAAATCAATCGAATAGTTTTGAAGATGAATCAGATACTATTCACCCTATCACAAGTTATATGGTTCCAAAAGATCCATTTACAAGAAGAGTCACTACTAGACCATCGTCTCACTGATTACTTTCTAATGAGCTAGCTATAAATGCTAGATCAAGACCAATTCATCATCCATAGAATAATATTGTGGGTACCATTGGAGCTGTTACTAGACAACAGGCTCAAAATTATCAACAAGATCAAATTCATAATGGTGGATCAACTCCATTTTTTTGAAGGTTCCTAATAAAGGGAATCATGCACCTAATGTTCAACCTAAACCTCCTTATAATATTAATGAACAATTATCAAATATTACAGCTAGAATTTCCCTCTTGGATATTTTAGGATCTTCTCCTACACACAGAGATGAATTAATGCTCACATTAAGCTAGATGATGGTACCACAAGACATTCAACCTAAAGCCATGGCCAATACTATAATAACTTGTGAAGTTGATTGTATTGACTTACGGGATAGAGACATACCTCAACATAGTTTACATAAAGATAACCCCTTGTATATTACAACTTTAATTGGAGATGTAGCAGTCAAATGAGTTTTGATTGATAATGGTTCATCTTTAAATATCTATACTTTTGACTTCTACCAAAAATTTGGGTTTAGAAGTGTGGAAATAAAAAGAACTGATATGATCATAAAAGCTTTCAATGACGAAACACAAGAAACATGTGGAGTTATTACCATTCCATTGCAGGTTGGTCTGAGAACCTTGGATATGACTATGTTTATTGTACATTTCCCTGCATCGTACAATATACTCTTGGGTTGTCCTTGGATCGACACGATGCGAGCTATTCCCTCAACCTTACATCAATGTGTTAAGTTTTAATTTAAAAATCAGTTTTTTACCATTCATGGTGATCCAAGACCCTTTGATATGTGTGCTTTGGCAGAACCTATTAGAGTTCAATTTTGCCCTGCTCTGTCATCCACACATCCTAATTCTCATTATCCATCTAAACGTGTGAAACTTACACCCACAAAGTCATCTAATTCTTCTCCATCAGTTACACCTTCACATATAGCTCAACCATCTTCTAAACAAACCACATTAGGACCTAAGAGAGATCCTAATCCCACAACCAATGTCTCTTGTTCTACTCCTATAACTTCCATACCTATAAAAGACCCATCTATTGACACCTCTACACCATCTACATCCACCAAAGTCATATTTTTTGCATCAGAATATGTAGGGAATGTTACTTCTACCTCTTATGCTCTTACTGATGAACTCTTACCCGATCTATCTAAAATTCTTATATCAAAAGAAATGAATGCTTCTATGCAAGATTCTATTATTTTAAATAATTTGCCACCATCTCCTCGTACCTTGGGCCTCCCACAGTCTATGGGAAGTATTTACCAAGTCGAGAGCTGTACCTTTATTTATAAGGGATATGACTGGGGTAGAATACCCAGAAACATCATAACTCATTATGATGGCTATGCTTGATGTTATTTTACTAATGAGTATATTAAAGCCAAACCTATAATGCTTAAATTGGGATATAAAGGGAAAGGTTTGGAACCTTTCCAGAATGGTATGAAAGAACCTTTTGAGGTAGAAGCGTGGCCCGCCCAATGTGGTGTGGGCCTATTTACTCGTAAGGGTCAGCCATTCCCATTTGAGGATGATGACCAACTTATATGTTACCAAGATTATTTAGATGCACGTGATGCCTTGTGTTTAATAATTAAGACATTCACATGTAATATGCTATCTATAGCTTATCTTGAGATGATCGTTGAATCCAATGATGAGTTGGAGGGAGATATCTTTCATGATGTCTCCGTTGAGGAATTATTACATAATGGATTTTATTTTGATGGCTCTATACCTAGTATAGCCCATCTTGAGGCCATGACTCCTCAAGACGAATTATCCAAGCTAACCTTGGAAGAATTACAAGAATTGGGTGTTTCACCCGCCCCACCTAATTTTGAGAGAGACCTACACATGGAAGTAGAAAATGTCATAAAAATTAACATTGAAACCGAGGATAACCCCCACATAATCAACATTGGATCAGAATTGAGTCAAGAAAATTAGGATAAATACATTGCATTTCTTAAAGAATATGAAGATGTTTTTTCTTGGACATATGAAGATATGCCAGGATTAGACCCTTTTGTAGTTATGCATCACCTAGTAGTGCACCCGGATGCTAAACCTGTTAAACATAAACTTGGAAAAATGCATCCTAAAGTGGCCTTACTAGTCAAAGGGGAGTTAGAAAAACTCTTGAATGTTATTTTTATACAAGCCATTGATTATGCTGAATGGATCTCGACTGTAGTTCTAGTAACTAAGAAAGAAGCTACTAAGGTTAGGGTTTGTACAGACTTTAGAGATATTAATGTTGCAAGCCCTAAAGATGATTTTCTCCTTCCCAATATGGATCAGATCATTGATTTTACTATTGGGAATGGAATGATATCCTTAATGGATGGATTTTTTGGTTATAATCAGATCCGGATAGCTCCTAAAGTTCAGGCTAAAACAACCTTTATTACCCCTTGGGGGACTTTCTGTTGGAAAGCGATGCCATTCGGGTTGAAGAATGCAGGTGCAACCTATCAATGAGCCATGAATTATATCTTTCATGATGTAATGCATGATATACTACACGATTATGTAGACGACATTATAGCTCGTTCTACTGAAGAAGATGACCATTTAGATGACTTGAGAAAAGCATTTTATCGGTTAAGGGAATATCTTATCCGATTGAATCAAGCCAAATATATATTCGGAGTTAAGTTAGGTAAATTATTGGGGGTTATAGTTTCTTTACGTGGCATCGAAATTGACCCTCTAAATATTATGGCTATCACTAATATGCCCGCACCTACAAATATATTTGAATTATGGAGTCTACAAGGTAAGATTCAAGCTATCCGTCGCTTCATCGATAAGCTGGCGGATAAAACTGGACCCTTTCTCAAGCTTCTTAAGAAGGATGTCTCTTTCCATTGGGACGACAAATACCAGGAAGCATTTGAACTCCTCAAACAATATCTTCTTAACCCACCTATACTTTCACCACCTAAACCTGATCGCCCATTTATCTTGTATATTTTTGCTTCAGATTTTGCTTTAGGAGCTATGTTAGCTCAACTTGATGATGAGAAAAGAGGCCGTGCTAATTATTACATTAGCAAAAAATTAATTAGTTATGAAACCCGCTACACAAAATTAGAGAAGTTATGTCTAGCAGTCATATTTTCTACACATAAACTATGCCATTATATGCTCAGTTTGAAAATGTACGTTATTGCTAAATTCGATCCCTTGCGGTATCTCATGAGTCGACCTTATTTATCTGATCGCACAACAAAGTGGGTGCTTGCACTAAGCGAGTTTGAACTCACATTTATAGGATAGAAGTCTGTTAAGGGTTAAATCATAGTAGATCAATTAGCTGCTGCACCCTTAGAATCCACCCATCCCCTCATCATTGAGTTTTCTAATGAATGCCTTAAACTAGAGGCAGATAATTCAAAGCAATGGTCTTTATACTTTGATGAAGCCTGATGCATGTGTGGGGATGGTGCAGGTATTATTTTGATATCTCCATAGAAACATCTCATACCTCTATCCTTTAAATTAATGTTTGCATGTACTAATAACACTATTGAATATGAGGTTATCATCCTTGGATTATGAGCAACCTTGGCACTAAAAATTAAAAATCTATTAGTTTTCGATGATTCTCAACTTGTTATAAATCAATTTAATGATGTTTATCAGACCAGAGATGATAAATTATGCCCATATAAAGCATATGTATTACAATTAATATCTTTATTTGATCAAATTACCTTGGAAGCTATTCCTAGAACTAGCAATCGTGCGGTTGATGCCATGGCCATGGCTGCATCTCTTTTACCCTTGGAGTTAGATGATGAATATGCTACCATCATTATTCGTCGACTCTAGGAACCCACTTCAATTAAATCATGCTTGGAACCTTTGGATGTGTTTCTAATCAATGAAACTACTCCTGAACTTTGGTACACTGATATCCTCAATTTTATTCAAAATGGGACCTTCCCTAAAGGTTTTAATAGAAACCAACGTCGATTATTACGTAGACGATCAAGTCGCTTCATCATAATTGGTAATACCTTATATAGGAGATATTTTGAAGGTATCCTATTGAGATGTTTGAATCTAGAAGAGTCTAGATCAGCTTTGAGTGAAGCCCACGATGGATCTTGTGGGGGACACTTTAGTGGTAGAGCCATTACTAAGAAGCTCCTTAGGATAGGATATTTTTGGCCTACCATGGAGAATGATGCATATGATTACGTGCGCCATTGCGACAAGTTCCAGAAACATGATGACCTTGTCCATGCGCCTGCACAAGAACTACAGGCTATTTCATCTCCTTGGCCCTTTTCAAAATGGGGCTTAGACATCATCAAAAAAATCAATCTTGTGTCATATGATGGACACAAATTCATCATAACTACCATTGAGTATTTTACAAAGTGGGTTGAAGCTATGCCCTTAGCTTCTTGCACTGGAACTCAAGTTTCCAAATTTATTTTTAATCAAATTATTTGTAGGTTCAAAATTCTTGCAAATCTCATCTCAGATAATGGAACTTTTTTCAAAAATAAATATGTAAAAAAACTATGTCAAAAATATAAAATTCAACATCGTTGGTCAACTCCCTATTATCCTTAGGGTAATGGCCAAGCATAAGCATCTAATAAAACATTAATTAAAATCCTCAAAATACTGGTCAATAAATCTGGCCGTGATTGGCACATTCAATTATATCCTGCTTTGTGGGCTTATCAAACTAGCATTCGTACTCCCATGGGCACTTCACCTTTTGTTTTGGTTTATGGCACTGAAGCTATTTTTCCCTTTGAATTAGAAGTTCCTTCTTTGGCTCTGCTACTTCAAGATACTGAAGTAGGAGATGAATATTGTATTGGAAGATTTAGTCGGCTGGAACTCCTAGATGAGAAGCGCATTAATGCTTTGGAGCATCTTTGTGCCTACCAAAACAAGCTCAAATGAGCATATCTCAAGAAAGTTCATCACCGATCCTTTGAGATTGATGACCTCGTCTTAAAAGAAAATTAAAAAATACTAATGCAACTAAAGACCTTAAAGGTAAATTTTAGCCTAAATGGCTTGGGCCATATATTATCATTGCTAAATTTGGATCGAGAAAATATAGATTAGATACCTTATATGGTAAATATCTTAAAGAACCTATGAAAATTATGCATCTTAAGCACTATTATACATAAATCTGGTAATTTCGTCACTGTATATATTATACATATTATCTTATTTTAGTAATTCATATAAAAAATTCAAAATAGTAATATTATGTATTATATTAATTCATAAATTAAAATCAAAATATAAAACAATCAAAATCATCAAAATCCTCAAAAATATCTTCTATTTTTGCACCTATCAATTCTTGAAGTATTGCAGTTATATTTTCAGTTATTTTGGATAAATTAGCATTTATTTGGAATCCCTCACTTTCACACTCACATGAATAAACATCTTGATATTATTTGGCATGATTATTAATCTCTCTTATATCGAAGTCCACAGTTGAATTAAATAAAGTTTTGAGCATAGAGAACTGATCTTGTTATTTACTTGAACCAAGTACACATTTTCACATTAAAATGATTTCATTGCAAATTCAAAGCGATGCTACACAGTAGAAGTGGTCTCTTGAGCGAAAATTTTCCCCTGCTATCCTATCATGCACATGGTCTAGAATATTTGAGAATTGAAAAAAGGACAAGCTCTCCCTTGCTCTATAGCCAATCCGAGCAAGTATCCCTAGTATAAAAAAAAAGAAAAAAAAGGAAAGTAAAGAAAAATCATGAGAAAAAGAAGCATTATTTTAGTATCATTTTGTACCACCTCAGCAATATTTCAGCATTATCTCAGTGTCAAGCAAAAATATGAAAAAAAGAAGAAGCAAAAAGCAATAAATCCCTTCCCCTACCCTTTGAAATAAAAGGGTGAATGAGCTTGAATCCCTGGAATTCTCAATTATTCGAAAACTATGAGGTAAGCCCCATAACAGGTGGTTTGTGCCCAACCTACTTGGCCTTGGGTAACTCCTAGCGTGGTGATATGTCTGTCACATTAGCGACCTTCTTTTGTACAGACCTATGTCCGCTCATGGATCAGCTAGCTCTTGATGACCCGACTTACATAGTAGTCTGGTACGGTTACATGCATATAAATCATGGTCAACGAACACTCATTTGGTTAATTCAAATTACTTGTATCAAATTATCTTGCTCAAAATTAGTAAATGAACAATACAATTGCACACACATGTGTTTGAGAGATTTTGTATCATTATGATAGATCAAGATTGGCAATGAAATCACATATGCATATGGGGTTACTTATAAATCTAAATTTTGTTTTGAGATAATTTAAAATATTTATGCAAATATTCTAGAATAATTTGATTTTCTTACTTGAGAATATTGGCTTAGCGTAAAAATAATTAAATACATTTTTTCAAAAATCCAAAATTTCTTTCAAAACATGTTCAAAAATCTAGCAATAAAGTCACATTTATATATTTTCGACTTTCGCAATGATGGTATAGTTCCTAAACCTAAATTAGAATTTATGCCTAGTGCAAGTCCTCATTTTTATGTTTTTTATCTCAAAATAAAAAATCAACTATGCAATAAAACTATTACATCAATTTCTTCTTTGGATTTTGTGATGATGGTATAAGTCTATACCTAAAATTCTATGCCTAGTGCAAGCCATCGTTCTAATTTTATTTCCCATTTATTTAATCCATAAAAGCATATGGCTTAAATCATTATGTTACACAATTGTGTTTTAAAAAGAATGAAAAATTTTCTATTTCATTTCATCATTTCAACATTCAGTTTTGCGACGATGGTATAATTCCTAGGCAATTGTTCAAATTTCTATCACACTTAGGAATTTTATGCCTAGCAAAAATCATATTTTTAATATTTCATGCATAATATTTTCATGGAAATCTGAAAACAAATCATCACCATCATCATTTTTCATCGTCAGAACACAAAGTCTTAAGAAAGTCTCTTAAGCACCCTTTTACTTTTAGCAATATTTCTCTCATACCGGGATTAGCTTGATGACCTAGCGAGCGACGACTCCATGAAATGGTCATGTAACAACGACAATGTCCTTTGAAATTATTGTTCGAAGTCACTTTATTTTTCATCAAATCATACCACAACCAATTTGTTTACATCATGTTATTTCAATTAAATTTTGTAGTATGACATACAATTATAATATTTTCAACGACATAATTACATGAATAATCAATCAACCATTAAAATATTAAAACATCATAAAACATATGCACAAGTCATATCACAAAAAGAAACACACACACACACACACACACACACACACACACACACACACACACACACACACATATATATATATATCAAGAAGTCTATACATCATAGCAAAATGGATTGGTATACCACAATTTTGGGTATTTTGGGTACATTGCCTTTGCTCAAGTGTATAAGTTGTCATTGATGTCAAGAAGCTCTTGAAGGAATTTGATTTGATGTCAAATAATTTGTTTTGATGAAGGTTATGGCATGACAGTTTCAAAGGTCTTTTGCAAACCCCAAGTTGGCAGGTTTAGAGATTACAGGTGGATGCATTGGTTTAATGCATTTGGGTCCAGGAGGAAGTATTTATTTAAATAATTAAAAACCTTGTTAAGGTTCCATTTAATTATTTTTAAATAAATAAATTATTATTTGCAATGGGTTCTCCTAATCCATGGCGCAAATGTTTTAACATTGTGGGCGCTAGCCAAGACCTCCGTCGACGTGTTAAACTCCTCGTCGACGTCAAAGAGCTTATGGTAAATTGCATATAAATCTCCCTCGATGAAAACAAAGATTCATCCCATCCAAATTTTGAAAGGAGTTGCTCGCTGTAAATTCGATTGTGTCTTCGCTGATTTTCGTGGATCCGCTGTTCGTCTGTCTGCACTCGTCGTTTGTCGAATCCGTCGTAAAGTTTATTGTCATCGTGTCGCGACAGAGGAAAGGAAGGGACTGTGGTTTCATTTTATCCCTGGTGTAGAAGGATCAAGGTTAACAGCGTGAGGTTTAAACCTCATCGGGTGCCTTTGGCGCATCGGTAGCGGCTAGGCTGTTGGCGCGCTACCCGAACGGGAGGTTCCGCGTTCGAATATCGTGAAAGGGTTTTTCGTCGTGAAGTGGACGCAGTGGGTGGTGTTAGAATTCGTGCGCAAATTTCTCCATAGCGATTTTTGATGTTGGCTAAGGTATTTTCGAAATTAATTTTTGCTAAGTGTATTTTGCGGATGGAGGAAGTTTGTTAGAGGGAAAAACAACTTAGGAGTTATAAGGAGTTTAAAGCTTGTTTGTATTTTGATAAAAGATTCTTTTTGAAGATGTTGTTGAAATATCTTATTGCATTCTTATGAGAGATAAATTTTATTTGTGATAAGACTATAAGGGAGAAATAAGGTGTATAAGGGTTAAATCTTTCTTGTAATGTTGAGAGTGCTTTTGGTTGATTATGGAAATGAAAGCATGATGTTTTAAGGTTAAATTGCTTCTTGTGTGAAGTTGTGAAACCTTAAGTGGGCAGCTTTGAGATTGACATTTGCTTTCATTAAATTGGTAATAATCAAGCTATTCTTTACTTGGTTAAAGTGTTGAGCTTACTCCTTTGTTGATGATTTGAAAAGTTGTGTGTGCTATTGTGAGTTGAGTTGGTGGATGCTTTTGTTCAAACAATATTGGAGAGAAAAGGAGTTCTACTTGTTTCCTTTTCGATGTTGATTGTGAAATGCTTCAAGGTTGTGTTTTGAGCTGAATGGTGTTGATTGAACCTTGTTTGATGAGCATTGTTGTTGAAGCCCTAATTGATGGTGAAAAGAACATGAGTATCATTGTTATGTGATTCTTTGCATAGTTGGCAATTGTTGGAGTTTCATGTTCTTGAAAGAAAGCATTCTATCCTATCCATTTCAGATATTGAGTTGAGTTTTCAGATTTGAGATTGAGTTTGAGTTGAGTTGATTTGAGTTGAGTTTTGAGATTGGGAGTTGAGTATAGAACATATTGAGTCTCTAACAATTCTCTTTATGCTTCTATGAGTTTGAAAAATCACATTGGGTCTCTAACAATTCACCTTGTGATTTCCTACTAAGAAAGTTTTTCTTGGTGAGCTTGCTGAGGTTTTGGACAGGTTTCGATGGGGACTTGTGAGCAGTTTTGGACAGGTTCTGGGGACTTGTGAGTGGGGACTTGTGAGCAATTTTGGACAGTTTTCGATGGGGACTTGTGAGCAGTTTTGGATAGGTTTCGGTGGGGACTTGTGAGCAGATTTGGATAGGTCCTAGCAGAGGACTTATGAGCTGAGTTTTGATAGTTCTATCAGAGAACTTGAGGACAGAGGAGCACTGGTTCTTTGAGAAGAACCTGAGGATAGATTTGGCAAGTCTTTGAGAAGGCTTGTGTGTAGAGGATTGATTTGTTCAAGTGTTGGACAGATCTGACAGACAGAGGAAGACTTGTACTAGACCGACTGACTATGTTTGGTACAGGTTGCTGAGCTGCTATGGACGTGATCATAGAAGGCAGAGGTCTCTTAGGCTAAGCATTGAGGACAGGAGGTCTTCGATGGAAAGGAGTTCCACGTGCTGGCAAGAGGTAGAGGGAGTTGATCTTCTGAGGGATCATTTCCAGAGCAGAGGGGAAGGTATCTCCTTTGAGCAGAGGCTCATAAATTTAGATTGAGGGGAAGGTATCTCCTTTGAGCAGAGGCTCATAAATTTAGATTGGGGGAAGGTATCTCCTTTGAGCAGAGGCTCATAAATTTTGATTGGGGGAAGGTATCTCCTTTGGGTCGAGGCTCATAAACATTGTAATTGGGAAGGATTCCCAAAGAACTTTGAGATAACTTTTAGAGAAAAGTTTTGTGGACGTAGCCCAACCATTCTGGGTGAACCACGTTAAAATTGGTGTCACTTTGTGGATGATATTATGCATTGCTTTGTTATTGCTTTGGATATATTGGTTTACTATTTTGAAGTATAAAGGAAAAAGTAAAAAGAGGTGTTATACTTGTTCACCCCACCCCTCTCAAGTATAAGCTTGTGTTCTTCAATTGGTATCAGAGCAGGTGCCTTCGAAAAGTTTAACAACTTGAAGGAAAAGCTAGTAAAGAACACAATGGATCATTCAAGTGGTAATGTAGCACCTATTCTTGATGGGTCAGATTTTGGTCTTTGGAGTGCAAGGATGAAGGTTCATCTAATGGCACTTGGTAATGAGGTATGGGAAGTGATTGAAGATGAGTACACTATTCCTGTACATGGTCCTAATACTAAAGAAGAAAGGCTCCTACATCACAACAATTCAAAAGCAATGAATGCAATCCTAAAAGGCTTACAGAAAGCAGATCTCACCAAAGTGATTCACTGCAAGACAACTAGTGAAATGTGGAAACAGTTGAAGGTGGTTCATACAGGTGATACAAATGTCAGAAAAGCCAAGTTAAGACACTTCAAAGGTATGTTTGAACAACTCAAGATGAATGATGATGAAAATATTAGTGACTACATGCTTCGTATGGATGAGGTTGTTAACTCCATGAAAGACTTAGGTCTTGAGCTTGCTGAAAATGATGTTTGTGATAAGATTTTAAGATCTCTTCCTAATAGATTTAGTGAAAATATTTCTGCTATTGAGGAAGCTAAAGATTTGGATAAGTTGAAAAAGGATGAGCTCCATAGTATACTTGCAGCATTTGAGTTGAGAACTCAAGTGAAGGTTGATGTCAAGAAAGAGGCGGCTTTCAAGGCTACCAAGGAATCCAAGGGTAAACAACTTCAAGATAGTGATGAGTCTTCTAGTGATGAAGAGGCATATTACAACAAGAAAGGCAAGTTCTCTAGAAAACACAAAAGTATGAAAAATATAAGATGTTTCAATTGTGGAAAGTTTGGTCATTATGCTACTAACTCTACTGTTCCCAAGAATGAAAGTGATGAAGATAAACAGGATTCTAAGAGCAAGGATTCAAAAGAGCACAAGCATAAGAAGAACAAAGATGAGCACAACAATCAAGGAAAGAGGTATTCTCACAAGCACAAGAAGAGTTTCTACCTAGACAAAGCAAGTAAGTGTTCTAGTAGTGATAGTGAAAGTTCTTCAAGTGATAATGAAAATGAGATGTTGTTCATATCAGAAAAAGAGGAAGAACCGAAACATAGATTCATTATCATGAAATGTCTTAGATGTGGAAATTTTGGTCACCTTGAGGATGATTGCACAAATAATGATTTGGTTTCTAGTATGTATGAGGATGCTTCAGAAAACTATAAGGAAGATGCATGTATGGTTTTTGAAAAGGGTAGCACCTCTAGTGATAAGAAATCTGAAAAAGGCTTTGATGATTCAAAAGGCAATCAAATAAAGGATCTTGAAAGTGAACTTATTAGTGCTCTTAGTGCTTTGAAAAAGGAAAGAAAGAAGAATGCTAGACTCAAGGATAAGTTAGATGAATGTTGTATGGAGAGAGATGATCTTATAGAAAGTCTTGACTTCTCTATAGCTAAGACACAAGAACTCAAGGATGAGTTAGAGTCTAAGGTTCTTGAGTATAGTGAGTTAGAACAGAAAATGGCTTCTTTGAAAGAGGAAACTAAAGAGTACAAGGATAAGCTTTACAGGTTTCAAGATAGCTCCAAAAAGGTTAAGTCACTCATCAAAGGTCAAAGAAAGACAACAGATAAAATAGGCCTTGGTTTTGTTAAGCCACACAAGGAACAAGTTGGAGAGTCTAGTAAGAGACTCCAAAAGGAAGAGAGTTCTGATGAGGAAAGTACTTCAGAAAAGGAGTCCTTGAATGATAGATGCACAAAAACAGAAAATCGAATTCAGAATGAGAAGAAGTTTTAAGGACCCAAGAGGTCAAATAAAGGAAAGTTTCAAGGCAGATGTTTTGCTTGTCACAGGTTTGGTCACATGGCTTCACATTGCATGGCTCAAGTGAAGAAGGTAAATGACAATTTCAGAAGTGCTAGTTTCTTTCAAGGGTATTGCTACTCTTGTAAATAGTTTGGGCACAAGGCAGTCTATTGCAAGGTAAATAACAGGAACAGGTTTGATCAAAACAGGTTTGGTCAGAACAAGTTTGGTCAGAACAGGTTTGGTCAGAACAGGTTTGGTCAGAACAGGTTTGGCCAGAACAAGTTTGGTCAGAATAGGTGGATTCAAAGATCAGGTTTACCTCAGAGAAACAACATCGTCAAGTGTTTCAAGTGCAACAATGAAGGTCACATAATCAGACAGTGTAGAGCTGAAATTCCAGAATACAGGAACAGGAAAAGTGGCATGATCAGGTCCAAGGATCAAGGCATGGACAAGAACAGGGATGAGAACAAGAACAAGAACAGTGACAAGAATAGGAATATGGACAAAGAGTTCAAGAGAAGGCCCGACAAGGAAGTTATAGATGCTGATGATGATCAGTGCCTAATGGGAGTTTTACTCCCACCCTAGAATTAATCACCTCATCAGGAGGTGGGGGAGGGACTAAGCTAAGAGGCTCATTCTTAGTCCCGAGCCCCAAAGGTGGCCCTTTGCCATTGATGACAAAGGGGGAGAGATATGAGTAAGGGGGAGAGCTTCAAAGTGAAGAGGAAAGCTTCAAGTCAGGGGGAGCAAAACTTCAAAGGAAGATTCTCAGTTGTGGGCACAGTTTCTCAGTTGTTAGCACAGTTGGTTTCAGTTTTGGCTCTTGAGAAGTGTTTTCGATAAAGGTTTGCCATCAATGACAAAGGGGGAGATTGTTGGCAATTTTGGGTACTTTGGGTACATTGCCTTTGCTCAAGTGTATAAGTTGTCATTGATGTCAAGAAGCTCTTGAAGGAATTTGATTTGATGTCAAATAATTTGTTTTGATGAAGGTTACGACATGACAGTTTCAAAGGTCTTTTGCAAACCCCAAGTTGGCAGGTTTAGAGATTACAGGTGGATGCATTGGTTTAATGCATTTGGGTCCAGGAGGAAGTATTTATTTAAATAATTAAAAACCTTGTTAAGGTTCCATTTAATTATTTTTAAATAAATAAATTATTATTTGCAATGGGTTCTCCTAATCCATGGCGCAAATGTTTTAAGATTGTGGGCGCTAGCCAAGACCTCCGCCGACGTGTTAAACTCCTCGTCGACGTCAAAGAGCTTATGGTAAATTGCATATAAATCTCCCTCGATGAAAACAAAGATTCATCCCATCCAAATTTTGAAAGGTGTTGCTCGTTGTAAATTCGACTGTGTCTTCGCTGATTTTCGTGGATCCGTTGTTCGTTTGTCTGCACTCGCCGTTTGTCGAATCCATCGTAAAGTTTATTGTCATCGTGTCACGGTAGAGGAAAGGAAGGGACTGTGGTTTCATTTTATCCCTGGCATAGAAGGATCAAGGTTAACAACGTGAGGTTTAAACCTCATCGGGTGCCTTTGGCGCACCGGTAGCGGCTAGGCTGTTGGCGCGCTACCCGAATGGGAGGTTCCGCATTCGAATATCGTGAAAGGGTTTTTCGTCGTGAAGTGGACGCAACGGGTGGTGTTAGAATTCATGCACAAATTTCTCCATAGCGATTTTTGATGTTGGCTAAGGTATTTTCGAAATTAATTTTTGCTAAGTGTATTTTGCGGATGGAGGAAGTTTGTTAGAGGGAAAAACAGCTTAGGAGTTATAAGGAGTTTAAAGCTTGTTTGTATTTTGATAAAAGATTCTTTTTGAAGATGTTGTTGAAATATCTTATTGCATTCTTATGAGAGATAAATTTTATTTGTGATAAGACTATAAGGGAGAAATAAGGTGTATAAGGGTTAAATCTTTCTTGTAATGTTGAGAGTGCTTTTGGTTGATTATGGAAATGAAAGCATGATGTTTTAAGGTTAAAATTGCTTCTTGTGTGAAGTTGTGAAACCTTAAGTGGGCAGCTTTGAGATTGACATTTGCTTTCATTAAATTGGTAATAATCAAGCTATTCTTTACTTGGTTAAAGTGTTGAGCTTACTCCTTTGTTGATGATTTGAAAAGTTGTGTGTGCTATTGTGAGTTGAGTTGGTGGATGCTTTTGTTCAAACAATATTGGAGAGAAAAGGAGTTCTACTTGTTTCCTTTTCTTGATGTTGATTGTGAAATGCTTCAAGGTTGTGTTTTGAGCTGAATGGTGTTGATTGAACCTTGTTTGATGAGCATTGTTGTTGAAGCCCTAATTGATGGTGAAAAGAACATGAGTATCATTGTTATGTGATTCTTTGCATAGTTGGCAATTGTTGGAGTTTCATGTTCTTGAAAGAAAGCATTCTATCCTATCCATTTCAGATATTGAGTTGAGTTTTCAGATTTGAGATTGAGTTTGAGTTGAGTTGATTTGAGTTGAGTTTTGAGATTGGGAGTTGAGTATAGAACATATTGAGTCTCTAACAATTCTCTTTATGCTTCTATGAGTTTGAAAAATCACATTGGGTCTCTAACAATTCACCTTGTGATTTCCTACTAAGAAAGTTTTTCTTGGTGAGCTTGCTGAGGTTTTGGACAGGTTTTGGACAGGTTCCAGTGGGGACTTGTGAGCAGTTTTGGACAGGTTTCGGTGGGGACTTGTGAGCAGTTTTGGACATTGTGGGGACTTCTTATGAGGAATTGACAGTTCGAAGAGCGGGACTTTGAGTTTTGACAGTTTCGATGGGGACTTGTGAGCAGATTTGGACAGGTCCTAGCAGAGGACTTGTGAGCTGAGTTTTGATAGTTCTATCAGAGAACTTGAGGATAGAGGAGCACTGGTTCTTTGAGAAGAACCTGAGGACAGATTTGGCAAGTCTTTGAGAAGGCTTGTGTGTAGAGGATTGATTTGTTCAAGTGTTGGACAGATCTGACAGACAGAGGAAGACTTGTACTAGACCGACTGACTATGTTTGGTACAAGTTGCTGAGTTGCTGTGGACGTGATCATAGAAGGCAGAGGTCTCTTAGGCTAAGCATTGAGGATAGGAGGTCTTCGATGGAAAGGAGTTCCACGTGTTGGCAAGAGGTAGAGGCAATTGATCTTCTGAGGGATCATTTCCAGAGCAGAGGGGAAGGTATCTCCTTTGAGCAGAGGCTCATAAATTTAGATTGAGGGGAAGGTATCTCCTTTGAGCAGAGGCTCATAAATTCAGATTGGGGGAAGGTATCTCCTTTGAGCAGAGGCTCATAAATTCTGATTGGGGGAAGGTATCTCCTTTGGGCCGAGGCTCATAAACATTGTAATTGGGAAGGATTCCCAAAGAACTTTGAGATAACTTTTAGAGAAAAGTTTTGTGGACGTAGCTCGGCCATTCTGGGTGAACCACGTTAAAATTGGTGTCACTTTGTGGATGATATTATGCATTGCTTTGATATTGCTTTGGGTATATTGCTTTACTATTTTGAAGTATAAAGGAAAAAGTAAAAAGAGGTCTTATACTGTTCACCCCCCTCTCAGTATAAGCTTGTGTTCTTCACACAATATATACCCTAGCATACTCAATCCTCTAAAAAATATATGGTCTATGTACAATGAGTAGTTAGTCTCGAGAAGCCCTTAAGATCTCAACCTCATCTCCTCTCCCACCCTGAGGTGGATGAGGTGGTCCCATCGGAGTTCATTCTATATCACAGGTCCTCAATATCTATCATGATGATGTCCTCGATGACCCCATCTTGATCGACTCTGTAATGCTAGCTGGTAGCGATATCCTCTACTCCTTTGAAACCACATGATAGTATGAACCCTAGTAGAATATGGTCTACACAATAGCCCATGCTAGCTCCAAAATGCTCGCTCCTCTGCTCTGATCCCTGAGTCGTGTAGCCTCATCCTATAGGGTCTGCACCTAAGCTCGTTGGTGGGCATTCTCCACCCAGAGAGCCACCATCTCACTGCTCTCCCCTACATTGACACCCTTACCCTTATTAGGTGATGGTGGCCTATCCCTCTACTAAGAAGGGAGTCTCTTCCTCCTCTCTGGTTGCTGCTGTCTCTCTGAAGCCTGTGGTACTCTCTAACATCTCTCTTAAGGAGGCCATCACTGATTCCTTCCTCTATGACCCTTCACTGCATCGATGGTAGCCTGGTGCCACCTCTCCATCCATTGCACTATAGTGTGCATCGAACCCTGTGCCCTCGTCATTCAAGGAGGGTAGATGCTTGCATACCAGACATCATACCCATCTGCTACCCCTATGTCATCCCCATCCACTAGATGAATGGGGGCATCATCAGTGTCCTAACTCTAGAACTATTGTATGTTTGGAGCCCCGCTCAATGTGGTATTATCTCACACAGTCTAGGAGGACTCATAATCCCTATGAGAAGGGATCTCCTATTGTAGATTGAACTACCTCAAAACTTGATCATAGCGATGGAGCTCTACCTCTACCCGCTCTATCCTCAACCAGATGACTCGCCTAATGTGAGCCAACTCTTGTTCATCTTATACCCACCCTAGATGCTCTCTCCATGGTCTCCAGGTGATCTAATCTAGGGTGAGATCATCTAGCAACCTCCGGGACATCGACAGATCTATCCACCACTATGACCCTCTCTAGAGCCACCAATAGAAAACTTGGGGTCTCTTCTGGTCAACTCTTATCAGTGGAAGCCCTACCGGCCTCCGCACTACAATGTGTTCCTAGCACTAAACCTGTAGCAGTGATGTTAGCACCAAAAATCGACCTCCCTTGTATACAACCCCGTAAAGGATCCTATACAAGAGAAATAATACAAAGCTACCCCAAGAAAACCTGTATCTATGGTATCTAATGTCACAAACCACATCTGAGAGGAGCCACGGTAACCTGCATCTGCTCTAGTGGCATAGAAGAAGGCCACCCACCATCCCTGCCAAAACTTGGGTCAATCGATATGCCCCAGACATCTACCTCAAAGCATCGATGTTCACTCCATCCTTCTCTAGGGTGAAGCTTGGGTCACTACACAATCTCATCATGGCGTGGCCTTGATTGGCCGAAGGAGTCATGAACTGATCATGTATGGGGATCCTCAAGATTCTCCATACATCCTCTAGAGTGAGAGTCATATCCCTTATTGGTAGCCAGAAGCAGGATGACTCTGGATACCATCTCTCTGCTAGGGCTGTTAGTAGCCCCATGTCTATAGGAATTTATGGCATCTCTACCACATGCTGCAGTCTGACCTCTGCTAGTTTATCTCGCTTGGCTTGATCAAGCGTGGCTAAGTCATCCCCGAGACCATCGTATTTCCACTCTCGACTCTTTAGCAATCTCCTTTGCAAAATAAATAGTAAAACAAAACAAATCATTAATACATAATCATTAAAATCAATTAAAATCAATTTCATCTCATAAAAAAATTATATCACCCATTATTGGACGATATCGTACCAAATTTAGTTATATTTTCTATAATAGGATGAAATCGTCTTCAATTCTTCAATTTGGGGATCGCCCCTTATTGGACGGGATCGCCCCTATTTCTTCGATTTTGTCCTCAGATGAAATCGATGATATAGGGACGATTTTTTCCCAACATTGTCGACGGCCTAAAAACGGCCGCGATGCCAAAAAACAATTAAAATTCAAATAAGAAAATCAAGTTAAAAACATAGTACACTAGGTTTAGATCCTTACCCACAACCCGCGTCGAACCTTTGTCAATCTGTGTGTCGTTTCCACCATTTTTCCTACAGAGCTCTGAAACAACGAAAGTGAACAATAAAAATGAATTTAGAGTTTTACCCTATTTTTCCTATTTTTATTTAAAAACAACCTTTTTTTAATTTTTGTTTTTTAGTGTTACCTCAAATGTTCGATCTGGGTAAAAAATCGGAGGGGGCACCATAGCAAACAGTTGTACGATTCGACCTAGAATCATCATCTAAAAAATGGAATAAATTTTTGCTTTCTCTAAAGAACTCGTATTTAACGCATTTTCTTTAGAAAAATCGCTAAAGAGGGGGTAAAATGTAGCACCCTAAAATTGACGCAGTTAAACCATCAGTAAAAGATAATTTTTTTTTTGAATTTTAACCTCGAAACTGCCCGTTAACCTCTCACCTCATTTTTCATGCCATTTTTAGAAGTTATTTTGACCATTGGATGATATCATCGCTGATCTGACGATATCATCCCAAATCGGATGAATTCGTCTGGAATAGAATGTCTAGAAAATTTCATCCCAAAACCAATTTTTCATAATTAGCTTTTGTTTCAACAACCTCTCCAACTCGGGTAGAAGCGTGTCTGCGTGATTGGAGATTCCTACATTGGAGATCTCCCAGATTGGGATGATCCCTAACCTCCTAACCTCCCCCTAATCCTATATAAACTTGGGATTTTCCAAGTTTATCCCCCTAGCAAATCATTTCCCTACAAATTTAGTTTTTGCTGTGTTAGAACATACTATCCCCAATTATTTGCACTTGTGTTTTCATGTTTTATTGCAGGATCTCATTGTGTTTCAGCTGGAGGAAGCTTAGATCATCGTAGGTGATTCAACCACAATTTTAGACAATCCTGTCGAGATCGGTGATGATCTCATACGATTGCAGATGATTTTGACTGTAGTTTAGATTGGGGGCAATCAAAGCCTTGAGTTTGCATTCTCTATCTCTTTTTCTTATTTAATTGTGCATTAGATTAATTCACTTCTATTCTGCATCTTGGAGTTCACCTCATTTAGCATATTTTCATGATAAAATTCAAAATAAATTATTAAAACATTGCATCCCATTTGATTTGATATCTGAATCTATCATTTAAGCATTTATATTCTTATTTCTATCATTTTGTATCATTCTTGCAATTGTATTTTTGGTTTTTGGTGTCTGTTTTCATGATTGTAGGTTTCTGACGAATTCGTCAGGTCGTTGATGATCTTGGATGATCTCAGACGATCTCCTATGATTTGGATGATTTTGTACAATTATAGATGATCCTGTCATATTCAGGACAATCTGGACTCCTACAAGCTTCAGAATCTTCATCAGACATCAGAAATTAGGTGCACTCTTCTCCATTTTAGATATTTTCTATATTTGTGATTCATTTATGTTTGTTGTCTTCATATAAACCAAAAATTTCATAGAGAATGGCGTAGATTCATTTTGGACAACCTAGGAATCTAAATGATTGAACATAAAATGAACACATCAAACCCATTCTTGACCTAGGTGTGGAAACTGCCACTCAAAGTTTCCTGGTGAACCCCACCATCCGTCAAAAATTCACCCTCATACCCCTCCCCTGAGAGGCGTGACCTTCAAAGGGCCTCTCCATTCGAGGTATTGTTCCATCCTTTTCACATCCCCCTTTCGAGCACAGATCCTTTAGCCTAAAGGCAAGGGTGCAAAAAATTTGGGCGATACAGTTAGTTCATAAAGCGCCACTTGGACCACTTAGGCTATTTACTGAGTCCAAGCAGAATTAGGAATTGTGTTAGTTTAGATTATTATCATTAGTACATAGTTGTTGCATTATCAAATCCACATGGAAAAATATGTGGAAGAGCTATATTCAGAATTTTCCATGTCATATTATATATTACATAGGAAGACCTTTGAAAAGGTCTAATTGTCAATTGCTTATCTAATGAAGAAATATTCAAAGTCTAGCTAATGTCTATACAATTTTTGAGGAAATGCAATAGCATGTACATTTGAATTTCCAACAATAAAAGTAACACTTTAATTTTCACATATGGTAACTGTGTCATTTGTATTTACTGCTTAGTTTCTTTTATGTAGTTGTAATTGTAATTTTCTTGCATCCATATAATAGAATAATGTTAGTAGTAGTTATGCATATTAGTTACTGAGATAAAGTAGTTTAGGGGAGAAAGACTTACACTATCCTCTAGGAGGTAGGTCCCACTCCTAGAGTCAGTCCCTAATCTCTCGCCCCTACAATAGGTTAGAAATAGTTAATTAACTTAAAATATAAAATAAATTAAATTACATTTATGTAGAATAAAAAGTCAAAATAGATAATTAAAACTAATTGCATGAGGATCCTTATAAGTAGGTAATTATTATTAGTTATCCTCACCAATAGATAAAATCATCAATAGATAAAATCATCAATAGGTAATTATCATATTTATTGCATAAATCATAAATTGCACTTTATTTTCATTCTTGAACAATTTAATTTCTATTCACTGCAATTATTATTTTTTTGCAAAACCTGAAATTAAAAGATATCTGAATTAATCTTAGAATTGATCTCCATGGTACAATTTATACTGGATTCTTACTCTTTAAATATAACCTTGATTACCCCAGATTGATAAAATTAAATGTAAGATATTACAACCGATTATCTAGTATGCTCTTTGCTACCACTATATGTTTCATAACAAATGAGTCTTTGGAAAGTTTATCTATGCGTTTGAGCATTTGAATACCTATTTTTTTATTTACATTCTTGTTGACTAGTATATTCTGCCATGCTTAATTATGCTTAAGTATATTCTAGAGAAGTTTTTCTCCTAGTGCTTTCAAAACTATCTCCATTTTTTATTCCCAGTCCTCCTTGAATTTTACCTTGGGTGGCCTGACCAAGTGAAACTTTTTTCTTTTTGATTGCCTACCTCCCTGTCATAGGAAGTTGCATATAATTTCATCTGCATTTTGCAAAATAAATTTGGGAGCATGATATACTAATAGGTGGTAGACTAGAAGAGAAGCTAACACTGACTTGATCAATACTACCCTTCCTAAAATATTGAGCCAACTATTGTTGCAACTTTGTATCCTCCTAACCATCTGGTCCAATGTTGGGATCCAGTAGTCCGAGGCCTTTAGGTGGAAGCTTATGGGAGCTCCTAGGTATCTAAAGTATTTTTCTATCAGACTGAAATCCTAGGATAGTACAAAAGAGTTTGAATCTTATTGCTACAATATTTTGTGTATAGAACTAACTCTTTTGATGTTTATGTGATCCCCAGTATCTTGTGTGAACCAATCCAAGTATTGCTTGAGTTGTCTAATATTTTTCTTGATGGCTTCTCCTAGAAGAATGGTATCATATACAAATTGGGCATGTGTTACAACTTTGCATCTTGTTGCAACCTCTATCCCTATTATTTTTATTTCTCTTCAAAGATGGTTAATTAATGTTCCAAGAGTCTCAACTAAAATGATGTAAAGGTATGGTGATAATGGACACCCTTGTCTAATTCTCCTTGTAGCCTAAAAGAAATTTGTTGGTTCTCTATTTATTAAGGGGGCTATCCATGGGTCTTTTATGCATGCTATGATCTACTTGATGACCTGATGGGGAATCCAAAATTTTGTAGGAACTTTTCTACAAATTGTATATTAACTCGATCAAATGCATTTTCCATATCAAGTTTTATAATAATTTGTTTATTTTTTTATTTTCTACTACTATGGAGGGCTTCATGCACCATTATGATATTATCATATATTTGTTTTCTAGGCATGAAACCCTCTTGCTCTTCTGATATTAGTTTATCATGTTTATTCTTTATTCTATTGGCTAACAATTTGGTAATAATTTTATAGGAAGAGTTACATACAAAAATTGGTCTGAATCTAGAGAAAGTAGTGGAATTTATTTCTTTAGGAATCAATGCTAGAAATATGGAGTTGATGGCTCCAAGAAGCTTACCTTTAACCCTAACATCCTCAATCCTACGTAGCAAATATTCTCCAATGATGTGTAAGTGTTGTTGGTAAAACTTGTTTATGAATCCATCAGGTTTAGGAACTTTGTCATTTGGTAGAGCTGCTATAATCTCCTTAAGTTCCTCCATAGTGATTGACTAACTAAGATCTTGTTTATATTCTAAAATTAATACTATCAGTATATGTTGCTGTAGTATTCCCTAGGAATGTGGGTTACCATTTTCATTGGAGAGTAGAGCTAAGTAATGTTGATCGACAAGTTCCTTAATTTTCTCCCTATCTGTATAAGTTGTTCCTTCATGATCCATATCCTTGATTGTATTTCATTGGAAGTGTTGCATGTTTTTTAGATTAAAATATTTGGTGTTTTTATCCCCCTTTCTTAGCCAAATAATTTAGGATCTAAGCCTCCAATGTGTTTCTTCTTCAATGATTAATTTATTGAACTTCTGAATCAGGTCATTTTTTGCATCTTCTTGCCATGGTTGAGGAGGATGGTCCCCAATTTTTATTTCTAGTTTCTCTAGGTGTTGCATCAACTACTTATTTGGTTTGACTCTAAGATCCAAGATCATGCAAGAATACTCAATGCATAAAGCTAAAGTATTTGAAGAAGTATTTCAAAAAAAGTGATGAGCATGATTGTAAAATTAATGCTCATAAAATATATCTTTTAGAATTGCAACCACCAGATTACCTTCCAAATATTCCAATTAACAACATGGAAGCTTGAAAGTGATAGTTCTAACAAATCGGTTGCAACCATTCAACCATTTGCACAAGGTAATTGTAGATCGATGGAGAATATTACATAAAAATCAAATTCAAACATAGAATAATATTTGAAGTAGCCACCTTAGCATCTTAATATTTCTTTTCTAGGTTGTTGTCATAATAAACCTATAACTTCTTGTAAAAAATTTGTTGTAAGTTTTAAAATTGAGCTTATAAATAAGCCTTCACACCTCTAGTTGAGATTTTTACTTTGTAGTACTTGCCTGGATATTTGTTGTGTAATATTACTACAAGTTAATGAGAAGTGATAGTTGTTTGCCCTCCATTTCTATGTAATTACAGGTTTTTATGATGCATCTTTGCTTTAAGTTATTTTCGTTACACTTATAAATTTAGTTTATCATGTTAAAGTGAATTCTACTATTTGGATCATTATTGGATTACTATTCGTTTAAGTCTTTGGAATGATTAAAACATGTCATCAAATTTTCATAAATATATTATTGCATTTGACAATGGCTAGTTTATTAAGAGTCATGTAAATTAATAGTGCTAGCTTGCTATATAGTAACATCTAATGTTGTTACACTATATCCCATCCATATTCATTTCATTTCTCTAAACCTTCCTAATATTATCTTAACCCTCTATCCATTTACCCTAAAGCTTAAACATATTTTTTGATTCATAAGCATTCTAAGGAGACAACCTTCTTTGAAGGTTGAACTCGAGAGAAATCTCATTTTATCCAATAAACCATTGGTTGAAGTCTAGGGCGCATTCACTATCCATAGACTAGGTATATTTTAGATCAATAATTTAGTTTCTTGTATGCTCTATGGGATGAATCACCTCTTTTTATATTATCTTCCCGAAGAGCTCAAGATGTTGTGGATAGACTTGATATCACAAGAAAATAATGCATGTTCACCTATCAACTCCCCTAAATATTGAACCTAGAATTACTTGAAGAAACACATGGGACCTTACTATCTCAAGAGATTTCTCATTGTCAAATATTCATGTCTAGCTTAGTATGACATCGACCCCTTTAATATCCCAATACTCCATGAACTATAAAAATCTACCTTAAAATCCCTCCCTAGTTATGATGGTAATGAAAAATAGCTTATGAGCACTGTCAAGACATATCTACTTTAGCTACCATATACAATATTGTCTTTGAAGATGTAATGATTAGATTGTTGGTCTAATATTTTAGAGTTAAAGTATTGTTATGGTATTAGTATTTATAAGATAAGAGCATTAGAACTTGGTCCAAACTATCCAATTCTCTCATCATAGAGTTTAATGATCCCGAAGATCCATTCTTGCTACTCATTCATTTCTTATTTATTCGAAGATCTCCCTATGAAATAATTTTTTACTTCAATAATAAATTCAAAAGAACTTGGAAGAGAATCCCCCAAGAGATTCAACCTTCTCATTCCTAGGTTTACGTCTATTATATACATACATTTGACCTTGACTTGAACCTTTTAATACAATAGTCTAAAGTTTTTCAAGAAACTATATTAGCAAAAAATATTCTTATCATAGCTAATAAAATCCTTCCTATAGATACCATATGGCCAACTACCCAAAATTATTCACATGCCCTACTCCCAAACATGCATTATGTACCATATCATGAGATATAAAGGTCATATCCATCATACCGTCCCATAACAAGGGATACCCCCACCATATAGATGTATCAACGTCAAATAGAACAAGAATTGAAGGAATTAATCCAAAAATTAATTAAAGATTTCAAAAGGATGGACAAGCATGTAAGGAAACTACTATTGAAATAAAGCTCACACACACAAAATACTGAAAGATAACTGAAATACATGCAATAATAGAATAATACTATGCAGAAAGTAATTGTAGAATTGAAACAATCTCACAAATAACTCAGAATCGTAGGCCTCTTCGAGGGGGAAACCTCCTTCAATATTTCATTAACTTGCAAAAAGATACATTCGTACATGGCTTCATGCCTTTTAAAGAGAAAGTTGCATGCAATCCTACCTAAAGGCTCAAGAGTTGGCTTACATGCAAAATGCCACTCGAGCTAGAATCTTCTACCAAACATCGGTTACAATATTGATAACGGTTACATGCGATGGCACCACTTGGCTAGGTGCCTTACTTGCCACATACATTACAAAGTATTACAAAATAACATTATAATAGAATCCCCCCACGTTGGAAGTGGGTCATTACATAATAATGAGAATTACAAAATAACGTTAGGATGGGATCCTAACATGTCCTTCCCCTTCAAAAAGCTTTGTCCTCAAAGTTGAAGGTGAGGAAACTGGTGCTGGAGCTGATGGAGAGACTCCCATGTAGCATCTTCTGGTTGGAGTCCATGCCATTGAACAAGGACTTCAGTAATGGTGCGGTTGCAGAGAGTGCGAGTTCGATGGTCCAACAACTATTCGGGTTCAAGCAAGATAGAACCTTCTTCATCTAACTCTGGGAGTGCAGATTGAACCTGTACCTGATTGCCCACCACCTTTTTGAGAGAGGAAACATGAAAAATAGGATGGAGCTTGGATGTAGGTGGAAGGGCCAATTTGTAGGTTGTGGCACCAATCCGCTGTAACACTTGGTAGGGCCCATAGTATTTTATAGCAATTTTCTGGCATCGATGAAGCTGGAGGGACAACTATTTGTACGGTTGCAAGTGAAGGAAAACCATATCACCCACATCAAAACTACACTCAAAATGGTGTTGGTCAACCTATTGGTGCATCCGATTTTGGGTTGCATCCAAATTCATCTTCAATTGATGGAGGACATCGACATGCTGATTGAGAGTAGTGTCGACTACCTGGACCTTGGAGCTACCTAAAATGTAGGAGGAAGGCATGGGTGGAGGGTACCCATAAACTACCTCAAAAGGAGTAACCTTGGTTGTTGTGTGATAGGAAGTGTTGTACCACCACTCGGCCAAAGGAAGCCATTTCACCCAATGCATAGGATGATCAGAGGTAAAGCAACGAAGGTAGGTTTCCAAACATTTGTTGACAATCTCTATCTAGCCATCCATTTGTGGATGATAAGCTGAACTCATTTTGAGCTGAGTTCCCTACAACTTAAACAATTCTTTCCAGAAGTGACTAGTGAAGGTGGGGTCACGATCAGACACGATGGAGGAGGGTAGACCATGAAGGTGAAAGATAGAATCAAGGAAAATTTGGGCAATGGTGGATGTTGTGTAAGGATGGGATAGGGAACAAAAGTGAGCATATTTTGAAAGATGATCCACTACCATGAAGATAACATATTTGCCTCCAGACTTAGGTAATCCTTCAATAAAATCCATAGAAATATCCATCCAAACCTAGTCAAGAATGGGCAAGGGTTGAAGAGTTCCTGGAGAGCGCACCATTTCACCTTTCATCCATTGACAGGTATCACAAGCTGCCACAAAATCTTGAATTTCCTTTTTCATACCCTTCCAAAAAAAGTGTGCTTAAGTCATTCATATGTTTTGAGAAATCCTGAATGGCTGGCAGATGGGGCAGCATGCAGTTCTATCATGAGAAGTTCCCATAGTGGGGACTTGTGGGGAACAACAAGGCATTGGTGGTAACACAAATCTTGGCCATCCCAAGTGTAGCCTGGACATGAAGTAGGCTCAATGTGTAGGGAAGCAACCAAAGTCTGCAATTCAAAATCCTGAAGTACCTCCTGGCGTAAGGAATCGATCCATTGGGGAACCAACAATGAAATGGCACACAACATACTAAGAGCCTCAAATTGGTGAGAGAGAGCATCGACCACAACATTCTCCTTGCCCTTCTTATAGGTGATATCATAATCATAGCCCATGAGTTTAGAGACCCATTTTTGTTGTTCAAGGGTGGCAACCCATTGCTCCAAAAAGTATTTGAGACTTTGATGGTCTATTTTAATGGAGAAATGATGCCCAATGAGATACGATCACCAATGGGTTACTGCATGTAGAATTGCCATCATCTCCTTGGCATAAGTGGATTTTCCCAAATTACGGCTAGAGAGAGCTTTACTAGTGAAGGCCAAGGGTCTCCCTTCTTGCATCAACACTGCACCAATACCACGACCTGAAGCATCACTTTCAATGACAAATAGTTTGGAGAAATTTGGCATGGCCAAAATAGGCATAGTGGTCATAGCATGCTTCAATTCTAGGAAGGCCTGTTCAATGGGTCCCATCCAAGTAAAAGAATCCTTCTTTAACATGGAAGTGAGGGGAGCTACAATTTTACCATAGTTACGAATAAATTTATGGTAATAACCTGTAAGCCCTAAAAATCCCCTAAGACCTTTGAGAGTGTGAGGTTTTGGCCATTCTTGAACCGCTTGTATCTTCTTGGGGTCAACTTTGATGCCCTCCTTAGTGACAATGTGTCCCAAATATTCCACTTTTGTCAACCCAAAAGAACACTTGGAATGCTTAGCATAGAGTTGATGTTGTGCCAACAACTGGAGAGTCTGATTCACATGAATAAGATGCTCTTCCCATGAGCGACTATACACCAAAATATCATCAAAGAAGACTAGGATGAAATTTCAAAGGAATGGGTAAAAAATGTTGTTCATGAGGCTTTGGAAAGTGGAAGGGGCATTAGTCAAGCCAAATGGCATTACCAAAAACTCATAGTGACCTTCATGAGTACGAAAAGTAGTCTTGGGAATATCCTCATCCTTGAGCTTGATTTGATGGTACCTCGAGCGAAGGTCGAGTTTGAAAAAATACATAGTCCCATGAAGTTCATCTAGTAATTCATCCACCACCAGAATAGGAAACTTATCCTTGATGGTGAGTTTATTGAGCTCTCGGTAATCGATACACAACCACTAGGACCCATATTTCTTGCGCACCAATAAAACTAGAGAAGAGTAAGGACTATTGCTTGGTCGAATGACATCGACTTTTAACAATTCCTATACTAACTTCTCAATTTCTGACTTAAGAGCATGAGGGTACCGGTACGGTCTAATGTTGGGTGGTGCATTGCTAGGTAACAAAGGAATAGCATGGTCATGAGAGCGGTGAGGCGGTAATTCTGATGGCTCAGCAAAAATAGAATTGTGCTTGGTCAAAATAAGTTGCAAATATTTAGGAATAGAATCCTCCTCTGAAGGATGAGGTTGGATCACAAAAATCTGAGCTATGACACCCCGAGATGATTTTTTTAATAACTTCTCCATCCATCTGGAACTGATAATCTGTGAAGGCCCTACTTTTAAGCCATGGAGAGTGTGGGACTATCCATTCTATGAGAATCGCATCCAAAGCTCAACAAAGTGCCATGAGATGACTCCCAATGTGCCCAACCATTGAGCTCCCAACATGATATCACATCCCCCTAGTTGAAGTACAAACATATCCTATTTGAGCTCATAATCCCCAATATTGACCTTAACATTATGATATTTACCTTTGCAAGGTAAGGTCCCACCATTTGCTACCATAACCTCAAAGGAATTACATGTATGTACATAACAATTTTCCTGCTTGGCAATGCGGGGATCAATAAAATTATGTGTACTTCTAGAATCAATCAAGATGGTAAGACGCAGGCCCTTGAAATAGCCCACAACTTTCATGGTTTGGGGAGTAGTAATGCCAGCAAGAGCATGAATAGAAATTTTAGCCTGTGGTTCATCCTAGTTTTCTTCCTCCAATTTGGGTGGTTCCTCTACTGATTCAGTGTCATCATCACTATGGTCGCTGGTGTCAGGCTCATCAACATCGATGAGGAACAACTTCTTTTGGGTGCACCTATGCCCATGAGAAAACTTTTCATCACAATTGTAGCACAACCCTTGGGTGCGTCACGCATCCATTTCGGCAGTGGTTAGACATTTGGGTGCAGCAGTGGGTGCAACAGGTTTTTGTTCATTCTAATTTTGGAATCTAGGAGGAAAAGAGGGTTTAGCCTATGGAAATTTAGATATCCACCTCTGAGCTAAAAATTTGGACTCGGCCAAATGAGCCAACTGGATAGCCTACATCATGGATTGTGGTTTAAACATTGTGACCTCGGCTTGGAGATCTTCCCTCAACCCACTAACAAAACAACTCATAAAGAACCCTTCATTCATTCCTATAGTTTTGTTGGCCAATCTCTCAAATTGTATTTGGTAATCTCGAACTATTGAAGTTTGTCTCAGCTTTGTCAATTGTCCTGTAAAATCATCATACTCACTAGAGCCAAAGCGAGTGAGTAATTGAGACTCAAAGTCCACCCAAGAAGGATCAGGGAGAGTTTTTTGCAACCATTGGTACCACTGTAAGGCTTCAGATTCCAAATTGAAAGAAGCCATTTGAACTCGATGATAAATGGGGACATCATGGAGTCTAAATAATTGAGCAACACGACATAACCACCCATCCACATCCTTCCCATTGAACTTAGGAAAGTCTAGTTTCGACATCTTAAAGGTAGTATCATGATCAAAGTGAAGGTGAGAGTCATCTGTTCCCTTTCCTTGACCTCGGTCAAAATGTGAGTGTTCAGTACGATACTCAGACTTGCTTGGAATACCTTGCAATTTGGACTCAACTTCTACAAGCTGGTCTTCTAGGCGAATTCTGGAGGTATCTTGTTCAGTTCTAAAAGTTTGAAATTCTGCCATCAAGGTGTCACTTGTGGTTTTCAAGCTTGTAACAACACTCATTAGGTTATCCAACATTGTAGCAGTGTTTTGCTCTACCTCTTTTTGATGTCCATGAGTTCCACTTGCCATTTGGGATAGCCTTGAACCTTTTTTATTGAATTACTAAAAATAGAAGTGTGGTTGTAGGAGTTACTATTTTTAGTAAGGAGTCCAAAAAAGTGCTTGGGTGTTATATATCAAGATGATCAGCTCGAAAATATGGTCACAATGAGCTATATCCCACCACATGGATTTTTGGGTACCCCAAACTCAGATTTTGTATTTGTGGAATATTTGGCCAAGAAGGGCTAGTGGAAAATGATAAATTTGAGGAATTTCGAGAAAAAAGGAGTTAAGACTCAAAAATTTTGTGAGAGGTGCAGAAGGGGCTAACTAAGATAACAAAACAAATTTGAGGATTTTTGGAGTTATCTAGGGCCTTTTATGACATTTTTGGTGCTATTTTTCCCTATTTCTTGTTTAAAAATTACTCAAAATAGAGTAATGATAAAACCACTACAACTTCTTTGTTATAGCTTCGATTTGCACGATTTTTTTTTTTGGGTGCAGAATCAAAAAGTAGCAAAATATTATTTTTTTATGAGTCTACTAGTGCAGTCATTTTTTTATTTGGAGCTATAGTTCACAAGTTGGGTACTGGATCAACTGTCTCTGATCTATGCGTTCTATCAACTGACCACCTTGTCACTGTCCTGTCACTTGTACTGTAGTTACTAACACTAACGATTCTATTTTTAGCCCTGACCACCTATATTTTTTTATTGTTATAGTTGACTGTTATTGTTACTATTGTTAACTTGAATGTTACTATCACTGACCTGATTGTTATTGTCACTAACTTGATTGTTACTACCATTGACACGACTATTATTGTCACTAACTTGATTGGTATTGTTACTGACTTGACTATTACTACCATTGATCTGGATGGTACTAGAATATTTTAGACTATTATAGACACTTGCAGACTCTATCCTAACTACTGGTGCATGCAAAGTGTGTTCTTCTGTGATAAGGAAGTCTTTCTCCGTATGCTCACTTTTTGGGATCATGAATGCAGGTTCAGTAGAATAGGAAGATGTGAGTTTTTGCAGGTTGAAGTTTTAACAGAACCAGGGTATGCTAGGTAGAGGAGTATGTAACACCCATAGGCCCTCATTATACTGTAGTGATGAACAATAGTGCTCGGACCAATATTTTAGGCCACTACCCAAGGAGGATTCCACACATACCCTTGAGCACACTATCTACCTCTCTGATAGTACAGGAGGGTAATCATCCGGGATGTTGTGTCCCATGGACTATGGATGATACAAGGCCAAAAATCTTCCTACTAGATAAAATTTTGTTCAACCTAAAATGGTCTCCCGATACACCCGAAGATGCGTGGGAGCTCGATTTCATGCACGAGTGTTGTCTGAGGCCTGGGTATTGGAGCCTGATCACCCCTCACTTCACTAGATGCTTTATGGGCTATCTAGCTTAGCCAATAATGATAGCTCCTTCATGATATTTTAAAACCCCCGACATAGGGTTTCTAGCCTACTCAACTACGAAAAAAATAGACTATATTTTTGGTTTTTGCATATTTTTTTGGATTTTTGAATAAAGGAAAACATAATGAAAAATCATAGGAAAATTATACCTAACAAGCAGAAATGGTTGAGCAAGAATTGTCGTAGTCATAGCAGAACTCAGCCTTGGAAAGTGCTCTGATACCACTTGTAAGGAACCTACTATTGAAATAAAGCTCACACACACAAAATACTGAAAGATAACTGAAATACATGCAATAACAAAATAATACTATGCATAAAGTAATTGTAGAATTGAAACAATCTCACAAATAACTCAAAATCGTAGGCCTCTTCGAGGGGGCAACCTCCTTCAATATTTCATTAACTTGCAAAAAGATACATTCGTACATGGCTTCATGCCTTTTAAAGAGAAAGCTGCATGCAATCCTACCTAAAGGCTCAAGAGTTGGCTTACATGCAAAATGCCACTCGAGCTAGAATATTCTACCAAACATCGATTACAATCTTGATAATGGTTACATGCGATGGCACCACTTGGCTAGGTGCCTTACTTGCCACATACATTACAAAGTATTACAAAATAACATTATAATAGAATCCCCCCACGTTGGAAGTGGGTCATTACATAATAATGAGAATTACAAAATAACATTAGGATGGGATCCTAACAAAGCAACTCTCTTAGATGGAGATAAAATCTTAAGACAAGTGCACTATAGAATGAATAGTGTACTATCATGATGATGATGCATAAAAGAGATCCAAAGTCATGGCTACATACAAGTTCTCACTGCCCAAAAGATCTCATATGAGTAGAAGTTGTCAACACCCTTCATACCTAAAGAAATTCCCAATAATGGAAAATAGGGTAGCTTTTACAAAAAATCCAAGATAATAATCCTTAGAAAAAGAGACTCTTATTGGCCATCAACAAGAAATGGGAAGTAGTATTTGTCATGCTCATAATTTAGAAACATAAGGTGGAAGAGTAGATCTATAGTCATATGTTCATACACCAGACTCTGAGATACAACCATTAAATCTATGAAGGATTGAAATGTATAAAAGGTTGTATTTCCTAACTATGACTCAAACACAAATAATAGAAATAGTCAAGCACTTTCAAAGCGTCAATATTGAAGCATGAATTATTAAAAAAAGCAAAGGATGATCTTACAGGAAACATCAGGAACGTGAGAAGAGACTTATTAGTAGCTGAAAGAGTGGATTTAATCAAATTGGTTCTTGAAGGATCAGTAAAAGGCAACAACCTCCATAACTTGATGGAGCTATCATTAAGTGTAGAAAATTGTCAACCCACCCATTTATATTTATCTTTTGCTAGAAAGGTACATACTACATAATTGTGTGGTTGATACAAAAGCTAAAATTACAATCATGTCCCAAGAAGTTTGCAAGAGTATGGGTTTAACCCTCACCCAAATAGATCCGATATGGATCTAATTTAGGGGGGATACTAGTGAAAGCAGTTAGTCTTATGAAGAGACTTTCGATGATGTGTAGTGTTACAAGATGTGGTAGTTGTTGATGTACCTCCTCTGCTTAGCATATATTTATCCAAATATTTCATAGATAAAATGGGAGGAAACCTGAGCCCAAAATAAAGTAGAATGATTATTTCTTGCACTAAAAAATTAGTTTAGATACCCAGTTAAAGTCTGCAACCTTTCAATATTAAAGAATAGGGGGAATTAAAAAGAGATTCTAGAAGAAGATATATTGATAATACAGACATGGAAATAGTTCATTATCTAAAATAGGAGCTTGACTTGTCATAATAAGAATTTGGGTAGAGTGGTCACAACCCAAAATAAAAGTGATCAAAAAAACAACCAGACCTAATAATCAGTTGCAAACCTTTCCAAGGCTTGAAAAGTCAGGAGTTTCAACAATTTTGGCCTATGAATAAACAAGAGTCCATCAACGATCAGTATGAAATGAGAGGAGGAAATCAAATAAAGCTTTAATTTATGATAAATATATTCCTTGAGACTCTAAAAATAACATTTATGAGTTCAAGGCTAAAAAAACAAGGCCTAGTAATTTGCCTTATTTAGATCAATTGTCTATGGCCACCAATGATGTTCAAGGTCAAGATATCCTCAAAAATAGATTAGAACCAAATCAATATCTAGAAGTTTTCAATAGCAGTTGTGATTTACAAAGAACCTATCGAGAGGAGAATCTCAAATTTAACATTATATGGTTAGGATATTGCATATTCCTAGGATAAAGTAACAAATTTACTTATGTTGGGTGTGGGGCAAAATACACCACATTTTGGTGTAAATAGCTGAAAAGTAAATAAAATGTTGAATACAACTTTGAAAAATAATGTGATTAGCCAATAATATAGCCAAATTGCACATATAATAAGGTATTAAAAGGTAGACTCCATGGCTACAACAATAGATTAAGTGGAAAAAATAACAACTATGTTTGAAATTCCTCTTCTTTAAAATGGGTGCAAGGTGGAGAGAAAAAGAAGTCCAACTTGGTAGATATAGAAATGCCCCTGCTAGATTGACAAGATTATATAAGAGATCATTTTATTATCATTCCCATTGTAAGACTCCAAAGCTAAGTATACAATAGAAAATGATGTGGGTGGATGGATGCGATAATCGTAGAAAGATTTTTGAAGATCCTTGCATCTAAGAAAGCTGATAACACCCTTAAAAAGGAAGATTGACTGTAGAAATCATGTTGTTAGCAATAAATCTTTGGAATTTTTTGGGTGGGTCCTTCCAAAAATGGCATCTACAATAATATCACCCTATAATGAAGCAAGGTAGAAAATGACACCATTGATTATGAAATATATTGAGGTAGGGCCTAAATAAGAACAGAGAGAAATATCAAAAGAATGGTCACATATATGTATGGCCAAATATGAGGGTTGTTCATAGTTACACACTCCAAAGAAAATATCCAAAAATGTGTAACTATGATCACTCTTCGAATTTGATCAGACTAGGGTCCTACTAAAGCTTTTCTCCTCAATCAGGAAAAGAACTTGCATGGTCTGATCAAAGATGAAGCATCAAACAAATTCAAATAAAGGGAAGTCTCATCATCCTCAGGTATCATTTCCTTGTAGCACATAACCTCCAAATATCATATATTTACCTCATGCATCATATCTCATTCCATTAATTAACCCTCACTCATTATTTACCTATTATTCCCTTTATCATGCTTCTCATAACTTTGTAGCCCAATGAATAAGATAATAAAGGTCAAGAAACAATGCATAAAATGTGGCACATGAAATTCTATCCCCTACATTATGAAAGATTAATACAATATGATTGAGCCAAAGGAACATAGCCAGCATAAGAACATTAATAAGGCATATGAATAAACCTTCTACTCAAGATCTAAATATTTTGAGAAAGAAGCAAGTTAGAAGAAATCATCATGCAATCATTATGGTATTTATCTGGCATATCTCAAGTCTTATATAAGGCTATGAGAGGCTAAATAATCCAAAACATAATGCTCATCGATGCAATCATGAGCCTCATTGAAATCTTGAGATATCTCATTATTGCTAGCAATAAAGAGAGAGAATTCCTACTTGATTTTGTAAAGAAAACAATAATGCATCACGATGGAAGGCCTCAACCCATAAACACTTGAAATATTTGCCTAAAGAACCTCACCTAGATCCATCAACTTCAACCACCCCACTTTTCATTGTACCTATCTTTCTCGCTTATTGTAGTAATCATCATATATAGTATCCTCTCCCCCCTTGCAATTTTTGTTATCTTATATATTAGGTTTTTATCTTCTTTGTAAATTTTACAACCTAATAATAAGGATATCTAGGTTCATATTTTTTTGCAAGCAAAATATTTGAGAGGCACTAGGAATGTAGGTCAAATTCATGATCTCATTTGCAAGACAAGAATCTAGGATTTTTTTTAAAATTCAGCTAAGTGTTTTGATGGCTTAAGAGGATGTGCAAAATCAATATGAATGAAACCATACTCCTCTTGATAATTATTTCAGCATGATATCACATAACTTTGAATATATGCAAATTTAGGTTGAACAAAGCCACGATGGAAAAATTTGAGGGTCCTTTGATGATGATGTCAGCATCTCTACGCCAAAACTTGGTATCATGCAAAAGAAGTTCATGTATGAAGTTGGGATGCACAAAGTAAAGATGCATAAATCTAAGGCTACTTTGAAGGTGATGTTAGTAGAGGTAAATAAGATCTTGGAACTATGCAAGAAAAATTTCCCAAGACCAATTGAATAAAACCATGAGGTACAAAATTGGGATGAACAAAACTAGACACACTTTAGTGATGACATCGACGCCTTGGAACCAAAGCTCAATATCATGCAAAAGGAGTAGTTAAAAAAAGCTAAAGTGTTATAATCTAAAGTGCACAAAGTCATAGAATCTTAAAATATGGTGTCAACATGTCCAAAGTAAGATCCAGGATCATGTAAGAAGACTTAATGCACAAAGCTAAAGTGTTTGAAGAAGCATTACAAGCAAAGTGATGAGCCCAAATACAAAAAAAATGCTCACAAAATATATCTTTTAGACCTGCAACCACCATAGTACCTTCTAGTTATTCCAATTAATGATATGGAATCTTGAAAGTGATAGTTCTAACAAATCAGGTGCAACCATTCAACTATTTGCGTAAAATAGTTGCAAATCGATGGAGAAAATTATACAAAAATTCAAATTCAAACGTAGAATAAGATTTAAAGAAATCACCTCAACATCTTAAATTTTATTTTCTAGGTTCTTTTCATAACATACCTATAATTGATTTTAAAAATTCCACTATAAGTTTCAAAATTGAGCATATATAAGTTGTCACACCTCTACTTGATCTATAGTACTTGTCTGGATGTTTTTTGTGTAATATTGTTTCCATTTAATGAGAAGTGATAGTTGTTTGGTTTCCATTGCTATGTAATTATAGATTTTATGAATGCCTGTTTGCTTTAATTCATTTTTGTTACACTTATATGTTTAGTCTATTCTATTAAAGCAAATTTTTCTAATTGGATCATTGTTCGATTATTATTCATTTAAGTATTTGGAATGACTAAAGAATGTAATTGAAGTTTAATGGATCTGTAATTACATATGACAATGTTTGGTCTATTAAGAGACATGTAAAATGACTATGCTATCTTGTTATATAGTAACATCCAGTGATGTTATACTATATATCATCCATCTTCATTTAATTTCTCTAAACCCTGATTTTATCTTAATCCTCTATCCCTTTACCCTTAAGCTTAAAAATTTATTTTGCTTCATAAGCATTCTAACAATTTAGTCTTATTTGAAGGTTGAAATTATTAAAAATTTAATTTCATCCAATAAACCATTGGTTGAAGTCTATGGCACATTCACTATCCATAGAATAGGTATATTTTAGACCAACAACACCTAATTTTGAGCACATCATCAATCACACAATAATGTCAACATTTAGCTCATCAAACATAATAAACATCAAGATAAACCATCAAGCTAAAATATTATCAAAAGGCATGTAACGGTTTAAATTAAAAGTGTTTTACTCAAGGTAGTAACACCAATGGTGCTTCTAACTAATAGGTAATTATTTTACCAATTTTTCAAATTTTATCATATTCCGCCCAATCAAATTGCTAGCGATCATTGCTGTAAGTAGTACCATACTATTTTTTAAATCTCTAATTATATTGCTTGACCATGAGTCAAAGAGGTAGCTAACTATTAGTTGCATATTATACATTTAATATCTCTCTCACACAACACAAATCCTATTCAATCTTCCTCAATTGCTAATTTCACTCTCAATCATAGCCATGCATATCTTCCTAATTGACTCTCCTTACAATCATAAAGCTAAAATATCATAAAAATGCACGTAATGACTCAAATTAACAATGTCCTACTCAAGGTAGTAGTCCTAATGGTGCTTCTAACTAATAGGTAGTTATTTTACCAATATTTTAAATTTGATCATTTCTACCCAATCGACCTGCTAGCGATCATTGTTGGCATTAGTGCCATAATATTTTTATCTCCAATGCTATTGATTGACCATGAATAAAAAATAAAATAGGCATCTAACTAAAATTAGTTTTCTATTATACATAATTTCTCTTTCTCTTTCTCTCTCTCTCATGCCACACAAATCCTATTCAATCTTCCTCAATTGCTAATTTCACTCTCAATCATAGCCATGCATATCTTCCTAATTAACTCTCATTCTAATAATAAAGCTAAAATATCATCAAAAGGCATTTAATGACTCAAATTAAAAGTGCTATACTCAAGGTAGTAGCATCAATGGTTCTTCTACCTAATAGGTAGTGATTTTGCCATATTTTTAAATTTTATCATTTTTTGCCCAATAAACCTACTAGTAGTCATTGTTGGCATTAGTATCATAATGTTTTTATCTCCAATGTTATTGATTGACCATGAATAAAAAATAAAATAGAAATCTGACATTAGTTGCCTATTATACATGTGATTTATCTCTCTCTCTCTCTCTCTCTCTCTCTCTTAAGCCACTCAAATCCTATTCAATCTTCCTCAATTGCTAATTTCACTCTCAATCATAGCCATGCATATCTTCCTAATTGAATCTACTTCCAATAATAAATCTAAAATATCATCAAAAGGTATGTAATGACTCAAATTATATTGGACAAAATTACATTATTTGGTATATATAAATGTACCTGCATGGTACAAATGTAAATATATAATAAATTAGGGTTTGTATTTATAGTTTAGATGAGTGATTTATATTTTATTTGATGTAAGTGTTTATGTGCAAGATATGCACAAGTGTCATGTAAAAGTGAAATATGTAGGATATGAAAAAGTGTCATGTAAGAGTGTAATGTGCATGAAATGCACAAGTATCATGTAAGTAAGAGTGCAAGTGTATATTGAGAGAATGTGCACAAGTGTCATGTATGTAAGTGTGCAAATATGTAAAGTGAGGATGTGCACAAGTGTATTGGATTAGGAGTGCATGTAGGGGAGTAAGATTCATATAGAAGTGCACAAATATCATAGAGTTAAAGTATGCATGTAAGAAGAGAGTTAATATTCTAGTATACAAGTGGCAAGACGATAAGCCAAAGGTCAAGAATAGAAAAGGTTGCATCTCTCGTATATGTTAGGAGTGCAATAGACAAGTATTAAAGAGTCACATTACTATGTCTATATTATGGAGATAAAGCTCCATATAATGTAAGGGAAAATGGTTTGTAGCAAATACCACATAACAAGTATTGATAATAAAGATTGTATACATATTTTGAGCAATTTATATTGTAAGTATTCTTCATGCATGTACATGAATGATTTTGTCCATTTACATTCATATTTGATATTATAAGTGAATGCTATTTTTTAATATATTGGCTTGGATATATATTTTATTGCTCATATATATAATTCTACTCTTGATTATTGATATTTTTACCTATAATATTCTAGATTATTTATATTACGACTTGCGATATTTTGAGATAGGGTTAAAATCCAAAAATGGTATCAGAGCTACCACTTAAATATATCTATTTTTGATAGAGTTATAATTTAGATCCACCATAATATTGGAGTTTATCGACTCAGAAAATAATAAAGACTTGAAATCTATTTTAAAGGTTTGAATGAGTAGATATTAAGAGGATAAGGTAAATTCACCCTAATTTGGATGCTAGGGTATTTCCACTTGGTTCAAGAAAAACTAGTGAAGACTAGGACTCAACTTGAATTGATTGAGAGAGCCAACTCAGAAGAAATTTGGACTCACCCTGATATTGATTTTTGGATTCTCTAAAAAATATGAGAATCATATTGTTATTAGGTGTGACCTAAGACATCAGATATAGATTATAGATATTGAGAAGCATAAAATATTTCAAATATTTAGAATCATCAAAGCTTCCAAATATTGAAAAAAATCAAAGCCTCTAGAGATTGACAAGCACCAAAGATTCCAGGGATAGAGAAATATTTAATCTATTGAGTTCAAATAATAGAAGCAATATTAGCTTCCTGATAATAGATCAGAGAGAAGAGATTCATACTAAGAAGTGTTGAACTAGAATATACCATATATATGGATAGATAGTATACCCTACACTGCAACCAATTTTTAGATTGGATGAAACGAGATTTCTCTTGATTTCAACCTTTGAAGAAGGCCAACTCCTTAGAGTAATTATCCATTTAATAGAAAAAGGGTTAGGGGGAGATCAGTATTTAGAGAGATTTAATAAAAATGGACAAGATATAGTGTAACAACATTAAATTTTACTAAGCAATTTGCTAACATAGCCAATTCACATGATACTTAACATACTAGCCATTGTCAATTATAATCACAAATTTATTCAAATTAAACTATTTTCTCTAATAATTCCAAAGACTTAAATAAATAACAATACAATAGTGATCCAATTAGAAAAATTCACTTGAACAGAATAAACTAAGCATTTAAGTGTAACAAAAATGACTTAAATAAAAAATACACTCATAAAAATTGTAACGACCCAAAAATCAAGAAACAAGAAAACACACAAAGATAAAAATATTTTTTTAAGACTAAGGAGAGGGATTCGTAACTCCCTAACCAACATTAGACTTATTTAATTTTTAACACCCCCTAAGTTTATTAAGAACTATACCACACAATATTACCCTCATGTAAGTCCCTTCTGCATAGGCATATCTAGTGTCATGCACATAAGTCCATCCATCTCATCCTCCTTGATGAGCTAGACTTACCACATTCAAACATTAGAAGGTGTATATGCATCTCCATATTCCACACAAACCATTATGTGTGGGTATGCTATGTATACTACGAGTTAAGCTATCAATATTGTCCTCTGACAAGCTATCTTAACTCTAGTACGATCTTCCAAACCTAGTACCAATCTCCCTAAGGGGGTCTCAAACCCTTAGGTTACCCTCTAAGTTCACCTAGAAATTACTATTATTTTATGATAAATAACAATACAAGAACATAAGGAATAGATATAGATACTAAATCTAGAAAAACATGAATTATTAAACAAGCAAGGAAAGCAAGGATAACCAAACATAAATCATAAATTAAAGAATAACATGCGAATAAAAGGTTTAAATACAATATAGCCAATAAAGAAATACAAGGAGAAACAACTATAATGTTCATTTATTACATAAGTAGGTATGGTAAACCCCATACCTTCAAATAATAATTTACATCCATTTCATAGGGGAAATCTTCCCACAAATCTAATCTAGTACATAATTAAGAAATATGTAAGGTAGAGAGCAAACTTGTGAATTGGTCCACCTCATGAATTTGGTCCTCCCACTCTTCCATCAATCAAGTGAGGATAGTAGGATATCAGGACACTCATGGATCAGGACAGACATGCTTCTAAATGTATTTCTTATTTTATTACCAAATTGCAACTATACAAATAACCCAAGAAGTTAAAATTTCCAATGCATAGCTAATATCATAGAAGCTACTCTTTCTATTTTCCCCTCTCATCTACCCATGAGATCCATTCAACCATGCATCAGACCATGCTAGCTTGTAATAAATGACTAACCCTTTATTCAACAATTAAAGTCCCATACCTTCAATTGCAAAATAATATAGGTTCACAATTATTTACCAAATTAAAGCCAACTACTTTAATCCATAAATAACTACTTTCCTTCCTTTCATGAATTAAAGACCCATACCCTTAATTCATAAAATATTTCATATTTATTTATTCCATTAAATCCAACTAATTTAATCATAAATAAACATTTTTTTTCATTTCATGAACTAAAGATCCATACCCTTAATTCACAAAAAAAATCATATTTCATATTTATTTATTCCATTAAAGCCAACTACTTTAATCATAAATAATTTTTTTTTTCATTTCATGAAATAAATATCCATACCCTTAATTCACAAAACAAATCATATTTCATATTTCATTAACTAACATTTCGTAGTTCTAACTAATGGAAACATTCCAGGTTCTTTTCCCACTATCTAAAAATTACCTATTTTAAATAATAAAATATATGAAGTACCCCTTTTCCACTACTGTAGACCACTATTTTAAAAATGATATTTACATAAAGAAAACACTTCTCTTTTCTCCTTTAAAATATAAATTAATTATTGAACCATAGAAAGAGAATCCTTTACTACTAAACCCGATTCCAAAACTCAACAATAATGGAACTTAAGCAAGGCTTCCTAACCAAGTACCCTTTGAATTCCAAACAATCATGTCTGTTGCTAAAACCATGAAGCAAGGGATAGATCACACTAGGTGCTCAACTTAAAAGGGATGAGAGTGTGCTTGAAGAAACACACACCCCCAACTAACTTACCACAGGGGTGAAAATATATGATAGGGAAACATAGGACGACATGAGTCATTGAACCACATTGGAGGTTTACAAAATGCTACAACTATGAAGAATTTACACAACCTTTTCAATGTTGCTAACCATACCCCACAAAAGAGCTTAACATAAACCATAATAGAGCCTAACAAATCCCACATATAGGATCCACACACAACTTCACACAACCAATCACGTAGGCTTCACACAACCAATAACGCATGCTTCACACAACCAATCACGTAGGCTTCACATAACCAACCACGCATGCTTCACAAAACCACTAGAAATATTTTTACATATTAGCAAAGGTTTAAATATATCCAACAAAAAATCTGGCCATAACCAACACAACGAAGGCCAACCTTTTAGGCACCGAAATGTCATCAAGCTTTACTTGACACTGCAACTATCTATCTTCCAATTTTCTATCTAGGCATGCACTCGATAGTCGCAGCTCGACACTCAAGCATTGGATGGACCAAAGAAAACTTCAATCCAACCTCCAGAGTAGGTTGGTTCCTTATCAACTTAAAATGGTGTTGACTCAATTAAAGCTCAAATAGGGTTTTGAGATAAGGGTTAGAAAAGGTTTAGGGTTAGAAATGTTATAAAGAAATAGTGGTCGGATAGGCTAACAACATAGGCAACTACAACAAAAGGCTCCCACAAGCTATTTCCAGTGTCCCATCACTCAAATAAACATCACCCAAATCAATGAAACCTTCACACATTAAAGCATAAACAGAGAAATATTGCAGAAAGCAATTCCAACATCCAATATTGATAATCCAAATAGCAGAATAGACCAATAGTTAGATTTAACATAAAATAAACTCCCTAACAATACAGATCTAATCAAGAACAGATTTCAACTACTCTCACAACTAGTAATCCAAAAGTTGGAATGAACTAACCATTCAAGTATTAACAGAAATGCAGCTCAAGACTTTGAACCTCTTGCACAAGATAATGAAGATGACAAATTTGAGTCAAAATATCAGAGTAATGCTCCTTCCATTAGCTCACAAGAATATTTATAGTAGGGCAAGCAAATGCACTAGAGCCGACCCTAAAAAATGAGGGTTCGACCTCTATTTATAGTTTGTAAATGAAAGAATATTAAGGAGACATTACAAAGATTGTATATTTACAGCTCAATAGAGAGTTTGTTGGCATCATCTTACTGGTTGGAGGGCTTTGGGAAATCCATTGTGAGAAATCTACCATGGCAGCATACCTCTGCAACTTGTTGGTTTGTTGGTGGTAGTTGGAGTTCTAACAGTTGGACATTGCATCTCATCCATCGATCATTCTTGGAAGTTCAACTCCATCATAGATCTGCAACTTACATTAGGTTCTTGTTCTTGGAAACCCTTGATGCTTCGTCTTCCTGTCCTCCAACTAACTGTGCTCTGGTTCGATGAGAAAATGCTTTTAAATACCTTATCAGTGTTAGCAAGTTCTCAACCATTGATCTTCATCATGGATGGCTGTGATTAAAACCTCCCAAGACACTCTACAAATTGGTGGGGAAAACCTAGGTGCCATTCCACACTTTTAAGTTGTTGACGTCATCATTATAACCTTGATCCTACGGAATCACATTTTGGCGTAAAATGAACTAAGAGGTGAGTGGGATGCAATCCGCTCATTACCCTTCCTTTTCTCTTCTTTGGCTTCAAAGCTTCTAAAATCTACACCTTAAAGCATGTTGATGTCACCTTTGCTTTGTAAATATGTGGAATCACCAATCCGCACTTGGGCAAGTGTAAATCATCCTCTTGTCTCCATTTCGCTCCAACCACAGTGTAAAATTGACTTTATCACCAATCTGCAACTGATGTAGTGCCTTATACCTCTTTGTCATCAATCCACACCAAAATAGTCTTGAGACTCGATGGATTTAGCCTTACCGACACTTAGCCGCTCAGAGCATGCAAGAAATTACTCTCGATCTCCAATCCACACTTTCTTTTACGTTGACATCATCATTACCAAAAAATTTTGTAGAATCGAGACCCATCGCCAATCCGCACCATTTTACATTATAAACCCAATAAAATCGCTCAAGGAAAAAATGTGCTAAGTGTTGGGTGGATTAAGAAATGAATGTAGTGGATCCGCTCCAAAATACACTAAAAAGTGTGTGAAATGGAACTTACATACCTTAGAATAAAATTTGTAATGCTTTCTAAGGATGTGGCCATTTTGGGCCTACATTCTGGCACCTCCTGGGTGGATTTTCTTGCAAAGCCATCAAACTCAAAGTCTTATCCATTGGGCATCAGGAGTCAAAAATGCTTCTCTTCAAAAAATGCTTTAAAGAATAACTTCCATATGAACACTACCCTCTGAAAACTTTATGGTCATCTTCGAGGATAAATGTTCATATCGAGACTATGCTTCATACATCCTAGAGGATAACTATTCATATGGAGACTATGCCATAAACATTAATATATGTGCCATTCTAGAAAAACTGCTTCATTGCTCCATTAAAAACACAACTATGTTCTCCTTTTAAAGCCTTCTTACAATACATGATAAAAATACCTTCACACAAAAATTATTATTTTTTGTGTCTCTCTGGACTCATGCTTTTATTGTTTCTTTTTGACCATGTCAGAGTAAAAATGAATCAAACAAAAATACAAAACTTATGACTATATATGTACAAAATAAAAATTGCTAAGATTGTGCCCCTTCAGGGTCCACAACATCTCTATCCGGCTCTTCTTCTTGTTGGGCCTCTTCCTCAACATTATCCTCTTCTTGCTCTACTTCTTCCTCTAGAGAAGATTGCTCTTTATTTTTCTCTTTAGCACTATCACCAAATAACTGCACCATCAGTTTCAAGGTCTATAGGGCTTGTTTCCAGGTTACTTCTGAGGGGTTGGAAGTCTCTTTTAGCTGCTTGTAAATGTACTGGAGTTCACCAATATCTTCATAGTAAGCAACACTTCCTCTATTTACCAAGTCTTCCATGAGGTCTCTAAGCCTGGTAAAATCAATGATCATTTGTGAAGCCTGCTCTTGGTCAATTGGTTCCTCTAGAGCATCAATTTTAGATTCATCTTGTAAGCTCTCTCCAGTACTTTTCTTGATTTCTTCAATTGAAAGCAAGTTGTGATCTTCCATCCATAACCCTCTGAAACCAATTTGGATCATTTCCTTGTTAACATCCACTACATCCTTGATTACTCCTTCAATATTGTCATATAATAGCCAAGCCTTTTGGAGTGCTCTATGCTTCTTCACTACAATTCTGGAAGCAACCCTAGAAATGTTCCACTCCTTATTAGGAATTGGCTTAGCAGAATCACTGAGTCTACTATCCACTAGCCTATGAATTTGCTCAACTGGAATCACCATAGGTTGTAGCTCTCCAGTGATTTTATCCAAATCCTTCTGAATACTTTGGAGTAGGCGACTAGCATCATCTAAATAGTCAATAATAAGCTACAACCCTGAGCATTTCTCTAGAACTTCAGAAAGCAATTCCTTTCTCACTTTCTTGAGTCCAGCCTTAGAAAAACTAGAAGATTTAGCCTTTTCAATCTGAATCTGCTACTTCAAACTTTGTATCTCCTTAGCATGCTCCTCATTCTTTTTCTAGTGCTCTACAATCTGCTCCTTGAGCTTATTAGCTTCTTGAAACTTCTCTTGCCAGCTCTTAGCTTCTCTTTTCAGAGCTTTCTCCACTTCTTTTTGATTGCTGATAGTTTTTTGAAGCTTTTCAATTTGCTTTTCCAACTTACCCACATTTTCTTTGAATATATCATTCTTTACATAAAAAGTTTCTAAGTGGGCTTTGGCTATGACCAATTCATCTTCATCAGGCAACTTCTCAATATCTTTTGTATACTCTTCTATACGATAATCTTGAGCTATCATCTCAGTTTTAGGCTTGCTCACAAGGGGAATCATGGATCTAGAAGTCTTTTGCCTTGAAACTGGATCAACAAACATGCTTCTTCTCCTGGTGGCCATCCTATTAGAAGGCTTAGACAACTTTTCTACCCAAAAATCATTGATTTTCTATGTAGCTTCCTACTCCTTCTATAAAATTTCTTGGGTAGGGTAACTTGTAGCAAGAGGAGAAGAAGACACAAGGAATGTAAGAGCAGAATCAATAGTTGATACTAGCTATGCAGAAGTAGTTACAGTAGAATATGTGACCATAGTGGAATCTATGACCACTATCATTGTTGCAATTGGTAAACTTATGGAAAATGAAGGGAGACTCATAGATGGGTGAGGGGGTGAACTGGAAATAGTTTGCTTCTTAGATGATGGTGGTGGTGGTAATGGTGAAGTTGTAACTATGGGAGATGATGAGAGGGGAATCTCAGCTGATGAAACAAGAACTTGAGGTGATGAAGAAGGAATTTGGGATGACCTTGGGGGAGATGGATTGGTTTGTACCTCAGTGGTGACCGATGAAGTAGGAGGTGAACTATGAGGTGGAGAAGGTACCTTTGTTACAACTTCTTGCTCAAAAAGGGAGGGAGATTTCCTTGGGGAATCTAGAGGAGGAAGAGGAGAAGAGGGATTAGAGACCATACCTTCACCTACTGATGTAGGGTTTTTTGGAGCTATCTCTATGATCTGCTATTGTTCTTGTTGTATCGATTCTTCAGTAGCTGAAATAGTTATTTTCTCAACTATATCCTCTTTATCCAGCCTCTGCTTCTTTGAAATCTCTTTCTCAACTCTTTCTAGGGCCCTTTTGGCTTTTCTCTAAAAAAATTGAAAGGTAACTTTCTCACTTTCTATCTCTTCCTCAGAAAACCCTTCCTGTATTGTTTCCTCCAACAATACCTGCTCAAAAATAGGATTTAATTCCATTATTACTATAATGGTGAAACTTAGAGGTGTAAACCTAAAGCTCTCATCCTTTTATTTCTAGTTTATATATGTATCTAGAGGTTGTGCACCTAGGGCTAGGTGCTTAGGCCTTTTGACTATCTCTATAACTAGTGCACTGATAGTCCTCTCATCAGAATAGTGCATTTTACTCATCAATCATGCTCCCTTTGGAAATTGTTCTATATGCTCAGTTGAAGGCTGAAAAGGCTTCAAGACTTTGGCAATAGTCAATGGAGTATCAAGTTCCTCTTCATGAACTTCTTCTTCTGAATGTGGGGATGGGGAATCAGACCCAATTTGTGTCATTTTGTATATTAACACTATATTCCTTGTATCTTTGGACCTCCAAGTTTTGACATTTTTGTCATACCTTTTAGAGAATTCAACATCCATTTTAATCCCAAATTTAGATTTTGCTTTACCAGTCTCAATTCTCATCCTCCACCAATCTGATATCTTGGCCTCATTCCATTTCCCTTTATTCTCTACCTTTTCATCATCAGGTTCTTGAGACTGAGGGTCCTCTTTCTTTTCTATTTTTTCCTCAATATCTTTGATGGTAGACTCCTTCAACTGATGTTTTACATTGTTGTCTGGGTCAAAATCCATAATTTTCTCATAAAAGTCCAACCATGGAGGGAGTTGATCCATTTTAGAAACATTCCATTCTAAAATATCAGTTTCTTTGTTATTTCTGCCTTGTTCAAAATGGGGCCTAGATCTCTTTTCAAATTTGTAGGCCTTCTCTCCATTTACGACTATATTTCTTTTATAGAATATATCATCTGGATCATAACTCCATCTCTGAGGAATATAGAATAGACCCAACCTATCTAGGTATTGGTCAATTTGTTCACCCTACCACTTCTTTGTAATAGTTATATCACTAACATTTCGGTAGGTCAACATAGACTTCCTCTTTCTTCCAGAGCCATAGTTCAAATCTATATATTTTGCTTACCTCAAATATTCTAAGGCAAATAGCCTCTCTGTGACAAAGTGGGGCAGTAGAAAAGGCTTACCCATAAAGCCATACAGTCTAATGATTATGCCCTCTATTAGGAGATACCAGTCTCCTTCCTCTACACCTTCTTGTCTCAATATTTTCTCAGCCAAAGGTGGTATCCTAGGGCAAACTCCATACATTATTTTCAATGTTGGCCCTAAGAATTCCAAATTGAATTTGTAAAAAGACTCAATACTTCTGAGATGATTAGTCCAGTAATAAAATAGCATGGGTTCTCCTTCACTGGTCTTATCCTTGACTGGAATCCAGGGCATCATATCCCTTATAGCAACAAAAAACATCTAGACCAGGCTTGAACAATATCGAAAACAAGGTGCATCAGAGCTTCTTTTCAATGCTACTAATTGCTCATGTATTCTCTGAGCAAGGAAAGTTGGCCAATAAAAATAGATAACCCTAATACCCTTTTCAACCATGCCTTCCTCATACATCCTCTCATTGGAAATGCAATATGCAATGACTATTTTCCAACCGTTCACCATTTTATCAAAGTCTAAACCATCCATACAAGCTAACATAGAATATAGCTCTAGGTGTTCAAATGTTCAATAGAAATTGGGACCTGGGGTAATCCCTTCCTAGCCCTAGTGTCCTTGAGTTGTTTATATACCCATTTTCTGAAAGATTCACCATCATTAGCTCACTTCTCCAGAGAGTAATACCTAGCCTAGGTAGTTGTTTTAAACTCTTTTGGTCTTACAGGTGGTTCTACTTCTAGGGAAAATAACTTATGATAGTTGTACAAGGTGATGCTAAATAGGGTTTTGCCTTTAGCAATTTTTACTACTTTTGCCATTGGGTCATAAAACTTAATGATGGCCACTATTAACTTAGGGTAAGGATGGACGGAATCACAAATATAAAAAGATAAGAATGAGAGCACAACACATCTACCTTCAATCGATAGGGCCGCTCCTTTCTTGTATCTATTGTTGATGTTTCTCCTGAGCTTTGATATCTCTATGAGGACCAACTCAGTATCCACTACAACTTCTGCTTTATCAATATAATGGCCCACTATCTTTTTCATCTATTTTCTAGCTTCTTGAGAATCTTCGAAAGCCATCTTCGTCAACAATGACTTAGATTTTCTATAGAATTTGTAAGTAATGCTTTTGCTATCATTCTACTCTTCTCCACTTAGTGAATGTTGCTCTTATCAAATGGACATAATTATGTGCTTCGCTCTTTTAATTACTATTGCATGCATATCTTCCACCATTAATGTGGCTACTATATGACTTACCCATTGGCACACTTCTCAACTAGCACTCTATCCCTTTTGGTAGCTTAGAGGTGGCATTCTAACCTTTGATTGGTCAAAATTCAAATATGCTTCAACCCTTGCGGTATCACTTTATCCTTTCTCTTTTGAGCATGGGAAAATTAGCATTTATTATGGACCTTTTACCCTTTTCCAAGTGATACGATGTGGAATTGCTGCCCCACTCAAATGTAGACTTAAAAATGGTGGATTGGTGACACTTCCTTATTCACACAACTTAACTCTAAATTGTGATAGATTAGGAACTTCCTCATTCCACATCTCAAAAGTCTTGAAACTCGTGGATTAGAACCCGCTCATCACTCGGCATTCATGGTCCATTTAAGTATGAAAAATAGTGCATGTTACATTCCTCTAAAAATATAGTTCATTTAGGTGTGGATTGGAACCCGCTCGCCATTCCTTGATATGATGGTTCATTTGAATGCGGATTGGAGCACAATAATATTCCACTTCACACTTAGTGTATTTGAGTGTGGAATAGGAACTATTGCATCCTGTGGGAACACTTAGCCAATTTTTGCAAAATTTTCTCTTTATTTTTTTTTATATTTTGTACAATATGTTGTTAAAACAAAACTTGATACAAAGTGCAGAAAGAAAGGAAATATGATACAATGTATATACATATATTACAATGAGCTTATATTTCAATCAAAGTAGAGTTTAAGATGAAAACCATTAACCGAAATTGGTTGTATGTTTCCCTCTAGATCTTCAAGTTGGAAAACATTGGTCTCCTTGACTTCTACTATCTTGAAAGGGCCATCCCAGAAGGAGTCAAACTTTTGATGGTGACCTAGTTTTGCTCTTTCAACATTCCACCTGAGAACTGAATCTCCAACCTAGAATTTTTTGAACCTTACCTTTTTATCGAACCATGCCTTGATGTCCACAGAATGTTTCTGAAAGTTCTCATAGGCCTGAGCTCTTTTCTCTTCCAACTATAGTAGGTGTGTCAGCCTTGTATCCACTAGATTTTCCTCTGATTCTTCTTCTGAATTTATCAGTTTGAGTGCTAGAATTTCTAAATGGATAGGTAACACTACCTCCTTGCCATATACCAGAGCATAAGGGGAAGTCTTGATGGACTTCTTGATAGTAATCTTGTCTACCCACAAAGCTTGGTCCAACATTAGGTGCCAACTTATTTTATTCCCTTCTAGTGATCTCCTCAAAATCCTTAACAGATTTTTGTTGGTAGACTCTGCAAGTCCATTCCCTTGAGGGTAATAATTTGAAGTATTCTTAATGGTTATGCCATACTTACTAGAAAATTCAATATATTTGGCTCCTATAAAGGCTGGCCCATTATCACTCACCAAGGCTTCCGAAACTCCAAACCTTGAAATCAAACTTTCCATAAAATTGATCACAACTTCCTGATCTGATTTCTTGGTAGGGATAGCTTCTACCCATCTGGTGAGGTAGTCTATGGTAGTTAGAATATACTTGTGCTCAACTGAAGAATTTGGATTGATGACACCTATGAAGTCTAACCCCCATTGTTGAAAAGGCTCCTCAACTTGTATTGGCTTGAGGGGGAATGAAGCATTTCTTGTCCTCCCTACATGCCTTTGACATTTGTCATAGGCTCTAGTGACTTTGAAGGTGTCAACAAATATAGTAGGCCAATAATAGCCTACTCTTATGATCTTCAAAGTTGTAACTCTGCCTGAGAAATGTCCTCCAGATGGTCCTCCATGGAACTCCTCAATGACCTTTTATTGTTGATCATATTTTAAGCACTTAAGGAGGACTCCATCAAGGTTCCTTTTGTATAGCCCTTCTAGTAGTAAGACATACTTCAAAGCTTGAAGTCTATATCTTCTTCTTTGTGATGCATTAATATCAGGAGGGCATACTCTAGTTTGAAAGTAATTGATCATCTGGTCTACCCAATTAGAGTCTCCTGGTTGTACTCCTTCAATCTGATCATCTTTGGTTGCCTGACAAGCTATCATTTCAGCTGATGTTGCTACCTCTATTAGACCTTGGCATAAGGCCCTACCTCTTACCAACTTGGTGGGGTGTATCTCCACATCATATTCCTAGATCTTGGTGATCCATCCAACTCTCTTATCTCCTAGTTCACCTTGCAGAATAAAGCTTCTTACATCTGGGTGAACAACATATACCAAGGTCTTACTTTGAACCAAATACTGCCTAAACTTCTTCAATGATTTCATCACAACAAATACTTGTTTCTCAATAAAATTATACTTAACCTAGTAATCATGGAGAGTCTGACTCTAAAATAATATGGGATGCTCCTCACCTTGATCATCCTTTTGAGTGAGCACTGAGGCATAACTCTCTTCAGCTCCATAAGCATAAAGAATAAAATCTTTACTAAAATCTAGATTTACTAGCACTGGAGCTATGGCAATGGACTACTTGATTATCTCAAAGGCTTGTTTCCTCACTTTAGTCCATTTGAACTCTGCATATTTCTTCAATAGCTCAGATATAGGCCTTACCTTTTGTGCAAAGTTAGAAATGAACTTCCTGACAAAGTTTATTTGACCGAAGAAATATTGTAAGGCTTTCTTATTTATAGGTAGTGGAAGAGCTAGAATGGACTAGATTCTATCTGGATCTATGGCCATACCTTCTTTTGAGACCACATGACCTAGCAACTTTCCCTCATGTACTACAAAAAATGATTTCTTAGGATTGAGGGAAATGCCAAATTCTCTGCACTTTTGAAAAACTTGCTCAAGGTGTGCTAAGTGGTCATGCTTGTTATGGGAAAACACTATCATGTCATCCAAATAGATCAGAATGACCTTATTAATAAGCTCCCCAAAGGCATAGTCCATGGCTCTCTAAAATGTGGCTCCCACATTGGACAGCCCAAAAGGCATTCTCTGGTAGGCAAATGTGCCCCATTTTGTGGTGAATGTTGTTTTATACTGATCTTCATTTTTCACCCAAATCTGGTTGTATCCAGAGAAGCCATCCAATAGTGAGAACCTCTCTACCCCTACCACTATCTATAATATCTGATCAATCTATGGAAGGGGGTAGTGATCCTTAAGAGATGCTTGGTTAAGATTTCTAAAATCTACACACAAGTGAATATCACCATTCTTTTTTCTCATAGGTACCAAGTTGGCTACCTAGGTTGAATGTTTTATTGGATAGATGATCTTAGCCTTTAACAAATTTAAGAGCTCTTCTCTCATTATGGCTTCGATCCTTGGATTTATAGGCCTTTGCTTCTACCTAAAAGGCTTTGCATCAGGCTCTAGCTCAATAGTGTGTTGGATAATCCTTTTGTCATATACCTTGAGGTCTTCATATGACCAAGCCACAATATCTTGGTACTTTATACATAAAGCTTTAATGTCCTCTTCTTCCTCTGGTGAACATCGGATTCCAACCTTGAGCCTCTTTTCATTTTCTATTTCAACTTCTTTATATATTTTGTCATTGACTTCCATGGATCTGATCCTTCTCCTATCTTCATTGTCAAACAGGCTTTCTAGAGTGACCAACCCTCTAGGTATGTGATTATTCCTAAGTTGAATAACATCCTGTTGATCAATTTCCTCTAGATTTTCTTCTTGGATAGTGGAGAGATAGGCTTCTCTTACCAGAAAATCAATGATCTATTCATCACTTTCAAAGACCTACCAAAAAATCTGCTTATCTGGCACTGCAGGCCTAAAAATCATTTTGATTCCCTTGTCTTTCTTAACTCCAATATCTGCAGAAGGGTTGAAGTTAGCTCCCCTTGCTGCTAAAGAGTCTACCAAAGTATTCTTTTCTCTAGGAATAAAATTTATATTTAGGGCATCAAAGGATTCCATCAGATCCCATACCCTATTTTTGTATGCTTTTAGGTAATGGTGCTTACTACTGCACCTTTCTCTTACCTGATGGATGATTAACTCAGAGTCACCATATATGTTTAGGACCTTAATGCCCATATTTTCTGCTTGCATCAGTCCAAGGCATAGAGCCTCATACTCTACAACATTATTGGTGCATGACCATGTTAACCTATAGGTAAAACTCTTTGTCCCTTTTGATTGGGACTGTAGTACCACACCAACACCAGCTCCATTTTTGCATCTAGCACCATCAAAGTGCATGGTCCATACCTCTGTCTCTCTTAGAGACTGATTAGATATAGCAAGAATTTTCTTCTCTGATTCTACAGAAATACTATATGTGCCCATGCCTATCCCAAACTGACTGTAATCCTCTCTAAAAGGTAATTCATCTTCCAGTTCCAGTTCCTCAAATTTATCCACAATTTCAAATTCTTCAAGAGGAGTGAGGTTGCACATGTCTTCCTTCAATTTTTTCTATGTGATAAGACACAGGATTTTCAGGTGTTATCCTTATCCTCTTCCCTTTGAAGGGAATGACCATGCTGGAATAATCCATGTACATGCATCCACCTAATTTTGTAGTGAACTCCCTTGAGAGGCATAAACCAAAGTAGGGCTCTAGGTCAACCACTACTATTTCTTGTACTATTGTCACCTCAGGGGCTCTATGTAACCTCATTAAAACATCCTTTATTACTCCCACTATTTTCATAGGTGTCCCATCCAATTGTAGTACTCTAGGGCAAGATCGGGTATACTCCATACCCATCTCTTCATAGACCGCTTTAGGCATAACTGTAGTTGATGCTCCTGAATCTATCATACAATTTTGGACTACCCAACCTTCCATTCTTAAAGAGATATAGAAAGGAGGGGGTTTATTCTTTAAAATAATAGGGGACATTTCTTTCTTTTTTGAGGGTATACTAAGGATTGTGGTGGCCTACCTATCCTGTGGATACTTGTTGAGAGAAGCTTTAAGCAAGTCAATCTGGCCAGGAATGAAAAGGGTATCATATAAACTAGCTTTTGATGGAATCCTTTTCATCTCTTCCACAATGTTGTATTCAGACTTAGCCAAAGTGGTCCTCTCAGGCCTTCTTTCTGGCTCACCATATTTTCTTTTATATTGTTGAGTGGCTTCTATTATTTATATTTTGGTAATAGAAGGGAATCTAAGCCTCTCTTGAGCCTCATATTTAGACTTCATTCGGTCTCCTTCAGTTTCTTTCTCGAATCTCTTGGGGAGACTATCTATCTTCTCTTTCCCTTTAGCCTAGGGAATAGGAAAAGTATCACTACTTTGGGGGAGTGGGTCATTCCTTTTCTGAGAAGGAACCTAGAATTGTCCCATATTTTGGGGATCTACTTGCAAGGTTTTCTTTCCTGACCTTGTCATAACAACAATTGGGCCATCCTCATCCAACTCTTTCCCAACCATGATTTGGTCAAGCTACCATAACATATTTACTCTTCCCTTTTGATTCCTTTTAGCTTGATCCATAGCTTGTTGAACATGGTGTTGGTACATGACACAAGACTATGAATCATGAGGATCATTACATACCAAACACCAAACATTCACTAGACTTATTTCTGAAGAACACTCAAGTTCTTCATATGCTGCATTTACTCTGACCCTAGTACTATTACTAGGACCAGGTCTTTGATATTTGTTCACATATGGAAATATCCTCTATTGAGATCTCTCTTGATCCCTTTTTTCCATTGAATTCATTCTATTACTCAAAGTTTTTAGAGTATTTTGTATATCAAGAATGGTAGAAAACTCTTGAGAGGTTTGAGAAGGAAGGGGAGGGAAAGGAACTATAGTAGATGGTGCTTTCAGTTGAGGAATGGGATTCATTTGTAGAGATGGGGATGATAAGGAAAGGGGATCCATGTAAGATGAGTTTGTAGCTTGGCTTTGGCCATTAGTGGTTTCTGAACTATAAGGTAGCACAGCTTTGGGAGGTAACCTCCCCACATTAATTAGGATATTCTCTGCATGAACTATTGCATTATAAACTTGTGGAAAGGTTTCCACTCTAGATTGTTGGGTTTGCAAGCCTAGATCTGATCCAAGAGCTCTGATATAATACATATAAGCCAAGCATGCAGTTGGTCTAGCTGTAGGGGGAATTCTCTTCCATGTTCTGCTAAACCTCAAATTGAAATCTGAGATAGTCTCTTGCTGAGATTTTTGCATGGATGTAAACTGATTAAGCAAGGAGAAAGGGTCAATAGATTCATTAAATTCTTCCACAAAAGGCTCAGCCAATGCTACCCATGAAGTGATGGTGTTATCCTCAAGAGTCCTAAACCAATGCAAAATCTTTCCTCTGAAGGATAGGGCTAGGATTCTCACAATAACATCCTCCTCCTTTATGTTGTGGATTGCTACCAGATTCAAAATGTCCTGATAGTGCTCATATGTTGTCTTCCCAGATCCATCATAAGTGGGAATAGCCTTGGACACAACCTGGGGAATGGCATTCATATGGGCTAATCTAAGGGGACCAACTGTGTTCCAGTTGGGGTACTTCTGTAATGGCTGATTTGGGGGTACATTTCCTTGATTTGGCTACAATATTTCCAGCCATATTTCTAGTTGTAGGTCCTTGCTACAGGAGTTGATGAATTAACTATAGGACTTTCCTCAGGAAGCTCTTCTTCTGAGAGGAAATATTGATTCAAACTTTTGATAATAGTAGACCCTCTATAAGGTAGCTCACAATAAAAATAAGAGTTAGGGTTATTCCTTTTGAAAGACCTAGTATACATGAAAGGACACTGATCTATAGGGGTAATTATTTTTTGGGTTTAAAGACCAGGGAGTCGCTAGGTGAATTTGCTATTCTTCACTTAACAAGGTCAAGACAATTCACCAAATCTTGATTCCTCTAGGTAGAGATAAAACAATAACTCATATGATGGGTTTTCATGTTCCTTATGAACTGGTCCCACCGAGCATGCCAAAAATTATTGGGCACCAAAATGTCATCAAGTTTTACTTGACACTACAACTTTCTATCTTCCAATTTTCTATCTAGGCATGCACCCGATAGTCACAGCTCGACACTCAAGCATTGGATGGACCAAAGAAAACTTCAATCCAACCTCCAGAGTAGGTTGGTTCCTTATCAACTTAAAATGGTGTTGACTCAATTAAAGCTCAAATAGGGTTTTGAGATAAGGGTTAGAAAAGGTTTAGGGTTAGAAATGTTATAAAGAAATAGTGGTCGGATAGGCTAACAACATAGGCAACTACAACAAAAGGCTCCCACAAGCTATTTCTAGTGTCCCATCACTCAAGATTAACATCACCCAAATCAATGAAACCTTCACACATTAAAGCATAAATAGAGATATATTGTAGAAAGCAATTCCAACATCCAATATTGATAATCCAAATAGCAAAATAGACCAATAGTTATATTTAATAGAAATAAACTTCCTAAAAATATAGATCTAATCAAGAACATATTTCAACTACTCTCACAACTAGTAATCCAAAAGCTAGAATGAACTAACCATTCAAGTATTAATAGAAATGCAGCTCAAGACTTCGAACCTCTTGCACAAGATAATGAAGATGAAAATTTGAGTCAAAATATCAGAGTAATGCTCCTTCCATTAGCTCACAAGAATATTTATAGTAGGGCAAGCAAACACACTAGAGCCAACCCTAAAAAATGAGGGTTTGACCTCTATTTATAGTTTGTAAATGAAATAATATTAAGGAGACATTACAAATATTGTATATTTACAGCTCAATAGAGAGTTTGTTGGCATCATCTTACTAGTTGTGGAGCTCCAAGAAATCTACTATGAGAAATCCACCATGGTAGCATACCTCTGCAACTTGTTGGTTTGTTGGTGGTAGTTGGAGTTCTAACAGTTGGACATTGCATCTCATCCATCGATCATTCTTGGAAGTTCAGCTCCATCGTAGATCTGCAACTGCATCAGGTTCTTGTTCTTGGAAACCCTTGATGCTTCATCTTCCTACCCTCCAACTAACTATGCTCTGGTTTGACGAGAAAATGCTTTTAAATACCTTATCAGTGTTAGCAAGTTCTCAACCATTGATCTTCATCATGGATGGTTATGATTAAAACCTCCCAAGACACTCTACAAATTGGTAGGGAAAACCTAGGTGCCATTCCACACTTTTAAGTTGTTGATATCATCACTATAACCTTGATCCTACAGAATCACATTTCGATATAAAATGAACTAAGAGGTGAGTGGGATGCAATCCACTCATTACTCTTCCTTTTCTCTTCTTTGGCTTCAAAGCTTTTAAAATCTGCACCTTAAAGCATGTTGATATCACCTTTGCTTTATAAATATGTGGAATCACCAATCCACACTTGGGCAAGTGTAAATCATCCTTTGTCTCCATTCTGCTCCAACCATAGTGTAAAATTGACTTTGTCACCAATCCACAACTGATGTAGTGCCTTATACCTCTTCGTCATCAATCCACACCAAAATAGTCTTGAGACTCGGTGGATTTAGCCTTACCGACACTTAGCCACTCGGAGCATGCAAGAAATTACTCTCGGTCTCCAATCCACACTTTCTTTTGCGCTGACGTCATCATTGCCAAAAAAATTTGTGAAATCGGGACCCATCGCCAATCCGCACCATTTTACGTTATAAACTAAGAGAAATCGCTCAAGGCAAAAATTGCACTAAGTGTTGGTGGATTAGGAAACGAATGTAGCGGATCCACTCCAAAATACACTAAAAAGTGTGCGAAATGGGAACTTACATACCTTAGAATGAAATTTGCAATGCTTTCTAAGGATGTGGCCATTTTGGGCCTACACTACCCAAACCAATGATGAAGCTTAACATAGTGAAGGCTTACCAATACAATGTAGAGCTCGAAATAGGGAAGGATCACAAAGCCAACATAGAGTTCAACAAAGGCTCACTAAGCCAATGCAGAGCTCGACACAGTGAAGGTTCACAAAGACAATGTAGCCAACACATAAGGCTACACACAAAAAGCATGTGAGGCTCCACAGAAAACTTCAAAAAATAAAACCAGTGGTAAAACCATAAATACATAGTTAAAGGAGTTCCATGAGTCCAACCTGGTTGTTTATGCCATGGCTGGCTTACTTGGTTGCTGAAGGACATTTATTTTCTCCTCTGCATGCAGTGCCTCCTTTCTTCATTGGTGTTTGATGTTTGTCCCTTATCCTTAGTGCTCTTTCCTCATTCTCTCATATACTTCATCCAATGCATAACCTCCCCCTATTAGATTCCATCCATTGCCTTCCCACCATAACTTCCCATGCTTTTTTAGGTGGTAGAGGGGACGTTTTATTCCTTTCCAACTTCCCAAGGTGCTACAAAAATTGAAGCCATCCTCCATTTCGATGAAGCCATCCCCCTTGTTAATGAAACCATCCCTTCATGCTTAATGAGGTCATCCTCCATGTTAATAAGGCCATCCCATCATGTTAGTGGTAAGCTTCACCTCATTGGCTAATACGATGTAGGAGGTAGGTTTCCATAATCTTCTTTTCTATTCTTTTTTTTAAACCAATCAATAGATTATTGTCTTATTAAAAAAATCCACATATAATTAAGATATCAAAATTTTTCTTAATGCGCTTAGGTGGATCTCTTTAGCCACGCATAGAGCAACCATTACTAGCACCAAAATTCCTTTTATTTTTTTAATATGAAGCTATTGTTTTCTCTTTATTTTCTATTTGCATTCCTTGAAATGGTTTAATATTTTGTTTAAATTAAATTTCATTCATTATTCTAAAATAGTTCAATATTTTATTTAAAATGAAATCTCTTTAGCACTTTAAAATGAATCAAATATTTGCTTAAAATGAAATCCGTTTATCATTTTAAAATAAAGCACCCATTTACTTATAATGGAATCTATTTACCATTTAAAAATAAATCAACCATTTACTTAAAATGAAATTGATTTATAATTTTAAAATTAAGCACCCATTACTTATAATTGAATCTATTTATCATTTTAAAATAAATCAACCATTTACTTAAAATGAAATCCATTTATCATTTTTAAAATAAATCAACCATTTATTTGCAATGAAATCTATTTATCAATACTTCTCAAATTTGAGGTAATAGTGCTAAATTAAAAGACAATCAAGCATGTGCAACAAACAAAGAGGAAGATCTATCCATCAATTTAGTCACCTATCTCAGCCTCTAGAACTTACGATAGCTACTAGACCATTAGTCTAGGGCTCAAGGTGCCTAGATATTGAAGATTATCCCTATTCGAATTCATGCCTATATGAAGGTATCTATTTGTGTTACCTTTGAGTTGCCTTGTCATCACTTCCCCAACCTCAAGTACCCTCACCTTCGGTGGATGACTCAACTTCTTCCACTTACGAGTGTACCTAATCCTACACATTAGCAATTTGTTAGCAGTATCATATTCTTTAATATCTACTAACACCGCTACTCTACTTAATATCTATTAGAATGGAAATGACCATTTCCATTTCTTTGGCCATTTCATAGTTCTATCCTCTGGGTTGTCCCATGATAGTGGTGTTCTACACTTTCACCCAAGCAAGGCATCGAAAGGTGCCATTCCCATACAATAGTGATACCCATTATTGTAGGTAAATTCTACCAATGGTAGATAGTATTCCCAACAAGACTTGTGATCCATACAATACATACGAAGCATATCTTCTAATACTTGATTTAACCACTCCATATGACAATATATTTTAGGTGGTATGTTGAAATCATGTGCAAATTTGTGCCTATTGCCTAATGAAGGACTCTCCAAAATTTGAAAGTGAACTTGGAATTCTTATTCGATAATCCATACAATCAGAATGATTCCTTGACAAGTATATTAGCTACCACTAGAGAATCATCCTTGGTGCTTCTAGGTTTGAATTATGCAACCTTAGTCAATTTTTCTACTACCACAAAGATTGCATCATGTTGGTACCGAGTTTTCAGTAAAACTACTATAAAGTAAATTGATATGACCTACCATTTATGTGTAGGTATACGATGTGGGTACAAATATCCTATGGGATGTTTATGTTATGCTTTAAACTTTTGGTATTCAAGACATCAAGATACAAAATCTGTAATATCCCTCTTCATTCCTACCCATACTAAGGTTCTATTTAGATTTTTCCTCATATTTACCCCTCCGGGGTGAGCTGCATAAGGAGATCTATGGGCTTATTGCATTAATAACTTCCTTGAATTACTTGATTTTGGTATGAAAATTATTACTTTGTAACAAAAAAAGTTATCAATCACCCCAAAATCCTTATTGGCCTCAGGATCCTTGTCTATTATGGCTTGAATTTCTTGGCAATATTCATACTGATTTTGCTTATGCCTTACTTGGTCCATGAGTTTTACGTGACTCCTAGTTATGGCTTCTATGTGTCTTCTTCTACTCAAGGTATTTGCAACCTTATTATCTTTCCATTTTATGTACTCAATTTTAAATTCATACTCAGTGAGAAATTCGATCCACCTTCTCTATCTCACATTGAGTATTGGTTGTGTGAATATGTACCTTAGACTTTGATGATCTAATTTTAACTCAAAAGGTATTCCTACCATATAATGGTGATAGACATTTAGAGAATGCACTATAATGACCAGATATAAATCATGAGTAGCATAATTAACCTCATTATTTTTAAGTTTTCTCAAAGTATAAGCTACCACTAACTCTTCTTGCATGAGTACTCCCCCTAATCCTTCCAATGATGCATCAGTGAAAACTATAAAATCTCCTTGAGAATCTGGAATCTTCAATATTTGTGCAGTAGTGAGTTTTTGATTTGATAAAGCAAAAGCAATTTCACACTTTTTCATCCATTTGAATTCCTTTTATTTCTTCTAGAGGTTCATTATTTCCAAGGCAATATTTGAGAAATCCTTTATATAATGTCTATAGTAGCCCATTAACCCCATAAAGCTCCTTACTTTGGTAACTTTGGTAGGAGATGGCCAATTTAATATGGATCTGATTTTTTCTAAGTCCATAGAAATCCCTTCTACTGATATGATATTCCCTAAATAGCACACTTCTAAAACATAAAAATTGCTCTTGGCTAGATTTTCGTAGAGTTGATTTTCCCTTAGAAACTCTAACACGATCCTGATGTAGATGCAAGAACATGACACTTAAAATAAAATAGCAAAATTCAAATAATGCAGTGAGACACAAATATTGCAGAAAAGAATGTATATTCAATAAGATGGGGGGAGCCGATAAACTCCTTTATTACAATCCTTGTTCAGTACAACTATTTGATACAATATATTATAATGATGCTAGGTTTCTTTGAAACCCTAGCTAGTAGCAATGGAAGTGTCTTCAGATTCGGGTGTGCTCTTGATCTCAACAAGTTGAGTGGGCTTCAAATATCCAATATTGGGCCACTCCAACTTCAACAACCGTCAAATAAAATGTAGAACTTGCAAATTTGCATACACAAAATAAAACAAAAAGAGTTAGTAATACTTGTGAGGGCTCCATAGTGTGAGGCCCTTAGATATTAATAAAACCCTAGTTTACTAATAAAATAAAAGAGCATGCAAAATCAAAAAATTACTAAATAAAATACACACAAATAAGATTTACCTTGCTATTACCTTGCTATTGACTAGTTATTGTAGATGGTATTTTAGATCTATTGATGCAAAAACTTCAAAATGCAGTTCATTGATGATGGTAGGCTCGGACGCGAGCTTCGTAGGCTCCGATTCACACCTAGGACTGTGGTAGGATCTAGAGAGTGCTTGAAAGGCTCTGCAATGAGATTTGTAATCTTGGAATAGCACCTACAGGGTAGGGTAAATATGTAAAAATAGATCAGGGGTATGGCGATGGAGGAAACGAATGAAGGATGGTTGTGGCAGTGAGGGAGGATGGATGGATGGCGGCTGGAACACAAAAAGTATTATTGGCAGACTAGGGCTTTAGATCTTTGGGATTCTATGCTAGGGCTTCACCAATAATCTCTTCAAAATGCAAAGTCTAATGTCCAAGTTCAGAGGGTTCCAATTCCAGGGTTTTGGCATTTATAAATGCCCCTACTTATAATCCAACCTTAGGGTCTTCTTAGGGTTTTAGCCTTACACTTTTGATCATGTGGCTAATATTAAATTAGATCCTAACATTGAGATTAATTTTTGCATGTGACATGGATTAATGAATATGGACGGTGGAGATTAGAATGGATCGGACGGTTGTGGTTAATTGAGTTTATAAATATATATTTTATAATAAATATATTATAATATAATAAATATATTATAATATAATATAAAATATTATATTAAATATTAAATAATATAAAATAGTATTAAAATAATCCCAATTAGGCTAGGAAATGGCAGGAAAACTCTAAAATGGTGGAATGGATGGCGGGAAATGGGGATTTGGGAGAAATAATTGGTGGGAAGGGTGTATGGTGGACAAGTGGGTGGTGGAACGGTTAGGATGGAGGATTAGTGGCTGTAATTTTCTATCTACACCTGATATGCTTATCGTGCTCTTCCTTATTTTGAGAGTATATTAGGATGTCATCTAGAAATACAAGGACAAACTGATCTAGGTGCCTTCTGAACACACCGTTCATTAAATTCATGAAGGCGACTGGGTATTAGTTAGTCTGAAAGGTAGGATGGTGAACTCGTAATGCCCATACCTCATCTTAAATGTCATCTTATGAGTGTCCTGTTCACCTATTCTTAACTGGTGATACTCTAATATTAAATCTATCTTGGTAAATATCATGGCATATCTTAATTGGTTGAATAAGTCTTCGATCCTAGGTAGGTGATACCGGTTCTTGATTGTAGCTTTATTCAACATTCTATAGTCAATACACAATATTAAAGATCCATCCTTATTTTTAACAAATGAAATGGGTGCACTATTAGAATTATTAATTTTTTGAGTTGCCATTGATGTCAAAGGCCAATTTGGTTGATAGCAAATAGTGGATGAATTATTTAAAGCAAATATATTTTCTTCAAGGGTGATGTAATATCAAAGGTTGAAATATTTAAATATTTCTAATGTGTGCAATGGGCAAAGGTTGAAATGTTTAAATTAAATATTTAAATATTTCTAATGTGTACAATGGGCAAAATTTGAAATAATAAAAGATTTAAATATTGATGTTATGGTTTCAAGGGATGACTACTTTGATGCCTAAGATAAAAAGTGAAAGGATGGATATAAATAAGAGGTCAAAGTTCATTGTAAAAATATGTAAGTATGATGGAAATTCTTTGATAAATGTACAATGCTATTCAAAGAATTGGGTGGTTGAAGAGACTTAGCGTGGTTGGAGAGTATGATGAGTTTAGAGGCTTTGGGAGTGCATATGTGAGGTATAGGAGATTGTGAAATATTCTACACCAAACCCTAATGAGTGATCTTCTTAGATTTTATCCATAGGTCGAGACTGTGTAGATAGATTAGCGATCTATTTGGATTTCATTCATAGGTTGAGACAACATAAATAGCATAGAAGAAGGTGGTCAAAAAATCCAGAGATCATGTAGGGCAGCAAAGCTGAAGCTATCACAGGGTAGCAAAGTTGAAGCTCGCATGGAGCAGTGAAGCTGAAGCTTGTGTGGGTTAGCAAAGTCTAGATTTTAAGGAAGGTGGTGATGTTGTACGAAGAAGCCAATGTAGTGGATGTAAGGTGTAGTAGAAGCAATGTGGTGATGCTGTATGGAAAAGCCAATGCAATGGATGTAAGGTGCAGTGGAAGTAAGGTGGTGATACTATAAAAAGAATCCAATGTAGTGGATGTAAGGTACAATGGAAGCAAGGTTGTGACATTATTCGATGAAGACATCATAGTAGAGTTCATGGGTGACCTCATGGTGATGGCCTTGGAGAATATGAAATTTGTATAGTTATATCTATTTGAATCACACAAAGTGAAGCTTCTCAATGGAGCATGTTTACAGTAGGTTTGAAGAAGGCTTCGAAGGGTAGAATTTATTTTAGTGCTAGTATGATGCAGTTTTACTATCTATAAAAAAGAATTCTAGTGACACCTGACGAAGCTTTGTCAACAAGGAGGTATCACAAATAACAAGAGGCTTCCCATTATAATATAATAAAAGTGACATTGTGGAAGGGATTACTATCAAATCTAAAGTATTTTATCATTATAGGAGAGGTCATCAGAACGTTCCAACCTTAGCTAAAGAAAAGGTTCTAAGATCATTGGATCAACGTTGATTGTGAATGGTATCAATCTTGAGCAGCAGAGTGAACATCGAAGACAAGTATTAGAGAATTGAGTGCCATAGATTTTGAAGCAATTGCATGACGTAGGAGGAAGATAAGCTTACCACCCAAGCAATCATTATAATTTTCTTGATGATTGAGCAACAAACATTTTTGGAGGATCCATCATAGAAGAAATCAAACCATCATCATTGCAGTGCATGCATCACGTTGAGTGCTATCTCATGGATAAAAGCAATGAATAAATAAGGCAACAAAAAATATGAATAGCGCATGAGGTACTTATATATATTCTATTTGATTAGAATATTAAGGGAGATATAAGGAGTCATTTTGTTTTTAATAAAGTTTTGTTTTGTAAAGTTTTTAAAAGGAGTGATAAGGGATTTAGAAGGTATTAAAGTGTTTTATTTGAAATTGTTATATCAATGAAGAATAAGTCACATCCAGATATACAGTGAGGATCTTTCAATTCAAGGTATTGTTGTCCATGACGACTTTTAATGCAAGTGGTATAGCAACGATTAAAATTTGATGAGCATAGATTAAAGTGTAGATCCAAGAAGACAACATGAGACTTGTGGAAGTAACAAACTTAATGAATGTGAAGGACAATTTGGCTATTTGAAGCTTCCAACACCAGTATATCATCCTCTATTTTTTTATCAAGGTTGGTGCCTTCAGATCTGAGGTTAGTACCTCAAGGATATTGGTGTCTCCTGTGGGTTGGTGCCCACAAACTTGCACAAGGGGATTGGTGTCTCCTATGGGTTGGTTCCCATAAAATTGCACAAGGGGATTGGTGTCTCCTGTGGGTTGGTGCCCATGAAATTGCACAAGGGGATTGGTGTCTCCTATGGGTTGATGCCCATAAAATTGAATAAGGATATTGGTGTCTCCTATGGGTTGGTTCCCATAAACTTGTATAAGGGGATTGGTGTCTCATATGGGTTGGTGCCCATGAACTTGTAATAAGGATATTGGTGTCTCCTATGGGTTGGTTCCCATGAAATTATAAAAGGGGATTGGTGTCTCCTATGGGTTGGTGCCCACAAAATTTATTGAAGAAAATATAAGCAATATTTTGCCATGGTTTTCTCCTGAAAGGGTGTTTCCATGTAAATCATTGTCTCTTATGTGTGTGGTGATTTGTGCATTGATTTATTCATATTATTGTAGTTATTGTTTTGGAAAGAAAAGAGAAAATTTTTATCTTATACTATTCACCCCCTCTCAGTATAAGCATGTGTTTCTTCAATTGGTATCAGAGCGGGTTCCTTCATAAAAGCCTAACCGCTTGAAGGAAGATCTTACAAGAACACACATGGCTTACCAAGAAGGTTTTTCATCAAGTAGGGCTCCATTGTTTTATGGGACTAACTATACTTTTTGGAGTGTGAGGATGTGAACCTATTTGATGGCACATGGCTACGATATATGGAAATCTATTTTGGATGGGTTCAAACCACTTGCAACCCCTCCCACGGATCAAAATGGCAAGAAACCATTTGAACATAATGCCAAGGCAATGAATGCAATACTAAGTGGGTTATGTGAATCAGAGTTTGTGAAAGTCATGCAATGCACCTCAGAAAAAGAAATATGGGACAAGTTACAAAGAACATATGAAGGAGATGACAAGGTTAAAATGGCAAAACTTCAAACCCACAGGAGGAAGTTCGAAGACTTGAAGATGAAATATGAGGAAGATATTACCAAATATCTGCTCCACGTTGATGAAATTGTCAACACCATTCGTGGACTTGGAGAAAGTATTGATGACTCTAAGATTGTTCAAAAAATCTTAAGGTCACTTCCCATGAGGTTTGATGCAAAGGTCTCAACGATTGAATAAATGAAGGATCTTAAAACCTTAAGCATGGATGAGCTACACGGAATTCTCACAGCCTATGAGATGAGGACTAAAAAAGATCAAACATCCAAATGGGAGGCTATATTTAAAGCTTCAAAGAAGACAAAGAATAAGGAACCAGAGTCAAGTGAAGAATCGAGCAGCGGAGAAGAAGTTAACTTTGTGCGAAGAAATAAGAAGGGACCAAGAAAACACAAAGGTAAGCATACTATGAAATGTTTTAATTGTGGTAACATTGGTCACTATGCAGCTCAGTGCCCACAAGCTGGAAGTAGTAGCAGTGAAGAAGAAGAGGAATACAAGAAAAAGAAGGAAAGAAAATTTTATCATGAAAAGAAAAAGAGGTATGGTCAAAGCAAGCATGAGAAGAAGATCTTTCAAAGGCACAAGAAGAGTCTTTATGTTGAGGAAGCAAGAAGTTCTTCCAACAACAGTTATGAAAGTCTCTCCGATAGTGAAAGAGAAGAAATCCTATTTTTGGCCATGGAGGTGAAAGAAGATGCTCCTATTGTTGAAAAACAAGAAGAGGAGAAAGATCCAAAAAATGAAGAGGAAGCCATAGTTGACATAGAAGAGGAACTTGTTTTTGCTCTTGAAGAGTTGAAAAGGCTTAGAAAGAAGAACTCAAGATTGAAGACTCAAGTACAAGAGGATGAGAAGACAAAGGTAAAGCTTTCACAAGATCTCACCAACTTAAAAGTGAAAATTGAAGAGGCAAAGTGAATTGAAGAAGGTATGGCTGAGCAGTTAAAGGCAAAAGAGTTGGAATGTGAAAAACTGGAACATGAGGTTGTCTCTCTAAGGAAGGAAGTGGAATAATCTAATGATAAGCTACATCAAAATATTTTGAGAAAAGCACAAAAATCTTGGATGATATTATCAAAGCACAAAGATCTTCGGTTATAAATATTGGACTTGGTTTTGAAGAAAGTCAAAAGAAACAAAATAGAGAGTCAAGCTCAAAAGGAACAGAGGCATCAAAGAAAATAATTAAAGAAGAGCCTAAGACCTATGCTGATGTGTTGAGAAGTGGAAGCATCAAGAAGGAAGAAAACAAAGCATCATCATGGACCAAGGTCCATCACAGAAACAACAATGAGAGAACCATGCGACCATATCCTCCAAGGCAATCAGATAGGTTTCAATATTTCTTCCATGGTTATTGCTTTTCATGTCACCAATTTGGTCATAAAGCTGTAAATTGTAGGGTCTATGCTAAAAATGATTTTGGCTTCACCAAGAGGAATTTCAATTCATTTGCACCTCTCATGGACTACAACATCATTTGTTACAAATGTAATAATTTTGGGCATAGAGCTAAATGGTGTAGAACGGTGTTCCCTAAAATTCCAAAATCAAGTAAGGAGGATGGTCAAACTGTTCAAAAGGATATGCCCTCCAAAGTTTGGAAAAATAAAATAGAACAAGAAAAGGAGCATAGTAAGTTGGGAGTAATTTCACTCCCATATCATCATTGAAGTCTCAGTTAGAGCAGGTAGAAAGGGGGCATTTTCAAGTGTCTTATCCTTTAGCCCCAAGGAGCCTTTGCCATTGATGTCAAAGGGGGAGAATTTTAGTAAGGGGGAGCAGATTGTAATTTTAGTAAGAGGGAGTAGCTTGTCAAGGGGAGCAGATTGTGATCCTATTATAGTAAAGGATAGTTTCTTTGTAGGGTTGCCATCAATGACAAAGGGGGAGATTTTTAGAATTATTGAGTTGTTGAGTTGTCATTGATGTCAAAGGCCGACTTGGTTGATAGCAAACAATGGACAAATTATTCAAGGCAAATATATTTTCTTCAAGGGTGATGTAATATCAAAGGTTGAAATATTTAAATTAAATATTTAAATATTTCTAATGTGTGCAATGGGCAAAGGTTGAAATATTTAAATTAAAGATTTAAATATTTCTAATGTGTGCAATGGGTAAAAGTTGAAATATTAAAATATTTAAATATTGACATTATGTTTGCATGGGCTGACTACTTTGATGCCTAAGATAAAAAGTGAAAGGATGGATATAAATAAGAGGTCAAAGTTCATTTTTAAAAAATGTAAGTATGATGGAAAGTCTTCAATAAATATACGATGTCGTTCATAGAACTAGGTACTTGAATAGATTTAGTGTGGTTGGAGAGTACTGCAAGTTTGGAGGCTTTGAAAATATAGATGTGAGGCATAGGATATTGTGAAATATTCTACACCAAACCCCAACAATCTTCTTGGATTTTATCCATAGGTTGAGACTATGCAAATAGAGCAGCGATATGTTTGGATTTTATCTATAGGTTGAGACTACATAGGTAATGTAGTAGAAGGTAGTCAGAAAATTGAAGCTCATAAAAGGTAGCAAAGACGAAGCTAGCGTGAGGTAGTGAAGTTAGATATCATGTGGAGCAATGAAGTTGAAGCTTGTGTGGGTCAGCAAAGTTCAACTTTGAAGGAAGGTGGTGATGTTGTACAAAGAAGCCAACACAATAGATGTAAGGTGTAGTGAAAGCAAGGTGGTGATGTTGTATAGAAAAGCCAATGTAATGGATGTAAGGCACAGTGGAAGCAAGGTGGTTATGTTGTGATGTTTTATAGAAAAGCCAATGTAATGGATGTAAGGCACAGTGGAAGCAAGGTGGTTATGTTGTACAGAGAAACCAATGTAGTGGATGTAAGGCACAGTGGAAGCAATATGGTGATGATGTATAGATAAGCCAACGCAGTGGATGTAAGGCATAGTATAAGAAAGGTGGTGATGTTGTTTGAAGAAGCTATAATAGTATAGTTCATGGGGGACCTCATGGTGATGGCCTTGGAGAATACACCGATATGATATTTGTATAGATATATCTATTTGGATCACACGAAGTGAAGCTTCTTAGTGGAGCATGTTTATAGTAGGTTTGAAGAAGGCTTCGAAGGGTAGAATTCATTTCGGTGCTAGTATGATGCAGTTTTGTTGTCTATAACAAAGAAGTCCAGTGATGCCCGACAAAGCTCTGTCAACAAGGAGGTGCCACAAATAACAAGAGGCTTCCCATTATAATCTAATAAAAGTGACATCATGGAAGGTATTGCTATCAAATCTGAAGTATTTTATCATAATAGGAGAGGCCATCAGAATGTTCCAACCTTAGCTAAAGAAAAGGTTCTAATATCATTGGAGCAAAATTAACTGCGAATGGTAGCCAACTTGAGCAAGATAGCGGATAACGAAGATAAGTATTAGACAATTCCATGCCATAGAGTTTGAAGCCGTTGCATGACATAGGAGGAAGATAAGCTTACCACCCAAGAAATCATTATAATTTTCTTGATGACTGAGTAGCAAATATTTTTGGAGGATCCATCATAGAAGAAATCGGGCCATCATCATTGTAGTGCATGCATCATGTTGAGTGCTATCTCATGGAGAAAAGTAGTGAACAAATAAGGCAACAACAAAGATGAATAGTGCATGAGGTACTTATATATATTCTATTTGATTAGAATATTAAGGGAGATATAAGGAGTCATTTTGTTTTTAATAAAGTTTTGTTTTGTAAAGTTTTTAAAAGGAGTGATAAGGGATTTAGAAGGTATTAAAGTGTTTTATTTGAAATTGTTATATCGATGAAGAATAAGTCACATCCAGATATACAATGAGGATCTCTCAATTCAAGGTATTGTTGTCCATGAGTTTTAGGGCAAGTGGTACAACAGGGATTATAATATGATGAGCAGATATTAAAGTGCAGATCCAATAAGACAATGTGAGACTTGTGGAAGTGATAGACTTAATGAATGTGAAGGACAATTTGGCCATTTGAAGCTTCCAACACCAGTATATCATCCTCTATTTGTTGATCAAGGTTGGTGCCTTTATATTTGAGGTTAGTGCCTTAAGGAGATTGGTGTCTCTTATGGGTTGGTGCCCATGAACTTGCACAAGGGTATTGGTGTCTCCTATGGGTTGGTGCCCACAAACTTGCACAAGGGGATTGGTGTCTCCTATGGGTCTGTGCCCATGAACTTACAAATAGGTATTGGTGTCTCCTATGGGTTGGTGCCCAAAAACTTGCACAAGGGGATTGGTGTCTCCTGTGGGAAGGTGGCCATAAAATTATACTAGGGGATTGGTGTCTCCTGTGGGTTGGTGCCCATGAACTTGTAACAAGGATATTGGTGTCTCCTATGGGTTGGTTCCCATGAAATTGTACTAGGGGATTGGTGTCTCTTGTGGGTTGGTGCCCATGAAATTTGTTGAAGAAAATATAAGCAATATTTTGTCGTGGTTTTCTCTCAAAATGGTGTTTCCATGTAAATCATTGTCTCTTATGTGTGGTGATTTTTGCATTGATTTATTCATATTATTGTAGTTATTATTTTTTTAAATAAAGGAGAAATATTTTATATTATACTATTCACCCCCCTTAGTATAAGCGTGTGTTTCTTCATGCACCCCAAGGTGACACATTTGGTTTTATCAACCATTTTTCTAATAACCCTTGCAATTGTACCTTTAACTCCTACATCTCGATGGGTGACATCCTATACAAGGATCTATGAATGTGTTTCACTCCTGGTATAAGATCAATAGTGAAATAAAATTATCGCATAGAAGGAAGCCCAGGTAGATCCTTAAGAAATACATCCTAGAATTCTTGTAAAAGTGGGTGTGTTCCCAACACCTCTTTCTTTCGATATTTATCAACTTCATTAAGTTTTACTACATAGAGAATCCCTCCTTTCTTGAGGGATTTATTTAATTGCATAGCTGACAACATAGAGGGTTTGAATACCCCCTGATCACTATGTATTTGTAGTCACTCCTCGTCTTCTTTAGAGTACTCGATCCATATATCCCAAAAATTAATTACAACTTTAAGGGCCTATAGCAGATCCATCCCTATGATCATATCAAAGGCATGAAGTGGGGCTACATATAAGTAACATTCCGTGGTCCCAATGGCTAAAGTAATTCCCATCATTGGGAAATATTGGTTTACAGAGTAGGTATATCCATATCCATATCCATACTCAACCTTCCATCCATGTGCCAAATACCTTGGCCGTTTTGGCATATCTTTGGATAGCTTACAAGAAATGAAACTTTCAGTGGCTCCACTATATATTAAGATATTTACTTGTTTATCAAAAATATTACCTTTTATGATCAATAGGGTGGTTTGCCCCTCAAGCTTATGACTCCGAGTTGTAGCATAGATCTTATGCATAGGTTCATTTCCTTTATTGTTGGACATGCTTGGTCCTGGTCGGTATGTGTACTGGTTAGAAAAATGTTGCCCTCTACAATGGTAACATCCATCCTTGGGCTCTTATTGCTTTTGCATTTTTTATCCTCGCCCTTGATCAATGGAACTAAAACTTGTAGTTTTTTTTATTGAGGCTTAGCACTATTGGGCTTGTTGCCTTTCTTATAAATTTTCTTGAACTTCTTCTGGATTCCATTGAATTTATTCTTTAAATTTTGAGGGTTCTTAGCTTTTTGTTCTTTCTCAGCCTCCAAATTTACAACCCCATTGCTATTCCTCTTCTTTAGTTCCTGATGTTCTTTCTCACACAAGGTTTCATATTTGTAATAGAAATGCGACTTTGCTTTCTTTGCTAGGTAGTATACCTTTTGCAATGATTTAAGTTCTTACATATCTACATCATGCTTTATCCTATATTGCAATCCATGAGTAAACTTATGAATCTAGATTTTCTCATTATAGGTGAGTACATACTTTAATAACTTTACCAATTTTCTATAGTATATCTCCACTAAGTTGGTTCCTTGCCTTAAACTAGCAAATTCCTCAAATTTTAGAGCCTAGAAATATTCTGTGAGAAACATCTTCTTGAAGATGGCTATGAATTCCTTCCATGGAATTTCTACTAGTTCAATCGTATTTTTATTATAATAAGTTTCCCACCAATATAGGGCAGCTCCCTCAAGGTAAAAAGTAGCCCAAACCATTTGGGTTCCTGAAAAATATCCCTTTACTATAAAGAAAACTTCTAGTTCCCTTAACCAAGACTCAACTGCATATCCCTATCCTTCTCCATCGAATTTGGATATACATACATTCTTTAGATCTCTTACTATCTCCTTTTCTAAGAGGGTTCTAGCTTGTTTCTATTTCACTGTCAGCCCTTTGACTTGGTTAACTTCTAAATCTCTAGCTTACAAATTTTGGTTTGTAATATTTTCTAGCACTTGTCTTAACTGATCTTGTAATTTGCTAATTGTAGGTAGTAAGATATTCTATTCACATATTGGGAATCTCTAGACCCTCATTTTGGATCTCTTCTTCGATATTACTTTGTCGAGTCTGTCTATGTGGAGGTCTTTCTATCTTGGCCTTAGGTGGCATCTTGATCTGGTTTCAACCAAGAAAATAACTAGATTATAGCTTCATCTTAAATGAAATCACTAACTCAAACCACATTATAGAGTTCTTATTTTGCTAATCATTAGAAATATAACTAGGATGAGATTCCAAGGTTAGGATGTATCATTAATACCAAAGCCCATACTAAGGTATCGTAATATTCATCTTCTCTCAAAATCAATTCCATTAGATTCTAAATAAGTAGAAACTCTAGGTTATCCCAGATTTTAGCTTAATCCTAAGAAAGCCTTCATTGGATATTCTCAAATCTCTTTTAGCACATAATAAACTCTATACCCTCGAACCTAGAGCTTTGATACCAAATGTAACGACCCAAAAGTCAATAAATAAGAAAACACACAAAATTAGAAACAAATATTTTTAAAGACTAAGGAGAGGGATTCATGAATTCCTAACCAACCTTAGAATAACTTAATGTTTAACAACCCCTAAGTTTCTTAAGAACTATACCACACAATATTCCCCTCATGCAAGTCCCTTCTATGTAGGTATATCTAGTGTCATGCACATAAGTCCATCCATCTCATCATCCTTGATGAGCTAGACTTACCACCTTCAAACATTAGAAGGTGTATACGCATATCCATTTTCCACACAAACCATTATTTGTGGATAGGCTACGTAGTTATCAATCTTATCCTCTAACAAGATATCTTAACTCTGGTATGATCTTCCAAACCTAATACCAATATCCCTAAGGGGGTCTCAAGCCCTTAGGTTACCCTCTAAGTTCACCTAGAACTTACTATTATTTTAAGATAATTAATAATACAATAACATAAGGAATATATCTAGATACTAAATCTAACAAAACATGAATTATTAAACAAGAAAGGATAACCAAACATAAATCATCAATTAAATAATAACCCATGAAGAAAATATTTAAATACAATATAGCCAATAAAGAAATACAAGTTGCACCATTTATAATGTTCATTTATTACATAAGTAGGTATGGTAAACCCCATACCTTCAAATAATACTTTACATCCATTTCATCAAGAAAATCTCCCCATAAATCTAATCTAATACATAATTGAGAAAGATGTAAGGTAGAGAGCAAACTTGTGAATTTATCCACCTCATGACTTTGGTCCTCCCGCTCTTCCATAAATCAAGTGAAGATAATTGGGGATTAGGACACTTATGGATCAGGATAGACATGCTTCTAAATGCATTTTATTATTTTATTGTCAAATTTCAACTATACAAATAACCCAAGAAATTCAAATTTCCAATGCATAGCTAATATCATAGAAACTACTATTTCTATTTTCCTCTCTCATCTACCCATGAGAGCCATTCAACCATGCATTAGACCATGCTAGCTTGTAATAAATTACTAACTCTTTATTCAACAATTAAAGTCCCATACCTTCAATTACCAAATAATCTAGGTTCACAATTATTTACCAAATTAAATCCAACTACTTTAATCCATAAATAACTCCTTTCCTTCCTTTCATGAATTAAAGACCCATACCCTTAATTCATAAACAAATCATATTTCATATTTATTTATTCCATTAAATCCAACTACTTTAATCATAAATAAACCTTTTTCTTCATTTCATGAACTAAATACCCATACCCTTAATTCACAAAAAAAATCACATTTCATATTTATTTATTCTATTAAAGCCAACTACTTTAATCATAAATAAACCTTTTTCTTCATTTCATGAACTAAAGACCCATACCCTTAATTCACAAAAAAATCACATTTCATATTTTTTTATTCCATTAAAGATAAATACTTCAATCATAAATAATTTTTTTTCTTCATTTCATGAACTAAAGACCCATACCCTTTATTCACAAAACAAATCACATTTCATATTTATTTATTCCATTAAATCCAAATACTTTAATCATAAAGAAATATTTTTCTTCATTTTATGAACTAAAGACCCATACCCTTAATTCACAAAACAAATCATATTTCATATTTATTTATTCCATTAAAGCCAACTACTTTAATCATAAATAAACCTTTTTCTTCATTTCATGAACTAAAGACCCATACCCTTAATTCACAAAAAAAATCATATTTCATATTTATTTATTCCATTAAAGCCAACTACTTTAATCATAAATAAAAAAATTTCTTTATTTCATGAACTAAAGACCCATACTCTTAATTCACAAAACAAATCATATTTCATATTTATTTATTCCATTATAGCCAACTACTTTAATCATAAATAAACATTTTTCTTCATTTCATGAACTAAAGACCCATACCCTTAATTCACAAAAAAAATTATATTTCATATTTATTTATTCCATAAAGCCAACTACTTTAATCATTAATAAAACTTTTTCTTCATTTCATGAACTAAAGACCCATACCCTTAATTCACAAAACAAATTATATTTCATATTTATTTATTCTAGTAAAGCCAACTACTTTAATCATAAATAATCTTTTTCTTTGTTTCATGAACTAAAGACCCATACTCTTAATTCACAAAACAAATCATATTTCATATTTATTTATTCCATTAAAGCTAACTACTTTAATCATAAATAAACCTTTTTCTTCATTTCATGAATTAAAGACCCATACCCTTAATTCACAAAACAAATCATATTTCATATTTCATTAACTAACATTTCGTAGTTCTAACTAATGGAAACATATCGGGTTCTTTTCCCACTATCTAAAATTTACCTATTTTAAATAATGAAATATATGAAGTACCCCTTTTCCACTACTCTAGACCACTATTTTAATAATGAGATTTACATAAAGAAAACCCTTCTCTTTTCTCCATTAAAATAGAAATTAATTAATGAACCATAGAAAGAGAATACTTTACTACTAAACCAGATTCCAACATTCAACAATGATGCAACTTAAGCAAGGCTTCCTAATCAAGTACCCTTCAACTTCCAAACAACCATGTCTGCTACTAAAACCAGTAAGAAAGGGATAAAGCACACTAGGTGACCAAATTAAAAGTGATGAAAGTGCGCTTGAAGAAACACGTACCCCCAACTAACTTACCATAGGGACAGACATCTACGATAGGGAAATAGAGGATGATGTGAGTTGTTGAACCACACCAGAGGTTTACGAAACACTGTTGCTATAGAGACATTACACAACCTCTTTAGCATTGCTAACCATAGCCCACAATAGAGCTTAATATAGCCCACAACAGAGCTTAACATAGCCCACACGCGATATCCACACCACCAATCACATAGCTTCACACATCCAATCATGTGGGCTTAACACAACTAATCATACGGGCTTCACATAGCCACTAGCAATTTTTTTCCATATCAGGAAAGGTTTAAACATAGCCAACATGAAAGCTAGCCATAAACAACACAATGAAGGCCTACCCAAGCCAATAAAGAATCTTAACACAATGAAGGCTTACCAAGCCAACGTAGAGCTTGACACAGTGAAGGCTCACAAAGCCAACACAGAGCTTGACACATCGAAGGCTCACAAATCCAATGCTGAGCTTGACACAGTGAAGTCTCACAAAGCCAACGTAGATCTTGACATAGTGAAGGCTCACAAAGACAACACAACCAACATGTGAAGCTATACACATCCAGCACGTAATGCTCCACATAACACTTCAACAACTAAAACCAATGGTAAAAACATAAATGCATATTTAAAGGAGTTCCATGAGTCCATCATGGTTTTTTATTCCATAACTGGCTTACTTGATTGTTGAAGGACATCTATTTCCTCCTCTGTGCATGATGCCTCTTTCTCTCTTCGTTGGTGCTTGTTGTTTGTTCCTAATCCTCAATGCTCTTCCCTCCTTATCTCATCTCTCTCATATGATGCACAACCTCCACATCTTGGCTTCCATCCACTACCTTCCCACCATAACTTTCCATGTTTCGTTAGGTGGTAGAGGGGATTTTTTCTTCCTTTCTACCTCCCAATGTTTTGTGGAAATTGAAGCCATCCTCCACATCAATGAAGCCATCCCCCTTGTCAATAAAGCCACCCTTCATGCTTAATGAGGCCATCCTCCATGTTAATGATGTCATCCCCTCATGTGAGTGGGAAGCTTCAACTTGTTGGATGATCCGATGTATGAGGTAGGTTTTCATAATATTCTTTTCTATTTTTTTTAAACCAATCAATAGATTATTATTTTATTAAACAAATATGCATATAATTAAGACACCGATGGTTTTATTAATCCACTTAGATGGATCCCTTTAGCTACAAATGGAGCAACCATTGCTAGCACTGAAATTCCTTTTATTTGTTTAATATGAAGCTATTGTTTTCTCTTTCTTTATTTTTCATTCCTTGAAATGGTTTAATCTTTTGTTTAAATTAGAATTCCTTCATTATTCTAAAATAATTCAATATTTTATTTAAAATGAAACCTCTTTATCATTTTAAAATGAATCAACCATTTGCTTAAAATGAAATCCATTTATCATTTTAAAATAAATCACCCATTTACTTATAATGGAATCTATTTATCATTTAAAATAAATCAACCATTTACTTAAAATGAAATCCATTTATCATTTTAAAATAAAGCACCCATTTAAGTAGAATGGAATCTATTTATCATTTTGAAATAAATTAACCATTTAATTATAAGAAAATCCATTTATCATTTTAAAAATAAATCAACCATTTATTTGCAATAAAATTTATTTATCAATACTTCTCAAATTTGAGGTAAAAGTGTTGAAGTAAAATACAATCAAGCATGTGCAACAGACAAAGAGGAAGATATTTCCATCAATTTAGTCACATGTCCTAGCCTCTAAAAATTATGATAGCTACTAGGCAATCATTATGGGGCTCAAGGTGGCTAGATATTGATGATTATCCCTATCCGAATGCATGTCTATATGAAGGTATCTCTCCATGTTACCTTTGAGCTGCCTTGTCATGACTTCTCCAACCTCATCAACTTCTTCCACTTACAAGTGTACCTGATCCTACACATTGGAAATTTGTTAGTAGTACCACATTCTTTAATATCTACTAACAAAACTACTATGTTTAACTGCACAATATCGAGTATTAAAGCACCATCAGGTTAATACATTGTTTTTCCATGTCAAAAGGTCCATATGGGAGAGTCATGACCAAAACCTATAGTTACATAGAAATGGAGGCCAAAAAACTATCACTTCACTAACTGGTAGCAATATTACATAGAAAATATAGACAAGGATTACAGAGCTGACCCCTCAATTGGGGGTGTGACAACTTATTTATAATCTACATTTTGAAACTTGTGGTGAAAGATTTACAATTGGTATGATATTGTTAAGAAAAAAGCTTGATAAGGAGATCAAAATGTTGATGTGTCCACTTCAAATTTCATCTTGCATTTGAATTTCAATTCTCATGAAGCCTGTTATAATGATCTATAACTATTTGCTGCAAGTGACTACATTATTATAAATGATTTTATAGAGATGTCACTTTCATTTCTTAGTGTCATTAACTAAAATAGCTGGAAGGCATCATGGTGGTTGCAGGTCAAAAAAAGATATTTCATGGATTTTTGTTTTGAAATCGAGCTTGTTATTGTATTCATAGAGATTCTTGACATGAAACCATAATATGTAATTGTTGTGATGATGTCACTCAAGGATGTGCTCCAACTTTGTTCATCTTAATTTTATATATTGAATTTATTTACATGATCCCAAGCCTTAGCTTGGAGATGCTAACATCATTGTTACATAGTTTTGACTTTGTGCTCTATCTTTAAACACTCTGGATTTGTATGAAGACCACTCTGGATTTATGTATTTTTCCTTTTTATACATTATGTTAGGTCTAGAAGCTGAGGTGTTGATGTCATTATTGGTATGTGCTCGATTTTTTACATCTTAATTTTTCTCATCATGAATTTGTGCAATGGGCTCCAAGCATGTCTTTTTGGTATGACTTTGGACTTTCTTTGATCTCTATTGATGTCATCATCAAAATGATCCTGGATTTGTGTGATCATGGTTTTATGCATCATGACTTAATGCATTATTAAAGTTGTGTGGCATCATATTGATGTCACTACCAAGAGGAGAATGACTTTGTGTAGTGGCTTTGTATATTGAATTTGCATGGTATTAGGTTCTGATGTGATGATGCTGACATTACTTATTAAAAGGGCTTGATTTCATGCATAACAATTATTGGTAGCTTCTCAAGCTGTTAGAACACTTAGACAAATTTAATTAAAAAAGTTTGACCTTTTGGATTACAAATGGGGTCATGAATTTGACCTACATTCTTGGTGCCTCTCGAGGTTTTCTGCTTACAAAAAAAGAACCTAGACAGCCTTATCCTTAGGTTGTAAACTTGTGAACAAGGGAAGGAGCTAGAAGAGAAGCTAGATAGAAATGAGAGGGGAAAGATGGTATCATATGTAGTATTTAATAAAAAAATCAAGAAAGGTAGGGACTGTAGAAAATGGGAAAACTAGAATTGATGGAGAGATATACAGGTAAACAAAAAAAGAAGTGGCTTAAAGGGGAATATATAAAGGAAAGAAGAGGAGCTAGTGAATAGGGATATGTAATCTTTGATACCCCTAACAAAAATAGTACCTTCATGACCATATTTTTCCATAGTTGAGCACTGCTTCAAGTCCAAGCAAGATGCCTTAGGAAAATATTCCAAGCACTTGTAGGCTAGAGTCCACCATCCTCACATATTTTACTTTTCTTCACACAATGGCATAAAAAAATAATTTATTTATCACTTGCATGCATGCAATATCCAAAGCCTTCAACAACACTCATGACTATACCATAGAGAATTGCTTCTTGGATTATTTGGCCTACCTTGGTCTTATATAGATCTTGAAAGGATAACTATGCCAACTAACCTTTCCATAATGATTGCATCATGTTTTATTCTAAATAAACTCTTTTTTCTAAAAATATGAAACCTATGTAGAAGGTTTTTCACATGCCTCATTTGATGTTTTCATGTCAGTTAAGCTTCTTAAACTCATTTGTCTTACATTTTCCGTTTGTTATCTATTGGATAAAATATCATATGGAGCATTTTGTGCATCACTTCCTAGCTCAACTCATGCCATTTCATGATGTCTGAGTACTCCTTATACCATTTATCAATTCTTCCTATCTTATCCATTAGGCTACGGAGTCATGAAGAATACGATGAAGGAAAATGGTGGCTATGGAATGTGTGATGGCTAACTAATCAAATAAAATGGGAAGGTGAGGGAATAATTATGGTATTTAGGGGTGTGTACTTTAGGAAGAGGATGTTAGAGAAATGATACCTGAGGATGACGATTATTTCCTTTTTGATTTCTTTTGATGTTTCATCTATGATCGGGTTATGCATTTTTTCTGTCGTTAGGTAATGTAGATTCATTTGCATTGAGGCTTTAATAGTTCTCCAGTCTAGTCAAATTTGAAGAGTGTTCATAGTTACATATTTTTGAATATTTTCTCTAACATGTGTTACTATGAACAACACTCAAGTATGGTCAGAAAAATCTACAATTATTTTTCCTTAGGGAACCTAGGCCATTTCCTTAGGCACAAGGATCCTTGAACCCATCTACATAGGATTATACATAGTGACTATTTATCGCCAAATTAGCTAAAATTAGGATTTTTAAAATTTGGAATTGGCTAATATTTGGGACCCTTGACCAGGGCCCATTAGCAAAAAAAATTATGGTGTAAATTTTAAGTTTAAATTTCCAAAATTACCCCTAATAATAGTGAACCTTCTACATGCATTTGGACACTATTCACCTGTATTTCAAAATGATTCATCAAATTTTTATAAATACATTTTGGGACCAACCCCTTACGCATAATTTGATATGCAATTGCAACATAAATATTCCTACATTATCTTTTGTTGTGTACTTAATTTTGGGATCCTTGTAATGGGAATGTCCATTTAAGGACCTCTTATATAGACCTATAAATATATCACAGGTATTTCTCTATGGGCCTAATCAACCTTATTTACTACGTCCACCATGCATATATTTTCCAAAAGAAGACTTTTCAACACCACTACTATTTTTTTGATTCGTCCACTATTGTAGCCATGTAGTTTTACTTTTGAAACCTTATTATGCATGTCATTCAATTACCTTATTGGCTAATTACCTTATTTGTGAAAGTTGTATTCAATTTTTTATTTACTTGTCATCTATTTACACATAAAATATGGTATGCTTGACAACACTTGGTGGAGGTGATTTTTCTTGATCTATCCTAGGAATATGCAATATCTTGGCCATATGATGCCATATTTGAGTTTCTCTTCACAATAGATTTTTTGGAACTCATAACTATCATCAAGTGCTTTTAGATATTGATCTAGTTTTGTTCTATTTCCAAGGGTCTTTTGGCTTTGGATATGTGTGATGACCCCAAATGATTGTTCTGGAAAAAGCAATTTTCTAGGTTCTATTTTACTAAGTATTGAGATTCTTAATATCACTTTTCAAGTTTTAAGAAATATATTTATAAACTCATGATCCATTTTATTTGATTATTTTGAACCATGTTGGTTTCTGATAGAATCTTTCTGATTCAATGACTAGAATAATTGAAACTCATGATTTTTGACTTTTGGAAAGACTTGTAACTGATTTTTGGGTCTAATTGTTCCTTTAAAAATAAAATATTGGGGTTGTGGCTATTTTGCCACACCAAATATAGCTCTTCTTTTGACCAATATATTATTTAAACATGTATATTACCAACATTTCTTCTTGTAAAACCCACTTTTAGTTTTCTATATTATTCAATCAAAAAGATTGTAGATCTTGGATAGATATTAGGACTAACCTTTTAGTGCAAGGAATAACTGTGACCTTGATCGGAGTTCAAGTATCCTTCAATTTTATCTAATAAATATTTAGACAAACATGTGCTAATCATAGGAGGTACTTCTGCTACTAATATGTCCTATAAAATTATAAGGTTTGGGTATCCATGTATCATCACCAGAAATATTTTCATAAGACCCATTGCTTTCACTAGTTTCCTCTTGAATTGGAGCCACTTGGGTGCCATCTGGTTAAAGGTTAAACCCATGCTTCTATAAGCTTCTTGGGGTATGATTGTAATTTCAGCTTCTAGATCTACCACACAATTATGTAATACATGCATTTCTAGGAGAAGAGATAAATAAAAAGGGGTATGTTGGAAAATATCCATACCTAATGATGATCTTCTTGTTACTAGGTTCTAAGGATGATCATATTTAATTTATTATTTAAGAGCCAATATGACTAAATCCACTCCTTTAGTTACTAACAAATCTCTTCTTAGATTCTTGATATTCTTTGCAAGGCCATCCTTTATTTCTTCATACCTTGGGATAGGGGATTTGCTTTAAAATTGCTCATTTGTTTTGGTTGTTTGTGTCGGAGCCATGGTTGGAAATATAACATTTTATGGAATTTGATCCTTTATAGATTTAAAGGTTGTATCTCTAGGTCTTATGTTTGAGCATATGATCGTAAATCCCCCCTTCCACTTTGTACAAATTTTTTTTGGGTATGACAAAGACTCTCCCACTTCTTGTTGGTTGTTAGCAGGAGTTGTTTTCACTAAGAATGGTTGTCCCAAATATTTTGTAAAATATACTATATTTTCTATTATTGGAGATTCTTTTAGAGACATGTGGTGCCAACATCCTTCATTAAGGTAAGTTCTTCTAGGGAACACAAAGTCACATGTAGTAGAGACTTTGAATTTCTTTTATATGTTACCATAAAGATAATACTACTTTTTTATGGTATACTTAACCTGTAGTTTTATCTTATTTTGAGAGTTGCTTCTCCATATTTTGGAAGTTCTCAGTTAATTTCTAGATCAATGTATTTAATTCTTGTTCAATATGGTATCAATCAACCTATATAGTTGGGGTCTAACCTACCTTTGGAGGATGGGATAAATACAACCTAGAATATTCATGATATGGTGCACAAGATATGTTTAGGGATGGGACATATGGGTACACAATGTATCTAGAAGGTATTTTTCCCATCGTGATGAGCATATTTTCTGCTAGTATGGCTTCTTAAAAATCCAAAGGGATCCTCTTCTCCTTATAATGTTGAATTAAAATATTTAAGTCAGGATCCAAGGCATGAATATAATAAAGGTGTGCTTGGACATGATAAGGGTGGAATTCTCCTCCAAGTCCTTTTAAATCAAACATTGAAATAAAAAATGCTTTCATAGGGAGTTGTTAGAATAGAGGAAAATTAAGCAGTAAAAATGGATCTCCAAGATTGTCAAAATTAATGATAAGAGCTTTAGCTAATTTAGAACAAGGACAAATATCTTATCATCTAAATATAGGTACCATAAAAAATGTTGACTTTGAAGGATTGGATGAGTAGTCTAATAATTACATATTTAAAGACAATATCATACACAATAGCTAAAGTAACTATGTCTTGACAATGCTTGTAGGTTATTTTTTTATTTTCATCATAATTGGGGAGGGATTTTAAGGTAAATTTTGGTATTTCATGGAATACTGAGATATTAACGAGATAAATATCATACTAGATTGGACAATATTATTTTTCCATGAGAAATTTCTTAATGGGGTCTAGCCTGTCTCTCTAGGTAATTATAGGTTTGATATTTAGGGGAGTCACTAGGTGAACATACATTCTTTGCTTATGAAATCAAATATGTTCACCAAATATTGAGCTCAATGGGAAAGTGAAACAAAATAACATGATTCGTCCTACTGGGCATGTCAAAAAACTAAATTGTTGGACTAAAATTTTCCATATCTATGGATAGGTAGTGCACCCTAGACTCCAGCTAATGTTTAGATTGGATTGAACAAGATTTCTCTTGATTTCAACCTCTAGAGAATGCTATATCCTTAGAGTAATTATGTATTCAATAGGAAAAGGGTTAAGGAGAGCTAAGATTTTAGAGAGGTTTAATAAAAATGGATGGGATATAGTGTAACAATATTGGATTTTACTAGGGAATATGTTAATATAGTCGATTCACATGATACTTAATAGACCAACCGTTGTCAATTGTAATCACATATTTATTTAAATTAAACTATTTGCTTTAATCATTCTAAAGACTTAAACAAATAACAATACAATAGTGATCTAAATAGCATAATTCACTTTAGAAGAACAAAATAAGCATTCACTACACCAAAAAAGAGCTTTAACGATGGCTAAAATAAGGTGTTTTTTTTATGGTGGTAAAAAACTACCCCAATAGATCCTAAGAGGGTAGCTATAAATCACCCTCTCAGGACTAAGAAAATGGTTATAAACTATCATCTTAGGGGTTAGACTAAGACGACGGTCATAAGACATTATTTTAGGGTAAGGGCAGTTTATAACCACCCTCTTAAGGGAACCCAAATTTTATTTTAGGTGCCCCTATGAGGGTGGTTATAAAACACCCTCTTATACTTAAGACGATGATTATAAACCACACTCTTATTCTTAAGAGGATGGTTATAAACCACCTTCTTAGAGGTGGTTTAGGTTTTTTTAATAGGCAGACTTAAACTCCCACATGATGATATCATTATTTCTTCGAAGCTTCACAAATAAACAACCCATTTCCCTTAGCTATTGCAACCACCACACCATGCCTTAGCTATTGCAACCTCCACACCGCATACATAACATCCATACTATGCCTTAGCTATCACAAAATCGACACCATATGCACAATCTCCACACTATACCTTAGCTACTACAACCTCCACACCACATGCACAACCTCCACACTGTACGCACAACCTCCACACCACACCTTAGCTATTGCAATCTCGACACTATGCATACAACCTAGGTATCTCAACCTTTGATTCATGCTCTTAATTTTTTGGCTAGGATTTACCCTAAAATTTCTCTAAAACTTCTAGGGCTCCCGAGCTTTGATTTGTGTTGTTAATTTTTGGATGGGGTTTACCCTAAAATTTCTCTAAAATTTTTGCTAATTTACTCGAAATGGTGAGATATGAGGATCGAAGCCAAAGGCACGGAATAGGGAATGAAGAAAAAATTAATATTGGAAGAGATGAGGTTAGTTAGGTTCAGTGAATTTTACATTATTTCAAGTATTTTTGCGATTAGGGTTTGGAATTTTTTAGTTTATAATGTTGTGTTTATGCATGATATTTATAAAATTTAAATCCTAGATTAAAATTTAAACCCTAATTTAGGCCACTTATCATGGGGGCATTTGAGGGAGTAGAGTTTTCCTTTGAAGAAATTATTTTGAGGGAAATTTTGATGTACCATACATAGAACCCTAGCAATATTTCACTTCATTCTCACTTCAATAGGAGAACTGGAAACTCTATCACATAATGGTATGGTCTATAAATATGAATAATGGAATTCACCTTTGATGGATTTTTGAAAACAACAATAGAAGATTCACTCTACACTTGGCTAAAAACTAATAATAAGAAGAGACAATCATTTTATGGTAGAGCACATTGGTGCTAACATAAGGTATTACATTATATTACTTGCCAATCAATGTCATAAACTATTCTATTACAAATAGGTAGCTAGTTGCAACTGAATCATGTGCGGATTAATAAAGGGTGTTTAAGGGTTCAATTTCAACTCTATTGGTGGCTCAACACCCCAGTAACTAGAAGGGCCAATAAGAACCTAGATTCAAGTCAGAATGAATCCATATTTCACAATAAAACAATGAGTCAAAATGATAAATTGTGGATGTTATCTTCACTGTAGTTACCTTCAAAACCTTCTCCAACAAACTCACAAAAGAACAATACATTGTTAAACTATTCATTTTATAATTTTGTATTTCAATCCCTTTGAAGAAGGAGATATAAAATTCACAATATCAAAAAATAGGTCTTTCAGAAGCACAAAAAAATCTCATATGAAGGGAAGTATTCTCTAAAGATACAAATAATATTATTAAAAATTCACATTTATTTAAATTTCTTTACACTTTACCACTTTTTTTTCAGTAAAATGCATCTACCTATCAACCAGAAACACAACACCAACTACTTTGCTGACATGGAAACATGTACTACAACTATCATGGATGCTTAATCAGACCCTTATCAATGTAAAATGTTTACCATATGACAACCTTAGAAAGGTTTATAAAATAATTTATTGTCATTCCAATTGCCAGGTATTGCAATGCTCTATAATTAGAGAATAGTTTGACACAAACCTTTAGATATGAAATTGATGTTTCTATTTCATATTACCATCTAACTATTTTGGTCATGTGGAGACAAAAAATAATTCTTGTCTTCCAAAATATCTTTATTAGAGGTAATCATATAGGATGAAGAAGAACAATCACATTTCATATGCTACTAAAAGTTGAGGTTTATAAGAAAATAACCCCAAAAGGTGTGTTACTAACCAAATCAGCATTCAAAGTTAAAATTATAGGTTGGTAGGGTGCATGGGTTACAATAGAGGTAACCTATAGTATGAAATTTTTAAAATCACAACCTCTGCATTTATAATTGCTTCAGACGAATTATCCATGGACTCCTCAATCACATCCATACAACATCCAATATCACCCTTTTCATCTTCTTCCTCCGACTCAACCATGCATTCATGCACTTGGCTGACCAATTCCTTGCAATCATGAAACTCCACTCTGCTTTTTGAGACTACCAAGTACTCTTCTGAATAAACTCGGTGTGTCTCATGGTAAGGTCTAGAGAGGGCGCAACACTTTATATATATATATTTTATTATTTTCATCATCCACTCTACTTTTTAGATGCAATTTCATTTACAAATATTGTTATTTAATATGCTGTGAGGTTGGTTGGTGATAAGAAGTGTTGAGGTAGTTTTGTAAAATGTGGATAAAGTTGAGATTTAACAAATAGACACTTGATATTTGAATATGATCAAGGTTGGGTATACACCATTTTGGAAATTACTTTTTAATGATAAGGTACCAATTTATTTTTTGAGGCTTATGCATGTTTGGTAATCCTCTTTGGATATACAAGTAATATATACAATTTATACAAGTAATATATCAACTACAAAAAAAAAATCTTATTTATGACAATAAGCTATAAATAATATTTCTTAAAGTGTAGCATGTTATGGAGTCTTGAAAAATAAACTATAAGACTTTGCATGATTTTATACATTGTAATATGTTTTTAGGATGTTTAAAAGATTTATTATCAGTTTTGATGAGTTGTGATGAAGGGGAAACAACTTGTTAGTTTAATTTCTAGGTCTACCAATATAACAATTATATCTCAAATGTCTACAAAATTTATTTTGTTAGTTTAAGTTCTAGGTCTATGATTTATGTAGATTCAAAATAATTATGAGATATTTTACAACCCTTATATATAGTTGTCATCTGGTAGTCCATGGATCAATATGCCTTGCAAAATTACTTTCCAACAAAGCCATTTTCATATCCTAAGAATTAATTATTTCCACAGATTTAATTTATCATTTATTTTTTCAGAGCATTTTTTACCCTAGATGGGGCTTATGTATATGATGGTGCATGGTAATTTTTTTAAGGCTACCTTACCCCAGTGTGACAAGAAATGGTACTTGTTCATAATCAGTCCTCAGCTATTTTTTTGCATGAATATTTTAGGTCATTTGATCAAATCCATAAGGATTGGAGGCTTAACACATAGCCTCATTTCCACAATATAGCATAGGTGACAAGATTGGTGAAGGATGAGCAAAGAGAGAATATTATGACAACGCTCGAGGAAGTCACATTGTAAATTAAATAATAATATTTTTCAAGGTGTTTATCACTTCCTATGTTTTATTGAGTGCATTCAGTTCATTCTCATTTTTTCTCCTACTAAATATGATAAAACAGGGACTTTGATTACTACCAAATGTTGTCCATTAGATAAATTTATATAGGATTATTTTCTTAATTAGAAGCCTTTGTTCCAGGATTAATTTAGATAATTAATTTCATATATATATATATATATTATTTTCATCATCCACTCTACTTTTTAGATGCAATTTCATTTACAAATATTATTATTTAATATGTTGTGAGGTTGGTTGGTGATAAGAAGTGTTGAGGTAGTTTTGTAAAACATGGATAAAGTTGAGGTTTAACATATAGACACCTGATATCCATGTGCTGTAGGTGAGTTGGAGAGGGTAGGGCAATCCTCCAAGGGAGGTCCCTAGTTCGAATCTCCACCCTACCAAATACACATCGGGTACCCAAAATCCATTTGATAATGCTAGTGTAGTTAGGGTCAAGCACGACCTGCAGGTGATTTTGATGGTGTAGAACCCCCTGGTCATGGTTTCTTAGACCAAGGTGGCCCTACAAGGGATTTTTTGCTAAATTAAAAAAAAACATAGACACGTGATATTTAAATATGATTAAGGTTGGGTATTCACCATTGTTGGAAATGACTATTTAATAATAAGGTACCAATTTATTTTTTTGAGGCTTATGCATGTTTGGTAATCATCTTTAGATATACAAGTAATATATTCTATTTATACAAGTAATATATCAACTACAAAAAATAAATCTTATTTATGACAAAATAGGGGCTTTGATTAGTAATATCTCAATTTCAAAGTATTATTATTCAAGACCAGTTTTGCATACTATAACAATTATCTCTGTCATGATTATTATAATTGTTTGCATGCATAAAGTTGTATTAATAACATAGAGCTCTTTAAAGGACATCCTAGCTAAATATAGACTACAATAAAAATTTTATACTTGAATCCATTAAATACTTCATTGAATTTATTATCACCATTTATCTACAGTAGGAATTGTAGCTAGATTCAAAGTAGCATCCTTATCATTTTCTTGCATTTTATATTTAGCATTAGTATAGTAACATGTACACCACCTTCAACACAATTATACCATTATTTTATTTAATCTTATAGTTACATGTGTTTTGAGACTCATTGGATGCTTGAGTGCTTCAACTGTGGTTGGAATCTTGTTTGTATCCCATGCACATAGTGACTACAAAATTATTTGAATCTTGCTCCTTTAAATCATATTAATTTTTTCTATTACATCATCATATTTAGTAAAGGTGGAAATCTTTCCCTGGAGTGTAATGTGTAGTAATAAGCTACACAAGAAACTCCACTTACCTTGTGTAGGTTGTGCTTGGGTAGAAGGATTATTGTCTTTAATTTTAATATATGGATCATCCTTAAGACTCAAAGCACAAACTCTAGCTAGGTCAATTGGGTCAATATTTTTTGTCCATAAAGTATCATGGATAAATTTTGGCTAGGATTAACCAGGTATGTCAACTATGTTATCTCCATTAATGAAGAAAATTTGTGCTTTCGATGTGATCTACCTGTATAACTATACTTTATTATTTGGGGGGGGTTTGTTTGTAGAAATAGCAAGGACTATTATCATGGGGTTCACTAATTTTTGGATTTCACAAGAAAAATTTCAACAGACCCTGAAAGAACTAGAGGTCCATGTTGAAAGTGCTCAAATATGGAAACTATTGGCTTTTCAAAAGTTTGTGACCACCTTATTTTTCATAAGATTGACAAGACATATACCGAGTTTTTTTGCATGGATAATAACCCTCTAGTTATGATAAATATGCATCAAAATCTAGATTTACCACTGATGAGGGTTCAATTACCGAAGATGTACTAGATGACATTGTTAGAATGGTCAATGATGCATACAAATCACTTAATGTCAATTTCCCAGAGAGTGGACTAGAACTGCTAGATAATAATGTTGAGTTCCATTCATCTTATGGAGCAGTTCTTGTTGGTGAATATCGTAACTTGCTCAAATATACCAAATGACCATTATACCTAGGCTATGCAAAGTACACAAAGCTATCGATGATTACTAAATTGTATAATCTCAAAGAAAAACATGGTTGGTTGGACAAAAGCTTTGGTGACTTACTGGAGTTACTGAAAGATATGCTCCCAATAAATAATACAACTCAAAGCCCACATATGCAATGAAGAAAATGATGAGGCCATTGGAATTAGATTATGTAATGATACATGTATACATCAATGACTATATTTATTGGAAATATCATAAAAAGAAGCAAGATTTCCCAACATGTGGTGCATCTCGATGGAAATTTGACCCTCGTTCACAAAATGTATGCATTAATATTCCTACAAAGGTGTTGAGGTATTTCTCCATTATATCGAGGTTGAAGATAATATATAGGTAAGGGATTTTATTATATCATTAGATTTGTTGTGTTTGTTTTAACTTTCAATATTGTTAGATATGGCTAAAGTGAGTTGCTTTATTCTTGTAGCTCTACAAAGGTTGTAGAGAATATGAGGTGGTATTCCTAGAACAAGAGTTTAGATGGCAATATGCCACATCCAATTGACTCCTTGGTGTGGAAAACTATAGATTTTAGGTGGAAATATTTTTCCAAGGATCCATGTAGTGTACGACTTGCAATGGCAACCGATGGGTTCAACCCTTTTGCCAACTTTAGTACTACTTACAATTGCTAGCCTGTTGTGTTGATCACTTAAAACCTCCCACCATGAATGTGGATGAAGAGGAAATATTCAATGCTTACCTTGTTAATAGCTGGACCCAAGCAACCAGACAATGATATTGATGTTTATCTATAGTTGTTGGTTGATGATTTGCATGAACTATGGACTAAAGGAGCAAAAATATATGATGAATTTTCCAATACTATGATGCATAGTTGTTATGTGCATGTTCTAGAAGGATATATGCTCTAAAGTGATGGATCCCATAAAAATATTTAAAATATCAATAAAGGTCATGGAGATATTATGTTTGCTTGAAAAGTACTTTTCCCCTTCATTTTTTGATATCATGGTGCACCTGACTACTCACTTGGTGCAGGAGGTACGTTTATTGGGACCTATACAATATCGATATATGTACACTTTTGAGAGGTTTGTATGCATTCATTAGTTTCATAAACCACAATTTTTCTAAATTTTTTAGTGTCTCATCTAGTCCAAATTGTTTATTTTATTTCTTAGAACTATGAATATTTTTAAGGGATATGTAAAGAACCGAGTTAGACCTAAAGGTTGTATTGTTCGAGGAATATATTTTATTCTATGCGTACTACATGAAAGGTATAAAAGCAATTGGCAATCACCTTGGTTGCAATGAGGTATGAAGTGATGAGGATGAAGAAACTATAATTGATGGGAGATATTTGTCCAGTGGTGAAGACTTTGATTTAGATGAAACTTCTTATGAGAAAGCCCTTTGATGCATTCTCTTTTACATGAATGAAGTTCAACCTTGGGTAGAGTAAGTAGATGTTTATTTGTTATTGTTATATATGGTAGAATATTAATTAGATCTAGCTAAGCTTGAAAAAATTTAGGTCAAATCAAGAAGTACCTAAAGAGTATCAAGGAATACAACCCCCATGTAACGAGATATGAAGGGGTGCTACAAAAAATCCATAATCAGAAATTCATCACTTGGCCACGAGATCAGGTTATTGTATACTCTCTTGAATATGATCTTCAATATTTATGCTGATTGTCATGTACTGAATGTCATGTAATATTCTACAATCATATTTAAACTATTTTGCTTTGTTTTAGTTTCATGGAGATGAAATGCAATAGATATCATATCAAAGACAAAGAAGACCAAAGAACAATTCAAAACAATGGTGTGTGTATTGATGGTACTACTTTATACAAAGCAAGAATATAAGACACAAACCCAATACTTCAAACAATCACATATTATGGTCTTATTAGGGAAATAATCTTGTTGGATTACTATTGGTTTCGATATCATCTGTTCAAATGTGACTAGGTAAATGTTATTAATATGAGTAATGGATGTATAAAGAACAAAATGGGCTTCAAACTAGTCAATATGAACAAATTACTTGGCCAGGATAGACTACAAGATGATCCATTTATCCTAGAATCGTAAGCCAGACAAGTCTTTTATGTAAACGATCCACTTGATACTAGCTGGTATGTGGTTCTCACATCACCTCCAAGAAGGATCAAAGACATTGAAGCATATGAGGCAGAATATGTTAGTGTCTTTGGAGCAACAAATTTCATTGGACCTAAAATTACACAAGATGAAAATACAAATGATGGCAACATTCAATATGTTCATGAAGAATGTGAGGGTACATGGTTGAAAGCATAATTATTGTAATTCAAAAGTAGTTATAGTTAATTAAAATAATTAATGAGTGCTATTAAACATTTTTTGTTCTATTTTTAGAAAATTCTAGTAGATAATTAATGGGTACCCAAGCTAGGAGTGAGGCGAGTAGGTATCCTAAGCATGAGGTTGGCCAATCAGATACAAGAAGGTAATTTTGTAAAAAGAGAGAGAGAATATAAGTGCTACCAGGACATAGTATTAAGAGTCTAATCATGCATGCATGTTGTAATGTGTTGAAATGAAGGTTTATTAAGTTGAGTGTGTTCACTATGAAATTGATGTTTATGTTTGACTCTTAGTCCTAGTCCTTAATTAGTAACAGTACTTAATGTATATAGATGGATATTTATGTATCTTTCAAAATTCTCAAGATACCCTCTCACATCATATTTTATGGTTGGGGTGGGTAGGGGTGTTTAGACATCTGCCCATTATATGTAAGGCTTAGGTTGTCCATTTAAGCTTGCATTGAACTGAGTGTTTTTGTAGTTGATTTTTGTTTATGTAGTTGTTTATTAGTGTTTTGTTCTTCCATTTTCAAAAGGGTTTATATTAAATTTATGGATAAAATAACTTCTAATCTATATTTGATGTTACCTCTTTTAGTTGTTGACATCTGTATTTATGAGTGACTCGTTCATAGCTCTTGTGTTCTCTTATTTTGCTTGAAGATGATGGAACTTTTTCTAATAGTGGTTGTGACAAGATGGTGCTAGAGCTGAACTCATTCATGTAATTTTGGTTTAAAATGCTATTGAAATATTTTTTAGATTATAAAATAATGGTAGTATTTTCACACAACAATGATGAGACTATTTTACAACTATGCCCATTTGTCCTAGGAAGAAATTTTAGATATGAAGTTGAGAATGCTTAGTTCTATTTTACAAATGTGCCTATGGACTTGTTATTATGTTCTAATTTGTGGTATAATTGTAAATTACATTAATGTTTGGCATAACTTCTAGTCCATCCAACATGGATTGACTCCTTTATATTGTTTCCAATTGTAGGCATGCATTGTTTTATTTATAATACTGTGCTATCTACTGGTCAATATACTTTGAGGTAACATGAACAATGATTGCTTACTACTTATTTAAGATTGCAGGATCTGGTACTATTGTTGTGGCTCATGGTAATCAAAGGCTTGAGAAACTGATGTTCATCAGGTTGCTTCTATCCTAGAATAAGATAATATGTTGCATGTGTTGTTTTCTAAATTTTTGAAGAACTAATGTCTATGTTCCATTTATAGAGAGACCCTTTTTGGTAAGAGACTAAATACTTATGATGATTGAAAGAGTCTATAAACTACTGAGACTCTAAATTTTGCATCAAATAAGTTAAAATGATAATGCTATTTGATGCAGATAAATCAAACAATGATCTAAGGTACTTGGCCAAATATGAAAATGGAATAAAATGTAAATTTTTATTGGAGTTTTTTTTCATGCATGTCAAAATTAACAGTAGACAAATCCAAAATTAATATTGTAAGTGATAGAAATTTAAACTACAAATGAAAGTGATAAAACACACATCAATGTAACTACTAAGTGGTGGTTAGATTCAGTATTGAAGCATATACAAATCCTTTTGTTGTCATTTAATGTGTTTTTTATTTGTGATTATTTCCTCACACATAATTAGAAAAAAATTAGGCATCGATAATATTTACAAATAAATTTATGTAGGAAGCTCTTGTGATGAAGGCAATTCCTTTTGAAAACTATGGAAACAACTTGATCATGATTTTTTAAGGCTTTATTACAAAATTATTACTACTTTCTTGGGACAGTATTTACTGCATCTACAATGGTATCCCATATTTGCTTTCACTTACTTTATACAATCAATATGCTATCACTGAACCCCTCTAATGCTAATCCATTGGTTCTATAGAGGTCACTTCTTTGAACAACATGTTAGGGTGTGGCAAACAAAATGGCTAGAACTCTTAAAAGTGATTTGTTTTGAATCCTTACTTTTTAGCTTCTTGTTTGTCTCTACTTGGACATTGTTGTTCATTATGTTACAAGTGACCATTAAAACACAAATCATGATTTTAAAAATTGATGATATCAATTGCAACTAACAAGTGACACTAATTATGATCAGTTTCAAATACTTCCTGTAATTTATTCCTCCTTTTAATTGGCCAATTTAACTTAACTATCATAGATCTATACATTCGATTAATCATTTGGGTGTTAAGGAGAGTATGGTCAAGTGGTAACATATAGAAGGCATCATTGTAATTGTATTTATTAATTTATACTTCTTAGATCATCTCCCTAATGGGAGGGGGTTTTGTCCCTACAAGAATTAATTTCTGACTAGGTGAGGGGATTTTTTCCTTTACTGCTTAACTGATATCATCTTGCCATGCTCAATCACTATCACTTAAAGTAAATATTAAGTACTTATGCTCTTCTCTTTGAGTTGGATTTATATTTCTCTATGGTACTATATACACAGCCATCTTCTATTGAAAATTAGGGCTAATCCCTGAATTGATGGTAAAATTTGTTGGGTACCATCATATTCATCCAACATGGATGGCTCAAACAACCTTAGATTCTCCATATTGATAACTGAGTTCATGTGCATATGCAAGAAAATATAAATTGAACTCATTTGTTCGTATAAAGTGCAATATCTCAAAGATACCATACTTCTTACCATGTGCTTGAAGCACATATTACCTTATCTCAAACCAAAAAAATAACATCATTTGATACCATTCATATCTACATTTGAATTTTTGTTATGACTTCATGAGATGGTTGTGTGCTTTTAGTTATAATTTGTGCTTTCAGTTATAATTATCTGATGCCCTCCACAAATATATTACTCTTAATGGTTTTTGAACCTATCATGACCCTCCATAATGGGCTTTTTTGCACAAAGAAACAATGTATTAAGCTATGATACTTTAATACCTAACGTAGGTATTGAACCAACTAAATGATGTTTAGTTAATTTTAAAGAGCATGTTATTGCTAATATATTGCAAAAATGTGCAAGATCAAGTACAATTGTAGGTGGAAGAAGAGGAATCATCCACTAGAAGCGAGGGTACTTGAGGTTGGGGAAATGATGATTAAGGTAACTTGAGGGTAACATGGATAGATACCTTCATATAGGCATGCATTATCTGAAGGGATAATAATCAATAAATTGTCACCTTGAGCCTCAGTGGATAGCCTAGTAGCTATCAATAATTCTTTGGCTAAGATAGGTGATTGGGTTGATGGAAAAATTCTCTCTTTGTCTATTGCATATGTTTGATTATATTTTACTTCATCTCTATATGAAGGTATCATTGTATTTGTCTTTTTCATCTTTGATTATCTTTGTCTATTGCAATTTGGTAAAGTAAATGATAGATGCATTTAGAGGTATGCATATCCTAAACCATAAGTACCCTGATCCCCATACTATCCTCAAATGATCGATGGAAAGCAAAGGAGGAGCAAGGAGGTTGAGGGAACCAATACATCGATAATTTTATTTACAATGATTTACTTATGCTTGAATAGACTAGAATTACGGGGAGATTTCCCTAATGGAATTGATGTAATGTTATTCTTTGAGAGTATGGAGGGATCACCATACTTAATTGTATGTAATAATTGTTTAAATAATTTGAAAAAGTACTTTTACTTTATTACTATGCATTGTTTATCTTCTAGAATTTGTTTCCTTTCAATGAATGTTATTTTCTTTTAATGTTACCCCTTTCCTGGTATCTCTTGTATTCTTTTAAGGTTATATCCTTTGTTAGATTTAGTATCTAGAATTAGTCTTGCTTTCTTGCTAATCAACAAAACTTAAGTAATAAGTTCTAGGGTGAACTTAGAAGGTGACCTAAGGGATTGAGATCCCTTAGGATGAACCTAGGAAGACCTAAGGGATTACGAACTCTTAGGGAGAATGGAAACTAAGTCATGGGAAGTCTACATCTGAGTTAAGATAACTCAGTATGAAGACAAGATGGATAGCTTAACTCACAATACTCATAGCATGCCTATAAAATCTGGCTTGTGTATGGTATGGTGATGCGTGTATACCTTCGAATGAAAGAGAGTGATAAGTCTAGCTCATCAAGGATGATGATATAGATAGGATTATTTACATAACACATGATACACCTACACAAATGGAACTTGTGTGAGGGTATTTGGTGAGATGTAGCTCTTTGGGAACTTAGGGAAATTAAAATTTAGGTACATATTAGATTGGTCAGGGGTTTATGAATCCTCTCCTTAAAAATAAATTATTTTATTTTTTGCATGTTTTATATTTGCTTGTTTTTGGGTCATTACATTTGGTATCAAAACTCTAGGTATGAGGGTATAAAGCTTCTTATGTGTGCTAAAGGGATTTATATGTATCCAATGAAGGCTTTATTAAAGTATAAGCTAAATTTGGGATGATCTAGAATGCCATATTGCTAATATCTAATGGGAATTAATCCCAAGTGTGAATGGATGTTATGATATCTTAGTATGGGATTTGGTACTAATGATACATCATAAACTTGGAATACTATTCTAGTTAGATTTTTTATGCTTTAGCAAGAGAACTCTATATTATGACTTGGATTAGTGATATAGTTTATGATGAAACTGTAGCCTAATCTTCTCTTAGTTGTAAATAGGTTAAATATGCCACCTAAGACTAGAAGAGAGAGGCCTATGCCTAGGCAAACTCAATAAAAAAATGTCGAAGAAGAGATCTAGGAGGATGATCTATAAATTTCCTATAGAGGGGTAGAAGACCTCACTACTATGATTGCTACCATGTTGGATCAGATGAGGCAAGTATTGGAAACAATTGTGAATCAGAAATTGAAAGCTAGGGGCTCATATATTGGCCGAGTCGATGGGTTAACTGTGGAGTAGTTTCAAAATAGAGCCCTCCTAAAAAAGGAAACAATTAGGGATCTAAAAATATTTGTATCTCCAAATTTGATTGGGAAGGAGAATGGTATGCGAATGAATCTTGGATGAGAGAACTAGAAGTTTACTTCACAGTAAAATGTTATTCCCTAGGATCCCAAATGGTTTAGGCCATGATCAACATAGAATGGACTACTTTAGATTTGTGGGAAATCCACTACAAAAATACCAAGGTTGAACATGTTGACATTCCATGGAAATATTTCTAGTTATTTAAAAAAAAAGGTTTCTAACAGAGCATTTCTATCCCTTAAAGTTTGAAGAATTTGCCATCTTACAGCAAGGAACCAAGATAGTGGAAACATACTATAAAAGTTGGTATAATTACTTAATTATGTGCCTACCTATGATGAGAAAATGAGGGTTCATAAGTTTATCCATGGGTTGGAATCTAGAATAAAGCATGATGTAAACATGCATGAACCTAAATCACTACAAAAGACATATGACTTGGCAAAGAAGGTAGAGTTGCACTTCCATTTTAACTATGCCATCCTATTCGAGCAGGATTGACAAGCACTGAGAAAGAAGAATAGTTAAGGATTATTGAAATGGGAAGAAAAAGAGGATAAAAAAACCAAGAAATATAATTTTTTTGAGAAGAGGAACAATGAGAAAAGAGAAAATTTAAAGATAAATTTCCAAAATAAAACCAACAATAATTCCAACAATACAAAAACTCATCCTAAAAAATGCAAGCTTAAAATCCAACAATTAAAGTAGGGGAGTAGATATTGAAAAAGAGGCAAGGACCCAAGGATGGGTGTTACCATTGTAGGGGACCTCATTTTGCTAATCAATGTCCACACTGACTAGGACCTAGCACATCCAATGCTAAAGGAAAATAACTTGAACATTGGATCTATGCCGCAAAAAGGAAACAAAATTTGAAGGGACAAGACACCCCATTACTTGTGAGGTAAGATTTTTAATAAGCAAGTAAATATTTTGTTGGATAGTGGGGTCTCTAATAGTTTTATTTCTTCTAGTCTAGCAAGGAGTATGTTAGAAAGGTAGGATATTTGGCCCATGGATGGAAGTTAGAGTATGGTTTTGGAAAAACCTACTTAGTAAACCAGTGTTATCCAATGGTAGAAATTACCTTAGATAGTGGGACCACTTAAGGTTACCTATATGTAGATCTATTTCATGACTTTGATGTAATCATAGTGATGGATTGGTTACAAGACCATAAAGACTTGATCAATTTATAATATCTATGGATTGAGTATTCAAATAAAGGTGAGGAAAGACTAAGAATTCATAGCGAACAAAGGGCGTTCAAGCCCTAAATGTTGTTATCTATGCAATTAAAGAAAACCCTCAAGAGAGGAGGGATAGTGTATGTTGTACAAATTAATGAAGTAAGTGATGATCAGAAGAGAGAGGTTCTAGAAAATCATCCAATATTGCAAGAATTTAAGGATGTATTCCTAGAATATTTACTTGGACTACCTCTTGTACAAGAATTTGACTTCACAATTGATCTAATGTTAGGATAAAAACCTATTCATAGATCACCATGTAGGATGAATCCTATTGAGAAGTAGGATCTAAAATTTCAACTGCAAGGGTTATTGGAAAAGGGACTAATAAAACCAAGTGTGTCACCATGGGGTGTATCGATTTTATTTTTTAAAAAGAAAGATGGTTCTTTAATATTGTGTATTGATTACAAGATGCTAAATAAGGCTACAATCAAGAACCAATATCCTTTACCTAGGATTGAAGATTTATTCAATCAACTAAGATATGCCATGGTGTTCACTAAGATTGATCTAATATAAAGGTATCACCAATTAAGAATACGTGAGGAGGACACACAAAATGATATTTAAGACTAGGTACAGACATTACAATTTTACAGTTCTATCCTTTGGACTAAATAATACCCTAGTTGCATTCATGAACCTAATGAATAGTGTGTTCAAAAGGCACCTAGAACAGTTTGTTCTGGTATTCCTAGATGATATATTAATATACTCTCAAAACAAAGATGAACATGATAAGAATCTCAATATCGTATTAGAGTTGTTAAGGGAAAATCAGCTCTATGAAAATCTAGAAAAAAGTGATTTCTACATTTCAAAGGTACGATATCTTGGACATATCATATCAACAGAGGAAATTGTTGTGGATCCAAAAAATATAGAGGTAATCTTGAATTGGCCACCCCTACTAATGTGACTAAAGTATGAAGCTTTATGGGGTTAACAAACTACTACAAACATTATATAAAGGATTAATCTAATATTGTTGTGGCAATAACTAAATTCCAGAATAAGGGAAAGGAATTCAAGTGGTTAGAAAAGTATGAATCCACCTTTGCATTGTTAAAACAAAAAATCACTACCGCACCAATATTGAAGTTTCCATACCCCGAGGAAGATTTTTTGGTATGCATAGATGCATCACTGGAAGGGTTAGGGGGAGTACTTTCTCAAGAAGAGTTAGTAGTAGCATATACTTCAAGAAATATTAAGAAGCATGAAGTCAATTATGCTACACATGATTTAGAGCTAGTAGTAGTGGTCCATGCTCTAAAGGTATGGCACCACTACTTAGTGGGAAAGCCATTTGAATTAAGAACTGACCATCAAATTTCGACGTACATATTCACCCAACCTATACTCAATGCGAGATAGAAGAGATGGGTTGAATTCCTTGCTGAATATGACTTCAAAATTGAGTACATTAAAAGGAAGGATAATAAGGATGTTGATGCCTTGAGTAGAAGGAAGCACATAACAACCATAACCAAGAGTCACATGGGCCTGATGGATCAAGTAAGATAGGAGCAATCTCAGGATGAGTATTGCCTAGAAATTTGAGCTAGAATGAATAGAGATCCTAAAAATAACAAGGAATTTGGCATGATAGGTGAAATTTTATGCTATAAAGATAGAGTTATCATACCAAATATAGGCGATAAAGGGAGGCTAGTAATGCAAGAAGCCCATATATCCCCTTAATATACTCACCTTAGAGGGCCTAAGATGAGAGAAAATATGAAAATAACCTTATTCTAGGTAAGAATTAAGGGTTTCATTGATTTTATCACTCGGTGCCTTGAATTTCAAAAAATTAATGTAAAGGACAAGCATCCTGTAGAAAAATTGTATCCATATGAGATACCCACGTAGAAATGGTAGGTTATATCTATAAATTTTATAGTAGGTTTACCCAAAATTCAGTACCAACATGATGCAATCTTGGTAATAGTCGATAGATTGACTAAAGTTGCACATTTCATACCTAGGAACATCAAGGATGATTCTCAAGTAGTGGCTAATAGATGTGCCAAGGAGGTATTTAATTTACATGGATTTTTTGAGGTGATCATTTTAGATAGAGATTCTAAGTTCACTTCTAAATTCTAGATGTAAATTCTAAGTTCATTTACATTGTGCGGTGGGAACAAAAATAAATATGAGCTCAACATACCAACTTTAAACAAATGGTCAAATTGAGTGGGTAAACCAAGTACTAGAGGACATGCTTTGCATGTACTACATGTATCACAAGTCTTGTGTGAAGACTATCTATATTTGGTAGAGTTCGCTTACAATAACAGATATCACTCCTCACTAGGAATGGCTAATTTCGATGCCTTGTATGGAAAAAAGTGTAGAACGTAATCATTTTGGGACAACCTAGAGGATCAAGTTGTGATTGGGCTATATATGGTCAAAGTAATGGAGGATCAGCTAAGGGTAATTAGGAAAATACTTAAAGAAGTTGTTGATAGGTAAAAAAATTATCCTGATCTAAAAAGCAATCCAAGAGAGTACTCAGTTGGAGACAAGGTTTTTCTAAGGGTTAAACTAATTACGAGTGCTATCAAATCCATGAATTTGGATCCTCAGTTTGTGGAAACCTTCAAAATTACTAAAAAAATCAGTTCAATTGCATATCGGCTTGCTTTACCACCTAATCTAGCTAAGATCCTTAACACATTCCACATATCCTTGCTTATAAAATATGTTGCTAACCCTAAACATGTGTGGGATGTTTCTAATTTGTAGATGGAAAATCCGAAGGCTATCGAAGTAATGCTAGTAAATATTCTTAAGTTTCATTATAAATCTATGTGGAATAAAACTCTTGAGCAATGTAAGGTCCAATGGGACCAGTTTTTTGAAAGAAATGCCACTTGGGAAGAAGTGGATGAGATGCAAAAACATTTTCCCTTTTTTTTTTTTAAATATATATTGTAATAACTTTTATTTTTGTGAAACTGGAAACACCCAGGATGATGTTTAGTCCAAGGGGGGTAGGATGTCATCACCCTCCCTGACTGAATTTTTGGTATAAAGAAACAATACATTAAGCTATGACACTTTAATACCTAACTTAGGCAATTGAATTGACTATACGATGTTAAGATTATTTGAAAGAGCATGTTACTACTAATATATTACCAAGATGTATAGGATCAGGTACACTCATAGGTGCAAGAAGAAAAATAATAATAATCCACCAAAAGTGAGGGTACTTGAGGTTGGGGAAATGATGATTAAGGTAAATTGAGGGTAACATGGATGGATACCTTCATATAGGCATGCATTATCGAAAGTGATAATCATCAATAACTTGTCACCTTGAGCCTAAATGGATATCCTAGTAATTATCTTGAATTTTTCAGCTGAGACAGGTAATTGGGTTGATGGAAAGATTCCCTCTTTATCTGTTGCATATGCTTGATTATATTTTACTTCATCACTATCTGCACTAGTGGTTTAGAAAATAAAAGCATGAATGAGTAGGATGCCCTTGAGAGCTTCTTGTTTTCTTAAAAACCTCTTACTCTTTTCATTTTAAATAAATAGAAATATGTTTTATTTTAAAATGATAACAGAGCTTCATTTTATAAATAATAGAAGTTTTATGTTAAAATAATAATAATAAAGTTTCTTTTATAAATGGTAGTTATATTTTCAAATGACAATATAACGAATGATTTATTGGAACCTCATTTCAAAATAATGAAAGTTCATTTATAATAATGTAAATCTATTCAAATATATATTTATATATGTCCCTACCAACCATGGGAAGAGAGCCTTTATGGCAAAGCTTCTCCTCGTAGAAAAGTAGTATGTCAAATTTGCTTGTCCATCGAGGATATAAGAAAAAATCGATGGCAAACGGTGGAGAGAGGATAGGAAGTAATGACAGTTAAGGCAATGTGGTTGAGTAGGATAAGGGCTTTGGAGGAAGAAGGAGAAGGAATCACAACATGGAAAAGAAGAAAGTAGGAGGACTACAAAGGAATAGAGGGGATAAAGCCTAGCAAACCCAAAACCGAACTCGACAAGTAGATTCAAATATTGTGGGAAAAAACTAGGGACATCATAGGAAAACACCAATTTGGTTATTATATTTATATGGATGTATGCATATTGTATTTCTTGTTTGGTTTGGATGTGTGTCCTTAATTTCAAACAAATCATCTTGCTGTTAGTTTCATTTTTTAGACGTTGTTGGTAATTAGACAGAGTGTCTAAAACACCTTGCACCCTGGTCATGTTTCCTTCTGCTATGCAACCTACCTTGGTAATGCTTGGTTGTTTCACCTGAAAGTGAGTACCCACTCCTTATGTAGTTGTGTAGGTGTCACATCGTTGTTCGTGGCGTGTATCTTGTTGATGATGGTAATAATCTAGGTAACAAGCTACCCTTCATTGTTGTGCATCGTCCAACCATTAGGATTCTTCTTGTTTACTTCTTTATCTAAGCTAGTGATTGGTATGATGGCATTAACCTTGGTAGTGGATTTAACTTTAGATGGGTAGTGTTGTTCCTTTCATTCATTTTTCTACCTTTCTCTCAGAGTGCTACAAGCAGTTGCACATCGTAGAGTTTTCCCTTTGTTTTGCACAGTTGGTGACACCTTAACTATTGGGTCATCCACCATTGGGAGAGCATGACACCCTTGTATGTGCTCCTACAATATTTATTTGATATCATAGGAAGTATGGGGGAGACAAAGTTGATTTGGTTTCACGTGTTGTAATCTCTGTATCGCTGGTCATGATCGAGTATGTCATATTTTCTATTTTACCCCCCGTCCCCCCCCCCCTTGAAGTTTCTTGGGTGGCATAATATTTGACTTTGAAGAACCATGATTTCTAGGGTTATAGCAAGTATTGGATTTAAAAGAATGCTTTTATTCTGCCCTTCATAGGGGTGAATTAGTTAGTAGGTTTGTAGCTTATTTTAATTAAAAAGTATTTAGGGGCTCATAGGACTTGGAATGACTTATTAATTCATTAAATAAAAGAATTATTATTTTATAGATTAAAATATGGAGTTTTAATTTATGAAATAATAAAAATAGTTGGTTTATTTGTGAATTGAGGTAATGGGACTTTAATTCATTAAATAAAGGAATGATTATTTTATAGATTAAAATATGAAGTTTTGATTTATGAAATAATGAAAATAGTTGGTTTATTTGTGAATTAAGGTAATGGGACTTTAATTATTTAAATAAAGGAATTATTATTTTATAGATTAAAATATGGAGTTTTAATTTATAAAATAATGAAAATAGTTGGTTTATTTGTGAATTGAGGTAATGGGACTTTAATTCATTAAATAAAGGAATGATTATTTTATAGATTAAATATGGAGTTTTGATTTATGAAATAATGAAAATAGTTGGTTTATTTGTGAATTGAGGTAATGGGACTTTAATTCATTAAATAAAGGAATGATTATTTTATAGATTGAAAAGAGTTTTGATTTATGAAATGAAAGTAAATTAGTTTATTTATAAATTAAAGTAGTGGGACTTTAATTTAGTAAATAAATGAAATAATTATTTTATAAATTAAAGTAGTAGAACTTTGATTTATGAAATGAAATGAAATTAGATTATTAATAAATTAAAGTAGTGAGACTTTAATTTAGTAAATAAATGGAATAGTTGTTTTATATATTAAAGTAAAGGGACTTTGATTTATGAGATAAGGAATGATGGTTTACTTTATGAATTGAGTTCTAAGATTTGATTCAAGGGAAATAAAGGAACCTAGTGTATTTAATGATTAGAGGTATGGGACTTTAATTCATTGAATAAAGAAAATATTTGATTGAAGCTAACATTGTGTTCTAAACTATGCATGTTGAATGACTCTCTAAAGGTATTTAAGAGGTAAAAATAAAAGTAATGACTCTTTTATGATATCAATTATTCATTAGATGGTCAGAAGCTTGATTGAAATTTTTATAGTTAAAATTTGGTAAAGTAAATGATAGATGCATTTAGAGGCATGCCTATCCTAAACCATGAGTACCTTGATCCCCTACTATCCTCAAATGATCAATGGAAAGCAACGGAGGAGCAAGGAGGTCTATGGGACCAATACATCAGTAATTTTTACAATGATTTACTTATGCTCAAATAGATTAGAATTGTGGGGATATTTCCCTGATGGAATTGATGTAATATTATTCTTTGAGAGTATGGAGGGATTATCATACTTACATTTATGTAATAATTGTTTAAATGGTTTTAAAAAGTACTTTTACTTTATTAGTATGGATTTTTTATCTTCTAGAATTGGTTTCCTTTCAATTAATGTTATTCTCTTTTAATACTACCTCTTTCCTGGTATCTCTTGTATTCTTTTAAGGTTATATCCTTTGTTAGATTTAGTATCTAGAATTAGTATTGCTTTCTTGCTAATCAAAAAAAATTAAGTAATAAGTTATAATATGAACTTAGAAGGTGACCAGAGGGATTGAGACCTCTTAGGGTGAACATAGGAAGACCTCAGGGATTAAAACACCTTAGGAAGAATGGAAACTAAGTTGTGAGAAGTCTACATATGAGTTAAGATAGCTTATCATGAAGATGATATGGATAGCTTAACTCACAATACTCGTAGCATACCTACAAAGACTCACTTGTGTATGGTATGGTGATGCATGTATACCTTAAAATAATAGAGGGTGATAAGTCTAGCTCATCAAGTATGATGAGATAGGCTTATTTGCGGTAACACATGATACGCCTACACAAATGGAACTTGTGTAAGGGTATTTGGTGAGATGTAGCTCTTCGAGAACTTAGGAAAATTAGAATTTAGGTACATATTATATTGGTCAAGGGTTTATGAATCCCACTCCTTAGTTAAAAAAAATATTTTCTTTTTTGCATGTTTTTTGTTTGCTTGTTTTTGGGCCATAACAAAACCAATTTATGGGACTACCTTGTTGCTAATAGTTTACATCAAATATTTTGTGGGTCAAGAAATCAACACATCACAATTGATATATCACATTATTTAATGTTATGAATAGCCTAATTATAGGATCCACATGTTGAAATTATATTCCAAGTCTTGGAATTCTTCAAAGTATATTTCCTCAATAGTTGCATCAATGTTTGATTCACTAATTTGGTTTATCCATCAATTTTTGGCTAGAATGCATTTGTACCACTTTCATATATATTTTACCTTACAATGTGGTCCAAAAAAACTCCAAGTATCATGAATCCTTACTAAAAACCATGAATTTTGGATACCTAAAGTGCACTATACATTGGATAAAAATAATAGTGTTGCTTTGCTTCTTTGTTGAAGATAGTTTTCTTATATAAAATCAACACACATGTTTTACTAAAATAATCCACGACTACAAATAACATATTTTTATTCTATTCATATCTAGATTTACATTTTTATTGTGACTTCATGAGCTGCTTGTGTGCTTTCAGTTATAATTATATGATGCCCTCCACGAATTTAGTACTCTTAATGATTTTTGAACCAATAATTTTTATGGGAGTACCTTGTTGCTAACATTTTACATCAAACAATTTTTGAGTCAAGCAATCAATACGTATCAATTGATATCACATTATTTAATGTTACGAATAGCCTGATTATACGATTCACATGTTGAGCTTTTATCCCAAGTCTTGGAATTTTTCATATCATATTTTCTCAACAGTTGTATCAATGTTTGATTTAGTACTTTGGTTTATCCATAAATTTATGGCTAGAATGCAGTTGGATGCCCCACTTTCATATCTATTTTACCTTACAATGTGGTCTAAAACAACTCCAAGTATCATGAATCCTTACTAAAAACCATAGATTTTGGATTCCTGAAGTGCACCATACATTGGATAAAAATAATAGTGTTGCATTGCATCTTTGTTGAAGATAGTTTTCTTATATAAAATCAACACATATTTTACAAAAATAATCCACCACTACAAATAACATCTTTGGATGCCATTCATATCTAGATTTGCATTTCTATTGTGATTTTATGAGCTAGTTGTGTGTTGTCAGTTATAATTTGTGCTTTCAGTTATAATTATCTAATGCCATTCACAAATATAGTACTCTTAATGGTTTTTAAACCAATAATTGTTATGGGAGTACGTTTTTGATAATAGTTTATATTAAACATTTTTTGAGTCAAGCAATCAACACATCTCAATTGAAGATAGTTTTCTTATATAAAATAAACACACATATTTTATCATATATCTATATATATTTAGGGTGGGATAATAAGAGGGTGGTTTTAAATCACCCTCTTAGCCCTAAGTGGGTGGTTTAAAACCATCCTCTTAGGCTCTAAGAGGGTGGTTTTAAACCGCCCTTTTATCCCTAAGTGGGTGGTTTAAAACCACCCTCTTAGGCTCTAAGAGGGCGATTTAAAACCACCCTCTTAGGCCTAATAGGTCTTAAACCTGAGAGGGTGGTTAGTAACCACCATGTTAGTCCTAATATGATGGTTCACAACTGCTATTATAGTCCTAAGAGGGCAGTTGTTTGAGGTAGTTTTTAGCCATTGTCATAGGTCATAGAGTTTTTACAATATCCTCATAGATGATGGTTGAATAATGGCATTTAAAGGTCTTTGAGGGTGATTTATAAGCATCATTAAAGCCTTTTTTTGGTGTAGTGTTTTATGTGTAACAAGAATGAATTAAAGCAAAAATACTTCTATAAAAACTTGTAATTATATAGTAATGGAGGTCAAACAACTATCACTTCATAAACTAATAGCAATATTACATAGCAAATACAGTAAGGACTACAGATCCAACCCCTCTATTGGGGGTGTGACATCTTATTTATAAGCTACTATTAAAAGCTTTACAGTTGATATGAGACTATTAAGAAAATAACCTAATAGAGATATCAAAATATTAATGTGGCCACTTCAAATTTCATCTTACATTTGAATTTGAATTTGTAGATTAAAAATACACTCCAAACAAAAATAAATAAAATCACAATGACAGAGTACAAAATAGTTGCACAAAACAAATGATTTCTATTAATCGATGGAGTTTAAAAACTCCTTTTTGAATACAACTGGGCTCGTAACCCTTTATTTGTGATACACGAGTTACAAGTTATGCTAGGGTTCTCCGAAACCCTAGCTGGCACAAATGGTGGCGCTTCTGAAGAATGTATCTTCAATCCCAACAGAGTGAGTGGGTTTTGTTGTATCCCTTGCTTGGACCACTCCAGCTTAATCAGCTGCCATCAATAAACCGGATCTCATTGTCAAAAACCTACACAAATTACCACTATCAAGGAGTTAGAAATTAATAAGAGGGCTCCACTGTGTGAGCCCTCGAAAACAATCTAAAACCCTAGAAAAATGAAATGTAGGAATTCAATAACAGATCAATAAAAGAAAAGAAGTTGTTTGCTTTAAACTAATTTATACCTGTTCTCTGTTAACGCAGCTAGACCAGGCGACACCTGGAAGTAATGTGGCTGTCAAATCGGCTACGGAAGGCACCCTGGTGCACTCGCCGAACACCCGCGTGCTTCTAGATCTGAATTACAGACGTCGGTCTGATCCTGTGGCTATGGGTAAACGCTCGCGGGCACTTGGTAAACACCCATGGGCACTTGGTAAACGCCCGTGGGCACTTGGTGAAGGGGTAAATGCCCGCGGGCATTTGCGACAGGAATGGGAGATTCTACAGAATGCTATAGAAGGAATGGCGACGAAAGCAACGACGGAAGCGACGATGGATGCGGCGAAAGGGTAGCAGAAGAGAGGAAATAGCAGTAGAAGAATTAGAATCAGAGATAGCGCATAGGAGATAGAAGTAGCAAAAGACATAGGAAAAAGATAGGGTTTGAGCCATCAAAGTGACTCAATTTATAATCTACTCTTAGGGCACACTTTAGGGTTTTAACGACACTTTGAATGTGTGGCTAAGATTAAAGTGGATCCAAGGGTAGAGAATAAATCTAGGTTGTGAAATGGATTAAGATGGATGGACGGATGAGATTAAATGAAGGACGGACGGCTCAGATTAAATCACTTAAACTATTATTTAAATATATATATTAAAATATTAAAATATTAAAAATATATATATATATATATATATATATATATATATATATATATATATATATATATATATATATATATATATATATAAATATTAATTTAAATAAATTTGGGGATGAAAAATGGCGAGAAAGGTGAAATTGGGCCAAATAATGGCGAGAAAGTGTGGATTTGGGCCAAATAATGGCGGGAAGGTGGATGACCGACACGTGGCTGACAGGAAGGTATAGATGACTTGCAAGTGGCTGGATTTTGGTGTCTACAGATGCCCCTTTTTGAGCTGCTTTGTGTGAAGACACAATGCAGCACAAAAACTTAGGACACCTGAAAAGATGGATCAGACGCAACTCTCTCTCAAGACTAAAGCACAACTTTGAAGACCAAAGAATAAAAGAATATTTAAAATTTATCAGCTTACCCCCTCAATTGGTGAGTGAGAATGGTTCTCACAAGCCAATTGGAAGAAATTTGGAATATAGTGAACCGTTTTTGCCCCAACGGTAAAAAAGGGGTTGGTGTATGAACCATCTGTTTATGTCCCAACAGAAAAGGGGTTGGTGTACGAACCATCTGTTTATGTCCCAACAGAAAAGGGGTTGGTGTACGAACCATCTGTTTATGTCCCAACAGAAAAGGGGTTGGTGTATGAACCATCTGTTTATGTCCCAACAGAAAAGGGGTTGGTGTACGAACCATCTGTTTATGTCCCAACATAAAAGGGGTTGGTGTACAAACCAGAAAAGAATATGATTGAAGACGATATGAGTGATGTGAAAGATGAACCATTTTTTGCCCCAACGGTTAGAAAGGGATTTTTTGCCAAATTTTAAATTCCATGATCATGTAATATGAATTCTACTATTAGGAAAGTTAAAAATTGATAACGGATTCCCCAACTCCTGTGGGTGAATCCATACTGTTGATGAAATTGCCTTGTTGGCGCCATTGATATGCGAGAGATGCAATATGAAAGAGTCCGAACTTCGGAGATGCTCCTAGTGACCTGTATGGATAATTCCTCGGGTCGGAACCAATCAACCTAGGTAGCCTTAATCTCTAGCAAGACTCAAAATAATGATGATATTGAAGATTGTCCACGTTTAAGGCCCCATGAACTAGGCCATCAATGACAACTGTTGAGAAAATTAATCTTGGTATGAGGTCACTTGAAAAGTAGGATTCCCAAAATTGATTTCTAATTTTCAAACAGTGAAATAATTGATGATGATAAATGGTAAGTGTCCTTATGGTGGTTTAATCCTCTTACCGAATTGCATGGATGCAAATCGCTGCAATCGCCAAGGTGATAGAATATACCACTAGATACGAGGTTTACTTTAATTTAATTTGGCAAAAATATGCATGATGAAAGAAGAATGAATGAAATTAACGATAGATCAGAAGAATTGATGAATGTGGTTAATTTTGTAAAGGTTTTGAACATTTTTAACCCAATTTGTAAATCAATGATGAATGATGCGCTTTTTGAGAAAAATGACAAAATTTGTTTCCAAAACTGTTGTAACCTTCACAAAATGTTTTATTATGATAAGAAGAATGGATGGATGCAATTTGATGAAATTTGGAGGAGGTAAGCTTCAATTTTGTAAGTTTTGTTCTTTTATTCCATACTGACATCAAATGCCGGTATGCATTTGGAGGTGGCAGAAATGCCCGTCGATGTTTGAATGCATCATGAAACGCCCCACTGCATCTGAATGCGCCATGAAACGCCCCACTACGTTTCAGGGTGCCAAAACCAGCTATTTAAACAGTTTCAGCGAGAATTTCGCTCATTTGTGCGTTCAAGCTTGAGAGAAGTGCGTCTGAGGGAGTGAAATGAAGTGAAAGGTTGTGTAGGAGAGTGAAGCACGCGGGAGCTATGGCGGAGATGGGAGCGGACGTGCCAGTGCAGTCAGCTGAGGTATTTGTTTATTTAAGCAAGTGCTTTTATTTGTTTTTTTTTTTTTTTTTGAAACAAACTTGTAACCAATTTTTGTTTTGTTGTTTTGTAGCTTAGGGTGTTAGAGGCACGACACCGATTCTCCCCTATCATTCCAGGGATGAGGAGGTCATTGTCCCAGGAAGACTGGGAGACATTGGAAGTAGTAGGGCTAGCGGAGGCAGCCCGGTTGGAGGTAGTTTGGGCAGATGAGGGGTACCTCTCGGCTTTGGCCGAGAGGTGGGATCCAGATCGGGGGACGTTCCAGCTCCCGACTGGAGAGATGACGATGACGCTTGAGGATGTATACCGCATCCTCAAGGTGCCCGTGGAGGGGGTGCGGGTGGAGGTTGGACGAGATAGGGCCACGAAGATGGCCAAGTTGTTTGGGGATGACTGGAGGGAGATCCGGACGGAGAGCGGGGGGATTCCTTACTTGGCCATGTATATGGCCAAGGAGTTGGTAGCGGTGGAGGCTCTGATGATGTTCGTATTGGCCAACATTGTGGCCCTAAACAGCATCGAGTGCAGGTTTCCATGGAACCTGATGGGTGTATTGAGTGAGATGCTCACTAATAGGGTAGTGTATGCCTGGGCACCCGCTTTATTGGAATAGGTGTACCAGGAGTTGTATGAGGTTCGAAGACGGGGCCGAAAGGGCCTAGGCTGCAGTTTGGTTCTCTAGTGCTGGGGCTGGGAGCACTTTAGAGTGGCCCAACCGGAGGGGTTGCCATGTGCTTACTGGGACATGAGCCAGGCTTATGGTATGAGATGGCCAGTGGTGGAGGAGAGATAGTCGAGCCGCCCCGTGAGATCGGGGCAATGGTATAGGAGTTTATGGGCAGACTTGACAGATGCCCAAGTCATTTGGAGGCCCTGGCGGGAGGCGATGTGGATCGATGATGGAGAGAATCTGAGACAGGTGCGACAGGCTAGATGGGTAATGGGTCAGGGCCACAATGAGGCGTAGTACATACAAATGTCTCGAGTGCTCCGCCAGGTCGGATTGAGACAGGATGTCCCCGGTGAGCCAGTGCGCTATCGGAGGCACAGATCAGAGGGGGATTTGTCGTGTGTCGAGCCATGGAGGGAGGCAATAGAGGATGATGAGGACATGGAGATCCTCGATGTGGATGACGTCGGGGTAATAGCTGAGTATGCAGCATGGATGGCCGTAGAGCCAAGGTGGGTGCCACCATTGGTGGCTGTTGGAGCTGAGAGGACGAGGGAACCACAGAGGTTCCCAAGCGCAGGGAGGGTCCCCACATTCGATCTGACAGTCGAAGGCAAAAGGGGAATATGGTGCGATAGGCATCAGGGAGTAGATATGACGAGGATGATGATGGCGAGGGCCTAGGAGAGGCCACTGGAGAGACTAGAGAGGTACCCCCTAGCGGGCACGAGGATGATCTGCCGCAGCTGTAGTAGCAGATAGCAGAGCGTGATGCTATGCTAGCGGTCTGAGATGATAGGATAGCTCGGCTGGAGCAATAGGTTGTAGAGCAATATTCCCTGATAGCTATTCAGGAGGAGAGGATGGCCCAGATGCAGGCGGACTTGGATGGAGCGACTAGGGTGCCCCAAGATGACAGGGTGACGAGACTCCAGGCAGATCTAGCGGAGCGAGAGTGACGACACGGGATAGACATAGCTAGGCTTAGGTCTAGGACTCATTACATTGAGGCTCTAGAGGACACATTGTTTAGGCATCACATTGTGTTGCCTGATCCTCCATCCTCTTCTGTCTCTAGGCGTAGTGAGTCTAGGCACACCACTAGGTCTAGGGCTCCTACTAGGTCACAGGGGTCCTCTTTTGATGGTTAGCTTAGTGCTTAGATGCACTCTTTATGAGCCTTGGTGCTCTATTGTATTTTGTAGCCTTTTGGCATTCACTGTACGTTTTGATCTTTATACATATATATATATATACATGGCTTTTATTTATTTGGTGTTTTACTCTCTTTTGTGTGAATGCCTATGTTTTTGTGATGCATGTTTTTATATGTTTTAATGTTTTTGATGCATATGTGATGGAATGGAATGCAAACATATAGATGATTAATGCGAGACTAAGTAAATGAAATATGCACTAAGAAGCACTCATACTTTTAGATAGTTAGATTTAGCCAACTGTTATCATAATTGTTTAATCAAGGGCACCGAACTTGGTGGCTTGTGAATGAATGACGTATGGAATGACATGAATATGGAAGAAGATATGGAGGTTGATATGGAAGAAAATATGGAGGAAGACTATTTTTACAAAGACTCAAACATGCTAGTGGTATCAAACAAGCTTACTAATACTGCCTAATTCAACTAGGACAAAATGTGTGTGCATGCGAGTTCATTAACCAAATCAGAAGCATGGTAGTGACTCTAGGCAATCAAAAACCTGTGTGTGTGCAAGTGTGTTCATTAACCTCATCTTGCATAAATTAGGTAACCCTATTATGGAGAAGACCCCAAAGCTAGTTTGTCCGTATGAGCATTCAGAGGTCTCTCTTTGAGGAGAGACATGTTGCCACGCAATGAGTATACTCCACTGCCAGTCAAGCGTCTATAGCCCCGATGAAGGTTAACTCCATAGTCCAAGTTGTTTTTGACCTTTGTAAGCCTTGGGGATGACTACCTATCCATATGACTGGACAAGTAGTACGATCCTTACAACTTATTTGGGATCGGTGGTGTGTGAAAAATGTTCATTTCCTTAGAGCTTTGGGGAATCGGATTCTCAACCGAAGTATGATGAGAATTTTACCCTATCCTTACTACTATGTTTATATTTATATTTTGTGATTGCTTGTGATAGTGGTAAGAACCACTATTTTATGGACTATATTTGCATATAGGACATACGAGGATTACCCTGTTCACTTCGAGGCACAACCCAAGGATGGTGTTATCTCTCTTTGACACAAGATGTTTTTAAGATGTGAAAATGTGATAGGTTCAAGACCGCTTTTGAAATCATTTCCCAATACTCAAGATTTTATTTAGTGTAATTTGTGATATGGTCCTAGAGAACTTTGACATGCATTTCGAAGTTTGCTTAAAACACTAGAAATGGCTGAGTGACTGAAAACATTTTGGCAATGTAAATATATACAAATGGAAAATGGGTGTACGAATGACAATTCGGTTTGATGGATTTTATGAAGGTGCCCCTGATTAAGGCAACATGACTTTTGCTTGACCAAATTTTATATCCAAAAGATAGAATGGTCTCTAACATGATATGCAACTATGGCTGAAAATGAAATGTTATGGTTTTCAATGAGATGTATGCACATGAAATGCAATGTATGCAACTAATAATGAAATGCAAATTCTTTTTATTTTATATATATATTTTTTTTGTTGTACAAGCCATGTATATATGTACATATAAAATTCAAACTATGCGTAGAATGTCCTCAAGTGTATAACATTAAGTGGTTCGGGTTCTTCCTCTCCCTCTAAACTGGCAAGTCTATAAGTTCCATTACCCACTCTTTCAGTGACCATATATGGACCTAACCAATTAGCCACAAATTTATCTCGAAGATGCGACAATGCATTGGTGTTTTGTTGATTTTATTTAAGGACAAGATCCCCTACTTGAAATTCTCTTAGATGAACTTTGGCATTGTAAGCATGTTTCAATCGGTCTTGATAAACTCGCAAATGCTCTAAAGCATTGATTCATTTTTCATCTATGAGTGTGAGTTGATCAAGACGTTCTTGTCTAGCAGTATCATCATTGATAAATTCCTGCAAAGAAATTCACAAGGAAGGGATCTCGAGCTCAAGAGGCATGATTGCTTCAGCTCCATAGACCAAAGAAAATGGCGTTGCCCCAATGGGAGTTCTGATGCTTGTTCTGTAAGCCCATAATGCCAAGGGGATTTGTGTATGCCAATATTTATGATTTTATTTAACAAGTTTCTTAAGAATAGCAATTATGGTCTTATTGGAAGCTTTCGCTTGTCCATTGGCTTGTGGGTAGTAAGGAGTTGAGAAACTATGTTGGATATTATACTTTTCGCAAAGATCTCGAACATCCTTATTCTTAAAAGACTTGCCGTTATCAGAAATGATTTTAGAGGGAATACCAAAACAACAAATGATATGGTGAAGTATAAACTCCACAATTCTAGGACTCGTCAGATCTGGTTAGAGGAATAGCTTCAACCCACTTTGTGAAGTATTCGATGGTCTGTAATGATGAAAGTATGTTGTCTTGAAGAGGCAGGTGAAATATTGCCAATTAAATCGAGACCCCATTGTGAGAAGGGCCAAAGGCTTTGGATGGGCTGTAAATCTTGTGATGGTATATGGATTAAATTAGCGTGTTCTTGACACTTTTTACATTGTTTAACATATTTGCAACAATATTGTTCCATAGTGGGCCAATAATACCCCATACGTAAAATACGCTTCGCAATGGCCATTCCACTAAAATGACCACCACAAGTACCATCATGGGCTTCAACAATAGCTCTATGTGTTTCACCTGCTTCTAGACAGCGGAGGAGTACTCCATCATATCCACGTTTATACAACACATCCCCCAAAAGATCAAAACGAGCTACCTTTTGCTTAAAACAGTGGCGGGCAGTTTGAGACAAATCAGGTGGAAGTGTTCCAAACTTGAGGAAAGCTACTATCTCACTAGACCAAGGCTCATATGGATCCGAATGGATAAAGCAAACATCTTTTTCATCCTTAGACTCAGCACGGACAATTGCAGACTTAGAAATTGTGGAAATGATTAGGGGCTGTACCTCTCCAAGGGAGTCCTTTGGAATCAATGATCCAAGAGAGGCCATGGCATCCGCAAACCTATTAGTCGAACGAGGCAAACTAGTGATCTCATACCAATCAAACTTAGAGAGAAAATTCATTGCTACATCATGATAAAGCTTAATGGTAGGTTCTTTGGCTTGGTATTCTCCTGTAATTTGTTTAACCACGAGTTGAGAATCCCCAAATATCCAAATACGCTTAATGCTCATAGCTATGGCTGATTGAAGTCCTAAAATTAAGGCTTCATACTCTGCTTTATTATTGGTGCATTGGAAGTCTAGTTTGAATGATAAAGGGATGGGAATCCCTTGAGGTGTATGAAACACAACTCCAAAGACCTCGACCTTTCGCGCACTTAGAGCCATCAAAGAATAGCGTGATGTCAACATCTTCCTCCGGAATGATGTCCTCTTCTTGTTCAAGTGATAGCAAATACCGAATCATCTGGGAGCTCAATAATCAAAGGATGATCACTAGGTAGTGGAGCTTCCACAAGTTGATCGGCTATAACTTGACCTTTAACATATTTTTGGCTAATGAATTCAAGATCGAATTCGGTAAGCAACATTATCCATTTAGCGGTACGAGTGTTATTATAAGTGCAAGACATCATATAACGCAGAGGGTTTTCTCTAGCTATGACATATGTTGTATGGCTAAGCATATAATGACAAAGTTTCTTAGTGGAAAAAACCACTGCTAAACACAACTTTTCCACATAAGCATATCGGGTTTCATAGCTTACCAATGTTCGACTAATATAATAGATAGCTTGCTCGCGATTTTGTTCATTATTTTGTGCAAGCATTGTCCCTAAGGCAAAGTCCGTTGCTGAGATATAAAGGTTGAAAGGGACCGTTGGACGAGGCAGAGCTAAGACTGGCAGAGATGCTAAGTACTGCTTGATGTCATCAAAGGCTTTCTGACATTCATCTGTCCATGAAAATTGTACCCCCTTTTGTAGTAGGTGGCAAAATGGCCTACATTTATCAGAAAGTTGTGCAATAAAGTGACGGATTGAATTAATCTTTCCTTGTAAACTACACAACTCCTTCAAATTAGTTGGGGGACACATTTCCATAATGGCTTTGACCTTGTTTGGGTCCACCTCAATACCTCGTTTAGAGATAATAAAACCTAGGAGTTTGCCTGAGGTAACACCAAAGACACATTTCTTAGGTTTTAACCTTACTTTATGCTCTAGAAGCCTATCAAAAACTTTTTCCAATACATCAAAATGCTCTTGTCGAGCTTTAGATTTTTCTAATAAATCATCCACATAATCTTCGATAATCTTATGCATATAATTGTGGAAAATATAAGTCATGGCTCGTTGATAGGTTGCACCTACGTTCTTAAGGCCAAAGGGCATCACCCTGTAACAAAAAGTTCCCCAAGGTGTGGTAAATGCTGTTTTGTGTTGATCCTCAGGGTTTATTCGAATCTGGTTGTATCCTGAAAATCCATCCATGAACGAAAGCATTTCATGACCAGCACAGGTATCGACAAGAGTATCAATGTTTGGAAGAGGAAATTCATCCTTAGGACACGCTTTATTTAGATCTCAAAAATCGGTGCAAACACATATCCCCCCGTTAGGCTTGCGAACGGGTACCATGTTAGAAAGCCACTCAGGATAATCAATCGGGACGATAAATTTAACATCCAGAAGTTTATGAATCTTTGATTTAACTATGAGAGCCACGGTAGGATGCATTTTCCTAAGTTTTTTTTTGACAGGTTTAGCATCTTTTTGGAAGGTGAGGTTGTGGACAACCAAATTAGGGTCTAGGCCTGGCATGTCTTTGTAAGACCATGCAAATATCTCCTTCTTTCGCTTGAGTAGAGCAATCATTTGCTCTTGTTCCTCTGATGATAGACTTTTAGCCGTTTCACAATTTGGGTGCCATCTTGGTCCGGACTAAGGTCTACATCAATAGTTTCTTCAATAGACATGTGGGAACCTTCCTCAAGTCGATGGGGAGTAGGGATCGGATTTATGTCATCTAAAATGTCATCAAGCTCCTGTGCCTTGCTCTCATCTATGTCTCCGCTCGGGAAGACCTCTGGCTTAGAAGATGAAGGTGAAGGTGAAGGTGAAGGAGGAATGTAGTTGGCGTAAGCCCTTAACAATTCCTTGGAAAGGATGAACTCCGAAATAGATGGAGGGGATGAAATCCGATCCATGTCAATCAGGCTTGGATTGATCGGGATTGGCTTATCCGGATCATATGGATTATGGAGCGAGGTGAATAAGTCTTCAAAATTCATTGTCAACTTATGAAAGAAAGAATGGCAGAATGGAAGGGAAAACCGGTGAAGACCTCGGAAGACCTGAAGTGCAAAACAACATTGTTTTTCAGTTTTTTTTTTTTTTATTTGTATTTTGAGTTTTTTTTTTTTTTTGTAGTGGTGAAAACCACTATTACACACATACATAAAGCAATAAAGTATTTTTATATGTTTTGATTTTTTTTTTTGGAATTTTCTGATTTTTTTTGTTTTTGGTAGTGGTGAAAACCACTATTTTAGTATATACATATAATACAGGTTTGGATTATGGCTTATGGATGTGGCAGGGGTGGTGGTTCACCTCGTTCTTGTGGAAGAAGCAAGCGAAATATGGCCTCTTGGAGAGGAAACAATTGGAGATAAAACTCGTCTTGTTTAGTGAGGGGAACAATGGGCGCCGACTCTTCTTCAGATTCATCACCATTTGACATGACGTCAAATTCTTCATAGGCTTCATCTTCGGATTCGTCGGGGTGGAGGATTTCTTCTTCTGAATTAAGATTAATGCTTTGAAAAGCTCGTTCAAAATAAGAAAGGGATGGAAGTGGTTGGTAGCCCAGACCAAAATGCTCAATGGGTCTCTGGTATGGCATATCGATGCGTTTAGTTACCCCTTATTCGTAGCGACCTAGGCCAAATTGCTGCCAATTATGTCTGTGGAAATAGCAAGAGGGAAAACCCTCCATCCTTTCGATATTGGCAGGGACTGGATGCTTGGGTTCTGGTATGGTAGTAGGACTAGAAGATGACTCTGTTCCCCCATATACAAAATTAATGGAATTTGGCATAGAACCCATGTTATAAACCGATCCAATGGATAAATGTTGGTCATGTGGACGACCAAAATCTTTAACTGTTTGCACATTGAACGGTGTGATGTGGACATCTTGGATGGCATACTCACCAATACCTACATCAGTGAGATGGACCTTGACTTGGGAGGGAGATGGACTTGATGATGGAATAGAAGAATGTGGGATAGAAGAATTGGAAGGATTTGGTTGGGTTGATGCTTCACTAACTTGTGAAACATCAGCTGGTGATGGTTGGGAAGATGGAGGAATAATAGGTGATGTTGAAGAAGGTGTAGAAGAAGGGGGTAATGACATGGAAAGAGATGATTGGTCATGGCCACATGTGCATGTGGTCACTGATGAAGAAGAAGGAAGATTAGTTGATGAAGAAAGTGGTGAATGAGATGGAATAGTGGAAGAGGAAGATGGTTGCGATATGATGGGTGGTTCCTCAGGAATGGGAGCTTTAGAAGAAGATGGTATAGAATAAATAGATGGGGTCAAGAAAATATGAGTGGATGGCAACACAATCTCATAAGGATTTGAGACATAGTTGCAATGTTTGAAGGGTTCTGTGTCAGCAGGTACACAATGAACCTGTCCCTCATATATATACTTCAGACATTGATGCAGTATAGAAGGGACACATCTCATCTCCCTAAGCCAAGGCCGTCCAAGCAATACATTGTATGCCATGGTCCCTTCCAAGATGTGAAACAAAGTCTGCAAAGTTCGGGCCCCTACCTCAATGGGCAAGATAACTGTGCCAATCGTGGAAAATAAAGCATCATTGAATGCTTTAAGAGTAAAAGTCGACTTTGTGATAAGGGATGGCGACAGCTTTAGATGACTCAACGCCGATGTTGTAATGATATTGATTGAGGAACCGGTGTCAATTAAGACTCTCTTGAATGGCTTGTTATCGATCTTGGCCATGATATGTAGTGGAGGATCTATACTTTTTGTTGACATAGGTTTGATTTCAAAATCATAGAAAGTGATGGAGGGCTCCATGCATGTTTGAATACTCCCCACAAAGTTGTTGAAGGCATTAGTATCTTGAGTTTGAACTTGATTGACTTTAATATTTCCATTAATGCCTCTCTATGCGGGGGAGATTGTTGAATGAGGTCATAGATCGATAACTTGGCAGAAGCCATTTTTAAACTGGTAGTTAACCAGCTACTCAATGACATGATGGGTCGTTGGCGTTGAGTTGAATGATTTAGCGGTTGTTGAGAAGTATTAGCACGTCGTTGGGTCACCGTTACCCGAGGTGGACTCGGGGGTTTGTGCAGGTGGTTGTGGTTCAACTTGATTTGGTTGGTTCGCCCTTTGACCTCGGGTTACTATGTTAATAGTACCCACAAAACCTTGGTATTGTTGTACATGGTTGACTTGATTAGGAGGAGTTACCTGAGTTACTCCCCCTGAAGTTGTTGAAGCTTCCTCCCGATGTGGAAGGGGTGTTTGAAATATACCAAGATTTTGATTTTGTTGGGCTAAGGGGCTATCCAATTTAATGGCTCCAATCTCAATAAGATCTTGGATCACATGTTTGAAAGCTGTACAATTATTGATATCATGCCCATTTTGCCTATGATAAGGACAAAATAGGTACTCCTTGTAATATTTCCCCCTTCTAGATGGGTCTAAAGGTTTAAACTCAGGTAACGTTAATTGATTTGTGCTATATAACTTGTTGAATATGACCGCATATGGTTCATCTAAAGGTGTGAACTGTCGCTTGGGACGATTGTTTTTCCAAGGTCGAGTTTCCATGGTTGGCCCAGTATTGGGAGCTGGTTGAGTAGGGGCGGGTACCGCATGATAAGCAATTGGTTGTGGTTGACTTTGCATTACTTGTTGTTGTTGAGCCATTACGAGCTGACTCGCCACCACTTGATTAACTTGGTTAACATTTGAGGTTGTACTAGCCTGTGTTTGTTTGTTTTGGCCATAATTATTATTTCTTTGTTGGCCCTTTTGTTGCCATTCTTTTCTATGGGGTTTTAAAACACCCTCTTGGACTTTAATGTCTTCTATGATACTTGCTTGGGCCAAAGCCTCTTCAAAAGTCCTGTATTGTTGTAATTGGAGTAACCAAGAGATAGGTTTTAGACAACTCTGGGTGAACATTTTGGTTAACTCCTCCATTGGTAGGGAGAATGGCGGTTTATTAATGATAGCCCTCCAACGGTTTCCAAAGTCATAAACAGTCTCATCGTCATGTTGCTTGAGCTTGTATAAGTCGGACAATGAAACTCTCTTTTGTACATTCAGGGAGAATCGTTCTAAAAATAGATTAATCAATTGCTCGTAAGCATAAATGCTATGGTGAGCTAAATGATTGTACCACTGTACAGCATCTCCTCCTAATTTTTGAGGAAAATTTCTGAGCATAAGAGCATCATTATTTTGGATTCTAAAGCAAGCATGCATGAATGAGCTCACATGTTCATGAGGATCCTCAGTTCCTCAAAATTTGTCAAACTTCGATAATGTGAAATCAGTCGGATATGATGGTGAAGGTATCGAAGGATGAATTGGTTGATTGATCAATGACCTTAGCATAGGTTTCTGACTAAATGAGCCAGGCGCGTTAAGCATAAGGTTGTCAATCTGTTGTTGCATAGCATGGAGTCGTGGATCTTCATTAAAATTTTGACTTGTTTGATGATTATGAGGATGTAATGGAAGAGTGGAAAATTGATGAGATGGGATGAAATTGCCTGAATTAGGCAAAGTGTGGAATGGACAGGTTGTTGGTATGGATGATACCGAAAAGAAGATGATTGGGGTAGATGATGAACTAGACTAGGTTGGGAGAAAGGTGGGGTAGGAATGGACACCACCGAAGATTGGGGTACCTAGGTGGGGCCTGAGCTAATAAAAGCTGGCTGGGTAGAAATTGGTTGGGGTGTAGGTTTTACTACGACGAGTGGTTGAGAATTTTGTTGCTGTTGTTGCAAAATCAATTTGTCGAGATACTCCTTAACCTTATTAATCTCTAACCCAAGGAAGGTGGGATGATTAGATGAAGGTGGAGGGCAGGCTGCCATGGTAGTCACAGGGGACTGCATAGCAGGAGCAATGAAGGTGGCTGAAGTAGGCGGTACACTGGAAGGAACAGTGAGCCGTGTCCCGGTAGGGTGAAACCATAAATGGTTTGGGAAGAAGAGGGTTGAAATTGGTTATGGCTAGAAGAGTTTCCACCAACTTCATAAAGAGAATTGGTGTACACCCGGGTACATGGAGGAGAAAGTGGTCGGGAAGACACTACATTTGTCTCCAAAGGAGAACAATTGAGCATCCGGGAAGATGTTGGAGATGAAGCCGGCTGAACAGATACCACATTAGCCTCAAAAAAAGGGTTAGTGTAGACCTGAGTGAAACCAGCAGGTATGGTTGATGCAATATCCTGCTGAAAAATAGAATCTTGCATAGGGGAATCTTGGATTGGCTCAAGGACATAGCCAGTGCCATATCTTAAGTGAGTTTGCACTTGGGCCATATCAATGTGGATAATATGAGAGGAATTGTCTTCCTCCATGGGCATGGCCATGTGGTAGATGGCAGAAGGACGTGAAAGACCTGCAGGAGAACCTGCCTGAAATTCACTAGGATAAGTGACCATGTTGGTGGTGGGGATATTCTATGAATTATTCATTTGATTATTTAGATTTAACACTTTAGATTGATTCCTTGTTAAGACCATGAAGCAATAAATCTAAACAAACTCAGAAAAGAAGAATGCAAAACTCGAATGATAAATTTACACTAAAGAAATTATCAGAAAACAGTCACAACCTAGGTTTCAACCAATGTGTCTTACCTTGCGGTTAATTAATTATTTTCTGATATTAATCGTAGTAAATTTTAAGTGTCCAGTTTATGAGTTTTGCATGTGATCTAATCTTGAATTATTCACAAAAAAGGTAAAAACTATGGCTAGGAAAGGACAACGAGATTCTTATCGGTGATGAAATCCAACAAGTTTGCTCTGGGGTGACCTATGGTTTCTAAGGCAGAAGTTTAATGGATGGAGATGAATTCCACCGTCACTAAACTTCAAGCAATACCTGGTGATGAAATCCAGATATCACTGTTTTAAATGCAATATGAAAATGCAATGAATTTTTTTTTTTTTTTAAATGTTTTAGTTATCTAATGTGTACATACAAGGCTATAAATCAAAAGTTCTAATGATCTAAGCAAGAGGCTACTGAAAACATGTCATTTCCTCTGAAGAAGTGGAGTACACCGTTTAAAACCCCCTCCTACCAATGATATCGGATATCAAAGGAGCAACCAGAATGTTCGTCCACTTCTCTGCCTGGAATCACCCAATGGCATGAGTACTATTGACATCCAATCAATAGTCCTACTTAGATAATTAAAACAAATAATTCGTAGCTATTCTAATATGCAGCTAGGTATCCAAATTTTATTTTATTTTTTAATGCAAGCAACAATCAATAATGCAATGCAAAGAAAAATGTAATTAAAAATAACTGTTCTTTTCCAGATTACTTAGTTTTTGTTCATTTTAAAGTAATGATCTGAAAAAGAAACAAAATATGGTAGAAAAACCAAAAACGTAAAAAGTACAGCACTTACTTGGAAGCCTACGCTTTTTTGTAAAACTGACTTCAAACGCCCATGGGAGTCTTCATAGGATGAAACGCACCTCTGCATTTCGTATTGGACTTCCAGACACCTCTCTGCGTCTGCTGCGTTTTCTGCAAGCTCAGAAACCCTAGTTCGCTGGAATAGCGAATTTCGTAATTTTTGGAACCTGCAAAATGAAACAGAAAACAAGAACAGATTAGTAAAGAAAGTATTAAAAATATGAAACCCTAGGGGGTCCCACCGTGATCGCCATTTGTAGATTAAAAATACACGCCAAAAAAAAATAAATAAAATCACAATGACAGAGTACAGAATAGTTGCACAAAACAAACGATTTCTATTAATCGATGGAGTTTAAAAACTCATTTTTGAATACAACTGGGCCTGTAACCCTTTATTTGTGATACACAGTTACAAGTTATGCTAGGGTTCTTTGAAACCCTAGCTGGCACAAATGGTGGCACTTTCGAAGAATGTATCTTCAATCCCAACAGAGTGAGTGGGTTTTGTTGTATCCCTTGCTTGGACCACTCCAACTTAATCAGCTACCATCAATAAACTGGATCTACTGTCAAAAACCTGTACACATTACCACTATCAAGGAGTTAGAAATTAATAATAGGGCTCCACTGTGTGAGCCCTCGAAAACAATCTAAAACCCTAGAAAAATGAAATGTAGGAATTCAATAACAGATCAATAAAAGAAAATAAGCTGCTTGCTTTAAACTAATTTATACCTGTTCTCTTTTAACGCAGCTAGACCAGGCGACACCTGGAAGTAATGTGGCTGTCAAATTGGCTACGGAAGGCACCCTGGTGCACTCACCGAACGCCCATGTGCTTCTGGATCTGAATTACAGACGTCGGTCTGAGCCTGTGGCTATGGGTAAACGCCCGTGGGCACTTGGTAAACGCCCATGGGCACTTGGTAAACGCCCGTGGGCACTTTGTGAAGGGGTAAACGCCCGTGGGCACTTGCAACAGGAATGGGAGATTCTGCAGAATGCTGCAGAAGGAATGGCGGCGAAAGCGGCGACGAAAGCGACGATGGATGCGGCGAAAGGGTAGCAGAAGAGAGGAAATAGCAGTAGAAGAATTAGAATCAGAGATAGCGCATAGGAGATAGAAGTAGCAAAAGACATAGGAAAAAGATAGGGTTTGAGCCATCAAAGTGACTCAATTTATAATCTACTCTTAGGGCACACTTTAGGGTTTTAACGACACTTTGAATGTGTGGCTAAGATTAAAGTGGATCCAAGGGTAGAGAATAAATCTAGGTTGTGAAATGGATTAATATGGATGGACGGATGAGATTAAATGAAAGACGGACGGCTCAGATTAAATCACTTAAACTATTATTTAAATATATATATTAAAATATTAATATATATATATATATAAATATTAATTTAAATAAATTTGGGGATGAAAAATGGCGGGAAAGGTGAAATTGGGCCAAATAATGGTGGGAAAGTGTGGATTTGGGCCAAATAATGGCGGGAAGGTGGATGACCGACACGTGGCTGACAGGAAGGTATAGATGACTTGCAAGTGGCTGGATTTTGGTGTCTACAGAATTATTGTGAATCCTACTCCATTAATCTACAATTATTTGCTACAAGTAATTGCATTATTATAACTGATTTACTAGAGAAATCATTTTCATGCCTTGGTGTTATACTTGAAATAGCTAGAAGGAACCATGGCGGTTACAAGTCATAAAGTGATGTTTTATGGAGCCTACTTTGAAGTTGGGCTTGTTATTTGTATTTTCAAAGCTTCTTGGTATGAAACTACAATTTTAAATTATTGCAATGATGTCACTCTAGGATGTACTCTGGATTTTTCATCTTAATTTTGTATAGCGAATTTATTTACATGATTATGGGCCTTAGCTTGGAGATGCTGATATTGTTGCTACATGAGTTTTGGATTTGTGCACTTTGTCTTTAAACTCTTTGATTTTATGCAAAGATCACTTTGGATTTATTAACTTTATATTTTTTGCATGATGTCGGGCCTAGAAGTTGGAGTGTTGACATCATTACCAACATTTGCTTGATTTTGTACATTTAAATTTTATTCATCACAAATTTATGCAATTGGATCCAAGCATGTCTCTTTGTTATGACTTTGGACTTACTTTGATCTCTATTGGCATCATCGTCCAAATGATCCTAACTATGCATAATCATGGTTTTGTGCATCACGGATTCATGTATTACCAAAGTTGAATGGCTAAGAGAGGCCTAACTTTGTGCGATTATGGCTTCATGTATTAACTTTACATGGTATCAGGATCCAATATGGTGATGTTGAAATCATCGATTGGAAGGGCCTGATTTCATGCACCACAAATTTGAGTAGCTTCTCAAGACATGAGAACACTGACAAATGGGGTCATGAATTTGACCTACAAGAAATACAGAGAAGAATCCTCAAGAGATAAGAAAATCTAGAGGCATACAGAAGTTGAAATTTTGGTTAATCAAAAAACCAAAAGTATTAGGCTGACTATAGTATTCCAGTATTGGCCTTAACACATTTAAAGTATTTTTATGAAATGTTTTAAAGAGCATTATCCTACAACAAGAAGTAAATATAATCTCTACCAAAGTGTAGTCTAGGAGATAACAAGAAGCAAGTGACCAACATTTAAGCGACCAACATTTAATTGGCCAACACCTACGTAGCCAACATTTGAGTGGCTAGCATCCAAGTGGTTACTATATATAAAATTAAGTGGCTACTATATAGTAGTTTAAGCAACAATCTAAGTGTCTAGAAAAATAAATTGGTCATGAGACTAAGTGGCCAACATTGAGAAAACAAAGTGGCTAGGATACTAAGTGACCAATGTTGAGAAAACAAAGTGGCTAGGAGACTAAGTGACCAAATTTGAGAAAACAAAGTGGTTAGGATACTAAGTGACAAATGTTGAGGAAACAAAGTGGCAAACCAACATAAAGGAATCTAAGAAACCTGTATTGAGACCTACATTGAGGAATTTAAACTTTAGGTATAAACAGGTAGTAATATAAACGATAAGTGATAGAAGGTAACATTATCTATAGCAACATCTAGAGAGATTAGAGAACACTATTCAACACTAAAAAAATGCCATCTAGAAGAGACCAAGTGTGCTCCAAGAGCACCATCCAAAAGAGACATAGTGTTCTCTAAGAGCACCATCAAGAAGAAATTGAGTGTTCTCCAAACGTGTCATCTAGAAGAGACTGAGTATACTTCAAATGTGCCATCTAGAAGAGACTGAGTGTGATCTTAGAATATTATCTAGTAGATGTTATCCAATAATGCTTTGCAGTTAAAGAGACTCAAGCTAAAACCCTAGAATATTGAGTGCCATACTTCAAAATTTTTAAAACACCATCCAACTTGAGAGATTGTAAGCATTATAGTCAAAATAAAGCATAGAAGGAGTCAACATAGTTGACATCCATACGTTACTATTGGATAACATGAATCAGAGGTGATATTTTGATTTAAGCCCTTCAAAAAGGAAAGGTACATTAAATCACCTTTTGAATTGGAGGGAAAGTAAGCAAAATGAATTTGATTTTATTGCATTTTTTAATGGGGAGTTATAAGGTTTTCCACATTAATGATTTTTGAAGTTTATATTTGAAATTTATTTATCTCAAAAGTTATTTATTTGAAAGATTTAAATTTATTTAAGTTTTTGGAGTGAAAAGGACTTATACTAAGATTTGAAATTGTTTTTCAGTTTTGAAAGATTAGAATTCAAGTTTTTTGAGTTTTTGAAGATTTAAGAATTTGTTTTTTAAATTTGAGGAGTTAAAAGGTTTGAAGATTTGAATTTTTTGAAATTATAAGAAATTTGGTTTAAAGATTTTTGAAGATTTGAAAATTTAAAATTTGAATATATATATTTAGAAATTTCATTTAGGAGGGAGACAAAAGGATTACTACATCATAGGTTTAAAAAATAAAAAAATTGCAAATTTCTTATTTCAATGATTTTTAACTTGGGATTTATAAGGATTTCAACCTCAAAGGATTCAAAATTTAAAATTTTATTGAGTTCCATTATTTCAAACAATAAAAAATTTCTTTCTGAATCTCAGCTCTTGAAAGGACCAAATTTTGCATTATGGAAGAACAAAATGAAATCAATTCTTACTGTAGATATACTATGGGATATATTAAGTGGAACAAAGAAAAAATTTAGTGAAGATGAAAGAGAAATAAAAAATTTGAATAAAGTGATGCAAAGGCACTCATGTTAATTACATTTGGAATAATTGATGAAATCCAACAATATTTAAGTGGAGCAAAAATTTCTATAGATGCATGCAATACATTATACCAAGTATTCAAAGGTAAAAAAAAAGCAATGATTTTGAATTTACAAACCCAATTATATTCTTTAAATGTTAATAGTGGATAAAGTATAGAACTCTTTCTTTGCAAAGTAGCAGATATAAAAGCTAAACCTTTAACTTTGGGAGAAAAAGTAGAAGATAAATTTCTTGTTCAAGTTATGTTGAGATCACTTCCAAAAACTTATAAACATTTAGTTACTTCCTTACAAGTGCTAAATAAGGAAAATATATTTGATGATTTAGTCAATATTTTTTAGGAATATGAATTTCAAAATTTAGTCAAGGATGAAATGACTAATATTGCCTTTATATCTAAAGAAAATATACCAACTAATATTGATACAACATCCAAGTATAAATCTAAATGGAATTCAAGATTTTGTCATATATGTAAGAGAAAGGGTCATAGTACAAATTTTTGTAGATATAATCAAAAAAATAAAAATTAAGGAAATCAGATGAATATGAATCAAGAAAATCAAATGAATAAACCTTTTCAACAAAAAACATTTCAACCTTAGTATCAACAATGTCAATATCAGCCTTAGTATCAATATGGTCATCAACAACAACATCAACTGCAATTTAGAGAAGAAAATAAAAAAGAAAATTTAGTCCAAGAAATTCATGAAAATCAAGAGTTAGATGAATCATCAAAAGGAAATGAATTCAAAGCCCTTACAGTAAAACTCTTAAATAATGAAGACATTCATGAAAAATCTTCATAGAAGATATTAGTATTGAAAATGCTATAGAAATATAGGATACAGGAGAAAATATTTCAAAGATACAACAAGGAAAGATCAAGACCGAGATAAAAAAATATATATAATAAAGAAATAGAATAAGAAGATTAGGAAAGTTAAGAGGAAGATAACCAAAATAGATACATATCAAAAGTAATGTTAGAACAAGAACCTAATGGATCTCAAGCATGATCTTATACTTAGAATCCAGACAAAATTTTGAAGGAAGAAGATTGAAGACTAAAGCCTTCAATAATTAAATAATGTAATACTGGGGGTGTTGGAGAATATTACATTATTTTCTACATGCAAATGTACCCTCATTGTACCTTCATGGTATAAATGTAAATATGTAATACATCAGGGTTTGTGTCTATAGTTTAGATGAGTAATTTATATTTCCCATTTATGTAAGTGTCTGTGCACATGATATGCACAAGTGTCATGTAAGTAAGAGTGCAAGTGTATATTGAGAGAATGTGCACAAGTGTCATGTATGTAAATGTGAAAATATGTAAAGTGAGGATGTGAACAAGTTTCTTGTATTAGGATTGCATGTAGGAGAGTAAGATTCATGTATAAATGTGCAAGTGTCATAGAGTTAAAGTATGCATGTAAGAAGAGAGTGAAGAGTCTAGTATACAAGTGGCAAGATGAGAAGCCAAAGGTCAAGAATAGGAAATGTTGCATCTCTCATATATGTGAGGAGTGCAATAGAAAAGTATTGAAGAGTCACATTACTATGTCTATATTATGGAGATAAATTTCCATACAATGTAAGGGAAAATAGTCTATAGCGATCACCACATAGCAAGCATTGATAATAAAGCTTGTATATAGATTTTGAGCAATTTATATTGTAAGTATTCTTCATGCATGTACATGAATGATTTTGGCAATTTACATTCATATTTGATATTATAAGTGAATGTTATTTCATTATTATATTGGCTTGGATATATATTTGATTGCTCATATATATAATTCTACTCTTAATTATTGATATTTTGACCTATAATATTATGGCTTATTTATATTGGGACCTATGATATTTTGAGATAATTAGGCTTAAAATCCAATAAATTAGAAGTGTTATACTCAAGGTAGTAGTGCCAACGGTGCTTCTAACTAATAGGTATTAATTTTAGTAAGTTTTAAAATTTTATAATTTTCTGCCCAATCGACTTGATAGCTATCATTGTTGGCATTAGTGTCATAATTATTTTTGAATAAAAAATAAAATAGGAAGCTAACTTACATTAGTTTCTTATTATACATATAATTTATCTTTCTTTAATGCCATTCAAATCCTATTCAATCTTCCTTAATTGCTAATTTCATTCTCAATCATAGCCATGCATATTTTCCTAATTGACTCTCCTTCCAATCATAATGCTAATCCTATCATAATAATATTAATTAAAATACTAATAAAACCTTCATATAACTCATAAATTGGTAAAAGCTCCCCTAGTTTCATCTAATACATCCCTTCTCCCAATATCGCTTCCTAACAAATCCTCCAAAGTTCTACAAAATCTATAAAATCAAACCTTCGGGCATCATCTAGGAGAGGCCTAAAATTTCTAGGAAAGATCTACTAAAATCTTAAATTTAATTGGAAACAAAAGAATCTATTGATGCTTTGCCCCAATATCCATCGAGGAATCCTTAATGAATTGCTATTGGAATTCATGAAATAAATTATATCCACATCAACATAAGAGATGATCAATATACCATCTTTAGGCCCTTGAATTTGATTTTGAGCCCATTGTCATTATGGTTTTAGCTTATGTTCATTTTTTTACTTTGGATTTATTTTTTATTGTTTAACAATCAATTATTTCATAATTGCATCTATTTCATTATAATTTATCATTTCATCATTAGCTACAACACTATCTATAATTTTGTGTTAGTGCTAGCTAGCGTTTATCATTTTCTATTACATTCTTATAGATCGATAAGTCTATTTTGCTATACCTATAGGTAAAAACACCACCACATAATAATGCTATTGTCAGTATCATTGGTTCTATTGCTTGAACTATCATTTGTAGCACTCTTGTGGTTTATCTCAAAACCCAAGGTCTATTTGTCTATTCTTGGTCTTTGATTTTTTTATTATAAAACTAGAATATGGGTTTGACTAAGGCATACACCTTAAAATCTAATTGTTAATTTTTTTGTGTGTAGGTACCTTGAGATGTGGAATAACAAGCTTTAAAGTGAGAATCGTGAGACTAGAGCAACTACACATTTGGAGCGATCAATAGATTTGAATATTTTTTACCCTTAGATTTATATCAGTAGTCCTTAGTTTACCTTTAATGCATTAACAATCCTTATATTCTTTGTTGCATTAAGAAGGATTTGTATGTTGCTTATATTAAAAGATGATTTTTTGTGTGCGAATAAAAAAATTAAAGGCAAGTAGTCTAGGAAAAAGAGTCTATTATTTTATCATTTTGATATGATCATTAGGCAACAACTATATTTAAAAATGAAAGTCTTGTCCATTAGATTTATTTTACCCGATCATTGAGTAGTCATTGCATTCACAAGGAAAATGAAAATCTACATATAGGATAAAAGGTTATGTTTGTTGTATAATTCCTCCTTGTAACCCTACTTTAAAAGGAAAAAGACTTTATGTTTCAACATTGAAGCAAAATCATCATATCGACTAGAAAATTTGTTTGTATGCATTTTGTATGCTTGCATGAGTAGCCTAAAATACTGAAGTAGGTTTTGGTTTGATTTTTATTATACCTCTCTAAGAAAATTACTCTAAACAAGAATATTTATTGGAAAAATAGGTGTTTTACTAATAAATACACAAAAAATAGATCCCAAATTTTATCTACCACACCATATATTTGAAGTGGTGAATGAAACCAACATGGGGATAGAGGGGTTATCATGCCTCTTGTTGTCTACCATAATATTTTTCATCACACTATATTTTGGTGAACCTAACATGAAAAGGGAAAAATACACTAATTCTAACTAGAATCATGCAATGATACTCAGAAGCATGAGAACCCCACTATCTTATTTTTTCTAAAATATTCATCTTATTAACAATTCATCTTCTCTCATTAGCAAGGGATGATTCTATTCAATTTATATTGTGTGCTACAATTAGCTAGAGGCCTGATGACAATGTATCCACATCATAATATCATCATATCTTTTTTATCCCATAAACCTCACCAATTTATTTTTAAAATAAGAAACCAACTATATGTTTCTTCCATTAAATTTAAATTATTGAGGTTGATAGATTGTGAAGACATTGATATTCTCTAACTTGTTACAATCAAACTACTTAATCCTTTGTAATCCTGTGATATGATGAATACTATGAGTTTCATAGGTGTTTATTATAACACGATATCCCTCTTCCACTTATCCTTGAATTCCATGATAATTATAGCACTTGAATTTCTAGACATCCTATTAGGCATATAGAGATAAAACCAATTGTCCTTGACATTTGATAAGAATTCTAGAAACTTGAGTGATGTGACAATACCTAACCTCACTCCTAATTTTATCAAATTGTCATCACACTCGACATCAATAATTAAATCATAGTTATTTTTTACCCATGTAGAATGTTGGATGGCATTAATAGGATATTTTAAGCACCTATGTAGGATCATCCAAACCTCCAATAAAAAAACCTCAAAAACACATATAGGCATGGGGAAATATGAATCCCATAGTAACAAATTCTCTTACTATTTTTTAATTATGGGTAATTCATTATCATATTATAAAAATTAACAAAATCATAACCATTTAGCATAACATCTTCTACCACATCATAGCAAAAGTTCTAAAATACATTTATCTTGGGGAAAATCTATTACCATTTGGAACATTAAAAGCCCCATAAGACATGTCTTGAAGGAAAATATATCACCATTTGGTATATCCAAAGTCCTACAAGGCATTTCTCTTGGGGGTAAATTTATCTCAATTTGACACTTCCAAAGTCCCATAAGGAATTTGTCTTAGGGAAAATATATCATCAATTGCCATGTCCAAAGTCCCCCAAGACATTTGTCTTGGGTAAAATTTATAACCATTTGGTATGTCCAAAGTCCCATAAGATATTTATCTTAGGGTAAATATATAGCTATTTGGCACATCCAAAGTCTTATAAGGCATTTTATTGCTATTGCTAGTTGGCACATCAAAATTACCTCAAGGAATTTATCTTAGGGGATAATCTAGTGTCATTTGGTACATTTAAATGTCCTAGAAGACATTTGTCTTTATGTATGTCTACCATAATTTGGCACATCCAAAATTTCTTTAAAATATTTATCTTGAGGCAAATATATTGTAGTTTGGCACATCCAAAATCTCCATAGGATGTATATCTTGAGGTAATTCTATCACCATTTGGCACATTCAAAAAATACTCAAGAACATTTGTTTGAGTCAAATCTATCAAAATTTTAATAAGAATAAAACACCATAGACATTAATTTGGGGACAATTTTTTTTATCTCATATTGTATAATATGTTAAATCATAGCAACTCTATGTGGTGTATTCAAAGTCTCCATGGTCATATCTATTATATATCATAGCAATTCCATTTGACATATCTAAAGTCCTCCCAAGCACATCCAATTTTGTATTACAAATTGCATTATAGAAATACCATTTGACATATTTAGATCCTCCTAGGCACATCCAATTTTGTATCACATCTTGTACTATACTAACACCATTTTGTGTATCTAAAGTCCTTAGAGACATCTAAATTTGTATCATATCTTATATAATAACAATGTTATTTGGCATATCTTAAGGCCCCTGGGGCATATCCAATATCATATCTTATATCATATGTTGTAAATTATCCTGTATTATAGAAATATCTTTTAGTGTACCCAAAGTCCTCTTGGGAAACCATATTTATTTTTATATATCTATATATATAGCTATGCTATGTATAAAACATAACTAACATGCAATTAAATCATCTTGTCCATATCAATTTATACATTATCATAAACAATTGTATTGCAAAAACATAAATAGTATTATATAATAACATTACAATTAATCAAATAATATTAATTATCATAATATTTAAGTCCAATCACCATGGCATCATCAATCTATAACACATAATAACAATATAATTAACAACAATTAACATCAAATCATATCGTATCATCATCATCACATCATAAAACTAGAGATAATATGATAGAATAAATCAAATATCATATATATATCAATACAAATGTTTGTACAAATCCATCATATGTCACATTGTCATGGTATAATCATATAGTACAATTAGACCCCAGGAGTAGTCTAGGATTAACTTTACAACATGGTTTCAAGCACTCTAGCCCTCCTTATTACAATAACAACATGCTCATTGATTGTTGTGATTGGTGAATAATAGACTATGAATAAGTTTGTTAGAAATCTACTATTAAAATAAAGCTCACTCACACACAATACTATAAAATTACTGAAATAACACTATGCAAAATGTAATTGGAGAATTGAAACATTCTCACAAATAACTCAAAATCGTAGGTCTCTTCGAGGGGGCAAACTCATTCAATATTTCATTAACTTGAAAAAATATACATTTATACATGGCTCTTTGTATTTTAAAGAGAAACTCCATGCAAACCTACCCTAAGGCTTAAGATTTGGATTACATGCAAAATGCCACTCGAGCTAGAATATTCTACCAAAAATTGATTACAATATTAATAATAGTTACATGAAATGACCCCACTTGTCTAGGTGCCTTAATTACCACATACATTATAAAATATTACAAAATAACATTATGAATGGAATCCCCCATGTTGGAAGTGGTTCATTACATAAGAAAATAATAATTAAAAAATAACATTAGTATGGGATCCTAACATGTCCTTCCCCTTCGAAAACATTTGTCTTCAAAGCTAAAGATGATAAAACCGGTGCTGGAGCTAGTGGAGAGACTCCCATGTAGTATATTATGGTTGGAGTCCATGCCACCGAACAAGGACATTAGTAATGGCATGGCTATAGAGAGTGCAATTTTTATGATCCAAAAACTATTAAGGCTTGAGCAAGATAGAACCTTCTTTAACCAATTTTGGAAATGTAGATTGAACCTGTACTTGAGTGCCCACAACCTTCTTAAGATAGGAGACATGAAAAATTGGATGGAGCTTGGATGTAGGTGGAAGGTCCAATTTTTAAGTTGTATCACCAATCCAGTGTAAAACCTAGTAGGGTCCATAATATTTCACAAGTTTTAGGTACCTACAAAGCTATAGGAACAACTATCTGTACGATTGTAATTGAATGAAAGCCATATCACCCACATCAAAGCTATGCTCAAAATAGTGTTGATCAACTTGTTGGTGCATCATATTATGAACCACATCCAAATTCATCTTCAGTTGGTGGAGGACATCATGTATGTTGACTGAGAGTGGTGTCAATTGCATGGAACCTAGAGCTAACTTGAATGTAAGAGAAAGGCATCAGTGGAGGGCACCCATAAACTGCCTCAAAAGGAGTAATCCTAGTTGTTGTGTGATAGGAACTGTTGTACCACCATTCGATCAAAGGAAGCCACTTTACCCATTGATTAGGATGATCAAAGGTAAATAAATGAAGGTAGATCTCTAAATATTTGTTAACAATATTTGTCTGGTCATCTATTTGTGGATGATAATCTAAAATTATTTTGACCTAAGTTCCCTACAACTTAAATAATTCTTGCTAGAAATGACTAGTAAAGGTTGATTCATAGTCAAAAAAGATAGATGTGGGATACCATGAGAGTGGATATAGAATTGAGGAAAATTTGGACAATGGTGGAGGTTGTGTAAGTATGGGAGAGGAAACAAAAGTGAACATACTTTGAAATATGACCCACAACCATGAAAATAGATTTGTCTTTGAACTTAGGTAACCCTTCAATTAAATTCATGGAAATATCAATCCAAACCTAGTCAAGAATGGGAAAGGGTTGGAGAGTGCCTAAAGAATGCACCATTTCACCTTTCATCCATTGATAGGTATCACAAGACACCATAAAATTATAAATATACTTTTTTGTGCCCTTATAGAAAAAAGTGCGTTTAAGTCGTTCATATGTTTTGAGAAATCCTAAATGGCTTGTAGATGGGGTGGCATGTAGTTCCTTCATGAGAAGTTCCTGAAGGGGAGATGGGAAAAAAAAGGCATTGGTGGTAACACAAATCATGGCCATCCCAAGTGTAGCTAGGGCATGAAGTAGAGTTAGCATGTTGGGAGGCAACCAAAGTTTGCAAGCTTGAATCCTAAAATACCTCATATCATAAGGAATTGATCCATTATGGAATAGGTGGTGAAACATTGCATAGCATACTGTGAGCCTAAAATTTGTTAGTGTTTAACCCACCAAGGTGGACGACAGGAAATGACAACACCAAGGTGGACGACAAGGTGGTAGACGACAGGCAGTGAAGGAGAGTTTAAATTTTAATTTTCTTCCTCCCCTATATTTTCTCTCCCCTATTTCCTCTCCCTATTTTTTGCTTAGTTGTTAATCTAGTTTTTCCTAAACTATTTAAGTTGTAACCTTTACTTATTTTAATTAATCAAACTTTTCAATTTATCATTTTGGTATCAGAGCTGGCATTAGGGGGTTAGTTTTTTTTGCATCCGACTGGTGAGGAGGGCCCATAGGCATAACGAAAACGAAGCAGCATCTCAAGGAGGAGGAGCGGCCCATAGGCATGCATCCCAAGGAGCGGCCCATAGAGGAGCCAAACCCCAAGCACATATCCCGAGGAGGACACATGGCGTTGAGGTTGCATGCAGATCGAGGACCTGACATGGTGGATGAATGCTGACCGAGGAGGACACATGGCTGGACAACAGAGCTGACCTGATAGGGGCATGATTCTCGAGGTAGCTGACATGGCGGACAATAGAGCTGCCCTAACAGACACATGGCGACAAGCCACTGGACCGAAGGAGGACATGTGGTAGACAGAGAAGAGACACGTAGATCGAGGCTGATGCAATAGGGACACATGGATCGAGGCTGACATGGCAAGGCAACATGGTAGGTCGCATGGCGAGTTGTGATTGGATGAGTCATTGGAAAAAGGGAGGCGTTCGATTACCCGAAGGCAATCGAAACACCATGTGAGTGTTGAGGGTTTTATTCACCAAAACGTGCGCCCACCTGATGAATGTGGGATAAACATCCCAAGTTTTTTTTAGATTTGCATTGAGGAAGGTGGACATAAAGAGGATATCTTCCTCTTCTCTTCACGTCGAGCGCTGTAGCTCGACTGGCTCGAGGAGCCAACCGAAAGTCTTTGCCCTCCGCCCGATCACGGGTTCGAGTCCCCACGAGGTAAAAGCTAAGTTTTTTTTATTTTTTTTTATTAAAGGCATCGGTGTTTAAGAAGATAGGTGATCTCCTTCACCTTAGCTCATAGGTGGTGAGCTATCATGGTCGGTTAGAGGCCACGAGATAAGAGCTTGGAAAAGGAAGGTCGCGGGTTCGAAACCCTTTGACCTGGAATTTTATTTTTTTTTTTATTTTTTGCAAAGTATGAATTTTTTTATTAATTTAATTAATAATTTAATTAGAATATTAATTAAAAAATTATTTGTTAATGTTTTTTAATTAATATTTAGTTTTATTATTAATTAATATTATTAATAAAATTATTTTTTCTATTTTTGCACCATTTAAAAAAAAGAGGAGGAGAAGGACATTTCCTAAGAGGAAATTATTGTAAAAGCCTAAGAGGCTTTAAAAGTGAATTTTTTTGTAATAGCCTAAGAGGATTTCAGGGGGAATATTTTTGCATCTTAAGGGGAATATTCTAGCACTCATTCATGATAAGGTCAACCGGATGCTATCATGCCCTTTGTTCTCTTTTAGTAAGAGAAAACCCCAAATCCTTTGATGAAAAAGTTTGAACGTATGGACTGAATATTGTATTCAGTCAATTACAAAATGTAGTAATAGCCCATCAAAGAGCACCAGATGTAGGATATGACGCTGATTCAGAAGACAATTCCTTTGGTAGCAGATTTGAGGAGTCAAAATCTATAGGAGTTGCACCATAGGAGCCAGAGAATAATCATCTCAGTGACAGTGACTCAGTTGAAATACTGGAACCAGAACCATACTCACCCGAAATCATTCTTATCAGTGACGACGATGATTCAGTTGTTGACAACTTTGTCAATCCAGTGATAGGAGAACCTCAGCAGGTAGAATAGGCTATAAGCGAGAGAGTATATCAAGTTAGATTTGATTTAAATCTGTAACTTTTTCTTTTGAAAAGCATAGTGCTTTGATTGTAATTGAGAAATAAAAGTGTGTTTCTAGTTTATTTCCAATAGCTATGGCATCCAATAATAATCTACCCATTCCAAAATTTAATGGGTACGATTATGAGTATTGGTCCATCAAGATGAGGACCTTACTCATAGGCAAGGGACTATGGGATATAGTCGATGAAGGTTACACAAAACCTTCATATTGGACCACTTTGAGTGCAGCCGATAAGAAGACAAAGAAAGAAGCACAAAAGAGCAATTTCTCTGCTCTCTATCATCTCCAAGCAACATTGGAGAAAAGCATCTTCTCAAGAATTACCTCTTGTTTAACTACCCAAGATGCATGGAAAGCCTTGAAAGAAGGTTTCCAAGGAAGCGATCAGGTGAAGCAAGTAAGGCTTCAGACCCTCAAACGAGATTTTGAGAATCTCAAAATGAATGAAGATGAGAAAGTTGGTGACTACTGCATAAGAGTCAAAGCAGTTGTCAACAAGATAGTAACACTTGGTGAAGAAGTCAAACCAGAAGTGGTTGTGAAGAAAGTGTTGAGAACACTTCTTCATAAATGGAACCACATTGCTATCATCATTGAAGAATCAAAAGACCTTTCTACTCTAACTTTTGATGCATTAATCGGTTCATTAATGTCTCATGAAGAGATATTACAAGGATCTCCTTCAACAAGCTATGGAGGCGATGATAAAGCTTTCTCATCCAATGAGGGTGCAGGAAGAGGACAAGGAAGAGGCCAAGGTAGAGGACAAAGAAGAGGAAGAGGCAGAAGTAGCCCAAGAGGAGGAAATCCAAGCAGAGGTGGCAATAAAAATAGAGGTAGAAATCAAGGCAGAGGTGGAAATCAAGATCGAAATGGCAATCAAGGAAGAGGAGGTGACAAAACAAAGAAAGCTTGTTTCAATTGTGGCAAGCCCGATCATTTCGCTCGAGACTGTTGGTCCAAGACTTCTCAAGGAGGCAACGGTCAATATGGCAACTATGGTGAAGAAGAAGGAACATCAAATCTATTTCTTTCTTATGGAAAATTAGATCAAAATCTGAATGACACTTGGATTTTGGATACTGGTTGTTCAAATCACATGAGTGGCAAAGAAGAGCTCTTTTCTACAATGGATTCCACCTACAAATCCTGAATCAAGTTGGGATATGATAAAGCTTTGCAAGTTGAAGGCATTGGAGCCATGGAGGTTCCAAAAAAATAAGGCATCAAAAAGGTAAATGACATCTATTTTACCCCCAAACTCCAACATAATTTGCTTAGTGTTGGACAAATGATGGAGAAAAATTACAGACTTGTTTTTTATGAAGGCAAATGTGTAATTTTTGATAAGAAAAATTGTAATAGAGTCATTACACAAGTACCTATGACCAAGAATAGGTTATTTCCCCTTAATTTTGGGGAACCAAGGGGTGCTCAACTTGCTAGTATTGCTATAGCAAATCCAAGTGTACTTTGGCACTTGAGATATGGTCACCTAAATTCTGCAAGCTTGAAATTGTTAACTTCTCAAGCTATGGTATGTGGACTTCCCAAAATTGCTGAACACAAGGAGGTCTATGAAGGATGTGCTTTGGGAAAGCACTCAAGATCCAAGTTCCCAAAAGGACAAGCATGGAGGGCTAGTCATCCACTCCAATTAGTGCATTCATCCACTCTTATTAAAAAAGCATAGGTAATAATTCCTATTTTCTCACTTTTATAGATGATTTCTCTAGGATGTGTTGGATCTATTTCTTGAAAACCAAAGATGAAGCTTTTGATTGCTTCATATATTTCAAGAATAATGTAGAGAAACAAAGTGAGTTCATTGTAAAATATCTAAGGACAGATCGAGGAGGAGAGTACTCTTCAAAGGCATTTCTAAAATATTGTAAAGAATGTGGGATAAAGAGGCAATTCACCACTGCCTATACACCACAATAGAATGGTGTGGCGGAAAGAAAGAACCACACCATAGTAGAAATGGCAAGATCGATGCTTCAAACTAAGCATCTTAGTAACATGTATTGGGCCGATGTTGTTAGAACCAATGTTTACATTCTAAATAGGAGTCCTACTTCTAGTTTGGATGGGATCACTCCTTACGAAGGGTGGTATGGAAAAAAGCCGAATGTAAAACACTTCAAGGTTTTTGGTTCTCTAGCATATGCCCACATTCCTGATGAAAAAAGAAATAAACTTGACCCCAAGAGTCAAGCATGTATTTTTGTAGGATATTGTGAGTCTACCAAAGCATATAGGCTCTACAATCCAAAAATGCATAAAATTGTACTTTCCAGGGATGTGATTTTTGATGAAGGGGGAGAATGGGGTCATCAATTTTTTTTTGTTGATGATGAATCCCATGATGCAAGTTCTTCTCAAGTACAATAGGTGCAGCCCAAAAATAGCAAAGGCACTCCTCCTCCAAGCCCAAGCATGAGTACTACTTTGAGTACATCAACAACTACTCCAAGTCCTTCTCCACAAAGATCAGTAAGTTCTTCACCTATGGATATTGATTCTCCATCAAGAGGTAAAAGAACACTACAACATCATCCATATTTTCAAATGTTGGATAAAAATTTCCAAAAAAGATACACTAGAAGTCAAGCTAGTGAAATGAATGCAGTTTTGCAAAAACTTGAAAATCTGCATATGTATGGAGATGATGACTCCCAAGAGCCTAAGGGAGATGTAGTCAATTATGCTTTATTGACTAATGCACAGCTAGAGCCATATAGCTATGAGAAAGCATGCACTCATAATGTATGGCAGGAAGCCATGAAAGAGGAAATAACCTCTATAAAAAAGAATGATACTTGGGAGCTAGTAAAGCTTCCTAAAGGAAAAAAATGTGTTGGATGTAAATGGGTCTACAAGACCAAATTCAATGTTTATGGAAGCATTGAAAGACACAAGGCAAGACTTGTAGCAAAAGGATTCACTCAAAAATATGGCATTGACTATGAGGAAACCTTTTCTCCTATTGCTAGACATGAAACTATCAGATCAGTACTTTCCTTGGCTACCCACAAAGGGTGGAAAATTCAGCACATGGATGTAAAGAGTGCCTTTCTCAATGGGTACTTGACTGAAGAGGTTTATGTCCAACAACCTCAAGGTTTTAAAGAACAAGGTAAGGAGAACCTTGTTTACAAACTGAAAAAAAGCACTTTATGGCCTCAAGCAAGCACCAAGAGCATGGTACTCTCGCATTGATGGCTATTTTAAGGAGTATGGATTCACTCGGAGAAAAAGTGAACCTACTCTCTACTACCTAAAGCAAGGTAAAGATATTCTCATAGTTTGTTTATATGTGGATGATCTCATATTTATGGGTAGTAATGATAAGATGAATATGGAGTTCAAACACTCCATGATGAAACAATTTGAGATGAAAGATCTAGGCTTAATGCATTACTTCCTAGGCATGGAAGTTCATCATACAGATAGAGGGATCTTCATATGTCAACACAAATATGCTCAATATATGATCAAGAAATTTGCCATGGAGCAATGCAAATCAGTTGCAACTCCAATGGGTCATGGGATCCAATTGAGCAAAGATGATGGAGCACCAAAGGTTGACATGACCACTTACAGGAGCATGGTTGGGAGTTTGATGTTTCTCACCAACACAAGACCTGATATTCAATATGTTGTTTCTCTTGTTTCAAGGTTTATGGCTGATCCATCCGAGCTGCATTTTCAAGCAACTAAAATAATTTTGAGATATGTAAAGGGTACATTGGATTTTGGAATCCATTACCACAAATGTAATTCTATAAAGTTAGTTGGATTCAGTGATAGTGATTGGGGCAGCAATATAGATGATAGAAAATCTACATCAGGGAACTATTTTAGTCTAGGGTTAGGACTAATTACATGGAGTTCCAAAAAGTAGACTGTTGTAGCATTGTCATCTATTGAGGCTGAGTATATAGCAATCACATATGCTAGTACTCAAGCTCTATGGTTGAGAAAAGTCCTTGAAGAGATTGGAGAATGACAAAGTGGTCCTACTAGATTGTATTGTGACAACATGAGTGCCATTCAATTGGCATATAATCCTATCCACCATAGCAGATCAAAACACTTTGATATGAAGTATCACTTCATCCGAGACATGGTGGAGAACTAGGTAGTTGAGCTTAAACATTGTAGCACTTTGGACAACATTGCGGACATCTTCACCAAAGGCATTGCTAAAGCTCAATATATAAAGCTGAGAGACTGTCTTGTCAGCCCTCTCAACTTTAAGGGGGAGAATGTTAGTGTTTAACCTACCAAGGTGGACGATAGGCAATGACGACACCAAGATGGACGACAAGGTGGTGGACGACAGGCGGTGAAGGAGAGTTTAAATTTTAATTTTCTTCCTCCCCTATCTTTTCTCTCCCCTATTTCCTCTCCCTATTTTTTTCTTAGTTGTTAATCTTGTTTTTCCTAAACTATTTAAGCTGTAACCTTTACTTATTTCAATTAATCAAACTTTTCAATTTATCAAAATTGATGAGAAAGAGCATCAACCACAATATTCTCCTTTCCCTTCTTATAAGTGATATCCTAATCATAGCCCATGAGCTTAGAAACCCATTTTTATTATTTGGGTGTGGAAACCCATTTCTCTAGAGAGTATTTAAGACTTTTATGGTAAGTTTTAATGGAAAAATGATGCCCAATGAGATACAGTCACCAATAGATTACCGCTTACAAAATTGCTAGCATTTCCTTAGCATAAGTGGATTTTCATAGATTATGACTAGAGAGTACTTTACTAGTGAAATCCAAGGGTTGCCCTTCTTGCATCAACATTGTACTAATACCATGACCAAAAGCATCACTTTTAGTGACTATAGGTTTGAAAAAATCTGGCATGGCTAAGACTAGCATGGTGGTCATAGCATACTTCAAATCTAGGAAAGCCTATTTAGTAGTTCCCATCCAAGGAAAAGAGTCATTTAACATGGAAGTGAGGGGAGCTTAAATTTTACCATAATTACGAATAAATTTTTGGTAATAACCTATAAGTCCTAAAAATCGTTGAAGACCTTTGAGAGTGCAAGTTTTTGGCTATTCCTGAACCACTTGGATCTTCTTGGGGTCAACTTTGATGCCATATTTGGTGATAATGTGTCCCAAATACTCCACTTATATCAATACAAAGGAACACTTGGACCACTTAGTACAAATTTGATATTGTGAAAACAATTGTAAAGTCTGATCCACATGGAAAAGGTGCTCTTCCCAAGAGTGGCTATAAACCAAAATGTCATCAAAGAAAACTAGGATGAATTTTTGAAGGAATGGGTGAAATATGTTGTTCATGAGGCTTTGAAATGTGAAGGGAGCATTAGTTAAGCCAAATGGCATCACCAAAAACTCATAGTGATCTTCATGAGTATGAAAAGTAGTCTTGGAAATATCCTCATCCTTAAGCTTGATCTGATCGTACCCAGGGTGAAGGTCTAATTTGGAGAAGTACATAGTCCCATGCAACTCATCTAGGAATTCATCCACCACTATAATAGGAAATGTATTCTTTATGGTGAGTTTATTGAGCTCATGGTAATTGATATACAACCACCAAGACCCATATTTATTGCCTATCGATAATATTGGAGAAGAGTAAGGACCGTTACTTGACTGAATAATGCTAGATTTTAACAATTCTTGTACTAAATTCTCAATTTATGACTTAAGAGTATGAGGATACCAGTGTTGTCTGATGTTGGATGGTGCATTGCAAGACAAAAAAGGAATAGAATGGTCATGGGAGTGATGAGGCGATAATTTTGATGGTTCAAAAAAAATAGAATTGTGCTTGGACAAGATAAGTTATAAATATGTGGAAATGGAATCCATATAAAAAATAGAATCCACCTCAAAAGTGTGAGGTTGGATCACAAATATTTGAGCTCTGAATCCTCGAGAATATTGTTTTAAAAACTTCTCCATATGGCTTGAACTGATAATCTACAAAGGCCCTGCTTTTGACCCATGGAGGGTATTAGATTATCCATTTAATGAAAATTGCATCCAAAGCTTAGAAAAATTCTATGAGATGGTTTTCAATGTGCCCAACCATTGAGCTCCCAACATGATATCACATCCCACTAATTGAAGAGTAAACATATCTTGTTTGAGCTCATATTATCCAATTTTTACTTTAATGTTATGAAATTTACCTTTTTAAGGTAAGATCCCTCCATTAGCTACCATAACCTCAAATGAATGACATGTGTATACGTAATAATTAGCCTATTTAGAAATGTAGAGAACAATAAAGTTGTGTGTATTACCATAATCAATGATGGTAAGATATAGGTCTTTGAAAAAACCCACAAATTTAATGGTTTGAGTAGTAATTCCAACCAGAGCATGAACAAAAACTTCAACCAATGGTTTTTCCTATTATTCCTCATTTTGGTGTGGTTCCTCTACTATTTATGTGTCATCATCACTTTGGTCACTAGAGTCAGGCTCATAAACATCTATGAGGAACAATTTCTTTTGGGCACACCTATGCCCGCAAACATACTTTTCATCATAATTGTAGCACAACTATTGGGCACATCGTGCATCCATTTCTTAGGTAGTCAGAAGTTTGTGAGGAATAGTTTTATGTTCATTACGATTTTGGAGTCTAGGAGGAAATGAGGGTCTAGCTTGTGGAAATTTAAATGTTTGACTTTGAGCTAAAAATTTGGATTCTATCAAATGAGCCAAACTGATAGCTTGCATCATGGTTTGTGGTTTAAAAATATTTACCTCAAGTTGGAGATCATCCTTTTCAAACCACTAATAAAACAACTCATAAAGAACCCTTCATTCAATCCCCTAGTTTTGTTGGCCAATTTCTCAAATTGCATTTGATATTCTCAAACTGTAGAAGTTTGTTTCAACTTTGTTAATGCTCCTATAAAGTTGTCATACTTACTAGGACCAAATCAAATTGAGACTCAAAGTCTTCCCAAGAAATATTAGGAGTAGTGTTTTGCAACAATTGGTACCACTGTAAGGCTTTATATTCCAAGTTGAAGGAAGCCATTTGAACCCAATAATATCTAGGGATATTGTGGAGTTTAAAAAATTGATCAACAAAACCACCCATTTGTGTCCTTTCCATTGAACTTAGAAAAGTCCAATTTTGGCATCTTAAAGGTAGGATCATGGTCATAGTGATGGTGAGAGTAATCCATTACCCTACCTTTACCTTGATTAAATTGTTTAGTACGGTACTCAGACCTGCTTGGACCACCTTGAAATTTGGATTCAACATATGCAAGTTGTTCTTATAAGCAATTTTTGGATGTATCATAATCATCTCTAAAGCCTCGAAGCTCTTCCCTCATGGATTTATTTGCTTGGATAATGTCATCAATGGAGATTTTTAAGTATTTCAAGAGTGCGGTAGTTTGGTCTATCTATTTTTGATGTGCACGAGTACCAGTAGCCATTTTGGAGAGTCTTGAACCTCTTTCACTAAATTACTAAAAATAGAAGTATGATTTCAAGAGTTACTAGTTTTAATAAGGAGTTTGAAAAATTTATTGGGTGTTAATTATCAATTTGATCAACTTGAAATAAAAATAAGGATGAGCTATATATATCAACACTAGTTTTGAACACCTCCGACTTTTTTTATCCTCTATTTTGATGAGTCTGCTGGTGTGGCCTATTTTTTATTTGAAGATTGGGTTCAAAATTTGGGTATTGGGTCAACTGTCTTTGACCTGTGCATTCTATCTACTAATTACCTTATCACTATCATGTACCTATCTCTATCACCTATACTATAGTTACTAACACTTCATTTCATGGACCTTGAGATTCTCTTTACTGTGCAGTTACTAACACTCATGATTCTATTTTTGACGCTGACAACCTACAATTTTTGATTGGTACAGACAACTATTACTACCACTATCAACCTAACTATTACTATTACTAACCCAACTATTACTACCACTAACCTGAATGATACTAGAATATTTTTTACTATCATAGATGCTTGAATACTTTATCCTATCTATTTGGTGTATCCAAATATTTGTTCTTTGATGATAGGGAATTATTTCTCTATATGTTGTGGGTCGTGAATGTAGATTTAGCAGAATAGAAAGGTTTTGTTTTTGCAGGTTGAAGTTTTTGATAGAAATAGGACATGCTAGGTAGAGGAGTATGTAATACCCATAGGCCCTTTGTTATACCATAGCGATGAAAAATAGTGCTCAGACCAATATTTTGGGCCACTACCCAAGGAATATTCCACACATACCCTTGATCACACTATCTACCTCTCTAATAGTATAGGAGGGTAATCATTTGAGATGTTGTGTCCCATGAACTATGGATAATACAATGCCAAAAAGCTTCCTATTGGATAAAATTTTGTTGTCTCTGGATACATCCAAAGATGTGTGGGATCTAAATTCCATGTGCAAGTGTTGTCTAAGGCCTAGGTATTGGAGCCTGATCACTCCTTACTTCAGTAGATGCTTTATGGGATATCTATCTTAGCCAATAATGATAGCTCCTTCATGATATTTTAAAACTCTCAATACAAGGTTTCTAGCCTACTCAACTATTGTAAATAAAAGACTGTATTTTTTTACTTTTTTTATCATTTGATGATTTTTTAAAATAAAGGAAAACAAAAATAAAAACACAGGAAAAGTATACCTAACAAGCAAAAATGGGTGGGTAAGAATTGTCGCAATCATAGTAGAAATCGACCCTGTAAAGCACTTTTATACAACTTGTTATGAACATACTATTAAAATAAAGCTCACTCACACAAACTACTATAAAATAACTGAAATACATCAAATAACAGAATAACACAATGTAAAAAGTAGTTGTAGAATTGAAACAATCTCACAAATAACTTAGAATCACAAGTCTCTTCAAGGAGGCAACCTCCTTCAATATTTCATTAACTTGTAAAAATATACATTCGTACATGGCTCCATGTCTTTTAAAGAGAAACTCCATGCAACCATACCCTAAGGCTCAAGAGTTGGCTTACATGCAAAATGCCACTCGAGCTAGAATATTCTACCAAACATCGGTTACAATATTGATAATGGTTACATGAAATGACCCCACTTAGCTAGGTGCCTTACTTGCCATATACATTACAAAATATTACAAAATAACATTATGGATGGAATCCCCCACATTGGAAGTGGGTCATTACATAAGCAAATGAGAATTACAAAATAATGTTAGGATGGGATCCTAACAAAGTTTATGTCTTGGTCCACATCTAGCTAGCCAAGGGTAAGCAATGGTTATTAGGTATAATAACATGATACAATGTATGGCAGTGGGTCAATCAATTGACCTCTACCATCAACTCTTGATATGTTGTATCTACCTAAACTAATGCTAGCTTCGTTGTTTCTCCTATTGGATATGATAATGACCTCCACCCATCATCACATATATCTTTATATTGAAACTAATGATTGTTAACATCACATAGGTCTATTACACAAAATTATCCCACTCTTGGGTGTGTATTAAAGCCTATTTGGGTTAGTCTTTCTTGCCCATAAGTAATATCATTATCACCTACAATATGAACATATAACTAACTATCGCATCCCTTTCTACCTCTAATAATGACTAAGGAGACCTACTCCATATAGCCTCACCCACTATGATTATTGATATTGTTCAAGTTACTATTATGACCACTCTTTGCTAACACTACTAGTACTCCTACCAGTACCTAACTAGTGGTGAGACTATCCACTATGCTCCTCATGGCCTCCTATTGGGCTTAATCATCTACCAATGTAGAGAATATCTATAGTCACCCATTGTGGATGCATTATCTCATACCAAACCTAGTACTGGATAGCAACCTTGGGATCATTTACTCTAGCATTTAGGATAGTTGGGTCATCAAAATTTAGATCTAGATAAGATTCTAGATTTGATTCACCATTTAACCCTCAATCTCAAGTTTACCACCTATACTAGAAAGGGACAAGTGGGATATCTTACCAAAATCTAAATTGTCAAATCGTATTATTGTGGATTGTATCTAGTCCTTATGTTTGGGCATCATGACCAGCTACATGCAGTTCTTTGAGTGTGTTGGGCACTCATTCCATGTGTGGAGTGCTAGTTCATGAAGTTTAAGGAGCATGGGACACAACTCCATTAGATGACCTCTAGGTTTTTTTACCAAGGCTAGCTCCTTTTTTGGATGTGATATCTAATGCACCACTATCTTCCTCGGCTAGCCTAATATATTGAGTTTTTGACTAGGAAAAGGGTTAGAGGGAAAGTAGTAAATGAGTAAAGCAAAATAACAAGCAAAGAAAACCTATTCTAAGGAGGTAATGCATCAAATTTATTAAGCTTCTTGCATTGTAATAAGTTGAAATAACACATGCATCGTATTTGATAGCACACAAGAAACACAATTTACCTAGATATGATTTACATTGAGCAAGCATACATAAGAATCAGGATAAAAAGAGAAATAGTCACAATTTCTCATATACACAGTGAACAGATTTCATACATGCTAGAGAAAGAGGCTTGAAACTAATCAACTTGAACAACTCAAGGCCTAAGCCAGGCAATAATACAAAAGAGGGGGAAAGAGAACCCCATACAAGGCTAGATACTTGGAACAAGTATGACTATCTTTTGATACTATACAATGAGAAAGAAGAGGGTATTTATAAGAAAGAGCAAAGAAAAATCCCTCCCAAAATTTGTGTAGGAATTTTTTTAGCTATGAATTTTGCTAGTAGGTTGGCTTGATAGGCCTCTTGCCATGTCATCAAGATATCTTATGCTATATATTTCTATGATTAGACCTCTAGGATCCTTCTTCAGTAATACCTTAGGTTTGGTGTTGTCGCTTGGTCTACCTTTCATGTCACCACTTTGAATGCTCCAACCATTGCCTAGGGTACTATGTCCAATTGTGAGGTATCAATGCTAGAACTAAATCATCATCCTTTCCATTTACATCTGATCATTATGGGTTAGTCTAATCATTATAGTGATGATGAACACTTTAATTTGCATTCTTTAATGATTCCTTATGTAAAGCTCATTTTTGTGTGTCATTTGGTTTATGTTTCTACCTTTTTCAGTTCACTCTAGCATGGAAGGGGTACCCTTCTCTATTAACCCATTTGTTGTTTCATTTTTTATGTTCTTGTAGATAACAAAAGTACACACCATGTATATAACAAATGAATAAAAGCAATGAATTGATATTGAAATGTATGTTGCCTTTGTCCTTTTGAATACAATATATACCCACATAGGGGTTTACAAAGATGAAGGAAATGGTTCCTCTTTTACAAGTAATGATGGTGCAATGTAATCTTATTGCTACAAAATGTGCAGGTAGGTTTACGGTAACCACTGCTTTGTTGGGTTTGTCGAGGTCGTGTATGATGCTTCTATGTGATGATGTGTGTCCATGGTTGTCGAATCTATAATAGGTAGCTATCTGAATGGCGATCATCTATGGTTTGATTATTATGGTCTGAGATCATATTTTGTTTACATAGTTATGGTTAGTAATTGTCTAAGGTTAGACTATCATGCGGTGCAAAATGTTGTAGCCATGGGAAGTCAGATCTGTAGACTCAAGCAGCTATCAAGTCTCTGTTTGGCTTTGGGTCTATTCTAATTTACATTTGAAAACATACACACAAGCCAACATTCAATAGGTCAGTAATATATGGTGGGTCTCCTGAAGTGAGGCTCAGATTCAATAGATATTAAAACCAACACAAGGAATGAAAAGTAGGAACATGCAAAGGAATTAAAGTAGATCTATCTTTTACCTTTTCCATATGTTGTTACTGTCGATGATTTTGTTGATGTCATTGGTGTTATTACATTGCATTACAATGTGTTAGATTGCATCATGGTTGAACCGTGCTATGTTGCTATGCTTCTGTGCAGGCCATGAGCTTACCATTCGAGGGATTGATGATCATGAACCGAGATCATCCAAGGTGGGACAATCATGACCAATGGTGTTTGAAAGCTATCAAAAGTGGTTTTGGACCTGCATAAGTACATGATCGGGGTTTAGTATGGTACAAGGATGGCAACATTTGCTAACTTGAGCAATTGAATGTTGTGAATGTTAAAAGTTTCATCAGTGTAAGTTTACATATTCCATCTCCATGCTCTAGGAAGGAGGTGAGGTCTTATTTATAATTTTCTTAGAGGAAAGAGATAAAGAGGTGGCTCAGCCAGTTAAGTGCTTGTAACTGGGTCTTCTCCTTGAATGGATTTTATTATGAGGAGTGCATGCAAAGCTTTCCTCATAATTTTCACCCAATGTGCATTGTGCATGCAAATTTGTGATGTGTGCAATTTTTTGATTTTTCACCCAATGTGCATGGGCAATTAAATGGATGTGCATGGCTTGATTTATTTTTTGTATTAAAATAAATTTGTTTATTTAATTTAAATATGCATGTTTGGATTTGATTTGCTTTTATATTTAAATTAAATATGTATATTTAAATTAAATGTGTATTTAATCTAAATATGCATGTTTGGATTTGATTTACCTTTATATTTAAATTAAATATGTTTTTTTAATCTAAATATGAATGTCTGGATTTGATTTGCTTTTATATTTAAATTAAATATGTTTATTTAATTTAAATATGCATGTTTGATTTGCTTTTATATTTAAATTAAATATGTTTATTTAATTTAAATATGCATGTTTGATTTACTTTTATATTTAAATTAAATATGTTTATTTAATTTAAATATGCATATTTGACTAAAAGTGCATATTGTGCATATCTGTTAACTAAGTGTGCATATGAAATCTTCCTTATGTGGATGGAGGTGCAACCGCGAGTAACTTGAGTTCATCTTTGGAAAAGGATTTTTCCTTGTGCATGATTGAAATGGGGGGACAAGAGGTGGAACAATGAATGAAGTGGATGACATGGAAGGGGAATGTGAGGGTGAATGCATCCACAAGGAGGGGTGAACACTTGTGCAACCCAAGCACTAATTAATTAATTATTTAATAATAAATAACTTAATTAATTAATCAATACTTAGGTAATTAAATGCTTATTTAATATTAATTAGTTTTAATTAATATTAAATGTACTAATTAATTCTAATTAATTAATTAGTGTTTTATTATGCTAGATTTAGGTGTCTATAAATGCCCCTTTTTGTATTGTATTGTGTGAAAACACAATGCAATGCAAAAATAAATGACACCTGTAAAATATGGATGAATGATGGATGTGAATTTTGTGCTTGGGGGATTGACATTTGATTTCACCAAATAAAGAAAAATGTGAGATTCCCCAGTGATGGAGGCAATGAATGTTCGTGAACCTTGTCATTGACAAATTGATGAGTGTCTTGGTTTTGGCGAATGAACTAGTCATGTGGTAAGTGGTTTCATGTGCTATAATCGATTATAAGTGATTGATACACATCATTACCTTTATTATAACATTGATATGTAAATCCTTACAAACATTGGCCTAGCATGTTAGCCACTTGGATTTGATTAGAGTGTGTGGAGAAAAGAATTTCTGCATTTATACTCGATAGAGTAGGGTGTATGATTAGTCATAGACAAGGTTATTGTATAGATATTAAGTTCAAAATGAGTATTTGTGTATTGATCTTGTTTGAGGTATGAGTTTTTTGGTATTGTCTACCCTCTCAAGTGGTGAGTCGGTGAAGGACAGAGTGGATGATGATGAGGTGATTAACCTCAGTAGGATTGGGCATGGACTAGATGGATGAAGTGTGGTTGGTGGTGATTTTGGATTTTGTGGTGTATTTTTTTTTAGAATGGATGAAATCAATTGTGTACTTGATTGCTTGTAGTTTCTTTTGTTGTTGCATGTATGATTTTAATTGTGTTGTTAAAAATATTATGTGTGTGTATGCTCGTGATTGTTTTTGTTTTGTGTTTACAACAAGTGCCCTTATGGTATTATACCCATCCTACCAGATTGCATGGATAACCAATCACTATAACCACCAGGCGACTAGAGTAGATTAGTAAGTATGAGGTTCAATCAAATATTTGTGCTAGCTACTGAACAAAAGGAAAGAAAATTTAATCTACCAAAGTAGTAAATTGCATGAAAGTAAATTTAATTTATGAAAGCATGAAAATAAATATAATCTATGTATCTAATTTTGCTCGAGTAGAATGGGGCTCAAATTTATGGTTCCATTTTTACAAGAGTAGGATGGGGCTATAATTGAATCTAATAAGTAAACATGAAATGAAGTCTAAACTATATCTCTACTTTTTCCCAAGCAGAATGGGGTTCTAATCTATGACTGCTTTTTCTCGAGTAGAATGGGGTGGTAATCTAATATAATTAACGAAAGGAAATGTAATCTATGTCTCTACTTTTACCCAAGCAGAATGGGACTCTAAAATATGGATATGCTTTTTCTCGAACAGAATAGGGCTCTAATTTAATGAAGGCAAAATAAAATCTAATCTATGGTTCTATTTTTGCTCGAGCAAAATGGGGTGTTGATCTAATGTAAGCTATGAGCATGAAATGGAACCTAAATTTTAATGAGTACATGGTTCAAACAAGAGCCCACACTAGGAAAGTAATAAAAACCAATCTAGAAAAGCAAGAAATGGCATTAAAGTAGAGCTAAGCTAGAAATACAATAAATTGCATGGAAGGAAATTTTACCAAAGGGATTTAGTTCCTTTGGAGCATTTTGAACTAGAATTTGACTTTTGAGATGGCAAGGCAAAGGGTATAACATTTGATAAAAGGATACATCATTTTGAACCTAATAGTTGATGTGTTGTGAGATGTGAATGTGAGGCAAAAAGCACAACCTTTGACAAAAAGATACAATATTTTAACCTGGCAGTTGATTTATTGTTTTAATGTTTGATAATATTTGCAAAACCATACCTAAGTCTTGATGATGAGGCAATATGCTTGATTGATTGATTGTTTTGATAAGAAAGGTGTGATACCTTGAACATCGCCAAGTGTTTAATTGTTCTGAAGGGTGTGGTATGATATATTTATTTCCCCAATTTGGTTGATTATTGTTTGATTAATGGTTGGGAAAGGTACAAAATCTTTAGCACCCTAAGTTGGTTGAATAATTTGATATAACTAATGGTGAAGGTGTAATACCTTGATTTCCATCAAGTGTGTTGATGATTGTTTGATAGATTGATTGATGGGGAAGGTGTGATATCTTGATTTACCCTAAATTGTTTGATTGATTAGTAGGGAAGGTGTGATACCTTGAAATTCCTTCTTTGCATTGTGTTTGTGTGATTGATTTATTGGCGGGGAAGGTGTGATACCTTGATTTCCCCCAAGTTGATTGACCATTTGCTGGTTGAATGGATCAATTGATGTGATTTAATTGAATTAATTGATTTTTGAGGAAGGTGTGATACCTTGAATATCCCCAAGTTGTTTGATGATTGATTGATGGCTAAGGTGTGATACCTTGTATACCCCCAAGTTAGTTGATTATTATGTGATTGATTGATGATTGAATTGATTTAAAATTTATTGGTGGGTGGGGAAGGTGTGTTATCTTGAATATCACCATGTTATTTGATGATGGGTTGGTTTATTGATCAACAGGGAAGGTGTGATGTATTGATCATCCCTAAGTTGGCTAATGTTTGATGTGATTGATTTGATTAATTGGTGGAGAAGGTGTGCTACCTTCAACATCCCTAGGTTGTTTTATTTTTTGCATGTTTGATTGATCGATCAAATGGATTAGATTGATTTGATTGATTTTTGGGGAATGTGTGACACCTTAAACATCCCCAAGGTGTTGTTATGGATTTGGTATGATTTATGGGGAAGGTACGATACCTTGAACACCCCCATGTTGATTATTGATGTTTTTTATAGTGAGGGAATGTGTGATACCTTGAACTCCTCCTTATTGGTTGAATCGTTTAATGTGGCTAACGGGGAAAGGTGCTATACTTTGATGTCCTCCAAATTGCTTGATTATTTGATGGGCTAAGGTTAGTGATAATTATGATAGTTGATATTGAGTATGCGTGTAGAGAAATCTATTGTTTCTTTGTGTAGAGCCTTGTATGGATTTTGATGAAGATGATGAGCCTAATACATGTAGCCCATGTGTGATATAATTTATGTACTCTATCATTGTTGATGATACATATATAATGTGTTTTAATCATATGAACTGCCTTGTATGTGCTTGTGATTTAAGGAAATGATGTGTGAAATGAATGCATGTTGATGGATGCAATGAGTGTATGCATATACTTTTTATTATATTTCAAAAAATGCTTAGACATGTATCATTATTCATGATTTTAATCAATTAACCAAGGGTATCAACCCAATAATACTGACATACATGGGAAATGGATGTAAGTGAATGTAATGTAAGAATTTTTAGGCAATGTGCTACTATGAAGGTCAATATGGCATGACTTGTTCTTTAGCTTATCCTAGGGAAGACTAATTTGAAAGTGCTTTCATGATGCTCAAACACCCTAGTGACCTCAATCAAACTTATCTACTGATCAAGTAGGTACTTGATGATACTAAGACCAACCAGGTTATTCAAGTGAATCAAAGACCAATGTGTGTGTAGTGATTGCTTATTTTCAATTTTGGGTGAGGTTGGACTCATCAGTTGTGACTTATGCCGATAATCTAGCTCATTTTAGAGTATAAATAAATCTATACAAGAGAAGGTTTCTAATGTGATAGATGTGTCACCATGCATAAGGCTACTCCATTGCTAGGTTGGCGTCTATAGCCTATTTCTGGCGATGGAGAATGTCCCATTATTATCAAAAAATAATAATTCCATGGATTCAATATCTAACCTATTTTTTTATTTGTAGTTTATGAGTTTGTATTGTTTCTATATTTTTGATTTTGTGTTGTTTTTGAATGATTTTGATTTTTTTTTGTATTTTGTTTTTTTGAATGTGAGGAAGGTGTGATACCTTGAGCATCCAAAAATTTCTTTTTGTTTGGATTGATGTGATGGGGAAGGTGTGCTATCTTGAGCATGCCCAAGTTGTTTTGTATCTAGTGACTATGAGAAAGGTGTGCTACCTTGAGTATTCCCAAATTGTTTTATGCCTACAATGTGGTCGATGGAGAAGGTGTGATACCTTGAGCATCCCCAAGTTATTTTATGTTTATGATGTGGCTTATGGGGAAGGTGCGATGCCTTGAGCTTACCCATAATATGTTGTGCTTGATGTGATGTAATTGATTTGTGAAACAATTCAAATGACTACAATTTAAAACAAATGTAGAATCACTACTTTTATATTGAAATAAAGGAGGTTATAAGGTAAATCCTTTTTAAAACTTTTACCCTGAAGGCTACAATCGGGTCTTCCCTAAGGAATCCATTATCAGTATGTTCAAAGCCAAAAAGATTCATCTTTTGGATGCTCCTTAGTGTAGGTGGGCTTCTTGCACATGGCCCACTGCTAGTTTAATTTTTCCTTTGCACCTATTGGACCTGAAAAATCTAGTTAGAACATTTAGGGGCCTGCCTTAGTAAAACCCCATGTTTATATAGGCAAAAAGACCTTAAAACATGCTTATAAATACATATAATGATGAAATATAGGGTTAGGAAACATATTTACATGTTTTTGGAGCCTCTAGGCCATTAAAAATCAGGTTTGTAAGGGGGCCTACAAATTTTTCTAGAAGAGGAAGTTTGCACGGGGGGTGCAAACTCGTCTATTTTTGACCAAACTTGCCAGATATGAAGTGGATATTGTCTTGATACTTCTACTTATGTGATCTACCATTGGGTCATCTTTAGAAGTCACCTTATTTGTTGATAACCTATCTAAATCATACGAGCATACTAGATCTAATGAAAACCTTAATGCTAGATGGATGTGATGGATGTGTTATGGATGATGTGAACCTATAGTGAATTTAGCAGATTTTCTCTAAGATAAACCTAATATCCCTAAAATGGTGAAAATGGCCTTTCATTTATAGACTTGGCCAAGGTTAGGGGAGGGTTTGAGGTGTCCCATGAGGTGTCATCATGAGGTGGTGCATTGTGAGGTGTCCACTATGAGGTGTCCTACCTCATAAATAGAATTGGGTGAGAGAATCCCTCACCCATATACATGCCATGATGACTTGGAGGAAAGTCTCCAAATAATATTAATTGGATTTGAATTGGAAATATCTTTGAATTTGATATTCCTTTTTATGTGTAAAAGTCTCCAATTCTCATTTATTACCCATGAGAGTGTGATATGGAGGAAATATCTGGATGAGAGGTGGCAAGGCTAAGCTAGTCAAAGCAAACTAGGTGAGGTGGAAAATCTAGGTTAGTCAAAGTAGACTATGAGGTGGCAGGCTTATCTTAAATCATGATTAGATCTAATTAAGCATGTGTTTACCCATAAAGCAAGTTTTGACCAAAAAGGTTGAATTTTGACCAAAAAGATTAAATTTTGACCATAAAGTGTTTTTTGACCATGGTGGATAATTCAACCTAAGTTGAGTTATGAATGAGGTCACATGAGGATCCATAGTTAAGCGTAGGAAGGAGATCAGCTAGCCCAAGGCAAATAAGGATGATGAATAGTGATTTTAATAAATGAATAGTGTTTTAAAGTCAATTTATGCAATTTTTGAGGGTTTTGCAAATTGATTAACCATGAAGATAAGGGAAGTAGTAATGTGCAACTTTTGGGTGTCTACATTTTACTCATTTTTGTACTGGGCTATGTGAAAACATGATTTCATATAAAAAGAAATGATATGAATTGATGGATGAATTGGAAGGCAAAGAATTTGTGATTGATGACTTATGGATGATTGCGAGAGAGACGCATTGATAAAAAGATGATATGTGGTTGAGTATGATATTATGCAGTATTGTAATGATTACTTTCAAAGGAAGGCATAAGATTTCCTTGATTTGTGATCATTATGAGAGTTCCAATTGTGGAAGGAACAAATGCCTTTGTCAATTTTTGCTTCTAATTGATTTATGATTTCTTTTGACAATATTTGATAAATTGTTGGAGTTGTAGGGTAGATATTTGTTAGGTTCTTCATTCACAAGTGGGATTACGACTGCCACTTTGAAGAAGGAAATCCATGATCTGTCTATAGTTATAGGTGTTTGAGGCTTACCAAATATTGTTTGTTTATAGATTGGAGTTTTTATTGAGAAAAGAAATTTCATTTTTGTATCTGTCCCAGCAAATGAGGACTTGAGATAATCTTTAGAAAAAAATTTCTTAGGCATTTTTTGAATCCATGATTGGATATTTGGTTGTTTGATCATGTGTAAAGCAAGTATTTGATTTTTTGAATGACTACCCCCTCAAGTGATGAATTGGTGATGGAGGAGATAGAAATTGGTGATGAGTTGATTGAAAATGATGAAAATGAGAGGTGAGAAATGGTGAAAAATGCCAAAGATGATGTACCAAGGTAAAACTAGGCACAATAGGTAGGATGGATGCAAAAACATTTAGGTGCAAAATAATTTGCATGGGGGGGTGTGAAAAAAATGTTTGCTTGGGGGGGTGCCAACCAAAATATTCACATGGGGGGTGCAAACAAAAATGTTCACATGGGGGGTGCAAACCAAAATATTCACACGTGTCCATGCAAATTTTTTTGGTTGATCCATGTGTAGTATTTTGGTAGTTTGGAGGACCAAACAATGTCAAAATTGGACAAAAATTATACCGTTGGAAAGATCTTTTTGAGCCCAATACAATGGTGGTAGTCTTGGGAAATTTAGAGGTGATTTGATAGGTGAAAGTTTAGTTCAAATATGACCCTTACTTTAAATATGGTGAATGTACAATTTCAAGCCTTTTGAAAAATAAAAATTGATATGAATGGTTAGATGGAGTGCATGGATCGCAGAGCAATCAACAATGGAAGTAGATTAGGTGAATTGATGGATGAAATTATGGATTGGGAGGGTTGGACATCAGTATGGATGGTGGATTAGAGCTTATATAGTATTAGATAGAGATTGAGTGAGGGTTAAGAGAGATGCTACCAAAGCAAATATAGAGGCTAGAGGTAGCCTTGAGGGAGGTGAGGTGATTAGTATATGAAGAAGATGTAGTAGGATTATATGTGAGGATGGATGAGAGATATAAGATCATAGGGGAGGTTTATTTGCACTATGAGGTGGATGCTGTGAGTGTTATGGAGGATCAGACCCTGATGATTCTGAAGGGAAGTGGAGAGACTCTAGATGAGAAACATGGTTGATTGATGTTTTTGTTGGTGGCCAAGAGGCCATCACCTTGTGTATGAGTAGTATATATACACACTATGTACATGCAATGAGGTACTCGAAAGGGTACACAGTTTTTATTTTTTTATTTGTAGCCTAATGGATTTTTTTTGAGATAGATACATATATCATGACATTTGGCAACGTTATATTGTATTGTATTTTCTTGTGTGTTTGTTTCTAATTTATTGTGTAGGCACATGATAATGATGTATATGTATGAATATAGCATGGATTTGGGAATTGATAAAAGTAGATGTGTGTGATATAAATGATAACATGTATGTAGATGAATGTATGTATATACATGTGGAATGTGGTATCATTTAGATTAAAATAAGCATAAATGATATAAGGAATATGATGATGAGTGAGTAACACATAATGCATGAGAGATAAGCAAATATGTAGTGCATGAGAGTATGGAGTGCAAATGCATATGTATGTATCAGGGCAGTATGCATCAAATAAGACATGACAATGGAAGTATACTATGAATGATTATGTGGGTGGGTGCAAACAGTTTTGAATAAGTCACTTGTATTACTGTAAAATAAGTAGTGGTGTGATCTATTCCATTATTTCAAAGATGTCATATGTGATAAGTTCTTTGAAGAGAGTCAAACGTTACAGCTTGAGAAATAAAACACATTGAATAACTAAGTAATATTCTTTGAAAATATTAACTTGCTTGACTAACTAGAGGTCAATCATGGACCGATGTGTGTGAAGTGATATTCATTTAACCATTTTGTGAGAGGATGGTTTCAACTGATTGTTAACTTATGTTGTAAGATAACTCATCCACAAGCACGCAATGGTCTACTCAAAAGAAGGTTGAAAATGCAATAGACATGTCACCACTTGTAAGGCATACTCCACTGCCCTTCAAGCATATATAGCTCTGATGGAGATCTACCCCGTGATTTCAATATGGACCTAAGGATCTCAAGAATTCAAGATTTTTGATAGTACTATTTTTCTTTGCTTTTTTTTTTGTATTTTTTTTTATTAATATTTTTGGGTGTTTGCTTTTGTTTTTTTCCCCCCTTTTTTTAGCTTGTCCATTTTTCAATCCTCAAGGTTTTATTTAGATCATGAAAATTATAGGATGAGCAAGGTGACTTTCTCTAGGTAGAAAAAATACACACAAAATTACCTATCCTATTCTCAAAATTTGCTTAATGTGTAAGATGTGCAATTGGTCCATGAAAGAACTTAAGTTAACCAAGGAAAGCTTTGAAGTGCTTTAGAATTTGCCAAATTTAGATGGTGGTTGATTGAATTAACTATAAATGGTTGAATCACACAAATATTTTGATGATCTAGTCTCTTAAAAATGGGATTGGACACCAAAATTGTTGTGCTAGCAAGTGTGTATTTAATTCTCAAGATATGGTATTCACACGAAATATGTACAGATGTGGATGTGGACATAATCGATATGTATGTGGATATGTGTGAATAATGGGAGATTCTATGTATATTACCAATGTATTTAGGAAGAATGAAGTTGTGATAATGTGTGAATATGCAGTAATCGAGGTAGTGAATGATATGATGTTGCAATACATGGAGTATGCAAAATACTATAGAAGGTTATCACAGGGTAGTATCCAATGGAATGGGATGATGAAAAGAATGAAGAAGATATGATATAAGAACAAAAAAGAATAAGGATAATAAGGGAAGGAAATTAAACTAATCAAAGGTATGTAACCGCTCAAAGCATGACCATACAACATTGATAAGTAACAAGAAGAAAGAGGAGAGAGATAGAAGATAAGAGAAAATGAAAGGTATGTAGCCACTCGAAGCGTGACCATACAACATTCATTAAAGAGGAAATGGGATGAAGAAGAGAAGAAATTATGAAAATAATATTTGGATAACACAATTCGATAGATGTCATAAAGTATCAATTTTGTGTTTGTTGTTGTTATTTTCATTGTATTTTTTATTTTTATTTTGTAATCAAGATGGTATGTACAAAGAGTAGTGAATTGTACTAAAAATTATGGTGAATTATGGTATGGAAGGGGTACTAACACCTCTATAGGAGAATGCAATGAGATAGAAGAAAACCTCCACTAGATATTGAAGTGGAATGAGGAGGGAACGTATCCCCTACACCTGAAAGTGAGTGAACAAGGGGAGGAAAAGCCCCTATGATAAAGAAGTGGTGGAAGTGGATGAGACATGATGGTGATATAGAAGACGTGAATGCCAAATGGTCTTATGATCATGATAAATATGAACTGCCCCATATTTTAAAGGGATAAATATCTTTGAAACTTGGATTTTGACCAGCTTTGAAACCTGGTTTGATTTGGTTAGCTAGTAAACCATAGATGGGTCCTGCTCATGATAGTACACAATATGAGTTCCCCAACATCAAATGGTGTGTAAATTACCACATTGTGATGATATTGGAATTTTGTGTAGAAGAGATATTTTGTTTTATGTCTGCCCTAGCAAGTGAGGATTAATGATAGTCTTAGGCCAATTTTATGGAAAAATATCAGTTCCAATATTGTGTGTATGATGATTGATCAAGTGTGAGATAAAATTTATGTGTGAAATATCTATCCCTTTGAGAAAGAAATAGGTTATGGAGAAGATGAGAAATGAGGATGATGTGATTTTAAAAGAACAAAAATACCTCAAAATATAGGAGATATATTGCAAGGAGGAGAAGTCCCTTAGTGTTAGAAGAAGGATGACATGGGGAGAAGTCCCCTAACTATATTAAATGGGTGGTGAGGAGGAAAGGTACCCAAATTGAAGGATATTAGTGGAAGGAGGATAAAAATACCTCAAATGTTATGCTAGGCCATGTCTATGCTAGTGTAGACTATGTGACTTGGTACATCTGTGCTATGCTAGGCTATGTCTACACTAGACTCAAATAGGATGCATCCTCATGAAATAAAATCTATTATAGTGTATTGAAACAAAGACTAAATGAAAATGCATTTTGAAAATGAATCTAAGCTAGAATTCTTCCTCATGAAATCAAATCTAACCTAATGCTTTGAAAATAAGACTAAATAGAAATGCGTTTTGAAATGAATCTAAGATAAAATGCTTCCTCATGAAATCAAATCTAACCTAATGCTTTGGGAAAGGAATTTGAAACCTATATTAAGGTGCGTGTTCCAAATACTTTGAGGTTAATGGAGAAACCTGTTGTGTTAAATATAAGGTAAAGAGTGCAACCTTTGACAAAAAGTATGTAGCCTTTTGAACCTAGATTTGATTTGAGGGCCAAATACTTTGAGTTTTATGGAAAAACCTAGAATGTGAGGCAAAGGGTGCAACCTTTGAAAAAATGATGCAATATTTTGAACTTGAAAATAGATTGAGAGGGCAAGGCAAAGGGTGAAACCTTGTGAAATTGGCAATAAATTGAGAGGACAAGGCAAAGGGTGCAACCTTGTGAACCTGGCCCGTGTTGTTGTCGCATAAGTGGTTTTTGAGGAACCAACATTGGCTATTTATGGCCCTAGTACCCATTGCTATTGAATTATTTTGTGGAGGACTAGTATTTGTTCTTATTGTACTAGTACTTGATGAATGGAATGAGTTGTAGGTTTTGGAACTAGTACTAGTTGCGGTTGTAATGATACCTCTAGATGGTAGATAAGTGGGGTTTGTAGAACCAACATTGGCTATTTATGGCCCTGGTATCCATTATTGTGGAATTAATTGGTGAAGGACCAGTACTTGTTCTTTTTGCATTGATACTTGATGAATGGAATGAGTTGCAAGTTGTGGAACCAGTACTGATGGTAGTTTTAGTGATACTTGCAGATGGTGGATGAGTGGAGGTTGCATAACTAGGATTGGTTTTTTATGGCATTGGTATCCACTATTGTGGAATGGATTGGTGATGGACCAGTACTTGTTCTAGTTACACTAGTACTTGATGAATGGAATGAGTTACAGGTTGTGGAACCAATATTGGTGGTGATTGTACTGATAACTGTAGATGATGAATGAGGTGATGATGGATTAAGAGGTGAATGTGAGGTAAGGTATGCAACCTTTAATAAAAATATATATTTCCTATGGAGGACCTGGTTGATGAATGTGTTGATTGAGAGGTGAAAGTAAGGGGAGAAAAACTCCCCTACTTTTGGAAGATGGGAAGGAAGGAGAGAAAAATCCTCCAAGTGTGAAATATGGGTTGGAAAGAGATGAGACTTCCTCAAAAATGAGAGATGAGCTGGAAGGAGGAAAAATTTCCCCAATTGGAGAATATGAGTTGGTAAGGATGAGAAGTCTCCTAGTTGTAGAAGATATATTGGAAGGAGAGAAACTCCCTCAAGTATGAGATATGAGCTTGGAAGGAGGAGAATTTCCTCAATTGGAGAAGATGAGTTGGTAGGGGAGAAGCTCCCCCAATTGTAGAAGGTGAGTGATAAGGAGGAGAAGTCCCCTTAGTTGAAGAATATGGATGGGAAGTAGGAGGAATACCCTCGTTGTATAGATGAGTAAAAATATGGAAAATGAGAGGTGAAAATGTGTAGAAAATATGAAATATTAACACATATTTCAAGATACATGCATAAAATGATAAATTCCATTGGAAAAATCAAGTTCACATGGGGGGGTGCAAATTTTTCTGTGTTTGAAAATTTGCACATGGGGGTGTGAATTTTTCTGTGTCTAAAAATTTGCACGTGGGGGTGCGAATTTTTCTGTGTGATATAGGTGCAATGTTTTGGTAGTTTGGAGGACAAACAATGTTTAAACATGACAAAAATTATACCATTGGAAAGCTCTTTTTAACCCCAATACAATCGATTAGTTTTGGGAAATTTGGAGGTGATTTGATAGGTGAAAATCTGGGTTAAATATGAACCTTCGTTTGAGGGTGGTGAATGCACAATTTCAAGCCTTTTGAAAGGGAAAATTAGCTTGAATTATTAGGTCAATGAATGCTGATGATGAAGTAGAATAAAATAAATAATTGAAGAAGTGAGGAAGATAAAGTATGTACGAGGAAATAAAGGGGTGGTTAGTGCAACAAAAATAAATACTATGTTGTTGGAGGATAGCACCTCAGAGATTGTGGAATGCTAGTCACAAGATTAGTATGACTAACATTTTGGTAAGAAGTATGGCCATGGACATGATGAAATTGTCAAGGCATAAGAGTAGATGTTGAAGGATGGTCATGTAGTGGTGGTGGTTTTTGATGGAGGAATGAATTTTGATTTATGCCTCGATTCTTATGTGAGGATGTAGTGTGATTAGATCATTGTATTGTGTCCTCATCCATCATTTTGTGGACCAATTGTATGAAAACATGATAGTTGTTGATATCATGCCCTTGTTGGTGATTATAAACAAAAAATTGGTGCTCATTATACCCTTTGGGTTTTGGATAACCTAGATCGATAATTTTGACCTTAGGTAGAATTAAGTGACCTGTGTGATGTAAATTTTGGAAAATTTGAGAGAGGGACTCAAAGAAGCGATGGAAGAATGAGTAGAATGTGGAGGATTTTGTGTTCAAATGGGAGTTTGACTAGGCAATGATGGTTTGAATGTTTGCCTAGGTTGTGGAGAACCCATTTGTTGAGGATGAGGGTTTGGTAGAAGTGGAGGAATTATGGGATCCACCATGATTAAATTATATATGGATGTATGAGATTGATAGTGGATCATGTGCAACTCAAGTGTATCGAGATGTGCCAATATGTGTCGCATATCAATGGGTAGAGGAAATAAAGGTGTTGAAATGGTACAAGAATTAATTCCAATTGAGAGAGGTGGTGATGAATATGAGGTAGAATATGAATATGGATGGGGTGAAGAAGGTGGTAATGGGGGTCGATAAGGTTGGGAAATGTCAACCTATTGGGTGATGTGAAATGGAAATTGTGGTGGAGGAAGAATAGATGGAATATGTGATCTTGAATGAGAAGAAGCTTTGTAGGAAGGATTATGATGCAAATAGGGATAAGTGGGAGGAGCACCCATGGGATGATAACTAGTAAGAGTTATATGTCTCACATCATGATCATAGGATGAAATCCTAGAGGATGATGAGGGAGATAGAGAGGAATTGTGTGAGGAAGTGGAAATAGTATGAGAATGGGCAGAGGCGACGTCCTCTGAGTGCCCTGATGAAGTTGTTGGAGAAGAAGGGGAAGACAAGATTCCTACATGATGATGTGTGCAACTATGAAGAAAAAATTAAAGATTGTGAAGTTTGGAGCCTCTGCGTGTTGTGTGTATATTTTTGGAACTTTTTGAATCTTGGAATCTAGGTTCGCACAGGGGGTGCAAATGTTTTTGCATCTAAAAATTTGCACATGGGGGTGCAAATTTTTTGTGTGATCTAGGTGTAGTGTTTTGGTAGTTTGGAGGATTGAAAAATGTTATAATTGGGCAAAAATTATACCATTGGAAAGCTCTTTTCAAGATAAATCCAAAGGTGGTATTTTTAGAAAATTTGGAGGTGATTTTATAGGTGAAAAGTTAGGTCAAAGACAACCTTTATTTTAGAAGCAATGAATGTGCAATTTAAAGCTTTTTGAAAGGATAAATTGACATAAATGATAAGAAGGGCAATGAATGATGATGATGGAGTAGAATAAAATAAATAATTAAAGAAGGGGGTGCAAAGTTAAAGAAAAATAAATAGTTTGAAGTGCACTATGATGTTACAGACTATGGAAAATTAGCAAGTGAGTTGTGAACAATTTTTGTATGTTGTTGTAACCAATTTAGTGACTCAAATAATATGCAAATGTTGTAAAAAACATAATGAATGGGTGAATTCTACAAAAAATGGGTATGTCATAGCATAGAACCTCCTACAACACCCAAAGGTGCGTAGAATAGAACTATGTGTCCAATGGGTGAATGGCAACCTAAATGGAATAAGGTACAATAAAATGGTATCCAAAAGGGGAAGACTCAAAATGCACTAATGAGTCAAAATAATCTCATGAAGAGAGGTCGTGATATGAATATGCTACTATTGGCCTAGTCGAGTGATCACTTAACCCTCAAATTTAAGGCATGCACAGTAATGATCAATTGCATCCACTAATTATTTTTAAAATGCCTGTGGTAAAGGGGCTTTCTAAAACTACATAATCTGAAGGTACCTTCCAGTGATTAAATCTATAAAATCAATGCTCAAGAGTAGGGGATCTCCTAGTGATTAAGGTCGATCAACCACTCCTAAGGGTCTACTATGGTGACTACATGGGGGTAATTTTGTGGAACAAGATGAAATCCAACGTCACCAATATCGAGTGGGTATTGGTGTTGAAATACAATCTTACCACTATTAATGCCACGTGAGTGTGTGGGTGTTTGTTTGACTATGAATAGTTTTGGAAAGAAAACTATGCTAAGTGTATTTTAGAAAGAAATTCAACTTATCCTAAGTGCTTTTGAAAAATGAATCTAGACTAGGGTGCTTTTAAAAAAATATAAGTTGATATATGTCTTCATGAAATCACATTTTAACCCTAGCAGTGAACCAAACTTAAAATATAAAAACAAATAGTGCCAAAGCAAAATACTTCTGTCCCAATAGTTGTAGAGGCCCTTGTCTATCTTTGTGTGCCCAGATTTTACATTTTTGGGAAGTTCACATGGGGGTTACAAAATTGTCTAGTCTTAGAAGTTCATACATGGGGGTGTGAACTTGTCACTAGAGCTTGTAATATTGTAGGGTTGGGCTTAAAGTGCTTCTCAGGTATTTTGTGGAGTTTGTTTTGTATTTTTAACACCTAAAACACAGAAAACAACCAACAAGATTTGTTAGTTATGTTGGCGATTTTGGGTTTGAGATCCTAGCTTCTTGTCTATGAGTTGTCATTGATGTCAAAAAGAACTGGCATTAATGTCAAGAGGATTTATTTGCTTCAAAGGTTGAAGATTCCAAATAATATTTTCTAGAAGATTTTGGAGAGATTCCATGTGGCAGATGAAAAGGTTTTTATCAAAACCATGGTAGGTTTAAGGGTTTTTAATAAAACCAGGTGGATGCATTAAGGGTTTTTCTCAAAACCACTCTCAGCCTAATGCAAAGGTTGGAGACACTTATTAATTAAATAACTTAATTAATAAAACCTTTTTAAGGTTTTTTAATTAATTATTTATTTGATTTAGTGATTAAATTATTTTAATAGTTTAATGGGTTCTCCACCTAAGGTCTAAGGTCTAAAAGACCTTTGATTATTTTTTAAATAATCAAAAGGGTTTCATACACCCTAAATTTTTTTTGAAGGCGCCAAAGTAATATTAATTCAAAAAAATTGAATTATCCTTCCGCCGACTTCGTGCATAGCATGGAAGTTTGGCTATATAAGCCATAACCTATAGTCCAAAGAATTGGTGTGAAATAAATTTGAATTGTGCAAAGGTTGGGAAGTAAAACCTACGGCTATCCTTTTTTTGCCATGTTTATCCATTGCCAAAGGGTTAAGGAGAAGGAGAATCTTGCTACCCTTCAAGCTAACGCCATTGGCCTAGTGGCAACGACTATTCTGCGAAGGCGCTTGAAGGGAGGTCAAGCGTTTGACTCCCGCTATGGATTGTGAGAAGAGTTTTTGTGCTCCGATTTTTTCAGAGGCACTGTTGACCCACGATTTTCGAAAGCATGTTTTTTGGTAAGGTTTTTTAAATAAAATCTGCATTTTGTTAAAGAAGTGGTTGGGCAGATTTATTTAAAATTATTTTTGAGGTTAAATGCTTCTTTGGAGATATAAGGTTGATAGTGTGTGGTTGAGATTTTTGGCTTGATTGTTGAGTGATATTTTCTTAGAAGCTATTATTCCTTGAGCATGGTTTAATTAATTTGGAGAAATAAGGTGTAAAAGGATATATTGTTTGTATGCTTTATATTTTTTGGTAGTTGACTTCTAAGGATTAGAGTCATAAGATGTTTTATGGAATAAATATTTTTGTGGTTACTTTTATGATCTAACCCTAACTTGGTGGTAAAGTTGAGGGTGGTGTTGGTAACAGGTTGAAGAACTATTCTCTTCTTCCTCAAACAAAGGTATGGGCAAATTCTTCCATGTATATTGTTGATGGTGTATTTTTTGAAATTGAGTTTGGAGTGAAAAGGTTGTCTACTAGGTATTCTTGTTGGTGTAAATCCCATTTTCTGGATATTGAAGATTGTTTATGCATTAAAATCATTGATGAGTTTGTTGGGTGAATGCATAATTCTGGTTGAGGAAGAGGAAGCATTTTGCACTAGGGTTTATGTTAGTAAGTCTTGCTACTTGCATTGAGATGGTGAAACCCTTAGTTGGCTGTTTTGAGATTGATGGTTGAGTTGCTTCCATAGAGGTTGTTTTGATCAAGTTAATGCTTTACTTGATACATGATTTGGGCTTACTCCATTGAGATTGATTTGAGCAAGTTATTATTTGCATTGGTGATTTATGTTGGCAGCTTTTTTGTTCAAATACCTTTGGAGGGAAAAGGATGTCTACTAGTTTCCTTTTCATGTAGTGATTGGTTGAATGCTTCAAGGTTAATGTTGAGTTGAATGATATTGGTTAAACCTTGTCTATAAGCATTGTTGTTAAAGCCCTAATTGGTTGAGCAAAGATATTGGTTGTGGAAAGAACATGAGTATCATTGTTATATGAGATATTGCATGGTTGGCAATTGTTGGGTTGTGTTTCATGTTCTTGAGAAAAGCATACTACATCTATCTTATTCTTTTGAGATTGAGATTGAGATTGGGAGTTAAGTATAGAACATATTGAGTCTCTAACAATTCTATTTATGCTTCTATGAGGTTGATGAATCACATTGGGTCTCTAACAATTCTCTTTGTGGGTTCATGCTAAGCAATTTTTTCTTGATGAACTTGTGAGCTGATTTGGACAGGTTCTAGTGAGGACTTGTGAGCTGATTTGGACAGGTTCTAGTGAGGACTTGTGAGCTGAATTGGATAGGTTCTAGTGAAGACTTGTGAGCTGATTTGGATAGGTTCTAGTGAGGACTTGTGAGCTGATTTGGACAAGTTCTAGTGAGGACTTGTGAGCTAATTTGGACAGGTCCTAGCAGAGGACTTGAGGACAGAGTTGAAGTGGTTATTTGAGAAGAACCTGAGGACAATTTTAAAAATTCTTTGAGAAGGCTTGTGTGCAGTAGAGATTGATTTGTTCAAGCTTTATGAGTTGATCTTGGGACAGATATGACAGAGTGAGGAAGACTTGTGCTAGACCGACTGACTATGTTTAGTACAGTTTGATGAGTTGTTGTGGAGGTGATCATTGAGGACAAAGGTCTCTTGAGGCTGAGCATTAAGGACAGGATGTCTTCTATGGAAAGGAGTTCCACATGCTAGCAGAATAAGATGCAGGTGATCTTTTGAAGTATCATTTCTAGATATGAGGGGAAGGATTCTCCTTTGGGTAGGAGGCTCATAAATTCGTGAGGAGGGGAAGGATTCTCCTTTGGGTAGGAGGTTCATAAATTCATGAGGAGGGGAAGGATTCTCCTTTGGGCAGAGGCTCATAAATACTTGAGTAGGGGAAGGTTTCTCCTTTGGGTTGAGGCTCATAAACATTGTAATTTAGAAGGATTCCCAAAGAATTTTGAGAAAGATTTTTAGAGATAATTTTTGTGGAGGTAGCCCATGTTGGGTGAACCACATTAAAATTGGTGTCTCATTGTGTGTTGCTTTATGCATTGCTTTGATATTGCTATTTGTTCATTGCTTTGTGAAGTTGAAGTTAAATAGAGAAAGTAAAAATAGGTCTTATACTATTCACCCCCTCTCAATATAATATTGTGTTCTTCAATTGGTATCAGAGCGGGTTACTTCAAAAATTTTAACAGCTTGAAGGAAAATATTGTGAAGAACACAATTGAATCTACAAGTGGTAATGCAACACCTATTCTTGATGGGGCAAATTTTGGGCTTTGGAGTGCTAGGATGAAGGTTCATCTTATGGCTCTTGGAAATGAAGTTTGGGAAGTGATTGAGGATGAGTATACCATTCTTGAGCATGGTCCTTCTACTAAGGAAGAGATGCTCCTACATCATAGCAATTTAAAGGCAATGAATGCAATCTTGAAGGGTTTACAAAAGGCAGATCTTACCAAGGTGATTCACTGCAAGAAAGCTAGTGAAATGTGGAAACAGTTGAAGGTGGTTCATACAGGTGATGCAAATTTCAGAAAGGCCAAGTTAAGATACTTCAAAGGTATGTTTGAACAACTCAAGATGAATGATGAAGAAAATATTAGTGACTATATGCTTCATATGGATGATATTGTTAACTCTATGAAGGAACTAGGTCTTGATCTTGCTGAAAATGATATTTGTGATAAGATTTTGAGGTCTCTTCCAAATATATTTAGTGAAAATATTTCTGCTATTGAGGAAGCTAAGGATTTGGATAAGTTTAAAAAGGATGAGCTTCATAGTATCCTTACAACATTTGAGTTGAGAACTCAAGTGAAGGTTGATGTTCAGAAGGAGGCAACTTTCAAGGCTACCAGGAAATCCAAGGGTAAAGAGCTTCAAGATAGTGATGAGTCTTCTAGTGATGAAGAGGCATATTACAGCAAGAAGGGCAAGTTCTAAAGAAAGCACAAAGGTATGAAATATGTCAAGTGTTTCAATTGTGGAAAGTTTGGTCATTATGCTACTAACTGTACTGCTACCAAGGATGAAAGTGATGAAGATAAATAGGATTATAAGAGCAAGGATTCTGAAAGGCATAGGCATCAAAGGAATAATAAAGATGAGCAAAGCAATCAAGGAAAGAGGTACTCTCACAAACACAAGAAAATTTTCTACCTAGACAAGGCAAGTAAGTGTTCTAGTAGTGATAGTGAAAGTTCTTCAAGTGATGTTGGAAATGAGATGTTGTTCCTAACAGAAAAAGAAGAAGAAAAGAAAAATAGATTTGTCCTTATGAAATGTTTTAGATGTGGAAATTTTGGACATCTTGAGGATGATTGCAAAAATGATGGATTTATTTCTAGTTATACTATGTATGAGGATGCTTCGAAAAATTGTAAGGAAGATCTTTGTATGGCTTTAGAAAAGGGTAGCACCTCTAGTGATAAGAAATCTGAAAAAGTCATTGATGTTTCAAAATGCAAACAAATAGTGGAAGTTATAGAGGATGGTGAAGTAGATCTTGAAGCTGAAATTGTTAGTGCTCTTAGTGCTTTGAAAAAGGAAAGAAAGAAGAATGCTAGACTCAATGATAAATTGGATGAATGTTGTATTGAGAGAGATGAGCTTATAGAAAGTCTTGACTTCTCTATAGCTAAGACACATAAACTTAAGGATAAGTTAGAGTCTAAGGTTCTTGAATGTAGAGAGTTGGAACAGAAAGTGGCTTCCTTGAAAAAGGAAACTAAAGAGTACAAGGAGAAGCTTTACAGGTTTGAAGATAGCACCAAAAAGGTAAAGGCAATCATCAAAGATCAAAGAAGGACAATAGATAAAACAGGTTTTGGTTTTCTTAAGAAACACATGGAACAGGTTGGCGACTCTGCTGGGGAATCTAGTAAGATATTCTGAAAGGAAGAGAGTTCTTATGAGGAAAGTACTTCAGAAAAAAATTCCTTGAGTGATAGATGCACAAAATCAGAAAATAGGAATCAGAAAAAGGGGAGAAAGTTTACAGGACCTAAGAGGTCAAATCAAGGAAATTTTAATGGTAGATGTTTTGCTTATCACAAGTTTGGTCACATGGCTTCACATTGCATGAATCAAGTGAGGAAGGTAAATGACAGATTCAGAGGTGGTAATTTCTTTCAAGGGTATTGCTACTCTTGTAAAAAATTTGGGCACAAGGTTGTTTATTGCAAGTCTAATAATAAGAACAGGGTTGGTCAGAATAGATGGAGTCAAAGATCAGGTATGCCTCAAAGAAATAACATTGTTAGTTGTTATAAGTGCAATAATGAAGGTCACATAGCTAGACAGTGTAGAGCTGAAATTCCAAGGTACAGGAATAGGAACATGGGTATGAACAGGCATAAGAGAAGACATGGTAAGGCAACTATAGACACTGATGAATATTAGTGCCTAATGGGAGTTTTACTCCCACCCCAAAATTAATCACCTCAACAAGAGGTGGGGGAGGGACTAAGCTAAGAGGCTCATTCTTAGTCCCAAGCCCCAAAGGTGACCCTTTGCCATTGATGACAAAGGGGGAGAGATATGAGTAAGGGGGAGAGCCTCAAGTCAGGGGGAGCTGATTTCTATACAACATTTTTGAGTTTCAGTGTTGTTGAGAAGCATGGTTTGCCATCAATTACAAAGGGGGATATTGTTGGCAATTTTGGGTTTGAGATCCTAGCTGCTTGTCTATGAGTTGTCATTGATGTCAAAAGGAATTGGCATTAATGTCAAGAGGATTTATTGGCTTCAAAGGTTGAAGATTCCAAATAATATTTTCTAGAAGATTCTGGAGAGATTCCATGTGGCAGAAGAAAAGGTTTTTATCAAAACCATGGCAGGTTTAAGGGTTTTTATTAAAACCAGGTGGATGCATTAAAGGTTTTTATCAAAACCACTCTCAGCTTAATGCAAAGGATGGAGAAACTTATTAATTAAATAACTTAATTAATAAAACCTTTTTAAGGTTTTTTAATTAATTATTTATTTGATTTAGTGATTAAATTATTTTAATAATTTAATGGGTTCTCCACCTAAGGTCTAAGGTCTAAAAGACCTTTGATTATTTTTAAATAATCAAAAGGGTTTCATAAACCCTAAAGTTGTTTCGAAGGCACAAAAGTAATATTAATTCAAAAAATTCGAATTATCCTTCTGTCGATGTCATGCATAGCATGGAAGTTTGGCTATATAAGCCATAACCTATAGTCCAAAGAATTGGTGTGAAAGAAATTTGAATTGCGCAAAGGTTGGGAAGTAAAAGATACGGCTATTGTTTTTTCGCCACGTTTATCCGCCACCAAAGGGTTAAGGAGAAGGAGACTCTTGCTACCCTTCAAGCTAGCACCGTTGGCCTAGTGGGAACGACTATTCTGCGAAGGCGCTTGAAGGGAGGTCAAGTGTCCAACTCCTGTCGTGGAGTGTGAGAAGAGTTTTTGCGCTCCGATTTTTTTGAAGGCACTGTTGACCCACGATTTTCGGAAGCATTTTTTTTGGTAAGGTTTTTTAAATAAAATCTGCATTTTGTTAAAGAAGAAGTGGTTGGGCAGATTTATTTAAAATTATTTTTGAGGTTAAATGCTTCTTTGGAGATATAAGGTTGATAGTATGTGGTTGAGATTTTTGGCTTGATTGTTGAGTGAGATTTTCTTAGAAGCTATTATTCCTTGAGCATGGTTTAATTAATTTGGAGAAATAAGGTGTAAAAGGATATATTGTTTGTATGCTTTATATTTTTTGGTAGTTGACTTCTAAGGATTGGAGTCATAAGGTATTTTATGGAATAAATATTTTTGTGGTTACTTTTATGATCTAACCCTAACTTGGTGGCAAAGTTGAGGGTGGTGTTGGTAACAAGTTGAAGAACTATTCTCTTCTTCCTCAAACAAAGGTATGGGAAACTTCTTCCATGTATATTGTTGATGGTGTATTTTCTAAAATTGAGTTTGGAGTGAAAAGGTTGTCTACTAGGTATTCTTGTTGGTGTAAATCCAATTTTTTGGATATTGAAGATTGTTTATGCATTAAAATCATTGATGAGTTTGTTGGGTGAATGCATAATTCTGGTTGAGGAAGAGGAAGCATTTTGCACTAGGGTTTATGTTAGTAAGTCTTGCTACTTGCATTGAGATGGTGAAACCCTTAGTTGGCTGTTTTGAGATTGATGGTTGAGTTGCTTCCATAGAGGTTGTTTTGATCAAGTTAATGCTTTACTTGATACATGATTTGGGCTTAATCCATTGATATTTATTTGAGCAAGTTATTCTTTGCCTTGGTGATTTATGTTGGCAGCTATTTTGTTCAAATACCTTTGGAGGGAAAAGGATGTCTACTAGTTTCCTTTTCATGTAGTGATTGGTTGAATGCTTCAAGGTTAATGTTGAGTTGAATGATATTGGTTAAACCTTGTTTATAAGCATTGTTGTTAAAGCCCTAATTGGTTGAGCAAAGATATTGGTTGTGGAAATAACATGAGTATCATTGTTATATGAGATATTGCATGGTTGGCAATTGTTGGGTCGTGTTTCATGTTCTTGAGAAAAGCATACTACATCTATCTTATTCTTTTGAGATTGAGATTGATATTTGAGATTGATATTGAGAGTTAAGTATAGAACATATTGAGTCTCTAAAAATTCTCTTTATGCTTCTATGAGGTTGATGAATCACATTGGGTCTCTAACAATTCTCTTTGTGAGTTCATGCTAAGCAAGTTTTTCTTGATGAACTTGTGAGCTGATTTGGACAGAGTTCTAGTGAGGACTTGTGAGCTGATTTGGACAGGTTCTAGTGAGGACTTGTGAGCTGAATTGGACGAGTTCTAGTGAAGACTTGTGAGTTTATTTGGACAGGTTCTAGTGAGGACTTGTGAGCTGATTTGGACAAGTTCTAGGGAGGACTTGTGAGCTGATTTGGAAAGGTCCTAGCAGAGGACTTGAGGATAGAGTTGAAGTGGTTCTTTGAGAAGAACCTGAGGACAGTTTTGACAAGTCTTTGAGAAGGCTTGTGTGCAGTAGAGATTGATTTTTTCAAGCTTTATGAGTTGAGCTTGGGATAGATCTGACAGAGTGAGGAAGACTTGTGCTGGACCGACTGACTATGTTTAGTACAAGTTGATGAGTTGCTGTGGAGGTGATCAATGAGGATAGAGGTCTCTTGAGGCTGAGCATTAAGGACAAGAGGTCTTTTGTGGAAAGGAGTTCCACATGCTAGCGGAATAAGAGGTAGGTGATCTTCTAAAGTATCATTTCCAGATCTGAGGGGAAGGATTCTCCTTTGGGTAGGAGGCTCATAAATTTGTGAGGAGGGGAAGGATTCTCCTTTGGGTAGGAGGCTCATAAATTTGTGAGGAGGGGAAGGATTATCCTTTGGGCAGAGGCTCATAAATACTTGAGTAGGGGAAGGTTTCTCCTTTAGGCTGAGGCTCATAAACATTGTAATTGGGAAGGATTCCCAAAGAACTTTGAGAAATATTTTTAGAGAAAAGTTTTGTGGAGGTAGCCCATGTTGGGTGAACCACGTTAAAATTGGTGTCTCATTGTGTGTTGCTTTATGCATTGCTTTGATATTGCTATTGGTTCATTGCTTTGCGAAGTTGAAGTTAAATAGAGAAAGTAAAAAGAGGTCTTATACTATTCACCCCCCTCTTAGTATAAGCTTGTGTTCTTCAAGTTAGTGATTAAGCTAATTCTTGGTGGGGATCCCACCAAGCGTGCCAAAATGAAACCATTAAAAAGACTACAATTTAAAACAACTGTAGAATCAATACTTTTGTATTGAAATAAAGGAGGTTACAAGGTAAATTATTTTTACAACTTTTTCACTAAAGGCTATAATTGGGTCTTCCCTAAGGAAGCCCTTATCATTATGTTCAAAGGTAGCAATATTCATCTTTTGGATGCTCCTCGGTGTAGGTGGGCTTCTTACGCATGGACCACCACTGGTTTGTTTTATCCTTTACACCTGTTGGACCTACAAAATCTAGTTTGAAAGTTAAGGGGCCTACCTTAGTCATACACCATATTTATGAAGATAAAATACTACTTAATCAAGCTAAAAATATGAATAAAATTGTATAAAATAATACAAAACCCTAAACTAAACCATACTTGCCTATACAATGAACTTTATTTTGCTATAGTAGAAGTTTGCACGGGTAGATGCAAACTTGGTTATGCCTATAAATTCGCATAAGGTCATGCAAACTTGACTGTATTTGATATAATTCATAGAATATACTTTATGAGTTGTTCTGATGCTATTGCTCCTTTGCTCTTTCACTAGGTCACCTTCAAAAGTTGCCTTCATTATTGATAACCTATCTAAGTCACAAGGAGTATTATGGATATAACAAAAACCCTATTGCTATGATGGATGTGTTTGATGTGTGATTGATGTTGGATGGTTGGAGTGATTTTTGTAGATTTTTTGTAAGTAAAATTGGATCTCTCTAAAATGGTGAAAATGGCCTTCTACTTATAGACTTGGCCAAGGTTAGGGGAGGGGTTGAGGTGTCCCATGAGGTGTCCCTTATGAGGTGTGTGTGGTGAGGTGTCCACCTAAGAGGTGTATTTTGAGGTATCCTAGATCATAAATGAGATTAGGTGAGAGAATACCTCAACCATACACAAGTCATGATGACCTGGAGTAAAGTCTTCAAATGGCATTAATTGAAATCAACTCAGAAATATCTCCAAATTTGAAATTGCCCTTTTGGTGCAAAAGTCTGCAATTATCATTTATTTCCCAAGAGAATGTGAAATGGAGAAATATTTGGGTGAGAGGTGGCAAGACCAGATTAGGTGAGGTAGAAATGCTAGGCTAGTCAAAGTAGACTAGGTGAGGTGGAGGGTTAAGATTAGCTATAAAGCAAGTTTTGACTAAAATTGTTGAATTTTTGAGCATAAAGTGCTTTTTGACCATGGTGGAGAATTCAACCTTGGTTGAGTTAGGATGGAGGTCACATGAGGACCTATAGTTAAGCGTAGGAAAGGGCTTGGCTAGCCCAAGGGGGCTAAGGATGATGAATAGTAATTTTAATAAATGAATAGTGTTTTAAAGTCAATTTATGCAATTTTTGAGGGTTTTGCAAATTGATCGGTTGTGAATATGAGGAAAGTGGCAATGTGTAATTTTTGGGTGTCTACATTTTACCCCTTTTGTACTGGGTTGTGTGAAAACACAATTAAATATAAAAAAATGATATGAATTTATGGATGAATTGGAAGGCAAAGAATTTATGATTGATGACTGTGGATGATTGTGATAGAAACACAATGACAAAAAATGAAGAAATATAATTTGTGATTGAGTCTGACACTTTGCAGCATCATAACGATTGCTTTCGAGGGAAGGTGTAATATTGTCATACTTTGTGATCAACATGAGATGTTCCAATTGTGAAAGAAGCAAATGCCTTTGCAATTTTTTTCTTTTGATTGATTGATGAGTTCTTTTGATAATATTTGACAAATTGTTGGGGTTTTAAGGTAGAGCTTAGTCAAGTGCTTAATTTACAAGTGGTCTTATGACTACCACTTTGAAGAAGGAAATCCATGAGCTATCTATAGTTGTAGGTGTTTGAGGCTTATCAAAGATTATTTTTTTTAGATTGGAGTTTTGATTGAGAAAAAAAAATTCACTTTTGTATCTGTCCTAGCAAATGAGGACTTGAGATAATCTTTAGTAAATATTTTCTTAGGTATTTTTTGAATTCATGATCGGATGTTTGGTTTTTTGATCACATGCAAAGCAACATTTGATTGTTTGAATGACTACCCCCTCAAGCGATGAATTGGCAATGGAGGAGATGAAAGTCGATGATGAGTTGATTAAAAATGATGAAAATGAGATATGAGAAATGGTGAAAAATGCCAAAGATGATGTACCAAGGTAAAACCAAGCACAATATATAGGATGGATGAAAAAAATGGAGGTGCAAAAATATTCGCATGGAGAGGGTGCAAATAAAAATGTTTGCATGGGGGTACAAACCAAAATATTTGCATGGGGGGTGCAAACACATATATTCACATGGGGGATGCGAACAAAAATATTTGCATGTGTTTGTGTGAGTTTTTTTGGTTGAACCATGTGCAGTGTTTTGGTATTTTGGAAGACCAAACAATGTTAGAATTGAATAAAACTTATACTGCTGGAAAACTCTTTTCAAGAACAATCCAATGGTGGTAGTTTTTGAAAACTTGGAGGTGATTTTTTAGGTGAAATATTATATCAAATATGACCCTTTTTTTGAGGGTGGTGAATGCATAATTTCAAGCCTTTTGAAAGGGAAAATCAGCATGAATTACTAGAAGGTCAATTAATGATGATGATGGAGTAGAAGAAAAGAAAGAAATGAAAAAGTGAGGAAGATAGAGGATGTACAAGGAAATAAACGGGTGGTTAGTGCAACAAAAATAAATGCTACGTTTTTGGAGGATAGCACCTTAGATATTGTGGAATGCTAGTCACAAGATTGGTATGACTAACATCTAACTTCTAATCAGGTGATTGTGGGTTCATGTCCCATTGAGCATGCCAAAATAAAAACCATTCAAAAGACTAAAATTTAAAAAAACTATAGAATCACTGCTTTTATATTGAAATAAAGGAGGTTACAAGGTAAATTATTTTTACAACTTTTGCCCTAAAGGCTACAATTGGGTCTTCCCTAAGGAAGCCCTTATTGGTATGTTCAAAGGCACTAAGATTTATATTTTGTATGCTCCTTAGTGCAGGTGGCCTTCTTGTGTGTGGGCCACCACTATTTTGATTTGTCCCTTGCACCTGTTGGGCCTGCAAAATCTAGTTAGAACATTTAGGGACTTGCCTCAGTCAAACCCCATGTTTATATAGACAAAAGAACTTAAAACATGCTTACAAATACATATAATGATGAAATATAGGGTTAGGAAGCATATTTACCTATTTTTGGATCCTCTGGACCATTAAAAATTAGGTTTGCATGGGGGCATGCAAATGTTTCTAGAACTGGAAGTTCACATAGGGGGTGTGAACTTGTTTATTTTTGGTTGAACATGCTAGATATGAAGTGGATGTTATCTTGATGTTGCTGCTTTTATGATTTGTCACTGGGTCACCTTCAAAAGTCACCTTCTTTATTGATAACCTATCTAAATCATAAACATCATACTAGATCTAATGAAAACATTAATCCTATATGGATGTGATGGATGTGTGATGGATGATGTGAGCCTAGAGTGATTTTAGCAGAGTTTCTCTAAGCTAAACCTGATATCCCTAAAATGGTGAAAATGGCCTTCTATTTATAGACTTGGCCAAGATTAGGGGAGGGAAAAATGTGTCCCCATGAGGTGGTGTATTGTGAGGTGTCCAATGTGAGGTGTCCTACCTCATAAATGGATTTGGGTGAGATAATCCCTCACCCATCCACATGCCATGATGACTTGGAGGAAAGTCTCCAAATAACATTAATTGGATTTGAATTGGAAATATCTTTGAATTTGATATTCCTTTTTATGTGCAAAAGTCTCCAATTCTCATTTATTACCTAGGAGAGTGTGAGATGGAGGAAATATCTGGATGAGAGGTGGCAAGGCTAGGCTAGTCAAAGTAGACTAGGTGAGGTGGAAAGGCTAGGTTAGTCAAAGTAGACTAGGTAAGGTGGTAGGCTTAGATTAAATCATGATAAGATTTAATTAAGAATTTTTTTAGCCATAAAGCAAGTTTTGACCAAAAATGTTGAATTTTGACCATAAAGTGCTTTTTGACCATGGTGGAGAATTCAACCTTAGCTAAGTTATGAAAAAGGTCACATGAGGACCCATAGTTAAGTGTATGAAGGAACTTAGCTAGCCCAAGGGGGCTAAGTATGCTGAATAGTGATTTTAATAAGTGAATTGTGTTTTAAAGTCAATTTATGTAATTTTTAAGGATTTTGCAAATTGATCAACCATGAAGATGAGGGAAGTGATAACATGCGACTTTTGGGTATCTACATTTTATCTCTTTTTGTAATGGTTTGTGTGAAATGTGATTCAATATAAAAAAAATGATATAAACTGATTGATGAATTGGAAGGCAAAATTTTTGCAATTGATGACTTATGGATGATTGCGAGAGAGATGCATTGATAAACATATGGTGTGTTTGAGTACAAAATTGTGCAGTATCATAATGATTGCTTTCAAGAGAAGGTTTAAGATTACCTTTGTGATCAATGTGAGATGTTTCAATTATGGAAGGAACAAATGCCTTTGTAATTTTTTTTTGATTGATTGACGAGTTCTTTTGACAATATTTGATAAACTCTTGGAGTCGTAAGGTAGAGCTTAATCAAGTGCTTCATTCACAAGTGGATTATGACTACCACTTTGAATAAGGGAATCCATGAGCTATCTACAATAATAGGTATTTGAGGCATAAAATATTTTTTATTTTTAGATTGAAGTTTTAATTGAGAAAATAAATTTCACTTTTGTATCTATCCTAGCAAATGAGGACTTGAGATAATATTTAGAAACAAATTTCTTAGGCATTTGTTGAATTCATGATTGGAATTTTGGTTGTTTGATCACATGCAAAGAAAATTTTGATTGTTTGAATGACTACCCCCTAAATTGATGCATTGGTTATGGAGGAGATGGAAGTTGGTGATGAGTTGATTGAAAATTATGAAAATGAGAGATGAGAAATGGTGAAAAATGCCAAAGATTATTTACCAAGGTAAAACTAGGCACAATAGGCAATATGGATGTAAACAATGGAGGTGCAAAAATATTCGCATGGTGGGGAGGGGGGGGTGCAAAAAAAAATGTTCACATCGAGGGTGTGAACCAAAGTATTTGCATGGGGGGTGCAAACTAAAATATTTGCATGAGGGGGTGTGAACCAAAATATTCACACATGTCCATGTGAAGTGTTTTGGTTGATCCATGTGCAGTATTTTGGTAGTTTGGAGTACCAAAACATGTTAGAATTGGTTAAAACTTATACCATTAGAAAGCTCTTTTTGATCCCAATACAATGGTTGTAGTTTTGGAAAATTTGGAGGTGATTTGATAGGTGAAAATTTATGTCAAATATGACCATTTTTTTGAGGGTGATGAATGCATAATTTCAAGCCTTTTGAAAAGGAAAATTTGCATGAATGATTAGAAGGTCAATGAATGATGATGATGGAGTATAAGAAAAGAAAGAACTGAAGAAGTAAGGAAGATATATTATGTACAAGGGAAGAAAGGGTGGTTAGTGCAGCAAAAATAAATGCTATGTTGTTGGAGGATAACGCCTCAAATATTGTGGAATGCTAGTCACAAGATTGGTACGACTAACATATAACTTCTAATGAGGCGATTTTAGGTTCGAGTCCTATTGGGAATGCCAGAATAAAACCATTCAAAAGACTAAAATTTAAAACAACTATAGAATAACTAATTTTATATTGAAATAAAGGAGGTTACAAGGTAAATCCTTTTTACAACTTTTGCCTTGAAGGATACAATTGGATCTTCCCTAAGGAATCCCTTTTTGGTATGTTCAAAGGCAACACGATTCATCTTTTGGATGCTCCTCAGTGCAGGTTGGCTTCTTTCATGTGGGCCACCACTAGTTTTATTTGTCCTTTGCACCTGTTGGACCTGTAAAATCTAGTTAGAATATTTAGGGGTCTACCTCAGTCAAACCCCATGTTTATATAGACAAAAATATCTTAAAACATGCTTATAAATACATATAATGATGAAAAATAGGATTGGGAAGCATATTTACCTATTTTTGGAGCCTTTAGACCATCAAAAATTAGGTTTTTATGGGGGCCTACAAACATTTCTAGAACTGGAAGTTCACATGGGGGGATGCAAACTTGTCTATTTTTTGCTAAACTTGCTAGATATGAAGTGGATGTTGTCCTCATGCTGTTGCTTCTATGATCTATCACAGGGTCACTTTCAGAAGTTGCCTTCCTTGTTGATAACCTATCTAAATTATAGAGAGCATAATAGATCTAATGAAAACCTTAATTCTATATGGATGTGATGGATGTGTGATGGATGATGTGATCCTAGAGTGATTTTAGCAAATTTTCTCTAAGCTAAACCTGATATCCCTAAAAGAATGAAAATGACCTTCTATTTATAGAATTGGCCAAGGTTAAGGGAGGGGTTGAGGTGTCCCATGAGGTGTCCCCATGAGGTGGTGCATTGTGAGGTGTCCAGTATGAGGTATCCTACCTCATAAATATAATTGGATGAGAAAATCCCTCACCCATCCACATGCCATGATGACCTGGAGGTTAGTATTTAAATAGATTTAATTGGATTTGAATTGGAAATATATTTGAATTTAATATTCCTTTTTATGTGCAAAAGTCTCCAATTCTCTTTTATTTCCCAAGAGAGTGTGATATGGAGGAAATATTTGAATAAGAGGTGGCAAGACTAGGCTAGTCAAAGTAGACTAGGTGAGGTGGGAAGGCTAGGTTAGTCAAAGTAGACTAGGTGAGGTGGTAGACTTAGCTTAAATCATGATTAGATCCAATCAAGCATGTGTTTAGCCATAAAGTAATTTTTTACAAAAAAAGGTTGAATTTTGACCATAAAGTGCTTTTTGACCATGGTGGAGAATTCAACCTTAGTTGAGTTATGAATGAGGTCACATGAGGATCCATAGTTAAGCGTAGGAAGGAGCTTAGCTAGCCCAAGGGGGCTAAGAATGATGAATAGTGATTTTAATAAATGAATAGTGTTTTAAAGTCAATTTATGCAATTTTGAGGGTTTTGCAAATTGATCAGCCATGAAGATGAGGGAAGTGGTAATGTGTAACTTTTGGGTGTCTACAATTTGATTGGAAGGAGTGATGGGATTTGATGCCTCATGTTGTGGCAAATGGTTCTGGTTGATGTCAATATTTTTATTGGGTGGGGCAAGTGGACTAGCTATGGCAATGGCTCCCCTTTTGATGAGATCTTGAACCAAATTTTTAAATGTGATACAATCATTGATGTCATGACCATTCAGCCTATGGTAAACACAATAATGATATTATTTGTATGATTTAGTCTTAGGCCTATTTGGATCCTCTAGTTTTATTTTTGGTAATTTGATTGCTTGTGCCTTATAAAGCCTTTGAAATATGGTTGAATAAGGATAAAAAATGGCTTGTAATCATTAGCGGGTCTAACAGGATGCCTATTGCAATTGGTTGGTCGTGGTTAATTTTGAATTTGCATGGAAGGTAGTGTGGCCTGATAAGTGAGCTGTTGAGGTGGATGTTGAATTTTTGGAGGTTGTTTATGTAGAAGTTGACGAGCTTTATGATGATTGAACTGTAACTCAATGCTTTTGATTTGATTCAATATTTTTTGTAAAATTAGAGGAGTGTTGGTAACTCAACCATAGCTCGATGTCAGCTAGCCAATCCAAGATATGTTGTGAGCCTAGTGGAGGTGGCTATTGGATGTAAGTTGTAGAATATTGGTGATAATTGGTAGATAGTTGAAGTGAATTTGGTTGTAGTTGTAGAGGTGTTAATACCTTTATCGTAGGTGGAAGGGTTACCCCTAATGGGTTTTGTGTGAAGAAGATCTCCTACACCCATATGGAATGTGGGAATTCGGCCCCTATGGTGTTGGTTGGAGTGGAATGGATGAAGTAGGTAGGGTAAATGAACCATGGATGGCTCATGTAGTGGTGTTATCAAAGGTTGTTATGTGGTTCAAGGATACAAGTATCCCTAGACCAGTGGATTTGGTAATGATGTTGGGCATGTGGTGGTAAGTGGCACTTGAGCTATGTATCTTAGGTGGATTGGTGGTGTGATGATGGGTATATATGGATAAGCTACTTTGGGGGGTTGTGAAGCTACCTCCTATCAAGCCAAAGGAGTGATGGATGTATGATAAGCCTGATCAGATTGGTCCATGGTTTCTTGGACTACAGCTTGGGAATAGGCTTGACTGCAAGTCAAGACCATAAGCTAGGAAATGGACATGATACAATTGTGAAGGCTTGGTGGTGATGGTTTGGTTGTGTCTGGTAAACCTACTTTAGTATTTTTCTCTTTTTATCTATCTACACAAATAAACAAAGCAAACAATCAATTTTGATTTTTTTCATTTTAATGTGCCAATGTTTGATTTGATGTGCTTTTGAGATCATTGAAACTATTTTGTTTTGGATTTTTGTTGCATTTTATTTTTTAAATTTTGAGTTGTTTTTTATTTTTTGAAATTTTCTATGTTTTGATGTAGCTTAATCCTATAACTACTGATGGGATGATGAAATGCAAACTAATTGAGTGTGTTGATGTCTACCTCTCTAATGAGAAGTGGCATAACAATGATTTAATAATGGCTTCCTAAGTGGTTGGATGTAGAAGATGATAACCTAGGGGGGACAAATTAACTTCTTGAAAGAAGGCTATCTAAGTCCTACTACTAGCTAAAATGTGGCTTTTGCTTCATCGTGGGGCAGGCTCAAAAAATAGCGACAACTACGGGTCCAATGATTATTAAACCTTATGGAAAGAGGTATCTAACCTAATCCACCCTAAGATGTACTCAAGAGTGGGGGATTCCTTGGTGATGAAGGCTAGGAAACCATTCATGGGGGTTGTTATGGTTTCTAGGGGGTGAGCCAATGGATTGAGATGAATTCCACCATCACTGGTCTCGATCGATAGTTGGTGATGAAATCCAACTCAAAAATATTTACAACTATTTAGTGTGTGAAATCTCATTTTATCTTATTTAGGTTTTTTTGTATCCCTTAAATGTGATCTTTCTTTAAATATTGAATGCAACTATATTAACATAAAAGTAACTCTAAAATAAATTTTTTTGGTTCTTTCATATAAATGCAACTATGACTAAATATGACAGAACAGAAAGAATAAAACCTTCTACCTATAATCATGCACTATGTCAAAGACTAGAGGTAGGCGATGGTTGTGCTCTATGACCATTCAAGGTTATATGGTTTCCATTTGAGACTATCCCTATATAGAAGATTGAGAATTGAGATCATTCAAGGTCAAACGGTTCTATCTTTGTGATTTTTTTGCAAATTGTAAAACCCAAAAACACATAGTTATCAGAAACCTGTAAACTATAATAGTCGAATATGAAATATAGCATAAAAAATAAATACAAATTATTATGCAAAGCAAAGCAAATGGAATGGTCCCACCATGATCACCATTTTGTAGATGATAAAAGTATGCACTATGTATATAACAAATGAATAAAAGCAATGAATTAATATTGAAATGTATGTTGCCTTTGTCCTTTTGAATACAATATATACCCACACAAGGGTTTACAAATATGAAGATAATGGTTCCCATTTTACAAGTAATTATGTGCAATATACTCTTGTTGCTACAACAAGGGTATAGGTGGGTTTACGGTAACCACCACTTCATCGGGTGTATTGATGCTATGTACGATGCTTTTGTGTGATATGTATTTGTGGCTATTGGATCTATGATAGATAGCTATCTAGATGGTGATCATATATGGTCAGATGGTCATGGTATGAGATCATATTTAGTTTGAATTATTATGATTGACAACCATCTCGGTTTGAATGATTGCAGCCATTGGAAGTCGGGTCGGTAGAATCGAGCGGATTCAGTCTCTATCTAGCTCTAGGTCTACTCTAATTTGTACTTGAAAACTTATACATAAGACAACATGCAATAGGTCACTAATATATGGTCAGCCTCCCAAAGTGAGACACAGATTCAATAGATATTAAAACCAATGCAAGGAATGAAAAATAAGAACATGTAAAGGAATTAAAGTAGATTTTCCTTTTACCTTTTTTGTGTGTTATTATTGATATCATGATGTTGTGGCATCTAAAAGTTATCATAAGTGATTTTGTACCTACAAAAGTGCATGATAGAGGTTCGATACATGATGGGGATGTAAATGAGTGCTAACTCGAGTGATTGAATATTGTGAATGCTCAGAGTTTCATCAAAGTAAGTTTATGTATTCCATATCCATACTCCATGAAGGAGGGGAGGTCTTATTTATAATTTTATTTGAGGTAAGGGATAAGGAAATGGATCATCTAGTTAAGTGCTTGTAACTGAGTCTTCTTCTTGCATGAATTATATTACAAGGAGTGCATGGAGATAAGCTTTCCTCATAATTTTCACCTAATGTGCGTGTAAATTTGTGATGTGTGTAATTTTTGGATTTTTCATCCAATGTGCATGGCTTGATTTGCTTTTTGTATTAAATTAAATATGTTTATTTAATTTAAATATGCATGTTTGGATTTGATTTGCTTTTATATTTAAATTAAATATGTTTATTTAATTTAAATATGCATGTCTAGATTTGAGTTGCTTTTATATTTAAATTAAATATGTTTATTTAATTTAAATATGCATGTTTGGATTTGATTTTATATTTAAATTAAATATGTTTATTTAATTTAAATATGAATGTTTGATTTGCTTTTATATTTAAATTAAATATGTTTATTTAATTTAAATATGCATGTTTGAATTTGATTTGATTTTATGTTTAAACTAAATATGATTTGCTTTTATATTTAAATTAAATATGTTTTATTTAATCTAAATATGCATGTTTGGATTTGATTTACTTTTATATTTAAAGTAAATATGTTTATTTAATTTAAATATGCATGTTTAGATTTTATTTGCTTTTATATTTAAATTAAATATGTTTATTTTATTTAAATATGCATATTTGACTAAAAGTGCATATTGTGCATATCTATTAACTAAGTGTGCATGTAAAATCTTCCTTATGTGGATGGAGGTGCAACTACCATAACTTGAGTTCATCTTTGGAAACAGATTTTTCCTTGCATGTGATCGAAATGGGGGGATGGGAGGTGGAACAACTAGTGAAGTGGATGACATGGAAGGGGGAATGCATCCATGAGGAGGGGTGAATGGTTGTGCAACCTAAGCACTAATTAATTAATTATTTAATAAATAAATAAATTAATTAATCAATACTTACATTATTGAATGCTTATTTAATATTAATTAGTTTTAATTAATATTAAATGTACTAATTAATTATAATTAATTAGTTAGTGTTTTATTATGACAGATTTAGGTGTCTATAGTTCCAAATATGATTAGAACTATCAGGAAGATTGCCTTAGCAAGTGTGTCTAAGGTGCCTTTTCCTAGTGATTTTCTCTTCTACTCCTTAACACTCCTCTTTTTCCATGGACTTCGAGGAGACCTCTCAAGGGACAACAATCCTAATATTTAAGGAAAGGTGTTATGGTAGAAAATATTTCATGCTACTCTATTCTTCCATATCCATCAGTTTTTAAGCTCCTCTTGGGGGAGGAAAGGAGCTTGTCTTACTGCCTCCTTGTCTAGTCACCTAAGACCTTCATCATTCTTGTATGAGTAATAGGTCTTAGTCAAGGGTTATGCATAGTGGTGAATATTCACAAATTGGACGAATATTAGAATTTTTAAAATTAGAAATTGGTGAATATGATGACCCTCGGTGTCGACCGATTCGCCTATGATTTTTTAGGACCAATTTTTTCTTAGGGTCAATTCACCACAACATATATCCAAACATAGGCATATTTATACTCGTTAGAAATATGTTTTCAAGCCTGATCTAATGGTGGTATTTTTATGAAGCTATAAGATGATTTAATAGGTCAAAAATGGCCCCAAATATGAACTTACATTTTAGGGCTTCAAATACCCCAAATTTTGGTATGAAGATGCTTTATTTGATTTTCTTAGGATTATCCATGATTTACCTTGATTTTGATTAGAATTCACCATTTTTTTACAAGTACATTTTGAGTCCAACCCCTTATGCATAACCCTAGCTTAGTCCTAAATATTTATCAATGGTGCTATCTTGTAACTACAACAGGGATTGGGAAACACCCTCATATGTGGAGAAGGGACAAAACTATGGTCTCTCCTCTCTAGGGAGAAAAAATACCTTAAGTGTTGGATGAAGCAAGATCCTATTAAAGGTGGATCTCTTTTATCTATCACTAGAAAGGCTCAAGAACTCCAAACAACTATAGAACCTACCTTAGCTACCACAAAATTCTTTTGAATCATTACTTTATTTTAGTATGGTGGGTTAGCTAGACTTTGTGGCATGGGGAGCTTTAGGGTTAGCATCAAAATATGGAAAAAAATATTTCTTGATGGTGATCTTTATGGGCTTCTAGCATTGGAAACTTCATAAGTAGTGAGGATCCTTGAATTTCGCATATTATCTCTCCTTAGTTGGATTTATATGACTTTCTGATCAGAATTGCTTTAGTAGCAAGATTTGCCTAGTGTAATAAATTTTCACTAAACACATGCTAAAAATGAAGATCTCATGCACTCCATGTTGTCCCTACAAACCATCATTGTTGCCTTACCCTATCGAATAGGTACGCATCATTCTCAACCTAGGCGGCCCCTATAGAAATGCCATATAACTTGCTCATGCCATAGGTCATCTATCAACTATCATGTTGTCTCTAAAATGTCATGGTGTTGGTGACTCTACCCAAGCTCAAAAACGTAGGTCTTTCTATAGGCTTGTCACACCTTTCTCTCATTAATGTCACTCTTGGACCAAAATCCACCTAAGTAGATGAGATGCACCCTCAATACTTAGACCAAGATTAGAAGACCAAAAATAGCTTTTGGATCAACCTCTAAAGTAGGTCAACTCCTATGATATTAGCTAATCTAACAAAGAGGGTTGAAGACTAAAGAGAGAAATGGGAAAGGATTATAATCTCAAGGTAAAATTTGGTCAAGATTTAGCCACAACAAGATATATAAGTGCATGAGATTCTTGTTCCTTTTAACTCAATTGAACTGCCTAACAAACTAGCTACCTTTCAATGCTGCAAAATATTAATTAAATAAGCACATATACCATTAAGCATTCTAGAGACTAAATAAATAGTAATCCGGGGAGTTATCGAAATAGTAGAATAACTTTAACATAATACACTATTCATCTAATTTTAATAGAAATGCTTAACAATAATATTTATATACATACATGTTCTCCAATATCTTTACATAGAGTCCAAACATCACTTTAATATTTATTAAGAGGTATATAGCCTTCAATCATACAACTTTTGCAATTGTAAAAGCTAAATAACTAATCATTGTTCTTGGTTATGTTCAAGTGCATATAGATTTACATTGCATTCTGTTAGTTAAAAATTATTATATGGAAGCTTTCTTGTAGGCCTACCAGAGAAAAGTGCAAAGAGTGGACATTAATTTTAGCTCAATTGGGCTTAACCACTTCAAGCATATTTTATTGATATGTTTGGCCCATAGTTATTTTAACAACTTATTGGCAATTTGAGTTATTTTATGTTGTCATTGATGTCACATGAATCATTGATGTCATATGGATCACATTGAGTTTTGATGGGCAGATGATATTTTGGAAAGCATGGATAAATTTAGGGTTTTTGTGAAAACCAACACAGGAAAAATAAAAGGTTTTATTTAAAACCATGGATGGCATATTTGAAATGGATTTTTCTTAAAACCCAGGTTGGATTTTCATTTCATCGAAAAAGGTGCCCGGTGATGGAGATATTTAATTTTAAATATTTAGTTTAGATTTTAATTATTTAAAATTTAAATTTAAATTTTAAAATTAAAATTAAAGTTAGCATTGACGTCTAAAGAAAGAGGGAAAATCAATAATGCGCCAACATCATCAAAAATGAGGAGAAGACTATATAAATGGGGATCCTAAGGTTCATTTGAAATTAATCCTTGCTCGTGTTAATCGTTGGCTAAGCATCCAAAGAGAGCTCGTGCAAAAATAATTTTGAAAAGGGAGACATCGAATAAATCCAAGGTTGGTTGAAAGCCCAAGACATTGTGGGTAGAGTTGCACATTGGCAATTGGATTTTTATTAAAGTGTGTGGCAACATTTTACGTCAAGGTTCGAATCTCCTTGACTACATTTGAAGGCATTGGAAAGAAAGTGCTCTAAGCGCTTTTGGTTTGCATGGAAGGGAGGAAGGACTTAAGGCACGTTGTACCGTTTCCTTTCGAATGAGCAGCTAGCTTGTGTGGCAACCTTAGCCACGACTAAGGTGCTCATGATGTGTTCAATTTGGGGGTTTGAATCCCCTTGAGGAGGTAATTATGTTTTTCTCTAATTAATTTCATTGATGCCCTAGGATAGGAGTTATAAGGTGATTCAGGAATAATTAAATTTTTTAATTAAAATTTATTTTTATAAGGGTTGTGATTATTATTTCATAGGTGGATGAGTTGTTGATTTAATTTGATATTCATGAAATTGAAAAATTAAGATTTAGGAGAAATAAGTAGTTAAAAAGTATTTTGAGAGCCTTGTTGATTATTATTTTTGATAAGGGTTTTTATTAAAAAGGACTTTGGTGGATGTGTTTATTAAGTTGGAGTAAAAAGGTGTAAATTGAGTTATGCTTAGCTTGTGATTATTATTTGAAGTCCACTAACCCTTATTGAGATTGGAAAGGAAAGTTGTGTTTAGTGTGGTGGATTTTGTGGACAACTTCTTGGCATAAAAAAGGTATGGGCACATTCTCCTATTGATTGTTTATGGTGGTTTATTTTTGAAATATCATTGGAGTGAAAAGGATTGATTGTGGTTTCCTTTTCGAAAGTGGTTGGTTGAATGCTTCAAGATTTTCTGATTTGAGAGTTGTGTTTAAACCTTGTTTTATAAGCATAGTCATTAAAACCCATTGGTTGTAAAAGAACTTGAAAATAACATGAGTATCATTGTTATGTGAGATTTGTGGTTGAGCATTGTTGGAAACATTTGAGTTGGTTGATACATGCTTGGACTAGGGTGTTTGTGAGAAAGAGTAGTCCCTTGTGGTGATTGGTTGAGTTGAGTTGATTGAGCCTAGTCAAGTGATTGTATGAGGTGATTGGTCAAGTTCCATGAAAAAACTATTCCATAATTCAGATTTGAGTTGAGAGTGAGATTAGAACATATTGAGTCTCTAAAAATTCTCTTTATGCTTCTTTGAGTTGACTTGAGTTGAGTTGAGATTGATTTGAGCTGAGTTGAGTTGAGACTGAGATTATAACATATTGAGTCTATAACAATTCTATTTATGCTTCTATGAGTTGACTTGAGTTGAGTTGAGATTGATTTGAGTTTAGTTGAGTTGAAGATTGAGCTTAGAATATATCGAGTCTCTAACAATTCTCTTAATGCTTCTATGAGTTGATTTGAGTTAAGTTGAGTTGAGATCATTGTGGATCATTGTTTTCACCCATTAAAGAGTACATTTCCATTCATTTTTGAGTTCATCTTTGAGCTTTGCCTTGATATATTTGTGGATGATATTTGAGTGCTACTTGAGCATGATTGATTGAGCCTTTGAGAAGGCCTTTGTGGACAGTTTTGGGACAACTTTATGGACAACTTTGTGGATAGTTTTGGGATAGATTTGTGGATAGATTTGAGCAAGTTCTTGGTGAGATTGCTAGAGAATATTTGAGCAAGTTCTTGGTGAGCTTGCTAGAGAAGATTTGAGCAAGTTCTTGATGAGCTTGTTGGAGAAGATTTGGCCAAGTTTTTTGTGAGTTTTCTAGAGCAGATTTGAACAAGTTCTTGGTGAGCTTGTTGGAGCAGATTTTGGTCAAGTTATTGGTGAGCTTGCTAGAGCATATTTGGACAAGTTATTGGTGACCTTGTTGGAGCATTTTTGCACAAGTTCTATGTGAGCTTGTTATTTAGTTTTGGACAAGTTCTGTGTGAGATTGTTATTCATTTTTGGACAAGTTTTGTGTGAGCTTGTTATTCATATTTGGACAACTTCTGTGTGAACTTGTTATTGCCTAGCTTTGAGTAGATCAAAGAAATAATTGTATTGGATAAGTATCCTTATTTTTGTGTGAAATATTATAAGGATATTATCTGGTGGAGTACCCCACATTGGGGGAACCACATTAATATTGTGTCTCAATTGTGTGTGGTGACTTGTGATATTGCTTACTATTGCTATCTAGGTTATTAATACACACTGCTATATTTGGTTATTGCAATTAAGGGCATTAATTGATATTTATTTGGAAAGAAATTAAAAAGTGATCTTATACTATTCACCCCCTCTCTCAGTATAAGCTTGTGTTATTTAGAATGTGGTGTACACACTATAACATCATATCCTAAGCACCGTTTGACAAACTTTATTTTAATCACTACTCTTAATAATAGAGCTAATTATGTAGGATCATGTGTGTGATGGAGAAGCCTCTCACTATTGAGATCTTAGAGATGTTTGGTTGACATGTGCTAAATCTACTAATTGGGATAGGTTTGGGATCCTTCAACCCAATGTCAAAACTTGAGGGCATCACTGAGCTCTTATTGGTTCAAATTTTTCTATGCTGAACTCTATACCTTAGCTAGTCATTATAATTGGATGTTAGACCTTTTGAGCTTTGATGATGATTTAATGTTACTTGTAAGTTTAGCCATTCTCCCATACTTAATCATATTTTACTTGTAAGCATGTGTGATCCTATTAAAAATATTATAAACTAGCTCAAGGCAATATTATTTATCATTGGTTGTGGCTCTTCCCAATATAATTTGACACATGAGTCTTTGTATCGAAGTATTTATTGGCTCAATGGAAATAATGAATGGCATTGGGATATATAAATATCTAGAAGCATCAACATGTGTAATAGGGAAGCCTTGAACTATTAAAATACCTCTAGCCCTGGGTATTTTAAATATGACTAGTGCAAAAAATATTTTCATTGCAACAAAAGATCTCCAAGACATTATTACTGGGGTGTGCTCACTAGAAGACACTTTTCTTGGCTTTCCTGAGATCTAAATTATCCTAATATAGCACTATTGGAGCTAGAAAATTTGTATCTTGAACCCATTGTCAGAGAAATTATCATTGAGAATGGATTCACTTATTTTCTTAAGAAATTTAGTGGTAGTAACTTTGACCTATCACTCAAACTAATCCAGTATTGGTATGGTGAGAGAGTCATGGTTTATGGCCTCAACTTCACCATTAGTATTCACATGTTTGTAAATGTGACTAGCCTCCCCAATTATGGGGAAATAATACATGAGAAGCACTCACTGGTTGATGAGATTAGTTACTTTAAAGATAAGGGCAAAAATCTAGGAAGGAAAAAAGGAGAAATCATTAGAGAATCCCTCCCAAAGCCATGGAATAGATTTATGTCCCCTATCCTTCAAAAATTCATCATCAATGACAATAATTTCACCATTTGGAGCTTCCACTTCGCTTTCCTAAAACATATTAGAGACATAAAAGACATAAATGTGTTATATTAATTGTTTAGATCCATAGAGCATTCAATTTTCATTTTTAGAAAAGGAACCTCCACCCATTTGACATGTCAAGATCTTCACCTTATCTTGTACAAGCTTACTTTTCAAAATAATGTATAAAAAGCCATCATCACCTATGTTTTTAGCCCCTATGTGCATCCTTTAATATTGAATTCCAATGAAGGGAATCTCCATCATGTGACTAATGATGTTGCCTTGAATATTACCTCTGGTGATTTGACCAAGACTAGCATAAAGCTATAATTTAGCTCTAATTCTAGAGGTATCCTTTATTTTGTGAAGATGAAGGCCTAACATCATTCTTCTTGGAGCAATTCTTAAATTAGGAAATAAAATTCAACTATTATCATCCAAAAAGACTAGGAGATAACAAAAGACACACCTATGCTACAGAAGAGATTGAATACTGATGCCGTTCCTGCTCGCTCTTCCTCCTAGAAGGAAACTAAATCTTTGAGTGGGTATTTGAGCCTCAAAGGTCTAGAGGAGGTGCTAAACTCTATATTCAAAGCCAATAATATGGTCGATTCTCTTCAAAAAGCAATGACTATGATGGAAGATCTTAAAAAACATAATGAAGGATGTCAGCAAGATATTGATGATGACCAAGAGATACTTGGGGATATTGTTTAGTAATGTTTTCTTGTACCTCTTATATTCCTTTTTGCTTGGAATTTTAGGGGTCTTATGGCTTAGTCTCAGGTGGTATTTCTACTATCCTATATTTCTCCTATTGGTGTTTCTTGGATATTCCCTCCTTCAGCCCTACAACTATTGTTTTTACCCATGGAGACTCCTTTTAATTTCTTTAGGTTGTTATTTTTATCATGGTCCCATGGAAACTATCCTATTTTTGTATCCACTAATATAAAAGGTTTGGGTATCCTTTCAAAACCCCTTCCTCTGATTAATAAAAAATAATTTGCATCTGATAAGGGGTTGCATTGATGCCAGATGTCAGATCTTCATCTCCTTGTACTGACACCAATATCACCAAAATTCTAGACCTCTATTTAGCTTGATATTCATGCTTAACTAATATATAAATCCAGCCATATGTAACCTTGGATACTAGATGCAAAACTTTCAATTCTATTGACTGCTTGCAAGACTAGGGCTCCATACTTAGCCATATGTTTGGTTTGACTATATACCAAATGCTAGATATTTTAACACCTATAATGACATAAACTACTTCAAGAGTCTAGCTCATTGCTTTGATTCAAACTCTTTGCATTATTAAAATTTTTTGTATCCATCCATGTGATGAATACATACTAGAATTTTCTTATGATTATGTTTACATTATATTTTAGAAATATTTGACCCTTTCTATTGGGTTCCCATGCCTTAGAAAAAAATTCAATTAGGCACTTTTTCATGGCATTGGACTACCTTGCCTTTGCTAAAATCTTATTCTAACTAGCCGTAATTGAGTACTAGGCTATCCTACAATATTTTGACTTGTCTTCCACTTCTGCTTTGTAAATAAATCTTCATCAGTAGCTTAACTTGGTATTGAACTTGTGACCAAAAGATGGTTCTAGTTTGGTTGTGTTGATGCATTAGAAAAAATTGGCAAAATCACAATCAAGCAAGATTGCAAGGATTTGTAAATGTATGCGATGAAATCAACCTATATGATTGGGGAGGTAAAGGGTACAAAGATATAAAAAATAAAGATAAAAATATGATGGAATCATGAGAAGATTAAAAGAAAGGAAAATACATGGAGATACCTGGTTACAAGTACCTCTAGCAAAACTAAATCCTGTATGAGAATAGTTTTCTACTACTGAAAACTACTTTAGATCTAGGAAAGTTACCTTAAGTAAATATTCCAAGCACTTGATGGCATGAATATTTCACTATTTTTTGCTACCTTCTTGATGATTAATGTAGGAAATTCTTCTCTAGATTACAGAACTTTGTGTAACATCTTAGATCTTTTGGGATATGCATAGTTACTCAGCTTAAAATATCAATATTGAAGAACGTCTTTAAGCATGGTTCTTACCTTGTATATCCTTTTATAGCCTTTGTGGATAAAAATGGGAGCTAGAGATTTAAATAGAATTATATTTTGTTAGAGTTGACATTGCTAAATGGATTTTGTCTCCCATGTGAAAATTTAACCCACATGCTCTTACTTTTATTCATCCAATTGCTTCTTACCACCACAACCTTTTAATTTATTGCAATGCACGATTGTTTTTATGGTTTAGTTACTATGGCACATGGAAATGACCTAGCATGTTTTCTACCTTCTCTATCCTTGTTGGTTGATACCACCTATCACTTATCAGATTTTGCAATACACATATGTTCATATCGAGATATTATGTTATGATGCCTTTTTTTAGCTTAGTCCTTTTCATTATGACATCAGTGTGTGCTTTTATAATCAAGTTATTAGGTTGTCATATTGCATGCTTTTTCCATATTTTATTTTATGTTTACCTATCATTTCCATACGATTCCTTAATCAACTACAGTGGATTTAGTTGCTTTTAAAAGAACAATTTATCCAGCCTATCTATGGGGCTATCAAGTCATGAAGCGATGGAACAATAAATATTTAAAATTTATTTGGGGAGGAAGGGTGAAAAGTGAACAAGAGTGGATATGAAATTATTAGAGGAAGTGGGGTGAGCATAAATAAGAAAATAGTAATGGGATATGAAGGATGATAGGATAAATAAATATGAGAGAAGCAATACTTGAATGATGAATACCTTTGAATTCCCCCAATACTATGTTTTATCACTCACTTCATTTTTTTATCCCATTGTTGTTTGTTTTTTTGACTTCAAATAACAATAAGGAAAAAAAGGTGAAGCAACATCCCTTTTATTAAGGGGTCTCTTATAATTTTTCTCTTTCTTGTCCATGTTCTATCGTAGTAGATTCTACAAATTGAAGAGGGACCTGTAATTAGTTTCTCTTGCTTGACAAGCCTATAATTAATTCAAAATTTGTAGGGATCTCAACCTTATCAACATCTCAAGTTGTCCCTCTTATTTTATTTTTATTTTTCCCTTGGACTTCACTCATTTGGAATAATTTTGGTGTTCTTGAGAAAGAGAAAAACCCAATTATCAAAATATTGTGGTTGTCTCTGGTAGAATTCATCATAGACCAAGAGAAGTGCAATAATTATCAATGAAGAAGCACCTTTAGTGAATACTAGGATGATTTTATTTGACAACAATATTGCTATTGGTCTAAAATAAATTAAAATACCTACATTAGCTAACATCGAGAAGGCTAAAATTTATCTTTTACGTCTAGTAATTTTGTTACTCCCCTTGGCACAAGAATATTCAGGCCTATCTACATTTTTATTTGAAGATATTCCTATTGCACATTTATGTTATCCTTACAACACCAATATCTTGAGAATAATTTAGTCCTCATAAGTGATACTATGCTAAAATTAAGGCCTCCTTATATAGTCTCTTTCCCCCAAAGAAGTCCTCACTTGTCCTACCATGTTAACCCTCTTCTTCCTTAGTTCAATCCTCATCAAATTTTTAATAAATAACCTCTTTAATTCTATTGAATAAATTCTTTGCATAATCTATTGTATTAATTCTTCCAATTTACACATGTGATCTACCCATTGTGCCTTCAAAAACTTTACTTTAACCATTTGGCTATTTCTTGGCTAACCGCCTTATTCTCTAGTTGTATTTAGTTTTTATTTATTTGTCCATCTATTTACACAAAATTTTAGCATGTCCCCTCATGCTAATGGTTCCAATTTTCACCTTATCCTTAGAATATATAAAACCTAACCATGTAATTCTAAATTTAAATTTCTCTCTGATATGTTTCTTGAGGCACGTAGCTTGTCCAACTATATTTCTACTATGAGATCGATCTTAAGACCAAATCAAATCCCAAGCTTGTATATAAAGAGGCATTATAAATTAGCACCGGTAATCCTTATTGAGTGTGTAAGTCACTATTCAACATTTCTATATACATTGGTTTGTGTGCCAGATCATAAAATAGTAATTAAAGAGTTCTAAGGTGCATGGTAATATATATCTTGAGATACAACTTGGAATATTATTTGATTGAGTGCCACTCTTCTAGTATCTATCCTATAATTTTTAGGTTTTCTTGTTGGGATATATGACTAGCCAGGTATTGTGACAATTCATAGTTGATTTGTACATTATGCTAGTTTTTCAAGTTTGATAAAAGCACCACTTTGGTACCTCTCAAGAAAATCTTACTATAGATTCACTTTTGATCATATTTTGGCCAATCAATTAATTCCACATTAACTATATCAATGATTTCATACGCCAAATTTTCATTTTTTTATTCATATATTTGTATATGATAATGTCTAAGCTTCTCACAATAAATTTTGACCATTTTTTAGATGCAGGGAATGTTAAAAATGAACATGACACTGATACAAAATGAAGAAAGCTAAACATAACAAGAAACAAAAAAATAATTATGCAAATACAAAACAAGATAATAACAAGAGAAAAACCCCCCTCGGGGGATGTCCAAACATTCTACTTATTTCCATTAGAAATATCAAATAAATACTGCATTACATCCTCTACAAGGTAAACCCTAGCATCTACCATTGCCAACTCACATGTGCATGCAATATGACACCTCATACTTACATACACATTGACATCTCATCCTTAGAATTTTACCCATATTAAAAATGTGTGATTACATATATATTTAATGCCAACATTCCCCCTTAATTACATATTTGTAATTTTGTAGTACAAACAATAATTTTTGATACAACCCTTCATGGGCACAAGCTAAAACTAGTCCTTCTGAAGACAAGTAGCCTTAACCTGGTTACTACTAGCCTTCATAACACATTAGATTCACTTGTTACTCTTAGCCACATACCAACAAGGTAAGAAATAAAATCCAAGAACCACTTTTAAAATATTACAAATATTATTGGAGCTAATTTTAAGAATATTACACTTATAGTAGTAAATAATCCAACTACACTAGTTACAATAGTTAATACTTACCCAAAAATTTTGGTACAATCAATAAACCTTCTCAAACATTCTTCAACAATTTTTCAAAACACACTCAGATGTGCAACAAGTCATAAACCATGGGAAAACCCTTTCAAGTAATAACCTAGCATGGTAACCTTTCTTCTAATTGCATAAACACAACCATCTCCAATATAATAATACAATTGTCTATAAAGTGTAAACCCTAATGCATATTACATAAAATCAACCATATCCAATAAAATAATATAGTTCTCTATAATCCCTTATATATATTGCATAAACTTAACCATATCTTCATTAGATATAGCACTACCAAAGCTCACTAGATCACGGTTATCGAAGCTTACCAAGTCTGCCACTATCAAATCTCACCAAGTCTACCACTATCAAAGCTCACTAGATCTACCACTATCAAATCTCACTAGGTATACCATTCCTAAAGCTCACAAAGACTACTATTGCTAAAGCTCACAAGGTTTGGCATTACCGAATCTCACTAGATCTACCGCTATATAATCTCACTAGATCTATTATTGTCGAAGCTCACCAGGTCTACCACCATCGAAGATCAACAAGATTTGAATATCAAACCCTAGCATGAAAAATCCTTAATCCAACATGTAATCATAAAAAATAACCATAGGATCTCTTCATACAATGCCATAAACTTCCTAGGTTCAATACCATGGTCTCTGATACCAAATTTTAAAATTGAACATGATATTTATACAAAATAAAGAGAGATAAGCATAACAAGGAGCAAAAAAATAAATATGCAAACACAAAATAAGAGAATAACAAGGGAAAATTCCCTCCTTGGGGGATGGCCATACATTCCACTTTTTTCTCTTAGCAATCTCAAATAAATACTACATTGCATCTTATACAAGGCAAACCCTAGAATCTGCCACTGCCAACTCATATGTTCATGCAAGGTGACACATTGACATCTCATTCTTGGAATTTTACCTATATTACAAATGTGTGATTACATTGAAATTTAACACCAATGTGCATCATTTTATGCTACGTGTTTCCCTATTTATGTTAATAACTCCTTAGATAGACTCATCCCAAATATCAATGGCACATCAATGACCACCACATTTTGAATTGATACTAAGTTTGGTAGCCAATAAAATAATATCGAGACCTTTTCTATGATTCAAACCATACAAAATAGCATTTCATTGAATTGTAGTGCCCCAAATTAGCTCTATTATATTGTATACCCATATCATTACAAATTGCTTGAGGTATAATTATGACCATGGATTTTGGGTTCACTATGCGATTATGTAGCACCCATCCTTCTAAGAACCCAAATAAGTAACAAGATAAACAGTTAATCTTACCCATATCAAAATATGATTACTTGTAGGAAAATAACCAATTAAATAATCATTCACCATAATACGTATGTAATGAATTATTATTATCAATAACATATAGTGAACAAATACAAATAACAATAGTAAATATGAATAAATCAATATCTAATAAAATACATAGCCACTCAGAGAGGGTAAAGTATCTTGCATATATATGCAAATCAATTATATTCCTCAATGATAATAAACTAATAAAACATTCCTCCTATTTATAAATGAAATCAATGATTAACGTAACCCTACTTCTTAGAGCTGACTTATTAAATCAAATTCCCAAGATAAAATTATTTAGCCGACAAGGCTATATTAGGATCGTTACATGGATCCCTCCCTTATAATGTTGGACATTTTGAGGAGTGTTTGTTGTCATTGATGTCAAAAGCATTGTTGTGCTATGTTCGTCATCTTTGAGGACATTAAGTGTTTCCTCCAAAAGCAAGAAGGTCTTGAAAAGCAATAGGTTATAATATTTATTTTTAAATATTATATACCCAGGAGGGTTCAAAGAATGAAGATCAAAAGAAGGAGAAGCAAGTTCAAAATTAAATAATAATATTTTATTATTATTATTTTGGATCAAAAATCGAGTTTAAGAAGATCAAGGATCAAGTTGGAAAAGACCCACAAACAGATTTAATTTAAATTAAAATATTTTAATCTTTGATTAAAATTTTAATTTAAATAATGATGGGTGCTAAGGTTTAATTTAAAATATTTATTTAATATTTTAATATTCAAATTAAAATTAAATTTGAATAATCATCGACGTTGGAGTAAGCTAAAGGTTGCATATAAATAATGCCAAAGTTGGCATTTGGAAAATTATCCATGCGATTGTATTTTGGCTCATGCAAAAGAGAAGTGTGATTTTCGCATGTGTTTTCGAGAAAAGGAAAGGACAAAGGTGTGAGTAGCCTTCGAAAAATATTTGAAGCCCCTCGTAGTTGAGTTGGTAGCCAAGGGCTGCGTTAGACGCATTCAGGATGCCTGGTGCGGGTTCGAATCCTAAGCATGCTATTTTGGTTGAAGGGAGGTTCATGTTTTGAGTTTGCACCATTTGAGGGAGAAGGAAGTCAAAGGCACGTTCGTGCCTTTTGGCTCTTGTGGAGCCATGCAGCCCAGTTGGTGGGTGCAAGCACTGCGAAAGCGCTTGGGGGAGAACCATCATCGGTTCGAATCCCACCAAGGCCTTTTGGGCAGCATAATTGAGGTATGCGCATTGTTTGGGTTGACTTGGCTTGCAAAAAATAAAAATGGAAATTTTGTTAAAAAAAAGGAAAAAATATTTTGTTTCCAAAGGTTTATGTTGATTAAAGTTTTTGCATAATTAATTTGGATTATAAGTTGTTTAGGGGAGTTAAAAGGGAATGCAAAACTTTGATTTCTGGATTGAATTTTTAAGTGTTTAAGGAGTTATAAGGTAGTAAGGAAAGTTTATTTTTGAGATTGAAGGTTGTTGGATATTATTTTAAAGTTGGAGATTATAAGGTGTATTTGGGTATTATTTTTGTATTGAAGAAATATTTTGGAAGAAGTGTTAGGGTGATAATTCTTGTCATCTAACCTTTGTGCTTGGCAAGGAAAGTGGTTATAATTGAGACAGGTTTTGAAGTCTATTCTTCATCAAATAAAAGGTATGGGCATATTCTTCTTTGGTTGAAATAATTGATTGGTTGAGATTTTTTGAAAATAATATTGGAGTGAAAAGGATTTGGTTAAGTTTTCCTTTGTGGGTTTGTTGAGTTGATGAGTTTTCTGAAATGGAAGTAAATGCTATAAACCTTGTTTGATAAGCATTGTTGGAGATTTTGAGTGAGTGAATGCATACTTCATTGTTGGGTGATTGAGATCCTTTGTTGTTGAGTTTGAAGATTGGATTAGGGTTTGAAAGAACATGAGTATCATTGTTATGATTGGTTGATAAGCATTGTTGTTGAAGTAATTGGTTGAGTGAAGAACTTGAACTAGGGTTTGCAAAGATCATGAGTATCATTGTTATGTGAGGATTACTTGATAAGCATTGTTGTTGAAGTGATTGGTTGAGTGGAAGTGATTGAGCTTAGTTGAGTGGATGTGTTGAAGTGATAGTTCAAGTTCTGTGAAACAAATTGTTCCATATTCTAAATTGATTTGAGAAAGTGATTGAGTGTTTATAAGTGTGAAACATATTGAGTCTCTAACAATTCTCTATATGTTTCTATGGTAAAAAGAGAGATTGAAAGTGATTGAGCATTGTTGTGAATGTGAAGCATATTGAGTCTCTAACAATTCTCTATATGTTTCTATGAGATTGGAAAAGTTCTAGTGAGGACTTGTTGAGCATATTTGAGGTAAGTCTTAGAGAAGACTTGTGGACAGATTGGTGTGAGCTTTTGTGGAAGCTTACAATACAGAATTGAGGATAGATATTGAGATTGACAAGTTCTAGTGAGGACTTTTTGTAGATATTGGACAAGTCTCTAATTGAGGACTTGTTGGAGAGAGTATAGATTGGACAAGTTCTAGAGAGGACTTGTGGATAGATTAGTGTGAGATTTTGTGGAAGCTTACAAGGTATATTTGAGATAAGTCTTTGAGAAGACTTGAGAGTAGAGTTGATTGATTGATTTGTTCAAACCTTGAGTTAAGGTTTGGGGTAGATCTAGTAGAGTTGATTTGTGATTAAGTCAAGCTTTGTGTTAAGGCTTGAGGATAGAGATTGAGGATATATTTGTGCTAGATCGAAGGACTATGTTTAGTGTAGATTAGAGGATAGATATTGAGGATAGATTTGTGCTAGAATGAAGGACTATGTTTAGTGTAGATTTGAGGATAGAGTTTGGTGCAGATTTGAGGATAGGTTTGTGCTAGACTAGAGATAGAGATTGAGTAGATTTGTGCTAGATCGAAGGACTATGTTTAGTGCAGATTTGAGATAGAGCTAAGAGTAATATTTGGAGGTGATAGAGTATAGAGGATGATGATCTCCAGTGGATAGAGATCCATTAGCCAGGGTAGTGAGGATAGGTCTTCTGAGTGAGGACAGGAGTCTTCAGTGGATAGAGATCCATTAGCCAATGTAGTGGAGGTAGTAGTTCTTCTAGAAGATCACCAACCAGAGCAGAGGAGAAAGGAGTTCTCCTATGGATAGAGATCCATGAACTTGATTAGGGGATTGGTGTCTCCTTTGGACAGAGGTCCATAAACATTGTAATAGGGAAAGGATTCCCAAGAGATTTATTGAGAAAATATTAGTGAAATATTTTCTCCGTGGAGTAGCCCACATTGGGTGAACCACATTAAATTGGTGTCTCTATTGTGTGTGATGATTTGTGCATTGCTTTGGTTACTGCTATTGATATTGCCATTGATTATATTGGATAATATTATTTGGGAAAGAAAAGTAAAAAGTGGTCTTATACTATTCACCCCCCTCTCAGTATAAGCTTGTGTTCTTCAATTGGTATCAGAGCTGGTTCCTTCGAAAAAGGTTTAACAACTTGAAGGAAGATCTTACAAGAACACAAATGGCAAAGAAAGGAAAAAGTAGAACCATGAGACACAAGAAGAAAAGAACACACATGGTCATGAAAGAAAAGGAAGATGAATTCAATGTTGTTGTTTTGGGAGGAGGAATGGAAATAGATTCAAGAGATGAATCAAGTAGTGGAGAAAAGGCCATATTGATAAAGTTTTGTACCAGATGTAGGAAGACAGGTCACCATGCAGCTTATTGTCCACAAGAAGGTGAAGAATATTTTGTTTGTGGTCAACTCGATCATGATGCAAGTTATTGCAATGGGTTTAGTAGTAGTGAAGATGAAGATGATACTTTCAGAATTGAAGTCCTAGAGGATGGTTCAAAAAAGATAACTAGGGATAGTCAAAATAGGTATGAAGAAGAAACTCTACTTTGGACAATAGAAGAACTATTGAAGACCAAAGAAAAGAGAAAAATTTAGAAAGAGAAAAGGAGGAAGCCACTCTTAAGGAACTTGTTGAGTTGAAAAGGGAGAACTTAGAATTAAAGGCTCAAATACAAGAGGATGAGAAATATAAGACAAAGCTTCTACAAGATCTCTCTGACTTGAAAGTTAAGGTTGAAAAGGCAAGGAGAGCTGAAAAATATATGGTTGAACAATCAAAGGTAAAAGAGCAAGAATGTAAAAGACTTAGTGTTGATCTCAAAGAATTAAAAAGGGAGAACTCAGGATTAAGGTTTCAAGCTCAAGAAGATGAGAAAGCAAAAGCAAAGTTTCTACAGGAACTCACCAACTTCAAAATCAAGGTTGAAGAGGCAAGAAAAATTGAAGAAGGTATGGCCAAAAAATTAAAGACAAAAGATCTAGAGTGTGAAAGATTAGAACATGAGATAGTTTCACTAAGGATGGAAGTAAAAGGCTCTAAGGACAAGCTACACAAGTTTGAGAAAAATTCAAAGACTTTGGACAGGATTATCAATGCACAAAGATCATCAATCACCAAAACAGGACTTAGTTTTGAAGAAGAACAAGGAAAACAAGAAGCAGAAAAAGGAGAGTCAAGCTCAAGTACCAAAGAAGAAGAAGCTTCAAAAGAAGAGAGTGAAAGAAAGAGTGAGACTTCTAAGGATAAGTTGGACAATAGAAATTTCAACAAGGAAAGGAACAATGCACAAATGAGAAACATATGGAACAAGAAACAACATAGGGAAGAAGAGATTAAGAGACCAATGGGGTCAAGGCAAGGTTTCTTCAATGGACGATGCTTCTCATGTCACAGGTTTGGGCACAAGGCTACACAGTGTAGGACACATGAAAGATAGGAATATGGGAACTTCAGAAACAAGTAGCTTTTTCATGGGTATTGCTACTCATGTAATCAGTTTGGTCACAAGGCAGTAAATTGTAGGGTTCATGATAGGAATAGATATGGCTTCACTAGGAGAAATCCCAAGATATTTGCACCTTCAAGGAATCATAACATTAAGTGTTATAAGTGCAATAATGATGGACATACAACAAAGTGGTGTAGAGCAGATATTCCAAAACTAAGCATGAAGAGGAACATGAAGGGATCATGAAAAGGAATGGGATGACAGAAGATATGGAAAAAGGAATGGCAGAAAGGAATGGAGAAAAAAGAATAGCATTAGAGGAATCAAAAGGATCAGATGAGGAGGAAAGTAGACAAAGGTAAAGATCAATGCTTTATGGGAGTAGAAATACTCCCACCCCAGAATTAACCACCTCAAGAGGAGGTGGGGGAGGGGCTAAGCTAAGAGTTTCATTCTTAGCCCCGAGCCCCAAAGGTGACCCTTTGCCATTGATGTCAAAGGGGGAGAGATTTGAGTAAGGGAGAGATATTTGAGTTAGAAGGAAAGCATTCAGTCAGGGGGAGCAAAGAAAAAAAGGTCAAGGAAATGGTAAAAAGTAATTGGGTTGCCATCAATGACAAAGGGGGAGATTGTTGGATATTTTGAGGAGTGTTTGTTGTCATTGATGTCAAAAGCATTCTTGTGCTATGTTCGTCATCTTTGAGGACATTAAGTGTTTCCTCCAAAAGCAAGAAGGTCTTGAAAAGCAATAGGTTATAATATTTATTTTTAAATATTATATACCCAGGAGGGCTCAAAGAATAAAGATCCAAGGAAGGAGAAGCAAGTTCAAATTAAATAATAATATTTTATTATTATTATTATTTTGGATCAAAAATCGAGTTTAAGAAGATCAAGGATCAAGTTGGAAAAGACCCACAAGTAGATTTAATTTAAATTAAAATATTTTAATCTTTGATTAAAATTTTAATTTAAATAATGATGGGTGCTAAGGTTTAATTTAAAATATTTATTTAATATTTAATTTATTTAATATTCGAATTAAAAATAAAATTTGAATAATCCTTGACATTGAAATATGATAAAGGTTGCATATAAATAATGCCAAAGTTTGGCATTTGGAAAATTATCCATGCGATTGTTTTTGGCTCGTGCAAAAGAGAAGAATGATTTTTGCATGTGTTTTCGAGCAAAGGAAAGGACAAGTGTGACTAGCCTCTGAAGAAAATTTGAAGTCCCTCATAGTAGAGTTGGTAGCCAAGGGTTGTGTAAGACGCATGCTAGATTCCTAGTGTAGGTTTGAATCCTATGCACATCGTTTTTGTTGGAGGTTCGTGTTTTGAGTTTGCATCATTCGAGGGAGAAGGTCAAAGGCATGCTAGTGCCTTTTGGCTCTTGTGGAGCCATGTAGCCCAGTTGGTGGGCATGAGCATTGCAAAAGCTCTTGGGGGAGAACCAACGATGGTTCGAATCCCGCCAAGGCCTTTTGGGCAGCACTATTGAGGTATGCGCATTGTGAGGTTTGACTTGGCTTGCAAAAAATAAAAAGGGAAAATATTTTTTTGTTTCCAAGGGTTTATGTTGATTAAAGTTTTTGCATAATTAATTTGGATTATAAGTTTTTTAGGGGAGTTAAAAGGGGAATGCAAAACTTTGATTTCTGGATTGAATTTTTAAGTGATTAAGGAGTTATAAGGGAGTAAGGGAAGTTTAATTTTTGAGATTGAAGGTTGTTGAATATTATTTTAAAGTTGGAGATTATAAGGTGTATTTGGATATTATTTTTGTATTGAAGAAATATTTTTGAAGAAGTGTTAGGGTGATAATTCTTGTCATCTAACCTTTGTGCTTGGCAAGGAAAGTGGTTATAATTGAGACAGGTTTTGAAGTCTATTCTTCATCAAGTAAAAGGTATGGGCATATTCTTCCTTGGTTGAAATAATTGATTGGTTGAGATTTTCTGAAAATAATATTGGAGTGAAAAGGACTTGGTTAAGTTTTCCTTTGTGGGTTTGTTGAGTGATGAGTTTTCTGAAATGGAAGTAAATGCTATAAACCTTGTTTGATAAGCATTGTTGGAGATTTTGAGTGAGTGAATGCATACTTCATTGTTGGGTGATTGATATCCCTTGTTGTTGAGTTTGAATATTGGATTAGGGTTTGAAAGAACATGAGTATCATTGTTATGATTGAAGTTGGAACTATATTGAACTAGGGTTTGTGCAAGAACATGAGTATCATTGGTTGAGTGAAGAACTTGAACTAGGGTTTGCAAAGATCATGAGTATCATTGTTATGTGAGGATTACTTGATAAGCATTGTTGTTTAAGTGATTGGTTGAGTGGAAGTGGTTGAGCTTAGTCGAGTGGATGTGTTGAAGTGATAGTTCAAGTTCTGTGAAACAAATTGTTCCATATTCTAAATTGATTTGAGAAAGTGATTGAGTGTTTGTGAGTGTGAAACATATTGAGTCTCTAACAATTCTCTATATGTTTATGTGGTAAAAAGAGAGATTGAAAGTAATTGAGCATTGTAGTGAATGTGAAGCATATTGAGTCTCTAACAATTCTCTATATGTTTCTATGAGATTGGACAAGTTCTAGTGAGGACTTGTTGAGAATATTTGAGGTAAGTCTTAGAGAAGACTTGTGGACAGATTGGTGTGAGCTTTTGTGGAAGCTTACAATACAAAATTGAGGATAGATATTATTGATTGGACAAGTCTTAGTGAGGACTTGTTGAGCAGATTGGACAAGTTCTAGTGAGGACTTGTTGAGAAAATTTGGACAAGTTCTAGAGGAGAATTATAAGAAATGAGGACTTATTGAGCATATTTGGACAAGTTCTAGAGAGGACTTGTGGATAGATTAGTGTGAGATTTTGTGGAAGCTTACAAGGTATATTTGAGACAAGTCTTTGAGAAGACTTGAGAGCAGAATTGATTGATTGATTTGTTCAAACCTTGAGTTAAGGTTTGGGGCAGATCAAGCAGAGTTGATTTGTGATTAAGTCAAGCTTTGTGTTAAGGCTTGAGGATAGAGATTGAGGATATATTTATGCTAGATCGAAGGACTATGTTTAGTGTAGATCAGAGGACAGATATTGAGGATAGATTTGTGCTAGATTGAAGGACTATGTTTAGTGTAGATTTGAGGACAAAGTTTGGTGCAGATTTGAGGATAGAGTTTGTGCTAGACTAGAGATAGAGATTGAGAAGATTTGTGCTAGATCGAAGGACTATGTTTAGTGCAAATTTGAGATAGAGCTAAGAGTAAGCTTTGGAGGTGACAGAGTATAGAGGATGACAGTCTCCAGTGGATAGAGATCCATTAGCCAGGGTAGTGAGGATAGGTCTTCTGAGTGAGGACAAGAGTCTTTAGTGGATAGAGATCCATTAGCCAGTGCAGTGGAGGCAATAGTTCTTCTAGAAGATCACCAACCAAAGTAGAGGAGAAAGGAGTTCTCCTATGGATAGAGATCCATGAACTTGATCAAGGGATTGGTGTCTCCTTTGGACAGAGGTCCATAAACATTGTAATAGGGAAAGGATTCCCAAGATATTTATTGAGAAAATATTAGTGAAATATTTTCTTCATGGAGTAGCCCACATTGGGTGAACCACGTTAAATTGGTGTCTCTATTGTGTGTGATGATTTGTGCATTGATTTGGTTATTGCTATTGATATTGCCATTGATTATATTGGATAATATTATTTGGGAAAGAAAAGTAAAAAGTGGTCTTATACTGTTCACCCCCCTCTCAGTATAAGCTTGTGTTTTTTATAGAAAAATTTATTCTCAAAGCTGGAAAGGACTAGAAAATACTCTCAGGATCCCATGGAGCATCTTATCTAGAAGGTACTATCAGTTAATGAGGAACTTCTAGATTTGGTGTGATAAAAAATGTTGCTCTTTGGATCATATTATTGCTTCAAGTTGAAGAGTTATTTGACCTTGTCCATCAAGTAATGTAAGCTCTATATCAGATTGCATCTTTTGGCATATAATTTTTTTGAGACAATATACATGAAAAACTGGATGGATGTGAGAAGAGGGTGGAAGCTCCAATTGATATGCTACTTCACCAATGCAAAAAACCACTTTTTAGGGCCCATAAAATTGAGGAGCCAACTTATGATTAGACTTGATCTTCAAATATAACTGCTTATAAGGATGTAGGTACAAAAATACCACATATCCTATGTTGAATTTATGTTTTGAATTATGTAAATCCTACTTTGCTTCATACAATTCTATAATTGGGTCAAATTATCTTTAAGAAGTTCAAGCATCATCTGACATTGTTGTAATAAATCATATACCTGGACTACTTTGGAAGTTCCTGGAACATAGACTGTGACTACTGGAGGATTTTTATGATATAAAGCTTCAAATAGAGATATCTTAAGAGAAAATGGTAAGAAGTATTATACCACCATTTTTCTAAGAAAAGCCATTGAATCCAGTGATATTGCTTATCTTGGGAAAAATAATGAAGGTAAGTACCCAAATATTTATTAAAAATATCTTTTTGACCATCATACTGGGGGTGATATGAAGAAGACATACTCAACTTGGTACCACTAAGACAAAACCATTCCTTCTAAAAGTTTCTAGCGAATATAGGATCATGATCACTCACAATGATTTTGGGCATACTATGTAACTTGAAAATGGAATCAAGAAATACCTTGACCACCTTACTTGCTGAATAGGGATATTGTAGTGCACAAAAATAAGCATATTTGGAAAGATGATTGACTACCACAAAGATCACTATTTTACCCTCTGATATGGAAAGACCCTCAATGAAATCCATGGATATGTTCTCCCATTGGCAGTTAGGGATATGTAAGGGTTGCAAAAATCTAAGAGATTTAGTTTTTTCCCCTTTTTTGCATTGACATAGCTCACAATTAGCCACAAATGTCTTGACATATGATTTCAATCCTTTCTAAGAAAATTATTGCTTCACCCGCTGGTATATTTTCAAGAATCCTGAGTATCCTGCTAGAGGATATACATGCAATTCTTGGAGAACCATTGAATTAATAGTTGAATATTAAGACAAATATATGCGATATTTTTTATGAATCACTCCATCTGAATATGAGAAGTAAGAATGCAATGATGATCCTATTTTCATATCTTGAATGATTTGAGTAGTCTCTAAATCAACAAGTCATTCTTATTGAAGTTGAGAAAGCCATTGTGGACAAGGACTTGAGATGAAATTGATGGCCATATCATTTTCATATTCATGAGATAAAGCATCAACTACTATATTTTCCTTACCTTTACTATACTCAATGACAAAATTATAACCCAAATGTTTGGTCATCCATTTATTCTGTTCACGACATGAGAGATGTTCTAAGAAATTCTTTAGGCTACTATTATCAGTCTTAATTATGAAATAACTAATAATAAATAATACCTCCATTTATGGCATATAAAATAGCTAGCATTTCATTCTCATAAGTAGATCATCCTAAATCCTTACCTAAAAGTTGCTTACTTTCAAAATCCAATGGGTGACCATATTGCATTAAAATAGCTCCAATACCTGTGTTAGAAGCATCACACTTAATGCCAAAAGACTTGCTAAAATAAGAAGTGGCTAAAAATAGAGTAGAACACATAGCCTCCTTGAGGGATTGAAAGGCATGAGAAGTAGCTTCAGTCCAAATAAGGGTATCCTTTTTTGTAAGAGCCATGAGAGGTGCCACAATATTGCCATAGTTACAGATAAATTTTTTGTAATAACCTGTAAGTCCTAGAAATCCATTAAATTTTTTAAGGTATTTGGGTAAGGGACAATCTTGAATAACTTTGATTTTATGAGGATATAATTTGAATCCTTCATGAGATACTATATATCCCAAATATTCTACCTCTTGGACCCCAAAGGCACATTTGAATCTTTTAACAAATAGTTTTTCCTTTTGTAATAGATGAAGAACTTTGTCAACATGAACTAGGTGAACCTTCCAAGATTTATTGTATATTAAAATATCATCAAAGAAAACTAGGATAAAATTATGAATAAAATGATGAAAGACATGGTTTATGAGACTTTGAAAAGTAGAAGAGGAATTAGTGAGGCCAAAGGACATTACTAGGAATCATAATGACCCTCATGTGTACAAAAAGTAGTTTTAGGGATATCCTCTTCTCTAACCCAAATTTGGTAAAAACTAGAGCTTAAGTCTAGTTTAGTAAAATATCTAGCACCATGTAATTCATCCAATAAGTCATCTATAATAGGAATAGTAAAATTATTTTTGATAGTGATCTTGTTGAGAGGATGAAAATTAGGACACATGCACCATGATTTATCCTTACGATGTACCATCACCACCGGTGAGGAATAAGGACTAATGCTTGGATAAACGTTTCCTTGTTCTAACATTTCTTGTAACAACTTCTCAATATCTAAGTTTTCGGGTTGTGGATAGCGATAAGGATGCAAATTAGGAGGTAGTCCCCTTGGCTCACAATATACTTCTTCATAATTATCCATAATATTTTAAAGATCCCTTGGAAGAGTTTTAAGAGATGAATCCAAGGATTGGGCCTCTATGGAATTCACTTGGGAAATAAAACCATAACCACCTTTCTTCAATATCTTCTCCATGCTATGTGAACTCACAACCTTGTAAGGATGAGGTTGAATTCCTAAAATACAAATAAACCTTCCATTCTCTATCCACTTGATGTATAATATTTATAAATTAATAGTAGCATTGTTGAGCTAAGATAACCATTGTGCCCCAAAAATGACATATGAGCTTCCCATGTTCATAATAAAGAGATTACCGATGCAAGTATAATTTCCTACTTGGATTTTAAATTTAGATATTCATCCCACACATTGAGAATTACCTCTGTTTACAATCAGGACTTGAAACCTATCTTGATTTAAAGTAATGATATACAAGCCTAAGTATTTTGTTGTCTTAAAATCTAAAAAGTTGTGTACTACCTGACTAAATCAACACATTAACATGTTGGTTTTTAATGAATCCTTGTAACTTGATAGTGTGATGATATTGAATACCCATATGTGCATGAAAAAAAAGAGCCACAATATCATTCTCTTGTTCTACTTTATTTACATCTATTGCATGTTGTCTTGGTTCTATGGATTGCTCTAGTTGAGGTAAATCTTCCTCCTCAAAAACTGATGTATCTTCGTATTATAATAAAATAAATTTATGTTCTACACAATATTGATCTCTTGGATGATGTGAATGGCATTTAAAGTAGAAATATCCTATGGAACACTCAAAATTGTGATAAGGATGACGAGAGTTAAAATCACGTCTATATAGAGGACCAACATCTTGGAGTTTTTGTTCTACTGCTTGAGCTATATGTTGTGCATCATCAAGGGCATAAGGATTATGCATGTCAAATTCCTTTGAATATTATCCTTAATACCATAGAAAAAATCATAGATCACCACTGTCAGACTCAATTCTTTTGTATAGGTGAGTAGACTTGTGAACTCAGAGACAGTCTTCCACTAAACATGTTTGCTTAATTTTCATAAGAAATACAAAAAATGATGTGGAATATCCCTTATCAAATATTTTAATAATTTTTTCCTTAAATTGAGGCCATAAAATAGGATGACCATGTTGACGAAGTTGCCATAACAACCATTGATAAGCCTAGGTACCAAGTTTAGAAGTTGCTAATGCAACACGACATTTTTTTAGGATATGGTACAAATGAATAAGGCCTTCCATTTTGGCCAACCATCCTTGAGGGTCAAGTACTTCAAAGGTAGGCATGTCCATGCAAGGAAATTGAACATCATGAGGCCATTCCAAGAAATTGGAAGCACCACCCGTTGAGGGGTCTAGATCAGAGGCAAAGCCTAGGTTAGGAGAAGCAAAATCTAGTTCTTGATGAATGGTTAAAGGTTGGAATTTGATAGTATGTTATGACCCATGGACATGAGAAGTTCTAGAAGTGGATGGAACTATATTTCTATGAATATTTTTTAGCATGGCAATAATTTCATCAACCTTTCCTTCTTATTGTGTAAGATATTGATACAAGTTAGGATCATTATTACTAGGAAGTGGGATGATCATGTTATGAGGGTTATTGGTTGTTGGAGAAGGAACTAAATTGTTAGGAGTTGGAGATGAAGGAGGACCCAAATTTTTAGGTGAAGGTGAAGCCATGGAATTTAGTGAAGAAATAATATGTTGATCAAAACTATTAATATTAATGGGAGTATTATGATGCGTACCTATATTTCTAGGTTGGTGCTTCTTTCTACTCATAGACACATCGATTGGTAGGGAAGTGCATTGTAATAATCCATTTAATAATGTCTAATTAGTAATTGCATTAGGATAAATCATGAACTTTACTGTGCTAGTGGCACAAAATTTAAATTTAAACTTTTGAAATGGGTAAAAAAGATCATCTTCGACAGCAAAAAAATTGGTTTTTTAACTCTCGATCAATGGTCTGCAAGTAGGTCAATGAGTTTAAAAGTCAATGGTCCTCAAAAAAGTCAAAAAAATGGAAATTAAATAGTTCACCTTAGATTTAAACTGCATCCACCCAATCAAACCTCACATGGAAGTTGACCAATGATCACAAACTAGATGCCACCAACTGACATTGGTTTGCGTGTAGGTGTAGCCTTCGTGACCACTAGAGTTGTGGTCACCTTTCACTAAGCACATTTACACTTTTAAATATAAATAAGCCTATCACATGGGATATGTGGGACTAAAGTCCTAAAAAAGTTTGCTACAAAATTGGTGGTCTACAAATCTGCCCCAACTACGCGATCTGAACGAATTGAACAATCCGCTCTAGCTACGTGTACAGTACTGGTTCTACTACAACCCTATTGCATGGCACACTCTTAATGGTGGGTTAAAAATTTAGGGAGAAATTATTGGATACATTAAGTGCGTGCATAAAAACATTGGTTAACGAAGAATGGTTGTCAAAAATCATAAAATGACCATCTAAAAATGTAGAAACGGTTCAAAATGCATCAAAATTCTAGTGTGGTTGCATGGTGCAAAATTAAAGGATGTTGAAAACTCCGAAATCCTTCAAAATAACTGATAGGGAAAACTACTAATGAAGGAGGATTAGGTCTAAAAATAGCATGTAATTAGCTAGACCAACCTTAGAAATCAATTTTTTTTTTGTATTTGTAAAATATCTTTTGTTGCTACCTATACTACGATCTTCAGCTCCTGTGACCATGTGCTACTTGTGTGTCATAAGAGGAAAGAATTTTCCTCCCTATGATCATAGAAAACCATTGGGAATATTAGGGATGTGCTAGAAATACCCTATAAAGGATTTTTCATGTTAATAATCATCGAAAGATTAAAAAATGGATGCTGGAAGGTTGATCAGAATCACCAGATTCTAGATAATTTTTTTCCCTACTTCTACAATTACACAAAAAGAATTTCACTTGCCAAAGTTATCACTCTAAGATCTGATACCAGTTGTAGGAAAAAACCAATTAAATAATAATTCACCACCATATGTCTATAATGAATTATTATTATCAATAAAAATATAGTGGACAAATGCAAATAACAATAGCAAATACGAATAAATCAATACCCAAAAAAATCCATAGCCATTCAAATAGGGTAAAGTCTCATTGCCACTTTGAGAGGGAGAAGTCTCTTGTGTCTATAAAAAAATCAATTATATTCCTCAATGGTGATAAACTAATAAAACATTCCTCCTATTTATAAATGAAATCAATGATAACATAACCCTACCTCTCAAGAGCTGACTTATTAAATAAAATGCTCGATATAAAATTATTTACTTGATAAGGCTATATTGGGATTATTACAATACTTGTCTGTTAGTTTGGACTTTGAACGAGAAACTTTGTTAGTCACTGATCCACATAGAGTTGTCTCACCCAAATTTACCTATATAAAAACTAATAAAGACTCCTCTAGATCTCTTTATTTTTTCATAATACCATCTCTAAGAACATCCACCAGCTCAATTACCTTTTGAGCTAGTCTATGATAGTCGTCCACCATGTCTTCCCTTTGTTTTCTTTTTATGGTTAGATAGTATAATTTTTGGTAAGCCTATTTTATTTGGTATTGTAAGCACAATTTTTCCTAACCACCTAGTTTTGCACATAGTTCTAGCCTCTATTTTTTTTGGGTGTTCTCCTTGTGAACATAAAATATCATCATACTCATATCATTTTGACTCCTTTTCTTTATCTATTCATTGCTTCATATTTTCCATCCCTTTGATATGCTAAGCATATGTCGATGAAGTATGATGGTCCAATATCACATATGGACTAACTAGGTGCACCATGAAGTGCTTTTCTATTGCAAATAAATGATTTAAGATCCATTGTAAGAGTTATATAATCATTTAACTACTAAGCTACCATTGAGTGAAAATGTGATTGATAGTGCTGATAGGTGCTACCATTGTAATGACTATCAAATGTCAAGCACCCAAGCTTGACCAAATTGGAGTCTTTTTCCTACTTTTGATCTTTGACAATATGAAATCATTCCTTGCTTACCTCTCCATTGTGCATAACATGTTGCTCACCATGTTAAGTTCATTGGTAAAGCACTAGATCACAACTCTCAAATCCTAAATTGCATAGGCCTCGAAGGTTATGAAAATGGATACCTTATTTTTTAGAGCAATAATTGAGGGGTATGGCCTAGGTAAAATTTTTAACTATGAGAGAGGTATTGCCCAAAAAAAAAGTTGTGGGTCTATCTATTAATCTGATATCTAGAATGGTGGTTTTGGGTGGTAGCTTTCTTGCTAAGATGAGCAATTTTTCAGTCCTATTAGTGACTTGGAATATTTGTGAAGGTCTCTCTTATTAAACTAGTGGATCAAAACACTCAAGCATGGGCTTATAGCATGATGATAATATATATATATGTATATGTATGTATGTATATATATATACTTGGACATGTGAAGGACTTATTCCTTGGGGGATTCTTTTCTAGGTCCTTTTGAACCTGATATTGAAATCAATGATATTTTCCTAAGGAAACCTTTGTATAGAATAAAATAGAATAAAAAGTAAGAATGGGTCTCTAGGATCATCGTGATCTAATATGAGGATTTATCTAGGTCTATATAGGTCCCTACACTATTATCCTTCAAGAAGTGATACCATTGTAATACCTTACCTCAAAAGGACATCATGAGAAGTATGACCATTAAATATTAAAATGAAATATTATATAAGGTGGTTAGAGTAGCAACTTCTTGGCAATGCTCATAAGTAGTCTTCCCATTATCATCATAAGAAGGAAAAGCCTTTAATGCAATTTGGGGAATCTCATGAAGTTCTTGAATATCAAGGGGTCTAACACTATTCCAAGCCAAACAAATCTACCCTACCATGGCTCTCTAAGGATTTATATGAATCCATTTTATTAGTATTCAGTTAGAATTATTGGCTTTTTTGTCTTATTACCTTTTTTCTAAGATTCTCCATGAATGGGGTTTCCAAATTTTTTTGTTCTTAAACTAACAAAATCACTAGATGAACATGTGTTCTTTGTTTATGAGGTCAAGTCTATTCACCAAAGTCTTGAGTCCTCTGGGAATTTAAGATAGGATTAAAGAGTTCCATCCCATTGAGCATGCCAAAAAATCTTGGTGAGCATAGTGAAAATTCTCTTTAGATATTTTTCTTTGCTTTCTACAGGTGCGACATTTTATGTCCCATTGAGTGTGCCAAAAAATCTTGAAAAAAAATATTCCTAAGTGGATGAGATGTGCCCTCAAGACCTTGGCCAAGATTGGAAGACCTAAAATAGCTTTTGTATTAGCATTTAGAGTAGATTGGTTCCTATGATACTAGATAATATAACAAAGAGGGTTGAATAATAAAGAGAAAAATAGGAAAGAGTTAGAAGATAGAGGTAAAATTTGGTTGGGATTCAGCCATAGCAAGAGACATAAGTGAATGAGAGTCTTGTTTCCTCAAATAAATTGAATTGCCTAACAAAATATCTACCTTTCAATGCTATAGAAAAATAATTAAATAAGCACATATACTATTAAGCATTCTAGAGACTAAAAAAATAGTAATCTAGGGATTTAGCTAAATAGAAAAATAAATTTAATAGAATACACTATTCATCCAAATTTAACAAAATTGTTTAACAATGAGATTTATATACATACATGTCTGGAAAAATATTTAAATACATGCCAAGCAACACTTTAATCTTTATTAATAGGTGTATAGACTTAAATCATACAACTTATTTAATTATAAAAGCTAAAGAGTCAACCCTTGTTTTTTTTTTAAAGCAAAAAACCCCTTGTGGGGCCACCTTGGTCTGAGAGACCATGAATAGGGGGTTCTACACCATCAAAGTCACCCGGGAGTCACACCCGACCCTGCTCACACCAACATTATCAATTGGATTTTGGATACCCAATTCAGCTTTTTGGTAGGGTGGATATTTGAATCAACCCTTTTTTTGGGTTACATTTAAGTTTATATAGATTTATATTGTAATCTATTAGCCCAAAATGATTATATGGAATATTTCCTATAGGTATGTCAAGGCAAGTGCAAAGAGTGAATATTGCTTTCAACTTAGCTAAGCTTAACTACTTCAAGAGTATTTTGCTAATGTATTCAGTCCATATTTATTTTAGTAATTTGCATGCACGCTGCACCATCAAATATTGAGTACTTTCTAATATATTTTCTTTTAGCCACTACTCTTAATAATTGAGCCAATTGTATAGGAATAGGTGTGTAATGGAGAAGTCTTTGACTATTGAGATCTTTGATAGTAATGATTCTAGGTGGTTGGTTGACACATGTCGCCTCTACTTATTGGGATAGGTCTAAGATCCATCTAATTGATGCTAAAATTTGAGGGCATTAACCGACTCTTGTTAGTTAAGCTTCCTCTATACCTGAATCTATACTTAGCCAATTTTTAGTTTAGCATTATAGTTGGATGTTAGACCTTTTTATATTTGATGCTGATGTAATCTTACTTGTAAGTTTAACCATTATCTCATACTTAGCCATATTTCACATCCTATAAGGGGTTGCCTTGACGTTGGATGTCAAAGATTTCATCTCCTTGTGTTGATGTCAATATTACCAAAAGTTTGATCCTCTATTTAGTTGGATCTCTATACTTAACCAAAATATTAATCTAGCCATATGTAACCTTGAATACTAGATTCCTGATTTTTAATTCTATTTTTTTCTTGCAAGACTTGGGATCCATACTTATCCATATTTGGGTTTGGCTATATTTCAAACACAAAATATTTTAGCACCTATAATGATTTCAGTTGCCATAAGAGTTTGGTCTATGCTTACTGCTAGATGCTTTGTGCTAGCCAAATTTTTATATCTGACCATGTGATGAATGTTGGATACAAGAATTTTATTACATCTATGCTTACCTTAGCTTCTGGAAATGTTTGGCCCTTGCTATCAGGTACCCATGCCTTAGATAATATTTCAATCCAACACTTTTGCATGGTGCTAGACTACCTTGCCTTAGCTAAAATCTTAGTTTGGCTAGCTATCATTAGGTACTAAGCCATATTGTAATATTTTGACTTATATTCCACTTATACTTTGTAATTAAATATTCCTCAAGAGCTTAAATTGATCTTCAAATTGTGCCCAAAATATGGTTTCCATCTGGTTGTTGTGCTAAAAACTTAGCAAAACTTGGCAAAATCACAACCTTATCGAATTGCAAGGATTTGTAAATGTAGGTGATCAAATTGACCTACAATAACAAAGAAACTTAGGAGACCATACCACCATAATATGTTACTAATACCAAACCTAAAGGATTGTACAATAAGTCATGATCTTTTCATCTCTATAGGTAATATAAGGTATGGTAAAATCTAGCCAAGATGGCTGACCCCAAGAAAATAATTATGTTACTCTAGCATGTCGACCACCTCCTCCCTCATCCTCCATTGGAATATTTTCCCACTAGTGTTCAATAATAAAACCCCTAAAATTAGGAAATCCAATAGTGATGTCTTTCTATCTAACTGACTTCCAACATAAGTGACATTGATGTAAATGCTAGAACACATAAACCAAAATTTAGGATTGCTAGTCATGCTCTCCAAATACCTCTTCTATGACTAAAAGGTGTAGATCATGCACCCCTAATGGGTACCCATAGTATACATAAAATTCCCTCTAGTTTTATATTCACCTTAACACATGGTAGCTAGAAGGTATTGTCTCCATATACCATCATGCTACTAAGACTATCAACAAAGCTTTATTGAACACTACCTTTGTCATGAGGGCCACATGATATAACCCTATTACCACAAGGGAGTGTAATCCTATAAATCAAGTAGTGCAAGTATGGTATTGAGAGTCTGAATATGTCACTATTGGAATATATTACATTATTTGGTACATGCTAATGTACCATATTGGTACATCATTATATTAGGAGAGTGTCTTAGATTAAGGCTTGAGTATTTACTTTATATAATGTAATAAATGCATAAGTATTATTAGAATATGCAATGATGTAAATGTGCATGGTGTCCACATGTACATGATTCATTAGAATAGGAATATGAAGAGTCATAGGAAGGTGGAAGACCAAGATTCATGTCTCATTATATATAGAGCTTTGGTAGATGAGTTGAGTGAAGAATAAAGCAAGAGTAGTAGAGGTGATAGACTAGAGTAGATACAATGTAGAACTTGTATGAAGTATGGAGCATTGAGATCTCCACATATTGTAACAAGTTCAAATTTTTATGAGATTTCATTAATGGCTATTTCATGAGTTATTTCAAAAGTTTCTCATGCTATTTACTTGCTTATTAGATTGCCATTATCATAGATATAACATTTCATGCTTATTTTACTACTTGTGGTTGTATTTTATTTAAGTTTATAGCATCAAAATCTAACAATGGTATCAGAGCACTACGTTGATTGATAGGAAATAGAGAGAGCCAGAAGAGTGATTTAGAGGAGAATGGAAATCTCATTTTCAATTTTTTTTAATTGCATTTGGCTAGATTCTTTCCACAGAGTTGCAGAAAAACTTGTGAAGACTAGGACTCAGTATTGATTCCACTAGATTGACAAATCAACTAGTGAAGTTTATTTTTTAGATTTAAAGAAATTATTATTATCATTTTTTAATACTTTGTTACAAAAAAGTGGATATTCAAAGAAATTTTAGAAGCTTCCTACAAGATCTAGGAAGAATATATTTTTAATAATCAACAAAGTATTTGAAGCAGCAAGTTGAAGATTGAATATTTGGAGGCCTAAGAAAAATGTCCCATTGTAGGATTTGCAGATTAAAGATTCCATTTAGAATATTAAGAAGAGAGGAAGAGGTCAAAGTAGCCACTTTGAAGACCACATATCAAGGAGAAGGTCCAAGGAAAAATGCCCCATTGAAGATAGAATATTGAGACTCAAAAAAGATACCTCCATTGAATATTAAATACTTCACATAGAATATTGAAGAGAAGACCCAAAGGAGGTCCCATTAAATAACTTCTAGATTTAGAAGATTGAAGATAGAGAAGGACTAGAAAAGGCCCTATTATAAATTTTAGAAGCAATATAATTTAGAGATCCAAGAAAGAGATCTCATTGCAAACTTCCATAGTTAAAATATTGAAGAGATCAAGGAAAGGTATCATTGAAGTTTTGAGAAGAAGAGAAGTTGTAGAATTTAAAGGCCCAAGAGAAGAAGACCTCAAGAAAACTTGAAAGGAGAAAGAAGGAGAATTCTAGGAAAGCCTCATTGGATAATTTGAAGAAGGTCATTGGAGGATATTTTAGGAGAACTCAAGTGAGAAGATTTATAGCAAGGATAAGTTCCTAATAGTGAAGAATTTGGGACAATTTTTGCCATCCGACAACAAGACTAAAAGGAAGAAAAATTTGGAAATAATTTTACCAAAATTTGGAAAGGATTTCAAAAGACCTTAAGACATTTAGAATATTGAGAAGAAGGCCAATATTGAAGTCAAAATTTGATGAGGAGCTAAGGAGGAAAAAGGAGCTACAAGAAGCCACCAAATTTGAGAGATTTCGAGATTTCCATTGAAGGCTGATTTTTAGAAGAGAAGATTATTGCTTAACAACATAATTTCAAGTAATTAAGGACTGCATATTAGAGGAGAAATTGGCTGCATTAGAATCTGAAAATTTTAGAGTTAAGGGCAATAGTTTGGGTAACACTAATAGCTACAAATTTCAAGGTCCTATAACAACATAATGAAGGATAATTAGGCAGCATTGAAGAGCTGCAAAATAGAAAAGTTCAAGGAAGCAAAGTATATCAAATTGGAGTGCAATATAGAGGAGTTTTGGGCAACAAAGATCAAGGAGTTGGAGTTGCGTAAATTACAAAACCAGGACAATAATTAGGTGGGTCGAATTTTTGGAGTATATTATATTATTTGGTTCTTTATTAATGTATCGTCATGGATACATATTCAGATTACAAGTTTATTAGGACTTAAGTACTTTATGAAAGTAATGTAATAAATGCACAAAGGTTAGAATGTACAATGATGTAAATGTGCATGTAGTCTACATGTACATAAGTCCTTAGAATTGAATAGTTAGATGTCATAGGAATATTAAAGGCAAAGAGTTGCATCTCATTATAAATAAACCTTCATAGAGTAGAAGTTAAAGAGGATTTTGGAGTGCATAGATAGAGTAGTAGTGGGTATAATGTAGATCTAGTTTTGAAAATATATAGAGTTTGTGACCTCCATTGAATAACATTGTATATTTTTGTGAGCTTTCATTAATGGCTATTTCTTGATGTAGAAATGAAAAATTGACCCACTTTCAGTGGGAAATTTTCCTTAGAACCCCTAAGAGGTCCCTAACCCTTGCCTAAGGCAAGGATATGCCTCTTCTCCCTCAAGCCTTGCTTGTTTTAGTACCTTTGGAAAAAACATGCTTCGTCATGGTCGGGCATGACTTTACTGGAGCGATCTCACACTCCGTCATCCTAGGGTGTGACTTTGTCGATTTTAATTTAATTTAATTTAATTATTTTTGGCCCACTTAGACCTAGGTTTAAACCCTCTAGTGTATTTTTCCATTAGCTTTGGATTTATTTTACCCAAATTTTCCTTTTGATTTTGTCTATAAAAGGAAGGATGTTCTTGCTTGAGATATAATCCAAGTTTTTGATGTGCGATCTTAATGCAAAATTTTGATTATTGATTAAGCTCAAAATTTTTATAGCTCACTCTTCTTCCTTTGATTTCTTCTGCTACAAGCTAACCCTAATGTGTGAATTTTGGATTTGATCTTCTCTTGCATGGATAAGATTGATTTGTTATGTGACTTGGTGGATCCGTGGTGTAGTTCAAAGAGATAGAGTGCCCACTTGGATAATTCAATCTTCTTTGCTTGCTTCTATGAAATCCATTAGGGTTTGCTTTATTTTTGACAATTATTTTATTTCTTGTATTCACCTTTTATTTTTCATTAGTTTGTAGTGATATCACTTCCAACATTAGTGAGGCATGACTCTAATTTCCCAAATTAGGGAAAACTAGTCTGTAGAAGTGAAATCGCACCTCATCTAGGCAGGGTGTGACTTTGTTGTTGCATTATCAAGCTCACTCTAGGCAAGGTTTGACTTTTCTTGAGAGCACACCGAGGGCAACTTCAAGATTCTATTTTCACTATTGCATTCCATATAGCATCTAGATCATAGTGCTACATTCTATTTTTTGTTTTATGTTATTGCATTTCCATTTTATGATTAATTCTTCGAAGGTCAATTTTTGATTTTGTGTTAAAAGGTCATCTAAAGGACCTAGGGGGCTTGACTACTGCACCTCTAAGGACTGTTACATAGTATCCTAAGCAACCCCCCTAATGCTAATCTCATTTTCAAGTATTTTGTGAGTTATTTTGTAGAAATAGGTATTTCTAATATCATTGGACAAGAGGAATCAAAAGCTAGGATCAACCACCGATTAAAGATAAGTGTTATGATTTATCTTGTTGGTTTCCTAATAAGATCTAAATTTAATTCTTAGGCATATGAAAGTGAAAAGCATTTAGTTTACATCTAGGGATAACTTCTATGCATTTATTTTGTGTATTTTCTACTTTAAAGGTTTTTTGGAAGAAACCCTAGATTAGTGAGCATTCAAAATAAAGAATCATTTTAGGCTAGCTCTTGTATGCTTGGATTCTATTTTCAGCTATTATATTTTGATTTAATTTTTGCATTATCCTTTATCTTTCATAGCATATATCTAGAAAGGCCAAACTTAGATGTGTTTATTAAAACTGAATACATAAAACATTCCCAAATATCCTTAGGACTTGGAGCGAGTCCTTAAACCATTCTTGGTTAACCCATCCCTCTAGAACCGAGTGTAGAGAACAACATATCCCCACGATTCACCCCATGAAAGATTCTCTCCTTGTGGATACAACCTTTTGTTTGGAAATTGTACGTGGTAGGGTAGTTTTCCCCTATACATATTTTGTGAACCCAATGTGAACACCTCATTTTATTTCAAATAATAAGTAAGATAATTAATTTGTGTGCTAAATATTTAAAAAGATAATTCATTTGCATATAAGTGCATAAGTTCCTCTTTGGTATTAGTTCTTCTTCTTGTATTTTTTCTTTTCTCAATGGCTTATGACCTTGGGGAAGGATGAAGACTCCTTCGGTTCAATGATATTTTTCATGAGAATGATCAAATTGATAGAGAAAATTATAACCTATAATAAGAGGCTAATAATCATCTAGATCCTATTTTAGATTCCAATGGGAATATCATATTTAAATATTTTGACCATATATGGACTTTTTATAAGTATCATAAACATGCTTTGGATATGGACTTAGAGGAAGAAACATTAATTGAAAAGGATATCCCACCTTAAAAAAATCCTTTGAGAGAATCTTTGAATCATGATAATCAAACCTATCAACCTACCTATACCACTACTTGTGACCACCAACATTGGATGGAATTCATCCATTCCTCTATGTACTAATGGCATCCAAAATTATTTTTAATATCCTCCATCCTCTAATGTCAACACTATTTCCTCTATTCCACCATAAGTTAAACTTCCATTATCACAAGGCACCACCTATAACAAAAACCTTCACATGTCTAACCTAAGTCAAATAAGTCAGGGAAACATGTATAGTAATTCAAAGATGCAGAATTTGGAAAGCATAGTAAATCAGTTGGTTTTAAGGATGGATATGATTCAGCCTTCAGGGTTTACATACAACTATAAAAAAATGTGTAGTCAGACATTGGATCCTATTGTGTTGCTAGACCTTCTCCTAAACATTTTCCTATGTTGATATTGTCAATCTATAAAGGGACTAAATATCCAATAGAGAATTTAAGAGGATTCATAATAACTTGCCATTATCTTGTTTATGATGATATGCTATTATTGAAAATGCTTCCAAAAAGTTTTGTTGGAGTGGAATTAGAATGTTATTATTGGTTTCCCAACTATTATTTGAAGAGTTTTGAGAATACTGCAGAGATGTTTGTTCATCAGTTTAGTGCTTACATTGAAAAGGAAGTGACTATGAGAGATTTATATGATTTAAAGCAAAGTAAAGAAGAAATATTTTCAAAAAATTTAGCTCGGAGAAGTTTAATTGGTCTATTAAGAAAACTTGTGTCTCAAAAGATATGCTTGATATATTTATTGGTAATTTACAAGAACAATTATCTTATGCTCTAGAAACTAATATTATCACATGTTTAGATCAAGGAATTGAGTTAGCAAGGAAAAAGGGAACAAGCTCTCATTAGAAGAGATAAAATTAAGGTTAAATAAGATAAGACAATCAAGTCTTAACCTAAGAATAAGAATATAGGAGGCAACAGTGATAGTAGGCCTATTAACAATGTTAATAACAACCTACAAAAGATTGTACTTCAGAAACCTCCTCAAAGGAATTTTACAAGACTTGGCATACCTATGGAAGAAGTCCTAAAGCAACTTTTAGAAGCTAATGCAATTGAGTTACCTCCTATAAGGAATCCAGATACTACAACTCATTTATATAAAGTAGTTCAGTATTGTGCATACCATAGAGTAGAAATAAATTGGACTAATTATTGTAAAATTTTGAAACATGTGGTTCAAGATTTAATTGATTCTGGTCACATTGATATTGGTAGTTTTCAATATTACAACAACCAACAAAATCAGAATAGAACAAGATAAACCAATAGAGTGTCCTATAAAAGTGCACCACATCAGTATGACAACAATATGGTTGGAATGATAAAAACTATTACAGGAAAACTTGCACAAAATATGGATGATTCAATAAAAGTTCCACTCTTATAACTTCTACAAAATTCTCAAGTCCATAAAGAAGCTATGATAAATTTTTGAATCATATCCAGTACCTCCAGATATTTCTCCTAGTGATATGACAAAGGTTATAATTTCCCTCTGAAAGCCTCATCTAAAATTTTTAGATAATTGTATGGCTTCCTTAGGAGTATAGGAATATTTTTCTCTATACATCACTGCTCACATTGGTGACACTCTCATCAAAAGGGTTATTATTGATAATTTTTCTTTGCTTAATGTTTGTACACATCATTTCTTTCAAAAATTTGGATTGAATAAGGAATATTTGATTGCATCCAGTGACATCATTAGAACTTTTAGCAATGATTCTCAAGAATCTTGTGGCACTATATTACTCCCTCTTAGGGTTGGACCCAAAATTTTGAAAATAATGTTTTATGTGGTGTCTTGTCTTGCATCTTTTAATATTCTTCTTGGATGACCTTGGATTCATGCAATGAAGGCTATCCCTTCTACTTTTCACCAATATGTTAAATTTTAATTTGAAAAGCAAATCATTTATATCATGGGAGATCCTCATCCATTTGAATTTTTCTCACCAGAAGATCTAACCCAAATTAATTCATCACAGTATTCATCTAAATTTTTTACTACAAATGTTTCATCATAGGATCAATATGACTCTTCTTATTTAGATATTCTCTTTGATGAATCTCATCAAGGTTTAGAATGGAGTTTTAAGGATGAGGCTCCACCTTCTCCTAAGGTATAGCACATGTTATAGCTAATTTGTTTTCTCAGAATGACATCTGCTTTGACGGGTCTGTCCCTTGTGCAGTGCAAGTTGAGTCTTCTAGTTATCAAGTGGACTTTGGTTCTATGTCTCCTGAGGATCTTGAACAATTAGGAGTTATTATTGCCTCACCTCCTATTGAGGATGATTTATCCATTCTTATTGAGGAGACCATAGATGTGAACATAGGTTCTAAGGAGGACCCTAGAATCCTTAAGTTAGGCAGAGCCTTGACCATGGACGAGTAGGAGCAATTGACCAATTTATTGAAATAACATCAAGATATTTTTGCTTGGTCACATTTCGACATGCTAGGTCTTGATCCCTCCCTTGTCATGCATCATTTGGTAGCTAAGCCTAGTGCTAAATATGTTAAGTAAAAACTTTGAAATATGCATTTGAAGGTCGCCCTTCCAATTAAGGAAGAGCTCCAAAAACTCCTTGACGTTAGTTTTATAAAAGCCATAGACTATTCTTATTAGATCTCCAATATCATTCCCATAGCTAAGAAGGAAGGAAAAATCAGATTATGTACCAAATTTTGCGACATTAAATTAGCATGTCCCAAGGACGATTTTCCCTTGCCCAACATAGAACAAATTGTATATTTCACTGCCAAATGTGGAATGATTTCACTCATGGATGGTTTCTCAGGTTACAATTAAATTATGATTGCTCTCGAAGACTAGACCAAGAAAAAATACACTACTCCTTGGGGTACCTTCTACTAGAATGTCATGCCTTTTGACCTTAAGAATGCAGGAGCTACCTATTAGTGGACCATGGCTTATATTTTCCATGACATGATGCATGATATTCTCCAGGACTATGTGGATGACCTTTTGGCTCATTCCTTAGAACAAAAGGATCATGTCCATGACTTAAGATGAATCTTTGAAAGGCTTCGACAATACAAGGTTTGTCTTAAACCCGCTAAGTGTGTGTTTGAAGTCACATCTGGTAAGTTGTTAGGTTTCATAGTGTCTAGGTGAGGTATTGAAGTGGACCCTAATAGGGTAGAAAATATCTTTGATATACCTTCTCCTCACACCCTGACCGAGATATGTAGTCTACAAGGTGAGTTGCAGTCTATCTGTTGGTTCATTGCCTAGTTAGTCAATAAGTGTCAGCCTTTCCTTTGGATCCTTAAGAAGTATATAGTTATCCAGTGGGATTTTGAGTGTTAGAAACCTTTTGATGACCTCAAAATATATCTTATCTCCCCACCTATTTTAGTTCCTCCTATTATTGGTAAGCATTTTTTTCTTTACATAGCAGCTATCGCTCATGCTTTGGGAGCCATGCTGGCTCAACATGATGATATAAAAAAGAGAGCTATCTATTATATTAGTAGAACTTTGGTCAGTTATAAAACTAGTTACACTCCCTTAAAGAAGATTTACCTTGTTGTAGTGTTTGCTTCTTAGAAGTTAAACCACTACATTCTTAGCCATAAGATATTGGTAATTGCAAAGTTTGATCCTTTGTGCTACTCAATGTCTAAGCCCCACCTTTCAGGTTGAGCTGCTAAGTGGGTGTTGGCACTTAGTGAGTTTGCTTTAAATTTTGTAGGTTAGAAGGCTATCAAGGATTAGGTTATTGCTAATAAGTTAGCCTCTGCTCCCCTAGAAGTTGTGCATCCTATAGTTTTTGAATTTCTTGATGAGTGATTCAATGTTGAAATTGAAGAGTCCACATATTGGACTTTATTGTTTGATGTAGCTTGATGCATGAAGGGTGTTGGAGCTAAATTCATTCTAGTTGCACCATAAAAATAGCTCATCCCTTTGTCCTTCAAGCATAATTTTCATGCACAAATAATAATTTAGAATATGAAGCTTTGATCCTTGGTCTTAGAGCATCCTTAGATTTGCAAGTTAAGGTCCTTTCAATCTTTGATTTCTCTCAAATTGTGGTTAATCAGATCAATGATGTTTATCAAAATCCGGATGATAATATTAAACCTAATAAGAATATTGTTACTGTGCAACCCTGAGAGGCACACACCCTCGCTACCCTACTTGCAATATTGATTTATTATGTATGCTACCACTTGCACAAAATGAAAATACTGAAAGCACATGCAACACAAAGAATAAGAAACAAATAAAGATGTTTTATTTATTGATATCTTGGATCACTGGTTACAAGTTTATCCCTCTGAAGGATACCCATCATTTTGATATAGATATTTACACAAATATAGATCAATGATCAGATATATTCCCTGCAAGGTAATGATGCATCTATGTAGACCTCCTAGTCCCACACACAAAATTGTATGAGGGATTATAGATGCCTCCTTCTCCAGATTTGGTCCTGGAGGGATATTTATGCTCCTACTACTTCAATCTAGTCCTGATGATATGCACCTGCATTCATGAAAACAATAAAGCACACTTAGTAGGATGGGTTGCCTCTCCGTATGAGGCCTTTGTTAGCGGATCTGACTACTCATGATGCTAATAATAAAAATGAACATGAATAGAATAATAGATGCATAGAAAGATAAGAAATACAGAATAGAAGTGTTAATGAAACCAAACCTAAACTATGATCAAGCCATAAATCAAGCAATAATAAAGCTAAGCTAGTAGAAAGAGGAAATAATGCTTATTCCCTAATATATGCATGTGGACCACTGTCTGAGACAACAACCACGATGTGAGGCTCTCCTCCTTGTAATTCAGGTATTTGTGTGCTATCCTCTTTTTTGTAATTGATGTTCAAGGGTCACCTATATTATATCCTACACTAATTGGTGATGGGAAATGGTGAATCTAATAACTAATGCATGGGCATAGCTTAGCTGATTTACGCTTTAGTGCTCCTCAAAGTGTTGAATATTGGTCCTCCATTTCGATAGGGATTCACTGCTTAACTTTGAAACTTCACTGATATTTTACTTTTTGTGGGAGATTCTATATGTAGACTTCCCTCTCAGATCTAGAACTTTGGCTTCCTAGAGAAGTTTCAGTCCAGGTTGCATGCGACTGACCATCCTGGGTGAGGAGCATCAGTCCCAAAATAGCATGGAAGGGGCATTTAGGAGGAGCTCAAGGAGTTCCTCACAAAAATCTACCTGTTATAAATTTGAAGGTGCAGTTAGACTATGTGATCTGGGCCTATATTCATGGTCAAATTGTGTGTGACCCTGGCTGCTATCAGGTTTAGTGGCCAAGTGTGGTCATTGTAGTCTTTAGTGTCTAGGTGTGTTGGCCACTCTTCTTGAGAGTGACCAAGCTTGGATGGGTTAGAACTGCCCTGTTTGAGTGGTTAGAACCACTGCTTGCTCTTGGAGAGATCCAAGAGGGTTCATATGGTTTGTGGATGTGCCCATATGGATAGTCTCCTAAAAATGATGCATTTTAGGTGTCTACAAATGCCCCTTTTTGGGATGTGCTTATGAGAAAAACACAACACAGAGTAAAAAAGTAGACCACCTAGGGCCATATGTAGATTAGATGATGATCATTGCCCTGATCAACATAGGATACCCCAGTCATACGAGAGGATGTGAATCCTAGAATCATTACTTCCAACTCAATGGAAGACTTAAATTTGTGGAAGTTTACACTCACTCATCAAGCAATTAGGTAGCTTCAATACTACTATAGGTTTGAAGGGAGGGGAGATACAAAATTAACTATCATATTTGCTTTCCCCCCCAAAAAAAAAATTAGATTATGATAGTTGTTGGCAATGATTCGTAAGGCAAACACAACTCGACATGATCGATTGATATTTTTATGACTTTGATTATGATTGTTAAAAATTTTGACTACCCCCTCAAGCAATGAGTTGATGAGGAAAGGACAATTAATGAAGCGATGAGTCACTTGACCAAAATGAAATATTTGGATCTCTTTAGAGGGTTGCTCTATTGTTATAGAGTAGTGCCCATCCCGGTGTGACTTCAAACCTATTTGGTAATTGCACACCTTTATCCCATGGGGCGGTATAACCATAATGGCCTTCTTAGAGAATTTAGGTGATAACACTTGATTTAGCTTGTGTTGACTCACTAGTTTGCTTATAAGAGAATTGAGATGCATCCTCTCTCCTGTGGGGCAGTCTAGCCATAAATAGCCTTCTTCGAGTTTGAAGGGAAGTGTATCAATTCTACTATAACCATTTTGCCCCAGGTGGCCTTATGGTAATCTACTCATCCTGCCAAATTGCATGGAGTGCTAGTCACTACAATCGCCAAGTGTATAGAGAAAATAATTGACTACGAGGCTCATTTGGGATTTGGTTGCTATTTTGATTTTGGATTTTGAATTTTATGATGTTTTTGGATTTTTATGTATGCAATTTTTTGGTATTGGTTGAGATTTTGGATGTCTTTGACCAATAGGTGCTCTTTATGGCCCATTTTGAGATGCTCTATGGTGGCATTTTGATGAAATTCCTCTGGCTCTCAGCCGCTTTCCTATCCAACGAACCCCAAATAGGCTTTTGTGGCTGCTCTTTGGTCCAATGGCCAAAACTTTTGGGTTGTTTTCTCTAGAAATGACCAAGGCTTGATTAGATAGGACAAAAGTATATTAAGTTATTTGACCCCTCATTATTCCAACTATCTATTCTACTTTGGAGTTCTGAGCTGATAGTGACTATTTGGTGGACCAAGACTTTACAGGTTTTGACATCATGGTTGAGCAGGGTGAGGCTTCAATGAGTGGAGAAGCTGGAGCTTCATGGGTATCGTCTTTAAATCATAGATTTCTTGTTATTGTGGTAAGATGAACCAAACTAAGTAATTCAGTAAAATAACCACATTAACTCTATCGACAACAAAATTCGCCAATAGCTAGGCTAAATTTTGGGATTAATTAGATGGGTTTTTTTCAATTTTTTTTGTATTTTCTAGCTTTGGGGGCACATCGTTGGTGTGTCACTCACTGGCCACTGCTGCTCAGAGCCACTAGCCAAGCCTATAGCTGGATTTTGTTGCCAACAGTGACTAGTTTGAAAACCAATAGTCAAAAATATGATCGTTGGATTTTGGTTGTTGTTGACTTAGGTGGCTGATCTGTGGTCACTCAGGTTGTGAGCGACCAAGGAAATTTAGGTCTTTTATTAATATTTTTGACATTTTGAGCCAGTTAATTGATTTTTTTTTAGATTTTGAAGTGCTTTTATGAAATTTTTGCATGATTAAGTGTATTTATTGTTACTCACATAGCCTTAGTGTATCTTGATTATATTTGCATTGTTTTGCATGTTTATCACATTTATCTAGTTACCAGTGCATTTAATTTAGGCTTTATTTTGCACTCTTAGATCTTATCTTCTTAGGCTCATGACCCGAAGCTACTTTGTGATCTCTTGTACGAGATGCATGACATAGAGTGGGCCTAGATCAAGGCTCATTGACTCTAGTATATCACTGGACTTTCCATGATCATGTCAGATCAGGACTACTTGATGACCCTGGTCCACCAATGGGATCCCAGGACCAACACATTCCATACTCCTACTAGTGAGATGAACATTACGCTGGAGGATGTCTATAGGATTCTCAAGGTTCCATTTGATGGTGTCCCCATTATTTCTTACCCCACTATTGCACGAGGTGTTGTGTTTACGAGGATATTTCCGGATCATGTCACCGTTGCCTTCAAGGATACTCGATCGAGGGGAATTTCTATTTCTCGTTGGTATGAGGGGATTCCTTTTCTTGGCTGCACACCATGTTGCTTATGGTTATCTACAACAACCTTATACCTGACTATTCTAGATTGAGGTTCCCATAAAACCTCTTAGTGATGGTGCAATATCTTATTGAAAATGATCAATCCATTATCTATGCCTAGGTAAGCACATTGCCAGTGTAGTGTTATGATGAGATGTACCATATTCAACACCATAGATGGGACAATATTGCATGTATCTTGCTTCTTCAGGTTTGGGGATGGGATCATATCAATATTGATCACCCAGGAGGACTTCCATTAAAGGTCACTGTAGTATATGATGATGTCCAATATTATGAATTTAGGTGGCCTAAAGCGCTTGAGGAGCATAAGAGCTGATGTTGTGGGGGAGCTTTCTCATTACACAGTATCCTTGAATGGTTTGTAAGCTGATGATATCATTTTGAGGCATTACTATGAGTTCCTTTCTTGGGATGAACCGACTAATCTCATAGTAAGGACTCATTGCAACTATTGGTTGATTGGTCGTAGAGGGGGATCAAAGAGTTCTACTATTCTAGGGTGCTATGGTAGTTTAGGATTTAGCAGGATGTTCCTATTGAGCTAGTTTTCTATCGTTGAATTGCCATAGAGAGGAACCTTCCATCGCAACATGTTACAACAATGCTAGAGGAGGAGGATCCTCCTATAATTGATCCGTGTGTGGCTAATTCTAGAGTGACATAGGCATACACACTTTGGTGGGGTACATGACTGTGGCATGGTGGTAGCCACCTAGGGTGGTCCTTCATTGATGATGAGGCTGAGGATCCTAATGGGCACTGAGTGCGGGCTCAGGTAGATGACTAGGGGCAAGCAAGATAGGAGTGGATGGTAGAGGATATATTTGTAGAGGATTAGGTTTCCCCTGAGGATGAGGAGGATGTGGATCCCATGGAGTAGGATTCTCCTCTCTAGGCTCAGCTACACTAGGTTCAGTTCGAGCTGTAGACTTCCTAGATCTAGATTTAGTAGAGAGATGCTACTATAGCAGATCTCTAGATATAGCTTACCCAGGTTACTACTGAGTAGGATGAGGCTCAGATCTAGATTGCACCACCTCCTATAGTGCCTCAGATACCTGGTGGTCTAGATGCAGGTGCAGAGATCCATCACTTGCATGGATTACTAATAGATGATTTGGAGGAGCATACCCGAGATGTCACCTATATCCTGGTATTGGAGCACGAGGTTAGGATCCAGGGAGGTTGTCTACCAGAGAGGCCTAGGGTAGAAGTTTCATAGAGGTCTAATCAGAGCACTTCACGATAATCATCAGATCAATTTAGCCATCGAACTAGGTCCTAGATAGAATAGACTGGGGGTGTTAGTTCCATACCACCTCCCAAATGGGGAGGTGAGGACATAGGTGATACTAGTGGTGCAGGCCACTCCTGAGCACTATGGCTTCTTAGATAATTTGTACCTCTTTTTGGATGTAAGGTCAACTGACCTACATAGTTGTAGCCTCATTAGTACTTTTTGTACCTACATGTACTTATTTGGATACACTTTTATATGATATCTAGACCTTGACACTCACCATGTGTGTATCTATTATAATAATGCTTTTATGTTTATGGATGCAGTATATAATTTTATATGATGTGATGTGATATGATGCTTTAGATGTTACGATGTATATGTGTATGTAGACACCAAAATCCAGCCACTTGTAAGTCATCTATACCTTCCTGTTAGCCACGTGTCGGTCATCCACCTTCCCGCCATTATTTGGCCCAATTTCACCTTTTCCCGCCATTTTTCATTCCCAAATTTATTTAAATTAATATTTATATATATATATTTTAATATTTTAATATATTTTAATATATATATAAAGATACTTTAAGTGATTTAATCCGAGCCGTCCATCCTTCATTTAATCTCATCCAGTCCATCCATCTTAATCCGTTTCACAACCTAGATTTATTCTCTACCCTTGGATCCACTTTAATCTTAGCCACACGTTCAAAGTGTCGTTAAAACCCTAAAGTGTGCCCTAAGAGTAGATTATAAATTGAGTCACCTTGATGGCTCAAACCCTATGTCTTTTACTATCTCTTTTATGCTATCTCTCTTCTCTTTATCTATCCATCGCCGTCCCTTTTTGTCGCATCCATCGCCGCATCCGTCGCCAACTTCTACAGCCGATTTGACAGTCCCAACTCTTCCAGGTGCCGCCTGGTCTCGCCGTGTTAACAGGAAACAGGTATAAATTAGTTTAAAGCAAGTAACTTCTTTTCTTTTATTAATCTGTTGTTGAACTCCTGCATTCTATTTTTCTAGGGTTTTAAATTGTTTCTGAGGGCTCACACAGTGGAGCCCTCTTATTAATTTCTAACTCCTTGATAGTGTTAATGTGTGCAGGATTTTAATGGCAGATCCGGTGTGTTGATAGCAGCTGTTTAAGCTGGAGTGGTCCGAGCTACAGGATACAACGAAGCCCACTCACTCTGTTGGGATTAAGGATACGTCTTCGAAAATGCCACCACTTTGTGCCAGCTAGGGTTTCGGAGAACCCTAGCACAAATTGTAATTTTTGTATCACGAAAAGGGTTACAGGCCCTGTTGTACTCAAAAGGAGTTTCTAAACTCCATTGATTAATAAAAATCGTTTGTTTTGTACAACTGTGTTTTGCATTACTTTTTATCGTGATTTCTTTATCTTTTGTTTGGCGTTGTATTTTTAATCTACAAATGGCGATCACGGTGGGACCCCCTAGGGTTTCATGTTTTTAATACTTGCTTTATTAATCTATTCCTGTTTTTTGTTTTATTTTGCAGGTTCCAAAAATCGTGAAATTCGCTATTCCAGCGAACTAGGGTTTACGGGAGTTTGCAGAAAATGCGACGAGACACGAGCGGCGTACGGAAGTCCGATCCGAAACGCGAGAGGGCGTTTCGGCTGCGCGAGACTCCCTTGGGCGTTTGAAGGCAGTTTCATAGAGAAAGCGTAGGCTTCCGAGTAAGTGCGTTTTTCTTTTAACTGTACTTTTTACGTTTTTGGTTTTTCTGCTGTATTCTGTTTCTTTTTCAGATCATTACTTTAAAATGAACAAAAACTAAGTAATCTGGAAAAGAACAGTTATTTTTAGTTACATTTTTTTTTTACATTGCATTATTGGTTGCATAAAAAAAAAAAAATTTGCATACCTAGCTGCATATTAGAATAGCTACGAATTATCTGTTTTAGTCATCTAAGTAGGACTATTGATTGGATGTCAATAGTACTCCTGCCATTGGGTGATTCCAGGCAGAGAAGTGGACGAACCTTCCGGTTGCTCCTTTGATATCCGATATCATTGGTAGGCAGGGGGTTTTAAACGGTGTACTCCACTTCTTGAGAGGAAATGGCATGTTTTCAGTAGCCTCTTGCTTAGATCATTAGAACTTTTGATTTATAGCTTTGTATGTATACATTAGACAACTAAAACACTTAAAATAAAATTCACTGCATTTCATATTGCATTTAAAACAGTAATATCTGGATTTCATCACCAGGTATTGCTTGAAGTTTAGTGACGAGTGGAATTCATCTCCATCCATTAAACTTCTGCCTTAGACACCATAGGTCACCCCCAAGCAAACTTGCTGGATTTCATCACCAGTAAGAATCTCGTTGTCCTTTCCTAGCCATAGTTTTTACCTTTTTTGTGAATAATTCAAGATTAGATCACATGCAAAACTCATAAACCGGACACTTAAAATTTACTAAGATTAAGATCAGAAAATAATTAATTAACCGCAGGTAAGACACATTGGTTGAAACCTAGGTTGTGACTGTTTTCTGATAATTTCTTTAGTGTAAATTTATCATTCCAATTTTGCATTCTTCTTTTCTGAATTTGTTTAGATTTATTGCTTCATGGTCTTAACAAGGAATCAATCTAAAATGTTAAATCTAAATAATCAAATGGGTAATTCACAGAACATCCCCACCACCAACATAGCCACTTATCCTAGTGAATTTCAAGTAGGTTCACCTGCAGGTCTTTCACATCCTTCTACCATCTATCACATGGCCATGCCCATGGAGGAAGACAATTCCTGTCATATTACCCACATTGATATGGCCCAAGTGCAAACTCACTTAAGAGATGGCATTGGCTATGTCCTTGAGCCAATCCAAGATTCCCCTATGCAAGATTCTATTTTTCAGTAGGATATTGCATCAACCATACTCGCTGGTTTCACTCAGGTCTACACTAACCCTTTTTTTGAGGCTAATGTTGTATCTGCTCAGTCGGCTTCATCTCCAACATCTTCCCAGATGCTCAATTGTCCTCCTTTGGAGACAAATGTAGTGTCTTCCCGACCACTTTCTCCTCCATTTACCCGGGTGTACACCAATTCTCTCTATGAGGTTGGTGGAACCTCCTCTAGCCATGACCAATTTCAACCCTCTTCTTCCCAAACCATTTATGGTTTCACCCTACCTGGGCACGATCTCTTGTTTCTTCCCGGTACCGCCTACTTCGACCACCTTCATTGCCCCTGCTATGCGAGTCTTTTGTGACTACCATGGCAGCCTGCCCTCCACCTTCATCCAATCATCCCACCTCCCTTGGGTTAGAGATTAATAAGGTTAGGGAGTACCTCGACAAGTTGCTTCTGCAACAACAGCAACAAAATGCTCAACCACCTATCGTAGTAAATCCTACACCTCAACCAATTTCTACCCAGCCGACTTTTCTTAGCTCGGGCCCCACACGGGTACCCCAATCTTCGGTGGTGTCCATTCCTACCCCACCTTTCTCCCAACCCGAGTCCAGTTCATCATTCAAACCAATCACCTTCTTTTCGGTATCATCCATACCAACAACCTGTCCATTCCACACCGCCTAATCCAGGCAATTTCATCCCATCTCATCATTTTTCCACTCCTCCATTGCATCCTCATAATCATCAAACGAGTCAAAATTTTCATGAAGATTCTCGACTCCATGCTATGCAACAACAGATTGACAACCTTATGCTCAACATGCCTGGCTCATCTAGTCAGAAACCTACGCTAAGGTCGTTGATCAATCAACCAATTCATCCTTCGGTACCTTCACCGCCATATCCGACTGATTTCACATTACCGAAGTTTGACAAATTTCGAGGAGCTGAGGATCCTCATGAACATGTGAGCTCATTCATGCATGCATGCTTTAGAATCCAAAATAATGACGCTCTTATGCTCAGAACTTTTCCTCAGACATTAGGGGGAGATGTTGTACAATGGTACAATCATTTAGCTCACCATAGCATTTATGCTTACGAACAATTGATTAATCTATTTTTAGAACGATTCTCCCTAAATGTACAAAGGAAAGTTTCATTGTCCGACTTATACAAGCTCAAGCAACATGACGATGAGGCTGTTTATGACTTTGGAAACCGTTGGAGGGCTATCATTAATAAAGCGCCATTCTCCCTACCAATGGAGGAGTTAACCAAAATGTTCACCCGAGTTGTCTAAAACCTATCTCTTGGTTACTCCAATTAAAACAATACGGGACTTTTGAAGAGGCTTTGGCCCAATCAAGTATCATAGAAGACATTAAAGTCCAAGAGGGTGTTTTAAAACCCCGTAGAAAAGAATGGCAACAAAAGGGCCAACAACGAAATAATAATTATGGCCAAAACAAACAAACACAGGCTAGTACAGCCTCAAATGTTAACCAAGTTAATCAAGTGGTGGCGAGTCAGCCCGTAATGGCTCAACAACAACAAGTAATGCAAAGTCAACCGCAACCAATTGCTTATCATGCGGTACCCGCCCCTACTCAACCAGCTCCCAATATTGGGCCAACCATGGAAACTCGACCTTGGCAAAATAATCGTCCCAAGCGACAATTCACACCTTTAGATGAACCATATGCGGTCATATTCAACAAGTTATATAGCACAAATCAGTTAACTTTACCTGAGTTCAAACCTTTAGAACCATCTAGAAGGGGAAAGTATTACAAGGAGTACCTATTTTGTCCTTATCATAGGCAAAATGGGCACGATATCAATAATTGTACAGATTTCAAACATGTGATCCAAGATCTTATTGAGATTGGAGCCATTAAATTGGATAGCCCCTTAGCCCAACAAAATCAAAATCTTGGTATATTTCAAACACCCCTTCCACATCGGGAGGAAGCTCCAACAACTTCGGGGGGAGTAACTCAGGTAACTCCTCCTAATCAAGTCAACCATGTACAACAATACCAAGGTTTTGTGGGTACTATTAACGTAGTAACCCGGGGTCAAAGGGCGAACCAACCAAATCAGGCTGAACCACGGCCACACTGTACAAACCCCGGTCCACCTCGAGTAACGAGTGACCCAACGACGTGCTAGTACTTCTCAACAACCGCTAAATCATTCTACTCAATGCCAACGACCCATCATGTCATTGAGTAGCCGGTTAACTACCGGTTTAAAAATGGCTTATGCCAAGTTATCGATCTATGACCTCATTCAACAATCTCCCCCGCATAGAGAGGCATTAATGGAAATATTAAAGTCAATCGAGCTTCAAACTCAAGATACTAATGCCTTCAACAACTTTGTGGGGAGTATTCAAACATGCATGGAGCCCTCCATCACTTTCTATGATTTTGAAATCAAACCTATGTCAACAGAAAGTATAGATCCTCCACTTCATATCATGGCCAAGATCGATCACAAGCCATTCAAGAGAGTCTTAATTGACACCGGTTCCTCAATCAATATCATTACAACATCGGCGTTGAGTCATCTAAAGCTGTCGCCATCCCTTATCACAAAGTCGACTTTTACTCTTAAAGCATTCAATGATGCTTTATCTTCCATGGTTGGCACGGTTATCTTGCCCATTGAGGTAGGGGCCCGAACTTTGCATACCTTGTTTCACATCTTGGAAGGGTCCATGGCATACAATGTATTGCTTGGACGGCCTTGGCTTAGGGAGATGAGATGTGTCCCTTCTATACTGCATCAATGTCTGAAGTATGTATATGAGGGACAGGGTTCATTGTGTACCTGATGACATTGAACCCTTCAAACATTGCAACTATGTCTCAAATCCTTATGAGATTGTGTTGCCATCCACTCATCTTTTCTTGACCCCATCTACTTCTTCTATACCATCTTCTTCTAAAGCTCCCATTCCTGAGGAGCCACCCATCATATCGCAACCATCTTCCTCTTCCGCTATTCCATCTCATTCACCACTTTCTTCATCTCCTAATCTTCCTTCTTCTTCATCAGTGACCACATGCACATGTGGCCATGACCAATCATCTCTTTCCACGTCATTACCCCCTTCTTCTACACCTTCTTCAACATCACCTATTATTCCTCCATCTTCCCAACCATCACCAGCTGATGTTTCACAAGTTAGTGAAGCATCAACCCAACCAAATCCTTCCAATTCTTCTATCCCACATTCTTCTATTCCATCATCTAGTCCATCTCCCTCCCAAGTCAAGGTCCATCTCATTGATGCAGGTATTGGTGAGTATGCCATCCAAGATGTCCACATCACACCGTTCAATGTGCAAACAGTTAAAGATTTTGGTCGTCCACATGACCAACATTTATCCATTGGATCGGTTTATAACATGGGTTCTATGCCAAATTCCATTAATTTTGTATATGGGGGAATAGAGTCATCTTCTAGTCCTACCACCATACTAGAACCTAAGCATCCGAGTCCACTGCCAATATCGAAAGGATGGAGGGTTTTCCCTCTCGCTATTTCCACGAGACATAATTGGCGGCAATTTGGCCTAGGTCGATACGAGCAAGGGGTATCTGAACGCATCGATATGCCATATCGAGAGACCCATTGAGCGTTTTGGTCTGGGCTACCAACCACTTCCATCCCTTTCTTCTTTTGAACGAGCTTTTCAAAGCATTAATCTTAATTCGGAAGAAGAAATCCTCCACCCAGACGAATCCGAAGATGAAGCCTATGAAGAATTTGACGTCATGTCAAATGGTGATGAATCCGAAGAAGAGTCGGCGCCCATTGTTCCCCTCATTAAACAAGACGAGTTTTATCTCCAATTGTTCCCTCTCCAAGAGGCCATCTTTCGCTTGCTTCTTCCACAAGAACGAGGTGAACCACCCCCTCCGCCACATCCATAAGCCATAATCCAAACTTGTATTATATGTATATACTAAAATAGTGGTTTTCACCACTACCAAAAAAAAAAAATCAGAAAATTTCCAAAAAAAAAAAAATCAAAATATATAAAAATACTTTATTGCTTTATGTATGTGTGTAATAGTGGTTTTCACCACTACAAAAAAAAAAAAAAAACTCAAACTACAAAAAAAAAAAAAAAAAAAAACTGAAAAACTATGTTGTTTTGCATCTCAAGTCTTCCGAGGTCTTCACCGGTTTTCCCTTCCATTCCGCCCATCCTTTCTTCCATAAGTCGACAATGAATTTTGAAGACTTATTCACACCGCTCCATAATCCATATGATCCGGATAAGCCAATCCCGATCAACCCAAGCTTGATTGGCATGGATCGGATTTCATCCCCTCCATCTATTTCGAGAGTTCATCCTTTCCGAGGAATTGTTAAGGGCTTCCGCCAACTACATTCCTCCTTCACCTCCACATTCACCTTCATCTTCTAAGCCGAGAGGTCTTCCGAGCGGACATAGACGAGAGCAAGGCACAGGAGCTTGATGACATTTTAGATGACATAAATCCGATCCCTACTCCCCATCGGCTTGAGGAAGGTTCCCACATGTCTATTGAAGAAACTATCGATGTAGACCTTAGTCCGGACCAAGATGGCACCCAAATTGTGAAGCGGCTAAAAGTCTATCATCGAGAGGAACAAGAGCAAATGATTGCTCTACTCAAGCGGAAGAAGGAGATATTTGCATGGTCTTACAAAGACATGCCGAGGCCTAGACCCTAATTTGGTTGTCCATAACCTCACCTTACAAAAAGATGCTAAACCTGTCAAACAGAAACTTAGGAAAATGCATCCTACCGTGGCCCTCATAGTTAAATCGGAGATTCAGAAACTTTTGGATGTTAAATTTGTCGTCCCGATTGATTATCCTGAGTGGCTTTCTAACATGGTACCCGTTCGCAAGCCTAACGGGGGGATACGTGTTTGCACCGATTTTCGAGATCTAAATAAAGCGTGTCCTAAGGATGACTTTCCTCTTCCAAACATTGATACTCTTGTCGACACCTGCGTTGGTCATGAAATGCTTTCGTTCATGGATGGATTTTCAGGATACAACCAGATTCGAATAAACCCTGAAGATCAACACAAAACAGCATTTACCACACCTTGGGGAACTTTTTGTTATGGGGTGATGCCCTTTGGCCTTAAGAACGCAGGTGCAACCTATCAACGAGCCATGACTTATATTTTCCATGATTATATGCATAAGATTATCGAAGATTATGTGGATGATTTATTGGCAAAATCTAAAACTCGACAAGAGCATTTTGATGTATTGGAAAAAGTTTTTGATAGACTTCTAGAGCATAAAGTAAGGTTGAACCCTAAGAAATGTGTCTTTGGTGTTACCTCAGGCAAACTCCTAGGTTTTATTATCTCTAAACGAGGTATTGAGGTGGACCCAAACAAGGTCAAAGCCATTATGGAAATGTGTCCCCCAACTAATTTGAAGGAGTTGCGTAGTTTGCAAGGAAAGATTAATTCAATCCGTCGCTTTATTGCACAACTTTACGATAAATGTAGGCCATTTTGCCACCTACTACAAAAGGGGGTACAATTTTCATGGACAGATGAGTGTCAGAAAGCCTTTGATGACATCAAGCAATACTTAGCATCTCCGCCAGTCTTAGCTCCGCCTCGTCCAGGGGTCCCTTTCAATCTTTATATCTCAGCAACGGACTTTGCCTTAGGGACAATGCTTGCACAAAAGAATGAACAAAATCGTGAGCAAAGTTGTCTATTATATTAGTCGAACATTGGTAAGCTATGAAACCCGATATGCTTATGTGGAAAAGTTGTGCTTAGCGGTGGTTTTTGCCACTAAGAAACTTCGTCATTATATGCTTAGCCATACAACATATGTCATAGCTAGAGAAAACCCTCTGCGTTATATGATGTCTCGCACTTATAATAACACTCGTACCGCTAAATGGATAATGTTGCTTACCGAATTCGATCTTGAATTCATTAGCCAAAAATCCGTTAAAGGTCAAGTTATAGCCGATCAACTTGCGGAAGCTCCACTACCTAGTGATCATCCTTTGATTATTGAGCTCCCGAGATGATTCGGTATTTGCTATCACTGAACAAGAAGAGGACATCATTTCGGAGGAAGATGTTGACATCACGCTATTCTTTGATGGCTCTAAGTGCGCGAAAGGTCAAGGGCATTGGAGTTGTGTTTCATACACCTAAAGGGATTCCCATCCCTTTATCATTCAAACTAGACTTCCAATGCACCAATAATACGACAGAGTATGAAGCCTTAATTTTAGGTCTTCAATCAGCCATAGCTATGAGCATTAAGCGTATTCGGATATTTGGGGATTCTCAACTCGTGGTTAAACAAATTACGAGAGAATACCAAGCCAAAGAACCTACCATTAAGCTTTATCATGATGTAGCAATGAAGTTGCTCTCTAAGTTTGATTGGTATGAGATCACTAGTTTGCCTCGTTCGACTAATAGATTTGCGGATGCCATGGCCTCTCTTGGATCATTGATTCCAAAGGACTCCCTTGGAGAGGTACAGCCCCTAATCATTTCCACAATCTCTAAGTCTGCAATTGTCCGTGCTTAGTCTAAGGATGAAAAAGATGTTTGCTTTATCCATTCGGATCCATATGAGCCTTGGTCTAGTGAGATAGTAGCCTTCCTCAAGTTTGGAACACTCCCATCTGATTTGTCTCGAACTTCCCATCGCTGTTTTAAGCAAAAGGCAGCTCGTTTTGTTCTTTTGGGGGATGTGTTGTATAAACGTGGATATGATGGAGTACTCCTCCGCTGTCTAGAAGCAGGTGAAACACATAGAGCTATTGCTGAAGCCCATGATGGTACTTGTGGTGGTCATTTTAGTGGAATGGCCATTGCGAAGCGTATTTTACGTATGGGGTATTATTGGCCCACTATGGAACAAGATTGTTGCAAATATGTTAAACAATGTAAAAAGTGTCAAGAACACGCTAATTTAACCCATATACCATCACAAGCTTTACAGCCCATCCAAAGCCTTTGGCCCTTCTCACAATGGGGTCTCGATTTAATTGGCAAGATTTCACTGCCTCTTCGGGACAACATACTTTCATCATTACGACCATTGAATACTTCACAAAGTGGGTTGAAGCTATTCCTCTAACCGATACGACGGGTCCTAGAATTGTGGAGTTTATACTTCACCATATCATTTGTCGTTTTGGTATTCCCTCTAAAATCATTTACGATAACGGCAAGTCTTTTAAGAATAAGGATGTTCGAGCTCTTTGCGAAAAGTATAATATCCAACATAGTTTCTCAACTCCTTACTACCCACAAGCCAATGGACAAGCTGAAGCTTCCAATAAGACCATAATTGCTATTCTTAAGAAACTTGTTAAAGAAAATCATAAAGATTGGCATACACAAATCCCCTTGGCATTATGGGCTTACAGAACAAGCATCGAGAACTCCCATTGGGGCAACGCCATTTTCTTTGGTCTATGGAGCTGAAGCAATCATGCCTCTTGAGCTCGAGATCCCTTCCTTGCGAATTTCTTTGCAGGAATTTATCGATGATGATATTGCTAGACAAGCACGTCTTGATCAACTCACACTCATAGATGAAAAACGAATCAATGCTTTAGAGCATTTGCGAGTTTATCAAGACCGATTGAAACGTGCTTACAATGCCAAAGTTCATCTAAGAGAATTTCAAGTAGGGGATCTTGTCCTTAAAGAGAATCAACAAAACACCAATGCATTGCCGCATCTTCGAGATAAATTCGCGGCTAATTGGTTAGGTCCATATATGGTCACTTAAAGAGTGGGTAATGGAACTTATAGACTTGCCGGTTTAGAGGGAGAGGAAGAACCCGAACCACTTAATGTTATACACTTGAGGGCATTCTACGCATAGTTTGAATTTTATATGTACATATATACATGGCTTGTACAAAAAAAAAAAAAAAAAAAACAAATAAAATAAAAAGAATTTGCATTTCATTGTTAGTTGCATACATCTCATTCAAAAACATTGCATTTCATGTGCATACATCTCATTGAAAACCATAACATTTCATTTTCAGCCATAGTTGCATATCATGTTAGAGACCATTCTATCTTTTGGATATAAAATTTGGTCAAGCAAAAGTCATGTTGCCTTAATCGGGGGCACCTTCATAAAATCCATCAAACCGAATTGTCATTCGTACACCCATTTTCCATTTGCACATATTTACATTGCCAAAATGTTTTCGAGTCACTCGGCCATTCCTAGTGTTTTAAGCAAACTTTGAAATGCATGTCAAAGTTCTCTAGGGCCATATCACAAATTACACTAAATAAAATCTTGAGTATTGGGAAATGATTTCAAAAGCGGTCTTGAACCTATCACATTTTCACATCTTAAAAACATCTTGTGTCAAAGAGAGATAACACCATCCTTGGGTTGTGCCTTGAAGTGAAAAGGGTAATCCTCGTTTGTCCTATCATGCAAACATAGTCCATAAAGCAGTGGTTCTTACCACTATCACAAGCAATCACAAAATATAAATATAAACGAGTAGTAAGGATAGGGTAAAATTCTCATCATACTTCGGTTGAGAATCCGATTCCCCAAAGCTCTAAGGAAATGAACATTTTTCACACACCACTGATCCCAAATAAGTTGTAAGGATCGGATAGGTAGTCATCCCCAAGGCTTACAAAGGTCAAAAACAACATGGACTATGGAGTTAACCTTCACCGGGGCTATAGACGCTTGGTGGCGGTGGAGTATACTCATTGCGTGGCGACATGTCTCTCCTCAAAAAGAGACCTCCGAATGCTCATACGGACAAACTAGCTTCGGGGTCTTCTCCATAACGGGGTTACCTAATTTATGCAAGATGAGGTTAATGAACACACTTGCACACACACGAGTTTTTGATTGCCTAGAGTCACTACCATGCTTCGGATTTGGTTAATGAACTCGCATGCACACACATTTGGTCCTAGTTGAATTAGGCAGTATTAGTAAGTTTGTTTGATACCACTAGCATGTTTGAGTCTTTGTAAAACAATCTTCCTCCATATCTTCTTCCATATCACCCTCCATATCTTCTTCCATATTCATGTCATTCCATACGTCATCCATTCACAAGCCACCAAGTTCGGTGCCCCTGATTAAACAATTATGATAACAGTTGGCTAAATCTAACTATCTAAAAATATGAGTGCTTCTTAGTGCATATTTCATTTACTTAGTCTTGCATTAATCATCCATAGATTTGCATGTTATATACTTAGTCTCGCATTAATCATCTATAAGTTTGCATTCCATTCCATCACATATGCATCAAAAACATTAAAACATATCAAAACATGCATCACAAAAACATAGGCATTCACACAAAAGAGAGTAAAACACCAAATAAATAAAAGCCATGTATATATATATATGTATAAAGGTCAAACTGTACAATGAATGCCAAAAGGCTACAATATACAATAGAGCACCAAGGCTCATAAAGAGTGCATCTAAGCACTAAGCTAACCATCAAAAGAGGACCCCTGAGACCTAGTAGGAGCCCTAGACCTAGTGGTGTGCCTAGACTCACTACCTCCAACCGGGCTGCCTCCGCTAGTCCCACTGCCTCCAATATCTCCCAGTCTGCCTGGGACAATGACCTCCTCATCCCCGGAATGATAGGGGAGAATCGGTGTCGTGCCTCTAACACCCTAAGCTGCAAAACAACAAAACAAAAATTTGTTACAAATTTTTCCAAAAAAAAAAAAACACATAATAAGTACTTGCTTAAATGAACAAATACCTCAGCTGGCTGCACTGGCGCGTCCGCTCCCATCTTCGCCATAGCTCCCGCGTGCTTCAATCTCCCACACAAACCTTTCACTCCACTCCCTCAGACGCACTTCTCTCAAGCTCGAACGCACAAATGAGCGAAATTCTCGTTGAAACTATTTAAATAGCTGGTTTTGGTGCCCTGAAACGTAGTGGGGCATTTCATGGTGCATTCAGATGCAGTGCTACATTTGCAGAGCGCCTAAACACCGGCGGGCGTCTCTGCCACCCCCAAATGCAGACCGGCGTTTGGTGTCGGTATTGAATAAAGGAACAAAACTTGCAAAATTGAAGCTTACCTCCTCCAAATTTCATCAAATTGCATTCATCCATTCTTCTTATCATAATAAAACATTTTGTGAAGGTTACAACGAGTTTTGGACACAAATTTTGTCATTTCGCTCAAAAAGCGCATCATTCATCATTGTTTTACAAATTGGGTTAAAAATATTCAAAACCTTCACAAAATTAACCACATTCATCAATTCTTCTGATCTATCGTCAATTTCATTCATTCTTCTTTCATCATGCATATTTTTGCCAAATCAAATTAAAGTAAACCTCGTATCTAGTGGTATATTCTATCACCTTGGCGATTGCGGCGATTTGAATCCATGCAATTCGGTAAGAGGATTAAACCACCATAAGGACACTTACCATTTATCATCATCAATTATTTCACTTTTTGAAAATTGGAAATCAATTTTGGGTATTCTACTTTTCAAGTGACCTCATACCAAGATTAATTTGCTCAACGGTTGTCATTGATGGCCTAGTTCATGGGGCCTTAAACATGGACAATCTTTAATATCATCATTATTTTGAGTCTTGCTAGAGATTGAGGCTACCTAGGTTGATTGGTTTCGACCCGAGGAATTATCCATACAGTCACTAGGAGCATCTCTGAGTTCTGGACTCTTTTCATGCATCTTTCATCTCTGCATATCAATGGCGCCAACAAGGCAATTTCATTAACGGTATGGACTCACACACAGGAGTTGGGGCATCCGTTATCAATTTCTAATTTTCCTATAGTGGAATTCATCTTACATGATCATGGAACTTACAATTTGGCAAAAATCCCTTTATAACCGTTGGGGCGAGAAAACGGTCCATCTTTCACATCACTCATATCGTCTTCAATAATATTCTTTTCTGGTTTGTACACCAACCCCTTTCCTGTTGGGACATAAACGAGATGGTTCATACACCAACCCCTTTTTTCACCGTTGGGGCAAAAACGGTTCATTTTCTTCCAAATTTCTTCCAATTGGCTTGTGAGAACCATTCTCGCTCGCCAATTGAGGGGGTAAGCTGATAAAATTTTAAATATTCTTTTATTCTTTGGTCTTCAAAGTTGTGCTTTAGTCTTGAGAGAGAGTTGCGTCTGATCCGACTTTTCGGGTGTCTTAAGTTTTTGTCCTTGCATTGTGTCTTCACACAAAGCGGCTCAAAAAGGGGCATCTGTAGACACCAAAATCCAGACACTTGTAAGTCATCTATACCTTCCTGTTAGCCACGTGTCAGTCATCCATCCTTCCCGCCATTATTTGGCCCAAATCCACACTTTCCCGCCATTATTTGGCCCAATTTCACCTTTCCCGCCATTTTTCATTCCCAAATTTATTTAAATTAATATTTTATATATATATTTTAATATTTTAATATATTTTAATATATATATAAAGATACTTTAAGTGATTTAATCTGAGCCGTCCATCCTTCATTTAATCTCATCTATCCATCCATCTTAATCCGTTTCACAACCTAGATTTATTCTCTACCCTTGGATCCACTTTAATCTTAGCCACACGTTCAAAGTGTCGTTAAAACCCTAAAGTGTGCCCTAAGAGTAGATTATAAATTGAGTCACCTTGATGGCTCAAACCCTATGTCTTTTGCTATCTCTTTTACTATCTCTCTTTTGCTATCTATCGCTATCTATCTCTTCTTCAGCTAAACCTACCCATCCATCGCCGTCCCTTTTCGTCGCATCCATCGCCGCATCCGTCGCCAACTTCGTCGCCATCCCTTATGCAGCATTCTGCAGAATCCCCCATTCTTGTCGCAAGTGCCCGCGGGCGTTTACCCATAGCCACAGACGCAGACCGGCGTCTGCAACCCCAATCCAGAAGCACGCGGGCGTTCAGCGAGTGCACCAGGGCGCCTTCTGCAGCCGATTTGATAGTCCCATTACTTCCAGGTGCCGCTTGGTCTAGCCGCGTTAACAGGAAACAGGTATAAATTAGTTTAAAGCAAGTAACTTCTTTTCTTTTATTAATCTGTTGTTGAACTCCTGCATTCTATTTTTTCTAGGGTTTTAAATTGTTTTTGAGGGCTCACACAGTGGAGCCCTCTTATTAATTTCTAACTCCTTGATAGTGTTAATGTGTGCAGGATTTTAATGGCAGATCCGGTGTGTTGATAGCAGTTGTTTAAGCTGGAGTGGTCCGAGCTACAGGATACAACGAAGCCCACTCACTCTGTTGGGATTAAGGATACGTCTTCGAAAAATGCCACCACTTTGTGCCAGCTAGGGTTTCGGAGAACCCTAGCACAAATTGTAATTTTTGTATCACAAAAAGGGTTACAGGCCCTGTTGTACTCAAAAGGAGTTTCTAAACTCCATTGATATATAAAAATCATTTATTTTGTACAACCGTGTTCTGCATTACTTTTTTTATCGTGATTTCTTTATCTTTTGTTTGGCGTTGTATTTTTAATCTACAGTGTATATGGACTACTTTATGATCTAATGCTATGTGGATCTTATGACTTATGTTTTATGATGTGTGGATGCTTATATAACATGATCTAGATGATAATGATGGATACTTATATGGATGCAATGCTTATTGTTACATGCATGTTTGCTTTGGATGTGTTTGTATGCATCTAACCTTATGCTATTATGATATGGAAAACAAAATGTTTTATGTTATACTAATGATCTAATGGAATGAACATGTATGCTTTAATCACTTAAAACATAAGGTATGCATGTGATATGAGTTTAACAATCTAATGGATGACACCACATAATGTAAATCAATCATGAACAAATAATAACTCTTATAATGAGAATTAATCATTTACACCTTCCAATTTTAGATGATATGATGTGATATGTATGTACTTTCTTTATAGGCTTCTGCAAATTAAAATATATCCCCAAAATAGTCAGTGGCCATCTAAACGTCATTGGTGACATTCATCCGATATATATCCTATTTAATGAACACCCCTTAATGAACAAAAACTCATTAATAAATTTGATTATGATTTGTTGATGACATGATTTGTTGCTGCAGGGGGGATTTTGAGGTTTTCCATGAGACTCAAACACCCTAGTTACTCTATAAAAAATTTGTATACTGACCATACAGATATTTTGAAGGATAAAGATTTATTATACAGACCTAGATACTCATTATCCCTATGTGTGTAAATAAATATATTAGATAGAACATAAGCATACCCTAGTGCCATACGGAATTCATTCAGCCCATTGTTGTATTGGGGATCCTCAAATTTTTATCTTGATCCTAAGCTAGAATCAGTTGGATTAGACTACTATGCAATATAGGACACCTAAGGCTAGCTCTTCCATATGCAAAAATTGGTCTGTACAAAATCAAGGTGCTAATGTGAGAAATATCATCATGCGTAAGGATACCTTACGACTCATTCAAGCTGAGAATTCCAAGGATTCAAGTTCATGCTCCCTTATTTTATTCATATTTATTTAGGATAATTTCTCATGATTTAGTGATGAAAATCATTGTTTATTTTGAGTTTTGTTTTTATTTTGAGCAAGGGATTTATGTAGTGATGATAATCACTCTTTCTTTGTTTTTGAATTTTCACTTTATTCAATATTTTTGCTTGTTTTGATCAAAGCAAGGAATTTCTTTGGGTAGGGGTGAACTTGTCCTTTTGCCAATTCTTAGTATTTTCGAACCAATCACATAGGGGTATGAGAAAGATAAAATTTTCACCTTAGGATACCTAATACCGCTTCACAACATTCATATTTCCCTTGTTTCAACTAGGATTTTAGTGTTTTTATTAGTGATAGGATTCTAAAATATACCAGGTGTTATCAAAACTAAACCTCATCTATCAAAAACAAAGATAACTTTATACACAGTTTGATAAAACCACTAGGTATGGCTGAGTGACCAGGAAACCCTAGTATATCCCTCATGGCAACATGAGGGGTTGTATTGAAAAACATAGTTACACACATGGGTGATGGGTGATGATGGATTTTGAAGGTGCATGATTGAGGTACAAACATGGTGTCATTTGGAAGATTGCAAACGCCAACGTAACTAATGCAAATGTGATGTATGGAAATACCTAATGCAATGCAACTAAGTGAACGCAAATACGGAATGCTAATGCAATTTTTTTTTGTATTTTTTATGTTTTCAATTGTTTTTGAGATTTTGATTATTTTGAATGTTTTTGATATTTTTCTTAATTTTTTTTTGTGCTTTTATGTTTTTTTGTTGACCAAAGGGCTTATGGTGCCTCTAGGGCTTTTTCTAATTTGACCAAAGGGCTTTAAGATGCCTTTGGAGCCTTTTATTATTTGAACAAATGGATTTAATATGCCTTTGGAGCCTTTTGTGATGTGACAAAATGGGTTTAAGATGCCTTTGGAGCTTTTTGTGATTGCTTTTAATGTTTTTCGATTTGTTTGGATATTTATGATTTTTATTGTTTTGGAATTTTGGAACTATTTGAATGTTTTTGATATTTTTTTGGTTTATGCATGAAACACCTTCAGATGAATGATATTTAGGGGCTTTGGATCATCAAAACCCTCTAGCATTGCTAGGTGATTTTCCCCAGTCCCCATATTATTTGATATGATATAGGGACCTACCCAATTAGCCATAAATTTGCCTCATAGATGTAGCGACAGATTTGAGTTTTGCTGGTTTTCTTTTAGCATAAGATCCCCAAATTTAAAGTCTCTTAGATGGACTCTACTATTATAAGCTCATGTTAGACAATCTTGGTAAACATGAAGGTGCTCTAGGGCATTGACACGTCGTTCATCCAAGAGGGTCAATTGATCTAGGTGAGCTTGTCGCACCATTTCGTCATTGATGAACTCTCTCAATGCGATATGCAATGTCAAATTCTCCAACTCTAAGGGCATAATGGCCTCAACACCATATAAAAGTGAAAATGGTGTTGCCCCAGTAGGCGTACGTATGCTAGTCCTATAAGACCATAATTCTAATGGTAATTGTAGATGCCAATCCTTCTTGGGAAGCACGCATCGCAATCGACCCAACTTGTAATGTATTTATTATTATATCAAATTGAAAGGAATGAAAATGAAAATGACACGTAAATAAGAAAAATAAATAAATATGCTTTTCAATTGTTTTTGACCTTTTGATTATTTTGAATGTTTTTGAACTTTTTTTACTTTTTGATTTTAATTTGTTTTTGTGTTTTACAATGTTTTTGAATTTTTGTGTATTTTGTACTTGACCAAAGGGTTTGAGTACCTTTGGGGCCTTTTTTGAATTGACCAAAGGGCTTATGATGCCTTTGGAGCCTTTTGTTTTTTATTTTAATATTTTATGATTTGTTTGGATTTGTTGATGTTTTATACTATTTTTGTAATTTTGAATGTTTTGAATGTTTTTGATATCTTGAATATTATTCTTTTGATAGGGGGAAGGTATAATACCTTAGGTATCCCTTGTGTGTGTGCTACTCAATGAAACAAAGTGAGACTTCTAAAGGTATCACACCTTCCTCACCAACAATGAGTTCAATTCACTTACAAAAGGCCCCAAACAGCATAAGCCCTTTGGTCACCTCACAAAAGGCCCCAAAGGTAGCATAAGCCCTTTGGTCAACCCAAAATGTTCCAAAGGTATCCACAAACCCTTTGGTATCCACATTTAGCAAATTACTGTATTGGGGATCCTCAAATGTTTATCTTGATCCTAAGCTGGACTCAGTTGGATTAGACCACTAGGAAATATAGGACACCTAAGTCTAGCTCTTCCACATGCAAACACTAGTCTATACAAAAGCAAGGTTCTAATGTGACAGAAATATCGTTGTGCATAAGGATACCTTACGACTCGTTCAAACTGAGATTTCAAGGGATTCAAGTTCATGCTCCCTTATTTTCTTAACATTTATTTGGGATACTTTCTCATGATTTAGTGATGAAAATCATTGTTTATTTTGAGTTTTATTTTTCTTTTGAGCAAGGTATTTATGTAGTGATGATAATCATTGTTTGTTTTTAAATTTTTGCTTTGTTTGGGATTTTTGCTTGTTTTGATCAAATCAAGGGATTTCTTTCGGTAGGGGTCAAATTTTCCTTTTTCCAATTCTCAACATTTCCTAACCAAACTCACAAGGGGATGAGAAATATAAAATTTTCACCTTAGGATACCTAATACCACTTCGCAACGTTTATCTTTCCCTTATTTCAACTAGGATTTTAGTGTTTTGATTAATGATAGGATTTTGAAATATACTAGGTGCTATCAAAACTAAACCTCATATATCAAAAGCGAATATAACTTTCTACACTGTTTGATAAAACCACTAGGTATGGCTGAGTGACCAAGAAACCCTAGTATATCCCTCATAGCAATAGGAGGGGTTGTGTTGAAAAACACAGTTACACACATGGGTGATGGGTGATGATGGATTTTTAAGGTGCATGTTTGAGGTACACACATTGTATCATTTGGAAGAGTGCAAACGCCAATGTAACTAATGCAAATGTGATGTATGGAAATACCTATGCAATGCAACTAAGTGAACGCAAATGTGGAATTCTAATGCAAATGTTTTTGTATTTTTGATGCTTTCAATTTTTTTGAGATTTTGATTATTTTGAATGTTTTTGATATTTTTATTTTAAATTGTTTTTGTGTTTTTATGGTTTTTTTGTTGACCAAAGGGCTTATGGTGCCTCTGGGGCTTTTTGGTATTTGACCAAAGGGCTTTAAGATACCTTTGGATCCTTTTGTGATTTGACCAAAGGACTTTAATATGCCTTTGGAGCCTTTTGTAATGTGACCAAAATGATTTAAGATGCCTTTGGAGATTTTTGTGATTGCTTTTAATGTTTTCTGATTTGTTTATATTTTTATGATTTCTATTGTTTTTGGAATTTTGGAACAATTTGAATGTTTTTGATATTTTTTGGTTTATGCATGAAACACCTTTAGATGAATTATATTGAGGGGCCCTGGCTCCTCAAAACCCTCTAGCGTTGATAGGCGATATGCCCCAATTTCCATATTCTCTAATATGATATAGGGACCTACCCAATTAGCCATAAATTTGTCTCGTATATGTAGTAGTAGATTTGAGTTCTATTGGTTTTATTTTAGCACAAGATCCCCAAATTTAAAGTCTTTGAGATGGACTCTACTGTTATAAGCTCATGTTAGATGATCCTGGTAAATGTGAAGGTACTCTCGAACATTGATGCATTGTTCATTCATGAGGATCAATTAATCTATGTGAGCTTGTCGTGCCATGTTGTCATTGATGAACTCTCTCAATGCAACACGTAATATTGGAATATATAACTCTAAGGGCATAATGGCATCAGTGCCATATATAAGTGAAAATGGTGTTGGCCCAATGGGCATCCCTATTCTAGTCCTGTAAACCCATAATGCTAAAAGTAATTGTAGATGCCAATCCTTATGATTTTCTTTCATCATATTCTTTAAGATGGCTACTATTGTCTTGTTTTATGCCTTTGCTTGTCTGTTTACCTATAGATAGTATGGAGTCACAAAATTGTACTAAATGTTGTATCTGATCATTAGAGCTTGCATATTTTTATTTTTGAATGACGTACCATTATTCGAGATTATATTGAAAGGTACCTCAAAATAAAAAATGATATTGTGAAGTATGAACTCTACAATTTGAGGACCAATTTTCAATGTTAAGGGATCAATTCCACCCATTTGGTGAAGTACTTAGTGGGTGTTAAGATGAATGTGTGCTGGCCCAAATACGATGGAGAAAAATTTCCAATCAAATCGAAACCCCACTGAGAAAATGGCCAAGCCACCTAAATGGGTTGTAAGGCCTAAGATGACATGTGCATTAGGTTTGCATGACGTTGATATTTGATGCATTTATTGACATACTCACAATAATACTACTCCATGGTGGGCCAGTAGTAGCCCATTCGAATAATACACTTTGCAATGGCCATGTCATTGAAGTGGCTATCGCACGTACCATTGTGAGCTTGCAAAATCACCTAAGCTAATTCTTGGGGCTCTAAGCAACATAGGAGAACTCCATCGTAGCTTTGAAAATACAATATGCCTCCTAGCAAGATATATCTAGTCACATTTTGCTTTAATATTCATCTCTTGACATGCAACAATCCTTGTGGGACAACTTCCAGTCTAAGGAAATCTTGCAATTGGGATAGCCAATCATGATAGGCTACATCCTCAATAGATAAGATGACTTGTTCCTACTGCAATTTGATTTACACAAATGCAGATCTAGAAACAACCATGTGGTGAATAGTGGTACCATTCCCCATAGGACCCTGAGAGATAAAGGACCCCCAAGGTGCCTTTTTTAAGAATTATTTAGCTTTATAAAGCCAATCATGGTCTGGATCTATATAGATCATGTTAACTAATTTATTTTTATCAAATACCTCGTGATAGATCATTGAATGCAAGAGCATTTTGATGTGAATGGTAGTGAAATCGATAGATGGATTCTAAGGGATCAAGTATCCTAAAGATGCCATGGTGTTTGCAAATCTATTTTACGAATGAGGGATTGCCTTGATGTCATACCATTCTAGTTTGGCTAGATATGTGTCAACAAGCTCCTTGTAATATTTCAAGATTAGATGCTAATATTGAAACAGTACTTTGACCTGGTTGACTATGAGGAGTGAGTCATCGAAGATATTTAACCTCTTGATTTTCATTGTGATGGTTTTCTTGAGACCCAAGATTAGGGCTTTGTATTCGATGTTATTATTGGTGAAAGGGAATTCTAAATTGAACAAGGGTATTAGAGCTCCCTATGACATGAAAAAGACAATTTCCACACTGCCTCCTTGCTCGCACTTCCAAACATCAAATAACATCGTCATGTCAGCTTCATTTTTTTGCTCTTCAATTTTGGGTGCTTTTGATAGTGCAAAGACCACATCATCAAGAAGTTCCATGGTAAGGGGCCTACTATTCTGAAGAGGCATCTCAGTCAGATGATCAACTATGACTTGTCCTTTGATGGAATTTTGGCTTATGAATTCTAAATTAAATTCTATCAATAGCATGATCCACTTTGTAGTATGCATATTATGATATGTCTTGCTCATCATTTACTATAAAGGATTTTTCTTGGATATTACATATTTCGTATGGCTCAATATTTAGTGGCACAATTTCTTTGTTGAAAAGACCACCTCTAATAACTTCTCTATGTATGCATATCCAATTTCATAGCTCACCAAGGTGTGATTGATGTAATATATCGCTTGCTCTTTTTCTTGCATGTTCTTTGGATCCAACATGGTGATGAAAGCAAAACATGTAGTGGATATGTATAACAAGAATGTCATGTATGGCCTTGGTGGAGCTAGAAATTGCAATGCTTCCTGGTACTATTTGATCTTAGCAAAGGCTTTCTAAAATTATTTGTCCCATTGGAATGGAACTTCCTTATGTAGCAGTCGATTCATGGTTCAACATTTGTCTGATAGTTGTGTGATAAATTGATTTATAGATGCTACTTTTCCCTATAAGCTTCTCAATTCTTTGATGTTTGTGGGTGGAGCCATTTACAGGATAGCCTTTACCTTTGTCGGGTCTACCTTGATGCATCGTTTAGTAATGATGAATCCCAAGAGTTTTCTAGAGGTCATGCGAAAGATTCATTTCTTGGGATTCAACCTGACATTGTGCTCAATCAGGTGATCAAAGACCTTTCTGAGGGTCTCAACATGCTCTTCTCGTAGTAATGACTTGGCTAATAAGTCATCAATGTAGTCTTACAAGATCATCTATATGTAGTCATGGAAAATGTATGCCATAGCCCACTGATAAGTGGCACCAATATTTTAAAGGCCAAATGGCATCACTTTGTAGTAGAATGTCCCCCATGGAGTACTAAATGTGGTTTTATGCTAGTCTTTGGGTTTAATATGAATATGATTGTAACCAAAAAAACCATCCATTAGGGAGAGCATCTCATGACCTGTAGTTGTGTCTACAAGAGCATCTATGTTGGGCAATGAGAATGAATCCTTTGGGGTTGCCTTATTGAGATCCCTGAAGTCCATGCAAATGCGGACTCTTCCATCAGGTTTTCCTATGGGCACCATGTTTGATACCCACTCTCGATAGTCGATGGGAACAATAAATAATACATGCAATAGTTTTAAAAAATTATTTTTAACCATCAAAGCAATGGTTGGATGCATATTTCTAAGTTTCTACTTGACCAACCTCTTCATGGGGTCTATCGATAGGTTGTGGACAACAAAATTTGGATCTAGATCTGACATATTTTTGTAGGTCCAAGAAAAGATATTTGGTCTCTCTTAGTAGAGGAATTATGATGGCCTTTTCTTCTGGAGATAGGATTTCTTCAAACTTGAATTTATTTGGTTGAGAGGGATCATTGTTGATGTCTACCTTGAAAGTCTCCTCTATTGCCATATGGGACCCATCCTCAAGCTGGTGAGGAGTGGGAATTAAATGAATGTCATTTGTTGGATTTATAGTTCCTACTGACTCATGGTCAAGACCAGTGTGATAGAAATCATGGTCACAACTTGATTCGAAATGGAATGGTTGTAACATATATTAATTAGGGAAGAAATATTTAGGATCTATGGGTGAATCAGCATGATCCCAATCAATAGAATCTAGATTAAGACACAATGGTTTTCTTAGATTTGTTGGGTTATGGAGTGGAGTGGTCAAATCAATGGAGATCATGTTGATGGATGAAATGGAATCTCCAAGACCATGTGGGTGAAACTATATATCCTAGATGTGCCCTCCATAATCGTGATGAGGCTCTAGGGGCATAGGGATCTTAGGATTTGGTTTCTGGATAGACGAGATGATGGGATCATTTGGTAGGAGCTACTATCTGAAGGTGGGTGAATTTAGGTTGACCATGCGATGGATGGAATCTATATTTATTGGTCTCCCTAGGAAGCAAAGGTTAGGATCGATGGCATGGAGTGCCACTTATATCTCCATAAGAAAATTGACTAGCCATAAGTATCAAGGTCCAAGATAAGTCATCTCGATCTCATACTCAAAGCCGTCATCACTTATATAGAAGCCATTGGCATTAGTTTTTGGTACTAGGATGGGCTGGTGGCTAGCTTGATGATGCCCTAGGTAGACCATCTTAGTATCATATTCATAGTTATCATCACTTATGATGAACCCATTGGCGTTTGTCTCTAGCCCAAAACTATGGCTTGTATGCCTACATCGTAGGTAGGCCATATCTATTGAATATTTTGTATCATAGCCACTCTTGTTCAACATGTATCAACCCTCATCTAAGATGCACTCACTTTTATCTAAATATATAACCGCTTTCTGCATGGCCTATCCAAGCAAGGTTTGCATATACTGAGGCCCATGGTAGGCTAGGCTGGTTCCATATTCATCCTCACTTGGAACATAATCATACTTCTCTCACTCATAGCCATGCATTAGCTCCTACTATCGCATGATGGATCCTGATGGGGGTGCTTCAAGAGAGGATTTAGGGTGATATACCTCAAGTGGTGTTATATTTACCATCGACACCCATTCATCACCCCAAATGTTTCTATGTGGGGGGCGATAGGGGTTCTAGTCGATGTTCTCCTCGAACCCAATTCCTAGTCTATCTAAGGCTACTTCTAGATAATCATCATGGCTCTAGATTTAATAGCCCAAACCAGATCTATCAATAGGTATTTGGTACTATGGATGGAAGAGCAACCATCACCCCTACTCATATAGGCCTAAGCTATAGACTTGCTAGTGATATTGCTCAAAGTATTTTAGAGCGAACTCCAGAATAAAAAAGTAATGAAAATTCATGGTGAAAGGTTCATCCTCATCCCTTTCTAGATTAAGAACAGTGTGGGCATATTCTATCCCAACATATATGAAGTTAGTCTAGTTGGGTGGCATTCCCAAGGGAACTACTATCCCTACTGGCAGACTAGGGACTCTTGGCCATCCCATGTCTTATGTAGACTCAATGATTGGCATGAATATTACGTTCTATACAAGATATTCACCTAGTGCTATGTTATCTAGGTGAATTTTGACCTACGGTGTAGATTACACTATTGATGATCTAGGCGAAGCAAGCTGAGGTACCTCCTTGGATATTTCCTAGGAGTGCTCCTCCTCCATGGGAGTAGGGATTCCTATAGTTGCTATGGTCTAAAGTTCCTTGGATCCTTCCTCCACTAGGGATGCCTTCAACTTCTATTTTTACATCACCTTATCTATATAAGGCTTTTTAGAAGTACCAGTAGCTTTGGATGTAAGTGGTGGTGCTAACGTGGAGGGGTCACCTCACAATGATATGATTTTGCTACTTGGCTATGGTTGGGGATGAAGGCCTTATGTACAAGTGTGTTGATGAAAGGAAAAAATCCCCTAGCAAGCTAACTTGATGCACGTACTTGAATGGCTCTTAATCATATGGAACCATGTGAACCTGTCTCTTGTGCACATACTTGACGTATTGGTGCAAGATTAAGGGTACACACTATATGTCTCTAAAGCAAGGATGACCTAAAATGATATTATATTGCATCACCCCTTCTAGCACATGACACATCACGGGGATGGTCTTATGTCCTAATTTTATCGATAGAATTCCAGTGCCTATGATGAAGCACATTGCATCTTTGAAATCCGTAAGTGTGTAGGAAGTCAAGATAATATTGGACATAGGGATCTTCAAGTTCCCTATAGCCTTAGTGGTGATTATGTTGATTGATGAGCCCATATCGATCAGGACCTTCTTGAATGGAATATCATTGATTGATATAATAATGTGCAGAGGTGGGTCTGCTGAGGTAGTAGGGAATGCCTTAATTTTGTGATTATAAAAATAAATCACGGGCTCTTGGCACTATTGAACTTGCCCCACAAAATATGTGAACACGTCTGGGTTCTGGGGCTGGAGCTTGATTGATCTCAAAATCTCCATTAAAGTCTCCCTATACCTAGGGTACTTTTGTATGAGATCATAGATGGATAGCTTAGTTGGATTCATTTATAGATTTTGTTCTAGTCTACTCTAAATAGTCACCACAGATATTGTTGGTGGACCTAGATCTAGAATATTAATGGGAGCCATTGGAGGTTGTGGTTACCCATATCTCTAATTCTTGGTTTCCAAATTTACCAACTCGACCATTCTGATGCACCCTTGAATGTGTGGATCAATCCAGACTTGGTTAACTTGGGGAACTTGATCTCTAGGGACCTTGTGATTGGGCAATGGGTTCTGTTATATACCCATATCTCTGTTATTAGGAGCTAGAGGGTTGTCAAATTTGAGCTCTCATTTTTCAATCATGATCTGGACAACATTCTTGAATCTGATGCAATTCTTGATGGCATGCCCTTACCTCTTATGGTATAGGTATTACTGATATTCCCTGTATCCCCTTGGCTTGGGATGATTAGGGTCAAGAAGTTGTACATCATGAAACCTTATCCTCTATGCCTCATTCAACTAATTAAACACTGACTACATTGATTCATTTAGAGGCATGTAGTAGCGAGGTGGCCACCACTCTTTGTTCTGGCCTTGGTTGTTCTTCATATCATAGTTGGTTGATGGAGGGTGAGCCTGATAATTTTAGGGTTTTTTCCATTCCCCTCTTTTGGTGTAGCTAATACAACTTGATTGACTTGAGCAAGATTGGTCTGCTTCTACTTGTTCTTGTTGTTCTGATTGTTCTTGCTCCATTCTTTCTTGTTGTAGAGCTTAAGGTCTCCCTCGTCGACCTTAATTTCTTCAATAATCTTGGCTTGGACCAAGTATTATTTGAATGATTCATATTGTTGTAGCTACAATAACAGGGAAATGTGTTTTGCGTAGCTCTTAGTGAACATCCTTACAATATCCTCTATGAGAATGGAGAATGATGGTTTTCCCATGATTTTTCTCCATCTATCCCTATAGTCCATCACTGGCTCATCATCGTATAGTTTCAAATTTGCCAGATCATACAGGTTTACTTTCTTCTTTTCTCCAAAAGAGAATCATTCTAGGAATGCATTCACTATCTTCTCAAAGCTGGTGATGCTATGCTTGGGTAGCTGGTTGAATCATTGCATTGCCACGTCCAAGAATTCCTTGATGAATGTTCTAAGCATCAAGGTGTCATATTTATCAAGGTGGAAGCATGCATTCATGAATTTGATCACGTGTTCTTGCACATCTTCCTCTCCCTTAAACTTATCCAATATAGGCATCTCAAAGTGCCTAGGATATGCAAGACTTGGGACTGATGGACATAGAGGCTGGTTGTGTATCTTATCTCATATTAGCTTTTATCTTCTTGTGTCCTTCTCTAGATATTTGACTCTCTTGGTGAGTGTTTGGTATACCTTCAAGGAAATGATCTCATTTTTATGAAGGTTAGATCGTAGTGGTAAAGGAGGTAGCCTAGTTTTTGTACCAATCGGGCATCTGCACTCATCTCCCATGACCATAATTGGAGGTTCAGGATGGGTTTGTCCTTGATCCTCCATCCTAGTCTGGTCCTCATTGCATTGCATTTTCTTGGGGTCTATGTGTTGTTGACATTGTGGAGCGTGGTGGGTGTGCTCATATCTTTGTCTGGTGCCTATCTCTTATGGAGAATCAACATGTCTTCCATGTTGATACCTCTCATCAGCTATGTGTGCATCTATTCAGGTTAACCTTTCTAAAATACCTTTGGGGCCTTTTGTGAATTGACCAAAGGGCTTTACTGCCTTTGGGGCCTTTTATGAAGTGACCAAAGGGCTTTAAGATGCCTTTGGGGCTTTTTGTGAGGTGACCAAAGGGCTTTAAGATGCCTTTGGGGCCTTTTTTGAGTTGACCAAAGGGCTTATAGATGCCTTTGGGCCTTTTTGTGAGGTGACCAAAGGGCTTTAAGATGCCTTTGGGGCTTTTTGTGAGTTAACAAAGGGCTTTAAGATGCCTTTGGAGCTTTTTGTCTCTAATTTTTTTGGATTTTTATGATTTTCAAATGTTTTTTGAAATTTTGATTATTTTGAATGTTTTTGGATTTTTGTTGGTTTTATGTGTAAAACACCTTTAGATGAAGAATGTTGAGAGGCTCAAGCTCTTCAACACCTTCTAACAATGTTAGGCGATATGTCCCAGGTCCAATATTCTCTGAGATGATGTAAGGACCTATCCAATTTGCCATAAATTTGTCTCGTAGGTGTGGTGGTAGGTTTGAGTTATGTTGGTTCTCTTTGAGCATGAGATCCCCAACCTTAAAGTCTCTCAGGTGGACTTTATTGTTATAAGCTCATGTTAGATGATCCTGGTAAACATGAAGATGCTCAAGAGCATTGATGCGACGTTCATCAAGAAGGGTCAATTGATCAAGGTGAGCTTGTCATGCAGTGTCATCATCGATGAACTCTTTCAATGTGACGTGCAATGTTGGAATTTCCAACTCCAAGGGCATGATGGCCTCAGCACCATATACAAGCAAAAATGGTGTTGCCCTAGTGGGCATCCGCACACTCATCCTGTAAGCCCATAATGCAAGAGGTAATTGCAGATGCCAATCCTTATGATTTTATTTTACCATCTTCTTTAAGATGGCTATGATTATTTTTTTTGAGGCTTCTGCTTGCCCATTTGCTTGTGGATAATATGGTGTCACAAAACTATGTTGAATGTTATATTTGGATGTTAAAGCCTACACATTTTTGTTCTTGAATGAAGGACCATTATCCAAAATTATCTTGGATGGGACCCCAAAGCGATAGATGATATTGTGAAGTATGAACTCCACAATTCGTGGTCCTATCATCGATGTTAAGGGGACCACTTCCACCCATTTGGTGAAGTACTCAATGGCCGTTAAGATAAATGTGTGTCGATCCAAATATGGGGGAGAGATATTTCCAATTAGATCGAGACCCCACTAAGAAAATGGCCAAGCCACCTGAATGGGTTGTAAGGCCTGTGATGGCAGGTGCATCAGATTTGCATGATGTTGACATTTAGCGCACTTCCTGACATACTCACAACAATCCTTTTCCATGGTGGGCCAGTAATAACCCATTCAAAGGATGCACTTGATGATGGCCATGCCACTGAAATGGCCACTACATGTACCATCATGAGCTTGTGAAATCACCCAAGCTGATTCTTGGGGCTCAAGACAATGAAGGAGGACTCCATCAAAGCTTCTATGATACAATATATCTCCTAGCAAGACATATCTTGTCACTTTTTGTTTGAATGCTCATTTTGTGGCCTACGATAATCCCTGTGGGATGATTCCAAGCTTAAGGAAATCTTGTAATTGGGATAGCCAATCCTGATAAGCTACAACCTCAATAGATAAGATGACTTGTTCTCTCTATGATTCGATGTGCACAAATGCAGATTGAGAAACAACCTTGTGGTGAATGGTGGTACCATTCTCCGTAGGACCTTGCGAGATCAAAGACCCCCAAGGCACCTTCTTTAGAAAGTCTTTGGCTTTATAGAACCACTCATGGTCTGGTTCTATATGAATCATGTTGACTGATTCTTTGTTGTCAAAAGCCTCATATTGCATCACTGATTGTGAGAGCATCTTCACATGAATGGTAGTGAAATTAGTAGATGGATTTTGAGGGATCAAGGATCCCAAAGATGCCATAGTGTCTACAAATCTATTTGATGTGCGAGGGATTACCTCGATGTCGTACCATTTTAGTTGGGCTAGATAAGTGTCAACAAGCTCTTTGTAAGATTTCAGGATTGGATCCCTGCATTGAAATAGTCCCTTAACTTGGTTGACTATGAGAAGGGAGTCATCAAAGATATTTAGCCTTTTGATCTTCATAGCGATGGTTGTTTGGAGACCCAAGATTAGGGCCTCATATTTGGCATTGTTATTCATGCAAGGGAAGTCTAGCTTAAATGACAAGGGCATTGGAGCACCTTGTAATATGAAAAATATAATCCCTACACCACCCCCTTGCTCACACTTTGAACCATCAAAGAACAAAGTCATGTCGACTTTATTTTTAGGTTCTTCGAGTTTGAGTGCTTCTGATAATGCAAAGACTGCATCATCAAGAAGTTCTATGGTGAGAGGTCTACTATCCTGAAGAGGTACCTCTACTAATTGATCAGCTATGACTTATCCCTTGATGGAATTTTGGCTTATGAATTCCAAGTCAAATTCTATCAATAGCATGATCCACTTTGTAGTACGTGTATTATGATATGTCTTGCTCATCATATACTACAAAGGATTTTGTTTTGATATCACATACATTGTATGGCTCAACATGTAGTGGCACAATTTCTTGGTCATAAAGACTACTACTAAGCACAACTTCTCTATGTATGCATACCCTATCTCGTAGCTCACCAAGGTGTGGTTGATGTAATATATCACTTGTTCTTTGTCTTGCACATTCTTTTGAGCCAACATGGTGCCCAAAGAAAAATTGGTAGCGGATATATAAAGCAAAAATGGCATGTCTAGCCTTGGTGGAGCTAGCACTAGTGGCATTGCTAGGTATTTCTTGATCTCAGAAAAGGCTTGCTGACATTCTTCATCCTAGTGGAATGGGACCCCCTTGTGTAGCAGTCGATTCATGGGTCGACATTTATCTGATAGTTGTGCGATGAAACGCTTTATGGATGCTACTTTGCCCTATAGGCTTCTCAACTCTTTGATGTTAGTGGGTGGAGCCATTTCTAGGATAGCCTTTACCTTTGTTGGGTCAACTTTGATACCTCATTTAGAAATGATGAATCCCAAGAGTTTTCTAGAAGTTATACCAAAGATGCATTTCTTGGGATTCAACCTGACATTGTGCTCTATCAGGTGGTCGAAGACTTTTCTTAGGATCTCGACATGCTCTTCACGTAGCAATGACTTGGCCAGTAAGTCATCGATATAATCTTCTAGGATCTTATGCATGTAGTCATGGAAAATATATGTCATGGCCCACTGATATGTGGCACCAATATTTTTAAGACCAAATGGCATTACTTTGTAACAAAATGTCCCCCATGGAGTGGTGAACGTGGTTTTGTGTTGGTCTTCAGGTTTAATCCAAATATGATTGTAACAAGAAAAACCATCCATGAGGGAGAGCATCTCATGACCTATAATTGCATCTACAAGAGCATCTATGTTGGGCAATGGGAATGAATCCTTTCGATGTTGCCTTATTGAGATCTCTAAAATCCATGCAAATATGGATTCTTCCATCAGGTTTTCCTATAGGTACCATGTTTGATACCCATTCTGGATAGTCGATGGGTACAATAAAGACTACATCCAATAGCTTCTATAGCTCATTCTTTACCATCAAGGTGATGGTTGGATGCATCTTCCTAAGCTTCTGCTTGACCGGTTTCTTTGTGGGATCTAGCGAAAGGTTGTGGACAACCAATTTTAGATCTAGACCCGATATATCCTTGTAGGTCCAAGCAAAGATATTAGGTCTCTCTTTCAATAGAGGTATGATGATGGCCTGTTCTTCTGGAGATAAGCTTTCTCTAAACTTGAATTTCTTTGGATTAGAAGGATCATCATTGATGTCCACTTTGAAAGTCTCCTCTATTGCCATATGTGACCCCTCCTCAAGCTGGTGAGGAGTGGGGATCAAGTGGATGTCATCCATTGGGTTTAAAGGTTCAACTAAATTAGGGTCAAAACCAGCATGATAAACATCATGTGCACAACCTGGTGCAAAATGAAATGGTTGTAGCATTTCTTCATTGGGGAAGAAATCTTTAGGCTCCAAGGGTGAATCAACATGATCCCAATCAATAGCATCTAAGTTAAGACACAATGGTTTAGAAGGATCGGTTGGGTTGTGAAGTGGAGTGGTCAAATCAATGGAGATCATGTTGATGGATGGGATGAAATCTCTAGGACCATGTGGGTGCAACTCTGCATTGTTGTTTTACCTTCCATACCCAAGATGAGGCTCTAGGGGTATGGGGATCTCAGGATCTGATCTATGGATAGATGAGAATATGGGATCATTTGGATGAAGTAGCTCTCTAAATGTAGGTGGATCGGGGAAGACTATGTGATAGATCATATCTAAATTGGGTGGTCTTCCCTTGAGGTGAGGGCCAGGATATACTCTATGGTATATCTCATCCATGTCAACAAGCTCATTGAGATGATGTAAGTGTTGAGGCCCAAGATAGGCCATTTTAGTCTCATCTTCATAATCGCTATCATATATGAAGAATCCCTCATTCCTACCCCCTAGAACTAGGTGGTGACCTAGATGCTAAGGTCCAAGGTAGGCTAATTCAGTCTCATCCTCATAGTCACTATCATCTATGAAGTATCCACCCTTTGTATTAGTTGACCAGGTGAGGTGATGTAAATACTGAGGCCCATGATAGGCCAATCCAACTTCATCCTCAGATTCACTTGTGACATACTCATTCTCTTCTCACTCATAACCATAGCTTGGCTCATCCTCCCATAGGATGATTCTTGATGGGCTTGCTTCGAGAGAGAAATCTAGATGATACTCATCGGGTGGTTCTATATTGACCATAGCCACCCATCTATCACTCAAGTAGCTTCTGTTTGGTTGATAGGGATTCCATTCAATATCTTCCCCAAACCCTAAGCTCAACCTATCTAGAGATGCTACCAATGAATCATCATAGCTTTGGATGTGATATCCTAGGCTAGACCTATTAGTAGGTAACTGATATCATGGTTCCAATGGGTTTCATCACCCTTGCTCATATAGACCCAAACCATAGCCATGCCAATGGTTGTATTCAAAGTATCTTAGAGCAAACTTAAGATTGGACAAGTAATGAACATTCATGGTGAATGGCTCATCCTCATCCTCTTCAATATTAGAAGCATCATGGGCATAGTCCAAACCAGCATATATGAAATTGGTCTGGTTAGGGGGAATCCCCAATGGAACCACTATCCCTATTGGTAAGTTTGGGACTCTTGGCCATCCCATGTCTTGTGTAGACTCGATAATGGGTGTGAAAGTCACATTCTACACAAGATATTCACCTAACCCTATGTTAGCTAGGTGAACTATCACCTGCAGTGTAGATGATGTTGATGATGATGCAGGCGAGGTAGGTTGAGGTACCTCCTTGACTATGTCTTGGGAATATTCCTCCTCCATGGGATTTGGAATTTCTATTACTACTATGGTTGGAAGTTCCTTAGGTCTTTCCTCCACCAAGGGTGCTTTTAGCTTTTGAGAGTCTTTTTCTTTAGACATTGTTGGTTTCTCAGAAGTTCCAGTAGCTTTGGAAGCTGGAGGTGGTGCCGATGTGGATGGGTCACCTCACACTAATTTGGACTTGCTTCCTGGCTGTGTGGTAGGGGATGATGGCCTAATGTATAGGTGCATGGATGGAAGGATAAAATCCCTTGGAAAGTCAACCTGATGCACATATTTGAATGGCTCTTCATCCGATGGAACCACATGTACTTGTCCCTCGTGCACATATTTGATGCATTGGTGCAAGATCGAAGGAACGCACTACATGTCCCTTATCCAGGGATGCCCTAGGAGGATATTGTACTACATGGCCCCCTCCAATACATGACACATCATAGGGATGGTCTTATGCCCTACCTTTATAGGCAGGATGATTGTACCCACTATGGAGCACAGTGCATCATTGAAAGCTCTCAATGTATAGGAGGTAGGGATGATGTTTGACCTAGGGATTTTCAAGTGCCCCATAGCTTTTGTTGTGATTATATTAATCGATGAGCCTATGTTGATTAGAACCTACTTGAAAGGTATGTCATTGATAGACGTGATGATGTGCAGAGGTGGGTCTGCTATGGTAGTAGGGACTACCTTTATTTTATGATCATAAAAATGAATCACAGGCTCTTGACACTATTGCACTTGCCCCACAAAGTTTGTAAATGCATCAAGATTTTGGGGTTGTAGCTCAATTGATCTCAAGATTTCCATTAGAGTCTCCCTATGCCTGGGAGACTATTGAATGAGCTCATATATTGATAACTTGGTTGGTGTCATTTGGAGATTCTGCACAAGTCTACTCCGAATAGTTACCACAGGTCACGTTGGTGGACCTGGAGGATTATTCTGCACCTACCTCTATCGAGGTGCAGTCGAGATATGAATGGGAGCCATTGGAGGCTCTGGTTGGTTGTATCATCGACTTCTTATTGCCACATTGACTATTTCAACCATTCCAATGAATCCCTGAGTGGGAGGTTCAACTTGGACTTGGTTTACTTGAGCACCCTAATTTCTAGGGGCTTCATGGTTTGGCAATGGGTTTTTGAATATGCCCATGTCTCTATTGTTGGGTGCTAGTGGATTATCAACTTGTAGTTCACCCTTCTCGATCATGTTTTGTACAACATTCTTGAAACTGATGCATGCTTCGATATCATGCCCTTGTTGTCGATGGTATGGGGAAATAATGATCTTCCCTATATCCCTTGGGCTTGGGATAGTTAGGGTCAAGAAGTTGTACCTCAGGTAACCTGAGTCTTTGTGCCTCACTTAGTTGATTGAATATCGATTGCATCGATTTTGACAAAGGCGTGTAGTAGCGAGGTGGCCGACGTTGCTTGTTTTGACCTTGATTGTTATTTGGGTTGTAATTGGTTGGTGGGGGTTGAGCCTGATAGTTCTATGGTTGTTGGCTATTTCCTCCCTTTGGCATGTTCAATACAACCTGATTGACTGGAGCAGGCTTGGCCTGCTTTTGTTGATTCTTGTTATTATGGTTGTTTTTGTTCTAGTCCTTTTTGTTTTAGAGCTTAAGGTCTCCTTCCTCAACTTTGATGTCTTCTATTAGCTTGGCTTGAGCCAAGGCTTCCTTGAATGTTTCATACTATTGTAGTTGCAAGAGCAATGAGATGTGCTTTGCACAACTCTTAGTAAACATTTGGGTGAGCTCAGTAGTGGGAACAAAAAATGGTAATTTTGCCATCACCTTTCTCCATCTGTTCCCATAGTCCATGACTGGCTCATCATCGTATTACTTTAGGTTTTCCAAGTCGGACAAGTTTACTTTCTTCTTGATGCCAAAATAAAAGCGTTCAAGAAATGCATTCACCAGCTACTCAAAACTGATGATGTTGTGCTTAGGTAGTTGATTGAACCATTCAGTTGTTGTGCCCGATAATGTCATGATGAATGTTCTTAGCATCAGGGCATCATTATGCTCAAGTTGGAAGCATGCATTCATGAAATTGGTGACATGTTCTTGCACGTCTTCCTCTCCTTTGAATTTGTCTAACCTAGGCATCTCAAAGTGCCTAGGATATGTAGGACTCGATACCAAAGGGCACAAAGGTTGATTGTGTATCTTACTCAAGGTTGGATTTTGCCCAACCGTATCCTATTTCTTGAGATATTTGACTCTCTCAGTGAGTATCTTATATGCCTTCAAAGAAATGATCTCTTATTCTTGAAGGTTTACTCATGGTGGTCAGGGAGGTAATCCTGTGTCTACCCAGTTTGGGCATCTATATTCATCTCCCATGACTATGGATGAAGGTTCAGGATATGTCTGCTCCTAATCCTCCATATCTACCTATACTTTATCATGTTGTGCCCATTCTAGATCTAGGTATTGTTGATGCTTTGAAGCATGATGTGATGTGTGGTGAGTGTGCTCATCTCCCTACCTAGTGCATCTCTCATGCTGAGAAACGACATGTCTATCCATATGTAAGTTGGCTCGAGCCAACCTATTTTATTGCTCTTTGCACTCTATTTGTTCCTCTCTCAAGCACTGCTCATTTAGGTGCAAATGCCTCTTTCTCCATGTTTCCTCCTGCTCGAGGATTTCTAAGCACTCTTGTTCTACACATAGTGTTTCCTCTAACCTACGTACGTAGTCAGATTGATCTACCACTGAAGGTCCATGAATCTGTAACTCCATATGAGGAGTCCTAATGGAGAGCCCCCTTGGAGAGGCTCTTGCTATGCTTTTGCCCTTATCTATCAGGGTGACCTAGTCTATGTAGACTGACCTATGTTCCATACCCCCATGATCAGAGGTAGTGTGCATGCTACAGGGGTGCTTTGAAGCTTCCCTTAACTCAATAGTGTGCCTAGTTGTTTGATGGCTATGTGAACTTCCTAAAATGGAATGTGTAGTAGCATTGCTTCTATGAGTTGGTCTCAAGAAAACCTGATCCAACTCATCAAGTTGTCTGGATTCCCATGATTGATCTCATGGGGTTCCATTGACACCAATGAGATTATGATCTATGACTATCCTCCCATATTTAGGGAGGCTAGGAGGTGCTACGGGTCTATGACTAGATGCAACCCTTGTGTCTTACACCTCAGTGAGCTGATCTGACCTAAGTCTGTCATGTGAATATTGGGGCCTTGAAGCCCCCTCATGTCTATGTGAATATTGGGGCCTTGAAGCCCCCTCATGCCTACCATGAGAAGAACCTAGATATGGTTCTCTAGCTGGGGTTTCTTGAGGAGTACCCCCATGGGTTGAGTTATCACCCCTAAGGCTCGCTAAACTTCATTCAATGACATTGTGTGTGGGTGGCTCAATGTCATTGTGATTGTGATTATAGTTATAATTTTATGGAGCATCAACTTCCACCTCGATGGTGGACCGAGGGTGGTTGCTCCATGTGAAGACCATGATAATTATGAATTATCTTTTATGTAGATTTTAGAACATACAAACAAAGTAAACAAGTGTTTATCTCTTTTAAATCTTCTTGGTGTTCCTAAAACTGGTCTTGTGTGTTTAGATTTATTGATAACTTAGACTATCTCTCATCATGTTTTGACATTTGTTGATGTAATGCTCAGATTATTTAAGTGGATTTCACCTGTATGCTCGTAGCTTGACAACCGATAGAGAAATTCATGATCACGTAAACCCACCAAAGTGTGGATATGAAACCCACACCCGATTAGGGAGCACAGGTCCTACCAGATCCTCACCCAATCTCACTTGGTCAATATCATACCCTCTGAAGAGAAGTACATGCAAATTTTCTAGGCTACATTAGTTCTTGGATCTGGTATTGGCCAATATAAAAGGTTCATGGGATTTGAGCCAACGGGTGGAGATGAAAGCCACCATCGTTGGACTCTACTAGTGGATGGTGATGAAGTCCACCTCACTAGCATTTAGATGAATCATGGTGTGTGAGTGTTCCTTTTAAATTGTTGCACAAAGAAAAATATGCATCATGAAGCACTCATGCTCTTTCCTATATGCCTAAAAAGAAATGTTTCATTTTTAGAAAAATGCATATCTAAATGATTACATGACTTTCAGAGAATGCATTGCTACTTTATGAAACAATGGCCTCTAGTTGGGCCCCATGCAAGCAATATCTACAAAAAAGCCTAGACCGCTAGAGACTAGGGTGGATTTGAAATTAGAAGTCCATTATTCCTAGCAGTGACTAGAAGAGAACTTAAGAAAACTATGCATTTTTCCTTTAACTTTTTCTATATTTTTCTAATTAAATGATATTTCTCCTACTATATTCTAGAAGTAAAACACAGATAGAGAAAGGAAAAATAGTAGAGAGTTCCCCCAACCTAAAATCCACATCTGATGAAGCATAGGCTGACCTCTGTTGCACTTTTTCTATAGGCCACTATCGCTCAGGGTGGTCGCTACTAGCCGCTATCTTCAAAAGTGGCCTCTATGTCTGCTAGTCATTGTCACCAAGAGTGGCTAGACCTACACATAGAAAACACATAAAATATCAACAAATCAGCTAAAAAAAGAAAACCGGGTGGGGGTCCCACCATGATCACCATCTGTACGATCCCAGGAAGCAATACACCTAATCTACTTGCAGCATAATATCAAGCGTGAAACCATGAAAGCATAAAGACAAAGAATTAATAGAAAAATACGAGATATATTTTATTAATTCATGGTGCAATCCAGTTACAGATAGGTCCCTCTTAGGGATACCAAACATTCGATACAATGATTACAAGTAGAAATGGACCCCTGAAAGGGGATGGTGCACTCCGTAGGCCTCTTAGATTCGTACATGAATTTTCTCAAGGGCTTACTGATGCCTTCTTCTCCTTCGCTTGCTTGGAGGGATATGATGCCTAAAATGCTTTGACTTGGTCTAGGAACCTGTGATCTATGTACAAGAAACAACAGAGAATGATCAGTAGCATATGTGGCCTCTCATGATGAGGCTTTCTTTGAAGATCTACAAGAAATGACATAAAAGCATAATAAAAGCATAATGAAGCAAAGATAGGTAGAAACACATAAATAACTTGGAAATAACCATGCAAATGCAATGAAAAAGATAGATCTATGCTAATATAATATGATAAAACCAAAAACAATGATGCCTCAAGGCCTAGTCGTTGTTGCTCAGGGTAGCGGTAACTATAGGCCACTGTCAAAGACAACGGCTGCTAACTATGATATTTTTCCTTGAAAACTAGGGGTTGCGACACTCAATCCTTCATCCGAATTGATGTTCAAGGGTCACCTTCATGTCCAGAGATTGATTGGTGGTGAAAAACATGTTGATCTGAATGCTTGGATGGTGCGTAGTCATTGCTCAATCGGACAACACTTCGTTACTCCTCAAGGGGGTGTAGAATCACTCTCCAATTTGCTAGGGCTTCACTGCATAAAAACTTGGATCTTTGGATATTTTCTTTTTCTTGGGAGGATGCATATGTAGCCTTCTTAGATCTAGATCTAGATCCAAATCTTGGCTTCTTAGAGAAGCCAAGATCTAGATCTGCATGTAATTGACCATTAGAGGGGAAGGCTCAGTCATAGATTTGCATGGAAGGGGTAGTTAGGAGGAGCTCTAGGAGATCCATACCAAAAACTGCTCGTAAACAATGCAAGTGTAGTCACTATCCATGATTTGGGCCCTCATTCATGGCCAGTTTGTGTTTCAGTGCTAGCCGCTATCCAGAGTAGCGGCTAGCCGTGGCCTTTCTGAGCTTCAATGGCCTATGTTGGTGGCCACTCTGGTCGATAGTGGTCGAGCCTGAATGGGCTAGAACTACCCCTTTTGAGTGGTTAGGACCATTGCTAGCTCTTGGGAAGGCCCAAGATCAATCATATGGTATTTTGGATGTGCCCATATGAGTAGTCTCCTAAACATGACGTATTTTAGGTGTCTACAGGGAAGAGTTGGCTTTAATGGGGGCCTTTCCAACATAATATTAGAAGCATTACTTTTTTGTGCAAACACTCAGAAAGAAGGAATTGTTTCTTCAGGTGGCAAGCATGCATTCTTTTGGAAAATGGAAAAGCCTTCCAATGCTGGATTTTTATTTCCTAGGAGGGTTATTTAAGCTTGGGTTTTTGGAAGTGTTTGGTTGGACCTAACAGGAGGAAATAGGAAGCATTATATGAATATGATTAGACAAATATTGGAGTTGATGGGTCAAATACAACCTATATGTAACCCATTATTTTAAAATTTATCTGAATGGAACTCCTTGAGAGTTGTGTTTGTTTTGCTTTTCCTAGTTAAGTGTATTTTTGGTGATAGACATTTGCTTGGTTAGATGAGTGCTTAGTGTCGAACGTCCATTATTGCATCATAATAAGGATGTTTGGTTAAATGCCCTTTTCATTCTATTTTATGTTTATGTATGCTTAAATGGCAATATAATAAACAATGTCTTAATCAATTGACTTTTCACACGTTTAGCTTAACATGTGTTTGATAGACTGTGCCATTTAGACTACAAAGCTCCTATATTATTGATTTGTTATTGTTTTTTGAAAGAGTTGTTTCATTATTTAAAATAAAACTTAATTAATTTGATTCCTAGAAAAGTTATTTAGATTATTGATTGATTTTTGGAAGAATTATTTTATTATTTATAATGAAACTTAATTGATTTGTTGCTATTTTTAAAAAGGATTATTTTATTATTTAGAATGGAACTTAATTTATTTTCTTCCTGGAAAATTTATTTAGTTTATTGATTATTTTTTGAAAGAGTTATTTCATTATTTAGAAAAAATATTAATTGAATTATTATTAGTTTTCTGAAAGAGTTATTTCATTATTTAAAATGAAACTTAATTGATTTTATTATTGGAAAAGTTGTTTATTTTATTTATTACATTTTGGAAGAGTTAAATCATTATTCAGAATGAAACTTAATTGATTTGATGTTTGTTTTTTGGAAGAGTTATTTCATTATTTAGAATGAAACTTCAATGTTATGCTTTCTAGAATAATTATTTTATTTATTTAAATGAAACTTCATTGATTTTATTGATGAAAGAGTTTAAGAGATTTATTGGATTGCTTAGGTGGTATTTAAATTAATTATATAATTACATTGATGACTTTTGTTCTTTAAAATAAAATAATGTATTTAATTATTACCAATTAATTATGTGATTTAATTGATAGTTTAAATTAGTTAATAATGAGACAATGTATTTATTATTTTCTAAATGTTAGGGAAGAAAAAATTATTGTTTAAATGAACTAAGTTTGATATGTATGAGGCTTGAACAACTAAGGAATCCATAAATGAGATAAGTATGGGATTATCCCAAAATATTTACATGGAATTATTTGTATGTTGTGTTATTATATTCTTTAAATTGCTTAATGCATGGAGGCTTGAGTTTCTAGGGAATCCATATGTGGGAGAAGTATGAGATTCTCCCAATGTGTTGTTTGGAATTGATTTTTTTGGTGCATCTTTGGTTGCTTAAACTACATAGTGCATGTTAGGCTTGCATATGCATATTGAGAGTGTCCTGATCCCTAAATCTACTTTCAATGTTCGTTGGAAAGATCCAAATTGTGAAAGATGTCGAGGAAATAAGAGAGTAGATATTTTTTATGTTCCTTAAATATTTAAATTTAATTTTGGGTATGAGGTTATTATGAGTCTTCATGGTTGAATAGGGATTAAATATTTTGTATATACAATTCTTGTTGTGTCATTCAAAAATGGAAGATTAAGTATTATTATTACTTAATGTAACGATCTTCGAATATTTGGATAAATGCATTAATGGAAATAATGTGTGATTGAATGGAATCTAGATTCATGTATTTAATTCTTTTAGATGATATTTCATTCTTTCATTGATAATATAAAGGAAATGTTAAAGCTAGTATCATGATTTGAATAATAGTTAAATTTCTAGTTTAGCAATGTGTTATAATGAATGTAATTATGTTTAAATATAACACTTATTTTATTTTTGAAGAGATGTTATTTATATGTATAAACTCTTGGGTTTGATTGGGGTTTTTGGAAATGAAACTAGAGTCATATTAGACAACCCTTGAGTCAATATGTACCCAATATTAGGAGCTGCAGTGATGCAATAACCAGGTATATATCTAAGAGGATTTTTGGTGATGCAATAACTAGGTATATATAAGAGGATTTGTGGTGATGTAATAACAAAATATTTGTGAATGATACACTTGAATTGTGAGGCTTAGGTGTATCCAAAGTAGTGAGGCTTTTGGGAAGTCCTAACTGGTGAGGCTTGGGCATGTTCCTCATAGTAAGGTCTAGAAATTATTCATAAGATATTATAGTGGTGGCACCTTGAACTATAAGGATTGGATGACCATGATCATTACTAGGTAAGTGGTAATAACCTTTGTTAACCCACAAAGGTGTGGTAACTAATAATTAAGACATTACACCAAAATAATCCAACATAGATAAACTTATGCAGTATTAGGGAAAAGACATGCCCCTTTAAGTGTTACAAGCCTTAAATGATAATCCCTACACCATGGTCAAGTTTTCCTATATTGGTGAGGGTATAGGAAAAATGGGAGGATCACTAATGGTATCTTTTCTAAATGGTGAGGTTTAGAAAATTGAACCCCAAAAGTATAGGATGTTGGCCAATCCTATCCACTTGAATATCGTCTACAATGACATTGACATTAAAATGTGGTTATGCCTTATGATGCTAAAAAATATTGGGACTTCATGTGAGTTTTTATTATGAAAGTAAAAAAAAAAAAATCTCTCTCCTTTGGATCAAGTTGGTGGGTTGTTATATTTGGTATCAGAGTATAGTTTTTATAGTTGGATACAACATAGGTTGAGCCTTGAATTGATGTGATACTTTGGGTAGGCTTACTATTATAGGGACCTAAAGTTTATTTGGGATAATACTGGTATTACATGTTGTCTAGACTAGTTAAACCAAGGTGTAAAAATCTTAGAGAGTATAGTTTCTTATTGGGAATGGTACCTTACAATGAGGCAAGTGTGGCCATTAAAATTATCAGGTGAGTGATAATGGTCTTACCAAATATGGAAACTTGTGATGAGCAAGTGTGACCATAATATTTATTAGGTAAATGATAATGGTCTAAGCTAGTTCATGGGGAGATGAAACTAGCTAATCTTAAGTATAATTTTGGATAAATTGTAACTTATCTAGCTCCTTTTTATAGATAGGATATGACACCTATTTTGAGAGGAGGGTCATCCAAGAAGGTAAGGTTAGCTATGCAGGAGGAATATGTAGCTCATCCCTAAAAGAAGTCTAGAAGAATAGTGCAATCCAACAATAAAATATAACAATAGACTCCAGTAAGAAGTTTGGAAGAACAATAGACTCTAGCAAGAAAACTGGAAGAATAGTGGACTCTACTAAGAGGATGGAAAATATTTATTCTATATTTGAAATTTTTTAAGAGTAGATGGAGCAACAGTGGGAAATATTTGAAACTTTGGTTAATTGGAAAACCAACAACAAGGATTTAAAGGGTAGATAGGAAGAGAATCATGTTGGAAGAATCCATGAGGGTAAATCTCGAATTGAGGATAAGCTTGCCAAGGAACTTCAGAATGTTGAGATATATAAATTTAATAGAATATAAGGGGGTTATGCAATAGATTCTTGGATGAATGAATTTAAAACATATTTTTCCATGAAGAATTACTCATCCGAAATCTAAACTATTTGGGAAACTCCTCATATTTAGGCTACAACATTATAATGGTGGAACACATTAATGGTAGCAAATGAATCTAAGCAGTGGATCTTAAATGGAAATTTTTTTTGAGGGCATTAAAAAAATATTTCTATTGAACCAGTTTTATGTAGAGAAGTTTAAGGAGTTCTCTATGCTCCAAAAAGGTACATTGATTGTGGAGGTATACTATCAAATATTCATTTAACTCTTGAAATATGTTCAGGAGTATGAAATCAATGAAAAATTGAAGATGCATAAATTAATTTTTGGGATGGATCCTAATATTTGAACAATGATTAATTTTTTCAATCCCATGACTCTGCAAAAAACATAGGTTTGGAATTGATAGGAAGAGATCAATATGCAAATCAAGAAGACCTTCAACTATGGAGGGTTGATAGAAGGAAATAAATAGGAACTAATACAGTTAGAACCTTGAGGGATAAGAAACTTCCATGCTATTAAATAAATAACTTTTTCAATAAGAATGAAAAAGTTTTAATTGATAGTGGACCTATAGATAGTTTTATTTCCACTAGTATTATTGGGGATATGTTTGAAAGACCCAGAATTTTAGCACAAGGATGGAAACTTGAGTATGGTTTTGGATAGAATTACCCAGTGGATGAGATCACCTTACCCACTATTTAGAACTTATATGTAGTACTGATATAGGGATGGATTAGTTAAAGGCTCATGGAGCCCTAATAAAATTTCAAGAAATATGGATGGACTATACTAATAAGGATAATAAGAAAATAAGAGTTCAAAGTGTGAATGCAATATCAAGCAACACCAAATATTCAATATTGAAATTAATAAGTGATATAAATACACATATGATTGCACAAGGAATAGATTCTTTTATTAATGTTAGTGTATATCCAATATTACAATAAACAATACCCCAAATGTGGGGTTTACAAAGCTTGTTATTTGATACAATTATTACAATACACTAGGATTATATGAAACCCTAGTTAACAAATGATTGTGGTGTCTTCAAACCTATTCTAATACCATAAGATTATGGATAGGCTTCTGATACCCCTGATAAGGCCACTCGAGCTTCAACAACCTTCAATGAATACTGCTCTCATACCTATACACAACAAAAAATGATAAGAGTTAATAATACCTGTGAGGTTTCCACTATGTGAGACCCCTAGAAATGAGATCACTAACGCTAATATTAAATAAAAACTATAAACAAACAATATAAAAATAAAATTATGTGCACAAAAATATTTACCTCGTCTTCACTGACTTGTCATTTCTATCTTCGTTGTTGTTGTAGATGATGATTATGCAGATGTGCCCTAGCAGCACCTAAGGGTTGTAGGCCTACAAAAATAGGATGTGAAATACTTATAGCTACTTGGTGCTCATAAAAAATACTAATATGTTCTTGGTAGGCTTTTGTGGGTGCTCTACATACTCTGATGGATGCTCGAGAAGATCTGGGGGGTATTCAACGACTAAGGGGAAGGTCGTGGAACCAGATCTAGTTCGTGATATGGATGATGGTGAATATGGTGGATGTGAGAGGAAGCAATGGAGGATGGGAGTGGTGAGGATGCTTGGATGCTTGAGGACTTAGGGCACAAGGGCTCAAGGAACTCAATACCTTAGGAAAATGGTAGGGACTCCAAAAACTCAAGGAATTTAGGGGTTGAGTCATAAAAATGACTCCTCTTTATAATCTCTCCTTAGGCACATTAGGGTTTCAACGACATGAAATGTGTGGCTAAGATCAAAACATGAGGAAGGGTGGAGATTAAAGCGGGACAAGTGGTATGGATTAAGGTGGATGAATGGCTAGGATTAATTCATACATAAAAAATATATAAGTATAATATATAATATATTATTATTTAAATATATATTTATATATATATATATATAAATAAATAATGGGTAATATGGTGGGGAACTATGGATGGATGACAAGTGGCTAAATTTTGGTGTCTACACAAAGCAGGCAAGGGCCTTTTTGACCATATTTGTTGTTAGCTATGCAACTTAAGAAAGCAATCAAGAGAAGTAGGATGTTGTATGTAGTTAAGATAAATAACAAGATAGGTGATAATGGAGATGAAAAAATATTTAAGAAACATCTAATTTTGCATGAATTTAGGGATGTATTTCTAGAATATCTCCCAAGCCTACCAACTCAGCATGAATTTGACTTCACCAATGAACTAATTCCTAGAGATAAACCTATTTCAATGACACCTTACATAATGAATCCTATTGAGTTGCAAGAGATAAAAAAGGAATGTTGCAAGAGTTAGCTTTAATGGAGGCCTTTGCAATGTAATATTGGAATCATTACTTATTTGTGCAAATAAGTGAAGAGAAGAAATGATTTCTTTGGTTGGTGATCATGCATTCTTTTGGAGAATGGAAAAGCCTTCCAATACTAGATTTTTCTTTCCTTAGAGGTTCATTTAAACTTGGGTTTTTGGAAGTTTTTGGTTGGATCAAATGGGAGGAAAAGGGAAACATTATACAGATCTAATATATAAATTTGTATCTCAGCTAGAAAATAAGATTGTGGTAGTTTTTGAAGCCTTGGGAATGGAATTTTCAGATAAGTTTTGGATTTGGTGAGTCAAATCCAACTTATCTATAATCCATTTTTTAAAATTTGTCTAAATGAAATTCGAAAGCTGTGTTTTTTTTTATTTTCCTTGCTTTTTTTTCCTAGTTAAGTGTATGCTTGGTGATAGAAATATACTTGGTTAGATAAATTTTTAGTGTAGAATGTCTATTAGTGCATGATAATAGGGATGTTTGGGTAAATACCCTTGTCATTTTATTTTGTGTTTACATATGCTTAAATGGTAATATAATAAGAAATTCCTTAATAAGTTAACTTTTCAAATGTTTAGCTTAACCTATGTTTGATAAACTATGTATTTTAGCTTAACCAATCTTGGGAGGAGTTGTAGTGATGTAATAACCATTTATTTATGAATGATACACCTTAAACTATGAAGCTCAGGTGTACCTAAAGCAGTGAGGCTTTTGAAAATTCCTAAGAAATGAAGCTTGGATGTGTTTCTAGAGATGAGGCCTAGGAATCATTCATAAGAGATTATAGTGGCAACACCTTGAATAGTGAGAATTGGATGACCATACTCATTACTAGATGAGTGGTAATAGCCTTATTTATCCCACAAAGGTGTGGTAACTAAGAACTAAGATATTATGCTAGAATAATCCTACATAGATAGACTTATGTAGGGTTAGGAAAAATACATCCCCTTCAAGTATTATGGGATTTAAAGGATAATCATTATGTCATGGTCAAATTTTCCTATACCGATGAGGGTATAAGAAAAGTAGGGGTACCACTAATGTCATATTTTCCAAATGGTGAGGTTTAGAAAAATGAACCTTAGAATTAAAATATGTTTGCAAATTATATACACTTGAGCATAATTTGCAATGATATTTAACTCAAAATGTGGTTATATTTTGATGCTAAAAAATATCAGGACTTTTTGTAAGTTTTCCTTGCGAAATTAAAAAAAATCCCTCTTCTTTGGGTCAAGTTGGTGGGTTGTTATAGTTGGTATCCAAGCATAGGTAATTGGATTAGAAGATTATATGTAGAGAACCTGGGTTGATCCTTGAAGTGATATGCTACTTTGGATAGGCTTACTATTTTAGAGTTTTAAAGTTGATTTGAGATAAGATGGGTATTAAACATCGTCTGGACCAGTCAAGCCAAGGTGTAAAAATCCTAAAGAGTATAATTTCTTATTGGAAATTGAACTTTATGGTGAGGCAAGTGTGACCATGATTATTATCAAGTGAGTGATAATGGTCTAAGCTAGTTTATGGGAAGATGAAACTAGCTAATCTTAAGTACAATTTTGAAGAAATTGTAACTTATTCAAATATTTTTGTGGAGAGGATATGACATATATTTTGAGAGGAGGATCATCCAAGAAGGTAAGGTTAGCTACATAGGAGGAATTCCTAACTCATCCCCAAGAGAATTCTAGAAGAACAATGGACTCCAACAAGAAAAATGGAAGAACAATAGACTCTAGTAGGAATTCTAGAAGAACAATGGACTCTAGAAAGAAAACTAAAAGAATAGTGGACTCCACTGAGAGGGTGGAAAATATTTCTTCTATATTTAATTTTCTTCAAGAGTAGGTGGAGCAACAATAAAAATATCTATTAATTGAGAAACCAACAACATGGATTTATAGGGTAGAGGGTAAATCTTAGATTGAGGTTGAGCTTTCCAATGACCTTAATAATGTTAATTTATCTAAATTTAATATAAGAGAAGGGAGTAATGCAATAGATTCTTGGATGAATGAATTAGAAACTTATTTTCCATGAATAATTATTCATCTAAAACCCAAACTATTTGGGTAACCCTTCATATTTAGGATACAACCTTAGAAAAGTGGAACACATTCAAGGTAGGCAAAGGAATCTAAGCAATGGATCTTAAATGGGAAAATTTTGTATTTAAGAAGATATTCCTATTAGATCAGTTTCATATAGATTTTAAGGAGTTCTCTATGCTCCAATAGGGTACATTGATTGTGGAAGTATACTATCAAAGATTTGTTAAACTCTTGAAATATGTTCCTAAGTATGAAATCAATGAACAATTGAAGGTGCATAAGTTCATATTAGGTATGGATCCTAAGATTAAAACAATGATTAATTTTATAAATCCCAAGAATCTTGAAAAATAATAGGATTTGGATTGATAGGAAGAGACCAATCTACAAATAAAGAAGACCTTCAACTATGAAAGGTTGATATAAGGAGATAAACATGAAAATACAAAGTTAGAACCTTGAGGGATCGAAAAATCCTATGCTATTAAATAACAAGTTATTCAATAAGAATGTAAAAGTTTTAATTGATAATGAATCTACAAATAGTTTTATTTCCACTAGTATTATTTGGGATATGCTGAAAAGACCCAAACTTTTGGTACAAGGGTGGAAATTTGAGTATGAATTTGGGTAGACTTACTCAGTGGATCAATACTTACCTATGGCTAAGGTTATCTTACCCACTATTTTGCACCTATATGTACTGCTTCTATAGGGATGGATTTACTAAAGGCTCATGGATCCCTAATCAACTTTCAAGAAAGATGGATGGAATATTCTAATAAGGATAAGGGTTGAAAGTAGGTAAGGGTCTTAACCACATTTGTTTTTAGCTATGCAATTTAATATGGAAATAAAGAGAGGTGGGATGTTGTATGTAGTTAAGATAAATGAAAAGATAGACTATAATGAAGATACAAAAATATTCAACCAAAATTTTATTCTAAATTAATTTAGGGATGTATTTCCAGAAGATCTCCCAGGCCTACCACCTTCAAATGAATTTGACTTCACCATTGAACTAATACTTGGAGCTAAACATATTGTAAGGACATATTATAGAATGACTCCTATTGAGTTGCAAGAGCTAAATGTACAATTCTAATATTTATAATATCCCTATACTGATATCTCTCTAAGGATTTGGATAAATTATGAGGAACCATTAATACATTCGAATAAATCCATCAATATCATAATCTAGACTTGGAAATGGATTTTAAAACCTGCTCCACATAAATCTAGCAATATCATCATCATATTTAAAAATAGATACTTATATCGATCCTGGCTCTAGGAGAGAGTATCTATCAAGAAGCGGTAACCATAATGCTATCTATCTATAATAATTCCAATCTCATTTTAAAGGTTGATCTCCAAATCTTAAACTACTCGATTCATAAACCAATTTAATTAAGCTTCCTTATTAAAGAGATTCATAAACCCTGAGTATAGATTTTAAGCTCTACATCCATTTTGAGATGAGAAAATATCCAAAAAATCGAACCTCCAGGCCAACTCAACCAACAAAGATTTATAATTCAATCTCCAAACCAACATTCATCTCATATTTAAAACTATGGGTCGATAAGGCTCTCTAACTAGTCGAGTATAACTCTTAAGATCTACATTTATTTTGTATGGGTTGATCTCCTTAGGACATTACAATAGAGAGTTTTTAATAATAACTCTTTCTTAAGATATGTTGTTAAACCTAGTATGTCACTCTAGGGTGCTCTGGTATTATTTTTGAATAAGGTTGGTTCCTTAAGGTTGTGCATTGATTATAGAATGCTAAATAAGATCACCATCAAGAATATGTATCAATTTCCAAGGATAGATGATATGTTTGATCAGTTAAAGGATGCCACTATATTTTCAAATATTGATTTGATATCAATATATAATCAATTGAGGATTCATGGGTAGGATACTCACACAAATACCTTTAATACTAGATATGGACACTATGAGTTCATAGCATTGCCATTTGCGTTGATAAATACATCAAATTTTATGAATTTATTGAAAAGTATGTTTAGGTTATATTTGGATCATTTTGTTTTAATATTTTTGGATGATATCTTGATATATTCCTACACCAAATAAGAACATGACCAACATTTGAGGTTAGTGTTAGAGGTGTTGAGGAAGAACCAAATTTTCATAAAGTTATCAAAATTTGAGTTCTATGCCTCACAAGTTTAGTATTTAATGTAGATTATATCTATAGAAGGGATTGTTGTAGATCATAAGAAAATTGAAACCATTTTGAATTGGCCTAAATCTACTAATGTGTTTGAGGTTAGGAACTTCATGTGAATAATTGGTTATTATAGGTATTTTATGAAATATTATTCAAAAATTGCCTACTCTAGTACCAACCTTTCGAGAAAAGTAAAAGAGTTCAAATGGATGAATATGTGTGAGGATGCCTTTTAAAATCTAAATAATAAACTACCTATAACACCAATTATTAGGACACTAGATCCTTATGAGAATTTTATAGTATGTACATAGGCTTCCTTAGAATGTTTGGGAGGGGTGTTTTCCTAAAATAATGTTATAGTAGCATATGAGTCTAGAAAACTCAAGAAGCAGAAGTTAAATTATGCTACAAATTACCTAGAGTTAGTGATATATGTGCATGCTCTTAAGGTTTGGAGGCACTACTTGTCAGGGAAACCTTTTAAGCTAAGGATAGGTCACCAAATCCTAAGGTAAATCTTTATCGAACCTATGTTGAATGCAAGGCAAAGAAGGTGGATAAATTTCCTAGCTAAATATGAATTTGGTATAGAGTGTATCAAATAAAGGAAAATAATTTTGTTGATGCCTTAAGTAGGAGAATGCATATAACAACATTAACCCGGATTTATGTAGATGTGATGGAAAAAGTTATGGAAATGCAACTACAAGATAAATATTGCATTGAAATCTAGGATAAAAGTGAGAAAATCCTAAGGACAATAAGGATTTTAACATAGAATATGGACTTTTATGTTTCAAGGATAGGATTATGATACCCAAAACTAATTATTTAAGGAGAATGATTATGTAAGAGGCACATAATTCTCCATATTCTACTCATCCAAGAGGTGCAAATATGAGAGAAAACATGAAAAGACCTTCTATTGGTTAGGAATGAAATAGGATATTAATAGTTTCATTGCTAAATGTTTAGAATGTCAAAAGGTTAAGGTAGAACATCAACATCCAACAAGAAAATTGTACCCACATGATATACCTACTCAAAAATGGTAGGTTATATCTATGAATTTTAATGTGGGTATACCTAATACAAGGTACTAACATGATGCAAGACTTGTGGTGGTAGAAAATTTGACTAAGGTTACACATTTTACACTAGGTAACATCAAGAATGATGCATCGATTGTAGAAAATAGGCTTTCCATGGAAATTTTTAGGTTACATGGTTTTCCTAAAGTGATCATATCAAACAAATATTCTAGGTTTATATCAAAATTTTGGTAATATCTCCATCATGTAGTGGGTATTGAATTGAATATCAGTTCTACTTACCATCCAAAAATATATGGACAACTAGAGACAGTGAACCAAGTCCTAAAATACATGTTTCACATGTATTGCATGGGTCAAAAGTCTAAGTGGAAAGACTATTTGTATTTGGTTGAATTTGCATGTAATAATGGATACCATGCATCCTTTGGAATGGCTTCTTTTTAGGCCTTGTATGGTAGAAGGTACAAAACACATCTATCATAGAACAATATGGAATATTGAGTGGTGACTAGACCAAACATTGTTAGAGAGATGTAAGATCAACTTAGACTGATTTGATAGAGGCTCAAGGAAGTAGATGATTTTCAAAAGAGCTATATTGATATAAAATATCATGAAGAGAATTCTCTATGAGACATAGAGTTTTATTGAGGGTAAAACCCATGAAAAGTGCCATCAAGGCAACTAAATTGGATCCTTGTTTTGATGAGCCTTTTGATATCTTTGGTAATATTAATATAATAGTCTATAGGCTCATCTTGTCACCCAACCTATCAAATATCCATGATACTTTCCACTTATCCCTGCTTAGGATGTATGTTGTTGATCCTTCTCATCTTGGAATGTTTCACAACTATAGATGGAATATCCCTCATCCATTGAGGTGTATCCGATAAGGATTCTAGTGTTTTATTTTAAGATATTAAGAAAATAAACCCTAGATCAATGTAAGATCTAGTGGGACCATTATTCTAAAAATTGTACAACTTGGAATGTGTTGAGGAAATGAGGATGCAATACCCATATTTGTTTGAATAAAATATATTCTTCATTTTCAAGATACACAAGGGACTATGTTTAGTCCAAGGGGGAAAGTATGTAATGACCCCCCTTGGTAGGACTTGTTATTGATACTTGATTTATGTATTGATGTGTGGATATCAAATGCATAATCTCATTTTATGTTATCAATATGTGTTGATTGTTTAATTTTATTCTTTTATTATACTACTTTTGGAATATAGTATTGTTTATAAAATTTGTGGTTGTAGGACCATGTACTTTCATGGGTTGATTGTTATGGGAAAACCACCAAAGTTGAGAGAAAAATAGATAATGGATGACATTCTCATTGACAACTCAAGGGTAAAAAGGAAACACTTTATATATGTACATTGCATATGTGTATGTTTTATTAATGCACCATTTAAAAAGTAGGTTGCTATTAGGAAAAATATCCATCCTTAGTAGGTGGGGTTTCATGACCCTCCCTTGGAACACTTCTCGATAGATAAATTCATGATTGACTATGATGCTTATAGATGAGATAGAATTTTGTGCTTGTGTATTTTTGGTTTATGAAATATTATGTCATGTTTAATGAAATGAGGTGTTGAATTAGTTAATTAGCAATGAAGAAACTTTGTTGAAAGATTTTTCATTTAATAGTATATCATGACTTGTTTAAAAAATTATATCCAGGATTGAAAGAGAGTTTGTTTGCCATTGATAATTTTCCTTTGTTATGATTTCTTTTGCTATATCCATCTTATGGGATATATTCCATAAAGGTAAGAGAGTTCCAATGGAAATAAATAGTGAAAAGATATATATATATATATATATATATATATATATATATATATATATATATATATATATATATATATAAGTTTTTAAAGATAAATATGTGGATGTTTTATTTCTCTAAATTAAATAAGAATGTTAATATTAGTCATTGTGAATTTTAATGATGGTTCATTTTGGAAGTGCTCGTTTCCAATTTACCATGAAGTAAATTAAGATCATATATGCCTATATGTACATAAATACATACACCCTCTTGTGGTGATTGCATTATAAAAGTAAAGAAATATATTCTAGTGACTCCAAGTTGTGCAATTTGAATATTGTTGAGCTATCATGAAATCATAGAAAAACTAAATTTTAAGACCCTTGGATTTATTATGTTTTAAATCTTAAAATCACGGAACAAATATGTGCGGGTTATGGCTTTACCAAATAATATGGTGGGAAGGAAAATGTGTGCACTCAATTAGTGAATGCCAGTCCTCCAACGAGTGTCTGGTAAAGGTGGAAGTATTGGATGCTAGAATTATCTTGGGAAAAATGGAGAGCAAGGAAAGGGAGAAGAAAACAAAGGTTGAGTATCTGAAGGAATGAGACTAAAGAGATAGGGCTTGATGGTAATAGATTGTTGAGGAACTCACATTGTGCTCACCAAGTATTTATACTGAGGTCTTTTGCTTTTTGATGAAGTTGGTTTTGCTTGAGTTGGTAGAGTTCAGTTCTTGAAAGTTGAATCTATGGTAGGACAATAGATGGTATTAGAAGAGTAAAACTACATGCATCTGAGTTATCTTTGATAGAAGTCTAATGATGATTAGAATAGTGGAAGTTATATTCCATTCCAAATATATGGTGCTTAGTTAGAGTGTTTGTACACATGAACATCAATTTGTGGGGTGTCAATATAAATGCTAGTATTAAACTAAGGTATCTAATAATTAGCTAGATGTTTAACTAGGTATACCAAGCTACAGATGATGAACCCAACCTACATCCAAACTCCTCCTTTGATTTCCTATGCAATTAGGAAATAATTTTATGGTATGTAAATGGGGGTGATGTGGAATAGAGAAATGGTTGGTTGGTTGTGAGGTACCCAAGAATGCTAATGTAGATGGGAAAAACTACCCTATGGTGTACAATTCCTAAAAAGAATGGATCCAAAAAGATAGAAAGCCTTATGTGGTGAACTTTGGGGGTATGTTGTTCTCTAAAATTGATGCTAGGGGGAAGTTCACCAGGAATTATTTTAAGACTCGCTCCAAGTCCTCAAGTTTTTAGGATGTTTGATGTATTTAGTTTTTAAGAAATCACCTAAGTTTGGCCTTTCTAGATCTATGCTATAAAATATAAAGGACAGTGCAAAATCAAAATATAATAATATAAAAGCTAACCTAATATGATTCTTTCTTTGAATTCTTTCTAACATAGGGTTTTATCTAGAAAACCTTTAAAGCAAGGATACAAGATAAATGCACAATATTAATATCATATGCACACTATATGCTTTTCACTTTTATATGCCTAAGAATCAATGCTCAAATCATATATTCAACCAATAAAATAATTAGAGCACTTATCTAGACTGATGGTTGGCTTAGCTTTTTCTTGCCTCTTGTCCAATGATATCAAATTTACTTTTGAAATATAACTTATGAAACACTTGAAAATAGGATTAGCATTAGGTAGCCTACTTAGGCCATTGTACAACAATGCTTAAAGGTGTAGCAGTCAAGCCACCTAGGTCCTTTTATATGATCTTTGGAAACAAAATCGAAAATTGACCTTTGGCGAATTAATCATAAAATATCAATGCAACAATAGATAAGCAAAAAATAGATTATGTTATCATGCCCTAGATGCAATTTATAAAATACTCATGCAAGTAGAATCTAACAGATGCCCCTAGTTCAGTCCTAGGAAAAATCATGCCTCGCATATGGTGAGTATGATAATGCTACAGGTAAATTCACACTCCATTAGAAAGGGGAACGATCTCATTTCTATGAGAAAAAACCCTAAATTAGGTTTAGCGAAGCTATGCCTCACTAGGACAAGGCATGATTTCACTTCAGAGACACAAAAAATAAAATATAAAGTAGAATGTAAATAAATGTAGAAACAAAGTGCACACAACCCGATGGATGATGCAGAAGCAGGCAGAAGATATCGAGGTATCCAAACTATAAATCTAAGACTAAGGTAAGCTTAGATTAAAGTTAGGCCAAGGTAAAAATTAACACAGAAGTAATCATAGGCGAAAATATTCATTAAATTAACCAGCTAAAACATTACATTAATTTAAACCTTATATAGGCTTAATACAAGCGGAATAGTAGGGAAGGGAGGTTGGAGGAAGATCGGGAGGATTAGAGAGAACGAAGGAGTAGGAAGTGGAATGGGAGGTGGCAGCGGGCGTGGGGAGAGGAAGGAAGTGGAGTGATAAGGGAAAATGGACGGCAAGAAATGAGGAAGGACAATGGAGGGATAAGGAGAAAATAGAGGTGAGGGATAAATAAAATCATGCCGACCATCAGACAAGTTTAGCCGACAAAAGGTAAGTGAGTTCACACTTGCTTAGAAAAACTAGATTTTTCTAAGCTGTTTAAAGATAAACCCTGTTCACACTTGCTACATTCTCCCCCTTAAAGTTGAGAGGACTGACTATACAGTCTCTCAGCTTTACAAATTGAGCTTTGGCCAGCGCCTTGGTGAAGATGTCCATGACGTTCTCCAAAGTGTGGCAATAGTGAAGCTCAACAGTATCAGTTTCCACCATATCTCTGATGAAGTGGTACTTCATATCAAAATGCTTTGATCTACTATGGTGGACAGGATTGTATGCCAACTGAATGGCACTGATGTTGTCATAGAATATTCTAGTTGGACCACTTTGCTGCTCTCCAATCTCTTCTAATACCTTTCGTAGCCATAGAGCTTGAGTACTAGCATGAGTAACCGCTATATACTCAACTTCTATTGAAGATAGCGCTACTACTATCTGCTTCTTGGAACTCCAAGTTATTAGGCCCGAACCAAGACTAAAATAGTTACCCGAAGTGGATTTTCTATCATCAACATTGCTGCCCCAATCACTATCACTAAAGCCTTCAAGCTTGATAGTATCACTTTTGTAGTACTGGATTCCAAAATCCAATGTACCCTTCACATATCTCAAAATCCTTTTAGCTGCCTACAAATGCAGCTCAGATGGATTAGACATAAATCTAGAAACAAGAGATACAACATACTGAATTTCTGGTCTGGTGTTGGCGAGAAACATCAAACTCCCAACAATGCTTCTGAAAGTGGTCACATCAACTTTCGGTGCTCCATCATCCTTGCTTAATTGGATCCCATGTCCAATTGGAGTTGCAACTGATTTGCATTGCTCCATAGCAAACTTCTTAATCATATCTCGAGCATACTTAAGTTGACATATGAAGATCCCTGAATCTGCTGATGTACTTCCATTCCAAGAAAGTATTTCATTAAGCCAAGATCCTTCATCTCAAATTCCTGCATCATGGAGTGCTTGAACTCCATGTTAACTTTTTCATTACTACCCATAAAAATGAGATCATCCACATACAAAAAAACTATGAGGATGTCATTTCCTTGATTCAGGTAGTAGAGCGTGGGTTCATTTTTTCTTCTGATGAACCCATAATCTTTAAAGTACCCATCAATGCATGAGTACCAAGCTCTCGGTGCCTGCTTGAGGCCATAAAGAGCCTTCTTCAGTTTGTAAACAAGATGTTCCTTGTCTTTCTCTTCAAATCCCTGTGGTTGCTCAACATACACTTCTTCTATCAAGTAACCATTTAGAAATGCACTCTTTACATCCATGTGTTGGACTGTCCATCCCTTGTGTGCAGCTAAGGCAAGAACTATTCTGATAGTCTCCTGTCTGGCTATAGGAGCAAAAGTCTCTTCATAATCAATTCCATATTTCTGAGTAAATCCCTTTGCAACTAATCTCGCCTTGTGCCTCTCGATGCTTCCATCAACATTAAACTTGGTCTTGTAGACCCACTTACATCCAACACGTTTCTTTCCTTTAGGAAGCTTCACCAACTCCCAAGTGTCATTGTTTTTTATAGAGGTGATCTCCTCTTTCATGGCATCTTGCCAAATATTTTGAGTACAAGCCTTCTCATAACTAGAAGGTTCAAGCTGTGTATTAGTTAACAAAGCATAGTTAACTAAATCTCCCCTAGGTTCCTGCTGGGAAACATCATCACCATACAAGTGCATATTTTCTAATCTTTGTAGAACAGAATTCATTTCACTAGCTTGACTCCTAGTGTATCTTTTTGAAAAAAATTTATCCAACATCTGATATGATGGATGATTCTGTAGAGTTCTCTTACCTCTGGATGGAGAATCGATGTCCATTGGTGAGGAACTTACTGATCTCTGTGGAGAAGGACTTGGTGAAGAAGTTGAATCAGAAGATGAACTTGGGTTTATGGGAGGAGACTGCTTACCTTTCTGTGGTGTCTGCTGTTGCACCTGCTTAGAAACTACATCATTGGATTCATCATCACTGAAAATCTGGGGCTTACCCCATTCTCCCCCTTCATCAAAAATCACATCCCTGGAAAGCACAAACTTTCTAGTCCTGGGATTGTAGAGTCTGTAAGCTTTTGTATTCTCACAGTATCCTACAAAGATGCATGCCTGACTCTTTGGATCGAGCTTCTTTCTTAGCTCATCAGGAATGTGAGAATATGCCAGCGAGCCAAACACTTTGAAATACTTAACATTTGGCTTTTTACCATACCAAGCTTGGTAAGGTGTCTGCCCTTCCAAACTTGCAGTAGGACTTCTGTTCAAGATATGTACGTTGGTCCTGGCTGCATCTGCCCAATATGAATTAGTCAAATGCTTCGTCTGAAGCATAGACCTTGCCATCTCCACAATGGTGCGATTCTTCCTCTCTGCGACACCATTCTGCTATGGAGTGTAGGCAGCTGTGAACTGCCTCTTAATGCCATGTTGCTTACAGAAATTCAAGAACTCATTAGAGGAGTATTCTCCTCCCCTATCTGATCTAAGACATTTTACAAAATATCTACTCTCACTTTCAACTCTTGTTTTGAAATCGACAAAGCATTCAAATGCTTCATCCTTATATTTCAAAAAATATATCCAGCACATTCTAGTAAAATCATCAATGAAGAGTAGGAAGTAAGAGTTGTTACCAAGACTCTTGGTCTGCATCGGACCACAGATGTCTGTATGCACTAGCTGGAGTGGATAGCTGGCCCGCCATGCTTGTCCATGAGGAAATTTTGATCTAGCATGCTTCCCAAGAGCACACCCTTCATAGACTTCCTTACTATCCTGAACTTTAGGAAGTCCGGTTACCATCGCTTGTGAAGTTAGCATTTTCAAACTAGCTGAATTCAAATGACCATATCTCAAGTGCCATAGGACACTTGGATTGGAAATAGCAACATTTGCTAACTTATCTCCCCCTGGCTGGCCAAACTTTAAAGGAAACAATCTATTCTTTGACATTGGCACTTGTGTAATGATTCTATTACTATTATTTTTATCAAAAATAGTGCATTTACCCTCATCAAAAAGCAACTTGTAGTTCTTTTCTAACATTTGACCAACACTTAAAATATTGTGTTGGAGATGGGGTGTGTAATAGATATCACTTACTTGTTTGATGCCTTCTTTAGTTGGAACTGCCATGGCTCCAATGCCTTCAACTGCCAATGATTTATCATCTCCCAATTTGATGTTGGATTTGTATGAGGAGTTTAGAGTAGCAAAGAGCTCTTCTTTGCCACTCATATGGTTTGAACACCCAGTGTCCAAGATCCATGTATCATTCATGTTCTGATCTGCCTGACCATAAGAGAGAAAGAGATTTGTGGCCTCTTCCTCTTCTCCAAAATTTCCAAACTGACTGCTCTGGCTGCTACTAGTTCCTTGTGAAGTCTTTGTCCAACAGTCACGAGCATAATGGCCAAGTTTGCCACAATTGTAGCAAGATTGTTTTGACTTATCTCCTCCTTTCCCTCTGCCTGATTTTTTCCCTCTATTTTGTTGTCCTCCTCTATTATGTTGTTCACCTCTGTTTGAGAATCCTCCTCTGTTCTGATTTCCTCCTCTGTTAGGAGTTCCACCTCTCTGATTATTTTTGCCTCTACCTCTATACTGTCCTCTGCCATGGCCTCTACCTCTGCCTTCATGAGAAGCAAAGGCTTTATCATCTCCTCCGTAACTTGTGGAAGGAGTTTGTTGTAACCTCTCTTCATGTGAGAGAAGTGAGCCAATTAGGGCTTCAAAAGACAGAGAAGTTAGGTCTTTGGATTCTTCTATAATTATGGCAACTGAATTCCACTTAGGAAGAAGTGTCCTTAACACTTTCTTCACTATAACTTCAAGCTTTACATCTTCTCCTAAAGTGACCATCTTATCTACTACGGCTTTCACATGCACGCAGTAATCACCAACCTTTTCACTCTCTTGCATTTTAAGAGTCTCAAACTCTCATTTCAAGGTTTGTAGTTTAACTTGTTTGACTTGGTCACTACCCCTATAACTTTCTTTTAAAGCATTCCAAGCAGATTCAGCAGTTATAAAAGAAGCTATTCTAGGGAAAATACTTCTATCAAGGGCGGCTTGGATATGATAAAGGGCGGAAGAATTATTCTTCTGAGCTTCCTTTTTAGCCCTTTTATCAACAACATTCAAAGCTGCCCAATCAGCAGTAGTAGGTTCAGTATATCCCTCTTCAATCACATCCCAAAGACCTTTGCCTATCAAAAGAGTTTTCATTTTAATTGACCAATACTCGTAATCACCACCATTGAACTCAGGGATTGGTAGACTAGTATTGGATGCCATTTTAGAAAGCAAACTTTATTTCAACTTCAAACAAGTAGTACAAAGAAGTACAAAATAGATCACTGATTTAAATCAAATCTAGCTTTCTTAATATGCTCACTGATTTGGCATTCTTCTTCTCGAGGATCACCCAAAACTGGAAAGGTGAAATTGTCTGCTTCGTCGTCACTAATTATAATGACTTCTTGTGTTGTTGCTGGCTCATAACATCTTTTGAGAACATTTCGTTCTTCAGTTGTAGGTTTCACCTCCACTGGTTCTTCTTCCCTTCTTCTTCTTCTTCTTCTTCTTCTCCTTCTACTTCTTGGTTCTGAATCAGGAGAGCGTGGTGTATAGCTCTCACTTGTTTCTACTTCAGGCACTATAGGTGTATAATTGTCACTTGATTGTCCTTCAAGTACTATTTCAACCATCTCAGATTCAACTATCCTTTGCCCGAAGATATTATCTTCAGAATCTGCCTCGTATCCAGAATCTGGTTTCCTCAGATGAGCAATCACTTGGTTTTCTAATTGGCAAAATACTGTATGAAGTCCATACCACTGGACTTTCTCGTCAAAGGAATCAGGTGTCTCTCTTCTCAATAGAGAGAGTAATGCATTATAGCATCCGGCTGACCGGATCATCTACCCAGAATCACACCGTATGAACTGGGTTACAACTTAATATGATGCCAAAAAAAACTTTTTATCTCAAAATATCTTTTCACCCTTTTATTTTTATAAAAAAATTTCTAAAATTTGTTTTAATAAAGACCTTTTAAAAAAATTTAACAATTTCCTATATATATATTTTTAATTATTTTTTTTAAATAAATGGATATTTAAAAAAATAAAAATATATATATAGAAATTACTAAATTATTATTTTTAAAACCTTTTAGAAAAAAAACAAATAATAAAAAATTTAATTAAAAAATAAACCTTTTTTTTTTGAAATCCCCAATGAGATTTGATCTGTTGACCTCCGTCGTCTACTCGGAAGTCTTAGCCATTGCACCACGTGGCTCACTATGGTAGAACCATGTCAAAGAACTAACTTGAACCCTGCTTATCGATGAAGTACCAAAAAAAATAAAAAAACTTTTGTATTTTTGACCCCGACGGGATTCGACCCCGGGTCTCTTCTCTGCAAGCGGGAGTCTTGACCGCTAGACCACCCTAGCCGGACGGGAGGAATAAGAAAATAGTATATATTTCAACTGGGTGGCTAAAACATTTTTTTTTTTAAGTTTAGTCCCACATGCAGTGGGAGGTGGGTGTTTCAGGCTTTATCAAAGCCTGCGAACACACATTAGGTCGATTGCCTTCGAGCAATCGATCTATCAAACCTTTTGCCCTTTCCTCGACCAGTTAAGCTCTACCACGTGGCACACTCGGTGCACCTCTGCCACGTCAGATCCTGGCTCGTCCACGTCTTCTCGCTATGCCACGTCAGCTCCTAGCTCATCCATGTCTGCTCGCTATGCCACGTCAGCTCTCTGCTCATCCACATTAGCACCCTGCTCACCTATGCCACGTCAGCCTCGATCCACATGCTATCCAGTTAGCATTCTTCCAGCTTTGTTCCACGTCAGCTGCCACCTAGCTCCATCGCCAGTTCGACACCGCCACGTCAGCCTACTATCTATGTCCAGTCAGATCCTCGAGATCCGTGTGCTCCTCGAGATCCGTGCGCTCCTCGAGATCCATGCACCTCGCTCCTCGAGATCCATGCCGGTCGCTCCTCGAGATCCGTGTTCCATTTGCTTTCCAATCGCTCCTCGGGATCCATGCGCCAATCGCTCCTTGATCTGCTGTGCTTGGCTTTCGTGCCTTACCTCGACCCTCGGGATCCGTGCCCCCTGAGCTCTGATACTAGTGTAAATCTAAGACTAAGGTAAGCTTAGATTAAAGTTAGGCCAAGGTAAAAATTAACACAGAAGTAATCATAGGCGAAATATTCATTAAATTAACCAGCTTAAACATTACATTAAATTAAACCTTATATAGGCTTAATACAAGCGAAATAGTAGGGAAGGGAGGTTGGAGGAAGATCGGGAGGATTAGAGAGAACGAAGGAGTAGGAAGTGGAGTGGGAGGTGGCAGCGGGCGTGGGGAGAGGAAGGAAGTGGAGTGATAAGGGAAAATGGACGGCAGGAAAGGAGGAAGGACAATGGAGGGATAAGGAGAAAATAGAGGTGAGGGATAAATAAAATCATGCCGACCATCAGACAAGTTTAGCCGACAAAAGGTAAGTGAGTTCACACTTGCTTAGAAAAACTAGATTTTTCTAAGCCTGTTTAAAGATAAACCTTGTTCACACTTGCTACACAAACGGGTACTCTCTTTCCTTTTGAACTACAACATAAATCCACCAAACCACACAACAATCCAAATCAATGCAGCAGAACATAAAATCTTAAATTTGTACTTTGGGGTTAGCTTGTAGAAGAAACAAAAATTAAATCAAAATTAAGAATGCGAGCACTAGTCAATCATAAGAATTTTGAGAATTAATTATTATGTCTAAGATCAATCACATCTATATCTCTTTTTATATATGAAAATTGGGGTAAAAGAATTAGGAAATCAAACACAAGCCAATGTTAAGCACTCTAAAAAGGTTAAAACTGAGTCTTAATAAATTAAAACCCTAAAATAGCAAAATCATGCCTCGTGTTGATGGGGTGCGATATTGCTTTTGCAAAGTTGTGCCCCATCATAATTGGGTGTGATTTCACTAAAAGGCTAAAGAAAGGTAAGGTAGGGTAAAAAGAGGCTTACCCTTGCCTAGGGCAAGGGTTAGGGACCTCTTAGGGGTTCTAAGGAAGATTACCCACTAAAAGTGGGTCAATTTTTTGTGTCTACATTTTGCCCCTTCTTTAATGCATTTAAGGCCAAGTAAATGCATCAAATAAAGGATGCAGGAACATTCACTAGAAAAATACAACAAGAAAAAATGGGATGGCCAATTTAGAATAAATGGGTGGGGCAAGAACAATTTCATTCTAGAAACTTTCTTGTTTTGCATACAAATTGAGGCATTAGGGATATCAATGCCTCTATAGGCCAGGGTGCCCCCTCTAGTTTTTATGAACATGAAATATATCATAAAAAATCAAAAGAACTGATGGAAAAGAAGAAAGGGAGAGAAATAAAAAAAATGGAGAAATCAAAGGTAACAAATAAAGTTTAAAAAAGGGTGAAAAGGGTAAAACCCTAATTCATTTTCACCATGCATTAGTAGAGAAAGGGCTCTGGGGAGAAAAAGAAATGGTGTTACCAGTTCATCGACCAACAGTTGCGAGGGGTGAAGCCGAGGCATTAGAGAAAGTAAGTACCAAATTCCTCCCTCCTGATGCACATTCTTCTCTATTTTTCATATATTTTTAGGGTGAAATCAAGGAATTTTGCTGATTTTGATGGTGAAACTTGCACTCGATCTGTGTGCAATGTCTCGGCCTGATCACAATTTTTCTCTAAATGGAGCATGGAAAAATCATACTCGGATAAAACCAAGCATGATTTCATGAAATTGCATCCCCTAAAATTGAGGATGTGATTTTGTGCTGACGAAATCTCACACCCTAAGAGTGGGGTGCAATTTTACCAAAAACTAGAAAAAAGGAAAAAAGAAAAGCAAAAACAAAACACAAGAGGAAAAAGATGGAAAATAAACAACTACGAAGTACGAATTACAAAATTATGATCAATATTTGTGTTTTGATTTGAAATTGTGGATTATATTATTTTTATTTTAATTCATGAAACTGATTTAATTTTATTTATTTTGGATGCAGCTAGGTATCCTTAAGAGTCAAGGGTTCTGGCGATAGAGCTGGATGCACTAGGACCAGTAGATAGGGTTTGGCTAGAGGTGGTGGGGATAGACCACATGGCAAGGATTCCTTGCATTGATATAGATAGGGCTATGTTGATAGCCTTGGTAGAGAGGAGGTACCCAGAGTCCTATATTTTTTAGTTATCCACAGGAGAGGTCATTGTCACACTAAAGGATGTGTGGTGGATTTTGTGGATCCTTATCAGGGGGATAGTATTTTATGAAGCACACAGATGGGTAGCCACACTATAGTGGTTATTAGTATGGTTTAATTACAAGGTGTGAGAGAGCACCATATAAGTTGATGATCTAGTGGACCGTTATGGGGTATATCCCCTAACCACTATGCTTTGTGGGGTTGTGGTTGGGCTACTGATGTGCCATACTAGTAGGTAACACTTACCATGGGTGATTATGGTAGTAATGGTATACATGCATGATTAGGGGGTTCAATTCGCAAGGGGCCCATATGTATTGTCCCACCTATACAGGATGTTGTACAACATCATGTATAAGCATCGTACAAGATTGGTATATATGACATTTCTCTAAGTGTGGTTATAGAAGCACACCACGGTATGAATATCAAAGGCACTACAAATTCCACTACCCAACCTAAAGTTGCCAAAAACATACAAGTGGCCGAAGTCCCTGGAGTGGACTATGAGGGCCTATGTAGAAAACCTGCCACTATCAAGGTGGGTGATTGATGAGCTTTGGGAGGCAAAAATTATATGGAGGCCATGGTGGCTTCATCCTAGGTGGGAAGAGGATAGGATAGAGCTAGCTAGGATACAAAGGATCAGGTGGCTAAGTTCAAAGAAGGGAGAGCTAGAGGTCTTTAGATTTTACTGAGTCCTTCGAAAACATGGGATCTTATGGGGAGTCCCAGACCTGGGGGACTACTGGTATCAAAGGGTGACCCAGGATCTAGCAGGGGTAGGATATGAGTCATACCTCACTAGGTGGTCCAAGGAGTATATGGATGATCCTAATTATATTGACTCGATAGTAGTAGATTATGCAGGAGTGGTTGTTGGGTATAGGTGATGGTATATAGGAGTTGTGCTCCAAAGGATCTCCCTATTAGTACTAACACAGAAGCACTAGATGATGGAATTAGGCATGTATCGAGTATTCCAAGAGGTAGCTCATCAATCCATAGATAGGGCACAGTAGACTCTTATCACTCCAATATAGAGATCAACTCATGTTTGGATCCTAGTGGTAGAGGAGGCCATCTAGGTGATAGGGACCAGAGATGGAGTGTGAGGTATACCTCCACATATGGGGAGGCTATAGATAAGAGATCCTAGAGAGACCTCCATATATACATCAGTGACTAGTGAGAGCGATGAGAGGAGGGAGATAGAGGATCTATGAGCATAGGTAGCCTCTCTACAAATCTATATGGCCCAAGTCTAGGTGTATAGGTCTAAGAGACTAGAGGATATATGGAGGTCGCTAAGTATTGTAGAGGCTGAGAGGAACACAACTCAAGCAAATATCGGATGACTTTAGGGAGATATGACTTATCTAGATAGAGAGAACTAGAGTTCCAAGGTAGAGGGGATGGATACAATTAAGAGAAGCTAGGTAGGAGGCATGATGTAGTTTCTTTAGGTAGAGATACAATTGATGGGAGAGAGGTTGGAGATAGCCATTTATTAGACTATGTTTTATGAGATGGCTTACTATGCAGCTATCCCATCAGGTTATAGGATGCCACTTCCTCCATCCCTACAGTCAATGAGCAGATCACAATATTGATCACGAATAGCATCAATATCACGATAGTTTGTGTCATATCCTAGGTTTCCTCCTCCTCAGGATAGGCCAGATGGACCTGGCTCTCAGAGATAGGAAAAAGAGGATTGGGGATCAGGATGATGCACCAATTTTTGGATTGTGGTGTACATACCTAGGTTGAGTGTACCGAGTTTAGATTGTGGTACACCAACCTACCATGAGGATGATGTACTTTTTTATCTCAAGTAATATATAGTTGCTTTTATTATTTTATTTGTGTGTGTAATGTGTTTTTATTTATGTGTTTTCATGTATGCAAACTATCTTAATGTAAACTATATGAAAATGGATGGATGCAAAATGAAATAAAGGAGAAGAAGGATAAATACAAAGGGGATAAACAAAAGAAATAAAGGAGAAGAAATAAGAGGAGAAAGAAGAATAAGAAGAGGAAGATGAAGAGGAAGAAAAGAAGAAGAAAAAAATCTAAAGGTCAACCATCTGAAAAGAATAATTAATGACCCATAACATAGAACTAGCATAGGTTTCAAGGAACCAGTGTAGTTAGATACCATAGATCATTTTTTATGTATGCAAACTATCTTAATGCAAACTATATAAAAATGGATGGATGTAAAAGGAAAGAAAGGAGAAGAAGGATAAAGATGAAGAGGATAAATAAAAGAAATAAAGGAGAATAAATAAGAAGAGATAAAAAGAGGAGAAAGAAGAAGAAGAAGAGGAAGAGGAAGAGGAAGAAAAGAAGACTAATAAAATACAAAGTTCAACCATCTGAAAAGAAGAACTAATGATCCATAGCATATAACTAGCGTAGGTTGTAAGGAACCAGTGTAGTTAGATACCATAGATCATTTCATAAAGAGAGCTAGACCCGCTATATTTTTAGCACTTGTAGTAGTGTAAAAAAAGATATGTGGAGTCTAACCCACTATGGGTGGTAGCTCCCTTATTGACTGCTATGAGGTATTTATTTGCTAGGATGTATGCTAAGGTCTACTAAAATTGACCAAGGAGCTTATCCTGTAATGGGGTGTTGAGCCTACTGATTCAAAAGAGAGTATGACCCGATAGAAGATAGTAGATGATGTAATACCCACTAGGATGTATCAGTATCTCATATGGGCTGTAATATGTAAATAAATTATATGCAAGTGCTATCCCAGATAGGGATCTTAAAAAGACTTTATGGATGAAAGAATTATCATGATAAAGAAATTGAGATAAGTAGAAGAAGCAATCATAAGGAGGAAGGGAGACCCTAGGGGGATCTTTCTAGGCATCAGAGTCCTAGTGAGAAGTGCAATGCATGTGAGCTATGTCCTAACTAAGTATCATCACATGCCATTATCATAAAATCCCTAAAAATCTATATGATCAAGCAATCATGAACAATCAATCATGTAGTTATGATAGGAAAACATGCAAGATGTTCTTTAGATATCAATAAATCATGCAAGGATGACAAGAAACTCTACAATATGAGAAATCATATGGATGCAATGGAAATACAAATGCAACTACATGAACGATTTTTTTTGTTATACATAATTAAAATTAATGCAAAACCTAAATGCACCAATAATATTATTAAAATAAATTAGTATGCCATGAGGTGTCAGATCAAAGATATACCCAATGAGTGCATTTTATTGATGATAAAAATCACAAGAAATTTCTTTCAAGACCATTCTTTGTACATCCTTGGAACGATAATCAACACATCTTCTAACAACATTTTTTTTAGTAAAAAAAACATTATATAAAGATCCACCACTCTCTTGCATAGAAGCAATGCCATATTTAAAACAAATAGAATCAATCATATTGTGAGACATTAGCTTTGGAAGATAAGCACAATTAATGCTTTAATTTTCATCTATTATCATATTTTTATATTATATATATTCTACATAAGTCACAAGATGATCTTCATACTCAAAAGGAAAAGGTTGATTTTTATTAGGTATAAAACCTATACCACATCTCCTCGGCCAAATATCAACATCCAAATATTCTTGAATACCTTTCTATTATGGTACCAATCCTTTAACTATGTGTACCATACTAGATAGGATATGATTAGGAAGGGGATAATCATTAGTGAGATAACATTGAGCAAAAGAGTGCTCGCTAGGAGATGGGTTGCTACCATGAATATTTTATTTGAAGGCAGTCCCTCAAAAGCCAAAGGTACATGTGCTAATGTGTACAATGTCACCCTTCTTATGGGAAAACCCATAGTTCAAGGTGATGGAAGTAGCTTGGTGAGATCCATAAGAGGCTCTTGAAGAAACAAATTATCATGATCCAAGGATGAAGAATAGGGTTGACGTTCCTCACTCACTTTTAAATTTTGAAGATGCTTTAAAATTTGAGATGAGGAACATGAAGAAATAGAAGGACAAGAGTAAGATTCAGATTGAGATAACTCTAAATTTGAACAATTTTCAAATGGTTGAGGATCGCCCAAAATGGTGATAACTTGATTATTGAATTCAAATTTGAGATATTGATGAAAATTAGAAGGGACAACCTTCATTGCATGAATCCAAGGCTGCCCAAGAAGAAGATTAAAATATGTAGGACAAGACACCATATAAAACAAAGTATCCAATATTCGAGGCCCCACTTTTAATGGAAGAGATATGACACCACAGGCCTCTTAGGACTTATTGTCAAAAGCTTTTTATAAGGATATCAAATTTTTTCAAAGCTTCTTTTTTTAACCCAAATTTTTGAAAGAATTGATATGTACACAAATTGAGGGATGAGCCATTATCAATCAAAACTTGTTTGATAAGGGTATCCCCAATAAGTGCAGTGATGTAAAGTGATGAATCTTCGTGTAAGTTTGAGGAAGGTTTATCATCATCTAAGAATGAGACATGATGTATCCCAAAAGAACCTATGGCATCAACTATGGCATCAAGGGTGACATCTAGAGAAATAGATTATTATTTTAAGAATTCCATTAAAGCATTTCTATGATTCAAAGAAGTCTGCAAAAGCTCTAAAACTGATATTTTTACTAGAGTATTAGCTAACTGCTTTTGAATATCGTATGAAATCTGTGATCGTGGTCTCAACACTATAGGTGGAATTCTTATAGCTGAATATTTTATTTGATTCTCCTTTAAAACCAAATTGGGTTGTGATGCTGAACTTTGTCCTTGATGATTTTGAACTTGTTTCTTTGTAGTTACCCCAACCATACCAACCAAATTACTATGGCATAGGAAATTATCTTTATAAGCCACTTGGTTGGATGCTTTTTGATAATGCTTTGGTAATGGATCCTTGAATATTTCCATATCTTGATTTTTCATTGGGGCTTGTTGAATATGATGCTGATTATTTGAAGTTTGGGAATTTCTTAAATCAATGTATCTTGCATCAATCAAATCTTGAACCACATGCTTCAACTTCTTACAAGAGTTTGTCCAGTGTCCTACTCTATGATATGTGCAATATTGAACTACCTTATACCAATGAGCTATAGTATCTGGTTGTCTTATAGAAGGTAGTTCAATAGCCTTAGCTTCCAATAGTCATTTCAAAACTGCTTCCATAGGTATATTAAGTCTGGTAAAATTCCTTTGAGGAGGTTTTTAAAGTACAATATTTTGTAGGCTATTTGGTGACATTATTAACAAGCCTACTACCATTATCACCTCTTGAATGCTTATTTTTATTTTGATACTTAGTAGGCTTTTCTTCTTTATTCTTAAGCTAACCTCTTCTAATGAGAGTTTGTTCCACTTTTTTGGCTGAATCAATTGCTTGATCAAGAGAGGTAACAGTAGTAGTTTCTAGTGCATACAATATCTTTTCTTGTAAGTTACTAATGAATATATCAAGCATATATTTCTAAGACACAAGCTATCTTCATTGGCCAATGAAACTTCTCCAACTAGCTAAGAATTCAATTTGTTTTTCTTTACTTTGCTTTAGGTCATATAGGTCTCTCATTATCACTTTCTTTTCAATATAAGAACTAAAATGATGAAAAAACATTTCTATAGTATTTTTAAAGCTCTTTAAAGAATAGTTAGACAACCGATAATACCATTCCAATGCAACCCTAGCAAGACTCTTTGGAATTTTTTTAATAGAAGCATATCATCATAAATGAGATCATGGAAAACTATCCTAGATCCTCTTAGATGCTCTATTGGATCTTCTATTCCTTTATAGATTGGTAAAAATGGTATAGGGAAATGCTTAGGAGAAGGTCTAGTAGAAAAAATAAGATCCAATGGTTGACTACACATTTCCTTATAATTGTATGTAAATCCTAAAGGATGAATCATATCCATCCTTGAAACAAATTGATTCACTATATTTGCCAAATTTTGCATTTTTGAATTATGTGTGTTTCCCATTATTCCCTTAACTTAATTTGGATTTGAGAAGGTTGTTTTTATATGTGGTGCCTTGTGGGAATGGAAAATTAACTTGTGGTGGAACAAAAGCAATAGTGTTGAAATTAGAAGATAAATGAGAAAACTGAAAGAAATTTTGGGTGCCACTACTAGTTGGAGGAACGGGTGGATTCCATCCAATGTTGGTGGTATTAGTAGTAGCACAAGTCACTTGGTTCTTTAGATTACTGAGATGCACAAATTGAGATGTGGGATTATCATGATTAAGCACAAGAGACCTAATGGGAGGAGAAGGAGTAGCATACTCCTTTTCAAGATGAGCTTCTTATTCTACATATTCCAATAGCTTCTCCTTATGAGCTTTCATGAATTCCCAAATATGATCAAATGATGAGAAGACAAAGCTACCATTAGGTCTAGCATAAATATCAAGATTAGTTTTAGTTTCCATATCTACATCTTCTTGCTCTTATGGACCTACATTAGGGTCTTCCCTATCAATATGGTCATCTTCCAAAGGAATATAATTATATTCTAATTGTTTCCTCTGACTTCTAAGGAAGGGAGTCATTTAGAAGTAGTGAAAACAATTAGGGGAAAAAACTAACACACATATTTTAATTTCTTTAAGATTTTTTAAACAAAATTAATGATCTTGTTTAAATTTTTCAAAATAAAAGAGGTGTTCACATTGGGTTCACCAAATATTTAGAGGGGGAAAACTTCCCTACCATGTAGAATTCCCAAAAATGTTAGACTTGTAAAGATAGAAAGCCTTATGAGATGAACCATGGGGGTATGTTATTCTCTAAACTCAGTGCTAGGGGGAAGGGTTCACCAAGAATGATTTTAGGACTCACTCCAAGTCCTGAGGATTTTAGGATGTTTGATTTTTATAGTTTTTAAGCAATCACCTAAGTTTTTTCTTTCTAGATATATGCTACAAAAGATAAAGGACAATGCAGAAATTAGAATGAAAGAATACAATATCTAATCTAATATAATTCTTTCTTTGAATACTTGCTAACCTAGGATTTTATATAGAAAACCTTTAAAGCAAGGATGCAAGATAAATACACAATATTAATCCTAGATGAACACTATATGCTTTTCACTTTCATATGCCTAAGAATCAATACTCATATTAGATATTCAACCATTAAAATAATTAGAGCACTTATCTAGACTGGTGGTTGACTTAGATTTTTCTTGCCTTTTGTCCAATGATATCAGAAATACCTATTTTTGCAAGATAACTTATGAAACACTTGAAAATAGGATTAGCATTAGGGAGCCTACTTATGTTGTTGTATAAAAATGCTTGGAGGCATAGTAGTCAAACCCCCTAGGTCCTTTTAGATGACCTTTGGAAACAAAATCAAATTTTGATCTTTTGATAATTAATCATAAAACAACAATGCAACAACATAGAAGCAAAAAATAGATTATGATATCATGTCCTAAATGCAATTTAGAAAATACTCATGTAATTAGAATCTGATAGATGCCCCCAATTTAGTCCTAAGAAAAATTATGTCTCATAGATGGTGGACATGGTATTGCTAAAGGTGAAGTCACACTCCATCATAACGAGGCATGATCTTGCTTCTATGAGCAAAAACCCTAAATTAGGGTTAGCGAAGTTGCACCTCGTTGGGACAGGACACGATTTCACTTCAAAGACACAAAAAATAAAAGATAGATGCAAAACATAAATAAATGCATAAACAAAGTGTGCACAACCTGATGGACGATGCAAAAGTAGGTAGAAGAGATCGAGGTATCCAAATGGGCACTCTCTTTCCTTCTGAACTACAACACAAATCCATCAAACCAAAAAAAATCCAAATCAATGCAACAAAAGATCAAATCCAAAATTTGCACTTTGAGGTTAGCTTGTAGAAGAAATAGGAAGCAGAGCAAAAGTAAGAATGCGAGAACTAGTCAATCATAAGAATTTCAAGCTTAATTATTATGTCTAAGATCGATCACATCCATATCTCTTTTTATAGAAGAAAAATTAGGGTGAAAGAAGTGGCAAAACAAACACAAGCCAATGCCAAGCATGCTAAAAAGATTAAATCCGGGTCTTAATAAATTAAAACCCTAAAATAGTGAAATCGCACCTTGTGCTAATGAGGTCCGATATCACTTCTGCGTGCACCCTCTCATAACCAAGTGCGATTTCACTAAAAGGCTAAATAAAGGCAAGGTAGGGGAAAAATAGGCTTACCCTTGCCTAGGGCAAGGATTAGGGACCTCTTAGGAGTTCTAAGGAATATTTCCCACTAAAAGTGGGTCAATTTTTTGTGTCTACAACTAGGTGTGTCTATAGATACATGGCTATTTTGATTTCAATAAATTTAGAGGACAATGACAATGGATGTTTGGTTTGACTCCATGGTCAAGTAGGACTAGTCTCTTGGATACATCTAAACATGAGTTCCCTTTCCTTTTATCATGATCAATTTTGGTAGGCATGGGGATCACTGACGAGAAATCTAATTCATGGTATTGCTTGTGAAATAAGTATGAGAATTATATAGATAGAGTTTGTATGTATAATTTTGTTGCTATTGATTTTCCACATTAGTATAAGAATGAGAATATATGTTAGCTTTTGAGGATATATGAAGTGGAGAGATCTAACAAAGGTCCTAATTAAATACAAGAAATATGAAAGAAAGTGAAATAGTAATATGACTAAAATATACTATAAATAGAAATGATGAAAATACAATGCAATATGGAGGAAATGGTCACTCCATTAATATGAGCTAAAAAGCTACATTGTACTCCATATAGGAGTACTACTACCAAGAGAATGACATGAACTTGATACGAGCTTGCTATGAGCTTGATATATGCTTGATGTATAATCTACCACTATGAGACCCTTTATATAGGAAGATAGATTCCTTGGCCAATACTCTACCTAGATGTACAAGGGGACACCTTGCACATTACAACTTGCACATTGCCATTTGTGCATTTATTACATTGCTTTAAGTAACTAGATAACTTTCCCCTAAATTAATATCCTATCCTAACTATGTACCTAAGGTGGTACATTTACATGACCCAAATGATGTAATATACTCTAACTCTAACGATCCCCTGTATTACATTATTTAGGTATTGAAGATTTTAATATTCAATATGGATCTTCTTCTTTGTCTTAGATATTGTATTCTTCTTCTCTGTTCTCTATAACTTGTTCAAGAAAATAGTTAGTGTCTTCATAACCTGTTTTTCTTATTGAAAGAGCTTTGACTCCATAACCATCTATAGGTTCTTCTAGTTCTTAAATTTCTACTATCCTTTGATCTAGGTGTCCTTTATGATTGCCTTTTCGATACTCCAATTGAGGATAATTGGTTAGATATTGAACTTGTTGTTGATGAGAATTATTTTGATATTGCCTTGATTGAAATATGCTTCCATTGTTCATTTGATTTTCTTGATTTTGATTCCTTGGATTGAATCTGCAATAGTTAGTGCTATGACCTTTTCTTTTGCATATCTAATAATACCCATTATACCATGGTCTTCATCCCTCGATTATGAAGCAATATCTCCCTATGAATTTTTCTTTGATGCCAATGCAGTTTTAGTTATTTCATCTTTAATTATGTTTTCCACTTCATACTCCTAAAGAATATTTATTAGATCATAAAAATAAGTATCTTTACTTAGGAATTGTAAATATGATACCAAATGTTTGTAGATATCTGGAAGTTCTCTCATGGTTACTTGAATAAGAATTTCATATTTGATCCCTTCTCCTAAGGTTAATAATTTCTCATTAATATCTGCTACTTTCCTTAGGAATAGTTCTATGCTCTCACCACTATTCAATTTTAGAGAATGTAGTTGAGTTTTTTTTTTTTTTAAGTGAAAAACCCCTTGCAGGGCCGCCTTGGTCTGAGATACCATGAAAAGGGGGTTCTACATCGTCAAAGTCACCCGGGAGTCGCACCCGACCTTGCCCGCACCAACATTATCAATTGGATTTTGGATACCCAATTCAACTTTTTGGTAGGGTGGAGATTTGAACTTGGGACCTCCCTTGGAGGATTTCCCTCCCCTCTCCAACTCACCTACAACACCTAGGTTGAATGTAGTTGAGTTTGAAGATGAAGGATAGTGGCTATATTTTTCCTTCAAATATCTTTTCTAAGCTTGTCCATGCTTCTGTATATGACTTTGTTGAGCTGATATAAGGTTGTATTTCATAAGTGATGGCAAATATTATTATCATTAGGTATTTTGCATCTTTTTCATCAAACTTCTTAATTTCAATATCTTATGTGGTTGGCCTTTTTTCTATTCCTTGAGTTATATCCCAAATTTTTTCATATACTAAGATTGCTTTTACCTTATTTTTCTAGGAGAAATAGTTTGGTCCTTTGAGTAACTAGGATTCTACAAGAAATAATTTGTTTGATGCCATGATGATCCTTGTGGTCTTCTCTAGATTTGATGATACCTTGGTGAAATTCTAGATTTTGTAGAAACCTTATGACTCCCAAATGGATTGAGTACTTGATAATATTTGATGAATGCTACTATTATCAAGTTTTGTAGTATGCCTTATGTCTCCCTAGTGATATTGCATATGCTAAATGATAGATAAAGTGATTTTGAGAATAATAGTTCAATTTTGGGTTGATTTTTTTAATCTTTGTGAATAGAAAAATCTTCTTTTACACCTTATTACTCCTATTGAACTTTAAGCACTTTCTAATTTTATGATGTTTTAATAGTTGGATTTCTTTTGTCCCTTTAATTTGTTTTGTTATAAGTATACCAATTTGAAGTAGGTAAAAATGGTGCACCAAATTATGTGAAACAATATGCATATCTACTCCATCTCACCCATGAGCATAAAAAAGGAAGCATGCATGTAAAAAGGAAAGAATACCAAACAAAAGGAAATGAATCAAAGAAAGTATCTTCTCATTAATTTGTTGGATCATATCCAAGGTTACATAGAAGTTCCATTGAGGGCTCAAAATCTGATACAATTGTTACAATATTGGGTGCCCAAAGACCAAGTCTTTCACGGAATTCGGGTGCACATCCAATGTTTCTCCGTGTACCCACAATCGAGGTGGGTGAGCCAATGTCGCCAATGCTTGTATCTAGGTTATATTATCTCTTATATTGCTTAAAAAATCCTTATTAGGACCTAAAAATACACACAAGGAAGAAAAAAAGGGGTCAAATAGCAAGGGTGTATGGTGAAAACATGCAATCCCCATAGGGGCAAAATGACATATGAATTAAAAGTGCATAAAATGATATCCAAATGACTTGAAAATTTTCATATATATTAAATAGGTTTTTTTGGGAGGATATCACCCAAAACATATCAGAAATTGCATTCGTAGGCCCCTCGATTTAGCGTCTCCCACCTACAACCTACGAGAAGGAAGACAACAAAATATTCGAACCTGCACTTATCCAAAACTCATGAAATTTTGTCAATATGCATAAATTGGCATTTAAATACAACCCACATGATCATATTTTCAAATTGGAGCCCGGATACACCTGCATCAAATTGGGTTGTGCGGATGGGCCCTACGAGCCTACGAAAACCTAAAAATAGCATAACTCCATGTTATCTCCAAATGACCTAAAATTTTAACTGTACAATCATGGAATAATTTATAAAATAAATAATTAAAAATAGTAAAGAAATTGCTTAATAATTTACCCTCATACCGGGGGGGCGATGGTAACTACAACTATTTGGAGGGCACACTAGGAGAGGATATCCACAAAATCTAGCCACTTTTTGTTACCAAACCACTATAAGATGTTCCTAAAAAACCTAAGGTGTGTTTTCATCGAATGTGGTGAAAAAATTCACATGGATGGAAAAGTTACGCTCAGATTAGCTTCTTGAAGTCACTCGGTAACCTCCTTGGAAAAAGGGAGATTTTGAGGGTAAAAAGGTGCAATAAGGTGAGGGTAAATCTCATAATCACTCCATTGCATATCATAGAACTCCTCTATATGTCTTTGTATAGGTTTTTAACCAATTTTACAGCCCAAATGGGCTCATGTGCAAAAGGGTATGCAAGGGCATGCATGGCAGGAGGTGCCACTTGTCAAATGGGAGGTATGCATAGGGTGTGGAAGAGAATCTCCCAATTTTGCCCTCATAAAGATGGATGTCATAATTATTCCCTATACTCTACCTCGCATGCTCTATTTGGATGGTCAAATGGCAGTTTCTAGGTGCCATTTGGCCAAATTTTGACTTTTTTTGGGTCAAAATTCACCACCGTCCCACCCTGGGACGAGGGCTCACCACCATACCAAGGTGGAACTATGGTGAATTTTGGGCCAAAACCTCCCAAAATTGGGCCAGTAGCCTCCAAAACTTTCCAGACTGGCTAGAACCACTATGATCCTCCTGAGGGCTGCCCAAGGGGCCATGTGATGTCAATTTGATCATTTCTTGTGGATGCTTAATCGGGTTTACCACATTTTAGTGTCTACACAATTAATTTCCAACTCTTGATTTTCCTTAATAAACCTCCTTTTATAGCCTGTAATAATTTGATATTAGTGTTTCTAAATTCCAATTACCTAATTTGATGTAGTATTCCTTATAACTCCCTAATATGGAATATTAGAAAATAATGAAATTTGCAATAATAGAAGTTTTGATTTTCAAGTAGAATTGCTTATTTCTCCTATATTTTAATATTGCAAATGTTAGGCTATTTAATATGTGTTTCTCCATTTTATATTGCTTTCAAATATGGCTGATTTCCTTAATGTTTCAACCTTATGTTATACCTTATAACTCCCTATTAATGAAAGCAAATTTAATGAAGTAGAGACCTTACCTTTAATGTTGTATTCTCTATGTATTCATCATAGATTTTAGATGTATATGACAATCCTCTTTAATGCATTTTCCTTGAGTGCTTATAGCGAATGGTGTACGTTGATTCTTCCTTGGATTAATTGTTTTAATGGTGGAGCTTCAACCTTGGACTCATTGACTTAATTTGAATATCTTGACCAAAGTTTTTAATGATATTCACCTCTCTTCCATGCTGTAATTTTGGTTGCTTCGAGTGCTATGAAAGTTATGAATGGTGTGACTACTACGAATGCTATGAATGTTGACCTCCTTGGTCTTTGGTGCCTTTTAGTAGAAGATGAATCTTGAAATTTGTTATAAGTGTCATGACCATTTATCTATGAGTTCTTGAGGGATATTCTACTAGGTAATGTATGGATGTTATAGTCTTGGATGGGTACACCAAATTGTAACATTTTCTTGGTCAAGTTTGTAATGGATGGGTGCTAATTAGTGTTTCCTCCTAGGTGACAAGTGTCACCTTTCCTTCATGCATGGGATTTCTATGTAATGCCTCTTCAATGTATCATTCCAATGCCCTTATTAACAATGCAACATGGCCAACTCTTCCTTTGTTCAATGATGCTTGATATGAGTTGGTTCCAGCTGGAGTAGAGAGCAATGCCTTTGGAGTCTTGGAGCTAGGATTTGACAATGATCTTGAAGACCTTGAGCAATGCTATGGGGGAGTTTGAAGTACTCCAATGATGCTTCCTTGGATGCATGTCCAATGTAATATTTTGTGCCTTCTTTTTTAACCTGTTATGAAATCCATTTTTCAAATAATTTTTCCCTTGAATATAATTCTCCTTCTTTCTTCGTATTGTGCTTTGTTTGCTTGTAGGTTCGACTATCCAAATTGTAGAAGATGTGAGCCTTTTGAGAGGCTCTATTCCCTTGCGTGGAGTGTGATATTATATGGCTTCCTTGGAATATTTTACCTTGATAATATTGTGCCTTTGAGGCACTTAAAACCTTACCCTTTTTCTTGTGTATGGCAGATTAGAAATGTAAAAAACTTTGTATATAAAATAACCTTTTTGCATCTCCTTTTACAATCTGATTTTTTCTGGTTTTATAACAACTTCCTTGTAGGTAATGGCATATTTTGAGGTTGTATCCTTTATTAGAAATATCTATGCTTTTGCTTGGATATTTCTATAATTAATCCAAGCTTGTAACCACGTAGATATAAGCTTATAGAATTACTTTCTACACTTTTTAATAAATAGCCTTTAGTGCACTTTGAAGCTTGAGAATCACCAAGTCTTGATTTGAAACTTCTATTGGTGATTTTAATGGTCACTTTATTCTCCATTATTTGGAGGAATATGATATTATTTTGGTGTCTTATTTGGACCATGAAATGTTTCAATTTCTATGCACAAAATAGTGTCTCTAAACACTTTTATTAATCTATTGGTTTTTGTGCTCTTGATCCTTAATAATCAACAAACACAAACTAACCTTTTTGAGAGTAACTAGTTAAGAATAACTAGTATAGTGCTAATGGATTAATAATGCACTTAATAGCAACAATAATATCACCTTATTGCTCCTATAAATAAACTCTCAAAATAATTTCAAGTGCACTTAATATTCTCTGCAACTATTAAGAGTAATCTGTAATGAACCCTTAATAAGTATTCTATAAATTTTCATTGAAATAAATATTATAGGATATAGTATTATTTTTTTTTGGTAATTATTTTAATAGATTAACAGTGGGTTTTTATAGAGGATACCAAAACCTTATGTACAAAATTATCCATACTTCTAATGATGTATCATGCCTCCTGGCTGGAAATATAATCCGAATTACAAGAAAAGCAGACCCTAGACTAATTGCCATGAGGCTAAAAAAAGGGCATTTAAGCTTGATTAACCATATAACAAAACTAAAAAAAACCGAGAAAACAACAAGAAAAATCCAAAGAAACTGGAACATGGAGATCAGAAGCACAATAGCCAAACACCAAAAACAACTAATCCTGGTCCTCCTGATCCTTCGAATTTTGACGCTTCTGGTCCTGCTTCAAAATTTTAATCATGGAATTGACACCTCATGAAGGGATATCTGCTCTGGCAATTCTTTCCACCTCTGATGGGAAGCGAGACCGCCACATGACCAAACACATAGTCGTGAGCCCTTTTTTGGCCATGTGGTCAGCCACGTGATTGCCTTATCTAAGGATATTACTTGCTTTCCACTTGCAACATTGGGAAAGTAGTGACCTTACCTCAAGAATGATGTTGAAGACCCTCCAAGATGGGTCTTTGGTGCCTAGGAGGTAATTCACAATGTTGAGCGAATCTCCTTCAATAATTAGAGGTCAAGGATCCTCAGAGAGGATTTGGATTCCTTTCAGAGTGCCTCGAGCTTCGGCATAGTGATTCGTCTGAGAGCCCAACTCTTCATAGTAGGCCACCACAATATTCTCATCATGATCTCTAAAAACACCCCCTAAACTAGTAGGCCCAGGATTACCCTTTGCCACTCCATCAAAATTTAATTTAATCCATCCCACGGGGGGTTTTGTCCATCTAACACTTCTTCGGCAAGGACCTGTAACAGCTTCCAAAAATGGGAAGATATTCATCCTTTTGAAAATTGCTTCTTCATTTAGAATATGGGGGTGGGGACTGGGAACAACATTAGAGTTCTCAATGGCATAGGATAAGGCCCTTTGAGTGACACAAGGAGGTACTTTTGGGGCTCTACCAAAGACTCTGACATTCCTCTCTAACCAAATTTGCCAAATGGAATGGTGGAAGGAGGCCTCAAGGAGGAAGCGGAGTTTAGGATTCTTGAAAGGATTAGGCCATTGATGGAAAGCATCTCTAAGGGATCGGGGAGAGCACCAGAGGATTTGGAAGGAGGATAGGACAATGCTGAGGACCAAGTGGGAAAAGGGGCAGTGCAAGAATAAATGGTCCCTTGTCTCGCACTCTGCTAAACACATGTAACACCTATTGGGGAAGGCAAAACCCCTCTTGTGAAGGTTGTCAATGGTTAAGGCTTTGTTGTGAAAAGCAATCCATGCAAAGAAGTTCACTTTAGGGATGACCCTTTTCCTCCAAAAAACTTTCCACCAATAATCCAGGGCAGTCTCGTTGGTAAGAAACTCATAGGATGATCTAACAAAGAAAATACCATCCTATGTACCACTCTAGATGATTCTGTTAGTCCTCCTAACAGATGGAATTAAAACCAATTGGAGGATGTTTGCCAAAAATGCAACCTCATTATTAAACCCTTCCACAACTAGAAGTTTCCACCGAGGGAGATGGGAGCTCCGGTCTATGAAATCCACCACCCTGAGTTGGGAGTTTGGGTCGGTTTGTTCTCTCAGCCTAGCAAGGTCCACCCTCAAGCCAAGGGCTTCTTCAGTCGCCCACCTATCCTTCCAAAAGAGGATGAGGTTGCCATCACCCAAAATCTAGCGGGCTCCCAAGCTAATCAAATGATGGGTTTGGAGCATAGATTTCCAAAAAGTCGACGCTTTAGGAGGGATCTCAGCATCAAAAAAAGAGTTGGAGCCAAGATACTTCCTTTTGACCAGCTTAACCCACTCCACCAGGTCACTAGTTAGGATCCTCAAAGCATGCTTTACGATCAGAGCTGAGTTCATAAGTCTTGATCTCCTCATACCCAAACCGCCTTGGTATTTCTATGAACAAACCTTGTCCCAGGCAACAAGAGGAATTCTAGATTTTTTTTCATTGCCAGACCACATAAAGGTCCTCTGGATCTTCTCGATCTTGGAGTGAACAAAAATTGGAAGCATGAACATTGACATAAAGTAGGTTGGGATCCCCTGAAGACAAGCTTTCGTAAGGGTGGATTTCTCAGCTTACGATAGGAGTTTGCCCTTCCAAGTGCCAAGTTTCTTGTGAAGGTGTTCCAGGATCATGTTCCACATACCTACACTAGCATGGCCATTGCAAGACAAGGGTAAACCCAGATAAGACATAGGCAGGGAGTCAATGGTGCATTCTAAAATTATGGCAATCCAAAGTTGCCTATGCAAGGGAGTGTTAATAAAATAAATTTTGCTCTTGATGTAATTAACCTTTTTCCCGACAGCTTGCTCGTAATGGGAAAGGATTTGCTTGAGGGATTTGGCCTGGGTGACAGATTCCCCAATGGATATGAGGGTGTCATCCACAAATTTTTGATGAGTGATAGGTTCAACTCTAGAAGTCAGGAAAATGCCAAAAATATTGTTTTGACGAAGAGCCTCTTTCAAATACCATCTCAGAACCTCTGCCAAAAGGATGAAGAGTATGGGAGACAAAGGGTCACCTTGTCTGAGGCCTCTGGAACTTTGGAAATACCCTACTAGGGACCTATTGATCAGGAAAGAAAAAAGGGAGTGGATATACAGTTGCAGATAAGGTCAATCCAGTGGGGATGAAATTTGAACTTGAGGAGGACAGCACACAAGAACCTTCTATCAACCCGATCGAAGGCTTTGTTCATGTCTAGATTAAGAAAAATAGTAGCATTCTTAGAGCGGTAAGCAGAGTGAATATTTTCATGGATAGTGATGACACCATCAAGAATGTTTATACCTTTAATAGTGCTTCCCTGACAAGGATCAACCAGGAGAGGGAGAACAAGTTTCAGTCTATTGGCTATAGACTTGGTGAGGATCTTGTAAAAAACATTGCACAAGCTGATGGGCCGGTAGTCAGAGAAAATCTTGCAGGATGGATACTTAGGAATAAGAGCAATAAAGGTGGAATTGAGTTTTGGGTGAATGGATCTGGAAGCTTGTATGTCCCGAATAGCTTCACACACATCCGAACCCACAACATCCCACATGACTTGAAAAAAATGGGGGAGAAAACCATTGGGGCCAGGGCCTTGTCTGGTTGCATGGATAAAAAAGCTTCTTTAATATCAGATGAGAAAAAAGGTTCCAAAAGCTTGATTCTTACCTCATGGGGGACTTTAGTCAAAAAATTGGCAAGCAACAATTTTTGGACCTGAATGTTGCTGTCGGGAGGAGTGCCAAGCAGGTCCTAAAAAAAATCAACTACTTCGCTCCTGATTTCATCTATTTCCCTAGTTACATGCCCATCCTTGCAATACACTTCTCTGATATTGTTGGCCCCTCTATGCCTCATGGTAGATGCATGGAAAAACCTCATGTTGGAGTCTCCATTCTTCAACCAAAGGTCTCTAGATTTCTGGCACCAGAAGGTTTCCTCCCTTGCAAGAGTAGAATGGTAATCCACCAAAAGAATTCATTCTTCCTCCTTGAGACCCTCAGTGTAACCTTTGAGCTCCATCCTCTCCAAAAATTTTAGGTTGTCCGAGATGGACTTTTTGGCCTCAAAAATGTTTCCAAAAACCTCTTTATTCCATATTTTTAGCCTCTCTTTGACCATTTTGAGTTTTAAAGTCACTCTCTTAGGGGCATTTCATCCCACCTCCTGTTGCCACCATGTTGAAACCAATCCTTTTAATTATTTGTGAGCAATCCACATGGATTCAAATCTAAAGGGGGTCTTAAAAATGGTCTCGTCGTTCACCTCCAAAAAAATAGGGTTGTGGTTAGACCCAATCCTTGGTAGGGTCGATAGAGTTGCACCGCCAAGGATGGGAATAACTTCTTGGGAAATGAATTTTTTTTTTAGCTTGACTTGAATCAGGCTGCTCCCAATCCTTGTGTTGCTCCACGTGAAGGATGCTCCTTTGAGTTCGATGTCAAGCAGGCTTTTAGTAGAGACAAAATCTCTAAAGTCCTCCAAGTTGCGGCTTGAATGGTCAGACCCTCCTTTTTTTTTTGATGGGTGAAGGGGAAAGTTGAAGTCTCCCCCTAAGACCCAAGGAAATTTACTAAAATTCTCCCTCATCTGGGAAATAGCCTTCCACATTTCTACTCTCTCCATGGCATAATTCAAAGCATAAACATTGGACATAATCCAAGAAAAATTGGTATTTTTGGAATGGAACAGCACATTGATAATCCTATTGGAAATTGATACCAAGTTGCCCTCAACACTCACTGGGTCCCACAGAACCATGAGCCCTCTTGCTGTTCCCACTATAGGGCTGTATAGAAATTTTACCTTGGCCAAAATGGCCTTAGCAACTCTATCAGAGGAGATAGCACCAGTCTTGGTCTCTTGTAAAATTAGGATGGAAGGGTTAGTCCTCTTTTAGATATCAGCCACTAACCTTCGTTTGGTTGTTTCATTCAGTCCTCTCACATTCCATGAGAGAATTTTCATCTGGACAGTTTGAGGTTCTTCTTGCCTCCCCTCCCTTATTGGGGGGAAGGTTTTGGTACATGTGCTTCATCCGTATGAGTATCAGAATCATCCAAAACCAGTAGATGTTGGGTTCCATTAGCAACATCTATCGCTGTCTCTTTGTCTTGCCTGTCTTTGTTAGGAGGACGGACCTGCTTTCTCTCACTACCAAAATCTACACTTTGTTTTCAACTCCTCGTATTTTGAGGGCTAATGTGACCAGACTATTCACCCCTCCTACCTAGGAGGTAGTCTTCTAGCAATGTTTGTGAATTGAAATTGGGGTGTCCCTAGTCCTGGAGCTTGCGTGAATTAGATTAAGTGATATTTTGGGAGTGAGTCCAATCCTTCTACTCCTGCGAATGACTCCTCCTAGCTAGGTTTTTGCTCCAAACTGCATAGGGTCTGTTTTGTGGGTGAAATTCTCAACAGGCTGGGCGAAGTCATCGTGATCCCTGGAGGGGCCTAGAGATTCATGGCCCATCGCATTTGGAATATTTGACTATTTTTCCTGTCCTTCACCATGTTCCAGGGGGTTACAGGTTTCACACTTCTGCTTACCCAGTTTTTGAAGAGGACAATTGGACTGGAGGTGCCCTTGAGAACGACACTAGGGGTAGAAATCTGGCCTATTCTCATAGACAATAGCTTGTTTGTGAATAACGGTGCCTCCATACCGGAGAGTGATGGAGGATGGGAGCTCCACCTCCAAATCTATCAACACACAAAAATGGTCTTGGACGAACCTTGTTTGAGCTTGGGTGGGAGGGTCAATGGTGACCAACTCCCCTATGGAGCGAGCAATACCTCTTATTACATTTTCATGCCATCCGAAGAGGGGAAGACTTGGGAGCCTAACCCATATTGGGGCAATGTTGATATTATGGGTATCAGGATTAAATTCCATGCCCCACTTCCTAAGGAATATACTTCTATGGCCTAGAAACCATGGCCCACCAGCCAAGATTTTATAGTAGTCCTCCTTGTTGTTCAGTCTAATAGTGAAAAAACCCTGATATAGGGCCACCAACTCCATATGTCCAGAGGTCCTCCATTTGCTTGCCGCCCAATTTTGAATGGTCTCCATGTCGGGATGACCACCAATGAACTTACCTATGAGGGTATACTTCTCATAATCCATGGAGCTTGAGAGTACTTCTACTGGGATGTCCAGCTCATCCCCATCCAGGAACATCTCCTTGGTAAAAAAACCACTTAGGGTTTCTGAAGTTGCTACCTAGGCATACAACTTCTGTGGTCCACCCCCCCATTTTTCTGGTGGATCCTTACCCCGACTAACACTGTCGTCAATCCGTTCTTCATTTGGCAAGGATGCCTCTACATCTCCAGACCCGGGGTGCCCTCTGCCCGCTTCGTTGTGCCCATGGTTCAAAATGCTACTGCTCCCATGCTCTCCCATAGAGGACTTCTCACCCATTGTCCTCATTCCTCCAGGCTCTCCAATACCCCGTAGGATATAGTATTATTGATTTCTACATAGCAAATGTGTAGATTATAATTTTATTTATTTCAAAAATATCCAACTCCTATTTAATGTGTAAATAATCCTTAAAATGAATTCTCCCTTTTTGCACTTTATTGAAGACTATAATGCAATCTATTCTTCTGCAAATTTTAATCTAAATATGGTGCCTTAATGGAATTTGATAATAATCTAATTTGAGGTTAATCAGTGAACCTAATTGCATCCAATTTGCTTACCTTTTTTATGGCTTCTATAGATGATGATTTTGGTGTTTCTTATTCACCAAGTTGTTGCTTTGTAGTGAATGGATATGCAAATTCTTTGTTGGTTGTCCTGAATAGCTTTATGATTCACCAATCTATAGCCTCAAACTTTCTATCTTGAGTCTTGGATTTGGTGGCTTGATCCTTCCAGTGATCTTTGGCTTTCTACTGTAGATTTCAAGAAATTATTTCTCTAAACTATGTCTTCTTGCTGTGAGAGGCAATCTCTAAATATCCTAGATTTGGTAGGCTTATTTTTTATGAATCTTCCTTAAATATTCTTGTCAAATTTTGACTTCAAACAGGATCTTCTACTTCTCAATATTCTAGTTTTCTTGAGGTCTTCATTGGTTTCTTATTTTGGGATTTGGCACTCCTTGCCAAATTCTTCTTCTAGTATTTGAAATTCCTTACCAATTTCTTCTTCTCTTGGGCTTGTTGTCGAACGGTGATAATTATCCCAAGTCCTTCACTATCAATACCTTCTCCTTGGTAGTGGATTTATCCAATGAGTTCTCCTAGGAACTCTTTTGATGATGATTCTATGAGCTCTGCAATAAGGCTCTCCAAGCCTTCTTCTTTTTCTTCTCCTTGAGACCTCTCTAGGGCCTTCTATATGGTAGCTTATCTGGTATTCCAACTAAGACATTTTACTCAACCTTCTACTTTTGTAAGTATTGGTGATGATATATTCTTTCTTAGATATATAAAATCTACTACTTTTGTATTTGAACAGGGCTCTCTAAGTCCTTTTCTTTCTTCCAAGAATGGAAGTTCTTTTATGATATATTCTCCTAATATCTTCAACTTATTCTAATAGAAGTCTTTAATTAGTAAAGGATATCACAATTCTCCTATTTCTTGGACTCTTCTCTGGAGTCTTATTTCAAAACTCCTTTTTGGAGTTTTCTTTTGAGTCAAGAATTTATTTCTAAAGTTTTCTTTAGGAACTCTTCTTTGGATTTTAGTTTTGAATAAAGAATTCTTCTTTTGAATCAAGAATTTTTCTCTAAATTTTTCTTTAGAATTAAGGCTTCTATGACCTTCTTCTTGATCAAGGCTTCTATGGCATTTTATGCTTCTGCAATCCGTAGGTATTTATCTTGAATGGAGACCACCGATATCCTATCTTATCCTTGACTCAAATTTTGGGGTCTCTTCTTCTTTGAGTCTGTTATAAGGCTACTATAGCCTTTTCTTTACTTCTACACTTTGTAGGATTATAGCTCTTATAATGGGAACTTCTTCAAGGTCTTTGAAATATTCAGTATTCTTCCTTGTTGTTGCAAGTGATGGAATGATTCTAAGAATATATTCTTCCTAACTCTCTTGTAGGAACATTTACAACCTTTTCTTGAATATTCTTTTCCTGCAACAAGTTGATAGAATTTTGAGTCCTAGTCTTCACAAGTTTTTTTGTAACTCTATGGAAAGACTCTAGCCAAATAAAATCTCAAGTTTTCTGCAACTGAGATTTATTTCAATCCTCAATTTTCTAATCCTATTGAATTCTATGGATTTTTCTATCAATTAATACTAATGGTATCTTTTGAATGCAGTGGAACTCAATGGTAGATCCAGTTTGCAAAGATGCATGTCAATAGTAGTAATGGTAACTCTCCCTATTCCTCTTGACCTACTGGACTTCTCTTATGATGGATGTAGGTCCTCCACTCTTGATGCACTGTGGATCTAATACCACTATTATATTTTGAGGATATATACAGTGGAGAGATATAACACAAGTCCTAATGAAATATAAGAAATATGAAAGAAAGTGAAACAAAAAGTATGACTAAAATATACTATAAATAGAAATTATGAAGATACAATGCAATATGGAGGAAATGGTCACTTCATTAATATAAGCTAAAGAGCCATATTGTACTCCATACAAGAGTAATACTACCAAGAGAATGACATGAACTTGATACGATATTTCTATGAACTTGATATATGCTTGATGTATAATATACCACTATGAGGCCCTTTATATAGGAAGAAAAATTCCTTGGCCAACACTCTACCTAGATGTGCAAGGGGACACCTTGCACATGAAGAACACAGGCTTATACTGAGAGGGGGTGAATAGTATAAGATCAACTTTTACTTTTCTTTCCCAAACAATATTATCCAATATTATCAATGGCAATATCAACAAAAGTAATCAAAGCAATGCACAAATCATCACACACAATAGAGACACCAATTTAACGTGGTTCACCCAATGTGGGCTACTCCATGGAGAAAATATTTCCACTAAAATTTTCTCAACAAATCTCTTGGGAATCACTTCCCTATTACAATGTTTATGGACCTCTGTCCAAAGGAGACACCAATCCCCTAATGCTCTGATTTGTGGATCACTCTCCATAGGAGAACTCTTTCCCCTTTTCTCTGGTTCGTGGAACTTGATCCAGGAGAACTCTTTCTCCTCAACTGGTTCGTGGATCTCTCTCCACAGAAGAACTCTATCTTCCCAGCTGGTTCATGGATCACACTCCATAGGAGAACTCTTTCCCCTTGCTCTGTGTGGATCTCTATCCATAGGAGAACTCTTTCTCCTCTACTCTAGTTGATGATCTTCTAGAAGACTTCTACCCCCACTACTCTAGCTTGTGGATCTCTCTCCATATAAGACCTTTGTCCTCACTACCCTAGATAATGGATCTCTATCCACTAGAGACTATTATCCTCTACTCTATCACCTCCAAATATTGCTCTCAAATTCTATCTTAAATCTACACTAAACTCTATCCTCAGTCTAGTACAAATTTACTCCAACTTTATCTTAGGTCTAGCACAAATCTATCTACAAATCTCACAAATCTGTCCTCAAATCTATCCTCAAGCCTTAACACAAAGCTTGATCAAATCACAAATCAAATCTGCTCAGATCTACCCCAAGCCTTAACACAAATCTTGAAAAAATCACAAATCAACTCTACTCAGATTTACCCCAAGCCTTAACACAAATCTTGAACAAATCAACAATCAAATCTTCTCAATCTACCCCAAGCCTTACAAGCTTACAATCCAAAACTTTCTAACAATATCTCAAGTCTTCACAAGACTTGCTCAAATCTACCTTCAAGTCCTCTCAAGAACTTGCTCAAATATGCTCTCAAGCCTTCACAAAGACTTGCTCAAATCTGCTCAAACACATGCTCAAAACAACTCACAAGATATGCTCAATCAATCTCAAATCTTGCACACAATGCTATCAAATGCTTTGTCTAATCTTCAAAGTAATTCCTTTAACTTGAAGCACTTTAGACATATTCTATTCAGAATTTGTTTAACCTCTGGAACATATAGAGAATGATGTACTCTATCAAAAACTCAATATGTTCTACTCAATCATTAAGTCTATCACTTTCATAAATCTGATTTCTAATGTTTGCACATTCACTTTCAATATCACTCAAAACCAATGCTCAAGAAGTTTCACTCAATCATTCAATCAATGAAACACAACTTGCTCACAAACCCTAAACAAGTGTTTTCATACTTCTTCAAACAAAGAGCACAATGTGGGTCTCAAACCCTAACTCAAATAATCTTCAATCTCTATCTCAAATATTCTCTAAACATTCACCAATCAAGCATATAAAAAACTCACTCAAATATTTCCAACAATGCTTATCAAACAATCCTTTTCACTCCACCTTATATTTCACAACATTCAATCCAACAACACTTCAATCAAAGGATGATGTGCCCATACCTTTTTACTTTTATGGAGATATGTCTTCAAAATCTGTTTCACAATCAATTCTCCTTGTGCCACTCAAAAGGTTAGATAGCAACAATCTATTTCAAAACATCCACAAAGTATTCCTTCCAAAATGTGCCCAATTAAATTCCAAACCACTCTCTTGGTTTCTCAAATAATCAAACCCTTCAAAATGTTTAGCAAAACATACAAATAATCAAAATACCTCATACACCTTTTAACTCCCTCTTAACACACTCAAAACACAATCAACAAGGACTCCAATAATTCACTTTCAAAATAATTCACTATAACTTCCTTCAGAATTTAAATGCATAGAATAATAAAAATTATTCCCTTATATCTCCCACTTATCATAAATGCATTTCCAAAATAAATATAACCATCATGCAAAATAATATTCCAATGCACTTACTAAATCACAATTCAAATTATTTCAACACCCTTTATATGGCAAAAAATAAAAATTATTTTTAACACCTTATACCTCCCACGTTAGCGCATACCATACAACTTAGAACCTTAGGTGCAATTTTATTAAAGCAAAATAAATACCTTTGCGCACTGCCTCCCACAGGATTCAATCCCCTACTGCACTACCACCTGCGCCTTAGTCGTGGCCTAACCGCCGCGTGAGCTAAGCGCTCACTTGAGACCTCTAATGCGCCCAATCCTCTTTATCCCTTTTGCTAGCTGCTAAACTCATTTAAAACAAAAAACTTTCTCCCTCTGCTACCATCAGGAATCGAATGCGAGACCTATCATCCACCAAAGCCTTAGCACTGCCAAGACTTGCCACTAGGCCAACCATGTGGTTGGTGATAGGGGCATGAACCCTTGCCACTTTATCCTTCCACGTGCTCCACTTTACTTTTAAAAATTAAAAGCCTTTGTCCTCTTGTGCTCACGAATTTGCATCAATCGATTAATTCAATATTCGCATGTGCATTCAGAGACTTACCTTATGCCTTCAAACCTTATGGTATAAATACCATGTTCCCTCCTTGCTCGAACGTCGATGGAAATAAAACATTTAAACTTAATGTTTTGTGCCAACCCCTTACTTAGGGTTATAAAATTATTATAATATAAATATTATAATTAATTTATAAGTAACCTTAGGCTTTCTCTTAACACTTTAATATTATAATATTATTTCCTTTGGGCCTAGGTATTTCCTTCCTTAACCTTAGACCTTATCTTAACAACTTTAATATTATAATAATAAATATTATAATATTATTTCCTTTGGGCCTAGGTATTTCCTTCCTTCGGGTATTTAGACAATATTTTGACCAATCATGTGAAGCTTTAAACCAAATCTCTTGGGCTTAAAATATAAATATTTTAACCCTCCTTTTGTCAATTCCTTGCACTAACTTTTGACATATGAACTGACTCTTGACATCAATGACAACATAACTACTCAAAATTTCCAACAATCTCCCCCTTTGTCATTGATGGCAACCCTTTTTCCTTAACCATTCCTTTTTCCTTTTTCCAATTCTGCTCCCCTGAGAAATTGCTCCCCCTGACTGAATGCTCTCCCCCTAACTCAAATCTCTCCCCCTTTGACATCAATGGCAAAGGGACTCCTTTGGGGCTAAAGATAAGACTCTTAGCTCAGCCCCCTCCCCACCTCCTCTCCTTGAGGTGATTAATTTTGGGGTGGGAGTATCTCTACTCCCAACATACAATGCTCTTTTTCTTTGTCCACCTTCTTCCTCAATTGATCCTTCTGATTCTTTTGAATATCCCTGTTCTTGCTTGTCTCTGGAAATTTTGTTCTACACCACTTAGCCATATGCCCAACATTATTGCACTTATAACACTTAATGTTGTGGTTCCTAGAAGGTGCAAATATCTTGAAGTTCCTCCTGGTGAAGCCATACCCATTCCTATCATGAACCCTACAATTAATTGCTTTATGACCAAAATGATTACAAGAGTAGCAATACCCTTGAAAGAGATGCCCATTTCTGAAATTCCTCTTAGTGAAACCATATTCCTTCTTTTCATGTGTCCTGCACTGCATAGCCTTGTGACCAAACCTGTTACATGAGAAGCAACGTCCTTTGAAGAAATCTTACCTTGAACCCACTGGTCTCTTAGTCCTTTCTTCCCTATGATATTTCCTATTCCTTATTTGTGCATTGTTTCCTTCCTTGGTGAACCTTCTATTTTTCAACTTATCCTCATAAGTCTCACTTTCTCCTTCACTCTCTTCTTCTAAAGCTTCTTCTTCTTTGGAGCTTGAGCTTGAATCCTCTCCTTGTTCTCTTTGTCCCTCTTCAAAACCAAGTCCTGTCTTGTTTGATGAAGATCTTTGTGCATTGATAATCTTATCCAAAGTCTTTGAACTTTTCCCAAACCTGTGTAGCTTATCTTTAGACTCTTTCACTTCCTTCCTTAGTGAAACTACCTCATGCTCTAATCTTTCACATTCTAAGACTTTTACCTCTAAATTTTCTTTAAATCTCCTTGTCTTAGCTATTGAGTTAGTCAGATCTTGTATAAGCTTTCCCTTCTCTTCATCACATTCTTGAAATTGAATCTTGAGTTTTGAGTTCTGCTTTCTAACCTTTCTTAATTCCTTAAGAGCAGAAATAAGCTCAGCTTCTAGATCAACTACTCCTTCCTCTTCATTTTTTGATTCTTCCTCTACTTCTTTGTCTTCAAGAGCATCCTCATACTTTTCAAATTTATCTTCAATAGGAGCACTTCCTTCTTCCTCTATTGCCAAGAAGAGAATTTCTTCTTCTTCACTATTTGAGGATCTTCCATCACTTTCACTTGAAATCTTGCCTATCTTATCTACATAGAAACTCTTCTTATGCCTTTGGAAAAACTTCTTTCCATGCTTGCTTTGTCCATCCCTACTTTTCTTTTCATACCTGGATTTCCCTGCTTCCCTGTTCTTATGATCATGTTTCTCTTCACCATTGCTACTTTCTGCTTCTGTACAGTTAGATGCATAATGACCATATTTACCACAATTGAAACACTTTACTATTTTCATACCTTTGTGCTTTCCTGAATCCTTCTTGTTCCTTCTACCATAGTTAGCTTCCTCATCACTGGTTGACTCATCACTTGAAACAGATTTCTTATCCTTTGCTTTCTTTGCTGCTTTGAAAGTTACCTCTTTCTTCGGGATAGGGTCCTTTACTATTCTCATCTCATATGTTATGAGTGTTCCCTGTAACTCATCCAAAGTCAGTTTTTCAAGATCTCTTGTTTCTTCTATGGCTGAAATATTTCCATCAAACCTCATAGGAAGTGACCTTAGAACCTTTTGACAAACATCAGATTCTTCAACTTTAAACCCAAGTCCTCGCATGGAGTTAACAACCTCATCCACACAAAGTAAGTATGTAGCAATGTCTTCCTCATCCTTCATCTTCAAGTCTTCAAATATTTTCTTGTGATTTTGCAACTTTACCATCTTAACCTTTTTATCTCCCTCATATGCATTCTTCAACTTATCCCATATCTCTTTTGTTGATGTGCAATGCATAACTTTTACAAATTTTGCTTCACGTAATCCACCCAAGATTACATTCATTACCTTTGCATTATACAGGTGTAAGAGCTTACCATATTTATCTATAGGAGGACTAGCTGGTGGTGTGTACCCATCCTCAACTACTTGCCATGTCTCAATTCCTTGTGCCATCAGGTAAGTCTTCATTCTTACACTCCAGAATGCATAATTGTTCCCATCAAACAATGGTGCCTTATTTGTTGAAGCTCCACTCTGAGATGCCATCTATGTTCCTGTACACTCTTCCTTCAAGCTATTAAACTCTTTCGAAGGAACCCACTCTGATACCAATTGAAGAACATAGGCTTATACTAAGAGGGGGGTGAATAATATAAGACCAACTTTTACTTTTCTTTCCCAAACAATATTATCCAATATTATCAATGGCAATATCAACAGCAGTAATCAAATCAATGCATAAATCATCACACACAATAGAGACACCAATTTAACGTGGTTCACCCAATGTGGGCTACTCCACGGAGAAAATATTTCCACTAAAATTTTCTCAACAAATCTCTTGGGAATCACTTCCCTATTACAATATTTATGGACCTCTATCCAAAGGAGACACCAATCCCCTAATGCTCTGATTTGTGGATCACTCTCCATAGGAGAACTCTTTCCCCTTTTCTTTGGTTCATGGAACTTGATCCAGGAGAACTCTTTCTCCTCAACTGGTTCGTGGATCTCTCTCCATAGAAGAACTCTATCTTCCCAGCTAGTTCATAGATCACACTCCATAGGAGAACTCTTTCCCCTTGCTCTAGTTTATGGAACTCTATCCATAGGAGAACTCTTCCTCTCCTCTATTCCCCCCTTGATGATCTTCTAGAATACTTCTACCCCCATTACTCTAGCTTATGGATCTCTCTCCACAGAAGACCTTTATCCTCACTACCCTAGCTAATGGATCTCTATCCACTAGAGACTAATATCCTCTACTCTATCACCTCCAAATCTTACTCTCAACTATATCTCAAATCTACACCTAAAACTCTATCCCAAGTCTAGTACAAATCTGCTCTAACTCTATCTCAAGTCTAGCACAAATCTACTCAAATTTGCACCAAATCTATCCTCAAATATATCCTCAAGACTTAACACAAAGCTTGAACAAATAACCAATAAACTCTACTTAGATTTACCCCAAGCCTTAACACAAATCTTGAACAAATCACAAATCAACTTTGCTCAAATCTACCCCAAGCCTTAACACAAATCTTGAACAAATCACCAATCAACTCTGCTCAGATTTACCCCAAGCCTTAACACAAAGCTTGAACAAATCAACAATCAACTCTCTTAGATCTACCCTCAAGTCCTCTTCAAGAACTTGCTCAAATCTGCTCTCAAGCCTTCACAAAGACTTGCTCAAATATGCTCAAACACATGCTCAAAATAACTCACAAGATATGCTCAATCAATCTCAAATCTTGCACACAATGCTATCAAATGCTTTGTCTAATCTTCAAAGTAATTCCTTTAACTTGAAGCACTTTAGACATATTCTATTCAAAATTCGTTTAACCTCTAGAACATATAGAGAATGATGTACTCTATCAAAAACTCAATATGTTCTACTCAATCATTAAGTCTATCGCTTTCACAAATCTGATTTCTAATGTTTGCACATTCACTTTCAATATCACTCAAAACCAATGCTCAAGAAGTTTCACTCAATCATTCAATCAATGAAACACAACTTGCTCACAAACCCTAAACAAGTATTTTCATACTTCTTCAAACAAAGAGCACAATGTGGGTCTCAAACCCTAACTCAAATAATCTTCAATCTCTATCTCAAATGTTCTCTAAACATTCACCAATCAAGCATATAAAAAACTCACTCAAATATTTCCAACAATGCTTATCAAACAATCCTTTTCACTCCACCTTATATTTCACAACATTCAATCCAACAACACTTCAATCAAAGGATGATGTGCCCATACCTTTTTACTTTGATGGAGATATGTCTTCAAAATCTGTTTCACAATCAATTCTCCTTGTGCCACTCAAAAGGTTAGATAGCAACAATCTATTTCAAAACATCCACAAAGTATTCCTTCCAAAATGTGCCCAATTAAATTCCAAACCACTCTCTTGGTTTCTCAAATAATCAAACCCTTCAAAATATTTAGCAAAACATACAAATAATAAAAATACCTCATACACCTTTTAACTCCCTCTTAACACACTCAAAACACAATCAGCAAGGACTCAAATAATTCACTATAACTTCCTTCAAAATTTAAATGCATAGAATAATAAAAATTATTCCCTTATATCTCCCACTTATCATAAATGCATTTCCAAAATAAATATAACCACCATTCAAAATAATATTCCAATGCACTTACTAAATCACAATTCAAATTATTTCAACACCCTTTATATGGCAAAAATAAAAATTATTTTTAACACCTTATACCTCCCACGTTAGCGCATACCATACAACTTAGAACCTTAGGCACAATTTTATTAAAGAAAAATAAATACCTTTGCATGTTGCCTCCCACGGGATTCGATCCCCTACTACGCTACCACCTGTGCCTTAGCCGTGGCCTAACCACCGTGTGAGCTAAGCGCTCACTTGAGACCTCTAATACACCCAGTCCTCTTTATCCCTTTCGTTGGTGCTAAACTTGTTTAAAACAAAAAACTTTCTCCCCTCTCGCTACTAGGAATCGAATGTGAGACCTATCGTTCACCAAAGACTTACGCTGCCAAGCTTTGCCACTAGGCCAACCACGTGGTTGGTGATAGGGGCATGAACCCTTGCCACTTTATCCTTCCATGTGCTCCACTTTGCTTTTAAAAATTAAAAGCCTTTGTCCTCTTGTGCTCACGAATTCGCATCGACCGATTAATTCAATATTTGCATGTGCATTCGGAGACTTACCTTATGCCTTCAAACCTTATGGTATAAATACCATGTTCCCTCCTTGCTCGAACGTTGGCGGGAATAAAATATTTAAACTTAATGTTTTGCGCCAACCCCTTACTTAGGGTTATAAATTTATTATAATATAAATATTATAATTATTTTATAAGTAACCTTAGGCTTTTCTTTTAACACTTTAATATTATAATAATAAATATTATAATATTTACATGGTGGAATCGGTAGCCACCACGAATCCGGGTAGGCTATCCAACTTTTATGGCCACCACAGTATTCTACGTTGTCCACCCTGGAATCCACCACACAAATCTTCGCGTAGTTCACCCCTATAACCGCCATGCCACAATCATTTAAAACATTTTACACCTCTAAAAGCACCAGGAAAATATATTAGATTTGGGTCATATCCGCATGTGAGGGGAGGGATTTGACCTTGGGACATCTCTTATCTCAAGAGTTTTACACAACCCACTACCTCCAACTCCCCCACATGATCGGATCTTAACACTTTAATATTATAACAATAAATATTATAATATTATTTCCTTTGGGCCTAGGTATTTCCTTCCTTTGGGTTATTTAGATAAACTTTTGACCAATCATGTAAAGCTTTAAACCAAATATCTTGGACTTAAAATATAAATATTTTAACCCTCCTTTTGTCAACTTCTTGCACTGACTTTTTACATCACTAAAACTTACTCTTGACATTAATGACAACATAACTACTCAAAATTTCCAATAGCACATTGCCACTTGTGCATTTATTACATTGCTTGAAGTAACTAGATAAATCCCCCCTAAAGTAATCTCCTATCCTGAATATATACCTAAGGTGGTACATTTACATGACCCAAATGATGTAAAATACTCTAACTCTAACAATATAAAGATTACAATTGCAAGTAAAATTTTGTGTTATTGATTTGAAAAATTAGTATAAGAATGAAATTAGATAGATAATGATTTCTTGTGTAACTTCGGTTGTTATTGATTTGTGGAATTTTTATAAAGATGAGATTATACAAAAATGATTATGTGGAAATTCCCAATCATGGACTTGGTGGTCTTAGTATAAGAATAAGGTCATATTGTTAGACCATAGTGAGTATAGTCTTGGTTGATTTTCTAGAGCTAGTTTAAGATTTAATTCCACCAATAAATGATGGGAGAGATTAATGAAATGTGAATGTAATAACCGTGCTTGTTATATTAATGAATTCATAGGATGGTTAAATGAATGAATTTGATTGATGTTTTTAAAATGCAAGAGTATCAAAGGATTATTATACTAATTTTTTGGTAAGTGATATCAAGACAAGTTTGAAGAAATCCTAGGTAAGTGAGTGCAATGATAGCTCAAGAGACTTTTGGACACAAATCCAATCAAATGTATGATATTCATGTCAAAATAATGGTGAGTGGTAATATTTTTTGTTATGAAACTATTGCTAGTATTTATGTAGGAAAATAACTAGTGTCAATAATACTAGGCGTAGGTAGATGAGAAGAGATTCTTATGTCTGATCTTAGACGTTAGATTAAAAATAGTGTTTTCTCTAATAATTGCTCCTAGAAACTTATTGATAATTGTATGTGATACTTTTAATGGTTGTGTCCTCTGTATCTAGATGTTTATGGAATTGTGAACTCAGGAAAGAAGAGGAATTCCCTTAGTTAGAGTGCAACTCAAGTGTTTACTTCTTGTATGTTTACTTTTAGATCTCTTGAAGAAGTATGTCTGTTAGTTTACTACTTGTGTAGAATGATTTCTTAGGAAAATCCCAAGTGTTCTACCAAGACCTCATGTGTTGATATTGTAGGAACATGGTAAACTATGCAAGGGAGTAAATCACGGACCGGATTCGTGGATGGGGTTTCCAGTGCTACGTTAGACGGATGAGGATATCTATAGTGTAAACTCCCACTCCACCTATGTGACTTCTATTAGGAATTGGTGGTGAAATGTGGATCTTTGGTTTTAAGAATACGAAGAGTTGAAGGACCCTCTTAATCTAGAGTGTTTCTATATGTTCCTTACAAGGATATTTTTGGATTGCTTATTCTGTGAAACAATTTGTATAATTGTTATACTTGTAAGTGATGGACAACATGGTTGTGCCCATTTGTTAAGAATAAGAATGTGTGGTTCTTTATTGTTCATTGGTTGCATGGACTAATAGTGATTATCTATGTATTTTCTTCTAGTTTGGGTTGGTAGAGAATTTATTTGTAAAGGGAGATAGGCTTGCTCCCAAAAGTTAAATGGTTTATTTTTAACTAAAATATAAAGTGAATCTAAATGGGTGAGGTCTGTTTAGGTATCCCTATGTGGGGTTTATGGATAATGACAAGTGGTTTAGTTAAGGTATTAAGAGTGTAATTCCTTAATACTTGATGGACTAAGATGGTAATTAGTCTCGAATGTGAGAATGACTAGCTCAAATGGATGTGAGAAGGATGGTCATATCTCTATACACACACACCACTTACATAGAAGGACTTATGTAGAGTGGAAGCTAGCATGTGCCTTTCAAAGGAGTGAAAGGGGTTGGTCTTCACTAGCTCATTGGGCCCGATGAGAGGGATAGTGGACCTTGCATATAAAAACCTAGTACTCATACATGAAAATAATGATGTATGGTGTAAGGATGGGTGTGCCTCAAGGAAAGACTAGATAAAGTACTAATGAATAACTTTAGTATTAGTTTTTGGAGCATAGAGTTTAGAAGACCTATGGATATAATAAATGTGTATTAAAAAAAATAGGATGGAAATTTTTGGGATGTGACATTTGGTATCAGAGCATGGTTTGTAGTGGAATAGGTTCACTATGCAAGACTAGTTGCAATGTGTGATAGAAAACATATTTAAACCATAACAAATGGAGAAAACTAGTAGAAGTAAACATGTTTGGATAATAGAGTGGAATGGAAAAATAGTTAATAGTAGGAGGAGCAATTTGAAAGAAGTAATTGCTAATGAAATTCCTACTATCTCTTATGTGTGTGGCTAGGGATAATGCCACCAAAGAGAAGAAGAGGGAGTGTTGCCCCATTGACAAGGCAGACATGATAGAATAATGTAGAGAATAGAACCCTGGATGTAGGTTTAGAGAACCCTAGTAATGAAAGGGAAAATCTTACTGAGATAGTGGCTCTACTTCAAGAATAGGTAGAAACACAAAAATAGTTGTTGGATGCCATGTTGAATCAGGAAGCACAGGTGGGTAACTCTAGAATGAGATAGGAAAATGAACCCCTTACTGAGGCACAACTGGCCAGGATTCATCTTGAGGCCGAGTTGGGCAAAGAGATGAAACATTTGAAATCTTCCAAGTTTAATGGAGAGGAAGATGGTGATAAGGTCGAGGCATGGTTGAAGGAAATAGAAACCTATTGCAATATGAAGAATTTTTCCTTGGGTACTCAGGACATCCTATGCCACATTGCATTTGCAAGGAGATGGTTTGGATTGGTGGGAAACTCTTAGTGCAGATCGAAAACTAGCAATAGTAGTCGATCTAAAATGGGATGAATTTGTAAAAGCCTTCAAAGATAGATTTCTCATGGAACATTTCTATTCCTAGAAGTTTGAGGAGTTCACTAAGCTTCATCAGGGAACTAGAACAGTGGAAAAATACTATCAAAGATTTGTCAAGTTGCTGAAATATGTGCCTGCTTATAATGAGAAAATGAAGATTCACAAGTTTATACTAGGAGCGGATCCTAGAATAGGGCAAGAAGTAGATATGAGGGAACCTACTACTCTGCAAAAGGCCTATGATTTGGCCAGGAAAGCTGAAACATATCTCAAACCCTATTTTGACTATGAAGGGTTAGACGAGTAGGGCAGGGAAGCATTAAGGAAAAGGAATAGCACAGGTTTTGTTAAGTGGGAAAAAGAATAGGCAAACAAAGATTCCTCTAAGCATGATAGAAGGAATGACCAAAAATAGGGGAAGTTCAGAAGAAGGTTCCAAGGAAAGAATCGTACTTCCAACAACCATGACAAAGGTAACAATAGACCATCATAGGGACAAGTTAATTCTCCACATGCAGATAAAACAAAAGAGGGACAAAAATGGAAAGAACATCCAGGACCGAAAGAAGGATGTTATCTTTGTAGAGGACCACATTATGCTAGTAATTACCCACAAAGAGCAGGAATGAGTTCAAAAGGAAAGGAACCAATGTACAAAGAAATTGCACCTAAGGAGCCCATACACAAGATTTATGCAGCTACAAGAAACCAGAATCTTGATGGTCAAGCCACACCACTATTGATTAAAGGTAAGATTTTTGGTAGGAATGTTAAAATCTTGATTGATAGCGGTGCTACAGATAGTTTTATTTCCACTAGTTTAGCTAAAGATATTTCAGAAAGACCAAGAATCTTGGCTCATGGGTGGAAGGTCGAGTATGGTTCAGGATAAACCTACTCCGTTAATCAATGTTACCCTATGGAAAAAATCACCTTACCTAGTGGAACAATAGTAGGATGTTTGTATGTAGCGCCTCTGCATGCTTTTGATATAATCCTAGGAATGGATTGGTTGCAAGCGCATAAGGTAGTACTCAACTTTCAGGATAGATGGATTGAGTATACAGAAGATAGGGGTGTTGTGCGAAGGGTGTATAGCCTACAAGGGGCTTTTCAACCTCAAATCCTATCGGCAATGCAACTTAAGAAGGCCATAAAGAAAGGAGGAATGGTCTATGTAGTTAAGATAAATGAAATTGATAAAGAGAAGAAGGAAGAGGTGTTTGAGAAACACCCAATTCTTCAAGAATTTAGGGATGTCTTTCCAGAGGATTTACCTGGATTACCCCCTAAATGGGAATTTGAATTTACTATTGAGCTTCAACCTGGAACAGAACCCATCCATAGAGCTCCTTATAGAATGAATCCCATAGAAATGCAAGAGTTGAAGGTGCAATTGCAAGGGTTACTAGAGAAAGGATTGATCAAACCAAGTGTATCACCTTGGGGTGCACCAATACTATTTGTAAAGAAGAAGGATGGTTCCTTGAGATTATGCATAGATTATAGAATGTTGAACAAGGCAACTATCAAGAACAAATATCCTCTACCGAGAATCGAAGATCTCTTTGATCAACTCAAAGATGCCATAATATTTTCAAAGATTGATTTGAAATCAGGATATCACCAATTGAGAATCCATGAGGAGGATACTCACAAGACAACCTTTAAAACTCGTTATGGACATTATGAGTTTGTTGTCTTACCTTTTGGTTTAACAAATGCTCCAATGATATTTATGAATTTGATGAATAACATCTTCAGGAAGTACTTGGATAGATTTGTTTTGGTATTTTTGGATGATATTTTGATATATTCCAGAAACAAGATAGAGCACGATGAGCACCTCAAGATTGTGCTAGAGCTATTAAGGAAAAATTAGTTGTATGGGAATTTATCCAAGTGTGAATTTTATGTGTCAGAAGTGCAATATTTAGGACACATTGTTTTGAAAATGAAGGGATCGTAGTAGATCCTAAGAAAATAGAAGCTATTTTGAATTGGCCACCACCTACAAATGTGATAGAAGTTCAAAGTTTCATGGGCTTAACTAGATACTATAGGTGATATGTGAAGGATTACGCCAAGATCACCTCACCAATAACTAACCTTCAGAGGAAAGGAAAAGAGTTTAGATGGATAGATAAATGTGAGGTAGCTTTTGAATTGCTTAAGCAAAATCTTACTATGCCTCCTATACTAAAGATACCTGATCCTCAGGGAAGTTTCTCTATTTGTACAGATGCATCATTAGAAGGTTTGGGAGGAGTGCTCTCACAGGAAGAAGTAGTGGTAGCCTATGGATCTAGAAAACTAAAAATACATGAGGTTAATTATGCAACCCATGATTTAGAGTTGGTAGTTGTAGTGTTTGCTCTCAAGAGTTGGTGATATTATCTAGTTGGGAGACCCTTTGAGCTAAGGACAGACCATCAGAGTCTACAATATATATTCACTCAACCTTTACTCAATGCTAGGTAGAGAAGGTGGATGGAATTCCTCATTGAATATGATTTTGGCATTGAGTATATTAAAGGAAAAGAGAATAAAGTCATTGATGCATTGAGTAGGAGGAGACATATAGCAGTTTTGTCTTGCATCCATGTCGACTTGATGGAACAAGTCAAGGAAATGCAAAATCAAGATGCATACTACAACCAAATTTGGGAAAGGATGGAAAGGAAACCTAGTGAAAACAAGGACTTTGGCATCAAGGATGGTTTCTTATGTTTTAAGGATAGGGTAGTAATTCTTGAGACCAAAAATTTGAGAAAGATGATTATGAATGAAGCTCATAGATCTCCATATTTTGCTCATCTAGGAGGAGCAAAGATGAGGGAGAATATGAAGAAGATATTCTTCTGGCTAGGAATGAAGAGAGACATAACTGAGTTTATCGCTCAATGCCTCGAGTGCCAAAAGGTAAAAGCAAAACACAGACATCCTGTTGGATTATTGTATCCACATGATGTACCTATGCAAAAATGGCAAGTGATTTCAATGGATTTCATTGTAGGGCTGCCTAAAAATAGGTTTCAACATGACGTAATCCTAGTAGTGGTCGACAGACTGACCAAGGTTGCACACTTTATACCCGGGAACACCAAGGATGATGTCATGGTTGTGGCTAACAGATTTGCCAAAGAAATATTTTGGCTTCATGGTTTTTTGGAGGTAATCATATCAGATAGGGACCCAAAATTCACATCTGAGTTTTGGCAATCCTTGCATCATGCCATTGGTACTAGATTGAACATCAGTTTTGCTTATCATCCAAAAATTGATGGGCAAACTGAAAGAGTGAATCAAGTGCTAGAAGATATGCTTCGCATGTACTGTATGGATCAAAAAACTCATTGGGAGGATTACTTGCATCTGGTAGAATTTTCCTACAATAATGGTCACCATTCGACCATAGGCATGGCTCCATTCAAAGCTTTGTATGGTAGAAGGTGTAGAACACCATTGTCATGGGATAATCTAGAAGACCAGATTGTGCTTGGACCAGACATGGTCAAAGAAATGGAGCAACAATTGAGGGTGATCAGAGAGAGGTTGAAGGAAGCTACAGACCATCAAAAAAGCTATGCCGATCTTAAGAGATCACCAAAAGAGTTTGTTGTGGGTGACAAAGTGTTTCTGAGGGTAAAGCCAAGAAAGAGTGCAATTAAGTCCACAAAGCTAGATCCTCACTTTTTTGGACCCTTTGAAATCATAGAGAAGATTAGTCCTGTGGCATATCGACTTGCCTTACCACCCAATCTATCCAAGATTCACAACACTTTTCACATATCTTTGCTTAAAAAGTATGTTGCTAATCCTGAGCATGTGTGGGACTTTTCTAATTTGCAGATGGTGAATCTAGAGGCTATAGAGGTTCGACCAATAAAAATCCTTGATTTTTGATCCAAATCAATGAGGAAGGGAACCTTAGAGTAGTGCAAGGTTCAATGGGACCGTTACACTAAAAGGAATGCTACTTGGGAAAAAGTAGCAGATATGCAAAAGCACTTTCCATTTTTGTTTGAGGATACTATGTAATTGATACCTTATGTTTATCTTAAGAACACAAAGGATTGTGTTAAGCCTAAGGGGGTAGGATGTCATGACCCTCCCTTGGCACACTTCTCATTGGATAAATTCATGATTGACTATGATGCTTATAGATGAGATAGAATGTTGTGCTTGCAGATTTTTGGTTTATGAAATATTATGTGTCATGTTTAATGAAATGAGGTGTTGAATTAGTTAATTAGCAATGAAGAAAATTTGTTGAAAGCTTTTCATTTAATAGTATATCATGACTTGTTTAAGAAATTATACCCAGGATTGGCAGGGAGTTCGGTTGCCATTGATAATTTTCCTTTGTTATGATTTCTTTTTCTATATCCATATTATGGGATAAATTCCATAAAGGCAAGAGAGTTTCAATGGAAAGAAATAGTGAAAAAATAATAATTATATATATGTGTGTGTGTAATTTTTTAAAGATAAAAATATGGATGCTTTATTTATTTAAATGAAAGAAGAATGTTAATATTGGTCATTATGAATTTTAATGACGATTCATTTTTGGAGTGCTCATTTCCAATTTACCATGAAGGAAATTAAGATCATATATGCCTATATGTATATAAATACATATAAACTCTTAGGGTGCTTACATTATAAAAGTAAATAAAAATATTCTAGTGACTTCGAGTGGTGCATTTTAAATATTATCGAGCTATCACGAAATCATAGAAAAACTAAATTTGAAGACCCTTGGATTTATTATGTTTTAAATATTAAGATCATGGAACCTTTATGTGTGGGTTATGGCTTTCCCAAGTACTTTGGTGGAAAGGAAAAATGTGTGTGCTCAGGTTAATGAACGCTAGTCCTCTAACGAGTGCCTAGTAAAGGTGGAAGTATTGGATGCTATAATGATATTGGGTAAAATGGATAGCAATAAAAGAGATAAGAGAAATGAATTTTAAGTATAGAAATAAAGGAGACTTAGGAGATAGGAATTATAGGTTGTATATTTCCGAGGAACTCACACTATGCTCACCAGGTATTTATAATGAGGTCTTTTGCTTTTTTATGAAGCTGGTTTTTCCTAGGTTGGTAGAGTTTAGTTCCTAAAAGTTGAATCTATGGTAGTAACATATATGGTATTAGAAGAGTAAAACTACATAAATCTAAGTTATCTTCGTTAGAAGTCTAAATATTATTAGCATAGTGGAAGATATCTTTCATTCTAAATATATGGTGCTTAGTTAGAGTGTTTGTATACCCAAACGTCGATTTGTGGAGTGTCGATCTAAATTTTGGTCTTAAAATATGGTAACTGAGAATTAGCTAGATGTTGAACTGGGTACACAAAGATATAAATGATGAACCAAACCTACAACAAAAATCCTCCTTCGATCACCTGTGTAATTAGGAAATGCTCTTGTGGTATGTGAATGGGGGTGATGTGGAATAGAGAAATGGTTGGCTAGTTGTGAGGTGCCCATGAATGCTAAGTACATATTTAGAGATGTGGCTATTTTTATTTTAAGGACTCCAGAGGACAGTGATACTGGACATTTGGGTTGATACTTCTAAACCTGAGTTCTCTTTCATTTGATCATGATCAATTTTGATAGGAATGGAGATCACTGATGAGAAATCTAATTTGTGTTCTTGCTTGTAAAATATGTATGAGAATGGATTATATCGATGAAATTTTCCTGTATAGTTCTACTTCTATTGATTTGTAAAATTAGTATAAGAATTATAATATACAAATATCAATTGCGAGTAAACTTTTGTGTTATTGATTTGAGAAATTAGTATAAGAATAAAATAATATAGATAGTGATTGCTTGTGTAAATTTGGTTGTTATTGACTTATGGAATTTTTATAAGAATGATATTATACATAAATGATTATGTCGAAACTCCCAGCCATGGACTTAGTGGTCTTAGTACAATAATGAGGTTATACTATTAGACCATAATGAGTATAGTCTCGGTTGATGTTGTGGAGTTTGTTTAAGATTTAATCCCACCAATAAATTATGGGAGAGATTAATGAAAGGTGAATGTAATAACCATGCTCATTTGATTAATGAATTCGTAGGATGGTTAGAAGAATGAATTTGATTGATATTTTTTAAAATGAAAGAGTATTGAAGGATTATTATACTAAGTTATTGGTAATAGATATCAACAAGTTTGGAGAAATCCTAAGTAAGTGAGTGTTATGATAGCTCGAGAGAATGAATTTGATTGATGTTTTTTAAAATGCAAGAGTATTGAAGGATTATTATAATAAGTTGTTGGTAATAGATATCAACAAGAATTTTGGATAAATCCTAAGTGAGTGTAATGATAGCTCAAGATACTTGTGGACACAAATCCAATTGATTGTGTGATATTCATACCGAAATAATGGTGAATGATAATAGTTTTTGTTATGAAACTATTGCTAGTATTTATGTAGGAAAAAAACTGGTGTCGTTAATACTAGGCATAGGTAGATGAAAACTTCTTATATCTAATCTTAGAAGTTAGTAAAAGATAGTGTTTTATTTAACAATTGCTCCTAGAAACTCATTGATAACTGTAATGTGATATTTTTAATGGTTGTGTCCTCCATATCTAGATGTTTATGGAATTGCAAACTTAGGAAAGAAGATGAATTCCCTTAGAGTGCAACTCAAGTGTTTACTTCCTATATGTTTACTTTTAGATATCTTGAAGAAGTACATATTTTAGTTTACTACTTGTGTAGAATAATTTCTTAGGAAACTCCCAGGTTTTCTACCAAGACCTCATATTTTAAGATTGCAAGAACACAATAAACTATGCAAAGGAGTAAATCATGAACCAGATTTGCGGATGGGGTTTACAATGTCATGTTAGACAAACAAGGACGTCTGCAATGTAAAATCCCACTCCACCTACATGAATTTTTTTAGGCATTGGTGGTGAAATGTGGATATCTAATTTTAAGAATATGAAGAGTTGAAGGACCCTCTTAATCTAGAGTGTTTCTATATATTTCTTACAAGGATATTTTTAGATTGCTTATTCTATGAAATAATTGTATAATTTTTATACTTGTAAGTGATGGACAACATGGCTATGCCCATTTGTTAATAACAATAATATGTGGTTATTAAATGTTCATTGGTTTTATGGACTAATAGTGATTATCTATGTATTTTCTTCTAGTTTGGGTTGGTAGAGAATATATTTGTAAAGGGAGATAGGCTTGATCCCAAAATTTAAATGGTTTGAGGAGCCACTAGATCTAGGATCCCAATCCATGAGACACATATGAAATGAATTACCATGCCATGTGAGGGCACGAGGTCTAGTATTAGTATGGCTAATGACATGATTAAGAGAAAAGCCCAAAAAATGGCTATGGAAAGATCGATTAGGATTAAAATTCCACACTTGATTATGCAAAAGGGCCAATAAATTTCTAGGAAAACATGGTGTAAGAGTCAATTTCCACCTGTTATTACAAAATAATGCCATCAAATGGTTAGGGTAATATAGAGTAAGAGTCAAATGCCATGTATGATGGTTAAGGAGATAAATCTTGGCACATTAGGTAGAAGGTTGTATTGACTAGACATACCTACCTAACTGGCTAACAACTCTTATGGAATGGAAAACCACATTAAATTAAAGTGGAATCATCATTACTGCTATTGTTAAAAATATCGCACAAAAAAAGATCAACCAAGACATGAAGGTTGTACTCTGTAAGAGCAAGGTTGGCCATCACATCCACAAATTTTTTACCCTCCCTGAATATGTGTTGCATAATCATATTATCGTATTTCTAGAGAAACCTCCTTGAATCTTAAATCATGTTGAAGATGTTTCCCTGAGAAGTAGTCTTATTCTTTTTAATGATATTGATGATTTTTAGAGTCACCCTTGATGATGTTGTTGTTGAAGGAGAATTCATCAAGGATGGAGAGACCTTGGTATAAGGCTCTGGATTCATCTAAATGGTTGGTTTGAATGATAATATTTTCTATGAACACCAAGATGACCTAAGTGATATCATTTTTGATGATGCCTCCACAACCATCTCTCCCTATATTTCCTTTGGCTACTCCATCAAAAATGAATTTGATCCACCCAGTTGGGGGAGGAGATAATATATATGCTAGAATGATTTGTAAGAAGGACATTTGGGGGGATAATATCTCCATAAAGTTTAAATTAAGCAATGAGTTTGGACTCTAGCCCTCTTCCAGAAGATTTAGTCACAAGAACCAAAAGGGCACTTTTGATGACAGCACTCAGAACTTGAAAGTGAACAGAAGGAGGATCACAAGCTATTTCATTAAAAAATTTGTTATTCCTTTCAAATAAAATTTTATAGAGAAATGGGATGATAGAATGCCTAGAGTGAGTTTATATGTTGGTGATGAAATGGATTAGTCCATTGAGCAAACAAGTCATAGATTGATTTGGGTTGGATCCAAGCTAGACAAAAGGATGAAAAGAGGGAGTACAACATAGAAGAGGAGAAATAACACTTAAGGAATATATGGTGAACCTAATCCCACTTGAATTAATAGAGGATACAATGGTTAGGAAGGATTAGACCTCTATAAAGGAGGTTTTCCATAGTCATTAATCTATTCTAAAAGACCATCCAGGAAAAAAATAACCTTAGGAACAAGGTGTGTCAGCCATATGAGACTTGTAGGAAAATTGTTAGGGGCTAGGTCATCATAGAGGTGGTAAGCAAACCTGATAGAAAAGAAGCCATTATCACTCAGAATCCAAAAGGGGGTGTCTGATTAGGAACAACTCAGGATGATAAAGGTCCTAAGAAAATAAGAAAGAAGCTTGGTAGCGATAGTTTGAACAACATTCAATTTGGCAAGGGGAATAGTCTTCCATGAATGGTTCTAATATGGGCCAAGACAAATGAAGTTGGATATCATCATCCCCAAAAGGTGATCAATGATAGGTTTAGTGGAAACAAGGCTAGAAATATTTATTAAATATTATTCTTTGAGTGATGGATCTTCCCAAAACCAAATGGATCTGCCATTGTTGAGCCTTCATCTAAGACCCTTCCAAATAATGTATCTTTATTTTATGATAGAATTCTAGAAGGAGGATCCATCAAGCAAGGGCCCTTCATCCAAAAGTTAATTCCTGTATAAATATTTACTTTGGATGATATATACCCATAAATATTTGGCATTGGAAAGGATTCTCCATCCTTACTTGGCAATGAGAGACATGTTCATCTTCCCCACTTATCTAAATCCAAGACCACCTTAGTTTTTTTTAACAAACTTTGAATTCATGCCACTAAGTGAATTCTATTCTGGTTCTTAGCTCCTGACCAAAGAAATATCTTTTGAATTTGTTCTATTTTTTACAGATAGATATCGGTGCTCTAAATATAGACATGAAGTAAACAATGATACTTTGTATGTAAGTATAAATGAGGGTGGCTTTGGCAACCTGGCTAAGGATGGAACCTTTCCATCCCATAATTTTTTCATTATTATTTTTATTACATTGTTTCATATGCTATTATATGGTAAAATCTAAAAAATAGGAAGACCTAAGTATATGGATGACAATTCAAAGATTGTACATCCCAAAATCCTGGTAATTTTAAGTTGTCTATCTATAGGGGTGTTTATAAAGAAGACCTTGCTTTTTAGGAAGTTAACCTTTTTCTCTATCACTTCTTCATAGTGGTTTAGGATCCTCTTGATGATATTCACCTTATAAATAGATGAGAGAGTGGCTAGAATAGTGTCATCAACAAATTTCTAGTGAATAATAGGGCGGATGTTAGAAGACACCATGATGCCAGATATGGCCCTCATGGAACAAGCTACTTTGAAATTTCTACCCAAATATTCTACAAGAATGATGAAAAGGAAGAGGTACAAAGGTTCCCTTGTTGTAAGCCTCTAAAAATATTGAAATAACCTGCAACAAAACCATTTATGAGGATAGAGAACCAAGTAGAATAAATACACTCTTTTACATGATCTATTCACTCATCATGTAAGCTAAATCAGGAGATGACAATGATGAGGAAGTCTCATGAAACTCTTTCAAAGGCTTTATTCATGTCAAGGTTGAGAAGGAGGTCCACTAATTTTTATTTTGAAAAGTGAATAGATGAGCTCATGAATTATGATGACCCCATCAATGATAAGCCTACCTTTAACCAAGATGCCTTGACAAGGATCAATAATTAAGGGTATAACTTCTTTCAGTCTACTAGTGATCATTTTGGAAATGATCATATAGATGATATTACAAATTTTGATGGGTCTAAATTTTGATAGAGAGTACCAAAGGTGGGACTAAGGGATGAGAGCTATGAAGGTGGAGTTGACATCATTGAGAACAGATTTGGTCCTCTAGACCTCTTGGATGGCTACCGTGAGGTCATACATGATGTCCTAGAAGGATTGAAATAATTTATGAGGGAACCCATAAATCCCAGGGGCTTCATCAGAGTTCATAGAAAAAATGACCTCTTTGATTTCATCTTGAGAGAAGGTTTTGAGAAGTTTAGCATTGAATTCCAGAGAAATTAGATGTGAAATATTCTAAAGAAAATTATTCAAAGCTTGGGCATAACAATCAGGACAAGGACCCAAAACTTCTTCAAAGTGGGAAATTTCCTCAACTCTTATTTCCAAAATGTTGTTAGTGATAGTTCCATCGATTTTGAGCAATTATCTTATCTTGTTGGAGCTTCTATGCCTAAGTATTGAGGTATGAAAATATTTAGTGTTGGAATCACCCTCTTTGATCCATAAGGCTCTAGACTCCCGTCTCTAGAAAAACTCCTCTTTGTAGAGAATATTATGAAATTCTATTAACATGTCTTTCTTTCTAATTTTTATTTCAGAGGTTGAAACTCCAAAGTGATTATGTTCTTCAATAACTCTGAGTTGGCTCATGATATGATGTTTGATCTTGAAGATATTTCCAAAAATTATGTTAAATCCTTAGGTTATCTTTAATTAAGTTCAATTTTTTAGCTATTTTGCCAAAAATTCTATTAACTCCTTAGGTTATCTTTAATGAAGTTCATTTTTTTAGCTATTTGGGAGATGCGTGGACCTAAGAAACTTTTGTTCCACTATTCCATAATTATGTAATTACATTGATGGCTTTTGTTCTTTAAAACTAAATAATGCATTTAATTATTATCAATTAATTATGTGATTTAATTAATAGTTTTAGGGATGAAAACTATTAGTTAATAATGGAGCAATGTATTGATTATTTTCTAAATGTTAGGGAAGAAAAAATTATTATATAAATGAACTAAATTTGATATGGATAAGGTTTGAGTAGCTAAGGAATCCATATATGGGAGAAGTATGGTATTCTTCCAAAATATTTGAATGGAATTACTTGTATGCTATGTTATTGTATTATTTAAATTGCTTAATGCATGGAGGCTTGATATGGATGAGGTTTGAGTAACTAGGGAATCCATATGTGGGAGAAGTATGGGATTCTCCTAATTTATTTCTTGGAAGTGATTTTTTTGGTGTATTTTTGGTTCCTTAAACTACATAGTGCATGTTAGGCTTGCATATGCATATCAAGAGTTGTCATAATCCCTAAATCTACTTTCAATTTTTGTTGGGAAGATCGAGCTTGTGAAATATGTCAAGGAAAGAAGAGAGTAGAGATTATTTATGTTCCTTAAATATTGAAATGTAATTTTAGATATGAGGTTATTATGAGTCTTCATGGTTGAAGAGGGATATATTATTTTGCATATAACATTCTTGTTGTACTATTAAGAAAATGGAAGATTAAGTGTTGTTATTCCTTAATGTAATGATCTTGGAATATTTGGATAAGTGCATTAATGGAAAGAATGTGTGATTGAATGGAATATGGATTCATATTTATAATTATTTTAGATGGTGTTTCATTTTTTCATTGATAATATAAATAAAATGCTAAATCTAATATTATAATTTAAATAATAGATAGATTTCTAGTTTTAGCAATGTATTATATTGAATGTAAAGTTTAAATATAGAACTTATTTCATTTTTGGAGAGATGTTATTTATATGTGTAGACTCTTGGGTTTAGTTGGGGTTTCTAGAAATGGAACTAGAGACATATTAGATAACCCTTGAGTCAATATGTGTCCAATATTAGGAGTTATTGTGATGCAATAACCAAGTATATATCTAGGAGGGGTTGCAGTGATGTAATAACCAAATATTTATGAATGATACACCTTTAATTATGAGTCTTAGGTGTACCCAAAGTGGTGAGGCTTTTTTGTGTTCCTAGTAGTGAGATCAGAATAATTCATAAGATAGTATAGTGGTGGCATCTTGAATGGTTAGGATTGGGTAACCATGCTCATTACTAGGCGAGTGGTAATAGCCTTAGTTAACCCACATAGGTGTGATAACTAAGAACTAAGGTATTATGCCAGAATAAACCTACATAGATGGACTTGTGTAGGATTAGGTAAAAGGCATTATCCTTTAAGTATTATGGGCGTTAAAGTATAATACCTACATCATGGTCAGGTTTTCCTATATTGGTGAAGGTATAGGAAAAGTGGGGGGACCATAGATGACATCTTTTCTAAATGGTGAGGTTTAGAAAAGTGAACCCCAAAAGTATAGGATGTTGGCCAATACTATCCACTTAAGTTCCATATACAATGAAATTTAACTTAAAATGTAGTTATGCATTATGATACTAGAAAATATTGGGACTTGTGAGTTTTTCTTGTGAAATAAAAAAAAAAAAATCTCTCCTTTAGATCAAGTTGGTGGGGTTGTTATAGTTGATATTAAAGCATAGGTAGTAGGAATAAATGCTTCCATGGAGAGAAACTAGGTTTAACCTTGACTTGATGTTCTAATTTGGGGAGGATAACTCTTCTAGGGACCTTAAGTTAATTTGGAATAAGATGGGTATTACACATTGTCTAGATTGGTTAGACCAAGATGTAAAAATCCTAGAGTATGGCTATTAGGAATGACATCTTGTGGTGAGGCAAGTGTGCCCATGATTATTATTAGGTGAGTTATAATGGTCTTACCTGATATGGAACCTTATGGTGAGGTAAGTGTGACCATGATCATTATCAGGTGAGTGATAATGGTCTAAGTTAGTTCATATAGAGATGAAACTAACTAATCTTAAGTATAATTTTGGAGAAACCATAACTTATATAGCTCCTTTTTGTGGAAAGGATGTGGAACCTATTTGTATAGGAGGATCATCCAACAAGATAGGGCCATATACACAAGAGGAAGCTATAGCTTACCCCTAAAAGAAGTCGAGAAGAACAATGGACTCCAACAAGAAAACTAGAAGAACAACAAACTCCAATAAGAAGTTGGGAAGAACAATGGACTTAAAAAAGAAAAATAGAAGAACAATGGACTCTAGTGAGAGGGTAGAAAACCTATATTCTATAGTTAAGTTTCTTCAAGAGTAGGTGGAGAAACAATGATAAATATTAGAAATATTGGTTAATCAAGAAACCAACAATAAGAATTCAAAGGGTAGACATGAAGAGAATCCTGCTAGAAGAATCCATGAGGTTAAAGCTCAGATTGAGGATGATATTTCCATGGACCTTAAGAATGTGAAGTTATTAAATTTAATAGAAGAGAAGGGAGTGATGCAACAAAGTCTTGATTGAATGAATTGGAAACTTATTTTCCATGAAGAATTACACACCTGAAACCCAAACTATTTGGGAAAACCTTCATCTTTAGGTTACAACCTTAGAATGGTGGAACACATTTAGGGTAGGATGAGGAATCTAAGTAGTGGATCTTAAATGGGATAGTTTTGCAAGGGTATTTAAGAATATGTTACTATCAGATGAATTTTATGTAGAGAATTTTGAGTTCTCTACACTCCAACAAGGTACATTGACTATGGAGGTATACTATCAAAGATTCATTAAAACCTTGAAATACGTTATTGAGTGTGAAATAAATGAAAAATTGAAGGTGCATAAGTTCATATTTGGGGTGAATATTAAGATTTGAATAGAGATAAATCTGCTCAAGTCTAAGACTCTTCAAAAAGTATAGGATTTGGCTTGATAAGAAGAGACCAATCTATAATCAAAAATACCTTATTCAACTATGGAGGGTTGATAGAAGGAGAAAAATAGAAACTTAGGATGTTAGAACCTAGAGGGATAGGAAAATACCATGCTTTTAAATGGTAAGTTGTTCAATAAAATTGTAAAAGTTTTAATTGATAGTGGATCTACATATAGTTTTATTTCCACTAGTATTATTGGGGATGTGTTTGAAAGACCTAGGCTTTTGGAACAAGGGTGGAAATTTGAGTATGGATTTTGACAGACTTACTCTGTGGATAAATGCTTACCTATGGTCGATATCACCTTGTAGCACCATAAAATTGGTGCAGTAAAACTTAGCAATAATTAAAATTACCTTAGTAATAATTCAAATTCAAAAATTCAACCCCAAAACCACTCCAAAACCGCCATTTAACTCGTTTCCTTGTTTCCCATGCCATTTTTAGAGTTTGTTGTGACCGTTTGACGATATCGTCTCCGATCAGATGATATCACCTCAGATTATACGATTTTTTTTGGGCTAGGATATCCAAACAATCTTGTCCCAAAACTGATTTTTCACAATTAGCCTCTATTTCAACGGCGTCTCTAAGTTGGGCAGAAGCATGTTTACGTCGTTAGAGACCTCCCCCATTGGAGATATTTCAAATTAGGATGATCTCCAACCTCCTAACCTCCATCCTAAACCCATTTAAACCTTAGGACCCCCCCTTTGACATCCCCTGGCTGGCTAGCTAAATTTTCCTATAACCTAAATTTTACATGCATTAGAAAACCCTAGATTATCATGTGCACTTGTGCTATCCAAATTTTATTGCAAGAACCTTGTCATTCTTCATCTGAAGCAAGCTCAGATCATTTCAGATGATCCTGTCCAATTCAAGATGATTTTGTACCAATCCGAGATGATTTCGACTATAGTCTGCATTGGGGCAATCAGTGCCCAAAGTTTGCGCTTTTCCTATACCTTGATGTCATTTTATTATGCATTTAGTCAATTTTATTATTATTTCTTGTTATCCTGCATCTTGGAGTTTACCCATGTAGTTTAATTGCACAATCAAATCATGATTAGCTATTAAAGTGTTGCAATTCAATGCATTTCCATTCAGGATTATCTTATTAACTCCTTATCATTATTTTATATCATTTTCCTTTATCAGAATAGTTGCAATTTTGGTATTTTATATCTATTTCTCTATTTGTAGGTCTCTGACGAATTCGTCTAATGAATTCGTCAGATCTCAAATGATCCTGTCAGATAGGAGATGATCCTATCAAATTCCAAATGATTTTGGATTGCTTCAAAAATCAAAACCTCCATCAGACATCCAGATCAGGTATGGTTTTTCTCATTTAGCATATTCTCTGTGTTTCTGTTAATTCTGTTTTCTGTATTTAAAACTGCATTTCATATAGAACAACTTAGATTCATTTGGCCAAACCTAGGATTTGAATGTTTAAAGATAAAATTGAACACATAAAACACATTCCCAACCTAGGAGTGGAAACTGCCACTAAACGTTTCCTGGTGAACCCACCATCCATCGAAAAATCACCATAATACACATCCCTCAAGATGTGGGACCTTCGCAAGGCCTCTCAGTCTGAGGTATTGTCCCATCCTTTTCACATCCCCCTTTCGAGTGCAGATCCTATAGCCTGAAGGTAAGGGTGTGAAAAATTTGGAACGATACATTTTGGTGAACCCGACGTAAATGCATTTAAAACCTTTTGAAAACAAAAACAAAACAAAAAAAATAGATGCATTTAAAATCATTAGAAAACTATTGAGTTGCATATCATGTTTAGATGGTAGCTCCTAAGAAAAGACTAGCAGTTATTATAAATGTTGAAAACCAATTAGCAGCCATAGAAATCAATTCTGTGCTTAGTGTGCCTAAAACAGATAGAAACCAACTTTTGTGGGATGAACTTGACAGAATACTAGGTTTCATTTCATCTAGGTCAATAGAACTTAAATAAATCAAGAGGCTTGTCCTAGATAGAATCCTGGATCCTCATCAACTCATTTTTTATCATGAACTTCAGAGAGCCTGCCATAGGTGGTTAGCTTATAGGAGAGCTCTTGTGTCTTCAGAATTGTTCACCTTCGAGGAATACCTCGAGAACGTAGCCATTATACACCAATTCCTAGGTCGTGTAGAAGACCAAGAGGTCATTCTTAAGGATAGGGAAAGATGGAATAGAGTTCCTAGAGCTGTGTTATATCGAGAGTATTGCCATGAGATTTATTTCTACCTACCAGAGTCTGAGATCGATAATATCACTATAGCACTTTTTGTCAAATTTTTGAAAGAAAATTTTCAATTTGAAGAAGAACATTTCATGACTCCTGAAGAACTTGAGCCCATTAATGATATTTATAAATTTTTTATAGAAAACTAGATCATTGCTTTCATTATTATTATTTCTTGCATTTTGTGTGTTGTTTGTTATCTTTATAATATTGTTATTAAAACCAAAAAACAATAAAAACTAAAAAACATAACAAAAACCAAAACATTTAATTTTAAATATTATAGTAGGTATATAATTAAGATATATACCTCTTAACCTTGTTGCATATATATATATATATATATTTGTTGAAATCTAAGTTTAAGGACAATGACTAAACTTAGGAATGGTAAACAAACTAATGAAGAAGAAGAAGAAGATTGGTTAGGCAAGAAAAACAAAAAATTAAATACCCTTCCTGAAGATCCAATTCTAGAAGAAGAAACTCTAGAACAGCCAAAAGATGACCTGGCTGAAGAAAATGAACAAAAAGAAAATGTTAGAGAGGAAGGATCCTCATATTCTAGAATGGCTTCAGATGGAACTATTGCTTTTGATAACTTAGATCATTTCTGGAAATTCTTCAATAATAATATTGGGGCTCTTAATATGGTAGTTCATATTGATAGGGGACAAATTAGTGACACTCAAGCAGCCATGGAACATATGTTTGACATACACACTAATCCCTTGTCTTTCATTGATCAAGAAAGTGATAAATTTGGGCCATCCAATATGGATATGGCCGCTATAATTCAGAATATGCAAAAACAAAAAGTTACCCAACCTCCTAAGGAACCTGTTATTGAGCCTAAAATCATGCCCACACAAAAGAGACCTTCATTCACTACTTTATTTTGCAAAACTATTAACCAATATGCTTCAAATCGACAAAAACCTAAAATGAAGCCAAACACCAATTTTTAACAATCTGGGATACATCATAATACAACTTCAAAACTTCTTCATAACACCCTTCCTACCAAAAATTTACACAATAGTAATATAGCATCTAATATGCATGTCCCTCCATCATATGCTCACCAATATCATATTAATGCCCTACCGAACCAATATGGTGGGCAAACCAGTAATCTGGAAGCCATGGTGAAATAGTTAGCTTCCCGCATGGACCAGATGGATCCCTACCGTCCCTCGTACAATTATCGAGAGATGTGTAGTCAACCTCTAGATCCTATAGTTGTAGCACAACCGTACCCTAAACATTTTCCTATGCCCGTCCTACCTATATATAAAGGAACTAAAGATCCCATAGAGCATCTTCGCATGTTTAAGATACCATGTCATGATATATCACATGATGACTCGTTATTACTAAAAATATTCCTAAAAAGTTTAGGAGGAATGGCATTAGAGTGGTACTATCAATTGCCCACTCATTCTTTGAGAAATTTTGACGAAACCGTTGAATATTTTGTGCATCAATTTAATGCCTATATCAAAAGGCATGTAACCATTAAATATTTGTACAACTTAAAACAAGACAAAGATGAATGTTTTGCTGATTTCTTGGCTAGATGGAGGTAGTTGACAGGAAAACTGCACTTTGTGCTACCTTATAGGGAAATGTTGGACATTTTTATTAATAATTTGCAAGAACAAATATCTTATGAGTTATCAACTGCTACCTTAACTACCTTCGATTAGGCTATAGATTTAGCTTGAAGAGTAGAAGATGCCCTCATTAGGAGAGGCCAACTTAGGAAGAAAGATGATGAGAAAACATCCAGAAATCAATATAAAAACAAACAAGTCGTAGGTGACGGAGTCACTGATAGTAGAAATGTTGCTAATATCAATGCAATGAAGACAACAGAAAAATTTATATTGAAACCTCCTGATAAAACTCCTCGAGAGTTTACTAGATTGAATCAACCATTATCAAATATTTTACCTCAATTACTCGAAAGAGGTTTGATTCAATTACCAGCTATCCGAGAACCTGATCCAACCATACCCGGATACAGAGCAGGTTTACACTGTGATTTCCATAGAGGGCCTGGACACTCTACCAATGTTTGTAAAAGGTTAAAACATAAAATACAAGATCTGATTGATAATAATGAGATGGAGGTGCGAGCCTTCCAGCCTAAACAAAATACTCCTAATAATGCTCAAAAGAACATTCCCCAAAATGAAAATCAAAATGCTAATCAATCATTAGACATATTTCAACATCCTTTACCAAGACATGGTAAAGAGGTGGCCAATCAAATTGAGCATCATAATGTCCCTCCTCCTACCCGATATGTAGGAACTATTAGCGGACATTTACGTAATCATGATTTACAAAAATTTGACACAACTTTATCCATGGTCACGACCAGGCCCATACATAATATTCAAACACCAGATATCAGTGATGTAGAATCAGATACTGAAAGTGAAATAGACATCATCTCAAACCAATAGAATAGTTCTAAAAATGAATCAGATCCTATTCAACCTATCACAGATGCTATGGTTCCAGAAGAACCATTTTCTAGAATAGTTCCTACTTGACCCTCTTCTAATCAGTTCCTTTCTAATGAACAAGCTATAAATGCTAGACCTAGACCTATTCAGCATCCTCAATATAACATTGTAGGTACCATTGGAGCCATTACCAGACAACAAGCTCAAAATTCTCAACAAGATCAAGTTCAAAATGATGGATCAGCCCCATTTGTTTTGAAAAATCCCAATAAAGGGAATCATGCTCCTAATGTTCAACCTAAACCCCCTTATAATATTAATGAACAATTATCCAATACTACAGCTAGAATTTCCCTTTTGGATTTATTAAGATATTATCCTACCCATAGAGATGAATTAATTCTTACATTAAGACAAATGATGGTACCACAAAACATTCAACCTGAAGCCATGGCCAATACTATCATCACTAGAGAAGTCGATTGTATTGACTTTCAAGATAAAGATATACCACAACATAGTTTACATAAGAATAACCCCTTATACATTACTGCCCTAATAGGAGATGTAGTAGTCAAAAGAGTTTTTATTGATAATGGTTGATCTCTAAATATTTGCACTTTTGACTTCTACCAGAGATTTGGGTTTAGAAGTGATGAAATGAAGAAAACTTACGTGATCATAAAAGCTTTCAATGAAGAAACACAAGAAACATGTGGAGTTATTACCATCCCATTGCAAGTTGGTCCGAGAACCTTAGATATGACTGTGTTTAATGTACATTGCCCCACATCATACAATATACTCTTGGGTCGTCCTTGGATCAATGCAATGCAAGCTGTTCCATCAAATTTACACCAATGTGTTAAATTCGAATTTAAAAATCAGTTGGTCACTATCCATGGTGATCCTAGACCCTTTGATATGTGTGCTTTGGAAGAACCTGTTGGAGTTCAATTATGCCCTGCTATGTCATCCACACATCCTAATTCTTATTTTTCATCTAAAACTGTGAAACACACACCCATAACTTCATCTATTTCTCCTCCATTAATTTCACCCTCATATGTAGATCAACAATCTTCTAAACAAATTACTCTAGAACCTCAGATCTTCAATCCACAACCAATCCTTCATGTTCCATCCCTATAATTTCAAAACCTATAGACCCATCTATGAACACCTCCACATTATCTACATCTATCATACCTTCCACATCTAAAGATATAGGGAATGATCCTTCTACATCTTACACTCTTTCTGATGAACTCTTACCTAATTTATCTAAAATTCTTATATTAGAAAAAACAAATGCTTCTATGCAAAATTCCATTATCTTAAGTAATTTGTCACCATATCCTCGTACTTTGGGCCTCCCATAACCTATAGGAAGTACTTACCAAGTCGAGAGTTGTGCCTTCATTTATAAAGGATATGACTGGGGAAGAATACCTCGGAATATCAAAACTCATCATGATGGATATGCTCAATGTTATTTTACTAATGAGTATATTAAAGCTAAACCTATAATGCTTAAAATGGGATATAAAGGAAAAGGCTTGGGACCTTTCCAAAATTGTATGAAAGAACCTTTCAAGGTAGAACCGTGGCCTACCCACTATGGTGTGGGCCTATTTCCTAGTAAGGGTCAACCCTTTCCTTTTGAAGATGATGATCAACTCATATGTTATCAAGATTATTTGGATGGGCATGATGATTTTCCTCTAAAAAATTAGCCATTTACATGCAATATACTGTCCATAGCCTATCCTGAAATGATTGTTGAATTCGATGATGAGTTGGAAGGATATATTTTCCATGATGTCTCCATTGAAGAGATGTTACACAATGGTTTTTATTTTGATGGTTCTATACCTACTATAGCCCAACTTGAGGCCATGACTCCTCAAGATGAATTATCCAAGTTAACCTTAAAAGAATTACAAGAATTGGGTGTTTCACTTGCCCCACCTAATTTTGAAAGAGATCTACACATGGAAGTAGAAAACGTCATTAAAATCAACATCGAAACTGATGATAGTCCCCACATAATCAATATTGGATCAAAATTAATCCAAGAAAAACAAGAGCAATACATTGCATTCCTTAAAGAATATGAAGATGTCTTCGCTTGGAAATATGAAGATATGCCAGGTTTAGACCCTTCTGTAGTCATGCATCACCTAGTAGTCCATCCGGATGCTAAACATGTTAAACAAAAACTTAGAAAAATGCATCCCAAAGTGGCCTTGCTAGTCAAAGGGGAGTTAGAAAAACTCCTGAATGTTGTTTTTATACAAGCTATTGATTATGTTGAATGCATTTTGAATGTAGTTCCAGTCACCAAGAAAGAAGCTACCAAAGTTAGGGTTTGCACAAATTTTAGAGATATTAACGCTACATGCCCTAAAGATGATTTTCCTCTTCCAAACATGGATCAAATCATTGATTTTACTGTTGGGAGTGGGATGATGTCCTTAATGGATGGATTCTCCAGCTATAATCAGATCAGGATAGCTCCTAAAGATCAGGATAAAACAACCTTTATTACCCCCTGGGGTACCTTTTGCTAGAAAGTGATGCCATTCGGCCTAAAGAACACAAGTGCAACCTATCAACGAGCTATGACTTATATTTTTCATGATATGATGCATGATATCCTACATGATTATGTAGATGATACTATAGCTCACTCTATTAATGAAGATAATCATTTAGATGATTTGAGAAAAGTTTTTAATCGGTTAAGAGAATATCTTATTCGATTAAATCCAACCAAATGCATATTTGGAGTTAAGTCCGATAAACTATTAGGGGTTATAGTTTCTTTACGTGGCATCTAAATTGACCCTCTTAAGATTGCGACTATCACTGATATGCCCGCACCTACCAATATATCTGAGTTACGAAGTTTACAAGGTAAGCTTCAAGCTATCCGTCGCTTCATCGATAAGTTGGCGGACAAAATCGGTCCCTTTCTTAAGCTCCTTAAGAAGGATGTCCCTTTTAATTGGGACGATGAATGTAAGGAAGCTTTTGAACTTCTTAAACAATACCTCCTTAACCCACCTATGCTTTCACCACCTAGACCTGATCATCTATTTATCCTGTATATTTCAGCTTCAGATTTTGCTTTAGGAGCTATGTTATCTCAGCTTGATGATGAGAAAAGAGAACGTGCTAATTATTACATTAGTAGAACCCTAATTAGTTATGAAACCCACTACACAACATTAGAAAAACTATCTAGCAGTCATCTTTTCTATGCAAAAATTATGCCATTATATTCTTAGCCAGAAAACGTATGTCATTGCTAAATATGATCCCTTGCAGTATCTCATGAGTTGACCTTATTTATCGAGTCACATAGCAAAGTGGGTTCTTGCTCTAAGCAAGTTTGAACTCATGTTTATAGGACAGAAGTCTGTTAAGGGTCAAATCATAGCAGATCAATTAGTTGCTACACCCTTAGATTCTACCCATCCCCTCATCATTGAGTTTCCTGATGAATGCCTTCAATCATAGGCAGACCATGTTGAACAATGGTCCTTATACTTTGATGGAGCCCGATGCATGAGTGGGGCTAGCATAGGTATTATTTTAATATCTCCAAAAAAGCACATTATAACTTTATCCTTTAAATTAACATTTGCTTGCACTAATAATACTGCTGAGTATGAAGCTCTAATCCTTGGATTACGAGCTGCCTTGGCTCTAAAAATTAAACATCTGTTAGTTTTTGGTGATTCTCAACTTGTTATAAACCAAATTAATGAATTTTATCAGACCAGAGATGATAAAATCTACCCATATAAAGCCTATGTTTTACAATTAATATCTCTATTTGATCAAGTTACCTTAGAAGCTATTCCTCAAACTAGCAACCGTGTGGCTGATGCTATGGCCGCAAATGCATCTCTTCTGTGCTTGGAGTTAGATGACGAATATGCCACCATCATTATTCATCGACTCTAGGAACCCGCTTCACATAAGTCATTCTTAGAACCTTTGGATGTATTTCTAATCAATGAAACTACTTTTGAACCTTGGTATACGGATATATTTGATTTTATTCAAAATGGGACTTTCCCTGCCAATTCTAATAGAAACCAGCATCGGTTATTACGTAGATGAGAAATTCGATTTGTAATAATTGGCAATACTTTATATAGGAGATCTTTTGAAGGTATCCTATTAAGATGTTTGAATTTAGAAGAATCCAAATCAGCTTTGAGTGAAGCCCATGATGGATCTTGTGGAGGACACTTCAGTGGTAGTGTCATTGCTAAAAAGCTCCTTAGGATAGGATAATTTTGGCCTACCATGGAGAATGATGCACATGATTATGTGCGCCATTACGACAAGTTCCAGAAACATGCTGACCTTTTCCATGCCCCTGCATAAGAACTGCAGGCTATTTCATCTCCTTGGCCCTTTTCAAAATGGGGCTTAGACATTATTGGCAAAATTAATCCTATGTCATCTGATGGACACAAATTCATCATAACTGCCACTAAGTATTTCACGAAGTGGGATGAAGCTATGCCTTTAGCTTCTTGCACTGGAACACAGATCTCCAAATTTATTTTTAATTAAATCATTTGTAGGTTCAAAATTCTTGCAAATCTCATTTCAGACAATGGAACTTGTTTCAAAAATAAAGATGTTAAGAAATTATGCCAAAAATATAAGATTCAACATCGCTGGTCCACTCCCTATTATCCTTAGGGTAATGGCCAAGCAGAAGCTTCAAACAAAACCTTAATCAAAATTCTCAAAAGATTGGTCAATAAATTTGGTTGCTACTGGCACATTCAATTATATCCAGCTTTGTGGGCCTATCGAACTAATGTTCGAACCCCCACTGGAACTTCACCTTTTGTTTTGGTTTATGGCATTGAAGCCATTTTTCCCTTTGAATTAGAAGTTCCTTCTTTGGATCTACTACTTCAAGATATCGAAGTAGGAGATGAATATCAAGTGCGCGGACTCGATCACCTGGAACTCCTAGATGAAAAGCGCATCAATGCTTTGGAGCATCTTCGTGCATACCAAAAAAAGCTTAAAAGATCATATGCTAAGAAATTTCATCATCGATCCTTTGAGGTCGGCGATCTTGTTTTAAAAAAAAATCAAAACAATACTAATGCAACTAAAGACCTTAAAGGTAAATTTGAGCCCAACTGGCTTGGACCATATATTATCACTACTAAATTTGAATCGGGAGCATACAAATTATCTACCTTAGATGGTAAAGAACTTAAAGAACCTATGAATATTATGCACCTTAAACGTTACTATGCATAAAAAATTGGTCATTTCGTCATTGTATATATTTGTTTAACATAAAAAAAAAAAATCTCTATCTTGTATTTCTTTCAATTTATAAAAATACCAAAAACATTCAAAATCTTCAAAACCATCTTTTATTTTTTGTACTTCGCAAATTGTGACATATTTGCAGTTATATTTTCAAATTATTTTGGATAAATTAGCATTTATTTGGAATCCCGCACTTTCACATTCACATGAATAAATATCTTGATTTATTTGGTATGATTACTAGTCTCTCTTATATCAAAGTCCACAAAATTCAATTAAATAAAGTTTGAGCATAGAGAATTGATCTTGTTATTTTCTTAAACCAAGCATATATTTTCATAATAAAATGATTATATTTGTAATGTCCATGCTATCCTACATAGTAGAAGTGGTTTCTTGAGTGAAAATTTTCCCCTGCTATCCTATCATGCACATGGTCTAGAATCTTTGAGAATTGGCAAAAGGACAAGCTCACCCTACCCAAAATAAAAATCCCTTGCTCTATAGCTAATCCGAGCAAGTATCCCTAGAATAGGAAGCAAAAGAAAAAGAGAAATCAAGCAAAATCATTTAGCACTATTTCAGCATTATCTCAAATATCAAAGCAAAAGATACAAAAAAAAAAAGAGAGAAAAGAGACGAAAGAAAGCAAAATGAGCAAAAGCAAAAGCAATAAAATCCCTTTCCCTACCCTTTGAAAATAAAAGAAGGGTTGATGAGCTTGAATCCCTGGAATTCTCAATTATTCGAAAACTGTGAGGTAAGCCCCATAACAGGTGGTTTGTGCCCAACCCGCTTGGCCTTGGGTAACTCCTAGTGTGGTGATATGTCTATCACATTAGCAACCTTCTTTTGTACAGACCTATGTCTTCTTATGGATTAGCTAGCTCTTGATAATCCGACTTACATAGTAGTCTGGTATGGTTATATGCATCTCAATCATGGTTAATGAACACTTATTTGGTTAATTCAAATCACTTGTATCATAGTATCTTGCTCAAACCTGGTAAATGAATACTACAATCGCACACACATTTGTATTTGAGATATTTTGTGTATCATTATGATAAATCAAGATTGGAAATGAAATCACATACGCACATGGGATTCCTTATAAATCTGACTTTTGTCTTTAAGATACTTTGAAATATTTTTACAAATTGTCTGGAATAATTTCAATTTCTTCTCTGAGAACAATTGTTTATTATAAAGACAACCACATGCATTACCAAAAAATCAAAATCATTTTTCAAAAACATGCAATAAAGTTACATATAACTTTTGACTTTCACGATGATGGTATAATTCCAAAACCAAAAGTGGAATTTTATGCCTAGCGCAAGTCCTCATCTTCATATTTTTTGTTTATTTTCAAAAATTAAAAATCAATCATGCAATAAAACTATTTATTTTCTTCTTCGGATTTCACGATGATGGTATAAGTCTATACCTAAATATTCTATGCCTAGCGCAAACCATCGAACTAATTTTATTTCCCATCTATTTCACATCATAAAAACATATGACTTAAATCATTATGTTACACAATTATGCTTTCAAAGAATGCAACTTATTCTATTTCATGACATTATGTTCAAATTCAATACTGCAACCATGGTATAATTTCTAAGGAATTATTCAAAATTTTATCACACTTAGGAATTTATGCCTAGAAAAAATCATTTTTATGCCTAATATTTTTATGGAAATCTGAAAACAAATCACCATCATCATCATCATTTGCATCATCACAACAAAGTCTTAAGACAGTCTCTTAAGCACTCCTTTTACTTTTAACAATATTTCTATACTGGGATTAGCTTGACGACCAAGTGAGCAACGACTCCATGAAATGGTCTATAACAGTGACAATATCCTTTGAAATTATTGTTAAAAGTCCATTTTATTTTTTTATCAAATTATCATCACAACAACCAATTTGTTTACATCATATTATTTCATTTAAATTTTAATGCATGACATTCCAACTATAATATTTTTCAAACAACATAATTACATGAATCATCAAATCAATCACATCAAAAAAATTAAAGCATCTTACATAAGACAAATCATATGATCAAAAATATCATATATATATCTCAACAATGCATGTACATCATATCAAAACTGGATTGGTATGCCACAATATACATCTTGGCATACTCAATCCTCTCAATCATATATCCAGTATGTGCAGTGTAGTAGCCTAGCCTCAAGAACCCCTCGAGCTCTCAGCCTCATCTCCTCCCTCGCCATGAGGTGGAAAAGGTGGCCCCATCATAGTATGTGTGGTACTGTGCATCCTAATCATCGATCGGGATGAAGTCCTCGACGACCCAATCCTGATCAGATTTGCAATACCGGCTGGCAGCTGTACCCTCTGGCCCTCTGGCACCAGCTGGAAGTAGATACCATGATAGAATGCAGTCTGAGCAATCGACTGCACTAGCTCTTGAGTGCTCACTCCTTCGCTCCATGCTCTGAGGCGTGCAACCTCATCTCTGAGCTATGTAGCCTCCACTCAATGTCATGTAGCCTCATCCTATAAAGTCTACACTTGTGCCTGAAGACAAATAGTCTCCACCCGAATAGTAGCCATCTCACTACTCTCTCTTGTGTCCACACCCTTGCCCTTATCAGGCGATGGTGGTCTCTCTCTCCATGGAGAAGGGGGCCTCTCTTCCCTCCTCTCCCACTGCCATGGCCTCTACTGAGCCTATAGCCTCCTATGCTCTCCCTTGCCATGACCCTATGTTGCCTTAATGGCTGCTTGGCATCGCCTCCCCATTCGATGCACAACTACATGAATCGGACCCTAAGCCCTCATCATTCAAGGAGGGCGGATTCCTGTGTACCAGGCATCATAGCCATCAACTACCCTAGTGTCGTCCTCATCCAATGGCTAGATGGGGGCATCATCTATGTCTTGACTCCAAAATCGTTGCATATCTAGAGCCCCGCTAACTATAGTGTTATCCCAAATAGTCCGGGAAAACTCAGTATTTGAGAGATGGGATCCCCTGCTATAGACCGAACTGCCTCAAAACTCGATCATACCAATGGAGCTCCACCTCTCCCCTCTCCATCCTCAACTAGCAGACTCGCCTGATGCGAGCCAGCTCCTGTCCATCCTCGGCCCACCCTGGATGATCTCTCCAAGGCCTCCAGGTGATCTGGTCGGAGACAAGGTCATCAAGTAGTCTTCAGGACACTGGAAAATCTACCCTATGAGTTTTCCCAAAAATTCTGGGAAAAATCATAGTCTTTAAGAGATGGGATCCCCTATTGTAGACCAAACTATCTCAAAACTTGGTCGTACCGATGGAGCTCCACCTCTCCCCTCTCCATCCTCAACTAGTAGACTCGCCTAACGCGAGCCAGCTCTTGTCCATCCTCAGCCCACCCTGGATGATCTCTCCAAGGCCTCTAGGTGATCTGGTCGAAGACAAGGTCATCAAGTAGTCTCTAGGACACTAGCAAATCTACCCGATGTTGTGACCCTCTTTAGAGCCACTAATAGAAAACTCAGGGTCTTTCCCCATCAATCCTTGTCAGTGGGAGCCCTACCGACCTCTGCACCATGATGTGCTCCTAGCACAAAACCTGTAGTAGTGATGTCATGACTAGACATCGACCGCCCTTATATACGACCCCATGAAGGATCCTATACAACCGATAGAGTACAAAGCTCCCCCAAGCAAACCTATATTCATGGTCTCTCATGTCGCAGACCACATATATCAGTAGCCATGGCAGCCTGCATCCACTTTGATGGCATAGTAGCAGACCACCTACCACCCCAACCAAAACCTGTGTCAGCCTAGATTCCCCAGGCATTTGGCATAGAGACTCGATGTTCACTCCGCCCTTCTCCAGGGCAAAGCTCGGATCTCCATATAGTCTCATCATCACGTGGCCCTGATTGACCGTGGGAGTGATTAGCTGTCCTTGTATGGGGATCTTCAAAATTCTCCATACATCCTCCAGTTTGGGAGTCATATCCCCTGTCAGTAACTAGAAACAAGAAGAACTCGGATACCACCTCTCTACTAGGGTTGTCAATAGCCCCATGTCTGTAGACACTTATGGCATCTCTGCCACATGCTACAAGCCGACCTGCACCAACTGATTTCACTCTGCCTGAGACATGGTGGCCAAGTCATCCCTTAGTCCACCGTATTTCTATTCTCGGCTCTTTAGTAATCCTCTCTGCAACATAAACAACAAAACAATAAAAAATCATCAATAACAATCATTAATCAAACATTAATTAAAAATTCAAGTAAAGCAAGTGCAATTTCATATAAATGATGATATCATCCACTATTGGATGATATCGTCCCAAATTTGAGCAAATTCGTCTCCGATTTCACATGAGGGAATCGTCCCTTATTGGACAAAATCGTCCCCCTATCACCGATTTTGCCCTTGGATGAAATCGACGATTTCGGTGAAATCGAGATGATTTCGTCTCGATGACGTCGATGGCCCAAAAATGGCCATGATGCTCAAAAATCAGTCAAATATAATCTAAAAAGCATTAAATTCTAAATTAAAGCATTCTAAACTAAGTTTAGACCCTTACTCGTAGCCCACGTCGGACCTCTGTCGATTTGTGTGTTGTCTCAACCATCTTGTCTCCAGAGCTCTGAAAACCAGTAAAAATGAACAGTAATAATGAATTAGGGTTTTACACTATTTTTCTTAATTTTATTCAAAAACACTTAAAAACATTTTTAAAATTTTGCTTTTTCGCGTTTTTACCTCAAACGTTCGATTTGGGTAAAAACACGGAGGGGGCACCATAGTAAGCTATCATATGATTCGACCAAGAATCATCGCCTAAAATGGGAATAATTTTTGCTTTCTCATAGATCAATAAGAACTCATCTTTAACGCATTTTCTTTGGAAAATTTGCTAAAGAGGGGGCAAAATGTAGCACCCTAAAATTGGCACAATAAAACTTAGCAATAATTAAAATTACCTTAGTAATAATTCAAATTCAAAAATTCAACCCCAAAACCGCTCCAAAATCGTCGTTTAACCCGTTTCCTCATTTCTCATGCCATTTTTAGAGTTTGTTGTGACCATTTGACAATATCATCGCCGATCAGATGATATCGCCTCAAATTAGACGATTTCGTCTGGCCTGTCCCAAAACTAATTTTTCACAATTAGCCTCTGTTTCAACGACGTCTCTAAGTTGGGCAGAAGCATGTCTGTGCCGTTAGATACCTCCCCCATTGGAGATTTTAAAAATTAGGATGATCTCCAACCTCCTAACCTCCCTCCTAAGCCCATTTAAACCTTAGGACCCCCCTTTGGCATCCCTTGGCTGGCTGGCTGAATTTTCCTGTAACCTGACTTTTACATGCATTAAAAAACCTTGGATTATCATCTGCACTTGTGTTATCCAAATTTTGTTGTAGGAACCTTGTCATTCTTTAGCCAGAGCAAGCTCAAATCGTCGCAGATAATCCTATCCAATTCAAGATGATTTCATATCAATCCGAGATGATTTCGATTGCAGTCTGCATTGGGGCAATCAGTGCCCAGAGTTTGCACTTTTCCTATACCTTGATGTCATTTTATTCTGCATTTAGTCAATTTTATTATTATTTCTTGTTATCTTGCATCTTGGAGTTCACCCATGTAGTTTAATTGCACAATAAAATCATGATTAGCTATTAAAGTGTTGCAATTCACTTGCATTTCCATTCAGGATTATCTTATTAACTCCTTATCATTATTTTATATCATTTTCCTTTATCAGAATAGTTGCAATTTTGGTATTTTGTATCTATTTCTCTGTTTGCAAGTCTCTGAAGAATTCATCTGATGAATTCATCAGATCTCATATGATCCTATCAGATAGGAGACGATCCTGTCAAATTCCAGATGATTCTAGACTGCTTCAAAAATCAGAACCTCCATCAGGCATCTGGATCAGGTATGGTTTTTCTCATTTAGCATATTCTCTGTGTTTTTTTTTAATTCTATTTTCTGTATTTAAAACTGCATTTCATATAGAACAACTTAGATTCATTTAGCAAAACCTAGGATTTGAATGTTTAAAGATAAAATTTAACACATAAAACACATTCCCAACCTAGGCGTGGAAACTGCCACTAAACGTTTCCTGGTGAACCCACCATCCGTTGAAAAATCACCATAATACACCTCCCCCGAGAGGCGGGACCTTCGCAAGGCCTCTCATTTCGAGGTATTGTCCCATCCTTTTCACATCCCCCTTTCGGGCATGGATCCTATAGCCTGAAGGTAACGGTGTGAAAAATTTGGAACGATACATACCTTACCCACTATTTGGCACTTATATGTAGCACCACTATAGGGATGTATTGGTTAAAGGCTCATGGAGCCCTAATCAGATTTCAAGAAATATGGATGGACTATATTGATAAGGATAAGAAGAGAATAAGGGTTCAAAGTAGGCAAGGGTCTTTTCAACCACATTTTTTATTAGCTATGCAACTTAAGAAGGTAATCAAGAGAGGGGGATGGTGTATGTAGTTAAGATAAATGGCAAGACAAGTGATAATGAAGATGTAGAAATATTTAAGAAACATCCAATTTTGCATGAATTTAGGGATGTATTTTTAGAAAATATCCTTGGTATACCACCTTGGTATGAATTTGACTTCACCATTTAAATAATACCTAGAGCTGAACCTATTTTAAGGACACCTTACATAATGACTCCTATTAATTTGTAAGATCTAAAAATGCAACAACAAGATTTGTTGGAGAAAAGTTTATTTAAACCTAGTGTGTCACCTTGGGGTGCTTCAATACTATTTATGAATAAGAAGCATGGTTCCTTAATATTATGTATATATTATAGAATTCTTAAGATCACAATTAAGAATAAGTATCCATTACCATTAGATGATCTCTTTGATTAGTTAAAGGATGCCACTAGATTTTCAAAGATTGATTTGAGATCAAGATATCATCAATTGAGGATTCATGAGGAGGATACTCATAAAACAACCTTTAAGACTAGATATGTACACTATGAGTTTATAGTGTTGCCATTTGATTTTTCAAATATGATAACCACTTTTATAAATTTTATGAACAATATGTTTAGGAAATATTTGGGTTTTTTTATTTTGATATTTTTGGATGATATCTTGATAGATTCCCGCACCACAAAAGAACATGATCAACATTTGAGGTTAGTTTTAGAGGTTTTGAGAAAGAACCAACTTTATGGAAAGTTGTCAAAATGTGAATTCTATGCCTCACAAGTTTAGTATTTGAGGAATATTATATTTGTAGAAGGTATTGTTGTAGATTCTAAGAAAATTAAAGCCATTTGAGTTGGCCTACACCAATTATTGTATCTAAGGTTAGAAGCTTCATGGAAATCATTGATTATTGTAGGTGTATTGTGAAATACCATTCAAAAATTACCTACTCTATTACCAACTTTTTATAAAAAAGAAAAAGAGTTCAAATGGATGGATAAGAGTGAGATTGCCTTTTAAAATATTAATAATAAGATGTCTATAGTACCAATTATTGGGATACGAAATCCTTATGGGAATTTTATAGTATGTACATATTCTTCCTTAGAAGGTTTGGGAGGGGTGTTATCCCAAAATGAAGTTATATTAGCATATGAGTCTATGAAACTCAACAATAATGAATTAAATTATGCTACATATGACCTAGAGTTAGTGGTAGTTGTGCATGCTCTTAAGGTCTGGAGGCACTATTTGTTAGGGAAATATTTTGAGCTAAGGACATATTAAAAAATCCTAAGGTGCATATTTATCCAACATATTCTGAATGCAAGGCAAAGAAGGTGGATAGAGTTCCTAAATAAATATGACTTTGGTATAGAGTATATCAAAGGAAAGGAAAACAAGGTTTTTGATGCCTTAAGGAGGAGAATGCATATAACAAAATTAATCTAGATCATGTAGACTTGATGGACAAAGTCAATGAAATGTAACTAAAGGATCAATATTGCATTAAAATAAATGCTAAAAGTGAGAAAACCTAAGAAAATGAGGATTTTAACATAAATATGGAATTTTATGTTTCAAATAAAGGGTTATCATACCCAAAACTGGTGATTTAAGGATACTTTTTTATGCAAGAGGTACATGGTTCTCCATATCCTGCTCATTTGAGAGGTGCAAAGATGAGAGAAAACATGAAAAAGACCTATTGGTCAGGGTAGAAATAAGATATTAATAGTTTAATTGCTAGATTTTTGGAATTATAGAAGGTTAAGGTAGAACATCAACATCCAACAATAAAATTGTATCCACATGATATACCTACTTAGAAGTGGTAGGTTATATCTATGGATTTTATTGTGGGTTTACCTAAGACAAGGTACTAGCATTATGCAATACTTATGGTGGTAGAAAAGTTGACTAAGGTTGCATATTTTATACTAGGGAACATCAAGTATGATGTGTCGGTTGTGGCAAATAGGTTTGCCAAGGAAATTTTTAGGTTATATGGTTTTATTGAAGTGATCATATCAGATAAAGATTCCAGGTTTACATTGGAATTTTGGTAGGCTCTCCATCGCATAGTGGGCACTGAATTGAATATCAGTTTTGCTTACCATCCAAAAATAGATGGGAAAATAGAGAGGGTGAACCAAGTCCTAGAATATATGCTTCACATGTATTGCATGGATAGAAATTCTAAGTCAAAATACTATTTACATCTAGTTGAATTTATATATAATAATGGATACCATGCATCCTTGGAAATGGCTCCATTTGAGGCCTTGTATGGAAGAAGGTTTAGAACACCTCTATCATGGGATTATCTAAAATATTGAATGATGATCAAACCAAACACTATTGAAGAGATGGAAGAGTAGTTCATAGTGATTTTATAGAGACTTGAGGAAGCAGTTGATCATCAAAAGAGCTATGCTGATCTAAAAATATCACAAAGATAATTCTCTATGGAAGATAAAGTCTTCTTGAGGGTAAGACCCATGAAAAGTGCCATCAAGTAAACTAAGTTGGATCCTAATTTTTTCGGACCTTTTGAGATATTTGGTAAGATTAGTCTAGTAGCCTATAGGATCACCTTACCTCCCAACCTATCAAAGATCCATGACTCTCTCCACTTATCCCTATGTAGGATGTATGTTGTTGATCCTTCTCATGTTGGAATGTTTCAAAATTATAGATGGAAGATACCTCAGCCATTGAGGTGTGTTCGATAAGGGTTTTAAGTTTTGTTCTAAGATATTGAAAAAACAAAACCTAGATCAATGTAAGTTCCAATGAGACTATTATTCTAAAAATTATGCAACTTAGGAAGATGCTAAGGAAATGAGGAAGCAATTCCTATATTTGTTTAAAAAATATATGCTTTAATCTTAGGAAACACAAGGGACTATGTTTAGTCTAAAGGGGGAGTATGTAACAACCCTCCTTGGTAGGACTTGTTCTTAATACTTGATTTATGTATTGATGTGTGGATATCAAATGCATAATCTCATTTTATGTTATCAAGATGTGTTGATAGTTGCACTTTATGCTTTGATTATACTACTTTTGGAATATGGTACTACTAATGAAATTTGTGGTTGTAGGATGAGGTACTCTCATGGGTGGATTGGTATGGGACAACCCTTAGAGTTGAAGAAAAAAAGAAAAGATGGATGACATTCTCATTGATAGCTTAAGGGTAAAAAGAAAACCATTCATATAGGTGCATTCCATATGTGTATGTTTGATTGAATGCAACATTTGGAAATGAGGTTGCTATTAGGAAAAATAGTCATACTTAGTAGGTACGGGATAGCATTACAATTATTGTAAAACTTCCTACTTCAGAAAAATATTGTAGGATATTCTATTTGCAAAAGCCATTGTATTATTGCTTGTGTTTTGAAGCATGGAATTGTTTGGTTATGGATTAATCAAATAAAGTATTAATAATAAGGTTAGAATTTTTAATACTTAGAAATATTCAATATTTATGTTAATAGTTAATATTAATATTCGGTATTAATTAAATTAATTAGGTGATTAATAAATTTAATTATTATTATTCTAATGTTGGTAGCATTAAAAATAAAGGGATTAATGAAAAGAATAAATGTTTTATTTATTAATGTTAGATGTGATAACATTAGTAAATTAAAAGTAATCATTACTTTTATTAAAAAGAGGAAATGTTTACCTATCAAGAGTTGTTGTGATCCTAAATCTACTTCCAATGGTCATTGGGAAGATCCAACTTGTGAAATATGTAGATGAAATAAGAGACTAGAGATTATTTATGTTACTTAAATATTGAAATGTTATTTTGGAGATGAGGTTATTATGATTCTTCATGGTTGAAGAGGGATTAAATATTTTGTATATAACATTCTTGTTATATTATTCAGAAAATGGAAGATTAAGTGTTGTTATTCTTTAATATAAAGATCTTGGAATATCTAGATAAGTACATTAATCAAAATAATGTGTGATTGAATCGAATCTAGATTCATGTTTTAAACTATTTTAGATGATGTTTCATTCTCTCATTGATAATATAAAGAAAATGGTAAAGCTAGTATTATTATTTAAATAATAATTAGATTTCTAGTTTTAGCACTGTGTTATATTAAATGTAATTATGTTTAAATATAACACTTATTTACTTTTTTGAGAGATATTATTGATATGTGTAAGGTTTGGTTGAGGTTTTTAGGCATGAAACTAGAGCCATATTAGATAACCCTTGAGTCAAGATGTGCTCAATACTGGGAAGAGTTGTAGTGATGAAATAAGTAGATATATATCTAGGAGTTGTTGCGGTGATGCAATAACCAAATATTTGTGAGTGATACAACTTGAAAAATGAGGCTTGGGTGTATCCAAAGCAATGAGGATTTTGGGAAGTCCTAAGTGGTGAGTGTTGTGACTGTCACACAATACACCCTAATTTGGGGACCCGCTATAAAATTTTATGGTTTATTTGAAGTTTTTTTGCATCCAATATTTTGTCATTAAGGGTTAGGTATTAAAGTGTGCCTAAGTCAAAGGTCTTGTAGAAAAGCCTTTCAAAAAAGGAAAAGAAGCCAATGTTCAAACTTTGAAATTTTAAAAAATTTGGCATAGGGTTATACTTTTATTATATAATGGTATGAAAATTTTAAATTCATATCTCATGGTTTGATATTGTTTTTTATGATAATATGGATTAATTAATATTAAATTTATATTTTTCAATATTATGGATTAATTAATCTTGAATTTATCTTTTAAAATATTATGAATGTTTAATATTGAATTTATTTAAAAAAAAATAGTATTGATTGAATTCATTATAAGTGAATTTAACTGTTTATTATCTCCTTAATAATTTAAAAAAAATGTATGCATGGGGTACCAAAAGAGTTTTCACCATTTTTAGAGTGGACATGGCCAACCAATGGATGCAGTCAACGTGATCCAAAGGCACTATTTTCAAGGGACAACACGAAGCACAAATTGTGAGGCACCATCAAGTCACAGCTAGACAAACTCAAGCATGGAAGCTTGATAGTGAACAACTCATCAGGTATAGTTATGTGTGCTCGTGTTAATGAAAGCATCACTACAGGATTCTCAACACATGTGGGATTATAACAACAACAATACATTTGTTATGTTTGGATAATTTCAAAGGAAGTAAATCCTACAAGACATTGAATGTGCCTTCAGTTGTTAAATATGGTCCTATCAGTGAAGGCATATTTTTTTCCTAGTTTGGAGAAGCCAGAGAAGCAAACCAAGTAAGAAGTAACCAGAGAACAAGGAAATATTATGTCTCACAAGGTGCATTTTTCATAGACAATAGAGTTCATTTGATTGAAATCATTGAGGGCCTTGCAAGTCTGGATAACAATGGGTTATTCTCCAACATAATACATTCCTTTACGAATATTGTAGTGGGGCTATTGTGAACATCACAATATATTGACATGTCGAGCCTCTACAAAACTCTATGCTATGAAATGGCCAAGAAATTATTTAGATTTATCAATGTGATAGTGGAAATTGGAGTACCTGAGATGAGATATGGTATGACACAAACCTCCAAGTGGCTGATGAAATGGAGGGAAACATTCATGGTTCTCACACTGCTAATGTAAAATGACGAGAGAAGCATGGCCCCAGCATCACTTTGACATTTTTTCCCTCAAGAGAGGCATCATTGCATTCAAAATTACCAATGATGCACACATCTAGGACTATGCCTCCGTGCACCCAGACTATAGCCTAATATTCAATGAGGCCATGGTTTTCAATACCAAGATCATGATGAGATCCATATTGGCCAAGAACGATAGCTTTTGGGACTTAACATCCTCAATGGACATCAAATTTGGCACTAGAATCACAATCACAAAGATCATGAGAGTTTATCCCAATACTAAAGACTTTAACTTTGACCTCTTGCATGTTGTGGTAGTAGCTTCTAAGCTTCCAGGTGTCTAGCATGTAGGCAGAGATATACTTAAAAGCATACCCTTGATAGACGCATGATTGGAGAAACAAAAAATGTATAAATATTTTTAAAAAGGGGTAATAAAGTCATACTCATTGCTTATTCAAGAAAATATGAAGGAAAGTGCATATTAAAAAGGTGTTATCGAATAAATATTTAAACAAGTGGAGGATGCAACAATTACAAAAGAAAGCATTACCAAGCCAAGCATGCAAGAGAGAAAATGAAGGGTTGGAAATTTCAAATGATAACGATTTTTTTATTAATACCCATTGAACCCCACAAAGTAGAGGTCGAAGAATTTTGGCAAAATTGCAAGTTGGAAACCAGAGTTCGTTGGAAGAAATTTTCTCCTTCCAAGTTGCTAGACTATACCATTTCACCATTGGAAACCATTGGAACATGGTATTCTACACTGTTTTTCATTTTGAAAATATTTCTTTTGGCAATATATTGGAAATTTTAGTAATTTTTATGCATGTGGATGGTAAACTTACCTATTTTTTTAATATATTGTGCCCTTTTCCCTTAGAATATTGCACCACATTAATTTTGGACTGCATGAAAATGGGTCAAACTAATGTTGGTTTAATGCAGGATGTTGATGTTTGTAGGGTCGATTTGAAATTTTAAAGTTATGGAAACTTGTATTTTATTTCTCTAGCCCTATAAATAAAAATTCAAAATCCCAAAAGGAAGCATAGCAATTTTGAAGTTACATTTCAAATTTTAATTCTACAGAAATTCACTATTTTTAGAGGAAATTTGAAATTCCAAATTTAACACAAGTTCACATTTTTACAAGAAATTTTGCAATTTTGAATTTTACACAAAGTCACATTTTTAAAGGGAATTCCAAATATTGCACATTTTTTTTGTTTCAAGCAATCAAATTAACTTCACTTTATGAAAATTGAAATTTCAATAAAATCCAAATTTTCATTAAAGGGGGTAATTAATATGACATTCCAAAGTTTCAAATTGCAAAGTTAGATTTTAGTCATTTTCTTTTATGCTCAAACAAATATTAACAAAGGAAGATAAAATTTGTTAACAAAAGAAGATAAAATTTTCTTTACAATCCAAGATTAAATTTTGTTGATAAAAGAAGATAAAAATTTTTAACAAAAGAAGATAAAATGGATTAAATCACCGTTCAAGGATTGTCATTTCAAAGTATATAGTTGATAAATAAAGTCATATTTCACAAACCCAGGTGTTGTAGGTGAGTTGGAGAGGAGAGGGAAATCCTCCAAGAGAGGTCCCAGGTTCAAATCTCCACCCTACCAAAAATCTGAATTGGGTATCCAAAATCCAATTGATAATGTTGGTGCGGGTAGGGTCAAGTGCGACTCCTGGGTGAATTTGATGGTGTAGAACCTCCTGTTCATGGTCTCTTAGACCAAGGAAACCCTGCAAGGGGTTTTTTGCTTAAAAAAAAAACGTCACATTTCACAAATTTAATCAACAACAAAGAACATTGCAAATAAAATCAATACCAGACCACAAGCCCCTTGTTAATTTTTACTTGCACCTCTAAGTTATTCAACACATTCCTATTTTCACAAGCAATGAAGCATGTTTCAAGTAAATAAGCAAACAAGAACATTGGAGAAATTTTAAATTTCTTTTCAAGAGAGGGTTTTTTGATAATACCCTAAATGTGATGGTGATTTTGCAATTGGGAAAAATTATCCCTTAACAAAATTGGTGTTAGAAGGACGGTTGATTTGAGGTATTTGCTTTGTGCTAATAAATTTGTTTAAATTTGACATTGCAGTTGTTGATGCATGAGTTTTATCTATTCTAGTGGAAGTAGATGCCTGATTGTTATGCTTTATATTGATGCATATGTTCAACAAATTGTGAAAGTTTAAAAATTGTAAAGCAAAAAACACATCTTGATTGGTTACATTGTTAAGTTGGAACCTAAGGTTATCATTACTAGATCTAAGGCTATAGAAGATACCATTTTCTAAAGCCTATCCCCTACTAAAAACATAGAAGATCCAAGAGTGAAACAATTTTCATTCCACCTAGTGGTATTTTAGTTGAACCATCTATAGTTCCTATTCTTCATTTTGTTCCTTTAGTCACATCACCACCAAATCCAATGGATGGAAATGTTCCTTGGATGGGAGGGCACAGTAGCCCCTTGAACATTGTTGGATATGCCCATGATATTCCCAAGAACGTAGAGAAATTCTTGCCCAACTATAAACATGATGGCACCAGATTAGTAAAGGAACACATTCAAGCTTATAAATACACCTTAATAAGATTGTAAGTGGAACATGAAGATGTTGCTTGCAGAATATTTCTTTTGATCCTATATGACTTGGTATATGACTAGTACATCAGTCTATCGACCAACTCTATTACAATATAAATTCTAGTTAGAAAATAATTTTGTAAACCAGTTTAGGTTGCCCTTAGATTCTGCCATAATCTATCATCGCTTTGCTTATTGTAGGAGGGAACCCAATGAACCATTGAGAATGTTTAACATGATTTTTCAAAAACTCCATCCGATACTAATTTCTCCCTATGCTCTCACTACCAATATTGTCATTTAGATGTACTTCATGGTATTAGATACCTTGAACTCCATGTTTTTTAGGAGAAAATCTTTGATCACTACTCTTACCTTAGCATACACAGAAGCCATGACTATCGAGCAACATTTGATACCACAGGGTTATGGGATAGGACAGTTGCCCAATGTAGCACAACCCGGGGCATACAATCAAATCCCAATGATAAACCAGACATTATCACAAAAGACTTTGATGTTGAACATATAGAAGCGTAATCAATGAAATATATTGTTAATAATGCTACCTTTAAATGTAATACTAAGGCTAAAGATAGCCTTAGGAAATTCATAGGAAATATTAGATCCTATGTTGTTTCTAACAACTAACAAAATACAACTAACTAATAATATTCTCTAACCATAATATATTAGTGAATATCTAACCTAGGGTAGAATATCTAACCTAGGAGAATCTACTAATTACCCAAGTAAGGTAATATTATTCTAACATCCCCCCTTATTACATTATTTGGGTAATGTATATAACTATCCCAATACAATGAAGAAGAGAAATGAAAGATATTGGTATGTTGGCTCTTGCTCTGGCTTTTGTTCATGGATCAGGCTCATGGCTCTAGCTCTGGCTCTAATTTTACCTCTAGAATAGTACCTCTAGAACTGTCTATGGATCTTCTTGTAAAACTACCTCTAGATCTACCTCTAGATCTGCCTCTAGAACTTTGTCATTGGCTCTATCATTAGGTCTATCTTTGGGTCATTACCTCTGGGTTTGCCACTCGATATGCCTTTTTTTCCACAATAGGTTTTACATTTTTTGTAGAAGCCATACAAAATTTCTTTCATATTGGTCCATTGTGTGAAATTTTTCCATACACAGTCAATATGAACCTTGTTGGTCATTTTCAATTTGTACCAACAATTTGAAGAGGAGTGATTTGTACATCCACATGAGTCACAAGGATGTAATTTCCAAAACCTAGCTATTACATATCATGTTCTACCACAATGACTGCAACAATGCTTTGTAGGAGTTGGAGGAGATTTGGTTTTACAAAAATGGTCTTATTGGTACTTGCTTGTCCATCATATCCAAGGCCTTCATTCTTTGGCTCGATATTTGGCATTATTGTAGTTTTAATTCCTTGTTCATGTTTACCTAATATCTCACCATTGAATCCCATTTTCTTCATTAGTTTAGATCCAAATCCTTTGGTGTGTTTTTCAAAATACCCATTTTATTCATCTTCATCAATGCTTTTAACAATATGTCATTCATCAGAATTGATGAGATTATGGAGCTCTTTTTGAGGATTTCTAGTCTTTAAGTCATTGGTGTCACAAGAAAAATATGCTCTTGTGATGAGATAACCTGTGCTATAACTAATATCTACCATTGAAGGTATGAGGTCAATTGTATCACAAGCATTAGCCATCATGGACCCAAGGTCACTTTTTTCACAACAAGCATTGACCATTAGGGGCTTGACCTCTAATTCCTCACTTATGTCCCTTTTTAGTTTACATTGGGCAATGTCAAGAGAAACTAATGACATGTATATTGCCCTTACAATACCAATAGGTATTAGAGAACCTTTGATCTGAAGGTATTCAGAAGCTTTGGAATCACTGATAATAGAGCTTACACCACTGCATAGTGTGAAAAAATTTCCATCCTCATAAAAATCTGGCCCTTCCATATCTTTTGGAAAGTAAGGAAATTTAACTAATTTCGAAACTTCAATTTGTTTTGGGGTATTATTTTTCTTTTATTCTCCCATATTTTAAAGTTTCTATCTCTATCGAAAATACACTTTTTACAATAATATTTTGCAAAAACTTGATAAGGAGGCTAAGGTGTCAATCGCTGCTAAAAATGCACCCTTACAAGTTTATCCCCTTTTTTCAAAATATTATATGGTGGAGAAAAAATGTTATCCCACTTTTTGCAAAATTTTATATGATGGAAATTTTTTTTTATCCCCCCTCAGTGCAAAAAAATTGCAACTATGAAGCCTCGAAGGCTTGTACAATGTGCCTCCTTGACTCAAAAAGTGAGTGGTTTCAAAATTTTTCAAAGAGTTGCAAAATAATAAGACTTCTAGGCAATTTGCAAATTCACTCAAAGTGAGTGATTACAATGGTTGGCAAAATTACAAAATGGTGCAAAAATAAAGTTGTCAAAAATTGTTACGACAACTTTTGCAACAACATATTTTACAAAAAATTGGCAATTTATCAACTTTTACAAAAAAAATATCAATTTCTAAAAGCAAATGTGATTATGCAAAATTTTATCTTTTAATGTGGAAATTGAAATCCATAAGACCGCATAAATCCTAATAGAAGCAACTCGGTCAAGAAGTAAGTGGAACCGCAATGAGCTCTATCAAACCATGATACCAATGATATCACCAAATGCACCAAGCAGTGCAAAGCCCTCCTATTGGGCTATGTCCACCGACAAGTGAACACCATCAATAGTGGCGTCTACCATTATAAAGGCCTTTGAAGTCCTACCCACATGAAATTTGGGATAAAGACCCCAAATGTATTTCCCTATGAAACTATACCAACGAAGATAAAAAAATACAAACTATCTTTAAAGAGTACAATAGGAAATTTAATCACCTGTACATGCTCGTCTGGACTTGTAAATCACGTGACTGCTCGAAGGGTTGTGACTGAAATAAAATCTAGGAATTTTGATCTTACCAGTCAATTCTCCTTTGTGAGGTCTACAAACAATATGTGCCCACAACCATCATTGGTGTTGAATAATGCAAAATACTCGAACTACATTTTTGCACTTTATGATTGCCAACTTAAATAAAAAATCTCATTCTTCGGTGATGGAAAGCCATCAGGAACTGTGATGTCTTCTAAAACAGAGCTTGAAGAAACAATAGAGCGAGCCTGAATCGCATTAAATACCTCTATTGGGAATTCTTTAACTCAGTGCTCATGTGTTTACGCAATCTTGATTAGTTCAATCAGATCTATAATAGCATTAAAATTCCTTCCTCCACTGTATTCCAATGATCAATGATCAAACACTAATAGGAATTAGAGGTAATAATCAAAATCATCTTGGAAACTACACACCAAGGGTTGTTTGTAGATCTCCTCTGATGGTCTTCCTATGACCAAATTTGCATTGAGCAACTAGAATCTAATATCTTCATGAATGCGCATATATCAAAGGGATATCTATCTATAATTTTGATCCTCGGCCCTCATCACTTGCAATTGGAACTAGGGAATTCTACCTTCAAACCTGTAAATCAATTTGTGAGCACAAGAGTCAAATGTCAATAAATATAAGTGATCGAGGATCAACCATTGCAATTGGTGTGCTACAACGATTAGGTAATGGATCGGCTGTGCATGTCATTGGTAGTGCAAATTGTACAAAAATTTATTGTAAATTAGTCCCACATAGGACGTGTGAATTATTGAACATTTTTTTATAAGTAAAACAATATGTATGTGGTTTCAACTACCTTTGGGTAGTCTAGCCCACTAGTCGTTATCCCTCGCATGACACGTCACTTTTGTGCCACATCAGCTTGTTATCTTATGATCAGAGTGATATTTATCGTATAAGATCTCCCATACTTTTGGCTATCCATGTAGGTTATACACCTGTCTTGCAATATTGCTCAACTTGTCTAGTTGCATTGGTATCATCCTCCATTGAGTTGATGTTCATAGTCTACATCAAATCCATTAGTTTAATTGTCAACATGACTGTGTTCCCCAATTTTTCATGCTTTTAAGGTTGTCAGATCATGTTTTATTTCAAATCTATCAGTCATGTCTTAGGTAGCCACATTAGAGCCTATCCCGTAGCCATCTAGGTTCTTGATCTAGTTTACATCTATGTAGGTCCATCAGCTTGTGGTCCATGCATTAGTTTAGTGTTATCCATTGTTAGATTTGCATTTTATGGTATATGTCATATCGTAGCAGTCCACAATCATGAGTCACTTGATCGATCTGTATCAAATCATAGCAGTCCACCATCACAAGTCACTTGGTCTACTTTAGCTTAGAGGATGCATTGGATATGCAAGTTGTAGTCCATGTCTCGATCGAGTCAGGTCCTATCCATCAACCTTAGAAAATATATCAGGTTTGGATCTTAGGATACAATAAAAAAGATGAACCCAGACCATATGGCTCTGATACCATATTAGAAGCATAATCAATGAAATATATTGATAATGATGTTGTCTTTAAATAAAATACTAAGGCTAAATATAGCCTTAGAAAATACGTAGGAAATATTAGATCCTAGGTTATCGTTAACAACTAACAAAATACAGCTAACTAATAATATTCGCTAGCTATAATATATTAGCAAATATCTAATCTAGGGTAGAATATCTACCTAGGAGAATCTACTAATTACCCAAGTAAGGTAATATTATTCTAATAGAACACTTTTCCCTAAAATTAGCTTTACCCTACCATGCCTACTTATCCTTCCATATTCACTTATCCAACTACACCTGCCCATCCGACCACTCCATTACTCTTAGATAATTAATTGGCCACCCATAGAGCCAAAAAAATGAATGCACAAGCCTTTATCACATTCTCAATCCCAACACCCATACAGAGATTGAATCCATTTCAAAATCTAAATTTTCAAACTCAAGGCACTTTGCAAAATCAAAATGTTCAAAATCAAAATGTGGTACCAAATTAGAACATTCCAGGTTTCTAGAATCCAACTAATACTACCACTACTATTGCTCAACCTAATGAGTCATATTTAAAATTTTATGATATGCAAAGGCCTGTTCAGAAGCTAAGTAATGATATGGTTTCATTACAAAAATAGGTCCCAAAATGTTCAAAACAAAATCAAAATTATAGTTATCAAAGGAAACAATGGAACATAAGACCAAATAATGGGGGTGTACCTACTCCTGTTGCTAATAAAAACAATGCATCTGCTAGTTCTATTTAAACTAATACAATTATTAATATTTTAGATTTGGCTATGAACAACTAGTGTAGGGTGCAGTCCACCAAAGAGCATAATGAAAATGAATGTCTAGAATTCAAGATGACCTTAGATATTTTTTAGAAAGAGATGGATGATTTGGAATTAGTACCTAATGAGGACTCTTCTCATCAAGCCAACTCAAGCAAGGGTAAGAGAATTGCATTCGTTGTCAAAAATTTTGACCCCAAAAAATATAAGAGGAATATGATGATCCCATAGAAGAAGAAATTCAATCCTTTAGGTAATTTAAAAAGGAAAATCACACTTACCAATTGAGGAGTAAGAGTAAAGCTCCAAATACTTCTACTCCTCCAAAAAATTCCATTATTCCACCATATAATAAGGCAAATAACAATCCTACACCTCCAACTCATGTTGATTCATCCAAACCACCATAAAAGGTGAAAAATATTGACAAAATTGCTTACAACATTGTTGAATATTTAAAGAAAACAAAATCCAACATCATTTTGTTTGAAGTTGCACAAATAACAAACTAGCGAGATACTTTGATTAAGGCTTTAGGTCAACTAAACCAAATTGATGCTAAGAAAACTATAGAGGCACATTTGGTATTGCAAAAGGATAAAGAAGAATCTCCTCCTTTCCTTTTAACCATCAAAATTATGAGAAGGAATTTACACAATTGCCTCATAGATTTAGGTGCCTCAGGTAATGTAATGCCTCATGTTGTTTGTCAGAGATTGGGTTTGAATCCCATCCATTAAAATATAATTGTTGTACAATTGGATAATTTTGAGGTGAATTTCGTAGGTATGCTTGAAAATATTCATATTCAACTTGCATCAAAACCTAAAATTCAGCAGTACATTGATATTCATGTTGTTGATATTCCTTACAGATATGGTATATTGTTGAGCAAGGACTGGAGTAGAAAATTCAATGACTATATGACCATGAAATTTTCACACATGTGATTACCTTGGAAAGGGGTAGCCAATAAAATTTGAATTGAAAGAGATCCCAGAATCAATAATTTGATCACTAAATATACCAAAACAAATGAAATTCTTTTATAATGAGTCTGAGTTGGGAGTTTGTACATTGGACACTAATTTGGTTACAAATAGATCTAATACTGAAATTCCATATTGTAACCCACTTAATTATGAAAAACTTGTTTGGATACTTAAATTTGATGTATCTAAATCCAAACAGGGTAGTGGAGTTGGGGTTGAACTCTTCAGCCTTAAAGATAAGTCTTCTCTTGCTGCATTTAGATTAAAATTTCCATGTACTTGTAATATAACAGAGTATAAAGTATTAATTCTTGGATTACAATTAGCTCTGAATAGGAACATTAAATGTTTGAAATTTTTATGGGATTCAGAGTTAGTTTTTAGGCAAGTAAAGGGGCAATACACATGTCATGACAATAGGCTAATTCACTACAAAAATAGAGTTACAAACTTAATAAATTAATTTTAAGACTTTAACATTTTTTTAATTTCTATAAAGAGTAATCGTGTGGCAAATTCTTTGGCAATCACAACAGGTACGTTAAATCCCATCGATAGCAAAAATTAAAAAAAAAATCAATTGAATTGATTCTTTATCCTTCTATGCCTGAAAATATAAAAAATTTATATGTATTTGAAAGTGACAGACACATCTTCGACTTTGTAACTAACTCGGGTGTTTTTGAAAACTAGGTAATTTATGAGGACCAATGGTTAAAATAGGATGAAGGTGAAGAAGATGAGGTAACAAAGAAAACTAATGCTATCCCAAAAGGTATTGTATCACTCAAAAATCTTTTTGATATTGTCTGCTGAAGCAAAAGGTATGACAAAATCTCACTTCCAAATGATGTATATGATGTAGTTAATATTGGAAATAATGAAAATCCACATAACATACTTATTGGAAAAGCATGCACACATAATGAAAGAGAAGAAATAATACACACACTTAAATATTATATGGATTTTATTGCATGGAATTATGAATATCTAAAAATTTACAATCAAAACATTATCATGCATACTATTCCTTTGAAACTTGATTCTAAACCGTTTAGACAGAAACAACGACCAGTTAACCTAGTGCTATAACTTCTCATAGATAAGGAAGTTAAAAAGTTGTTAGATGCATAAATTATATTTCCTATCCAACATTCAACATGGGTTGCAAACATAGTCCTTTTTCGAAATAAAACTGGAGAGATTCGGTTATGTAGTGATTTCAGGAACCTTAATAAATCTTCACATAAAGATAACTACTCGCTTCCTTATATCGATCGTATTTTGAAAATGGTTAATGGATCTGAAATGATGTATTTTATTGATGGATATTCTGGATATAATCAGATTCTTATTGACCCACGTGATATGATGAAGACTGCATTTACTACTAAATGGGGAATGTTTGCTTACAAGAGAATACCTTTTGGTTTGCTTAATGCAGGTGCTACATTTTAGAGAGCCATGGACTATGCATTTAGAGATTTGATAGGTAAATGCATAGTAATTTATGTATATTATATCCCCATATTCTCAAATAATAGAGTTGACCATGTCAATTATTTGAGAAAAGTTCTTCTAATATGTAGAGAACATGGCATTTCATTAAATCCTAAAAAGTGCATTTTTGGAGTAACTAAGGGGAAATTGTTAGGACATGTAATATCAAAAAATGATATTTCTATAGATACTATAAGAATAGAGGCAATTCAAAAGATTCTTCTTCCTTGTAGTAAGAAAGAGCTTATATCATTCTTTGGAAAAATTAATTTTGTTAGGAAATTCATTTTTGGATTTGCTGAAATTATCAAACCATTGAATGCCATGTTAAAAAGTATTTTAATATTAGGTGGATATGTGAGGCTAGGAATTGTTTTCATAGTGTTAAATATGCCATTTCTAATGCACCTATTTTGGTAAGTCCTGATTACAAAAAACCATTCTTCATTTATACTTTTGCATCTGATCATTCATTTGCCAACGTGTTAACTCAGAAAAGTGAAGGTAATTCTAAAAACCCTATTGATTTTATGAGTTTGAATTTGAAATATGCACATTTAAGATATACCATTTTGGATAAGCAAGTGTATGCCTTGTTCAAAACTATCAAAAATTTTAGGCATTACATTTTGCATAGTAGAGTTTTTTCCATTGTACCTGACCTTGCTGTGAAAACCATGTTGATGCAGAATGAACTAGGTGAAAAATGAGGAAAGTGGTTGTTTATATTATAGGAGTTTGATATTGATATCCATCCAATGAAGCTATTTTGGGGACAAGGCTTGACAAAAACACTTGCAGAGATTGACCCTCAGATTTCTTGTCAACTGGTTAATGTAGAGGATATCCAACATTATGAATGGTATATTGATATTGTTTTTCCTTTTGAATGGTAAGTGGCCTTCACATTTTAATTCCATACAAATAAGAGCTCATTATTTAAATCCTATTAACTTTATGTTAAATCTGGTGTGTTGTACAATAAAAACCATGAAGGAATTTTCCTTCATTGCTTGAATAAAGAGGAAGCCACTCGCATATTACATGAGTTTCATGGTAAGTATGGAATGGGACATGGTTCTGCAAATGCCACTACACACCAGATATTGATATCTGGTTACTATTGACCACACATATTTAAATATACCCATTTCCATGTATGTTCTTGCCATATTTATCATCTTGCAGCTAATAGGGAGAGATGCATTTATGTCATTACAACCTATAGTTGATATGAGAACTTTTGCTTAGTGGGACTTAGATTTTGTAGGGGTCATAAACCCTAATTTCTTAGCTTTCCATAAGTTCATTCTTACCACCACTGACTACTGTACTATATGGACAGAAGCTATTCCCACTAAGAATATAACTACTGAGGTTGGTATTTAATTTTTGTAAGAACACGTTGTGACTAGGTTTGGAATGCCATATTCAATTATTTGTGATAATAGTCCCACTTATACTTCACTTCATTTTGTAGAATGGGTATACGACAACAAGGTGAGCATAAAATTTTCTTCTAATTATTATCCACAAGGTAATGGTTTAGCATAGTCATCTAATAAGAACTTGTTGTTAGTTATAAAGAAATTGCTTAAACATAATCCTTGGGATTGGCATAATATGTGCAGATAGAACAAGAATTAAATAATTCATAGGAACATCGCCTTATCATTTAGTTTATGGTAAGGATCCAATTTTTCCTTCAAATATTAAATTGCAAACTTTACAATTCATGAAGGAATACCTTGAAAAATATGACAAAATTGAAGTTCATATTACTCACGTTATGCATTTAGATGAAAAATGAGAGGATTATTTACTTCATTTTAGTAAACATTAGGATATTGTTAAAATGTGGTTCAACAAACAAGCTAATATTAAGGTATTTAGGATCTCTGATTTGATTTTATTATGGGATAAGGCACACGAGAAAAAGGGTAAGAATAATAAATTTGACTATTTTTGGCTTGGTCCTTATTAGATTGAAAAAATTCTTGGAGAAAACACTTTTCAATGGAAAACTTTGAGTGGGGAGGACATTCATTTTCCTGTTAATGGACAGTTTCTCAAACATTATTTTCACCCATAAAACAACTAAATTCTTGCATCATTTGTACTTTACTTGTACATTATTGTATATAAATTTTTGGTTTTTGTGCTTTTGTATTTAGATTTTGTTTGTTTCTACTTTCGTATAGAATCTCTTGTTTTGCAAGATTTTTCTATTCACTTTCTTGTTAGTATTTTGAGGTTTAGGGAGTAGGTTCTCACTTGCCTATTTGGTGTACCTCCATTTTGAGTTTTTCACTTTTGGCTTTGTCATTCTTTTGGGTTTTTTCCTCTGATTGAGGTAGTTTTTGGTGATAGCTACTAACTTCTGGTCTCTTTGTTGATAGTTGTCCCTTTGTCATGTATGATGGATTACCTAGTTTAGAATAATGTAAAATTGAGTAAAATGAAATAAAATTATTTAGTAATGATTCTTAGATTTTGAACTAAGTGGATTTTGGGACAATAAAGCATTTCGTTGAAGCTCTACATGTAACTCGCTACATTAAAGGGTATTATTTGAAATCTTAAAGGATAAAGTCATTATGGTTTGCAGACTAAGGCAAAAGTCTAATACACTCTATATTTAGCCTTGAGTGGTCTCTAACCTAAGGGGCACATACGATATTTGCAAAATAATCAAATTCTTATAAAAAAAGAAAAAAATGAGAAATGTAAATCAATTTATTGCTCGGGTGATTCAGATAATCTCTACTGGGGATATCTATGTCTAGTTGGTAGTAGAGCAAGGTTTAGAAGATATCAAGGTCATCTCCACTAGGGCTATAGATTCCTGGTTAGTAGTGGAGCAATGTAGAGGCACATCTTTATGAGTGACATTCCATAGCCTAAATGTAAAACAAATGATGGAATTCAGATTGTTTTAAGAGTGAAAAATGAATCACATTTTGCACACTGAGTAGAGGCAAAGGGTTTATATATTTTCATTTGAAGTTATTTATCCCAATTTATCTAGATATTTTTATATGATGTATATTTATCTGATATTTGGTTTTCTTGGTTTCAGATCGGGTTCTTTGTCCAAAATGCTCAAGAGCAGTTTCCAAAAAAGTCACCATTTGTTGTGACTATCGCACAAAACACCCCAATTTGGGGACCCACTATAAAAATTTTATGGTTTATTTGAAGTTATATTTGCACCCAATGTTTTATCATTAAGGTTCAGGTGTTAAAGTGTGCCTAAGTCCAAGGTATTGTAGAAAATCCTTTCACAAAATGAAAAGAAGCCAATGTTCAAACTTTGAAATTTTGACAAATCTGGCATAGGGTTATTCTTTTATTATATGATGGTATGAAACTTTTAAATTCATCTCTCATGGTTTGATATTGGTTTGTTATGATAATATGGATTAATTAATCTTGAATTTATCTTTTTAAATATTATGGATTAATTAATCTTGATTTTTTTTCCTTTAAATAATGTGGATTAATTAATCTTGAATGTATCTTTTTAAATATTAAGGATTAATTGATATTAAAATTATTTTAAAATATTCTAGTATTGATTGAATTCATTATAAGTGATTTTAAATGTTTATTGTCTCCTTAAATATTTAAAAAAAATATATGTATGCAGGGGGTACCAAAAGAGTTTGCATAATTTTCAGAGCAGACATGGTCGACCACCGAACGCGGTCAACATGGTCCAAAGGAACCATTTTCAAGGGACAACACAGGGCACAAATTGTGATGCACCACCAAGTGTCACAACCGAATAAACTCGAGCGTGGAAGCTTGATAGTGAAAAACTAGTTGTGTATAGTTATGGGTGCTCATGTTAATGAACACATCATTGTAGGATTCTCAATGCATGTGGGATTAAAACAACAATGATAAGTTTGTTATGTTTTCATGATTTCAAAGGAAGTAAATCCTGCAAGACATTGAAAGCATATTCATTTTTTAAAGAAGGTCCTATCAGCAAAGGCATGTTTTTTTTCCTATTTTGGAGAATCTAGAGAAGCAAACCAAGCAATAAGTAACTAGAGAACAAGGAAAGCTTATGTCTCACAAGGTGCACTATTCACAAATAGTGGAGTTCATTTGATTGAAATTATTGAGGGCCTTGTAAGTATGGATAACAATGGATTATTATCCAATGCAATACATTCCTTTATAGATATTGTAGCAGGGCTACCCTAAACATCACAACCGCCTAACATTACGAGCATTTGAAAAACTCCGTGCTATCAAATGGCCAAGAAATTATTCAAAGGTTTCAATGTGATTGTGGAAACCGAAGTGCCTAAGATGAGATATGGTATAATGCAAACCTCCAAGTGGCTAATTAAAGGGAGATAAATGTTCATGGTGCCCATTTTGCTAATGCAAAATATGAGAGAATCATGGCCTCTAGCATCACTTTAACCTCTGTTCCCTCAAGAGAGGTGTCATTGCCTTCAAAAGTGTCAATAGTATGCACATCTGGGACTATGCCTCCACACACCTAGACTACAACCAACTATTCAATGAGGCCATGGTCTACAATGTCAAGATCATGATGAGAGTCATCCTGGCCAAGTACGATAACTTTTGGGGCTTAACATCCTCACTGGACATCGAAGTTGGAACTGGAACCACAATCGTAGAGATCATGATATTTTATCCCAATACTAAAGACTTTAAATTTGACCTCCCACATGCTACGGTAGTGTCTTCCAAGCTTTCAAGTGTTTGGTGTGTAGGTGGAGATATATTTCAAAGTGTGCCCTCAGTGGATGCATGATTGGGGGAACAAAGATTGTATAACGATTTTGAAAAAAAGGCAAAAAATTCATACTCATTGCTTATTAAAGAAAATATGAAGGAAAGCACATATTAAAAAGGTATTATCAAAGAAATATTTAAACAAGTGGAGGATGCAATGGTTACAAAAGAAAGTGTTACCAAGCCAAGCATGCGAGAGAAGAAACGAAGGGTTGGAAAGTCAAAATGATAACAATTTTTTCATTAATATCCATTGAACCCCACGAAGCAGAGGTTGAATACTTTTGGCATAATTACAGGTTGGAAACCAGAGTTCTTTGGAAGAAATTTTCTCCTCCCAAGTTGTTGGACTGCACCATTTCACCATTGGAAACCATTGGAACATGATATTCTACACTGTATTTCATTTTGAAAATCTTTCTTTTGGAAATATATTGGAAATTTTAGTAATTTTTATGCATGCGGATGGTAAATTTACCCATTTTTAAATATATTATGCCCTTTTCCCTTAGAATATTGCACCACATTAATGTTGGACTACATGAAAATGGGTCAAACTAATGTTGGTTTAATGCAGGATGTTGATGTTTGTAGGGTCAATTTGAAATTTTAAAGTTACGACAACTTGTATTTTATTTTTATTTCTCTAACCCTAGCCCTTTTACATTTTTTTAATTTCATAAATAAAATAAAATAATAAATAAATAAAAATTTAAAATCCCAAAAGGAAGCATGGCAATTTCAAAGTTACATTTCAAATTTAATTTACACAAATTCACATTTTTTAAAGGAAATTTGAAATTCCAAATTTAACACAAGTTCACATTTTTAAAGGAAATTTTGCAATTTTGAATTTTACACAAAACTTTGCACATTTTTTTTTATTCCAAGCAATCAAATTAACTTCACTTTATGAAAATTGAAATTTCAATAAAATCCAAATTTTCATTAAAGGGGGTAATTAATATGACATTCCAAAGTTTCAAATTGCAAAGTTAGATTTTAGTTATTTTCTTTTATGCTCAAACAAATCTTAACAAAGGAAGATAAATTTTGTTAACAAAATAAGAAAAAAATTGCTTAGCAATCCAAGATAAAATTTTGTTGATAAAAGAAGATTAAATTTGTTAACAAAAGAAGATAAAATTTGTTAACAAAATAAGATAAAATGGATTAAATCACCATTCAAGGATTGTCATTTCAAAGTAGATAGTTGATCAATAAATTCACATTTCACAAATTTCATGAACAACAAAGAACATTGTAAATAAAATCAATACCAAACCATAGGCCCCTTGTTAACAGTTACTTGCACCTCTAAGGTATTCAACACATTTTCATATTTTCACAAGAAATCAAGAATATTTTAAGTAATTAAGAAAACTAGAACATTGGAGAGTTTTTTAATAAATACCTGATTGTGATGGTGATTTTGCAATTGGGTAAAATTATCCCTCAACAATGAGGCTTGGATGTGTTCCTCATAGTGAGGTTTAAGAATAATTCACAAGAGGTTATAGTGGTGGCACCTTGAACAATGAGGATTGGGTGACCATGCTCATTACCAGGTGAATGGTAACGGCCTTAGTTAGCCCATGGAAATGTGGTAACTAAGAACTAAGCTATTACACTAAATAATCCTATATAGACAAAATTATGTAGGGTTAAGGAAAAGGTGCCTCCCTTTAAGTTTTATAAGACTAAAATGATAATTCCTAGGCCATGGTCAAGTTGTCCTATATCAGTGAGGGTATAGGAAAAGTGGGGGGACCATTGATGGTGTCTTTTCTAAACAATGAGGTTTAGAAAAGTGAACCCTACAAGTATGAGATGTTGGCCACTCATGTCAACTTGAGTGTCATCTACAGTGAAATTAAACTCAAAATATGGTTATGCCTTTTGATGCTAGAGAATATTAGGAATTTTTTATGAGTTTTTATTGTAAAATTAAACAAATAAAAATATATCTCCTTTGGTTCGATTTGGTAGGTTGTTACATCTAGCCTTACAAAATGATCTTTTAACACTTTGAAAAGTGATCTCATCACATATCTAAAATATGCATCCTTTCCTATTCCTCATATATGATAAAATTATTATGTCTCTTGACTTTACATCTTACCACATACCATGTGACTCTTCACTTGTATACTTGACACCTACACATATGAATCTTGACTTACTTACATGACACATTGCACACTCTCACACTTTACACACTTGCACACTTTATTACATGACACTTTGCACCTCTTACAATTTATACACTTGCACTATTTATTACATGACACTTGGACTCTTCTCACACATTAACACATACTTTAGGGGAAATATAAATCACACTCCCTAATCTAATATTTACAAATGTACAAATGTACCATGGGGATACTTTATCATTTACCAAATAATGTAATATCTCCAACACCCCCTATAGTACATTGTTTTTAAATAATTTTAGTCTTCAATATTCATCTTCATCTTTCACCTTGTGTCCATCCATAGAATTTTATTGTTGACCTTGGATGATAACCTTGCATTGTGTTTGATCCACTATCCCATTTTCTATCTTTTGGAGAATTCAAAAAATTCATCATTAAATTGTTATTGAGGCAAAATATGATTTAAGATTTCTTATGATAATCCCATTGTATCAAGAGCAAATATTCCATCCTTTCTGGAACCCTCAGCTTCAATTTTGTCTTTTTCTTGATGAAACATTTTATATTTATATTTTTATATTTGAATTCCACTGTCCTACCTCTCTTAGAAAATTGAGCTACTGAGATAAGGTTATTTGATAATCCTAGAAAATACAATACATTTTCTAGCATAAAATTTTAAAATAGCAAGCTAGGTATAACTTTTCCAAATCCTTGGACATGATAAATCTTATCATCTATTATTTTTAGTGGAATATTTGGTCTAACTTCTAATGAATCAAACCAATGTAAATTCCCAATCATGTGATGACTAGCATATAAATATTTATACCATATGTATTTTTCACCTTTCATTTCATGTAATCTTGTTTCATGAGTTTAATAAAAAAAATTATTTTGAAAATGTTCCTTTATATTATTTGGACATTTGAATTTATATGATATTTATGAGGGATTCATTTATATTTTTTCTATCCATAATATAAATTTCTTTAAAGTGTTCAAATTCTTAAAATTAATTCCTTTTATGTTAAGTACCTTATGTCTCCCAAATTTAATTACAATTTCAAGCCTTAATCAAGCAATCAATTTATTTTATTTCTTATAACTCTCAAATCAATCAACTTTCAAATTTTCATTCATTTAAATTTCATAAATTTCTTTCACCCTTTTTATCTCCCAAATTTAATTTATAATTTCAATCATTAATCAACACTCATTAATTCACTTCTTATCTCTCCAAACTTTCAAATTCTCCTTTAAATATTAACTTCACATGTACTTTATTCAGATTCACTTTCAATTCAAATTTTAAATAACTTATTTCCTTATAACTCCTATTCATCAATTCTTGTTCATAAAAAATGAATCCTTATAAAGAAATTTATTTTCAACCTTATGGCTTTAATAAATCAAGTACTAAAATATATTAATATATAATTCACTTACCTTTATTCATGTTAATCCTCCTTTATTTCACTTCACATTTATTTTATGCCATGTCTCAAATTATAGGGCATTATATTTTTGGAAGGCATTAATCTTTTGATGCCTTTTCTACTCCTTTAGATTATCTGGTTACCAAATAGAATTGCTTCATCCCAAAATTTATATCATAAATTTCAACTATCCTATCTTAGAGTTCATTTTTTTTTTATCATGGTTGCTCAACTCATTTTTTAGGCAATAGACTATACCAATGCTCTTTGTTTTGCTTACTGGTTTCTTATTTTGGGTGCTTTCACTCTTGAATTCCCAATTAATTTTTTTATTGATAGTAATAAGGGGTTTTGAAATGGTCCCCAAACCTTTTACAAAAGAGAAATGTCCTCAAAAAATAATAAAAGAAACATCTAAGAGCTACAGGGAGGAGAACCTCTTGGATCCCTCAACAAAGAAAAAGGTAGATCTTGGGAGTAGACAAAAGAGAGAGATCACATCATAAACAAAAAATGTAGATGATATCTAGGGGCAAAAATATATGGGGCCACTAAAGGTTAGACCTAAACAACACCAATAGTAGTAGGAAGCCCATCGAATCATCAGGATTTACATCATTGTGTAATGGAAATTTTCTCCACTTTGTACAGTGAACAAATAAAATCATTCAAAACTTGGATGTAACCTCGATGACTAGAAAACAAGATGACCATTGTATAAATAAGAGATTTCAAAGTTGGTGAGGTGCTACTTTTCGTGGCCAACTTTTAGGAAGAAGTACATTAATGAATAGAGCTTTTACATTTGGTCATTCACATGATGGGCAAGGATTTTGAGGCATATTCTAAATTTTTATCAGACATAACTTTGATGGGAGAGCAGTTCATTTTCACCACCTGAGATTTTAGGTGCTTGGACCATCTCTGGGAGTTAGTATTATTTTTTAGGGTCACTACGTCACCACCATATTACATTGAGTCATTGAATTTATTGCTTTTTAATAATTTAGGGGTGACCTCCTTGTCAACATCTTTGTTTCCATCTAAGGGGGAGCTCGTAGTGGCCATATTAGGGTCAAAACTCTCAAATTTGGGGGAGCCATGTCTAGCCATGCCAAAAGGGCTCTCCAAACTTGGCCTAAGTCTCATGAGGGAAATCTATCCCTCCTTCTTCATTATGTATTGGAACAAGATCATATGAAGCCCTTGATGGATTGTGTAGGAGGAGACCCTCTTCTACACTTGTTTCATCAAATTTTACATAGACTTAAAAATTAAAGTAGGGATGATGATGTTTTTATTATCATGAATATGGTTTAGGAAAGTTATGGAAAATTTAGACCATGGAGGTTTGGCCATCCAACATGAAATACTGGATGATGAGGATGACCATTTTTTCCAAGGGCTTGGGAAATAACTCCCTAAGAATACCATTATGGCATCTATAGAGATTTTCTCATTGGTCCTTGAAGAATAGCAATTCATTTGCAAGATAATGATTATCTCTATTGATACTTTCACCTATAGCAAGAAGACCCAAGACTTCAACAATCATGGAAATGCTGATAGTGAAGTCTAGGACCTTGATCTTAACTCTTCCATCATTCCAAGAATGGGCCATTTTCTTAGAAAGATCATGATTATGACTACTAAATTTCTTAAGAATGATAAAAATCCCACATCATCCAAGATTTCTTCCACCAACTTATTCAGAGTTAGGACTATCGGCTCCACTTTGTTATCAATATCAACCATATTTGAGAAGGTACAAGAAAGAAAGAAAAATATTTCAAATGGGGGAGAGGAAAGTGTATAAAAGTACTAATAATGGAGAGAAAAAAACTAGAGCTACCCTCTAAATAGTGGCAACATTCCAAATTGTGATGTAGAACGTTTTGAAGAAGTGCACCAAAAAATATTGGAAAGAAAACCTTCAAAGATAGGAGAAAATCCTTTTCTTACCATGAGATCCACATCAAGGACAACTCCTTCATGTAGCATGAGGAGAGAGGGATAATGTTTGAATGTAAATATTCATTGGAATGAGTAGGGTGACGAGATCAATCCCAAGGCCAATTGGAGAAATGGATGGAGGGAAATCATGGGGCTTTGATTTTATAGATTAGGGCTAACTAATAAAATATTTAATGGTAGATATTTATGTTCTCTACCATTGTTACCAAATTTACCTTCAAAAGCCATTTGCACATGTGAGCACCTTAAATTGTATACTAACTATAGGCCCAAAATATCACATACTTACAAAATTTTATAAAATTCCAAAATAAATTCTAAGTCTAAATATGTGCTTAGAAACACGATAGTGGCTCAATGCAATGTGTCCTAGGCCGTGATCAATTTGGTCAAACATCCCTTTCACACATTTCAAATTGTAGCTCAAAGAAGAAAAGAAATTCCCAGATTAGGATGAAATTTTTATATCAAGTATTCTAGAACATGGTTCTACATTGTGGTCAACATAGTCAAAGATGGCATGGTGACATTTTGAATCATTGCTTAGAACATGCTTCTCCACCATGCAACTTAGTGCATTGTTATACAATGCACAACTCAACACTTGGTTCTACGCCATGGTCAAGTTTAGTCAAAGTACTTAGAAGGCATTTCAATCCTAAACCCAGAACATGGTTCTACACCACGTGTCCTAGAGCAAGGTATTTTGTAATGCGACTTCAGCTTAACACACCTTTTCTCTACACTATGGTCAATATAATCAAAGTGCCAAGTTGGATAATCTAAAAGTGGCCTAGAAAATGGTTCTATATTGTTTGGCTTAATGCATGGTTCTACACCACGGTTAGCATAGTCAAAGTTGCTATCTCAACAATTTAAATCCTAGATCAGAACATGATTTTACATCGCACGATCCAGAATAAAATTTCACAAGCATATCCTTGGATTAGAAAACTCTTATCCTAGGCCATGGTCAAAGTGGTCAAATGAATCAAGTTAGATATTTAAGTGTTGAATTAGAGCATGTTCTATGCTATGAAGAATGAAAAGAGTTAAAATCAAAGATGTCATAGGCTACGATATGCTCTAGGCCATGAAATGTTGTAGACCTCAAATAGTAAAAGTACACCAAGATTTTAAAAGCTAAAATCTTAGCCATCCAAAAGTATATCAATGATCTACATTAAATTTGGCTTGAATCACATATAAATACAAGATTCAACATGAAATAAGGTTACAGGTTTTTGTTTTAGTTGTTTCCAAGCTAAAGTGAAAGAACCAAGTGTATGCAAATAAATACAACACCAAGCAATAGAAATTGAAACAAGCAAATGCTCAAGTAAAATGATCTTTGTATGAAATTTTAATGGAGCCTTGGTATCCATTTATAATTATTTTTCCCTAAATGTGCAAGGATATGATTATAAATTCTTGATTTTAGAATACAGTGGGCAAGAAGAAGGGGAAGCTTATTTTTACCAAACTCAAAGAATGATGGTGTCTTTGATCTCCTCTAATACAACCAATGGGTAGATAGGCTTCAACTATCCTCATGGACCATCTTCACTACAATAGCTCTCAATAGACCTGTAACTTGCACATGCATGGATGCAAACACAAGAGTTAGTAGCATGTATTGATGTGAATAGAAATAGCTACTATAAAAATCCTAACCATGAATGCACATAAATTGAAACATGATGTACATAAAACATAAATAAAATATTAAACATATGCTTTGTTGATTTTACCTAGCCTTGATATGTCTATCAATGGTTGAACTTGCTCCTAAGATAAAGTGAGGCGCATTTAATACTGTGTAACATCGGGCTCATGTTGAGAATATATGGATGCGTGTTTGGGTACTGTGTAAATGACTACTGGTATTTGGGGTTGAATAGTAAATTTTCTAGGGTTTTACTCCAAGGTATCTATGAAGCAATATCATGGAATATTGAGGATCTCCTACAATGTTTCCAACAATGTAAAGGTGTGATTTTTAGCCTCCTTTGATGATGAAGTGATATTGCCTTTATAGGCTTTTGGGATTTTTGAAGGAAATGATAGGTGGAAAGCCAGGGTTGCTAAGTTAAAGACAACACCAAGCAATAGAAATTGAAATAAGCAAATGCACAAGTAAATTGATCTTTGTATTAAATTTCAATGGAGCCTTGGTCTCCATTTACAATGCTTTTTGCTTGAATATGTAGGGGTATGATTACAAATTCTTGATTTCATAATACAATGTGCAATAAGGAGGGGAAGTTACTTTTTATCAAACTCAAAGAATAATGGTTTCTTCAGTCTCCTCTACTACAACCAAGGGGTAGATAGGCTTCAGCTATCCTTACAAACCATATTTGTTGCAACAACTCTCAACAGTCCTATAATATGCACATGCATGGATGCAAACACAATAGTTAGTAGCACCTATTAATGTGAATATAAATAGCTACTATAAAAACCCTAACCATGAATGCACATAAACTAAAACATGATGTACAGGAAATAGAAATAAAAAATTAAACAAATACCTTGATAATTTTACCTGACCTCGATCTATCTATCAATGGCTAAACTTGTTCCTAAGAAAACATGGAAATGCATTTGAGACTATGTAACTACAGGCTCACATTTAGAAAATATGGATTCACATTTGGAGACTATGTAAACACTCATCAGTATTTGGGACTGAATAATAGAACTATTAGGGTTTTGATCTAGGGTCTCGATGAAGAGATCTCAAGGAATGTTGAGGATATCCTATAGTAATTATAGTAGCATAAAAATATGATTTTATACTCCTTTGGTGATGAAGTGATGTTGTATTTATAGGTCTTTTAGTTTTTTTGAGGTAAAGGATAGGTGGTAAGCTAAGGATGCCAAGTGGTAGGGACTGGGTAGCCATCTATCCTAGGTAGTGCTAGTGAGTCACTCAGAGTGTCCCACTTAGGTGGAGTGGTGGCATGTGGGTAGGTGCTAGTGGAGATATGTGTGGATAGAGGTGTAATATGTGGTAAGGGGAGGGGTAGTGGTGGCTAGAACACATTTCACATGGGGATATAGGGTATCCAAGGGAGATTTTCCAGATTTAACAAAATCTAGAAAATTGGATAATGTACAAGATTAATATGCCTAAGTCAAACTTAGGCATATTATTATGCAGGATTGTGAGGTCAAAAAAGGCTTTGTGATGGACTAGATTTTGGTGTCTACAGATACCTCTTTTTGTACTGTGTTGCATAAAATACAATGCAATGCAAAAACAAGAGACACCTAATATTATTGGATGAAGTAATAAAATCGGGTTATCTCGATGTAAATATTGAATGCATTTTGAAAATTTTAATTTTGGCTTACCCCCTCAAGTGATGAATGGGTGAAATATGGAACAAATGAGACCCATGAGTTATTTGACTTATTTTGGATGGTGGAGAGATGTGCTATGATGGATGTAAACATGAATGATGAAGATCAAGTTATTTATCCCAAGTTTGGAGGGAGCTGTGTTTGAAACTTTGCTTTTGGTAGAAATGATTTGCACTTTTGATGTGGTAGATGAACCAACCAATATGGGTGTGCACATGACACTTTTTTGAGGTTATTTTACCTTGATTTTAGCCACCGCATTCAAACCCATGGCATGATGCATACCAATTTGAGAAATTTTTGCTTTGTGACACCGTGGAGAGGAGTGTATGATAGTGCTAAAGTTCCTTGAATGTAGTTGCATTCCTCAATTAGGTTACCAAATTGATCTTATTTTGGATGAGAATAAATGGAATGGTGTTTTAGATGCATTGATGAGTTGATGTTGTGGTTTTGTGAGGTTTTGCATCCAATTAATTTTTTTCATAAACATGGACTCACGTTTGATAGTGTCAGATAAACACATGTGTTTGATGGTGCCAAATGAGGAGTTGCATTTATATGTTCTCAATAAACATGGACTCACATTTGGTGGCACAAAATTTGGAGTGGTATTTTTATGCACTCGCAAAATGCAAGCCCAAATTTATGGGCACAATATTCAGCTATAAATAGACATGGAGGACCAAATTTTATTCCTTTGTGTGTTTAAGAGTTGATAGAGCGACGGTTGCAATAGTGGGTGAGATGAGTGGAGCTGGTCATGTAGTCGGGACTGGTGGCATGGCTGGAGCTATAGTTTGGGTGGTCGAGATAGGTCCTGATGCCCTTCTTGTGTATTTTTTTTTGGCATCAATACAAGGGGAGGCAAAAAGTTTTTTTTTTTGCATAAGGGAATGGAAATAAAGTGTTTCTTTTTTTTTAAATGAAAGATGCATAAAATGAAATGTTTTTGTTTGTTTTGTGTTTGTAAAAATGGAAATTACATAAAAGGAACATATTTTTGTGTTTTTGTATTTTTTAATGAAAAATACATAAAATGAAATGTTTTTGTTTGTTTTGTGTGTTTTTTTTTAAAGATGATGATGATGAAATGAATTGAACTTTTTTTTTTTGATAAAATTATCATTGATGATGGTTTGATTTTATTATTGCTGCAGGTGAAATTTCTTGAGGCCCGAAATTGCTGACCTCCTATATTTTCTTGTGTGAGGAATGAATTGATTGATGACCACTAGAAGTGGTTGGATATAGTGGGGTTTGTTGGATGTGGTCATGTGGAGAGGGTGAGGGTTGATGAGGAGTACCTATTGCCTTTGCCAGAGATGTGGAACCTTGATAGGGAGTCATTTTATCACTTGATTAGGGAGATTACTATCACCTTGGAGGACATTTGTTGCATCTTTTGTGTTCCTATTGAGGTTCTACCTGTGTGAGTTAGCCATGACAAGGAGCATGAGATTAGGCCTCTATTTGGTGATATATGGAGGGATTTGGATATGAGAAAGTGTGAGATTCAATATCTAGAGATGTTCTAGAAGGGAGAGCTGCAACCACTACCTAATTTTTTTATGTACATCTTGTCAACCATGATGTTGCAAAATAGCACAGGAACCAAGTTCCCATGGAACCATATCAGACTAGTGATAGATATGATTGATGATCCTTGTGTGTATGCTTGGGCACCCACTCTGCTTTACCAGATATATGTGGAGTTGTATGAGGTGAAGAGGTGGGAGTGAAAGGGGTGAGGATGCAGCTTACTTATCTAGCTTTGGAGATGGGAGCACTTCAAAGTAGCTTGACCTGTTGGGATACCTTGTGAGTAGGATCACTCACACCCTTGCATTCTTTGATGGTAGACCAGCAAGGAGCTTCCACTAAGTCATCCTAGTCACAATAGGTAGTAGTATCAAGAGACATGGGTAGGTTTGACCATTGTAGACATTATTTGGCTATCATGGATAGGGGTTACCTGGACTGAGGGTAGGGCACAACTATAGTGGATGAGGTGATCCATATGGGTGGATGGGTGGCATGGGAGAGGGATTTGATCCAATTCTCTTGTGTTATGTGGTAGTTTTGGATGGTTCAAGGCATTCTAGATGCGCTAGTTATATATAGGTATAAGGGTGATGAGTTTAGTCTCCCTTTTTCTTCTCATGAGTGGTATATTTATGACCATGATGATGAGGTGTTAGATACCCTAGACATGAATGATATTGGGACTACTACTGAGTACGATGTATGGTTTTATTCATAGTCTCCTTGGGCACCTAGTTAGGTTATGGATGATGGAGGTAGGGAAGATGATTTAGATGCTATGAAGGAGAATCCTTGATGATATAGGCATCATTGAGGTAGTAGTGGTAGGATTTGGGAAAGGGCTGATGTAGATCTACCTCCAAATACTAGGATTAGGGGTGATGGAGATGGAGGTGGTGATGGTGGACGTGGTGGTGATGGGGGTGGGAGTGCAAATACCATGGAGGAGTTCAAAAGAGACCTCATGTGCATAGTGAGGGGGATTGGGTGTCCTCCATGCTAAGTGGGATAGCTTGAGTGAGGAGCAGGATAATCTCCTATAGGATGTAGAAATCTAGGATACAAATATTACAAGGCTACAAGGTGTATTGGTGGATCGATATGCTGAGATAGCTTAGTTTTGGAGTGATATGGAGGGCTTACAAATGGATATAGGTGTAGGAGGTGACAATGCTCAAATTTTTGCTCTTCATTCTAATATTGTGGTGCAGGAGTTGCATCAAAGATAAAATCTATCTGATTTACAGTCACATGATAGGTACATTCAGGTGCTTGAGGATTTGCTTTCTCAACATCACATTCCATTACCTATGTGACCTTCTTCCTCTATGTCTAGCTCTAGCAGGAAAATTGAGTTCAATATTAGCAGCTCTCACTTGGGGGCTCCTAATTTTTGTGACCCATCAAGGTCACATGGATCTGCTCATGGTCCTTAGGGTGGTGCTAGCTAGTAGCGCTTATTACCTATTTTATAATTTTTTGTATTTTTTGTGTGAGCCTCAGTGCTTTGATGTACACAACCTTCAAGTGAACTTTTTTATATGTGATTCATATATATATATATATATATATATATATATATATATATATATATATATATATATATATATATAGATATATACATAGCTTTTTTGTTGGATTATTTTGTGTTGCACTTTTTTATATGGTTCTATTCTTGGTGAAGGATGTATGCATATGTATATAATGGAATGAATGTTTAATGAATGAGATGCTTATTTTATTATGATGATGTATGCAAATAAGGTGATGGTATTATGTTATAATTATTATTTGTATATAATTTAGACTCTTTATTGACTGAATTCATCTTTATCGCTTAATCAGGGACACCAACATCTGACTTTGATGTGTAAAATGTATTATGGTATGTAATGACATGGAATGTAAGTTGTTTTATTTATTTACCTTAGGGATGATGATTGTAGGTTTTTTAAGACTCAAACATCCTAGTGATATCAAACAAACTCATGTATTAATATTTAAAATTCATAAGATACCAATGGTGTTCTTAACAAAGTGAAATTTCTGATGACCAACTGTGTGTGCAGTGAATGTTCATTTCCAATCATGAGCTAGAGTAGATTTATAAATTGTAACTTATGCCAATAAACTAGCTCATTCAAGAGCGATATATTTTTATACAAAATAGGGTCACTAATGTGATATACATGTCACCACACGTAAGGATACCCCATTTCCAAGTTGTCTCTCTAGATCCCATTATTGTAAAGAGGATCACCCCACTATTTTCAAAATACTAAGAATTCTAGAGATTCAACCTCTTTTATCTTCTTTTATTGTATTTAAATTTTTGGATTTGGGATTTTATTTGGAATTTTTTTTTGCTCATTTTTTAGAGGAGCAAAGGGGATTTTATTCCTTTTGGGACTTGCTCATTTTGAGGAAGATTTGATGGAAATAGAGCCTTTTCCTAAGATCTAGAGAAGAAAGAAAGCATATATTATTGATAATATAATTGATACAATTGAGTAGAGGTATGATGCCATTTATATAGGAAGATATATTCCTTGGCCAACACTCTACCTAGATGTGCAATAATCATCTTGCACATATACAACTTGCACATTGACACTTGTGCATTTATTACATTGCTTGAAGTAACTAGATAACTTCCTCCTCAAGTAATATAATATCCTAAGTATGTACCTATGAAGGTACATTTACATGGCCTCAAATAATGTAATATAATCTATTTCTAACACCCCCTGTATTATATTATTTGGGTATGAAGTTCCCTTGAATCACATAAATGATCTTTGAATGCTTGAAACTTGATTTTTCCAAGTGCTTTTGTAAAAATATCAACTAACTGGTCATCTGTAGGAACATACTTGAGGATGATTCACTTGTTCTAAAAATGTTCTCTGATGAAATAACACTGAGCTTCAATATGTTTTGTTCTTTCATGTATGATTGGATTCTTGATCAAATTTAGTACTCCTTGATTGTCATAGAATATCATTGTTGGAGTTTGTTTAATTGCCATGTTAGATAGTATGTACTGTAACCATAGAACTTCATAGGTTGTATCTCTTACTGCTCGATATTCTACTAAATTTGATGATTGTGTGACTGCATTTTTTTCTTGTTATGCCAAGATATGGGTCTTGATCCAAGATAGAAGAAATAACCTGAAGTATATTTCCTATCATCAATAGATCCAACATATTTTGAGTCTGAATAACCCTGTAGACAAAACTCTTTAACATATTTCATATAAGTTAATCCATAGTCTATAGTCTTCTTGATATATTGTAATATTATTTTTTTTGCTTTCCAGTGACTTTCTCTTTGTTCTTGCATGAACCGTGAAATATAATTTACTGTGAATGCTATGTTTGATTGATTGTTTGTCAAGTATAGAAGATTCCCAATCAACTGATGATACATTGTGGCCTAGACCAAAGGTGTCTTATCATTTTTGGATAGTTGAATTCCTTGTTCCATTGGTCTATCTTTGGGTTTACAATATATCATTCTATATTTTTCAATATATTTTGCATATGTTGATTGAGTGATAACTATTTTGTCTTCTACTTGATGAATATCTATACCAAGATAGTAGTTCATTGGTCCTAGATCTATCATTTAAAAAGCTTTTTCTAGATCCTTTTTTATATGACTTATTAAATTTTATGAACTCCTAGTAATCACTACATCATCAACGTATACTATGAGAATAAAGATAACATTTTCAATTTTCCTGGTATATAGGCTGGGATTTGATGGACTCCTTTTGAATTCATGATATAATAGATGATTATTGATCTTTATATTCCATTCTCTGGGAGCTTGTTTCATACCATACAGAGATTTATTCAATTTGCATACCTTATTTTCTTACCCATGAATAATGAAGCCTTTAGGTTGTGTCATATAAACTTCCTCTTCTACATCACCATTAAGGAATACACTTTTTATATCCATCTAATGAATTTTCCTTCCTTGATGAGCTACTAGCATGTATGCTATTCGAATAGTAGTCATTCGAGTTGCTGGTGCAAATGTTTCTTCATAGTCAATTCCCTCTGTTTGAGTATACCCTTTTTCTACTAATTGAGCTTTGTATTTATCAAGTTTTCAATCTACTTTGTATTAAATTTTGTAAACCCACTTGCATCGCACTATTTTCTTACCTGGAGGTAAGTTTACTAGATCCCATGTTCTATTGTTTTTGAGTGATGCATATTCAAATTTTATAGATGCTTTCCAATGTGAGTCTTCCAGTGCTTGAGAAGTTGATGTTGGTTCTACTATGTTGCTTAGCATTCCTCTATTCATTTTGGTCATGCTATCAGTTTGAGGTCTACTAGAGTTAAGATTTGGTATTCCCTCTAGATTTGATTCTCTAAGAGTATCTCTAAGCCATAGTGGTTATTTTCTAACTATTATTGTTGATCCTTTTGTGTATTGTTCTTGATATTCTAATTTTGAGTCTTCTTCAAGTAGATTTAGGAGAGCTTCTATGTCTCCATTGGATTCATCTATGTCAATTCTAACTTTTTAAGTACTATATTAGAGCATGTTTTATGCTTTGAAGGATGAAAAGAGTTAAAAATAAATGTCGTAGGCTACAATATGCTCTAGGCCATGAGATTTTATAGACCACAAATAGTAAAAATACACCAGGATTTTAAAATCTATAATCTTAGCTATCCAAAAGTATATCAATGATCTACATTAAATTTGGCTTGAATCATGTATAAGTACAATATTGAACACAACATAAGGTTGTAGGTTTTTTTCTGAGATATTTCCAATTTGAAGCGAAAGAACCAAGTGTATACAAATAAATACAACACCAAGCAATAGAAATTCAAACAAGCAAATGCACAAGTATAATGATCTTTGTATTAAATTTTAATGGAGCCTTGATCTCTTTTTACAATGATTTTTCCCTGAATGTGTAGGGGTATGATTACAAATACTTAATTTCATATTACATTATGCAATAATGAGGGGAAGCTCCTCTTTTACAAAATAAAAAATGATGGTATATTTGATCTCCTCTGCTACAACCAAGGGGTGAATAGGATTCAACTATTTTCACATACCATATTCACTACAATAGCTCTCAATAGACTTGTAACCTGCACATGCATGGATGCAAACACAATATTTAGGAGCACCTAATGATGTGAATAGAAATAGCTACTATAAAACCCTAACCATAAATAAACTTAAATTGAAACACAATATATAGGAAACAAAAGTAAAATATTAAACATATGTCTTACTAATTTTACCTAACCTTGATCTATCTATCAATGGCTAAACTTGCTCCTAAGAAAAAATGGGAGTGCATTTGATATTGTGCTGCCACCGGCTCACATTTAGCAAATATGGATGTGTGTTTGGGGACTGTGTAAACACCTGCTAGCATTTGGGGTTGAATAGTAGAACTGCTAGGGTTTTTCTCTAGGGTCTCTATGAAGCAATCTCAAGCAATGTTGAGGATCTCCTACAACAATTCCAGCAACGTAATGGTGTGATTTTTAGCCTCCTTTGGTGATGAAGTTATGTTGCCTTTATAAGCCTTTTTGGGTTTTGGAGGGAAAGTATAGGTGGAAATCCAAGGCTACTAAGTTAAAGAAAACACCAAGCAATAGAAATTGAAATAAGAAAATACACAATTTAAATGATCTTTGTATTAAATTTCAATGGATCCTTGGTCTCTATTTACAATGTTTTTTTCTTGAATGTGTAGGGGTATGATTACAAATGCTTGATTTTGGAAAAAATGGGCAATAAGGAGGGGAAGTTTATTTTTACCAAACTCAAAGAATGATGGTGTATTTGGTCTACTCTACTACAACTAAGGGTTATATAGGCTTTAGCTATCCTCACAGACCATATTTGTTGCAACATATATCAATATACCTATAACCTACACATTCATAGATGAAAACACAAGAGTTAGTAGCACCTATTTATGTGAATATAAATAACTACTATAAAAACCCTAACCATGAATGCACATAAACTAAAACACAATGTACAATGAATAGAAATAAAATATTAAACATATGCCTTGCTGATTTTACATGACCTCGATCTATTTATAAATGGATGAACTTGCTCCTAAGAAAACGTGGGAGCATGCTTGAGACTGTGTAACCATAGGCTCACATTTAGCACATATGGATGTACATTTGGGTACTATGTAAACACTCACTGATATTTGAGATTGAATTACAAAACTATTAGGGTTTTTATCTAGGGATTCAGTGAAGAGATCTCAGGAACGTTGAGGATCTCTTGTAGCGATTCTAGTAGTGTAACGGTATGATTTTTAGCCTCCTTTAGTGATGAAGTGTTGTTACCTCTTTAGGTATTTTTCAGTTTTTTAAGGGAAAGGATAGGTGGAAAGCCAAGGCTACCAAGTGGTAGGGACTGGGTAGCCACCTATCCTGGGTAATGCTAGTGAGTCACTTAGAGTGTCCCACTTAGGTGGAGTGGTGGCATGTGTGTAGGTGCTAGTGGAGTGATGTGTAGAGTGATGTGTGAGATGTGGTAAGGGGAGGGGTAGTGGTGGCTAGGACACATGTCACATGGATAGATAGGGTATCCTAAGGGGATTTTCCATATTTAATAAAATCTATAATAGGATAATGTGCAAGATTAATATGCCTAAGTCAAACTTAAGCATATTATTATTATGCAGGATTGTGAGGTCAATAAAGACTTTGTGAAGGACTAGGTTTTGGTGTCTAAAGATAACACTTTTTATACTGCGTTGCACAAAATACAATGTGATGCAAAAACAAGAGACAAATTATACTATTGAATGAATCAATGGACTCAGGTTATCTTGATGTAAAGAATGAATGCATTTTAAAAATTTTGATTTTGGCTTACCCCCTTAAGTGGCGAATGGGTGAAATATGGAACAAATGAGACCCATGAGTCACTTGAATTTGGATGGTGGAGGGATGTGGTGTGATGGATGTAAACAATAATGATTAAGATAAAGTTTTTTACCCCAAGTTTGGAGGGATCTATGTGTTTGAAACTTTGCTTTTGGGAGAAATGATTTGCACTTTTAATGTGGTAGATGAACCAACCAATATGGGTGTTCACATGACACTATTTTGAGGTTAGTTTATCTTTTTTTAGCCACCATATTCAAACACATGGCATGATGCATACTAATTTGAGAAATTTTTTCTTTATGATCCCGTGGAGAGGAGTGTATGATAGCTTTGGAAAAGTTCCTTGAATGCAGTCACATTCATCAATTAGGTTACCAAATTGATTTTATTTAGGGTGAGATGAAGTGGAATGGTGTTTTAGATGCATTGAAGAGCTAATGTTATGGTTTTGTGAGGTTTTGCAGCCAATTTATTTTTTTGATAAACACAGACTCACATTTGATAGTGTCGGATAAATGCGGAAGTGCGTTTGATGGTGCCAAATGAGGAGTTGAATTTAGATGCTCTCGATAAAAATATACTCATGTTTGGTGGCACCAAATATGGAGTGGAATTTCAATGCACTCATAAAATGTGGACCTACATTTATGGGCACATTATTCAGCTATAATTAGGTGTAGAGGGCCAAATTTGATTCCTTTGTGCGTATAAGAGTTGATAGAGTGGCAGTTGCAATGGTGTGTGAGATGAGTGGAGCTGGTGGTGTAGTTAGGGCTGGTGGTATAATTGGATCTACGGTTTGGGTGGCTAAGGTAGGTCCCAATTCCCTTCTTGTGTGTTTTTGTTTTTATTTTTATTTTTGGCATTGGTACAAGGGGGCAAAAAGTTTTTTTTTTGCATAAGGGAATGGAAAGAAAGTGTTTCTTTTTTTGAAATGAAAGATGCATAAAATGAAATTTTTTGTTTTTTTATGTGTTTTTTAAATGGAAATTACATAAAAGGAACATTTTTGTGTTTTTGTGCTTTTTTTGAATGAAAAATACATAAAATGAAATGTTTTTGTTTGTTTTATGTGTGTTTTTTGAAAGATGATGAAACGAATTAAACTTGTTTTTGATTTTTTTATGAAATGATAATTGATGATGGTTTGATTTTATTATTATTGTAGGTGAAATTTCTTGAGACCCGACATCGCTGGACTCCTATTCTTTCTCGTGTGAGGAAGGAATTGACTAATGACCGCTAAAAGTGGCTGGAGACAGTGGGGTTGGCTGGATGTGGTTATGTGGAGAGGGTGAGGATTGATGAGGAGTACCTATTGACTTTAGCAAAGATATGGGACCCTAATAATGGGTCATTTTAGCTCTCGAATAGGGAGATTACTATCACCCTGGAGGATGTTTATTACATATTCTATGTTCCTATCGAGGTTCTACCTATGTGAGTTAGCTATGATAAGGAGCATGAGCTTAGGTATATATTTTGTGATAGATGGAGGGATGTGGATATGAGAAATGGTGAGATTTAGTATCTGGATATATTCTAGAAGGGAGAGTTGCAACCACTACCTACTTTTGTTATGTACATCTTGTTAACCATGCTATTGCAAAATAGCACATGAGCCAGGTTCCCATGGAACCAGATCAGTCTAGTGATAATTATGATTGATATGACCCATGTATATGCTTTGGAACCCACTCTAATTTGATAGATGTATGTGGAGTTGTATGAGGTGAAGAAGTGGGAGAAAAAAGGGTTAGGTTGCATATTTCTTCTCCAACTTTGGGGATGGGAACAATTCAAATTGGCTTTACCTGTTGGGATACCTTGTGAGTGGGATCACTCACACCCTTGAATTATTTGATGGTAGACCAGTAAGGAGCTCCCACTAAGTCATTCTAGTCATAATAGGTAGGAGTATCAGGATACATGGGAAGGTTTTACCATTGTAAATATTATTTGAATACCATGGATAGGGGTTACCTGGACTGAGGATAAGGCACAACTACAGTGGATGAGGCAAAGCTATATGGGTGGTTGGATGGCATGGGAGAGAGGTATTTGATCCAATTATCTCATGTTCAGTGGTATTTTGGGATGGTGCAGGGGGTTCCTGATGCCCTAGTCATATATAGGCATCAGGGTGACAAGTTTAGTCTCCCTTTTTCTTCTCATTATTGGGATATTGATGACCATAATGATGAGGTATTATATTCCATAGAAGTGAATGACATGTTAGAAATATAGAGTTGTAATTTATATCAAAGGCAAAAGTATCTTCAAGGATGAAATACTAATGTTAAAGGTAGAAATATCTTCAAGGATGAAATGTTGGTGTCAAAGGCAAAAATATCTTCAAGGATAAAATATTGAGTTATCATTAATGTTCAAGGAATATATCTTCAAAGGTGATTTTATATGCTTAAATATTTAAACAAAATATAAAAACATTAAAGAGGGAGGTTTATATTTAAATCAAAATATTTTAATATAATTAAAATTTAAATAAAGTGGAAGGTTTATATTTTTAAAAGGTTAAAAATTAAATCTGCATGGGCCGACCTCCTTGAGCGCACCATACAAAAGAAAGTTTGAAAATTCAAATATTCAAAATAATGGACCAACTTCCTTGGGCACGAAAGACAAAAGCATATTAATAAGGCCATTAATTCACTTTGGCTAAGGGTATGCAATTTTATTATCCTTTAGGTGAGAGAGTGTAGCGAGTAGAAGATGGAGGAGGAGAGGAGCGCAAATTTTATGGCAGTGATACAATGAAGGATCCATATATTCATTTGTGCTTCTTTGGTTCATCCGCTGGGGTAGCCCAGTTGGCTTCCTAGCTCACGTGGAGCACTATTGTGCAAAATGTACATGGGTTGAATCCCCTTGAAACCTATTTTTCTATGGTTTTTATTGTTCGAGGTAGCGCAAATATGAAGTCAAATATCATATCATGCCCCTTTGGTTTTATCCACTGGGGTAGCCCAGTTGGTTGCCTAGCTCACGTGGAGCACTATGGTGTAGAAGGTTAAAGGGTCGAATCTCTTCGATGCCTATTTTTCTGAAGAGTTTGAGATAGCATAATGAAGGAGTTAAATATTTTCTTGCATCTTTTGGTTTCACCTACTATGGTAGCTCAGTTGGCCATGAGCCCATGTTAGGGTGTTGCGCTTCTAGAGGTCAGGGGATCGAATCTCATCCGTAGTTGTGCAAGGTAATTATAAAGTTTATTTTTTATTAAATTTAATAAAAGGGGAGATATAAGGGTTATGGTGTTAGTATAAAGCTTCATTTTTGCAATTTAATAAAAGGGAGATATAAGGGTCATGATGTTAGTATAAAGTTCTAGTTTTTGCAAATTAATAAAAGGGAGATATAAGGGTCATGTTGTTAGAATAAACTTTTATTTTGTAAGTTTTAAAAATGAGGTATAAGGAGTTATTTTTAATATTTATGGTGTAGGATTTTAAAAGAAATGATAAGGGTTTAAAGTGATTTACTTTATATTTAAATCAAGAAGGGAAAAAGAGAAATATTGATCATATTTGAAAAGCACATGCAAGAGGAATATCATCATTATTGAGGTAGATTTGAGGCAGTAACACAAGGTGTCAAAGAAAAGCATATACCCGAAGAAGGAAAATTTAGTTATTTCAAGAAGAAGGAAAGGTAGACATGAAAGTGGAATAAGAGCAAGGTATTAGCATCTCCAAGTCAACACACAAGTAATTTATCCAATGCTAGACTTGAGTTACCTTTAAATTTGTAATAAATGTGAGATATGTGGAAGCGATAGACTTACGAAATGTAAAAAATACATTGGTAATTTGAAGCTTACTATATTAGTGCATATCATTCTCTATATGTTCATGAAGATAAAAGAATTTTAGGTAGAATATGTTTGAATTTCTTTTAGTAATGGAAATCAAACTGAGAAAAAGGTGAAGAACTTGATGCCATTATCAAGCAGTTTTTGGAGCAGATTTTGTGAGCAGGTTATGGAGCATATTTGAGTAGGTTTTGTAAGCAGGTTTTGGAGGAGATTTGAGAAAATTTTGTGAGCAGGTTTTGTAAGCAGGTTTTGGAGGAGATTTGAGAAAATTTTGTGAGCAGGTTTTGGAGTAGATTTGAACAAGTTTTGGAGAAAATTTGAGCAAGAGGATTGGTGTCTCCTATAGATTGCTATCCACAAACTTGAGCAAGGGGATTGGTGTCTCCTATGTATTGGTGTCCAAAAACTTGAGCAAGGTTATTGGTGTCTCTTGTGGATGAATGTCCATGGACTAGAGCAATGGGATGGGTGTCTCCTATGGATTGGTGTCCACACACTTGAGCAAGGGGATTGGTGTCTCCTATGGATTGGTGTCCACAAACTTGATAAAGTGGATTGGTGTCTCCTATGGATTGGTATCCATGAACTTGAGCAATGGGATTGGTGTCTCCTATGGATTAGTGTCCACAAACTTGAGCAAGGGATTGGTGTCCATAAACTTGAGAAAGGGGATTGGTGTCTCCTATGGATTGGTGTCCATGAACTTGTATAGGGTATTGGTGTCTCCTGTGGATTGGTGTCCAAAAACTTGTATAGGGGATTGGTGTCTCCTATGGGTTGGTGCCCATAAAATTTATTGAAGAAATATATAAGAAATATTTTATCATGGTTTTCTCCCGAGAGGGAGTTTCCACGTAAAATATTTTTCTCTTATGTGTATGGTGATTTGTGCATTGTTTCATTATTGCATTGATATTATTTGAAGTTATTACTTTGGAAAGAAAAGAGAAAATTTTTATCTTATACTGTTCACCCCCTCTCAGTATAAGCTTGTGTTCTTCAATTGGTATCAGAGCAGGTTCCTTCATAAAAGCCTAACAACTTGAAGGAAGATCTTACAAGAACACACATGGCCATGGAGGTGAAATAAAATACTCCTATTGTTGAAATCCAAGAAAAGGAGAAAAATCCAAAAAATGAAAAAGAAGCCATAATAAGCATAGAAGAGAAAGAAGATGCTCATATTGTCAAAGACCAAGAAGAAGAGAAAGATTCAAAAAATGAAGAAGCCATGGTTGACATAGAAGAGGAACTTGTCATTGCTCTTGAAGAGTTGAAAAGGCTTAGAAAGAAGAACTCAAGATTGAAGACTCAAGTACAAGAGGATGAGAAGACAAAGGTAAAGTTGTTGCAAGAACTCATTGACTTGAAAGTTAAAATCGAAGAGGCAAGGTAAATTGAAGAAGGTATGGTTGAGAAGTTAAAGGCAAAAGAGTTGGAATGTGAAAAACTGGAACATGAGGTTGTCTCTCTAAGGAAGGAAGTGGAAAAATCTAATGATAAGCTACATGAGTTTGAGAAAAGCTCAAAAATCATGTTTGACATTATCAAAGGATAGATATCTTTAGTTATAAATATTGGACTTGGGTTTGAAGAAGGTCAAAAGAAACAAAAGGGGGAATCAAGCTCAAAATAAATAGAGGCATCAAAGAAAACAAGTGAAGAAGAGCCTAAAACCTATGCTAATGCATTGAGAAGTAAAAGCATCAAGAAGGAAGAAAACAAAGAGTCATCATGGACCGAAGTCAATCATAGAAACAACAATGAGAGAACCATGCAACCATATCCTCCAAGGCAATCAAACAGGTTTCAATATTTCTTCCATGGTTATTGTTTTTCATGCAATCAACTTGGTCATAAAGCTATAAATTGTAGGGTCCATGCTAAGAATGATTATGGTTTCACCAAGAGAAATTTCAATTCATTTGCACCTCTCATGGATTACAATATCATTTGTTACAAATGTAATAATTTTGGGCATAAATCCAAATGGTGTAGAACAATGTTCTCTAAACTTCCAAAATCAAGCAAGAAAGAGGAAGGTCAAACTGTTCAAAAGGATATGTCCTCCAAAGGTTGGAGAAAGAAAATGGAACAAGAAAAGGAGAAGTCTATGTTGGTACAAATGGCTCTTCATGTGCAAAATGAAGGAAATTAGTGGTACATTGATAGTGGTTGTTCAAGCCATATGATAGGTGACAAAAGCAAATTTCTCTCTCAAGGAAATAAATGGAGGCACAGTGAAATTTGGTGATAATGCTTCAACCAAAATTGTTGGAAAGGGAACCCTGAGCCTAGATAATGGAAGATCGAGGATAGAGAATGTGTTATATGTTGAAGGGTTAAAGCACAATCTACTAAGTGTAAGTCAACTATGTGATCAAGGGCACACACTCACATTTCACCCAAATGGATGTGAGATCAAGAAATCCAAGATAAGAAAGCTTATTGCAGATGCTAGTAGAACTACAAACAATCTCTACATGTTGAGCGAAATTAAGGGAGAAAATTACTTTTTATCACAAGAAGATGAGAGTTGGTTATGGCATAGGAGAATGGGCCACCTGAACTTCGACAACATAGTGAAAATAAGCAACAAACAGGTAGTCAAATATTTTCCCAAGATAGCAAAACCCCCAAGCACGATTTATGCACAATGCCAGCATGGTAAGCAAACAAGATCAAGTTTCAAATCAAAGGAATTCTCTTCATCCAAGCCTTTGGAGCTAATTCACACTGATCTATGTGGCCCTACAAGGACAAAGAGTTTACAAGGTGAGAATTATTTCATGTTGTTTATTGATGATTATTCTAGAATGACTTGGGTAACATTCTTGAGAGAAAAATCAGAAGCATTTGAAAGGTTCAAGGCATTCAAGGCACTTGTAGAAAATGAAATAGGAAAAAATATCAAGTGTCTAAGATCAGACAGAGGAGGTGAATTCACCTCAAATGAATTTGTAGAATTCTATGAACAACATGGAATCAAGAGATAATACTCAACAGCAAGAACTCCACAATAGAATGGTGTAGTTGAAAGGAAGAAAAAGAATTATTCAAGGTATGGCCAGGGCTATGCTAAATGAGTCTAAGATTTTTGATGCTTTTTGGAGAGAGGTAATTCATACAATTATTTATATCATCAATAGAGCTCAAGTAAGAGTAAATCACCATAAAACCTCGTATGAGCTTTGGAAGGGAAGACCAACTACTATGAAGTACTTCAAAAATTTTGGAAGCAAATGCTACATTAGATGAGAAGAGAAAAATTTGGGTAAGTTTGATTCTAGGTGTGATGAGGGTATCTTCCTTGGATACTCCACTAAGAGCAAAGCCTATAGATGCTACAATAAAATATCACATACAATTGTGGAAAGTGCAAATGTAAGAGTTGATGAAGAAATAGATCTAAGAGAACCAACTCAAGAGATTGTGTATCAAGAAGGAGAAAGTTGCAAAGAAGAAGAAGGTGAAGAAACTGAAGAAGATGAGACAATATCAAGAAAGGCACCACCTAAGACACCATCCAGGTATGTGCAAAAGAACCATCCTAAAAATTTGATTATTGGGAATCTAGATGAGAGACAAACAAGGAGGAAAATAACAGGAACAGGTGAACATGCCAACTTCTCTTTACTATCTAAAGTTGAGCCAAAGAATTTCAATGAAGCAAGTGAAGATAAATATTGGATTGAGGCAATGGAAGAAGAGTTAGATCAAATAGAGAAGAGTGAGACTTGGGAACTTGTCCCGCATCCAAAATACAAGAACGTAATTGGCACCAAATGGGTCTACAAAAATAAGTTGAATGAAGATGGTCAGGTTGTTAGAAACAAAGCAAGACTTGTGTGCAAAGGCTATGCACAAGTAGAGGGAATTGATTTTGAAGAGACATTTGCTCATGTTGCTCGTCTTGAGGCCATAAGAATGTTCTTGGCCTTCTCAAGCTTCAAAAACTTCAAAGTGTACCAAATGGATGTAAAATCAGCATTTCTTAATGGTTACCTAGAAGAAGAGGTCTACATTGAGCAACCAGATGGTTTCAGCCTGATAGACAAGCCAGATTATGTGTGCAAATTGAAGAAGGCTCTCTATGGACTAAAGCAAGCCCCTAGGGCTTGGTACTCAAGGTTGGATAAATATCTCCAAGAACAAGGTTTCAAAAAAGGTATAGTTGATAGCAATATATACATCAAGAATGAAGGAAATGATCAGTTAATTATAGTAGTCTATGTGGACGACATCATTTTTGGAGGCAGTAACAACAAGATGTGTCAAAAATTTGTAAAATGTATGCAAAGTGAATTTGAGATGTCAATGCTTGGTGAGCTATCCTTCTTTCTTGGTTTGCAAATATCACAATCAGATAAAGGTATATTTCTCTCTCAAACCAAGTATGTAAAAGAAATGTTGAAAAAATTTAGGATGGAGGATTGCAATCCTGTGAGTACCCCCATGGTTACAGGATGTAAGTTAAGTAAATATGATGAGTCTCCTGAGGCTAATCAAACTTTGTATAGATCCATGATTGGAAGTTTACTATATGTCACAGCTACAAGGCCAGATATAATGCAGGCAGTCGGATTGGTGGCAAGATTTCAAGCTGCACCAAAGGAAACACATGTACAGGTAGTAAAAAGAATCCTCAAGTATCTGAAAGGAACTATGGATTTTGGATTGTGGTATCCCAGATGCGATAATTTCACTCTCATTGCATATACAGATGCGGATTGGGAAGGCAGTGTGGATGATAGGAAAAGCACAAGTGGAGGAGCATTTTTTCTTGGAGACTATTTGGTCTCTTGGCTAAGTAAAAAACAAGCATCAGTGTCCTTATCTACTACAGAGGCAGAGTACATTGTAGCAACTACTTGTTGCACTCAGGTTTTATGGATGAAACAAACCTTAAGCAATTTCAAAGTAGAGCATGATCATCCTATCTCCATACTTTGTGATAATACAAGTGCCATCAATATTTCAAAGAATCTGGTGATGCATTCAAGGACCAAGCACATTTCGATCAAGTATCACTTTTTGAGAGAGCAAGTGATTGATCAACAAGTCAAGTTGGAATACATTGCTACAAAGGAACAAATTGCTGACATCTTTACCAAGCCACTTCCAAAGGAGACCTTTGAGTATCTCAGAAGTAAGTTGGGAGTAATTTTCACTCCCATATCATAATTGAACATCTCAAAGAAGAGCAGGGAGGTAGGGGGCATTGTCAAGTGTCTTATCTTACAACCCCGAGGAGCCTTTGCCATTGATGTCAAAGGGAGAGAATTTCAGTAAGGGGGAGCAACTAGTCAGGAGGAGCAACTTGTGATCCTGTTCAGTAAAGGTCAGTTTCATTGTAGGGTTGCCATCAATGACAAAGGGGGAGATTGTTAGAAATATTGAGTTGTCATTGATGTCAAAGGCAAAAATATCTTCAAGGATGAAATATTGATGTCAAAGGTAGAAATATCTTCAAGGATGAAATGTTGATGTCAAAGGCAAAAATATCTTCAAGGATGAAATGTTGAGTTGTCATTAATGTTCAAGGTAGATATCTTCAAAGGTGATTTTATATGCTTTAATATTTAAATGAAATATTTAAATATTAAAGTGGGAGGTTTATATTTAAATCAAAGGATTTAAATATATAAAAGTTTAAATAAAGTGGAAGGTTTATATTTTTAAAAGGTTAAAAATTAAATCTACATGGGCCGACCTCCTTGAGCGCACCATACAAAAGAAAGTTTGAAAATTCAAATATTCAAAATAATGGGCCGACTTCCTTGGGCATGAAAGACAAAAGCATATTAATAAGGCCATTAATTCACTTTGGCTAAGGGTATGCAATTTTATTATCCTTTGGGTGAGAGAGTGCAGTGAGTAGAAGATGGAGGAGGAGAGGAGCATAAATTCGGTGGCAATGATACAATGAAGGATCCATATATTCATTTGGGCTTCTTTGGTTCATCCATTGGGGTAGCCTAATCGATTTCCTAACTCACGTGGAGCACTATTGTGCAGAAGGTAAAAGGTTTGAATCCCCTTGGCACCTATTTTTTTGTGGTTTTTGTTGCTTGAGGTAGTACAAATATGAATTCAAATATCATATCATGCCCTTTTAGTTTTATCCACTGGGGTAGCCTAGTCGGTTGCCTAGCTCACATGGAGCACTGTAATGTAGAAGGTTAAAGGGTCAAATCTCTTTAATTCCTATTTTGCTAAAGAGTTTGAGATAGCGTAATGAAGGAGTTAAATATTTTCTTGCATATTTTGGTTTCACCTACTACGGTAGCTCAGTTGGCCACGAGCCCATGTTAGGGTGTTGCACTTCTAGAGGTCAGGGGATCGAATCTCATCCGTAGTTGTGCAAGGTAATTATAAAGTTTAATTTTTATTAAATTTAATAAAAGGGGAGATATAAGGGTTATGGTGTTAGTATAAAGCTTCATTTTTGCAATTTAATAAAAGGGAGATATAAGGGTCATGTTGTTAGAATAAAGATTTATTTTGTAAGTTTTAAAAGGGAGATATAAGGAGTTATTTTTAAGCTTTATTGTGTAGGTTTTTAAAATAAATGATAAGGGTTTAAAGTGATTGATTTGATATTTATATCAAGAAGGAAAAATAGAATTATTGACCATATTTGAAAAGCATGTGCAAGAGGAATATCATCATTATTGAGGTAGATTTGGAGGGCACATATTTGGAATGAGTCAAGGTGTCAAAGAATATTAAGTGCACATATTCACCCAAGTATTCAATTAACAAGGAAGAATAATTCATTCATTTCAAGAAGAAGGAAAGGTACACATAAAAGTGGAATAAGAGCAAGGTATTAGCATATCCAAGTCAACACACAAGTAAGTTATCTAATGCTAGACTTGAGCTACCTTTAAAATGTAATAAATGTGAGATATGTGGAAGCGATAAACTTTATGAATGTAAAGAACACATTGGCCATTTGAAGGTTACTACATTATTGCATATCATTCTCTATATATTCATGAAGATAAAATAATTATGGGTAGAATATGTATGAATTGCTTTTAGTAATGGAAAATAAACTAAGGAAAAGGTGAAGAACTTGATGCCATTATAAAGCAGGTTTTAGAGCAGATTTTATGAGCAGGTTTTAGAGCAGATTTGAGTAGGTTTTGTGAGTATGTTATGGATTATATTTGAGCAGGTTTTGTAAGCAGGTTTTGGAGTAGATTTGAGCAAATTTTGTGAGTAGGTTTTGGAGTAGATTTGAGTATATTTTATGAGCAGGTTTTGGAGCAGATTTTAGCAATGGGATTGGTGTATCCTATGGATTAGTATCCAAAAACTTGAGCAATGGGATTGGTTTCTACTATGGATTTGTGTCTATGAACTTGAGCAAGGGGATTTGTGTCTCCTATGGATTTGTGTCCACAAACTTGAACAAGGGGATTGGTGTCTCCTGTAGATTGGTGTCCACACATTGAGCAAGGGGATTGGTGTCTCCTATGGATTGGTGTCTACAAAATTGAGAAAACGGAATGGTGTCTCCTATGGATTGGTGTCCACAAAATTGAGCAATGGTATTGGTGTATCCTATGGATTGGTTTCCACAAAATTGAGCAACGGGATTGGTGTCTCCTATGGATTGGTGTCCATGAACTTAAGCAAGGGGATTGATGTCTCCTGTGGACTATTGTCCATGAAATTGTATAGGGGATTGGTGTATCCCATGTATTGGTGTCAACAAACTTGTATAGGTGATTGGTGTTTCCTATGGGCTAGTGCCCATGAAATTTATTGAAAAAAATTATAAGAAATATTTTATCATGGTTTTCTCTCGAGAGGGTATTTCCATGTAACATATTTATCTCTTATGTGTATGGTGATTTGTGCATTGTTTCATTATTGCATTGATATTTTTTGAAGTTATTACTTTGGAAAGAAAATATAAAAGTTTTATCTTATACTGTTCACTCCTCCTCTCAGTATAAGCTTGTGTTCTTCATGACATTAGGACTACTATTGAGTACGATGTATGGTTTGCTTCAAAACTTTCTTGGATACCTAGTTAGGCTATGGATGATGGAGGTAGTGGATATGATCAAGATGTTGTGAAGGAGACTACTTAATTATAGAGATATCACTAAGGTAGCAGTGGTAGGAGGCGAGCAAGGGTTGAGGCAGATCTACCTCCAAATGCTAGGGTTAGGGGTGATGGAGATGGGGGTGGTGATGGTGGAGGTGGTGGTGATGGAGTTGGAGGTGTAGATACCATGGAGGATGTTCCAAAGAGATCTCATGTGCATAGTGAGGAGGATTGGGGTGTCCTCTAAGCTAATTTGGATAGCTTGGAAGAGGAGCATGATCACCTCCTACATGTTGCAGCAATTTGGGATACAGATATTATGAGGCTACATGGTGCATTGGTGGCTTGATATGTTGATATAGCTTGATTATGGAGTGATATGGAGGGTCTACAGATGGATCTAGGTGCAAGAGGTTATAATTCTTATATTTCTACTCATTGTGTTGATATTATGGTGCAAGGGTTACATCAGAGATAAGATCTATCTAGTTTATGATCATAGGATAGGTACATTTAGGTGCTTAAGGATTTGCTTTCATAGCATCACATTCCATTGCATATATGATATTATTCCTCTATGTCTAGCTCTAGAAGGCAAATTGAGTCTAGGATTGGTAGTTTTCACTTGAGGGCTCCTATTTTTTATGACCCATCAAGGTCACATGGATCTATTCATGGCCCTTAGGGTGGCGCTAGCTAGTAGTGCTTAATACCTCTTTTTATGATTTTTTGTTTTTTGTGTGAGCCTTAGTGCTCTGATGTATACAACCTTCAAGTGAAATTTTGTATATGTGATTCATATATATACATGGATTTTGTTTTATGGATTATTTTGTGTTGCACTTTTTTGTATGGTTTTATTCTTGATGATGGATGGATGCATATGTATATAATGGAATGAATGTTTAATGAATGAGATGCCTAATTTATTATGAATATGTATGCAAATGAGGTGATGGTATTATTTTCTAATGATTATTCATAGATGGTTTAGAATATTTCTTGACCAATTTTATCTTTATAGCTTAATCAAGGACACCAACATCTGACTCTAATGTGTAAAATGTATTATGATATGTAATGACATGGAATGTAAGCTGTTATATTTATTTACCTTAGGGATGATGATTGTAGGTTTTAGAAGACTCAAACATCCTAGTGATCTCAAACAAACTCATCTATTAATCTCCCAAATTCATAAGATACCAATGGTGTTCTTAGCAAAGTGAAATTTCCAATGACCAACTGTGTGTGCGGTGAATGTTCATTTCTAATCATGAGCTAGGGTAGAACTATCAATTGTAACTTATGCCAATAATCTAGCTCATATGAGAGTGATATAAGTTTATACAAAATAAGGTCGCTAATGTTATAGACATGTCACCATGCATAAGGATACCCCATTGCAAAGTTGGCTCTTGGAGCCTGTTGCTATAATGGGGATCATCCCATGGTTTTCAAAATACTAAGAATTCCAAGGATTCAAGCCCTTTTCCCTTCTTTTATTGAATTTGTATTTTTGGATTTGGGATTTTATTCAAGATTTTATTTTTTCTCATTTTTGTAGAGGAGCGAAGGGGATTTTATTGCTTTTGGGACTTGCTCATTTTGAGGAGGAGCTGATGGAAATAGAGCCTTTTTCTAATATTGATATAAGAGAGAAAGCATATATTATTGAGAATATAATTGATACAATTGAGTAGAGGTATGATGCCCTTTATATAGGAAGATGTATTCCTTGGCCAACACTCTACCTAGTTGTGCAATGATCATCTTGCACATATACAACTTGCACATTGACACTTGTGCATTTATTACATTGCATGAAGTAACTAGATAACTTCCTCCTCAAGTAATCTAATATCCTAAGTATGTACCTACGAAGGTACATTTACATGGCCTCAAATAATGTAATATAATCTATTTCTAACACCCCCTATATTACATTATTTGGGTATGAAGTTCCCTTGAATCACATAAATGATCTCTGAATGCTTGAAACTTGATTTTTCCAAGTGCTTTTGTAAAAATATCAGCTAACTGGTCTTCTGTAGGAACATATTTGAGGATGATTCACTTGTTCTGAAAATGTTCTCTGATGAAATGACACTGAGCTTCAATATGTTTTGTTCTTTCATGTATGATTGGATTCTTGATCAGATTCAATACTCCTTGATTGTCACATAATATCATAGTTGGAGTTCATTTAATTCCCATGTTAGATAGTATGTATTGTAACCATAAAACTTCACAGGTTGTATCTTTTGCTGCTTGATATTCTACTTCAGTTGATGATTGTGCTACTGTATGTTGTTTCTTGTTGTGCCAAGATATGGGTCCTGATCCGAGATAGAAGACATAACCTGAAGTAGATTTCCTATCATCAATAGATCCAACATAGTCTGAGTCTGAATAACCTTGTAGACAAAACTCTTTAACACCTTTCATATAAGTTAATCCATAGTCTGTAGTCTTCTTGATATATTGTAATATTATTTTTGTTGCTTTCCAATGACTTTCTCTTGGTTCTTGCATGAACCGTGAAAGATAATTTACTATGAATGCTATGTCTGGTCGGTTGTTTGTCAAGTATAGAAGACTCCCAATCAACTGACGATACATTGTGGCCTGGACCAAAGGTGTTTTATCATTTTTGGATAGTTGAATTCCTTGTTCCATTGGTGTATCTTTGGGTTTACAATCTGTCATTCTGTATTTTTCAAGAAGAGCTTTTGCATATTTTGATTGAGTGATAACTATTTTGTCCTCTCCTTGATGAATCTCTAGACCAAGACAGTAGTTCATTGGTCCTAGATCTATCATTTCAAAAGCTTTTTCTAGATCCTTTTTGATGTCACTTATTAACTTTTCTGAACTCCTAGTAATCACTATGTCATCAACGTATACTATGAGAATCAAGATATCATTTCCAATTTTCCTGGTATATAGGCTGGGATCTGATGGACTCCTTTTGAAGTCATGCTATAATAGATGATTATTGATCTTTATATTCCATGCTCTGGGAGCTTGTTTCAGACCATATAGAGATTTATTCAATTTGCATACCTTATTTTCCTACCCTTGAACAATGAAGCCTTCAGGTTGTGTCATATAAACTTCCTCTTCTAAATCACCATTAAGGAATGCACTTTTTACATCCATCTGATGAAGTTTCCATCCCTGATGAGCTGCTAGCGTGCAAACTATTCGAATAGTAGTCATTCGAGTTGTTGGTGCAAATGTTTCTTCATAGTCAATTCCCTCTATCTGAGTATACCCTTTTGCTACTAATCGAGCTTTGTATTTGTCAAGTGTTCCATCTGCTTTGTATTTGATTTTGTAAACCCACTTGCATCCCACTATTTTCTTACCTGGAGGTAGGTTTACTAGATCACATGTTCTTTTCTTTTTGAGTGATGCATATTCAGATTCCATAGCTGCTTTCCAGTGTGAGTCTTCCAGTGCTTGAGAAGTTGATGTTGGTTCTACTGTGTTACTTAGCATTCCTCTGTTCATTCTGGTCATGCTTGTGAGTTTGAGGTCTAGTAGAGTTAAGATCTAGCATTCTCTCTAGATTTGATTCTCTGAGAGTATCTCTGAGCCATATTGGTTATTTTCTAACCAGTATTGTTGATCCTTCTATATCTTGTTCTTGAGATTCTGATTCTGAGTCTTCTTCAGGTAGATTTAGGAGAGCTTCTGTGTCTCCATTGGATTCATCTATGTTGATTCTAACTTTTTCATCAAAGATTACATCTCTACTAATGTAGACTTTCTTTGTAGATGGATCTAGTATTTTGTAACCTATAGATTCATTGTCATAGCCAACAAATATTCCTACCATAGTTTTGTCGTCTAGTTTAGTTCTTTTCTATTTTGGAACATGCATGTAGGCTTTGCATCCGAAGATCTTTAGTTTTTCTATATTGGGATTTTGTCCAGACCATGCTTCTTCTGGTGTAATATGCTTGAGTACTCTTGTTGGAAGTCTATTTTGTATGTAGACTATTGTTTGTACTACTTCAGCCTAGTATTTGTGATCAAGTTGAGCTTCTTTTAACATACATCTTACCATTTCCATTATTGATCTATTTCTTCTTTCTGCAATTCCATTTTGTTGAGGTGAATATGTTGTAGTAAGCTATCTTTTAATCCCATTCTCTTCAAGAAATGAGTCAAATTCTTTGGAAATAAATTCTCCTCCTCTATCTGAACGAAGTGCTTTTATGGTCTTTCTTGATTCCTTTTCCACTTGAAGTTTGAATTGTTTGAAATAACTGAATGCTTCTGATTTGTACTTCATAAAATATACCCACATTTTTCTAGTATGATCATCAACAAATAACTAAAAATATTTATGTCCTCCAACACTATCAACCTTCATTGGACCACATAAATATGTATATATTATTTCTAGAGGATGTTGAGCTCTATGTTGATGAAGTTCGAAGGGAATTCTATGTTGTTTTCCTGCTAAGCATTCTGGACATATAGTAGTTTCTGAAGAGAAATTGGGTAGTCCTTCTACCATTTGATATTTGAATAATTCCTTCATTGATGTCTCACTGGTATGTCCTAGTCGTTTGTGCCATAATTTTGTAGTATTGACTGAAAGAGCTGAGTGAAAAGCAGTGTCTAGGACAAATAGACCATTTTTATATGTTCTTGATGCTATCATTTTTCCCTGTTTAGAGATGTGACATTGTTTTCTTCCAGTGAGAACCTTGAACTCAATAGTTAAGTCTTGATCCATGAGTTGAGAGACGGAAATAAGATTAGTAGTTAATCCTGGAACATACAATACATTTTTTATTATGCCTCTTCCATCTTTAAGATTTATCAAAATATTTCCAATCCCTTTTACCTCATATGTTTTGCTATCTGCAACAACAACTGGCTTTTCATTTATCTTCTTCAGAGAATTGAACCAATGTATGTTTCCTGTCATATGCTTACTTGCACCTGAATCTATATACCAATAATCCATAATCATGATTTGTAAAAAAACTTGTATTTCCTTATCCATTTTTGATATAGAATATAGGTTTTGTAAATATCAAAAATCAAATTTTATCTATCCCTTATTGCTCCTAAGCACTTTTCCAATTTTGAAGAGGTTTTGATGTTGGATTTCTTTTGTCCTTTTTTTGATGTGTTTGAGACAAGTATATAAAGTTTCCAACCTTAGCATAAAGCTTTTAATAACCTCTTTTAAATATCCCTTATGATTTTGATTGAAGTGTATCTAATTTCCAATAAGTCAATTTGATGTAGTAACCCTTATAACTCCCAAATGTTGGAAAATTAGATCACAATAATATTTGCAAATATTTTATAAATAAATTCTAGTAGAAGTCCTTATTGCTCCTATGTTAATATTGCAAATATTTTATTGATATGATATATTATTCCCCTTTAAGATATAGCTTTCAATGTAGTTGTATTTCTCTAAGTTCAACCTTATAACTCCCAAGAAAGAGAAAGCATATTATGGTGGGAATAAAGCTTACCTTATATCATTCAATATTCGATATTGTATTCATTGTGCATGCACTGCAATATAGACGTTGATTCTTTGGCTCTTCCTTCAATGATTTGCTTGGAACCTTAGTGGAAATAGACATTCCAAATGTGGCCTTTCAATGATTTTCTTGGAATCTTAGACGTTCCAAATGTGTCATCGTTTATGTCTACTCTTGACCTTCCTTCTTCAGAGCATTGAAGGCTCTTCCACGCCTTGCTTCCATGCTATCGCTTCACCCTGTGTTCGTAGACCTTGGACGTAAATGCTCTCCTTGAATGCATTGATCGTTGATGCTCTTAAATTGGAGGAGAATCTTGGTATGAGTGCCAAGTGGCACATCTATTTCTTTGTGAGTGCTTGAGGAGTTGAAGATGCTTGAGAACACTTAGTAACGTATGGATGTTACATTATTTTAATGAAGTGCTTGGCTTTCCTTCGGATAAGTGTTCCTCATATGATAATTGCACCAACCTGTAGCTTGTAACTCCCTTACTATTGATGATGAGTGCTCAAGTGAGGAGTGTTAGGGTCTTGTTTCAAGTGAAAAATGTCACTTCCTCCTTGTGCATGGGCATCTTCTATAACGCTCCTTCAACGTATCCTTCTTGGAGGTTCTTTAAACCCTGTAATATTCGCAGCTCCTTTTTCGATCAATTGCACTTGCTTGTAGGTTGTTTCAAGCTGAGTTGAGGAGCGTCGATCTGAAGGCTTGAGCACCAAATTTTTGCTTCAAATATGTGGAGACTGGAATGCTCCAATGGTGCTTCTATTTTCCTCTTAACTCACCTGTTATACGTCCTCCTTGTAGACAGCGTTGCTCTAGATTATAATATCATTTTTCTCCCTTTAATTCTTCATCTTGTCTCTTGTAGGTTCGGTCATCCAATATGAGGGAGTAAGAGCCTTTAAAGTGACTCCTTTGATGTGCTTGGAGGGATGTTAATGAATGACCACCTTTGGCTACTTTTTCTAGCGAATGTTGAGCCCTTGAGACACCTTCAAATCTGCCTCCTTTTATGTGCTTGGATGGACACTAGTGAACGACCGCCTTTGACTAGTTTTTCCAAAAAATGTTGAGCCCTTGAGACACCTTCAAATCTACCTCCTTTTTCTGTATAAACCATATTAGGATAGTGCAATGCAATGTAACATATTACTGTATAAAATAGGTCTTATTGCACCTTCTTTTACACCTCTTTTTCAAGGTCTAATTTTCTGGTTTTGTGGCAGAATTTTGAATGCAATATGAGGGGTTTTCGAGGTTGTCTCTTTGATTAGACACCTCCCCTTTTTTCTTGGATATTTTATAAATGGATCCAAGCTTGTAACCACTTGATAGAAGCTCTCTTTTTTTGTATTTTTCTGCACTATTTCTTTTGTAGAAAACTTAATGTGCTTTGAGCTTGAGACTCACCAAGTCTCGTTCGAGGCTTCCTTTGTTGCTCTTTTGGTGGTTACTTTCTTCTCCAATGCTTGGAGGATTGAGCTGATTTTGTGGCTTCCTTAGGCCACTCAAAGTTGCAGATCTTTGTGCACTAATAGTGTCTTTAGACACTTTGAAAAATTCTATTTTTGTGCCTTTCTCAAGAACACAAATAACAATATTTTGAGAGCAATAGGATAGTGCAAATAAATCTAATAAATTTTCACTTTTAATGCACTAACAATTTCACCTTATCACTCCAATTAACTCTCAAAAATTAATGCACTCAATCAATTTACTACAACTAATCAAGAATAATCTGAAATGAATCTTCAAGAATTATTCTACAATTTCATTATAAGCAAAGGTAGTAGGAGCTAGTCTTATTTTGCTTTCCAAAGTAGATGATAGGTAGTTGATAGATAGTTGAAATTCTAAAATCTAATAAACTCCTAAAGTGCAAATGAACCTAAAAGGAACCTTTCTCTTTTTGCACTTTTGAAGACTGTAATTCAATTCTCCTATTTGCAACTTTAATTCAAATTAAGGTGCTTAAACAAATCTGATAAGTAATCCAATTAATGAATCTACTTGCACCAATAGTTGCATACCTTTTTTGAAAGCTCTTTTATCACTTCTATAGAGGATGTAGATCTTGGTGTCTAGGATCACCAAGTTGCTGCCTTGTATAAGATGTTGCAGCTCTTTGTAGGCTGCCTTGAATAGCTTCATCTTCACCAAAGGATGGTCTCAAACTTTCTTTCATGAGCCTAGGATTTTGGTGGCTTGTTCTCCTCTTGTAGTCTCCTCCTTTTGCTGTATATTTGAAGAGATATTCATTTCTGAAGTGATGCCTTCTTGCTGTGAGAGGTAATCTCCAAATCTCCTGGATTTGCTAGGCTTCTTCTATTTAAATATTTCTTCAATATTCTTGTTGAATTTTGGCTTCAAGCAAGATCTTCTTCTCAAGATTCTAAGTGTCTTGAGGTCTTCTTCTTCTGGGATTTGGCACTCCTTGCCAAATTCTTCTCCTCTTGGGCTTGTTTTCGGATGGTGATAATTGTCCCAAGTCCTTCACTATAAAGGGCTTCTCCCTAATCCTACCACCTAGACTCTTCTAAGATTTTTTGATAGTGACTGGTCCAAAGGCATGTCAGGTTGACAAAAAACTTAGGCTCATTGATAATGGTGGTTTTCCTATGGCTAGATCTATCGTAGCTCTGATACCACTGATGGAAATAGAGCCTTTTCCTAAGATCGAGAGAAGAAAGAAAGCATATATTATTGAGAATGAAATTGATACATTCGAGTAGAGGTATGATGCCCTTTATATAGGAAGATGTATTCCTTGGCCAACACTCTACCTAGTTGTGCAATGATCATCTTGCACATATACAACTTGCACATTGACACTTGTGCATTTATTACATTGCATGAAGTAACTAGATAACTTCCTCCTCAAGTAATCTAATATCCTAAGTATGTACCTACGAAGGTACATTTACATGGCCTCAAATAATGTAATATAATCTATTTCTAACAAATGTAAGTTATTTTGTTTATTTACCTTAGGGATGATGATTGTAGGTTTTTGAACACTCGAACATCCTAATGATCTAAAAAAAATCATCTATTAATATTCCAAATTCATAAGATGCCAATGGTGTTCTTAGCAGAGATAAATTTCCAATGACCAACTATGTGTGAAGTGAATGTTCATTTCCAATCATGAGCTAGGGCTGATTTATCAATTGTAACTTATGCCAATAATCTATCTCATCTGAGAGCAATATAGGCTTATAAAAAATAAGGTTTCTAATGTGACAGACATGTCACCATGTGTAAGGATACCCCATTTCCAAGATATATCTTGGAGCCCATTGCTGTAATGGGGATCACCCCACAGTTTTCAAAATACTAAGAATTCCATGGATTCGAGCTCTTTTCCCTTCTTTTATTACATTTGGATTTTTGGTTTTGGGATTTTATTCAGGATTTTTTTTTTGCTCATTTTTGTCGAGTATTAAAGGGGATTTTATTGCTTTTGGGACTTTCTCATTTTGAAGAAGAGCAAGGGGAATTTTTTTGGAACTTGCCCATTTTTGAGGAGAGCAAGGTGATTTTATTTTGCTTTTTGGGATACTTGCTCATTTTGAGGGAGAGAAAGGAGTTTTTTTTGAAGAAGGTTGAGCTTGTCCATTTTTTAATTCTTAGTTTTCTATACCATGCACATAATTAGATGAGCAGGGGAAACCATTCACTTTATGAATATAACTATTCATGAATCCGTCATTCCTGGACTCCACAATGTTTTAATATGTTTTTATGTGTGTGGTTGAAGAGGAAACTTGATTTGGCCAAGACCAACCTATAGCACTTCAAACTTGTTTGAATTTTTATTGAGGTTGCTTAAAATACTAGGAGTGGTTGAGTGATCAAAAACACCTAGGTATTATTTGATAAACTTTGTGTTATGCAAGATGCAACTGTACTTTCCTTGTGAGATTTTAAAAACTAAGGGGTGTGCATAAAATAGTCAGTGGTTGTATAATTATCATAGTTTATGGTCATACGGTATCTATCCTATATTATACAAACCTCTTAATGATCAAAAGACCACAATGAAAGTTGTAAATGATTGTGATTGATGGATTGGTGACTAATGTTAAACTGAAGGTACCTCTAATTAAGGCAATAAGAAAAAATGGACTAGCATACAAACTCACCTAATGATGACTAATATTGCAAGCTACATGAATGGATGTAAATTATATGAATGTATGTATGCAATGTAGGTGATGCACAAAATTTTGGTAATGCAAATGTTTTTGTGTTTTGTTGTTTTTTAGGCCATGTATATGTATATATAATTCACATTAGGCATAGAACTATCTCAAGTGAATTATATTCAATGGTTCAAGCTCCATTCTACCCTCTAAATTTATAATCCTATACATTTTGGGGTCCAAATTTTGCTTGATAATGTATGGACCTAGAGAATTAGCCGTGGATTTGTTATGCAAGTGTGACAATGCATTGGTATTCTATTGGTTCTATTTGAGAACGATATCTCCCACTTGGAATTCAAGAAGATGAAATTTTGTGTTATAAGCACACTTGACAATATATTGATACACTCATGAATGTTCTAAGACATTGATTTACCTTTCATCAAGGAGTGTAAGTTGGCCAAGATGTGCTTGTCGAGCAGTGTTGTCATCCATGAATTCTTGTAATGTAATTTGCAACGAGGGTATCTCAAGCTCAAGAGGTATGATTGTTTTGAATCCATAGACCAGTGAAAATAATGATGCCTCTATAGGTATTTGGATGCTTATTCGATAAGCCCATAGTGCCAAGGGGATTTGCTTATGCCAATTTATATAATTTTCTTTGACAAGTTTATTGAGAATGGCTATCAAAGTCTTATTGGTTACCTCAGCTTATCCATTTGCCTATGGGTAATAAGGAGTTGAGAAACAATTTTGGATGTTATAATTGTTACATAGTGCTCAAACATCCTTTTTTCTTAAAGGACTTGCCATTATTAGAAATTATATTTGAGGGCATACCAAAATGATAGATAATATACTGGAGTATGAAGTCTGCAATTTGAGATCTAGTCGTAGTGGTCATAGGAATCACCTTGACCCATTTTTTGAAGTACTCTGTGGCAGTGATTATGAACTTACATAGTCTTGAGTAGGTAGGTGAAATTTTACCAATCAAATCTAGGCCTCATTATGAAAAGGACCAAAGACTTGAATGGATTGTAATGCATGTGATAGTACATGGGTCAAGTTGGCATGGTGTTGACACTTTTAAAATTTCTTTATGTACTTGCAATAGTCATTTTCCATTGTGGGCCAATAATAACCCACGTGCAAAATTTGCTTTGCAATGGCCATCCCATTGAAGTGGCCACCATAAGTACCATCATGGGTTTCACATATAGCTCTTTACCCCTCTACAAGATCTAAATATTGAAGTAAGAATCCATCATAGCCATGTCTATATAAGACATCCCCCAAGAGAGTATAACGAGCTACCTTTTGTTTGAATGTTCATTAGGAAGTTCATGATAAGTCTATTGGGATGGTTCCAAACCTAAGAAAGTCTTTTACTTGACCAAGCCAATGCTCATATGGCTCTGCGTGAATGAAAAAACATTCTTTTTACCTTCAGAATTTGCTTGTGAGATTGTATTTTTGGACATTGTTGTAATTATTAGCGGTTGGATATCTCCATTTGTGTTCTTTAGAATCAATTATCCTAGAGAGGCCATTGCATCCTCAAAACTATTAGTCAAATGAGGCAAGTCGTCAATTTTGTACCAATCAAAATTTGCTATAAATTTCATTTCTACTACATTGTATTGTTTCAAGGTTGGTTCTCTACATTGGTAAGTTCTTTTTACTTGATGAATGACAAGTTTAGAATCAAAAAATATGCTTATACACTTTATGCCCAAGCTACGGTAGCTTGAAGTCCTAGGATTAGGGATTCATACTTTGTGTTGTTGTTCATGCATGGAAATTAGAGTTTGATTGATAAAAGAATTGGTATTCCTTATGGTGTGTAAAATATGACTCCAAAACCTTGTCCTTTTTATACTTTGATCCATAAAATAACATGGTGATGTAAACATAATATTTAGGAGGTATGGGTTATTCCTATTCAATGACTAAGATAATTGAATTATCTGGTAGCTTGATGAATAGGGGTTGATCATTTGGAAATGGAGCCTTCATGAGCTGATCAACTATCACCTGATCCTTAATGGTTTTTTAGCTAATGAATTCAAGATCAAATTCCATTAAGAGCATTATCCATTTCACGGTATGGGTGTTATTATATGTGCAAGTCATAATATAACGCAGAGTATTTTCTATAGCTATGACATAATTTATATTTCTTAGCATATAATATTTGAGTTTTTTAGTAGTAAAAACCATTGCTAAGCACAAATTTTCAACATAAGCGTATCTTGTTTCATAACTCACCAATGTTTGACTAATGTAATAGATTGCTTGCTCTCTTTGATTTTCATTCTTTTGTGTAAACATTGTATCTAACGCAAAATTTATCGCAGAGATGTGAAGATGAAAAGGGACTCCTAAACGAGGTGAAATTACTACTGGTAGTGAGGCCAAATATTAATTTATATCATCAAAGACCTCTTGATATTCATTTTTCTAGGAAAATGTGACCCCCTTTGTAGCAGGTGATTGAATGATCTACATTTTTCTAAGAGTTGTGTTATGAATCAATGAATTGATTGAATTTTTTCTTGCAAACTGTGCAACTCTATAAGGTTTTTTTGGGGTGGCATTTAAATAATGGTCTTGACCTTATCAAGATCCACTTAAATGCCTCACCTGGAGATAATAAAATCTAGAAGTTTTCCTAATTTGAATTTGAAGATACACTTATTAGGATTTAACCTTACCTTGTGTTCTAATAACTGATCAAATACTTTTTCTAGTACATTGATATGCTCAAGATGTGTTTTGGATTTAGCTGTTAAATCATCCATATAATCTTTAATGATCATATGCATATAGTCATAGAAGATATATGTCATGGTGCATTGGTAAGTAGCTCCTACATTTTTGAGACCGAAAGAAATCACCTTGCAATAAAAAGTTCCCCAAGCTGTGGTAAAGGTTTTTTTGTGTTGGTCTTCAAGATTAATACAAATCTGGATGTATCCTGAGAAACCATCCATTAGAGAAAGTATTTCATGGCCAACACAAGAGTCTACTATTTGATCGATGTTTGGTAATGTAAAATTATCTTTGGGACACGCTTTTTTTAGATCTCAAAAATTTATGCATACGCAAATCCCCCATTTGATTTACAAACGGGTACAATGTTTGAAATCCATTCGAGATAATCAATGGGTTGTATGAAACCCACATCTAAAAATTTTTGAAGCTCTTATTTGACCATGAGGGCTATGGTAGGATGACGTTTCCTCAATTTTTACTTGAATGATTTTTCTTCGAGAGCTAAGGTGAGGTTATGGACCACCAAGTTATGGTCAAGGCCAGGTATGTCTCTATACAACCATGCAAAAACACCTTTCTTCCTTGTTAAAACATATAGGAGTCCTCTTTCTTCAGTGGATAAATATTTTTCCATTTTCATAATTTATGGATTATTCGCATCTTCAATGAGGTTCACGTTATTAGATTATTCGATGAGCATGTGTGAATCTTCCTCTAACTAATGTGGAGTAGGAATGATATGATTATTATCCTTCATATTACCAAATTAATCAGGTGGGGCTTATTCTACCTTGGTTTAAAAGTACAAGTAGATGAAGATGAATATTGTTGAGGTATGTAAGCGTTAGAAGTTCTTAGTAATTCTTTGGATAGGATGAACTTAGCTATGGATGGCAAGGATGAAATCTTATCCATGTCAATAAGGCTAGCATCGATCAGAATAGATTTTGCTAAATCATATGGATTCCAGAGTGGGGCGAAGAAGTCAACAAAAATAATGTTAACTTTGTGGAAGTTAAGTGGCTATGATTCAAAATGTGGGTTCTCTTGAACACTCTCTATAGGAAGCAAATGACCTATAATGGAAGGATAATGGTGTTGTTTTTGAGGTAGCCAAGGTGGTGGTGGTGGATCTAGCCCAGGTTGCTCTTGTAGAAAATGTAAGTGGAAGATGGGTCAATGGATAAAAACAATTCTAATGTAGTACTCATCTCTTTCATTGATGGCACCATCTTCTTCAAAATCACTAGAGGTAATATATAAGGCATAAAATTCCTCTCCAAATTCTTCCTTATAGTCATCATCAAAAATAGAATTATTCATGGCCATGTGTGATTGTCTTTTTGGAAAAGCCTTATATAAATAAGACATAAACTCAGGATCTATGTATTCATCCTCACTATTATTGTTATCTTTGCTATCTTCACCCTCCTCCTCAGAATCTAAGGTGAGTTGCTAGAGTGCATGGTCAAAGGAGGTGGTAGAATATGGTGGCCTATACCCCAAGCTAGAGCGATCATGTAAATATCAATAGTGAGGTTCAATGATATCACATACACCCTGCTCATGTCATCCAAGACCATATCCCTTCCAGTTAACCTGATGAAAATACTATATAGGGAAATCTAGTTGGACATATATTCTAAGTTGGCAAAACATTGTTGTATGGATTCATCATTAGGAGGAGGTGGATCGGATGAAGAATCCACTCCCCCATATACAAAATTAATCATATTTAGTTTTGAACCCATGTTATACATTGCACCTATGGCTAAAGGTGGGTCACGTGGGTGACCATAATCTCTAATAATTTGGATAAGTAGTGTTATTATAACATTCTCAACTGTATGCTCACTAATGCTTGGATGGGCAATATGGAATGAAACTTGAGTGGTGGTGGATGTGGATGAATTGGGTGTTGAGGTGGAGGTTTCCATGGTTATTTTTGGCTTGGGTGGATGTATTAGTGTGTGTTGCAATGGTTTCTCTTAGATATGTGGCCCTATCTACAAGAAAATAGATCATTGTGGGGGTGAATCTTGTTGAATGAGGTGGCTACTATCTAGCGACTGATACGGGGTGACTTGTTAAATTAGAGATATGTGTGATGAGGTATGATTATTTGGTTGATGTGATGAGATATGGTTTGACAAAGGTGATGGTTTATTTGTATGATTATGAGGTATGATTGAGAAAAAGAATGTGGTTGAGGTAGAGGCATAATTTGGATCAGTGATTGGAAGATCTTTTGATATGGGTACTTTGGATGAGGTGTTATGATTTGGAGTGGCTATGATGATGAGTTATTGGATGGGTATATGAGTGGATGGAAGGGATGGCTCATATGGATTTGAAATCAAGTTGTAGTATTCGAATGGCTCAATATTAGCTACAATATAAAGAATCTTTCCCTCATGCACATATTTCAAGCGTTGATGTAATGTTGAGGTAACACACTTCATTTTACTAATTTAGGGATGATCGAGAAGTATTTTGTATTGCATGGCCCTCTTCAATATATTGAAGAGCTTATGGATTTTTTTCATCCCCACTGTCATAGGTAGAACTAAATTTCCTACCATGGAATAAAAAGAATAATTGAATGCCTGCAAGGTGAAGGAGGATGATGTAATGTGAGATGGTGATAGTTTGATATGTTGGATGGCTTTGATGGTGATGATATTGATAGAGAAACCAATATTTATGAGTACCTATTTGAATAATTTTTTATCAATATAAGCTATAGTATGCAATGGAGGATCGAGTAACTCTAATATGTTCTTGACTTCAAAATCATAAAATGAAATTGAAGGTTCCATACAAGTTTGAACACTCCCCATAAAATTGTTGAAGGCATTGGGATATTCTATCTAAATTTTTATGGATTTTAAGATCTCCATAAATACCTCACAATGTGGGGGAGATTGTTGTATAAGCTCATGTATCGATAACTTGGCTAAAACTATTTTTAAGTTTTGTGTTAACCAATTTCTCAATTTGATGATTATCCAGGGTGGAGGACTTGAAATATGGATGGGTGGAGATGAATGGTGGGATTTTTTTGTATGGGTACATTTTTTTGTTCTGCTATAGGAGAAGGTACTTCTTGAGTTGGTCCATTTTCTTGCTACGTACAATTTTCACTTCTTTTTACATTGGTGACTATGTGAATAACCCCCACAAAACCTTGGTATACTTATGATACATGGTTTATTTGGTTGGGGTAACTATAGAAGTTGATGCCCAAATTATTTTTTGAGTGGCCTCACAATGAGGCAATGGTGTCTAATAGATACTATAGTTTTGGTTTTGTTGGGCTAAAGGGTTATCAATCTTGATATGTTCCCTTTCAAGAAGATCTTGTACTATGTCTTTGAACACATAGCAATTGTTAATGCATGACCTTTTTGTTGATCAAAGGTGTTGTATAGATGATCCTTATAGCTCTTACCATGTGGTTTATTTATATCTTCCAGTTTTATCTCTAGAAAGGTAATGGCTTGTGCATCATACAACTTTTGGAAGAGGGATGAATATGGTTTGGGTAATGAGATGTAATTGTGGGGTTGTCTAGTGGATCAGCATTGGTTATTATCCATAGGTTGAGATTGATTTTGTAGCTATTGTAGGGGTGGAACCACCTGATAAGTCTATGGTTGTTTTTTTGTTTTTGTGGGTGTTTTTGTACTTGGGATTGATATTTTTGTGTTTGCTATGGTAGTTGGCTCAAGACTACTTGATTAACATGACCAATATTAGAATAACCCTGGTTGTTCCTCCTTTGAACCTTTTTTTGCCATCTTTATTTCTTATTTTTATCTTGCCTTGTTGGATTTTGATTTCTTCAATTACTCAAGCTTGAGCGAGAGCTTCCTCAAATGTTTTGTATTTTTGCAATTGTAGTAGCAAGGAGATTGGTTTGAAACAACTCCTTGGAAATATTCTTGTCAATTCCACTATGGAGAGGGAGATTGACAATTTTGTGATGACTACCCTCCAACAGTTTCCAAAGTCATAAAATGACTCATATTCAAATTGGTGTAGGTTGAACAAGTCGATTAATGTTGTTTTCTTTCTAACATTAAGAGAGAAATGCTCTAAGAATTGGTTCACTAGTTGCTCAAAAGTATAAATACTTTGGTGTGGTAGATGATTGTACCAATCTAGGGTATCTCCTCCAAATGTTTGAGGAAATATTTAGAGCATGAGAGGGTCATTCTCTTGTATCCTAAAACATGCATTGATGAAACCACTCACATGCTCTCGGGGGTCCTCATCCCCCTTGAACTTATCAAACTTTGGTAATGTGAAATTTATCGAATAAGGTGGTGATGGTACCAAAGAATGAATTGGGTGCTTTATTAGCTACCTTCCTAGGCATTTGCATGCCCAAGATATCAATCTAGTTTTACAAGAACTAAAACATGGGATATTTCGATGGTAATTGAAAACCCTAATTTGTTTGTTGTTGATGGAAGTGGTGTGGGTTGTTAGTTGGAATTTTATGATGATAGATGTTATGGTTGAATGGATTATGGAATGAATGTTGTTTATGGATTTTTTGATGATGATGGGATGGGGGTATGATGGTATGTTGTGTTAATGAATTAGCATACATGTGATGAAGTGGATGGTTGGGTATGGTTATGGTGGGTGGTCGTGACACCCATGATGGATCTTGAATGAAAAAGGTATTTTTGGGAGGTGGATGGATGGTTAAGATCCAGAACCTATGATTTTTTTGTGTGTTAGGAAGATTTTTTTGGTTGGCCTTATCCACAAGTAATTGTTGTAAGTGTAGAAAATCTTGTTGTATAGCAATCATAGATGCATATGGCATGATCACATGGGGGTGAAATATTCGGTAGGATGTGTGGCAACCATGTGAGTGGAATTTTTTGGAGGGTAGGTAGTGAAAGCTACTACAATTAAATAAGGGATGGCATGTTGGTTGGGATCAACAAATGATGTGGATGTAATTCATAGAGTGGGTTGGTGATGATTTGTTGAGTTTTTTGTGGATGAGGGTAAGTGGCTTCTTGATGTAAGGTAAAAGTAGTGTGAGATGGAATGGTGAAAGGAGGTAGTAATGGATGTTGGGATTGAAAATAGATGAGATATATTACACATGAAAATAGTACAATATATAGGCATAAGCCTATATGAAAAACATGACAAGTGTCAAAAAGAAGGCATAGTGCACATTATAATATTCTAATAAAAACAATGCTTTCTTTCTCAAATAATTAATTATCTATATGTGCCTCTGGCCATATTGCATGATGATAGAAATATTTTTCCTATTTGTAAGTTTTTTTCATTAAATCTATAAATGATAAAGAATATTATTGTATGTGTTGATTTATAATTTTACCCAATTGCAAAATCACACTCATAGTTAGGATTTTGTTAGCAAAACCCTCTCTTGCAAAGACATTTAAAATTTCTCCAAGGTTCCTTTTACTTAATGTGTGCTTGTATGCTTGTGAAAAAAGTGTCAAAATAAGTGCTTAGAATACCTTAGTGATTTGATTTGCAAGTAATTGTTAACAAGGGGCTTGTGTTGGTATTATATTGATTTTGCCATGCCTTATATTATTGTTCAGGAAACTTCAAAAAAAATGTTATCTTGCCTTGGTATGACCACCTTGGAAAGGTGATGTAATTCCTTTTATCTTGAAGTGTTTTAGATAGATATTATCTTCTTTTATTGAGCTTTGCTTTGAGCATGCAAGAAAAGAACTAAGTGACTAACTTTGAAACATAGTAGCCTTTGGAATGCCATATAAATTACCCCCTTTAGTGAAAATTTGAAATTGATTGGAACTTTAATTTTCATAAAGTGAAGCTAATTTATTGCTTAAAAATAAAATGCAAAGCTTGAAATCTTGACTCTCCTTTAAAATGTGAAATCATGTAAAGCTTTGAAATTACAAAATTCCTTTTAAAATGTGAACTTTAAGTAAAATTTTAGAATTTTGAATTTCCTTCAAAACAAAAGTAAAATTTCTTAAAATGAGAATTTAGAGCTTAATCTTGGAATCCATGCATCTCTTTCTTAATTTGTTTTTTCATTTTTTTTATTTGTATAAGTTAAAAAAAAAATGAAAAAGGATAGGGTTATAAAAATAAAAGAAAATAAAACAAGTCGTTGTAACTCTGAAATTTCACACAGACCCTTGCAATGTTGAACACTTTGAGTGATAAGTTATCATTGATGTCAAGAGTGAGTGGTCATTGATGTCAAGAGTGAGTGGTAATTGATGTCAAGATTTCATTATTAGTCAGTGGTAGTTTTAATGGGCGACATCAGTTTCAGGTTCTCCAATAAATGCAAAAGGATAAACCAATTTCAGTATTAAGACCTAGATCTAGGAAGTCAAATGAGGTCCAAAGTGCAAAAAAAATCCCAAGTAAATAATATTATAATATTATTTTATAATATTATGCAAAGGAAGTTTAAATTTAATTATAAATTAATTTAAGCTAAGGTTAAATAACCCTAAGGGGGGTTATTAAAATTAAAATTTGAAATTTGATTTAGAATTACAAAGCGCTGACGTGAGGAGAAAATTAAAAACATGTATATAAGGGGGGAACTCCCACCCTACCAAACCTTACCGTGCCTTCGAATATTATTGTAAGCTTTAATAATTGTGCTGCATCCAAAGCGGAGTTAAAGTGTGCAAGTTTCATGGAAATTCAACCAACGACGAAGGCATATGAGGAAGGAACTCCTCCTTCCTTCACATGGGTACTAGTAGCCCACGCGGTGGGCTCCCAAGTGCTAAGGCACCTATATTTGAAGAGACGACGGATCGAATCTCGCCAAATTCCCTTTTGGGCAAAGAAATAGGTATGATTTAATCTTAGGCACCAAAAACTTTAGGAATATAGTTTGGTTATTTAAAATTTATTTTTTGCATATTTTAAATTGGTTCTAAGGTTGCGAAGGGAGTTATAAGGGTTTTGCAAAATTAAATTTTTAATGTTATTTGATCAAATGTTTTGAAAGGATTGTAAGGTTTTTGGTTGATGTTTTATGGTGTTTTTTGAAGAAAATGAAAAACTTATATTAACACAAAGAATATATACAAAGGGGAGCAAGAACAGCCCCAGTAGAACCAAGAAGCAAGAAAACAGGAACAAAGTGCAAGAAAAAAAGCACTTTCAACCACAGAACCCAAAGAGGCAAGAAGTCGCAAAAATGCGACAAGTCGCGAAAATGTGACAAGTCGTGAAAACGCGAAAATCAGACCAGCCGAGGCCTAACCCGAGCAGCAAGTCGTGAAATCGTGACATGTCACGAAATCGTGACAGCAAAAACCAGTAGCACCTGAACACCAAAAGCGTCGTGAAATCGCGATGAGTTCTTCCCGTGGCGCTCTATCCTCAAAATTGTCGCGAAATCACGACCAGTTTTCACCATGCCATCAATTCGCCAAACGTGTCGCAAAATCGCGACGGTTTTTCCGTTTGGCTCCCAGTCTTCAGAAATGTCACGAAATCGCGATGGATTATCCCCTTTGCTCCGATTCATCAAAATTGTCACGATATCGCGATGATTTTCTGCCTTGGTGACCCTGCTCCAAAAGCATCGCGAAATCGCGACATTTTGACCGGTCAGCTCCTTGTCTTCAAAAATGTCACGAAATCGAGACGGATTTGTCCCTTGGCTCCGATTCTCCAAATCTTGCATGAAATCGTGGCGGTTTTTCCAAGAAGTGCCATTTCTCCAAAATTTTCGCGACATCGCGACCACTTTGCGCCTTAACCCCGAAACGCCAAAAGTGTCACGAAATTGCGACAACTTTGCCTCATGACAAAAAAGCTCCAAAAGTGTCGTGATTTCACGACGTCTTCTCCCTGAGTCGCCGGACTGCCAAAGGTGTCGCGAAATCGTGACGGTTTTTCCTTTAAGCTCCCAGTCTTCAGAAATGTCACAAAATCGTGACTGATTTTCCCCTTCTCTCCGATTCATCGAAATTGTCGTGATATTGCGACAATTTTTCTCCTTGATGGCCCTGCTCCAAAAACATCACAAAATCGTGACATTTTGACCATTCAGTTCCTTTTCTTCAAAAATGTCATGAAATTGTGACAGATTTGTCCCTTGGCTCTGATTCTCCAAATCATGCGCAAAATCGCGATGATTTTTCCATGAAGTGCCATTTCTCCAGAATTGTCGCGACATCGCGACCACTTTGCGCCTTAACCCCGAAATGCCAAAAGTGTCGCGAAATCGTGACAACTTTGCCTCATGACGAAAAAGCTCCAGAAGTGTTGCGATTTCGTGACGTCTTCTCCCTGAGTCGCCGGACCGCCAAAGGTGTCGCGAAATCGCGACGGTTTTTCCTTTAAGCTCCCAGTCTTCAGAAATGTCGTGAAATCGCGATGGATTTTCCCCTTCTCTCCGTTTCATCGAAATTGTCGCGATATCACGACAATTTTTCTCCTTGATGGCCCTGCTCCAAAAACGTTGTGAAATTGTGACGTTTTTTCCAGTCAGCTTCCTGTCTTCAAAAATGTTGTGAAATCACGACGGATTTGTTCCTTTTCTCCGATTCACCAAAACTTGCGCGATATCATGACTATTATCCTCCTTGGCTCCCCAGCTCCAGAAGCGTCGCGAAATCGTGACAGGTTCCTTCCAAATGTTGTGGCGACGAAACTTGTCGTGATATCGTGATAGAAACCCACCAAGAGTCGCGACGACATAACAGGTCACGATATCACGACAAAAACCACCCTTAGGAAAAATTGTGATCATTGACTCAAGAATTGGGAAAGCCCCTGCCTAATCTCTGCATCCTCCACAGGCATGTCACTATGCAGCTGTACCCTAGCCTCTTTCTCTGCAACTCTCTTTGCAAGGAAATCGGTTGCAATGTTTAGATCTCTGATTACATAGATGGGGATCACATCTTCTAATTCCTTCCAAAGGGCCTTGATTTGAGAGACAAGAGACCGAAGCCTCCAAGCCTTCGTAGCAAAGTTCCTCATACAGTCAAGAGCGCCAATCAAAATTTGTGAATCGGACTCAAGGATTATCTTCCTGTGTCCCTGATTGACAGCCCAGAGGGAAGCAGTTTTGATAGCAAAGGCTTCTGCTTCATTGTTTGTGGCTCTTCCCAGACCTTGTAATTCCCAGTAAAGCACAGACCCAGCATGATCTCGGCACACTACCCCAATTCCAGCACTACCCGGATTGCCTTTAGCAGCTCCATCTGTATTGATTTTAACCCAGCCTTCGGGGGGAGGTTTCCAGCTAGCTCTGTTCTTCCTTACTTGCCCATCAGTTCCCTCTTCCAGTGGTCCAGGAGCAATCAAATTTTTCTCTTCAGCATATAGGGCAACCGTTTTCGCGACTTTGCTCCAAATGACTTGCCAAATTCCATCGAGCAAGGAAAAGGTTTCTCTAAAAATATGAGCATTGCGTTCCAGCCAAACCTGCCACCAAATGAAGAGTAATCCAAGCTCCCAACCTATTTGGAGAGCTTTAGACTTAAATCTGCCTTTCTTCCATCTTTCCCAGATATTGTTCCGGGTAAAATTACCATTAAGCTGAAGTTTGAAATGGGAGAACCAGTGCTTCCAAATCTGACACATGAAAATGCACTCAAACATCAAATGATCGACAGTCTCCTCATTCTTATGACATAGCACACACATAGATGGGCCGATGATTCCCTTGTGTTTGATATTGTCAAAGGTGAGGATGCCTTTGTGTAAAAACTGCCAGGCGAAGAAATTCACTTTAGGCCAGCCTTTGGAATGCCAAATCTTCCTCCATTCTTGAATAAGAAAAGAATGCGGGGAAGGCTCTAGGAGAATCTGATCGTATCCATCCTTCATCGTATAAAACCCAAGGTTCCCATGCCCCCAAGCTAGCTCATCCTCCTCATATCTCCCTGAAAGAAACCTTACTGTCAGAATTTTAGTCAGAATGGGTGCCATCTTCGAAGGGATAGTGATTGGCCATTCTTCCAGCCGCTTAAAATTCTTGAACTTATACTCACCCAGTTGGCTAGTGTTGAAGTAATGTTCAATATTGATCTAGCCTTTGGCTTCTATGGCTAATTTAATTGGTTGCAGTTCAGGAAACTCAATAATGATGGGTGGGAACTGATCCCAAGAATCAATCCAGAAACATGCCTTGTCCCCTTTGCCTACTTTCAAAAAAATTTGATCCTTAATGACTTGAGATCCCAGCTTAAGAGCCTGCCACACTAAGGAACCATTACCATTCAAAGGAAGATGACTCACTTCATTGGGGTGAACAGGGCCCAAATACTTACTAGTTAAAATTTTGCTGAATAAGGATGTTGGCTGTGAAATCCATCTCCAGTAAATGTTTACCAGCCAAAGCTTTGTTGTTAAGTTTGGAACTTCTCAGACCCAACCCACCTTTTTCTTTGGGCTGAGTGACCTTATCCCAACTAACCAAGGCCCATTTCTTCTCACCTTTTTCTCCTTCCCATAAGAATCTTCTAGCTATTTTGTCCAGCTATTTCCAAATAGAATGTGGGGCAGCCAGAATAGAGAATTTATAGATTGGCATGGCCTGAATAACTGACTGCAAGAAAGTTAATCGGCCCTCATAGCTTAGCCATTTATGAGACCAATGGTTCATTCTTTCTTTGATGTCGTCCAAAAGATCCTTCCAGATATCTTTCTTTAATTTCTTGAAATGTAACGGTACCCCCAAGTAGGCTAAAGGAAGAGAGGTCCTAGTGAAGCCCAAGATCTCTAAAACTCTGTCCTGAAGCCTTTGGTCGAGGTTAAAGAAGACCACCTTGGATTTTTTGTCATTGATAACTTGATTGGAGGCCCTAAGGTAAACATTAAGAGAATCTCTGATTCCTCTAGCTTCCCTGAGACTAGCCACTCCCACCAAGCCTGTATCATCCACAAACTGTAAATGAGTCAAAATTTCCTCCCCTACCTTGATACCTATTAACAGGCCTTGAAGTCTTTTTCTCAAGAAACGTCTACCTAATCCTTCATCCAGGATAAGGAAGAGATATGGAGAGCAAGGGTCCCCTTGACGAAGCCCCCGAGAGGCTCCAAAAGGAGGTGAGGTAAGTCCCTTAATTAGAACAGAGTAAGAGGGCATAGAAACACAGCTCATAACCCAATCTATCCAATCCTGGGAGAAGCCAAAGGCAGCCAACATCCTTGACAGGAAGCCCCACTCAACCCTATCATAGGCCTTGGACATATCTAGTTTAATGAACATTCCTTTGTTACCAGATTTTTGCATCGTATGAATTGCCTCTTGTGCAAGGACCACCCCATCCAAGATCTGTCTGCCTTCAACAAATCCCCCTTGCTCTGAGGATATGATATTATGAAGGAGAGGTTTAAGCCTTTCAGCCATTATCTTTGTGATTATCTTATAAATCACGTTGCATAAAGCAATAGGTCTGAAATCAGAGATACGAACCCCTTCCTCTCCCTTAGGGATTAAAGTGATAAAAGTATGATTTATAGCCTTAAGCATTCTTTTATTTGTTCTGGACTCCTCTGTGACAGCCAAAACATCTTCCTCCAGTGTATCCCAAAAAGCCTAAAAAAACTCAATAGGAAACCCATCTGGACCTGGAGATTTGCCTGAGCTCATTCCAAAGACCACATGTTTCAGTTCCTCTTTATCAATGGGTCTGAGCAGGGCTTGATTTTCCTCTTGTGAGATAATAGAGGGAATAACGTCAATAATTTCATTTTGAGCCTCCACATCTTGCTCAAAATTTTGTGTTTCTATCTCCTTCAAGAAGCCAAGAGTTTCTTGCTCTTTGTTTCCAATAAGTTTCTTCTTGGTTATCAATGTCCTCAACCGCTTTGCGTAAGGCATCATCCTCGGCTTTAAGCTAATCAGTAATTGTTCCTTCTCTGAATTGTTTTTGCACCTCCTCCCAGTGAGCAACCAAGGGAGCTCTTTGCTACTGAAAATCAGACTTGTTTGCTTGCCTCCACTGTTTCAACTTGACTTTGACAAAATGAAGTTGTTTGTGGAATTTAAACATTGTTGTCCCAAAATGTGGGCGGCCTTCTTCCCACCACTATGGAATTTTCTCTCGAAGATCCTCATTTTGTAACCAATAATTCTCAAATTTAAACGGTTTGTGGTGCTACCCTATCATAGTCCCTCCCTCCATCAGAATGGGAGAGTGGTCAGAGACAGGGCCTTCCAAAATCTAGAATTTAACATTCCACTTAACAAATGCCTCCTCTGAGACCAAGAAATAGTCTAACTTTACCTTCCTACTATGTGGCTTCCTCCTCTTATTAGTCCAAGTAAAGTAAGTTCTAGGGCCTTTGATATCCACTAAGTGAAAGGCCTGGATCTGGGCTATCAACAGCCTATCTCCTGGGTCCAAAACTGGGGTGCCACCTTCCTGATCATGAGAAGAGAGCTTAGCATTGAAATCCCCAGCAATAATCCAATCTAAATTTCGTCTTCAGGACCTCATGTTGTGAATAGCATTCCATTGAAGTCTCTGGCCATCAATGCATTGAGCCCCATAAAAATTTTTAAGTAAAACATGCTCATCTGTGATAATATTCCTGAAGTGAGATGTGAGAACACCTCTCCAGGCTATATGTTCTAAAGCAGTCCATTCCAAGGGGTTCCAAAAAGTGAGAATCCCCCCTGAGGCACCTTGGGCAGCCACATCCATATAACCAGCGCCCTTCCAAATTCTATTAACAGTTTTACTCATAAGATCTAGAGACATTTTTGTCTCCTGGATGAGCAAAAAATCTGTTTTATACTTCCCTAAGAGTCTTTGAATAGCAGATTGATGGGTTCTACTATTTAAACCCCTAACATTCCAATATTGTATAATCATTGAAAACCTTGGGAGCAGTAAGAATCAATTGTCCTCACCGATCCTCCATTGATCAGCTTGTCTCCTTGCGCTGTTAGTAGTTCCTTATTGGATTTTCTTCCCGCTCCTTGAGAGTTACTATTTTTAGATCTCTTCTCCACCTGAGTGATCCCTAGAGCTGGCCTTTCTCTGTTCTTATCTGCATTTCCCATGGTGACATCTTTAATAGCCGGCTGTGCTGGGGAATGTATTACCAATGCCCCTGGATTCTCAGGCTGCATACTCTCAGAGGGTACAGGAACCTATTCTACTACAGGATTAAATGAAGGAGAAACTTGAGAGTGAGTGTTATTACTCTCACCATTCCCATCAACTCCCTCCATGACTTGGTCTTCCTGATCCACTAATTACTTGAAAATTTCATACCGATTGTTTGGCTTGAGTTGCATCTGGTCCTTGCCATTTTTCTTTTTGTTTCTCCTTCGTTTTGGCTATTCAAATCCATCCTTCTAGACCTCAGGACTTGGAGAAGTGTTAGAAGGTTCATTGACAGGAATGGGCATACCCTCTCTAGGGTGGTTTGGCATTCCACTCGGAGTCTCCGCTTTTGTGCTCAAGATGTTTGGGCAGAACCTTGCCAAATGTCCATGCTTATGGCACACTCTACACCTGAAAGGTAGGGCCTCATAGTCTAGCTACTGGATCTAGGGTAATTCTGCCAACTCAAGTTCTACCTCAGTTGATAGAGGCTGGCTAATGTCCATTTCTACACAAATTCTGGCAAAGACAGTTGTATTTCCCTCTATGGTATCTTTGGAGACTCCTATAAATCTGCCTAGGGAATTACCTATTATTTCCAGAACCTGCTCACCCCAAAACTCCATCGGGAGAGTGTACAACTGAATCCAGACCAGGACAGCCATGGGCTCAAAGCAAGGATCGAAGCCCGCTCTCCAGGGTTGAACAAATAACCCTGTTGGTCCGTGGTTTCTCTTTTCTGATTCAAATGCTCTGTTTCTATCTGCTAAAGAAGAGAAACTAATGATAAAATACCCATTTCTTATAGGCCATAAAGAGTACTCATCGTGTGGTTTCCAGTTATGTTGAACCTAGGTATGCAAAAAATTCAGAGAAGGTCGGATGCCCATGAATTTGCAGATCAAGTCATGGTTATCTCGGTAGATGATTGTATCTTCGACCAGCTTTGGTTTGATAACAATATTAGGTCTAGAAGCGGATTGCGGGAGGCATCCATTAACACGGTGAGCATTTGGGCCTTTGCCAGCATGCTTAAGTAACGTTTGAAAAGCATTTCGCTGAGCTCCATCAGTGGAAGGCGAGGGTTTTTCTTTCAACATCTCAGCATATGAACTCTTTCTCCCAGCAGGAGAGACTGGAGGAGACCCCATCGGGCCCTCTCAAAATAGAGAAAAAACCTTCAGAGTAGTTCAAAATCAATCCACCAAAGTCTCAGGAAAGATCTTCGGGCTAGAAACCCTCGAGCATCGCTCGATGCCTGTTCAGAAATTTTCCCGCCAAATCGCCAGAGCTCCTAGTTCAATCGACAACCTTTTTTTTCAAGTCAGGTAATAAATATTCTATGTTACCCAGGTGTTGTAGTTGAGTTGGAGAGGATAGGGCAATCCTCCAAAGGAGGTCCCAGGTTCAAATCTCCACCCTACCAAAAAGCTAATGTTTTATGGTGTTGGATATTATTTTAAGTTGGATTTTATAAGATGTATCAAGAAATTATTTTTATGTATGGTATGATGAGTGTCATTTTAAAAGGGAGTACTAAGGTATAATTTGAGTTGTGATTGTTTTGCGTCTCGGGAATCCTTTTGTGAAAGTGTTGAAGTAATATTATTTTGTCTAACAATTGGAATTGGAAAGAAGAAAATTGTGATTGAGACAGGTTTTCTAAAGGTACTTTTAAATCCAACAAAAGTTATGGGCATATTCTTCCTAGTGAGTGATTGTTGAAAATTGTGAATGAAAAGTTGAAATGAAAAGGATTGTTTGGTTAAGCATTTTTGAGTGTGTTTTTAATAAATGCTTCAAGGTTTTATGGAATTAAGAGTTGTTGATAAAACCTTGTGTTATAAGCATTGTTGTTGAAGTGATTGAGTTTTTGAGGGAAGAACTTGAACTAGGGTTTGGAAATAACATGAGTATCATTGTTATGTGAGATGAGTGAGTGTTCATATGTTTGTACTAGGATTTGTGAGCAAGTATTATTTCATTGAGTGATTGGTTGAGTAGAGTTGGTTGATCCTATTCAAGTGAATATGTTAAAGTGATTGTTCAAGTTCTATGAAATAAATTATTCTATATTCTGAATTTATTTGAAAAAGAGGTTGAGAGTTGATGAGTGTGAAATATATTGAGTCTCTAACAATTCTTTGTATGTTTCTAAGAGAATGATTGAAATTTATTGAGCATTGTGATAAATGTGAAGCATATTGAGTCTCTAAAAATTCTCTTTATGTTTCTATGATATTGGACAAGTTCTAGTGTGGACTTGTTGAGCAAATTTGAGGCAAGTTCTAGAGAGGACTTGTGGATAGATTTGTGTGAGCTTTTGTGGAAGCTTACAATATAGATTGAGAGCATAATTGGATAAGTTATAGTGAGAAATTATTGAGCATATTTGGACAAGTTCTAGTGAGGGCTTGTTGAGCAGATTTGGACAAGTTCTAGAGAGGACTTATGGACATATTAGTGTAAGATTTTATGAAAGCTTACAAGGCAGATTTAAGACAAGTCCCTAAGAATACTTGAGAGCAAAATTTATTGGTTAATTTTTTCAAACCTTGAGTTAAGTTTTGGGGCAGATCCATCAGAGGATAGAGATTGAGGACAGATTTGTGCTAGATCGAAGGACCATTTTTAGTACAAATTCAAGGACAACGTTTGGTGTAGATTTAGGGACAGGTTTATGTTAGATCAGAGATAGATATTGAGGATAGATTTTTTCTAGATCGAAGGACTATGTTTAGTGTAGATTAGAGACAAATATTTGGATGTGATAGATTATAGAGGACAAGAGTCTCCAGTGGATAGAGATCCATTAGCCAGGGCAGTGAGGATAGGTGTCTTTAGTGGATAGATATCCATTAGCTAGAGCAGTGGGGGTAATAGTTCTTATAGAATATCATCAGCAAGAGCAAAGGAGAAAGGAGTTCTCCTATGGATAGAGATCCATTAAATTTATTAGGGGATCAGTGTCTCCTTTGGATAGAGGTCCATAAACATTGTAGGGAAAGAATTCTCAAGAGAATTTATTTGAGAAAAATTTATAAGGAATATTTTCTCCGTAGATTAGCCCACATTGGGTGAACCACGTTAAATCATGTCACTCAGGTGTGTGATTATTTGTGTGATGTTTACTACTTTAATATTTTTTGGTATCATTTGGATTAAAAAGCAAAAAAAATAGAAGTTCAAAGTGAAGAGAGAATCGGGATGGATATCAGGAATGCAGGCAAGTGAGTGGAGGATGGAGAGCGACTGGGAGGATGTGGCAAAAATGAGGAAGGATGGTCAAGTAAGGTTTCTAGAGGGACAAGCCATGGTAGTGATGACTATGCAGGGCCTGATGCAGTAGGGGCCTAGGCCAATGGGTCAGATAGGAGTGAAAAATACCCTCGTGACAAGGAGGGACCAAGAGGCGAGGTAAACCTAAACTAAAAAGGATCCTACACCCATGTACTAATTCCATGATCCCCAACAAAGCAACCCACCCAGGAACTACTTCCTTTTGGAGTATATTTGGTCAACCTTGAAGACCTAATAGATAGCTACCTAGAGCTTGAGTGTTTCACTCTGATTGGCAAGTTTGTAGGAGGGCGACCAAACATGGAGACCATTCAAAAATGGGATTTTTCCAAGTGGAATACCAACAAAAACATGGAAATTGTTGCCCTCTCTAAGGGGTTTTTTGCCATTAGGCTCAAAACTCAAGAGGACTATTGCAACATCTTGGCTGGGGGACCATGGTTCCTAGGGCATAGGATACTTTTACTCCGAAATTTGGGAGAGGATTTCAACCCTAAAATCCAAAAAATAAATGTAGCTCCTCTTTGGGTTAGGTTTCTCAACCTTCCTTTCCAATGCTGGAATGAGAATGTCATCAGAGGGATAGCCCGGTCCATAGGTGAGCTCATTTCCATTGATTCTTCCACCAAGATCTGATCCAAAATAGTCCATGCCCACTTTTATGTCTTTGCTAACATAGAAATAGAGTTACCCATTTTCATAAACTTATATAGAGGATCATGTGTCATCAAGAGGTAGCTCATCAAGTACAAAAATAAGCTATTCTTTTGTACTCACTATCACACTCAAGTTCACCTCTTGAATCAGTGTCCTATATTGAGGGCCCAAAATCAAAAGGTGATAGGTTCGAACAAGGACATGCAGAGGAACTAGGGTATTCCCCCTCTCAACAAGGATTCGATGCTAGGCTCAAAACAAATCATGCGTAATCCTGCCCAATAAGAACCTCAGGAGGAAGGTCAGAGTGATGTTCTAGATCAAGGCAAGAAAAACTGTGAGTGAGGAGAAGCCTCTCCATCAGCCCAAAAGGATCATGAGGTGCTCTCAAAATCCCTGCTTCACACCAATCCTAGAATAGAGGATCCAGTTACCCAGGTATAGACCCTTCTTGAAATTTTCAATCGAAATTATTTTATGGATGAGTAGCTAGCGGGCAATAGGAAATCCCCAAACCACTCAAATAGGGGTGAGGTACCCCTTTCTCATTTTTGTAAAAAAGAAGGTCCATCCGTCTCTAGGAGAATTATCCCCAAAAACACCAGAAGTAGGAAACAGGCCATTGACTATGGCAGCGAAAGGAAAAGAGGGAGATCCTCTATCAATGAGAAGACAAACAAGGAAATGATGAAGGACATCATAAATGGAACCTATTTGATGCTTTTATCTGATGATTCTAACAACCAAAATTACAAGCAAGGAACTAAACCCCCCTTCCAACTGGTGAAGGAAGGCAGGAATAATCCTAAACCCTTGAAATGAAGGTCCTCTCATGGAATGTGAGGGGCCTCAATGGGCATCTAAGTAGTGTCTGGTGGCTGACCTAAGAAAAAAGATCAATCCTTCCATCTTCATTATGCAAGAAACCAAAATTGATGAGTTCTCTTCTTGGAAGTCTACCAAGGCCATTTGGGCCAAAGGAGAGTGCCTTATCAGTCCAGCTCAAGGCATGTCAAGTGGGCTCATGTGCCTTTGGGACCCTACCCTGGTTGAAGGAAGGATTTTATCATCTTAAAGCAAGATCCTAAACATTTTGTTTCACTCCAAGACCAGCAATCAGTCTTGAATCCTGTCCAACATTTACGCTCCATAGAGGAAGCTAAAATGTGGTAAAATGTAACTCAAATGAGGATCACCTTCAACATCTTTCCATGGATCATAGGAGGATACTTCAATAGCCCATTGCATCCATCTAATAATAAAGGAGGTAACGACTCTTTTAGTAGAAGCATGGAGGATTTTAGAGGTTTTTTCAATAGCAATGAGCTCATGGATGTTAAGCTCAAAGGGTCCTCTTTCACTTGGAGCAATAGGAAGATTGATATCAGGCTCATCCAGGTGAAGCTGGACATGTTCCTCATCTCTAAAGAAGTTATCCCTCTATTTAGTGATGCCACCCTATTGGACTTACCTCGGATCGGATTAGACCACAGTCCCATCCTCCTTGAAACTGGCAAGCCTCCCTCCTTAAACAATTCTTTCTATTTCAAAGCCATGTGGACTCTCCACAAGGATTTAAAATATCAAGTATCCTCATGGTGGCATCAATATTTTGGAGGATCTACCACTTCTCAACTGGCTTAGAAACTGAATATGGTCAAAGAAAATTTGAAAATCTGGAACAAGGAGGTTTTTGGCAACCTTTTTTCCAGTAAAAATGTCATTACTGAGAAACTTTAGGATATGGAAAGGAGAATCAAAGCTAGGGACCACATCAACCCCACTATGTAGGAGGAAAGGAACCTCCTAGAAGAGTTACATAACAGCCTGGCTAGAGAGGAAACCTTCTAGAGGTAGAATTCAAGAGACCTATGGGTCAAGGAAGGTGATGCTAACACCAGGTTCTTTCATGCCTCCACTATGCGGAACAGGGCATCCAACAAGATCAGGGATATTATGTGTATCAATGGTTCATCCACCAAGGACATAGTTGAGATTAGGGTTGAAGTGGTTTCCTTTTTCTAGAACCTCTTGGAAAGTGCCCCAAAGGGTGATAGCCAATCTTAGGATACTCTCCTATCAAATATTCTTTACATCATTCCTCAGGATGCGAACCTTAGACTAGTGGAACCTTTCTTCCACGATGATATTATGGAGGTCTTATTTTCAATGCAACTTGATAAAGCCCCTAGGTTGGATGGTTTCTCTCTGAGATTTTTCTAAACCTTGTGGGATGTGGTGGGGAATGATTTCTATGATGCCATTATAGAGATCTAGTCAACAAAAGTTATCCCTCGTAGTTTCAACTCCACCTTCTTGGCCCTCATATTGGAAGCCTATAACTACAAATCCATCTCTAATTATAGGCTTATCATCTTGTGCAATATCATCTACAAAGTTTTGACCAATGTTATTTCCAACAGGCTGAAGCCCATTCTCCCCCTTATTATTTATCAGTCTCAAGGCAGTTCAATGAAAGGGAGGAACATCCTAGATGGGGTCATCTCGATCCATGAAACCCTGCATTTTGCCTCAATGACCAAGAAGGCTGCCCTTTTCCTCAAGCTTGATATGAACAAGACCTTCAATAGGGTTGACAAAGGTTTCCTTTGAGAGATCCTCCTCAAGTTTGGCTTCCATACCCTATGGGTTGACCTCATCCAAGGCTACATTTCCTCCCCCTGGTTCTCTATCTTAGTCAATGGCTCTCCTAATAGTTTATTTTAGAGCTCAAGAGGTCTGCATCAAGGGGATCCTATGTCCCCCATCCTTTTCATCATCCTTGTAGAATCTTTGGGAATATCCCTCAAGGATGTCTAACAGTGGAATAAGGTGATTGGCATACTCCCTGCCTCAGGAATTGAGGTGATCACCCATCAGTAGTTTGTGGATGACACGATCTTATCCACCATAGCATCAGTAGCTCAAGCCAGATCCATAAAATGAATCCTAGGACTCTATGAGAGTGTTTTTGGTCAAAAATTTAACTACATCAAAAGTAAGATATTTTTTCTCAAAACCCTTGTCAGGCATCAAATTTAGATTGCAAGGATCCTGGGGTGCTCTATTGACTTCCTCCCCACTACCTATCTTGGCCTCCCTCTCTTTTGCGGGTGTGCTAAGTAAGGGATGTGGAACATGGTTCTCGAGAGAATCCACAAAAATTTGGCATCATGGAAAGGCAAGTTCTTATCCCAAGCTGCCAAGGCAACCCTCACTATGGCATGCCTCCAAGGGATTTTGACCTTTTTCATGTATGTTTTTAGATTATCTACATCAATTTTTCATAATATTGAGCAGACCTAATAGAACTTTCTTTGGTCAGGCAATGAAGATAAGTCCAGGTTTTCTTTGGTGGCCTGGGATAAAGTTTGTAGAAGTAAGAAGCAAGGAGGATTAGGGTTCAGGAGAATGGCCAAGATGAACCTAGTGCTCATTTCCAAACACACCTAGAGGATCCTAGTAGATGAACCGACAGAATAGGTTAGAATTGTTAGGAGGAAATACCTCACTAACACTTCCTTTCTTGAGGATGGGATTCCCACTAGGGGGTCAAATTTTTGGAAAGCCATTGTCCAATACAAGTAGTTGATCCAAGATGACATCAGGTGGATCCTTTGGGATGGTTGGAGCATAGATTTTTGGAAGGATAGGTGGGCCCTAGAGGACCCTCTCTCTGAGCAGACCGGGTTGGTTCACCTTAAAACTTTTCTTGATAACAACTTTGGGTAGAGGGTGGCCAAATTCATTGAATGGAGAAATGGCTCCCTATAGTGGAAAGTCATTGATGCAGAGGTGCTAGAGACTAAGGCCGAATTCCTATCCTCCATCCTTAAGGACATCATCATACCCACTAGTAGAGGTCTGGATCGAATGATTTGGAGGGTGACCGATGATGGTGGATTCTCTATCAAATATGCCGATGAATTCCAATGCAAAGGGCTAAAATTGGACTTTCCTTGCAACATGGTCTGGAGAAAATGTTTGATCCCAAAGGTAAATTTCTTCTCATGGATTGCCTTCCATAATAAAGCTCTCACAATTGACAATCTTCACAAGAGGGGGATTTTTATTCCCAATAGGTGCTATCTATGTGAGTCTGCCTATGAGTCCTCTAACCACCTATTCTTGCACTGTATTTTCACTGGGTCGGTCCTTGGATCCATCCTCTCTACCTCTTAGATCCAATGGATTTTACCCAAGACCATTAAGGAGGATTTATTCTAATGGCCCAATCCTTTAAAAATCCCAAGCTCCATTTCCTATGGAATGCTTGCTTCCACCATTTTTGTGGTAGATATAGTTGGAACGTAATGGTCAAGTCTTCGGTAATCCTCCTAGGGATCCTCCCTCAGTCACTCATAGGGCCATCGTCTTTGCCATTGAGAACTCCAAGCTTATCCCCAGCCCATGTCCCAAGCATACATTTGAAGAGGGTTTGTTTAAATCCTTGAAGTTATCAGGGGAGATCAAGGAGTGAGAGGATATGCGGTTATCCAAGAAGGATGTCAGGTGGGTTAGGCCTCCTCAAATGATGGTTGAAGTTAAATTTTGATGGGGCCTCTCGGGGTAACCCAGGGACGGCCGTTGTGGGTGGATTAGTTAGAGACCATAATGGACAGCTTGTCCTGGATTTCTGTGAAAACTTGGGGTTTCAAAATATTCTTTTGCAGAGGCCAAAGGACATCTAAGAGGACTTGAGCTCATTTTAGATGATCCCCGACCCTTGGTAGTTGAAGGGGACTCACTGAACATCATTAAATACATGATGAATTCCCAATATCCAGTGTGGAAGGTTTTTAATGTCATTTTTGAGGCCAGGAACCTCCTCCTCCGGAGGAACCTGGTCCAAGTCAAGCACACCTACAGGGAGGGCAATGTTTTAGTTGACCACTTGGAAAATAATGAATTGTTATCCACATGTCTCGTGGTATGGCAACAGTTGTTTTCGACGGACATGAAGAAGGTCGCCAGCTAGGATATCGCTAATGATTCCACATAAGCAAGAAGAGAGGATCGAGATTAGGTGGACAAGCATGGGGATCAAGGAGAGGATATTTGGGTTTTCATAATGGATGCATTTGTTTATTTTTGTTATTCGTTCAACATTTTTTACCTCTAGTTTGAGGTTTCTAATGTAGCCCTCCTGGTCATTACTATGTTTTTTTGGTAAGGTTTACTATGGTTTCTACTGTACTAGCCCAAGGGGCTCCTTTTGTTACTAAGGTTTGTGGTCTCTCATGTTATAAGGTTATGGGATCCTCTTAAAAAACCAATTTTGTATATAAAATATCTACTTACCAAAAAAAAAGCAAAAAAATTATCTTATACTATTCACCCCCCCTCTGAGTATAAGCACATGTTCTTCAATTGGTATCAGAATGGATCTCTCCATGAAAAGACTAACAACATGGAGGAGGATCCATGAGTAACACACATGACTTTAGAAAATGAAGAGGAGACTGTATTTGATATAAAAGAGGAGTTATTTTCTACTCACATAAAGTTGGAAAGAATTAGAGAAAATAATTCAAGCTTGAAGGAATAAATTCAAGAAGATGAAGAAGCAAGGATGGAATTTCTACAAAATATCACAGAACTCAAGATAAGGGTGGAAGAAGGAAAGAAATCTAAATAGGATATGACAAATCTGTTAAGAACAAATGAAACAAAATGTGAAAGATTGGAAGTAGAAATTGTTTATTTAAGGAATGAAGTTGAAAGGACCAAGGCACTATAAGATGTAGAGTATGACAAATAGAAAAAGGAATCAAGTCTTCAAGAAGAAGAAACTTCAAACAAATATAGGCAAGCTAAAGATATCAAAAAGGAATAAAGCAAAGAAGAACCTTGGATGAAAGTTAATCACAAAAAGAGAAGCACTCCACCACAAATAGAAAAGCATCCAAGTAGGTTACATAATTTCTTCCATGGTCATTGCTTTTCTTGTAATAAATATGGTCATAGAACTGTACACTGTATTAGTCATGCAAGAAACAATATCAACAGAAATTTCAATTCCTTTGCACCTCTTATGGATGATGATATTATATGTTACAAATGCAATAATTTTGGGCACAAGGCTAGATGGTATAAAATGATACTTCATGAGTCTAGAAAAACAATTTTAACAACTAGGAAATATGAAAGGAAAATTTTTAAGGCTAGATCAATGTTAGTTCAAACAACCCTTCATGTTCAGGATAAATAAGAACAATGGTATCTTGATAATGGTTTCTCTAGTCACATGACAGGAGACAAAGACAAATTCATGGTACTAAAAGAAACCAATAGAGTATCAGTAAGTTTTGGTGATAATGGATCAGCAAGGATTGGTGGAAAAGGAACTCTGAGTTTAGACAATGGGAAAACAAGAACAAAAAATGTGATGTATGTTAAGGGGTTAAAAAATAATCTACTAAGTGTAATTCAACTTTGTGATCAAGGGCATATGGTTACATTTCACCCAGATAGATGTGAGATAAGAAATTCAGAAACTGGAAAGGTCATTGCCAATGCAAGAAGAAATCCAAACAATCTATACATGCTTAGTGAGATCAAAGGGAAAGTGCTTTCTATCACAAGAAGATGAGATTTGGTTGTGGCATAGAATATTGGGTCACTTGAATTTTGACAACATAGTCAACATAAGCAATAAGAATGTTGTTAGAGACTTACCCAAAATAAAAAGGCCACAAAATACAATCTGTGCACCTTGTCAACATGGAAAGCAAACTAGAACAAGGTTTAAGTCTAAAAAATATATGTCATCTAAGCCATTGATTATAATAAATAATGATCTATGTGGTCCTTCCAGAACACAAAGTATTCAAGGTGAAATTTACTTTATACTATTTATAGATGATTACTCCATAATGGTTTGGGTAGATTTTCTAAAAGAGAAATCAAAAGTTTGAAAAATTCAAAAAATTTAAGAAACTGGTTGAAAATGAAACCGGTAAGAGAATTAAGTGTTTGAGATTTTGACAGAGGAGGAGAATTTACCTCAAATGAGTTTGTAGAGTTTTTAGAACAACATGGGATCAAGAGAGAATACTCAAAAACAAGAACTCCTCAAAAAAATTGAGTAGTTGAAATAAAAAATAGGACTATTGAGAATATGGCTAGAGCTATGTTAAATGAGTCTAAGCTCTCAGATATATTTTGGAGAGAAATAGTCAATACAGTAGTATACAAAATCACTAGGGCTCAAATTAGGGTAAACCATCACAAGACTCCATATGAGCTTTGGAAAGGAATACCGACCATTGTAAAACACTTTAAGATTTTTGGAAGCATGTGCTATATAAGACAAGAATATCAAAACTTAGGCAATTTTGATCCAAGATGTGATGAGGGAATTTTCCCTGGTTATTCCTCTAGGAGTAAAGCTTATAGATGATTCAACAAGAGAACTAGCACTATTGTAGAAAGTATAAATGTAACAATTGATGAGAAGATAGATTCAAGAGAACTAGTTCAGCAACTTGTGTATCAGAAATATGGAAGTTATCAAGAAGAGTTTCGTGAGGAATTAAATGAAGAAAAAGAAACACAAAGACTTCTTCCTAAAACTCCATCTAGGTATGTACAAAAGCATCATCCAAAAAAGCAAATAATTGGGAATCTAGATGAAATATAGACAAGGAGAAGGATAATAACACCATCTCAACAAGTAAATTTTTCTTTGTTATCTAAGATTGAGCCAAAAGACTTCAATCAGGAAAGTGAATATGAGTTATGGATCAAGGCAATGGATGAGGAATTAGATCAGATAGAGAAAAGCAAGACTTGGGAACTTGTCCCATGCCCAAAGGATAAGAATGTGATTGGCACAAAATGGGTATTCAAAAATAAGTTAAATGAATATGGACAGGTAGTAAGAAATAAATAAAGGCTAGTATGAAAAGGTTATGCATAGGTAGAGGGAATTGAATTTGATGAAACATTTGCTCCAGTTGCACGACTTGAAGCCATAAGAATTTTTTTAGCTTTCTCAAGTTTTAAAAACTTCAAGGTATACCATATGGATGCTAAGTCAACATTTCTAAATGGTGTTCTAGAAGAAGAAGTCTACATTGAAAAACCAGAGGGATTCATATTAACAGATAAAATAGATCATGTATGCAGATTGAAAAAGATACTGTATGGTTTAAATCAGGCTCCTAGAGCATGGTACTCAAGACTAGATAAGTATCTTTAGGAATAGGGATTCAGAAAAGGAATAGTAGACAACAACTTATATATCAAAAATGAAAAGAATAATCTACTAATCGTGGTTGTTTATGTTGATGACATTATTTTTGGGGGAAACAATGATAATATGTGTAAATATTTTTCTAAGAACATGCAGAATGAATTTGAGATGTCTATGCTTGGTGAGTTATCCTTCTTTCTTGGAATTCAGATTTCACAATCAGAGAAAGGAGTATTTCTCTCACAAACCAAGTATATAAAATAAATGTTAAAGAAATTCAGGTTAGAATATTGCAAACCAGTAAGTACCCCCATGATCACAGGATGTAAGTTAATCAAAGATGATGAATCTCCAAATGCAAACCAGAGATTATACAAATATATTATTGGTAGCTTATTGTATGTTACAAACATAAGACTATACATAGTACAGTTAGTGGAATTAGTAGCAAGGTTTCAAGCAACACCTAAAGAAACACGTGGTAGTAGTAAAGAGAATTCTTAGGTATCTAAAAGGGACTATGGATTTTTGGCTTTGGTATCCCAAAAGTGATAGTTTTACACTCATATCATATACAGATGCAAATTGGGCTTGCAACATTGATGATAGAAAGAGCACAAGTGGAGGAGCATTCTTTCTTGGAGATTATTTAGTCTCTTGGTTAAGTAAGAAGAAGGTCTTAGTATCCTTATCTACAACAAAAGCATAATATATTGTAGTGTTAGCCAATTGTACATAGGTACTATGGATGAAGCAGATTCTAGAAGACTTCAAGATAAAACATGATCATCCTATTCCCATATTATGTGATAATACAAGTGCTATAAGTATCTCAAAGACAATTCACATTCTGATCAAGTATCATTTTATAAGAGAGAAGGTGAAAGATAAATAGGTCGGGTTGGAATATGTTACTACAAAGGATCGAATAGCAGATATTTTTACTATACCACTTTCAAAGGAGACCTTTGAATCTCTGAGAAAAATTAGGAGTAATACTCCCACTCCATAATTAACCACCTCAAAAGGATGTGGGGGAGGGGCTAAGCTAAGAGACTCATTCTTAGCCCCGAGCCCCAAAGGTGACCCTTTGCCATTGATGTCAAATGGGAAGAGATTTGATTAAGGGGGAGATATTTGGTTTAAGGAGAAAGCATCGAGTCAGGGAGAGCAATGTCCCAGGGGGAGCAAAACAATAAAAGATCAGATATTTGGTAAAAAGAATTTGGGTTTCCATCAATGACAAAGGGGGATATTTTTGGACATTTTGAGTGATAAATTATCATTGATGTCAAGAGTGAGTGGTCATTGATGTCAAGCTTTCAGTACCATTCAGTGGTAGTTTCAATGGGCATCATCAGTTTTAGGTTCTCCAATAAATGCAAAAGGATAAATCGGTTTCAGTTTCAAGACCTGGTTCCAGGAATTCATATGAGGTCCAAAGTGCAATAAAAATCCCAAGTAAATAATATTATAATATTATTTTATAATATTATGCAAAATAAGTTTAAAATTAATTATAAATTAATTTTAAATTAAGTTATTAGTTAATTTACTTAACTTATAAAGTTATTTAAATTAATTATTAATTATAAATTAATTTAAGCTAAGGTTAAATAACCCTAAGGTGGGTTATTAAAATTAAAATTTGAAATTCGATTTAGAATTACAAAGCACCGACGTGAGGAGAAAATTAAAAACATGTATATAAGGGGGGAACTCCCACCCTACCAAACCTTACCATGCCTTTGAATATTATTGCGATATTTAAGAATTGCATTGCATCCAAAGCAGAGTTAGAGTGTGCGAGTTTCATGGAAAATCAAATGGTGGCAAAGGCATATGAGGAAGGAACTCCTCCTTCCTTCACGTGGGTACTAGTAGCCCACGCGGTGGGCTCCCAAGCGCTAAGGCACTTATATTTGAGGATACGGTGGATCGAATCTCGCCAAATCCCCTTTTGGAAAAAAAAAGAGGTATGCTTTAATCTTGGTCACCGAAAATTTTGGGAATATAGTTTGGGCATTTAAAATTTATTTTTTGCATATTTTAAATTGGTTCTAAGGTTGCAAAGGGAGTTATAAGGGTTTTGCAAAATTAAATTTTTAATGTTATTTGCTCAAATATTTTGAAAGGATTGTAAGGTGTTTGGTTGATGTTTTATGGTGTTGGATATTATTTTAAGTTGGAGTTTATAAGGTGTATCAATAAATTATTTTTATGTATGGTATGATGAGTGTTATTTTAAAGGGGAGCAATAAGGTATAAATTGAGTTGTGATTGTTTTATGTCTAAGGAATACTTTTGTGAAAGTGTTGAAGTAAGATTGTTATGTCTAACCATTCGAATTGGAAAGAAGAAAATTATGATTAAGACAGGTTTTCTAAAGGTACTTTTAAATCCAACAAAAGGTATGGGCATATTATTCCTAGTGAGTGATTGTTGAAAATTGTGAATGAAAAATTGGAGTGAAAAGGATTGTTTGGTTAAGCATTGTTGAGTGTGTTTTTAATTAATGCTTCAAGGTTTTTTGGAATTAAGATTTTTTGATAAAAACTTGTGTTATAAGCATTATTGTTGAAGTGATTGAGTTGTTGAGTGAAAAAAACTTGAACTAGGATTTGGAAAGAACATGATTATCATTGTTATGTGAGATTGGTTGATAAGCATTGTTGGAAATATTTGAGTGAGTGTTCATATATTTGGACTAGGGTTTGTGAGCAAGTATTATTTCATTGAGTGATTGGTTGAGTAGAGTTGGTTGAGCCTATTCAAGTGAATATGTTAAAGTGATTGTTCAAGTTCTGTGAAACAAATTATTCTATATTCTGAATTGATTTGAGAAAGAGGTTGAGAGTTGATGAGTGTGAAACATATTGAGTCTCTAAAAATTCTTTGTATGTTTCTACGAGAGTGATTGAAAGTGATTGAGCATTGTGATAAATTTGAAGCATATTGAATCTCTAACAATTCTCTTTATGTTTTTATGAGATTGTACAAGTTCTAGTGTGGAGTTTTTGAGCATATTTGAGGCAAGTTCTAGAGAGAACTTATGGATAGATTTGTCTGAGCTTTTGTGGAATATTACAATACAGATTGAGAGCAGAATTGGATAAGTTCTAGTGAGGACTTATTGAGCAGATTTGGACAAGTTCTAGTGAGGACTTGTTGAGCAAATTTGGACAAGTTCTAGAGAGGACTTGTGGAAATATTAGTGTGAGTTTTTGTGGAAGCTTACAAGGCAAATTTGAGACAAGTCCTTGAGAAGACTTGAGAGCAGATTTGATTGATTAATTTTTTCAAACCTTGAGTTAAGGTTTGGAGAAAATCCATCAAAGGATAGAGATTGAGAATAAAATTATGCTAGACTGAAGGACTATGTTTAGTATAGATTTGAAGACAGAGTTTGAGACAAATTTGAGGATATTTTTATGCTAGATAAGAGACAACGATTGAGGATATATTTATGCTATATCAAAGGATTGTGTTTAGTGTAGATTTGAGATAGAGCTTTTGAGGTGACATAGTATAGATGATGATAGTATCCAGTGGATAGAGATCCATTAGCTAGGGTAGTAAGGATAGGTGTCTTTAGTGGATAGATATCCATTAGCCAGAGCAGTGGGGGTAACAGTTCTCCTAGAATATCATCAACCAGAGCAGAGGAGAAAGGATTTCTCCTGTGAATAGAGATACACAAACTTGGTTAGGGTATTGGTGTCTCCTTTGGATAGAGGTCCATAAACATTATAGGGAAATGATTCCCAAGATAATTTATTTGAGAAAAATTTATAAGGAATATTTTCTCTGTGGAGTATCCCACATTGGGTGAACCACGTTAAATAATGTCTCTCATGTGTGTGATGCTTTGTGTGATTTTTACTACTTTAATATTTTTGATGGTATCATTTGGATTAAAAACCAAAAAAAATATTTTATACTGTTCACCCCCCTCTCAGTATAAGCACATGTTCTTCATGTAAACATTAGTATCCTGCATCAAACCAACATTAATGTGATCTGTATTCACGTAATCCAAAATTCAATGAGGTGCTATATTCTAAGGAAAATAATGCAATACATTAAAAATCATAGACAAGTCTACCATTAATCGTTGGCAATTTTGGGTACTTTGGGTACATTGCCTTTGCTCAAGTGTATAAGTTGTCATTGATGTCAAGAAGCTCTTGAAGGAATTTGATTTGATGTCAAATAATTTGTTTTGATGAAGGTTACGACATGACAGGTTTCAAAGGTCTTTTGCAAACCCCAAGTTGGCAGGTTTAAAGATTACAGGTGGATGCATTGGTTTAATGCATTTGGGTCCAGGAGGAAGTATTTATTTAAATAATTAAAAACCTTGTTAAGGTTCCATTTAATTATTTTTAAATAAATATTAAATTATTATTTGCAATGGGTTCTCCTAATCCATGGCGCAAATGTCTTAACTAGGTGGGCGCTATGTTTTAAGATTGTGGGCGCTAGCCAAAGACCTCCACCGACGTGTTAAACTCCTCACCGACGTCAAAGAGCTTATGGTAAATTGCATATAAATCTCCCTCGATGAAAACAAAGATTCATCCCATCCAAATTTTGAAATGAGTTGCTCGTTGTGAATTCATGTATCTTCGCCATTTTTTGTGTATCCGCTATTCGTTTGTCTGCACTCGTCATTTGTCGAATCCACCATAAAGTTTATCGTCGTCATGTTCACGGTAGAAGAAAGGAAGGGACTATTGTTTCATTTAATCCCTGGTGCAGAAGGATCAAGGTTAACAGCGTGAGGTTTAAATCTCACTAGGTGCCTTTGGCGCACCGGTAGCGGCTAGGTTGTTGGCGCGCTACCCGAACGGGAGGTTTCACGTTCGAATATCGCGAAAGGGTTTTTCGTCGTGAAGTGGACGCAGCGGGTGGTGTTAGAATTCATGCGCAAATTTCTCCATAGCGATTTTTGATGTTGGCTAAGGTATTTTTGAAATTAATTTTTGCTAAGTGTATTTTGCGGATGGAGGAAGTTTGTTAGAGGGAAAAACAGCTTAGGAGTTATAAGGAGTTTAAAGCTTGTTTGTATTTTGATAAAAGATTCTTTTTGAAGATGTTGTTGAAATATCTTATTGCATTCTTATGAGAGATAAATTTTATTTGTGATAAGACTATAAGGGAGAAATAAGGTGTATAAGGGTTAAATATTTCTTGTAATGTTGAGAGTGCTTTTGGTTGATTATGGAAATGAAAGCATGATGTTTTAAGGTTAAAATTGCTTCTTGTGTGGAGTTGTGAAACCTTAAGTGGGCAGCTTTGAGATTGACATTTGCTTTCATTAAATTGGTAATAATCAAGCTATTCTTTACTTGGTTAAAGTGTTGAGCTTACTCCTTTGTTGATGATTTGAAAAGTTGTGTGTGCTATTATGAGTTGAGTTGGTGGATGCTTTTGTTCAAACAATATTGGAGAGAAAAGGAGTTCTACTTGTTTCCTTTTCTGATGTTGATTGTGAAATGCTTCAAGGTTGTGTTTTGAGCTGAATGGTGTTGATTGAACCTTGTTTGATGAGCATTGTTGTTGAAACCCTAATTGATGGTGAAAAGAACATGAGTATCATTGTTATGTGATTCTTTGCATAGTTGGCAATTGTTGGGGTTTCATGTTCTTGAAAGAAAGCATTCTATCCTATCCATTTCAGATATTGAGTTGAGTTTTTAGATTTGAGATTGAGTTTGAGTTGAGTTGATTTGAGTTGAGTTTTGAGATTGGGAGTTGAGTATAGAACATATTGAGTCTCTAACAATTCTCTTTATGCTTCTATGAGTTTGACAAATCACATTGGGTCTCTAACAATTCACCTTGTGATTTCCTACTAAGAAATTTTTTCTTGGTGAGCTTGTTGAGGTTTTGGACAAGTTTCGATGGGGACTTGTGAGCAGGTTTTGGACAAGTTTCGATGGGGACTTGTGAGCAGGTTTTGGACAGGTTCCGATGGGGACTTGTGAGCAGTTTTGGATAGGTTTCGATGGGGACTTGTGAGCAGTTTTGGATAGGTTTCGGTGGGGACTTGTGAGAAGATTTGGACAGGTCCTAGCAGAGGACTTGTGAGCTGAGTTTTGATAGTTCTATCAGAGAACTTGAGGATAGAGGAGCACTGGTTCTTTGAGAAGAACCTGAGGACAGATTTGGCAAGTCTTTGAGAAGGCTTGTGTGTAGAGGATTGATTTGTTCAAGTGTTGGACAGATCTGACAGATAGAGGAAGACTTGTACTAGACCAACTGACTGTGTTTGGTACAGGTTGCTGAGCTATTGTGGACGTGATCATAGAAGGTAGAGGTCTCTTAGGCTAAGCATTGAGGACAGGAGGTCTTCGGTGGAAAGGAGTTCCACGTGCTGGCAAGAGGTAGAGGCAGTTGATCTTCTGAGGGATCATTTCCAGAGCAGAGGGGAAGGTATCTCCTTTGAGCAGAGGCTCATAAATTCAGATTGAGGGGAAGGTATCTCCTTTGAGCAGAGGCTCATAAATTTAGATTGAGGGGAAGGTATCTCCTTTGAGCAGAGGCTCATAAATTCAGATTAGGGGAAGGTATCTCCTTTGAGCAGAGGCTCATAAATTTTGATTGGGGGAAGGTATCTCCTTTGGGCCGAGGCTCATAAACATTGTAATTGGGAAGGATTCCCAAAGAACTTTGAGATAACTTTTAGAGAAAAGTTTTGTGGATGTAGCCCGGCCATTCCGGGTGAACCACGTTAAAATTGGTGTCACTTTGTGGATGATATTATGCATTGTTTTGATATTTCTCTGGGTATATTGCTTTACTGTTTTGAAGTATAAAGGAAAAAGTAAAAGAGGTCTTATACTGTTCACCCCCCTCTCAGTATAAGCTTGTGTTCTTCAATTGGTATCAGAGCAAGTGCCTTCGAAAAGTTTAACAGCTTGAAGGAAAAGCTAGTAAAGAACACAATGGATCATTCAAGTGGCAATGTAGCACCTATTCTTGATGGGTCAGATTTTGGTCTTTGGAGTGCAAGGATGAAGGTTCATCTAATGGCACTTGGTAATGAGGTATGGGAAGTGATTGAAGATGAGTACACTATTCCTGTACATGGTCCTAATACTAAAGAAGAAAGGCTCCTACATCACAACAATTCAAAAGCAATGAATGCAATCCTAAAAGGCTTACAGAAAGCAGATCTCACCAAAGTGATTCACCGCAAGACAACTAGTGAAATGTGGAAACAGATTGAAGGTGGTTCATACAGGTGATACAAATGTCAGAAAAGCCAAGTTAAGACACTTCAAAGGTATGTTTGAACAACTCAAGATGAATGATGATGAAAATATTAGTGACTACATGCTTCGTATGGATGAGGTTGTTAACTCCATGAAAGACTTAGGTCTTGAGCTTGCTAAAAATGATGTTTGTGATAAGATTTTAAGATCTCTTCCTAATAGATTTAGTGAAAAGATTTTTGCTATTGAGGAAGCTAAAGATTTGGATAAGTTGAAAAAGGATGAGCTCCATAGTATACTTGCAGCATTTGAGTTGAGAACTCAAGTGAAGGTTGATGTCAAGAAAGAGGCAGCTTTCAAGGCTACCAAGGAATCCAAGGGTAAACAGCTTCAAGATAGTGATGAGTCTTCTAGTGATGAAGAGGCATATTACAACAAGAAAGGCAAGTTCTCTAGAAAACACAAAAGTGTGAAAAATATAAGATGTTTCAATTGTGGAAAGTTTGGTCATTATGCTACTAACTCTACTGTTCCCAAGAATGAAAGTGATGAAGATAAACAGGATTCTAAGAGCAAGGATTCTGAAAAGCACAAGCATCACGGGAAGATCAAATATGAGCACAACAATCAAGGAAAGAGGTATTCTCACAAGCACAAGAAGAGTTTCTACCTAGACAAAGCAAGTAAGTGTTCTAGTAGTGATAGTGAAAGTTCTTCAAGTGATAATGAAAATGAGATGTTGTTCATATCGAAAAAAGAGGAAGAACCGAAACATAGATTCATTATCATGAAATGTCTTAGATGTGGAAATTTTGGTCACCTTGAGGATGATTGCACAAATAATGATTTGGTTTCTAGTATGTATGAGGATGCTTCAAAAAACTATAAGGAAGATGCATGTATGGTTTTTGAAAAGGGTAGCACCTCTAGTGATAAGAAATCTGAAAAAGGCTTTGATGATTCAAAAAGCAAACAAATAAAGGATCTTGAAAGTGAACTTATTAGTGCTCTTAGTGCTTTGAAAAAGGAAAGAAAGAAGAATGCTAGACTCAAGGATAAGTTAGATGAATGTTGTATGGAGAGAGATGATCTTATAGAAAGTCTTGACTTCTCTATAGCTAAGACACAAGAACTCAAGGATGAGTTAGAGTCTAAGGTTCTTGAGTATAGTGAGTTAGAACAGAAAATGGCTTCTTTGAAAGAGGAAACTAAAGAGTACAAGGATAAGCTTTACGAGGTTTCAAGATAGCTCCAAAAAGGTTAAGTCACTCATCAAAGGTCAAAGAAAGACAACAGATAAAACAGGCCTTGGTTTTGTTAAGCCACACAAGGAACAAGTTGGAGAGTCTAGTAAGAGACTCCAAAAGGAAGAGAGTTCTGATGAGGAAAGTATTTCAGATCATGAGTCCTTGAATGATAGATGCACAAAAATAGAAAACAGAATTCAGAATGAGAAGAAGAAGTTTTCAGGACCCAAGAGGTCAAATAAAGGAAAGTTTCAAGGCAGATGTTTTGCTTGTCACAGGTTTGGTCACATGGCTTCACATTGCATGGCTCAAGTGAAGAAGGTAAATGACAATTTCAGAAGTGCTAGTTTCTTTCAAGGGTATTGCTACTCTTGTCAATAGTTTGGGCACAAGGCGAGTCTATTGCAAGGTAAATAACAAGAACAGGTTTGGTCGGAACGGGTTTTGCCGAGAATAGGTTTGGTCAAAACAGGTGGATTCAAAGATCAGGTTTACCTCGGAGAAACAACATCGTCAAGTGTTTCAAGTGCAACAATGAAGGTCACATAATCAGACAGTGTAGAGCTGAAATTCCAGAATACAAGAACAGGAACAATGGCATGATCAGGTCCAAGGATCAAGACATGGACAAGAACAGGGATGAGAACAAGAACAAGAACAGTGACAAGAACAGGAATATGGACAAAGAGTTCAAGAGAAGGCCCGACAAGGAAGTTATAGATGCTGATGATGATCAGTGCCTAATGGGAGTTTTACTCCCACCCCAAAATTAATCACCTCATCAGGAGGTGGGGGAGGGACTAAGCTAAGAGGCTCATTCTTAGTCCCGAGCCCCAAAGGTGGCCCTTTGCCATTGATGACAAAGGGGGAGAGATATGAGTAAGGGGGAGAGCTTCAAAGTGAAGAGGAAAGCTTCAAGTTAGGGGGAGCAAAACTTCAAAGGAATATTCTCAGTTGTGGGCACAGTTTCTCAGTTGTTAGCACAGTTGGTTTCAGTTTTGGCTCTTGAGAAGTGTTTTCAATAAAGGTTTGCCATCAATGACAAAGGGGGAGATTGTTGGCAATTTTGGGTACTTTGGGTACATTGCCTTTGCTCAAGTGTATAAGTTGTCATTGATGTCAAGAAGCTCTTGAAGGAATTTGATTTGATGTCAAATAATTTGTTTTGATGAAGGTTATGGCATGACAGTTTCAAAGGTCTTTTGCAAACCCCAAGTTGGCAAGTTTAAAGATTACAGGTGGATGCATTGGTTTAATGCATTTGGGTCCAGGAGGAAGTATTTATTTAAATAATTAAAAACCTTGTTAAGGTTCCATTTAATTATTTTTAAATAAATATTAAATTATTATTTGCAATGGGTTCTCCTAATCCATGGCGCAAATGTCTTAACTAGGTGGGCGCTATGTTTTAAGATTGTGGGCGCTAGCCAAAGACCTCCGTCGACGTGTTAAACTCCTCGTCGACGTCAAAGAGCTTATGGTAAATTGCATATAAATCTCCCTCGATGAAAACAAAGATTCATCCCATCCAAATTTTGAAATGAGTTGCTCACTGTGAATTCGTCTGTATCTTCATCGTTTTTCGTGTATCCGCTGTTCGTTTGTCTGCACTCGCCATTTGTCGAATCCATCGTAAAGTTTATCGTCATCGTGTTCATGGCAGAAGAAAGGAAGGGACTATTGTTTCATTTAATCCCTGGTGTAGAAGGATCAAGGTTAACAGCGTGAGGTTTAAATCTCACCGGGTGCCTTTGGCGCACCGGTAGCGGCTAGGCTGTTGGCGCGCTACCCGAACGGGAGGTTCCACGTTCGAATATCGCGAAAGGGTTTTTCGTCGTGAAGTGGACGCAGTGGGTGGTGTTAGAATTCATGCGCAAATTTCTCCATAGCGATTTTTGATGTTGGCTAAGGTATTTTTGAAATTAATTTTTGCTAAGTGTATTTTGCGGATGGAGGAAGTTTGTTAGAGGGAAAAATAGCTTAGGAGTTATAAGGAGTTTAAAGCTTGTTTGTATTTTGATAAAAGATTCTTTTTGAAGATGTTGTTGAAATATCTTATTGCATTCTTATGAGAGATAAATTTTATTTGTGATAAGACTATAAGGGAGAAATAAGGTGTATAAGGGTTAAATATTTCTTGTAATGTTGAGAGTGCTTTTGGTTGATTATGGAAATGAAAGCATGATGTTTTAAGGTTAAAATTGCTTCTTGTGTGGAGTTGTGAAACCTTAAGTGGGCAGCTTTGAGATTGACATTTGCTTTCATTAAATTGGTAATAATCAAGCTATTCTTTACTTGGTTAAAGTGTTGAGCTTACTCCTTTGTTGATGATTTGAAAAGTTGTGTGTGCTATTATGAGTTGAGTTGGTGGATGCTTTTGTTCAAACAATATTGGAGAGAAAAGGAGTTCTACTTGTTTCCTTTTTTGATGTTGATTGTGAAATGCTTCAAGGTTGTGTTTTGAGCTGAATGGTGTTGATTGAACCTTGTTTGATGAGCATTGTTGTTGAAACCCTAATTGATGGTGAAAAGAACATGAGTATCATTGTTATGTGATTCTTTGCATAGTTGGCAATTGTTGGGGTTTCATGTTCTTGAAAGAAAGCATTCTATCCTATCCATTTCAGATATTGAGTTGAGTTTTCAGATTTGAGATTGAGTTTGAGTTGAGTTGATTTGAGTTGAGTTTTGAGATTGGGAGTTGAGTATAGAACATATTGAGTCTCTAACAATTCTCTTTATGCTTCTATGAGTTTGACAAATCACATTGGGTCTCTAACAATTCACCTTGTGATTTCCTACTAAGAAAGTTTTTCTTGGTGAGCTTGTTGAGGTTTTGGACAGGTTTCGGTGGGGACTTGTGAGCAGGTTTTGGATAGGTTTCGGTGGGGACTTGTGAGCAGGTTTTGGACAGGTTCCGGTGGGGACTTGTGAGTAGTTTTGGACAGGTTCCGATGGGGACTTGTGAGCATATTTGGACAGGTTTCGGTGGGGACTTGTGAGCAGATTTGGACAGGTCCTAGCAGAGGACTTGTGAGCTGAGTTTTGATAGTTCTATCAGAGAACTTGAGGACAGAGGAGCACTGGTTCTTTGAGAAGAACCCGAGGATAGATTTGGCAACGAGAAGGGGGGAAGAGAAGAGAAACGGGTTGTTGAGCTGTTGTGGACGTGATCATAGAAGGCAGAGGTCTCTTAGGCTAAGCATTGAGGACAGGAGGTCTTCGATGGAAAGGAGTTCCACGTGCTGGCAAGAGGTAGAGGCAGTTGATCTTCGAGGGATCATTTCCAGAGCGAGAGGGAAGGTATCTCCTTTGAGCAGAGGCTCATAAATTCAGATTGAGGGGAAGGTATCTCCTTTGAGTAGAGGCTCATAAATTTAGATTGAGGGGAAGGTATCTCCTTTGAGCAGAGGCTCATAAATTCAGATTGGGGGAAGGTATCTCCTTTGAGCAGAGGCTCATAAATTTTTATTGGGGGAAGGTATCTCCTTTGGGCCGAGGCTCATAAACATTGTAATTGGGAAGGATTCCCAAAGAACTTTGAGATAACTTTTAGAGAAAAGTTTTGTGGACGTAGCCCAACCATTCTGGGTGAACCACGTTAAAATTGGTGTCACTTTGTGGATGATATTATGCATTGCTTTGATATTGCTTTGGGTATATTGCTTTACTATTTTGAAGTATAAAGGAAAAAGTAAAAAGAGGTCTTATACTGTTCACCCCCCCCTCTCAGTATAAGCTTGTGTTCTTCATTAACATGCATAAAAACTCACTAAATTTCCAATGTATTAGCAAAGAAATATTTTTAGAAAAATCCAATACAAATGTAGAATACCATGCATAAATTGGCATCCAATGGTAAAATGGTGCAGTCCAACAACTTGGGAGGAGAAATTTCCAAACAAATATAGTTCCAAAAAGCTTTGGTTTCTAGCCTGCAATTCTACCCAAAAGTCTTCGACCCTTGTTCCTCAGTTTCCTTGGATATTTAAGATTTTTCAATGTCCTTTCAATTTCTATTTCCAACCATTGGCTTTCCATACTTCGTAATTATTTTTTCCACCACCATATTTCCAACTATTTTCATTTGGTAATGCTTCTACAATTATATTTATGTTGCACATCTAAAAAGTTTCATGAAGGGAAATTCCTTCAACATATTTCTTCAATGAAGTGGACCACCTTATGAAATATTTAACTGCCCCTTTGTTTTTTATTTTTATATATCTAATAATATCTCCACTTGGGGTAGGTGGTGGTGTACAATGTATACACCCCCTCAATGGCTACTACTCCTCTTACCACTCTCCCATCGATGATATATTTTATTAAAAGAGTGAGCGATAGTGGAATCGAGGAACCACTCATTGCAATAACAAACTCCTTGAAGTATGGTGATGTGGCTACTACATCATTCATATCAAGAATAACTTCTATTGAATTCCCCATATTGAATCATAACAACGGAGATCTGCCATAGTTTTCATAAACAAAAAAAAAGAAAAAAAACAAGTATTTATGCTAAACATGTTTGAACCCTAGCCATTCAAATTTAGTCCTCTGCATATATTTTGGAGTGCATACCAAGCCTTGTACCTGCACCTATTGACCCCTTCAAATCCATCAATAATCATCGGTGAATGGCTACATATTTTAAATAAATGACTGTCACACATGATTTATCACTTTTGTCGTAAACAAGCATAGGGCATGTATCCTAATGTTCAGAGTGTGCACCATAGTTGCATTTTCAAATGGTAAAGAGAATAGTACAATTCCTTCATTCCTAAACCATAGACCCCATTGTCACCATCAATATTAAACTTTTACAAGAGCATCGAGTAATCGACCCACCATTACTTCAATTTTCAAATGGTAAAGAGGATAGTACAATTCCTTCATTCCTAAATCATAGACCCCATTGTCACCATCAATATAAAATTTTTACAAGAGCATCAAGTAATCGATCGACCATTACTTCATCCTATAGAATAGCACCAGTGCTTTTGAATGCTACATTTCATTCAACCTTGTCTATTGCAAATCATCACCTTACCAATGTAAAACACCCTGAAACATAAAACAATACTTCCAATCCAAAACCTTTCACCATAATTCCACACAAATGGAAAGAAGCATTCATTTTATCATTGAATATCCTAATATTTTTTGCGTGATTGCTTGCTATAATTGGATGCATATTGCTATCATTTTTTATGATAGACTAACTTTGTCAATCTCTATAGGTGTTGCATGTATCGTGTTGTGGTAACCAACGAAACCTACTCATCCTTTGGGAAGTCCACCTTTTGAATCCCTAATATTATTTTCCATCTAAATAATAAGGCTAGTAGATGATTAAATATGACCTTCACATGTCCATCCAACCTTGTTTTATCCTATATCACTTTAGATTTGATATCCATTGCATTCTATCCCTATAAAGAGATAAATATCTGTTGATGATGTGAATAAACTGACAAAGGGGGGAAACTACAATATCAACAATTTGATCCATCATCTATCATGGATGACTATAGAACTGGCTCATCTCAAACACACTACCATTTAACCAAACCATTAAATTTTCTCAACATCATTCATTTCATGATTTCACAATAACCTTTTGCAACTACATGCTAATATCAATTTACCCATAGCTATCCTGGTTGAAATTTCCTCATTGATAGTACCTTTCACCATATTTTAATGGCTTTGACATCCTCCCAACTAGGATACAATTTTGTTGTCCTTATGATGGCTTTCAAATGTAGCCTGGTAGTCCCTAAAGCCTAGATTAGACTCGATCACCCTCAGAGTGGTGAATCTTGAATGCCACTATGGCTATTAATCATCCACCAAATTAGGAGTTAAAATTAGCATTATAATCCATGAAAATGGGGATCGATGAAGAGTATCTCTAATATTTCTATTAGATGTCAAAAAACTAAGAAAATTTCCCATTTTAGCTATTGTAGGATGTTTATCCTTGTCATAAAAATAGAAACATGAGGTGCAACACCTTCTTTATATCTTAACAGAATGCATGGAAGGTGATAACACATTGGTCATTTGGAGTGGATAACCTGAATTACATTGTTGCTTTCTATGTTATTCACCACCCACATCGTTGCCAGGTCTACATGTTTGGGTTCATGCTTTCTTGGTATCATCATCACATGTGACCACTGCAATCCCAGTCTAGGCCATCATCCACTGTGTAGCCTACATGATCCAAGTCTGCAATGAGTCGTCCACATCCATCTCGATCACCAAATAGTCACCTTTCTAGAACCTGCACACACAAACGAAGCCATAGTAAGAGTAGTCATAAGAACATGAAATTATAACTTATGTAATCTTATAAAGCCTATTATATAATAAGAGAAAAATATAAAGCAAACCCATATGTTTTTCTTTAAAAAAAATTATTATTTTTTATTTTTTTTTTAACTAATAAAAGGATCATGAGCATACAATGAAAATAATAAAAAATGAAAAACAACATTTTATTTTATTTTATTCATTTTTTTATTATCATATTTTCTTTGTTTTTATTTTCACTTTATTATCATTTCTATTTAAATGTGGTTTAATTCAAATATTTTAATTGTTTTAATTTCAACACATTAAACTCAACCCAAAACATTTAACCCTAATCAACATACTGGACCTTTTAAAGGAAGCTAAAAGAGACAATAAGCAACAAATAAATCTACACTACAACCTCATTAGAAGGTACCTATCAAAATTATCACTCAAATAAAACCAAAACTCCCAAAACAACAAACTTTATGGTGGGTCACCAAATTTGGGGTAAGTTGTGCAATGGTCACAACAGTATGCTACTATGCAAAATACCCTATTGACCCTGATATACCTCCACTTGAAGATATTACTCACCAAGAGATGCCTTCTAATGAAAAATATCTTAACAATGACATCCAACAAACACTTGAATATATTCCTGAAAATGACATGTCAATTGAAAACGAAAGTGATAAATCAAATAAATTACAAACTTCTTATGAATCTTCAAGCAAAAAAATACTAAAAAGAGAAAGGCATCTAACTAGGCCATTGGAAGGTCATTTTAGGTTGAATGGGTAGAAAAATTTCCCTTTATAGAGACAATCCTGACTTGGATAACAAAGTTGATCTAAAAGTATGTAGATGCAAAAATTTTGGTTGGAAACTAGGTGAGGATCACGGGCTTCAAAATAAGATAGATACAATAGAAAAATATTGTGGCAAAGCTTATGCAAAAGTTACAAGAAGTGATTGTAAAATTAATAAATAAGTTATATAAAATGATGTATCAAAATTTATGCATGTTATATATGCAATAGAATATGATAATCACTTGAAGCTACAACAATATATTGTTGAGAAAGGTGGAACGATTGAATCTCAATTTCATAAAATTCATAAGATCACTTTAGCTTCAAAAAATTTGCAGTTTGTTGTTGTATATAGTATTCTCAAAAAGGGTAGACCCATGTCCAATTTTATTGATTAAAAGCACTTGTCAACTAGCTAATATGCAAAACCTTCATAGTTCCCATTGGTCATATTGAAGTGGTTGGAACATGGTAAAATATCTATCATAAGCTGAGAAAGATGAGCTTAGGGAGAAAGTAAAACTTACCAGATTTATTTCTCTTTCTATTGATGAGGTTTTCGTTTGTGGACAACACATCCTAGATTTAAATGCATGTGTACACATTTCAAAATTATGTAAGGCAACATAATTTTCTAGAAATTAAATACAATGGTGCAAAGTTCAAATATAGAAAATATATATAATGTTGTTGTAACTAGTTTAAAGGATATTGTGGGAATGAATGATATAGACATAGCCATAAAGTTGATATGTCTTGGAGCTTATGGTGCTAATCTAATGCAAGGCACAAAAATGATCTTTGTGTTTGACTCCAAACCTTAGTTTCCCCATATATCATACCCATTTATTGCATGGTTCATAGAGTGAATCTTGCATATAAATCGTGAGCAATTTAAAAATGTTGCAAGAGTGGAAGACCTAATTCATGAAATAAATTTTTATTTTTCTTGCCATCCAAAAAGGTTTGTATAGTTTCAACAATTTGCACTAGGAGTTATAGATGGAAAAAATTTGTTACAAGATTTGGATACAAGGTGGATTCCATTGTATCAACTTGCACAGAGATTTTTTATAGAATAACAATCATTAACAAGGTTTTTGAATACAAATCATAGGGTAGTTGATAAGGTAAAAGATTTGTTATTCTGTTTGATTAAATTTGAAACCCTTTTAACATTATGTGGTATTCTTCCAATGTTACAAGAAATAAATAGATTGATTAAAATTGCACAATAGATATCCATCTATATCATTGATTTCACCAGGATGAGAAAACAAATATGTATGATTATTGATAGGTTATATATGTCCAAAGGAGATTTTACAGATCCCTTGTTTGATAGTTAGAATACATTGACAAACGTAAATGATCCAATTTTTTTTTGAAGTTTGACATCAATTATCATATTTGTATTAATGTTCGTGGAAATGTGATACCTTTATATTGTTTTGCAAGGCAATAAAGTATAGTTATGGATGACATTGAACAAGTTCTTGTAACACATAATATATTTGAAGTTGTTTTACACAATACTAAGACAAAATTGTTAAAAATAGCAAAGTCATTGACAAGTGAGATAAGATATCAATTTCAAAGAGAAAAGTTGCTTGAGGTCATGGGTGTGGTTAACCCTCTATTTCGGGGTTCTTGTATTGACTACAATTCTACACATGAGTTGTTTATTAAATATATGTGCATACATATTAAGCATTTCAATAAAAGTGTGGAAGTCAATGGTGTTGAAATCAAAGGTATACTCAACAAATATCTTTTAAAACAATAGTCATCATATTTTGGAAGAACAATGGTTGAGCAAACATCACTTTTGATTAACATCTATGATATTGGTTCCATTGCACGTTTGTGGTAAAAATTGTATCCAACTAGTGTCTTACAAGATATGATTAGTGAAAACTTTTGTTTACATGAATTATGTCAAACAATGATTTTGGGATCTATGGAAGTTGAGAGGGTTTTCAATGCACTATAGTTTATTAAATCTAAGCTCTACAATAGGTTGGACAAAAATTTAGAAAATTCTTTGAGAATTTGTGTCATTGTATCATTTGGACAAATTTCCCTATGACAGAGCATTGACATACTGGAAATCCCTTGTAGATGGAATGGGTACCATGAATACAAATGATAAATAGGATAATGATGCTTTTAGTGATCAGTGGTAAAGACATAGTTATCTACTATGCTTAATAGTGATTCTGGACAAGTTGCCAAGTGTTTGTTTCAGCTACCTAAATTTTAATTTATCCAAGATTTCAGAACAATGATAAATTTGACTTCACTTGATATCAGATTTCACAATATTATTTTAGATTTATTAGATTTCACAAAAAAAATTTATTCATAAATTGTATGTTTTATATCACATTGTTGTTTTAAAAATTGTATATTTTATATCATAGTATTGTTAATGTATGCATATTTGTATTGTTATGTTTTACTTTGCATATAACTATTAACTAACAATGATATTTCTTTGTTGTTTGATATGAACCTAGTAAATAATACTGGATAGAAATAAACTAAAAAAGCAACACAAAATTATAAATAGAAAGAACCTTTGAATTATGGAAGACACAAAATTAGTAAATTCATTTTTATTAATTTGAATAAAAATGTATTACATTGTACAAAATTGTTGACTGCAGTCAACTTGAAAATATTTCACACTTTGTTAAATATCTATTTGGGGGTTTGCTACCTCAGTTTCACTTGGAGTTGCATGTTCCTTTCATTTTGTCCTTCCTTGACACCCTATGCTGGCAGTGCTCTAGATCTGACTAGGTTTTCCTATACTTTCTCAATACTCCCCACCAATGCGACTTCTTCTTGGTTTGGATCTTCTAGTACTGTTGAAAGCGGTTCTTTCACTTTTTGCTCCTATAGTATGAGATCCAGATATTGGTTGAGCTTTTCCTTGATATATCTTCTTAAAATGTTACTATCCCTCACTTTTGATTGTATTTTTTTCTTCATTTCAATTGCATTTTTCAAAAATGTCTTCATCGCCTTGATATTAACTTCCATGCTTTTAACTTGTCTTTTTTAAGTTATCAAAATTTTACAGCAAAAAGAAAATGAAAACATAATTCAAAATATTTATATGAAAAAAATTTACTTGTTTTAATAAAATATTAAAATTTTATTGCAAAAAAAAATTAAAACATAAAAAAATATTTGCTTACCTCAGCCACATCCCTTGCATCCTCAGTGACTGCAACTTTTTTCTTATCAGAATCCCATTGGTTATAAAAATCTTGGGCTTCAAAATTAATATTCTCTATTCTACTAACCATAATATTTAAAACATCATCATCATATAAAATAGTGGACTTCATTGATGTTGATGTGGCTTGATCTAGTAGGCCACCAAGATTTTTTGGTTTATACTAAACCAAAGAAAAAATTTATTCTATTTTAGATAAATTTTTATACTGGAAGTTAATTTCCTTTATAAGGAACTTGGCCCAATATTCCAAATCCTTCATCACTTACAAATATCTAAGCACAACTTTTTTATGGTTGCTTTAGTATTTTCAACAATTAAATTATTTTTATCAAAATTTACAATGTCATCCTTAGTTTTAGGATGATGGTCATTTACTTGAGGAGATGGCAATGATATCTACTCAGCTATAGGGGATTCTATTTATTTTTCTTCACCCTATTAATATTTAAGCACATATGCTGCCTTGAAGCCTAAAGTGTTGCCCTACAATAGAAAATCATCATCGAGTTGGATATTATCCAGTCCCATGGTTGAAACTTCTAGTGCATGTGAAGTTGTGTGAAATGTAAAATATGAGAACCCATTCCTGTTAGCTTTTGATACAACTTGCAATGGGAGATATAATTCACAAGATGTATAATAATAAGAAAGAAATTAAATCTATGATATGATTGAAATATGCTATAAAGAGAAATAACGAAAATGAATACAATAGTAGCTATGGAGGAAATGAACACTCCATGATACAAGCTAATGCTCAATGAATGAGCTTTGAGCTTATAGCTCACACACACTACACTATTGTCTATCCTACACTACTGTGTTATCTCTTCTATATATATGACCCTTTATATAGGAATATAAGTTCCTTGGCCAACACTCTACCTAGTTATACAAGTGGACACCTTGCACATTACAACTTGCACATTGACACTTGTGCATTTATTACATTGCATGAAGTAACTAGATAAATTCCCCATAAAGTAATATAATTTCCTAAGTATGTACCAAGGAACATTTACATGACCCAAATAATGTAATATAAGTTATTTCTAACACCTCCTTGTATTACAATATTTGGGTATTTAAGACTTTAATCTTCAATGTGGATCTTCCTCTTGAATCTGGAATTCTAATTCTTCTTCTCTAATTTTTGTAATCTATTTAATAAATTTGTTAATGTCCTCAAAACCTATCAATATTGCTAAAGAGCTTTGATCTTGGTCCTTTTTTAGTTGCTTCAGTCTTCAAATGATACAAAAATAGGCTAAAGTTGTAGGTTCTTATTTTAGTTGACCTTGCACTGTATTCCTCCTTCATTGGATTCATATCCTTATTTAGCTTTGCCTTTGAATTTGATCTCTACTTTTTCATAGGTGGTTGTGCTGCTACTTGGTTATTGTATGGAAGATTCTCATTTCTTGTTTTCAATTTGTATAGATTCTTCTAAACAACCACTTAGGGAATCATGATAAGATCTTGAGTTAGTAGAACTTGAAGTGTCAATTCTACATGAGGATTGAAAAACTTTTCTAGATATGACTCACTTAGTTCTACCTTATTTTTGAGTAGTTATATCAATCCCTTTTGTTATATATTTTCATTATTGAAGACTCTATATGTGATCAATGCCATATATAATATGCTCACAAGATCTAAGGAAAGTGTAATATCACTTTCTCCATTGACAATGGCTTCATTGAGATGAGTTTGAAGATAGCATTCCATAGTGTCAAATTTGTCTTCAAATTTGTATGGTACCGAATTTTTCCTTATTGATTTTTGCAGTATTTTGGAAGGTAGAAATCCTTATGTCTCCCTATTAGGATATATGATCCTTAATAGAAGTATATAAGCTTGATTTGATAAAACCTTTATTAATCCTTGGTTTTTAAGGCTTCCTTATATGTCTCTGGTAATGTTATATATTGAAACTTGATGATTTTGATAAATATTGATATTACAAAGTTTTGTAGAATGCCTTATAACTCCCTAGTATGTTTTGGAAAAGATATAAAGTGCTTTTGTAAATTTTAGTTCAAATTTGGTTGATTTTGTAATTTTTTGTAAATAACAAAATCAACTTCTATTATCCTTATTGCTCCTATTTAACTAAGCACCTTTAAAAACAATTTAGGGTTTTAATGTTGGAACTTTTGTCTCAATTTGAGAAGATTTGAGACAAGTAAATTTTATAAATTTCCAACCTTTAATTTTTTTTAATAAACCTCTTATAATGGCCCTTTGAAATTTGATTTTAATTTTTCTAATTTCCAATAAATCAATTTGATGTAGTAAACCTTATGACTCAAAAATTTGGAAAATTGGAAAAGATAATAATATTTTCAAAGTATTAAATAGTTCAATCTACGTACAAGGCATTATATCTCCTAGGTTAGCTTGTAAATATTATTTTGATTTTTGGTAAGTTATCTCCAATGTCTTTTACTTTCACAACCTTAAAAATTATCCTTGATTTTATAGCCTTATATCTCCTATATTTGAAAGCAATATTAATGATATAATTCGCTTACCTTAGCTCCTTGTCTTCACACTTGAATAGTGCTAGTTTTGATGAATCCAGATGGGCCAAGTGTGGTATGGTTGATTGAGAAACGGTCAGGCTTGTTCTTCGATGCTAGAGAGTATGATGCTGGTAATATGTCCTTCTTCTATAGAGCTTTAAATGATCCTTTCTCCCCTTCTTCCACATTGCACTAGAACTAGTTTTATTGTGATATTCCCTCCTTTCTTTTAACTACAATTTGCTCTCCTCTTCAACCTTTCTTGCTTCAAAATTGGACTACATTTATTGTAGTTCAAGGGTGTCCAAGTGTCTTTTCCATTTATTTAGAATGTTGTCACTTGTGTAATATCAATATCTTCTTGTAACGCTTTTGTGGTGCACATTACACCTTTGTAATGTATGAGAATTTGCTCTAGCACTTGTAACTCCCCTTCGATGGTCTCTTGAGCATTAGTAAATAAGAGGTGCTAGAGAATATTATGCCAAGTGGCATTCATTATTCTTGCATGATACTTTTGATGTAACGCCTTCAAGAAGTATATTATAACTCCTTCGATTATCTTCCTCCTTATCTTGCTTTATTTTCTTGTGTAGAAAGCAACTTATTCTTCTACAAGTGGCTTCATGAGGCATCTTGGAGCTTCAATCATGGATTATAGTGCTTCCTTTTATGGATGTTACTCTCAACATAGCATCTATACTTCTCTTTTTCTTCTTGCATTCAATGTGGTCTGTGTTATGATGTATGTTCACCTTGGTAGAAGTGGAATTTTTATGCTCTTTCTTCATGGATGAGCTCTCTTCTATCTATTTAAATAAGCTTCTTATTTTTGTCTTTGCAAATGTCCTTTATAATCTTTCTTTGGTTTATGTAAATCACTTTTATGAGCTTCCTTTGTCTTGTAGGTTTATCCACAGAGAGTATACCCTTTTTATGGTTGAAGAGCAGTAATATTTTAGCCCTTATTTGGGTAGATTTTCTTGTACCTATTGTGCCTTTTGAGGCACCTTCAAATCTGCTCCTTTCCCTGCATATGATGTATTGTATAACTGAAATACCATATAATCTTTACATGTATATCAAACCCTTTTTTATTACACCTTTTCTTGCACTCTTTTGCAGGCCTAATATTATGATTTTGTAGCTTATAAGTGCATTATGAGGGTTTTGAGGATGTCTATTTAGCTAGAATATTTACCCTCTTTGCTTAGATATTTTATGGTGAATCCAAGCCTTGTAAATACTATAAAATAGAAGCTTTATTTTAGTTGCACTAACCCCTTTAGTGCTTTGGATTTGAGACTCACCAAGTCTCAATATTTAAAGCTTCTTTTTGGTTAGCTTTTCTTTGCTTGTACTAACCAATTTTGATGGCTTCTATTGGACACTAAGAGTTGTAGGTTTTTGTGCTTTAAGAGTGTCTTTAGACACTTGATGCAAACTAGATTTTGTACCTTTTTTCAATGCATAAAATTAATTTCTTTTGAGATTAATAATAGTGCAAAATAATCTAACAAATTCTACTTTTTAATGCACCAAAAAATTACACATTATCACTCCAATATACTCTCAAGAAAATGCACTTAATCAATTCATTGTAAATAATCAAGAATAATTTAAAATGAACCTTCAAATATTCTTCAAATTCACTATAATTATTATTGTATGATTTAGTCTTCTTTTCTCTTTCTAAAGTAGATAATATGTAGTTGATAGATAATTAATATTTGGAATCTAATCAAATTCTAGTGTGCAAATGAACCTCTAAAAGGAAAATTTTTATTTTGCACTTTTGAAGACTGTAATTTAGGTTGCAACTTTAATCTAGATTAAGGTGCTTTAACAAATCTGAAAAGTAATCCAATTAATGAATCTACTTGCACCAATAGTTTCTTACCTTTTTTTGAAAGCTTTTATAGCTTATTTTTTGCTTCTATAGAGGATGTAGATCTTGGTGTCTTAGATCACCAAGTTTATGCCTTGAGTAAGATCTTGTAGCTCTTTGTAGACTATTTCAAATAAATCCTTCACCAAACTATAGTCTTCAAATTTCTTTCACAAACCTAAGATTTTATGACATTGTTTTCCTCTTGTGGTCTCCTCCTTCTACTGTAGATTTAGAGAAGTTTATGTATCTGAAGCAGTGTCCTCTTGATGTGGTAGGTAATATTCAATATTTTGGTTCTAGTCAACTTCTTCTATCTTCAAGTCTTCTTATCGAATTCTAACTTCAAGCAAGATCTTCTTCTTAAGATTCTAAATGTCTTGAGGTCTTCATTGGATTCTTATTCCACTTGTATTTGGCACTCCTTGCCAAATTCTCCTCCTCTTGGACTTTTTGTTGGATGGTGATAATTGTCCCAAGTCCTTCAATACCAAGAGCTTCTCCTTGGTAGTGGATTTCTCTAGTGAGTTATTTTTTGATAATTTCTTCATCAAGGCTCTCCTAGCCTTTTACTGGATGCTCATCAAGATCTCACCAAGGTATTTCATCTTGTAACTTATTTTGGTCTTCCTTGAGACCTTATCTTCAACCTTCTACTTCTATAAGTGTTGGTGGTGAGATCTTCTCCTAGATATCTAATTTTGTTGCTGCTATATTCAAGTAGGACTCTCTTAGTCCTTCTTATTCTTCCTTGTCTGGAATTTCTTCAATGGGATCTCCTCTTGATATCTTTTGCTTCTACTGCTGGATTGATTTTGAAGAGTCTACTTTTCCTAACTTTCATGTAGAAAGATTTCCCTAATTACTAGATCTCCTTTACCTGCAACAAAAATATTAGTACTAAAATCTACTTTTGAATTAAGTACTCTCTTATGAAGTCTTCTTCAAGATAAATGCATCTATGGCCTATTTTAGTATCAAAGCTTTTGTGTCCTTTTTAAGGCTTCTATGGAATTTTATTTAATATCAAGTATTCTATGGCATTTTCTTCTAGATCAAGGCTTCTATGGCCTTTTCTAGGCTTCTACGACATTTTCTTCTGGATCAAGGCTTCTATGGACTATGGCATTTTCTAGGCTTCTACGACATTTTCTAGGCTTCTACGAAATTTTCTTCTTAATCAGGGCTTCTATGGCCTTTTTCTTCTTAATCAAGGTTTCTATGGCCTTTTTATTTTTATGAAGTTCTTCAATCTAGCAATGGATATATCCTGACTTCACCATGATTATTTTCCAAAAGTTTCTTCTAAAGTATTCTCCTTTATGCAATAACTAATATCTGCACTATAAAGGTACTCTAACCTTCGGGCAACGAAGTTGAGGTTTCCTAGATTTCTATTGTAGGAGGTGTTCCAATAATCTAAGAATGAATTCCCTGCAATAAAAGAAACTTCAGGTAAATATTTCCAGATCTCTTAGATGAGATTCACTAGTTATTTCATCAAAATAGTGGATCAAATGTTGAGTGCTAGTCTTCACAAGTTTTTCTAAAACTCTATGGAAAGACTCTAGATTTTAATTAGTCCTCACTTGCGGCTCTCCCTAATTCTATCACTTAGATTCTTATAAGAAATTTTGATAGTGACTGGTCAATGGTGCATTAGGTTGACAAAAAACTTAGGGTCAATGATAATGGTGATTTTCCTATTTATCTACCGTAGCTCTGATACCACTTTTAGCTTTTGATACAACATGCAATAGGAGATATCATTCACAAGATTTAAAATAATAAGAAAGAAAGTAAATTTGTGAGATGATTGAAATATGCTACAAATAGAAATTTAAAAAATGAATACAATAGTAGCTATGGAGGAAATGAACACTCCATGATACAAGTAACTGTTCAATGAATGAGCTCTAAGCTTATAGCTCACACACACTACACTACTATCTATCCTAAACTACTATAATCCTACACTATTGTGTTATCTCTTCTGTATCTATGGCCCTTTATATAGGAAGATAAGTTCCTTGGCCAACACTTTACCTAGTTGTACAAGTGGACACCTTGCACATTACAACTTGCACATTGACACTTGTGCATTTATTACATTGCATGAAGTAACTAGATAAATTCCCCCTAAAGTAATCTAATATCCTAAGTATGTACCAAGGAAGGTACATTTACATGACCCAAATAATGTAATATAAGCTATTTCTAACAATGCCTATAACTTGGTGTTGCCCCCCACAATATTTGTGAAAAAAGTTGTTTTCCAACTCCAACCCACATTTGACCTCTCATTTGCATAGGTTGTCATTGTAGTGGTGGAAGAAGTGGTGGCATATGGCCTCTCTCATATTATTATTGAGAGGTGCCTAAAAACAATAAAAAAAAATTCTAGAATTATTCAAAAAATAAATTAGAAAAATTACATATCTTAATTCAAAGTAAATACACATTGATTTACCTAAATATAATTAAATCTGAGTAATTTGGGTGCCAATGGGTATGAGGATGGCCTAACTAGATTCAACCTATATATTTTATGTAAATCTAGGTGCACGAGAACCCCCAAATGAAGCAGCTTACCTCAAATATTTATGCGGTCTCTACAATAGTGTGATACTTGTGATAAACTATCTTCAAAATAACTAGTTTGTTTTGGCCAGTGATCCCTTAAGGCAACATCCTATTTATTCCTTGCAGTGGCTACCCTGCTCTACATTTATATGAAAATATAAATTAAAAAATGAAAACATGCTAAAATATAAAATACTATTTGATGGTAACATATGGACTTATTACCTTCAATTATTAGGATGTCATGGCAATGGTGTGTAGTTTTGGATGCACTATAGTTGGTATAAGAGTATTTTGTAAATTACGAAAACTTTCATAATACAATACTAAAATGTAATTAACATTATCCACAGTGATATTGGACATTGTGTTCATTTGCAATTGCATGCCATGCAACTCTACTCTGATCCGATATGAAATATATGTGCACCAGTCCAACTTCTCATGGTGTAGATAGTAAACAATATAGGCTAGTGCCCAATACTAAATTTTTGTTCTTCCATGCAGAATCAATATTGCCTAGAAGAACTCAATAATGGCCTTCAGAGTTGGATGTTCAATAGAGGTGATTGTTAACCTTCTTTTAACCTTCTTTTTGAATTAGCAATGGAAGCTGCAAACAAAATTAGATAACAATTTACAAATTTGAAATTTTGAACATTTATAGAATCTAAGTAACAAGAATTATACCTGTCAACAATTTTATGCCAAGATTGTATGTTGTCTCAAGGTATCCACTATAATTTTGAGACAATGCAATATTTGGTGTCATTGGAGGATAATCTTGGAAAGGAAGATTTGTTAATATCTGAATGTCTACAGGCGTAATTATTAACAATAGATTTCTATTTCATAATTTCATGTTGATTGTGGCATGTTCATGGTCATAAGAAACTATGATAGCGTGTAGAGGACTTTATCATTTTTGAATTGAGGTATTGAAAGCAAGTTCACCAAACCTGCGATATCTACCCATGAAAATTCTAAACCTGGGATTGTTAACAAATCTAAAATTGTAGTGCAAGAAAGGTTCTTGAATTTTTGAGTAAGGGTGGAAGTGGTGGCCATTGCTAGAAGTTTTGGAAGTAGGATAAATTAGATTATGAAGGTTTTTGGGTAACATTTCACTTTGGTTGGGTGCACTTGTAAAAATGAAAACTAGAAAAATGATAGCTGATGTTATTTTATAGAGAGAATAGATAGGGTTGACACATGGCAATATGATATTGGATAATGCAATAGGGGTGATTTAGCATGTGAGACATGGCTATCGATCTATAGTGGAACATTTTTTACACCAAATCAATGACCAGATCTTATTTTGAACCCGATTTGTAGTCGGACCTTATATTGCACTCGATGAATGGCTAGACGTTACTTTGCGCCTGATCCAAGGCCAAACCATTGTTTGCACCTAGTCCAATACCATATATTGCATAGTACCTAGTCTAATTTTGGATCATTTTCTACACCTAATCTAAGATTAGACCTTGATATACACCTAGTCCAAGCCCGAACCATTGTCTACACCTGATCTAAGGTAAAACCTTGATTTCCACCCGATTTGAGTTCGGACCATTGTTTGCACCTAGTCCAAGGCTGAAAATTTTTCTACACCTGGTCTGAATTCAGATCATTGTTTGCACCCGATCCAAACTCAGAACTTGTTCTATGTTAAGATCCTACTATAAAATAAACTCAAATAACACACTCTCACACAATTGCTTGGAAATAAACTCACATAAACATCACATTAATATAACAAAAATTTGCATAAAAAACAATCTCACAATAATACAGAATCGCAAGCCTCTTCGAGGGGGCAACCTCCTTCAATACTTCATTAATTTGCAAAAGATGGTTACATTGGTGCCTTTTCGGGTATTTAAGGAGTTTCCTTTCAAGGTTGGCTTACATGCAAAATGCCACCTGGATTACATGCATAATGCCACCCGAATTACATGCATAGTGCCACTTTGAATTACATGCACAATGCCACTCGAATTACATGCACAATGCCACTCGAATTACATGCACAATGCCACCTATCTACCATGTGTTACATAAAAAGGGTGCCATTTGTCATAGGCACTACCTAAGCTAAAACTTATAACATTACAAAATATTAATCATGGGTACTACCCACGTTCACTAGGAATTATTACAAAAGGGGAGTTATTACATTAAGGGTTAGGATGAGATCCTAACATGCCCTTCTCCTTAAAGGAGCTTTGTCCTCAAAGCTGAAAATGAGGAAACTGTTGTTGGAGTTGATGGAGAGACTCCCATGTAGCATCCTCAGGTTGAAGTCCATGCCACTGAACTAGGACCTCTGTGATGGTACGGTTGCGCAGAGTGTGAGTTCGACGATCCAACAGCTGTTCCGATGCAAGTAAGATGGAGCCTTCGTCATCCAATTCAGGGAGTGTTGATTGAACCTGTACCTTTGTGCCCATAACTTTCTTGAGAAGGGAAACATGAAAAATAGGGTGGATCTTGGAAGTGGGGGGAAGAGCCAATTTGTAAGCTGTTGGACCAATCGTTGCAGAACTTGATAAGGACCATAGAATTTTGGAGCGAGCTTCTAACACCTGCGGAGTTGTAGGGATGATTGTTTGTATGGCTGCAAGCGAAGGAAGACCATATCACCCACATCAAAATTGTGCTCAGAACGATGTTGATCAGCTTGTTGGCGCATCCGATTCTGGGCCATGTTCAAATTTTGCTTGAGTTGGTGGAGGACCTCGGTGTGTTGACTCAGAGCATTGTCGACGACCTGGACCTTGGAGCTACCCAGAATGTAGGAGGAAGGCGTGAGTGGAGGGCACCCGTAAACTACCTCAAACGGTGTGAGTTTGGTGGCGGTATGATAGGAAGTGTTGTACCACCATTCAGCCAAAGAAAGCCATTTTGCCTAATGAGTAGGATGATCGGAGGCAAAGCAGCGAAGGTAGGTTTCCAAGAATTTATTAACAACCTCTGTTTGACCATCCGTTTGTGGATGGTAGGCTGAACTCATTTTGAGCTGAGTCCCCTGCAACTTAAACAACTCTTGCCAAAAATTTCTAGTAAAGGTGGGATCACAATCAGATACAATGGAGGCGGGCATGCCATGAAGGCAAAATATGGAGTCAAGAAAAATTTGGGCAATAGTGGATGTTGTGTAAGGATGGGTTAGGGCACAAAAGTGAGCATACTTTGAAAGGCGGTCCACTACCATGAAAATAATAGACTTGCCTCCAGATTTAGGTAGCCCTTCTATGAAGTCCATGGAGATGTCAGTCCACACCTGATCTGGTATCGGCAATGGTTGAAGAGTGCCTGGGGAGCGCACTGTTTCTCCTTTCATCCGTTGACAAGTGTCGCAATCCGCTACAAAAGAGCGAATGTCCTGTTTCATGCCTTTCCAAAAGAAGGTGCGCTTGAGTCACTCATAAGTTTTTAGGAACCCTGAATGGCTAGCAGATGGAGTAGCATGTGATTCCTTCATGAGGAGTTCTCGAAGTGGGGACTTAGGAGGAAGAACCAGGCATTGATGGTAACACAGATCCTGGCCATCCCAACTATATCCTGGTGTAGAATCTGGATCATCCCTAAGTGAAGCAACCAGGTCTTTCAAATCTGCATATTGAAGTATTTCCTGATGTAAGGGCTCAATCCATTGGGGCAATGGTGCAGAGATGGCACACAACATACTAAGGGTCTCAAATTGGCAAGAGAGAGCATCTGCCACAAGATTTTCCTTCCCTTTTTTGTACGTGATGTCATAATCATAGCCCATGAGTTTTGATACCCACTTTTGTTGCTCGGGGATGGCAACTCGTTGTTCTAGAAAGTATTTCAGGATCTGGTGGTCAGTTTTGATGGATAAATGGCGCCCAATGAGGTAAGGCCACCAATGTAGGACTGCATGCAATATTGCCAACATTTCCTTGGCATATGTGGATTTTCCCAAATTGTGATCAGATAGGGATTTGCTGGTAAAAGCCAAAGGGCGTCCTTCTTGCATCAATACCGCCCCAATACCATGACCAAAAGTGTCACTTTCAATGACAAATTTTTTAGAGAAGTCTAGCATGGCTAAAACTGGAGTGGTGGTCATGGCATGCTTGAGGTCAAGGAATGCTTACTCAGCCGACCCTGTCCAAGTAAAAGAATCCTTCTTCAACATGGAGGTGAGGGGGGCGGCTATCTTTCCATAATTGTAGACAAATTTATGGTAATATCTTGTAAGCCCTAAAAATCCTTGAAGCCCCTTCAGTGTGCGAGGTTTGGGCCATTCTTGGACTACTTGGATATTCTTAGGGTCAACCTTGACACCATCCTTTGAGACAATGTGTCCCAGATATTCTACTTCAGTCAAACCAAAGGAGCACTTGGACATTTTTGCAAACAGTTTATGGTCGGCCAGTAGTTGGAGAGTTTGATCTACATGATTGAGATGCTCTTCCCATGTGTGACTGTAAATCAAGATGTCATCGAAGAACACAAGGATGAACTTCCACAAGAAAGGGCGAAAGATGTTGTTCATCAGGCTTTGGAATGTGGAAGGAGCATTTGTGAGACCAAATGGCATTACCAAGAATTCATAATGACCTTCATGAGTGTGAAAAGCGCTTTAGGAATATCTTCATCCCTAAGCCGGATCTGATGGTACCTAGAGCGAAGGTCTAGCTTGGTGAAGTACATGGTCCCATGTAATTCATCTAGTAACTCATCAACCACAGGGATAGGAAATTTATCCTTGATCATTATCTTGTTGAGTTCTCGATAGTCAATACACAATCGCCAAGAGCCATCCTTCTTGAGGACCAGTAAGACTAGTGCAGAGTAGGTACTAGTACTAGGCCGAATGACACCTGCCTTGAGTAATTCCTATATCATCTTCTCAATCTCTGACTTCATGGCATGGGGGTATCTGTACGGTCGAATATTGGGAGGTGTACTATTCGACAATAATGGAATGACATGGTCATGAGAGCAATGCGGTGGTAGTGTGGTTGGTTCTGAAAAGATGGCCTCATGTTTGTGGAGAATCTGTTGCATGTCTGGTGGAATTTCACCCATTGGGGATGTGGATGGTTGGATGGATAATATTTGTGCAATGACCCCATGTGATGATTTCTTTAGCAATTTATCCATGCCGTTTAAACTGATAATTTGAGGTGTTCCTGCTAGGGAGCCCTCGATGATGTGTGTTTGGCCGTTCTGGGAGAACTGCATCCAAAGTTCAGCAAAGTTCCAACTGATAGTTCCCAACGTACTCAACCATTGAGATCCCAAAACAATATCACATCCACCCAACTGGAGGGTAAACATGTCATGCTTGAGTTCATAGTCCCCTATCTAGATTTTAACATTGCGACACTTTCCCTTACAAGGTAAGGTTCCCCCATTGGCTACCATGACCTCAAAGGAATTACAAGTGTGGATATAGCAATTTACCCACTGAGAAACTCTAGGGTCAATGAATTTGTGCGTGCTTCCCGAATCCAGAAGGATGGAAAGACGTTGGCCCTTGAAAAATCTTGTAACCTTCATGGTTTGAGGAGTAGTAATGCCTGCAAGGGCATGGACTGTAATTGCTATCTCAGGTTCCTATTTCACTTCTTCTTATGGAGGAGGTGTTTCTGGAGGGTCCTCATCCTTATCACTCTTGTCAGAGGTATCAGGTTCTTCAACATCTATCAGGAACAATTTTTTGTGTGCACACTTATGCCCTTTGAAAAACTTTTCATCACAATTGTAGCATAATCCTTGGGCACGACGTGCATCCATCTCTTTGGTGGTGAGGCGCTTGGGTGCAGCAGGTTTAGTATCAATTGGGTGTTGGGCTCTAGGAGGAAATGAAGGTCTATTTTGCAGAAACTTTGATGGGCGTCTTTGGGTAGAGAGTTTAGATTCGGCCAAACGGGCCAAACTGATAGCTTCCATCATAGTTCGTGGTTTCAACATTTTGACTTTTTCTTGGAGTTCCATCTTCAACCCACTGATATAACAACTCTGGAAGAACCCTTCACTCAATCCTCTTGTCCTATTGGCAAATTTTTCAAATTGAGCTTGGTACTCTCGGACTGACCTGTTTGTTGTAGTTTGGTTAAGGCTCCTGTAAAGTCCTCAAACTCACTAGGACCAAATTGAGTGAGTAGTTGGGATTCAAAATCCTCCCAAGAGAGATTTGGGTAGGTAAGACGCAACCATTGAAACTAGTGTAGAGCCTCAGATTCTAAGTTAAAGGAAGCCATATGGACTCGATGAAATATGGGTACATTATGAAGTCGAAAGAATTGGTCAACCCGACATAGCCACCCATCAACATCCTTCCCACTAAATTTGGGAAAGTCCAATTTGGGCATTCTAAAGGGTGGATCATGGTCACGATTCCTTGTAGAACTCTCAGCTTGGTATTCTGATTTGGGTGGTTCTCTTCTCAGTTTGCTGTCCACTTCTGTCAGTGCTTCTTCTAGGCGGTTGCTAGTGGCCTCATGCTCTAGGCGAAGACCTTGGACTTCTTCCCTTATGGAGTGAAAAGCCGAGTGCAAGTTCTCAATGGCTTTTGTTAGGGATTCCAAGTGTTCTAGTTCTTTCTGGTGTCCACGGGTACCCTGGGCCATTTTTTAGACCTTTGTGACCAGTTACTAAAAATAGAATTGAATTTTTTTGGACTTACTATTTTTAGTAAGTGCCCAAAAAAGTGCTTGGGTGCTATATATCAAAACGATCAGCTGAAGGAGGTGGTCACAATGAGATATATCTCTCAACACAATGAGCTATATCTCCTATTTTGCTGAGTCTAATGGTGTTTACAGTTTTTAATTCTGAGCTACTGAGCAAAAGTTGGGTACTGGAGCACTATCTATAACTGGCCATGTTTCACACTCAAGATTCTCTGTATTTTGTAGGTGACTGATATGACAGTTCTGTTCTGACCCTGAAGACTATGAATTTTGCCCTGACTGTGCTGACCTCTCTGACCTGACTGTGACTGCCACTGTAAATTTTACTATTATTCTCCAAACTGTCAGCTTAAGTGTCACCCTCATGGCTTATCCCGAATGCATGTCCCTTCTATTATTTTTTTAGTAGAGGACTCCTTTCTCATATGCTCACTTTTGAAATGCAGGTTTACGAACAGGGAGGTTTGGATTTTTATTGTTATTTTTTTTTTTTTGTTGTTTTTTTACAGGTTGAAGTTTTAACAGAACCAGGGAATGCTAAGCATAGGAGTATTTACCACCCATAGGCCCTCTAATATACCGACAGTGACGATCAATAGTGCTTGGACCAATATTTTAGGCCACTACTCAAGGAGGATTCCACACATACCCTTGAGCACACTACCTGCCTCTCTGACAATACGGGAGGGTAATCGTCCAGGATGTTGTGTCCCATAGACTATGAGTAATACAAGGCCGAAGAGCTTCCTAATGGCTAAAATTTTGTTTAATCCTAGATGGTCTCCCGATATACCCGAAGATACATGGGAGCTCAAGTCCGTGCACGAGTTATGTCTGAGGACTGGGTATTGGAGCCTGATCGCCCCTCACTTCACTAGATGCTTTATGGGCTATCTAGCTTAGCCAATAATGACAGATCCTTCATGATATTTTAAAACCCCCGATATAGGGTTTCTACCTACTCAACTAACAATATATTTTTTTGTTTTTGGTCTGGAAAAAAAAAACACTGTATTTTTTTGGATTTTTTTTTTAATAAGGAAAAATAGAATGGAAAAAACACAGAATTTATACCTAACAGGTGGATTGGATGGCAAGAATCGTTGCAGTTGCAGCAGAACTTGGCCCTGGAAAGCGCTCTGATACCACTTGTTAAGATCCTGCTATAAAATAAACTCAAATAACACACTCTCACACAATTGCTTGGAAATAAACTCACATAAACATCACATTAATATAACAAAAATTTGCATAAAGAACAATCTCACAATAATACAGAATCGTAGGCCTCTTCAAGGGGGCAACCTCCTTCAATACTTCATTAATTTGCAAAATATGGTTACATTGGTGCCTTTTCGGGTATTTAAGGAGTTTCCTTCCAAGGTTGGCTTACATGCAAAATGCCACCTGGATTACATGCATAATGCCACCCGAATTACATGCATAGTGCCACTTTGAATTACATGCACAATGCCACTCGAATTACATGCACAATGCCACTCAAATTACATGCACAATGCCACCTATCTACCATGTGTTACATAAAAAGGGTGTCATTTGTCATAGGCACTACCTAAGATAAAACTTAGAACATTACAAAATATTAATCATGGGTACTACCCACATTCACTAGGAAATATTACAAAAGGGGAGTTATTACATTAAGGGTTAGGATGAGATCCTAACATTCTACACCATGTCCTTAGCTAGACCATTTTCTACACCCGATCCAAGGCTAAACCTTGTTCTGCACCTGGTCCAAATCCAAACAATTTTTTGCACCTGATCCAAGGTTGAACCTTGTTCTGCACCCGATCCAAAGTCAAACCTTATTTTACACCCAGTTCGAGGTTGAACCATTTTCTGCACCCGATTTGAGGTTGGAACATTTTCTACACCTGATCCGATTCTAGACCATTTTTTGCACTTGATTTGATTTCGAATCATTTTCTACCTCAGGCCTTTGTTCAAATCTTGTTTTCCATCCTGTTCGGCCAAAAATTTCAAATTTTCCAATGTTTTATAATTTTTTTGTGAAAAATAAGGTAACTCGCCATGTCTTTCTACATGAAGTTGGCCAGGATTTTCTAGGGTTTCAAAATAGTTTCCCCAATTTTTTACAAGTACATTTCGGGTCCAACCCCTTATGCATAACCTTTCATTGAAGATAACAAAAAGGAGGTAGAGAAGTTTTAGTTTAAATTTGGAGTCCAAGGTAACTTCATTACCATTAAATCTACATCAAATTGCAAAAAATACAAAGCATTAGAAAAGGAAAATAATGTTGATTTAAATGCAAGATAAGAGAGTTGAATAGTAATACTATTGAGTAATGTTAAGTGCGGTTCAAAATCAATGTAGGAAAGAGGGTTGAAGCTCCAAGAGAAGAGTGTTATCCAAATGAAGTTTAAACACCATTAGAATAGGAAGATAGAGTGCTAAGATAAGGGTACCATCCAAATGTAGTTGAAGGGACACCAAAAGAGAACTAGAGTGCTAAGAAAAAACATTCTCCAAGTGAAGTTAGAATGCCAATGGAAAGAAATCTTAAGCACCATAGGAGGTAGCATTATTCGAGAGAAGTTGAGACGTGATAGAATAGAGCTTGAGCACCAAGGAAGGGCACCATTTTAGAGTGAATATGAAGCACCCTTAGGGAGATATAAATCCAATCATCTCTCTGGTTATTGATAGAAAAGAATAGCAAGCACAGGAAAGGAGATGAAAAGAACATTTAGCATCATTTTGGAAGGTGAAATATCAATACAATTTCAAAATTAACCTAATAATAAAGCATCTAAAATTATTTCTGATTCAAAAAGGTCTAGAGTGCCAAGTAGAATTTCAAAATCTGAAGGCAACCAACATTCTAGAGCACACAAGAAAATGAAATGGTTGAATACACAGGAATTAGAAATGTTTGATCACCACATTTAAGGAATGTTTCATTGGCAACAAGTGCAAGTTTAAATAGGGAGGAGTTACTCCCAAGAAGGTACACATTCCAAAGGAGGAATCACAAACCATATTGGGTAGAAATACGTTAGTGAAGAAGGAGAAGGAATCATCAGGAGATTCACCAAATGTGCCCTGAGAATTGATGCACCATATTTTTGAGGTATATAAGATTATTTGATTATTAATTTGATCTTTTATAATGTTATGGAGTTATAAGGTTGTAAATTTTGATTAATCTAACGTTTAAAGATTAATATTTGATTATACTAAGGATTAATTAAGTTAAAGGAGAAATAAGGAAGTTAATTATGAATTAATGCCTTAGTTGATGATTAATTGCTATTTAGAGAGTTGTGGAGAGATAAATGAACATTAATTTGAAGTTTTTATTTGATTATTTTATTATTTGAAATTATTTGAATTTCAAGTTTGCAAATTATTTAAGTTTGGAGAGACAAGGAATTCTACTTCAAACTTAAAAATTTATTAATTTTTGCAAACATTCTTATTTTCTAGTTTCTAAAACAATTAGGGAGACATAAGGAATTCAACATCAAAGGTTTTGTGAAAAATTAGAAACTTAAAATCTATCATTCAAAACCTAGGGAGTAATAATTTAGTCAACTTCAAAGGAACACGACAAAGAAAAAGCAAATGAAAAATAAAAGAAATGATAAAACAATAGAAACATAAATACATGAGTTAAAAACAAATGAATAAGAGAACTTGTTTTTCAATAAGAAGAGCAAATTTACATTCAAGATAACTTACTAGAAGAGACTAAGAAATTGTTGCAAATATTAAAATGTTGTACACAAAAGATGATAGAAAAAACTTAAATTCAAGAGAATAAATCAATAAAGGAAAAGAACTTTTTGCAATCAATCATGAGAGAGGTTAAGAAATGAAATTTTTTCAATGTTGGAAGATTATTTAAATTAAAAAAATAGTGAAGCAGAAATAAATTGAAAAGATGTGTTTTAGCTAATGATATAGGAAATCTAATGTATATGGAATTACTTTCTAATGAATTCTTTAAATATAAGAATAGAAGACAAGAATAAATGATTATAGATTTGAAAAATAAGTTCATTGATGATACATTGAAGAATAGACTTCTTGATATTACAAGTGGAGCAGAAAAAGAGGAATTTTCAAAACTTCAAAAATGTATGAAAATTGTTCTTAATGATGCTAATTGTTATGAATATTTTGTTAATATATCTATTAGTCTATGGAGAATAATCTACAAGGGAATTATCACTCTAAATGTTTCTAAAATTATAAAATAAGAAATTTTTTAAGAAATAGGGAATAAACCAGTGATGAAATATGCTTCTTATGATACAAATGATTTAAAGTCCAAATGACAAATTCTTGTTGCAATACTATAGAATCAAAACCATTGATTATTGATGCATGTTGTGATACTAGTGATCTTCTTCAAAAAGGAAAAGATGCAAGTTATGATTCCTATCAAATAAAATTAAATATTGTGATGCAAGCAATGAAAGTAGTGATTTAGAATTCATGACAAAGATAGAAGAACATGTTACAAAAATAGATGTTATGTGTGATACAAGTGATTTGAATACAATTCATGATTTTTTAGAAAAATCTTATGTTATCAAGATTGATGAAGGCATGAATTCATATGATGATAGAAATAGTGATGCTCATAATTGTATTGATATTGATAGAGATCAGTCTAATGATTGTATTGGTATTTTTGAAAAATATACTAAAGGAATTGGTTCAAATTTGTTAAGTAAAATGGGATATAAAGGTATAGGTTTAGGAAAATATGGACAAGGAATGAAAGAGCCAATTGTATCAGAAATAATACCAAAGTGTGAAGGTCTTGGATATATAGGTCAGATGATCAAGGAACTAAGTTTGTGATAGAAAATAGTAACATCAAATCTATGATAGGGATTGAAAGAAATAGTTGCAATAAAGGAAATAATGATCAAAGGAATTTAGTAACAAAAAATAGGTGTAGTCATTGTGGTAGATATGGACATAATATAGAGAGAAGTTGGTGTTGGAAATTTTGGGTACCTTGAGTACATTGCCTTTGCTCAAGTATAGTTGTTGTCATTGATGTCAAAGGAGCTCTTGGTAGTTGTTGTCTTTGATTTCAAGAAGTTCTTGAAGCAATTTTATTTGTTGTCTAAGTATGTGTTTGATGAAGGTTTCAGATTGTCAGTAAGTCTCCAAGAAAATCAGAGTAGCCCGGTTGCCAAAAATCTAGAAAAAGATAAGTTAGAAAAAGGTTACAGGCTGATGGAAAAACTGTCGTGATTTCACGACATGTTTGAGGAGAGAGAAAGCACAAGAAAAATTGTCACGATTTCGTGACATGTTTGAGGAGAGAGAAAGCACTGGCAAAACTATCACGATTTTGTGACATGCTAGAAGGCAGAGGCAAAGCCAGCAAAACTATCATGATTTCATGACATATTTGAGGAGAGAGAAAGTTTAGGCAAAACTGTCACGATTTCACGACATGTTGAGTTGGCAGAGTTGAGTTGCAGAAAGTGTCATGATTTCGCGACAAGTTTCAATGAAGTTGTATGGATGCAGAAAGCGTCACGATTTCGTGACATGTTCTAGTTTCACGAGCAGTTGGCAGAAAAGTGCTTAAGGTAGCGAAAGTGTCACGATTTCATGACATGTTCCAGTTTCACGAGCAGTTGGCAAAAAAGTGCTTAAGGCAGCAAAAGCATCGTGATTTCGTGACATGTTCCATTTTTGCTAGTGGAAACCGAGGAAAGGTTGAAGAAGCAAGAAGTGTCACGATTTCATGACAGAGTTGCTGATGACGTCAGCAAAAGCAAATGTGTCACGATTTTGCGACAAGAGCAGCGAGGAAGGCCTTGCAGACTAAAGCATCATGATTTCGTGACAAGAATCATGATGATGTCAGCAAAAGCAAATGTGTCACGATTTCATGACAAGAGCAGTGAGGAAGGCCTTGCAGACTAAAGCATCATGATTTCACGACAAGAATCATGATGACGTCAACAAAGTCAGGGAGTGTTGTGATTTCGTGACAACAAACCAAAGAAGGCACACAATAGGCAGTAGTTTCACGATTTTGTGACAGCAAGCTATACAAGGTGTACGGAAGACGTAGGCGTAGCGATATCATGACATGTTTGAGTTTTGCACTAGAAAAGCTACAGAACAGCAGAGGCGATTGAAGCCGATAGAGTTAACCTTTGTCGATGAAGTTTAAGGTTGTGCAACCGATGATTGTTTTAAGGATTTACAGCCGACTAAGATCAAGAATTTAAACATGAATTATTGCTATAAAATGAGGACTATTTTCGAGTTTCTATTATCGAATGTGTGTGTGGAGTTTGTGCAAGTGAAGTCTGCTGTGCGCAAAGAGCAGTCGTATCGAATCGATCGAAGTGTGCGTTCGAAGTGCAATTTTCATAGAAGCAGAGTGTGGGAAGAAGTTCGATCGAGGAGAAGCAGGCTATACAAAGAGGGTGCTATTGAGGTTGCAAATAGGTGCATAAGTTGTTGTGTAATCGAATGCTGCAATGTTGGTGAAAGACTGTGTTCACGCAGTCTGTGTAAGGAAAGCAAAGTGCGCGAAGTAGATGCTACTGTAATTGCGAATAGTTGAGAAGGACAAATAGTGATCAAGTGCTACTGTGTTTGTACAGTCTATGCAAAAGTCATTCACAACCAAGTGCAGTTGATACAACTTAGAGAGAATAATTGGACAGTTTTAAGCAAGCTATGTTGAAAGTTTATGAATCATTTTTGAACTAGTTTTGAGGATCAGATTGAGAATAGAGATTGATGTAATTTGAGGACAGACTTGTACCAGATCGAAGGATTGTGTTTGGTGCAGACCAGAGGAAAATATAGAGGACATATGTGCTAGGCCGAAGGACTGTGTTTAGTGCATTCTCGAGGACTAGCTTTACAGTGACAGAGTTGAGGACAGATATCTCCAGCTAGAGCAGGGAAGACAGGTGTCTTCTATGGATAGAGTTCCACTTGATAAGGGCAAAGGAGATAGAGGTCTTCTAGAGGATCACCAACAAAGCAGAATTAGGGGAAGATATCTCCTTTGAGTTGAGGCTCATAAACATTGTAATCGGGAAGGATTCCCAGAGGACTTTGATACAACTTTTAGAAGAAAAGTTTTATCCATGGAGTAGCCCACCTTGGGTGAACCACGTAAATTGTTGTGTCTCTTTGTGGATTGCATTTTGTGCATTGTTTTACTGCTATTATTACTGCTATCTTATTTTGCATGTTAATGGTTTGAAAGCTGTATTGATAGATAAAGTTAAAAGTGGTCTTATACTGTTCACCCCCCTCTCAGTATAAGCTTGTGTTCTTCAATTGGTATTAGAGCCAATGCCTTCAAAAAGTTTAACATCTTGAAGGAAAAATTTGCAAAGAACACAATGGACTACTCAAGTGGCAATGTAGCACCTATTCTTGATGGATCAGATTTTGGCCTGTGGAGTGCAATAATGAAAGTCTATCTAATGGCACTTGGTAATGAGGTATGGGAAGTTATTGAAGATGGGTACACCATTCCTGCAAATGGTCCTTACACTAAATAAGACATGCTTCTACATCACAACAACTCAAAAGCCATGAATGCAATCCTGAAGGGTTTACAAAAGGCAGATCTCACCAAAGTTATTCACTACAAGACAACTAGTGAAATGTGGAAACAATTGTAGGTTGTTCATACAGGTGATGCAAATGTTCGAAAGGCCAAGTTAAGACATTTTAAAGGTATGTTTGAACAACTCAAGATGAATTATGATGAAAATATTAGTGACTACATGCTCCGGATGGATGAAGTTGTTAATTCTATGAAAGACTTAGGTCTTGAACTTGCTAAAAATGATGTGTGTGATAAGATTTTGAGATCCCTTCCTAATAGATTCAGTGAAAAGATTTTTGCTATTGAGGAAGCTAAAGATTTAGATAAATTGAAAAAGGATGAGCTCCATAGTATTCTTGCAGACATTTGAGTTGAGAACTCAAGTGAAAGTTGATGTAAAGAAAGAGGCAACTTTCAAAGCTACCAAGAAATCAAAGGGCAAATAGATTCAAGAAAGTGATGAGTCTTCTAGTGAGGAAGAGGCATATTACAACAAGAAAGGCAAGTTTTCCAGAAAGCACAAAAGCAAGAAAAATATAAGATGTTTCAATTGTGGGAAATTTGGACATTATGCTACTAACTGTACTATTTCCAAAAATGAAAGTGATGAAGATATACAGGATGTTAAGAGCAAGGATTCTGAAAAGTACAGGTATTACAAAAAGAGCAAAGATGAGTACAAGAATCACAAGAAAAGCAAAGATGAATACAACAATCATGGAAAGAGGCATTCTCACAAGAATAAGAAGAGCTTCTACTTAGACAAAGCAAGTAAGTGTTCTAGCAGTGATAGTGAAAGTTCTTCTAGTGATGATGAAAATGAGATGTTGTTCATTTCAAAAAAGGAGGAAGAACCGAAACATAAATTCATTATCATGAAATGTTTTAGATGTGGAAATTTTGGGCACCTTGAGGATGATTGTAAAAATAATGATTTGGCTGCTAGTATGTATGAGGATGCTTCAGAAAACCTCAATGAAGATGCATGTATGGTTTTTGAAAAAGGTAGCACCTCTAGTGATAAGAAATCTAAAAAATGTCGTGATAATTCAAAGTGTCATAAAAAAATAGAGGATCTTGAATGTGAACTCAATAATGCTCTTAGTGTTTTGAAAAAGGAAAGAAAGAAGATTGATAGACTCAATATTAAATTAGATGAATGTTGTATGGAGAGATATGAACTTATAGAAAATCTTGAAGTCTCTATGGCTAAGTCACAAGAACTCAAGAATGAGTTAGATTCTAAAATTCTGGAGTATAGTGAGTTAGAACAGGAAATGGCTTCTTTGAAAGAAGAAAATAAAGAGTACAAGGATAAGCTCTACAGATTTCAGGATAGCTCCAAAAAGGTTAAATTTCTCATCGAAGCACAAAGAAAACCAATAGATAAAATAGGTCTCGATTTTGTTGAGCCGCACAAGAAATAGGTTGGGGAATCGAGCAAGAAATTTCAATAGGAAGAGAGTTCTGATGTAGAAAGTACTTCAGTTTATGAATCCGTAAGTGATAGATATGCAGAAATAGAAAATGATATTCAGATTGAGAAGAAGTTTTCGGGACCCATGAAGTCGAATAAAAGAAAATTTCATGGCAGATGTTTTGCATGTCATAGGTTTGGTCACATGGCTGTTCATTGCATGTCTCAAGTGAAGAAAGTAAATGACAGGTTCAGGGGCCGTAATTTCTTTCAAGGGTATTGCTACTCTTGTCAACAATTTAGGCACAAGGCAATTTTTTGCAAGGAGAATAACAGGAACTGGGTTAGTCAGAACAGGCGAATTCAAAGAACAGCCATGCCTGAAAGAAATAATATTGTTACCTGCTTTAAGTGCAATAATGAAGGTCACCTAGCTAGACAGTGTAGAGCTGATCTTCTAAGATATAGGAATAGAAATAGCAGTATGAACAATTCCAAGGATCAAAGCATGGATAAGAACAGGAATGACAATAGAAACAGGAAAAGTGATATGAACAAGTTCAAGGATCAAGGTATGGAGAAAAATAGGAATGATGAAAGGAATAGGAACAACAGTATGAATAGGTCCGAGGATCAAAACAGTAACAAGAACAACAATGTGGAAAAATAATTCAAGAGAAGGCCCGACAAAGAAATAGTAGACATTAATGATGATGAGTGTCTAATGGGAGTTTCACTCCCAACCCTGTTTTAAATCACCTTAATAGAAGGTGGGGGAGGGACTAAGCCAAGAGACTCATTCTTAGTCTCGAGCCCCAAAGGTGACCCTTTGCCATTGATGACAAAGGGGGAGAGATTTGAGTAAGGGGGAGATATGTGTAAGGGGAAGTGCTTCAAGTGAAGAGAAGAGCTTCAAGTCAGGGGGAGCAAAAACTTCAATTCAAGATTCTCAATTGATGGATCCGTTGGTTCAGTTTTGGCTCTTGAGATATGTTTTTAGTTAAGGGTTGCCATCAATGACAAAGGGGGAGATTGTTGGCAATTTTGGGTACCTTGAGTACATTGCCTTTGCTCAAGTATAGTTGTTGTCATTGATGTCAAAGGAGCTCATGGTAGTTGTTGTCTTTGATGTCAAGAAGTTCTTGAAGCAATTTGATTTGTTGTCTAAGTATGTGTTTTGATGAAGGTTTTAGATTGTCAGTAAGTCTCCAAGAAAATCAGAGTAGCCCAGTTGCCAAAAATCTAGAAAAAGATAAGTTAGAAAAAGGTTGCAGGCTGATGGAAAAATTGTCGCGATTTCGTGACATGTTTGAGGAGAGAGAAAGCGCTAGAAAAACTGTCACGATTTCACGACATGTTTGAGGAGAGAGAAAGCGCTGGCAAAACTGTCACGATTTTGTGACATGCTGGAAGGCAGAGGCAAAGCCGACAAAACTATCATGATTTCGTGACATATTTGAGGAGAGAGAAAGTTTAGGCAAAACTGTCATGATTTCGTGACATGTTGAGTTGGCAGAGTTGAGTTGCAGAAAGTGTCACGATTTCATGACAAGTTTCAATGAAGTTGTATGGATGCAGAAAGCATCGTGATTTCATGACATGTTCTAGTTTCGCGAGCAGTTGGTAGAAAAGTGCTTAAGGCAGCGAAAGCATCACGATTTCGTGACATGTTCTAGTTTCACGAGCAGTTGGCAAAAAAGTGCTTAAGGCAGCAAAAGCATCGCGATTTCGTGACATGTTCTATTTTCGCTAGTGGAAATCAAGGAAATGTTGAAGAAGCAAGAAGTGTCATGATTTAACGATAGAGTTGTTGATGACGTCAGCAAAAGCAAATGTGTCACGATTTCACGACAAGAGCAGTGAGGAAGGCCTTGCAGACTAAAGCATCGCGATTTCACGACAAGAATCATGATGACGTCAGCAAAAGCAAATGTGTCACGATTTCATGACAAGAGCAGTGAGGAAGGCCTTGCAGACTAAAGCGTCATGATTTCACAACAAGAATCATGATGACGTCAGCAAAGTCAAGGAGTGTCGTGATTTCATGACAACAAACCAAAGAAGGTGCACAATAGGTAGTAGTGTCACGATTTTGTGACAGCAAGCTATACAAGGTGTACGACAGATGAAGGCATAGCGATATCGTGACATGTTTGAGTTTTGCGCTAGAAAAGCTACAGAACAACAGAAGTGGTTGAAGCCGATAGAGTTAACCTTTGTCTAATGAAGTTTAAGGTTGTGCAGCCGATGATTGTTTTAAGGATTTACAGCCAACTAAGATCAAGAATTTAAACATGAATTATTGCTATAAAAGGAGGACTATTTTCGAGTTTCTATTATCGAATGTGTGTGTGGAGTTTGTGCAAGTGAAGTCTACTGTGCACAAAGAGCAGTCGTATCGAATCGATCGAAGTGTGTGTTCAAAGTGTAATTTTCATAGAAGCAGAGTGTGGGAAGAATTTCAATCGAGGAGAAGCAGGCTATACGAAGATGGTGCTATTGAGGTTGCAAATAGGTGCATAAGTTGTTGTGCAATCGAATGTTGTAGTGTTGATGAAATACTGTGTTCATGCAATCTATGTAAGGAAAGCAAAGTGTGCGAAGTAGATGCTATTGCAATTATGAATAGTTGAGAAGGACAAATAGTGATCAAGTGTTGTTGTGTTTGTACAGTCTATGCAAAAGTCATTCATGACCAAGTGCAGTTGATACAACTTAGAGAGAACAGTTGGACAGTTTTAAGCAAGCTATGTTGAAAGTTTGTGAATCATTTTTAAACCAGTTTTGAGGATCAGATTGAGAACAGAGATTGATGTAATTTGAGGACAGACTTGTACCAGACTGAAGGACTATGTTTGGTGTAGACCAGAGGAAAATATAGAGGACATATGTGCTAGGCCGAAGGACTGTGTTTAGTGCATTCTCGAGGACTAGCTTTGCGATGACAGAGTTGAGGACAGAGATCTCCAGCTAGAGCAGGGAAGACAGGTGTCTTCTATGGATAGAGTTCCACTTGCTAAGGGCAAAGGAGATAGAGGTCTTCTAGAGGATCACCAACAAAGCAGAATTAGGGGAAGATATCTCCTTTGAGTTGAGGCTCATAAACATTGTAATCGAAAAGGATTCCCAGAGGACTTTGATACAACTTTTAGAAGAAAAGTTTTATCCGTGGAGTAGCCCACCTTGGGTGAACCACGTAAATTGCTGTGTCTCTTTGTGGATTGCATTTTGTGCATTTGTTTACTGTTGTTATTACTGCTATCTTATTCTGCATGTTAATGGTTTGAAAGTTGTATTGATAGATAAAGTTAAAAGTGGGCTTATACTATTCACCCCCCCATCTCATTATAAGCTTGTGTTCTTCAGTTGGAATATCCATAGTTGTAATATTTGTGGAGTACATAATCATTCACAAATTTTTTATCTACAAAAGAAAAGAAATACTACAGAGTAAAATTTGATTGTGGATGGATGAATATGGACGAATGGGATAAAATGAAAGTAATATTACATGGTTTCTATAAAATGAAAACAAGTATAATAAAGTTTTCTTACATAAAACTTGAAAGTTAGAAAATATGAAGCATTAGCACTAGATTGAAGAATAAAAATAGTGAAGATATGGATTAATATCACTAGGTTGAAGAATAACCAGTGAAGAATAAGTTTTAGAATCTTGAGAAAGAACCAATTCAAGAAAAATATAAGATATATTGAGTTTACCTATTCCAAGAATATATTCAAAATATAAGGTAGTCTATAAGAAATTAAAAAGTGAATTAAAGAAACTCGTGGAAAGAGGTCCCATAATAGAAAAATAGAAAGAAGACCCAAGCATAATTTAGATAATGACTTCTAGAGAAAGCATATGTAGTGATGATCCTACAGATATGATGATTTTATAGTGGATGACCTAGAGACAATAATTATATAGAGGTGACCCAGAGGTAGAGTTCCATAGGTAGTGACCCAGAGGTAGAGTTCCAGAGGTAGTGACCTAGAGGTAGTGATATAGTGAAAATGATCCAAAGGTAGAGACCCAGAGGTAGTGACCCAAAGGCAAAACCAGTGGAAGTGACCTAGAGTTAGTGAACCAGAGATAGAGACCCAGAGGTAACTTAGATATATTGATCTAGAAATAGATTATTTATCCCGCCATGACAGAATCAAAGCTAAAAATTAAATAAAAATAAGAATAAGATATTGAAGGCAAAAGCCTTCCAACCAAATAATTTAATATGGTGGGTGTTGGAGATATTACATTATTTGGTCCCCCTTGCAATATCATTTATATTTTATATAGTGTATGTGGCAATATGAAAAATAGTGCAAAGTGTCAAGAGAGTATGAAGAGTCACATGATATGTGGCAAGTCAAGATATTTATCTTTATTAGAGGAATATATAAGGTTGCATCTCCTTGATGAAAGAGGAGAGCAATAGTTAGATAATGAAGTCATGAAAATGTATATATTGGAGGTAAAGCTCCATGCATTGTAACCAAGTTGTATCATTAATGTAATCTCTGTATATTGTGTTCATTTGTGTTATATTTCATGAGATATTACTTGTAAGATATTGTTGTTATTAAGTTTCATTGTTAGTAGCATTGGTTTGATTTATCTTTAGATCTTGGTTGAAGCTTTATGTGAGTTAACCTATTTAGAAAGCTCACATGGAGAAGTTTTCATATCCAATATTTTAGATCTATTCCACTTTGCTTGAGGAGATAGTAATGGATTGATGCCAAGGAACTAAAACATTCATACAAAAAACCAATCTTGCTTTACTCATTAATTTTATTGGATATTTTTTTGTTTAGGCATCCATATATCACCCATGGTGTTACCAATTTTGGTGAATATATTTGAAGAACATGTGCTTATACTGAGAGGGGGGTGAACAGTATAAGATAAAACTTTTTGCTTTTCAAACCATATGATAACATCAGCAATATTAAAGTAGTAAACATTACACAAAGCATCACACACATGAGAGACATGATTTAACGTGGTTCACCCGATGTGGGCTACTCCACGGAGAAAATATTCCTTATAAAATTTTCTCAATAAATTCTCTTGGGAATCCTTCCCTATTACAATGTTTATGGACCTCTATCCAAAGGAGACACCAATCCCCTAATCAAGTTCGTGGATCTCTATCCATAGGAGAACCCTTTATCCTCTACTCTGGATGATGATCTCTCTAGAAGACTACTGCCTCCACTGCACTGGCTTGTGGATCTCTCTCCACTGAAGACCCCTGTCCTCACTCAGAAGACCTCTATCCTCACTGCCCTAGGTGATGGATCTCTATCCACTAGAGACTACTATCCTCTGCTCTATCACCTCCAAAGCCTACTCTAACTCTGCTCTATCTCTGTCTCAGATCTATACTAAACACTATCCTCTACCCTGCACAAATTTTCTCAATATCTATCTCAAATCTGCACTAAACATTGTCCTTCGATCTAGCACAAATATGCTCAATATCTATCTCAAATCTACTCAACAAGTCCTCTCTAGAACTTGTCCAATATACTCAACAAGTCTTCACCAAGACTTACCTCAAATCTACTTGTAAGCTTCCACAAAATCTCACACAAATATGTCCTTAAGCCCACAATCAAACTCTATCCTTAAGTCCCCTCTAGGACTTACTCAAAACAGTCCACTAGCTTTCACAAAAGCTTTATTCAAATTGTAAATCTTGCATACACAACTCAACTTAATCCTTTCAGAAAACCTCTTTAATCACACAACCAAGTTTCACTCAAAATCTTGTTTAACCATAGAAACATATAGAGAATGGTAAGAGACTCAATATGTTTCACACTCACAAATCACTCTAACACTTTCAAACTCACTTTCAAATCAATTCAGAAATAAAGAATAATTTGTTTCACAAATCTTGAACTATCACTCCAATGCTCTCAATCAATAATGATCAATCAACTTCACTCAACCATCCACTCAATGAAACACAACTTGCATACAAACCCTAACCAAGTGTTTCACTATACTTCCAACAACTCACACTATAAACCTTGACTCAAGATGATTCCAATTCACATAACAATGATACTCATGTTCTTTTATCACTCACAAATCATGCACATGAACACTCACTCAAATATTTCCAACAATGCTTATCAAACAATCCTTTTCACTCCAACCTTGCATTTCACAACATTCAATCCAACAATATTTCACTCATAAGGAAGATGTGCCCATACCTTTTGTTTTGATGGAGATATGTCTTCAAAACCTATCTTAATCACAATCAAAACCTCTTTGCCAATTCCAAGGTTAGGTAGCAACAATCTATCTCAAAATATCCACTCAAAATTCTCCTCAATATTTATTTCACCATACAAAAATAACAAGTCTCAAGTACACCTTATAATCTCCAATATTTTCAAAATATAACTAGCAAAGGTTCAATTAACTCACTTTCACAATAATTCACTTCAAAATTTTAATGCATAAAATAATCAAAATAACTCCCTTATATCTCCCTACTCAAAAATGCATTATCAAATAATCAACACACCTTTCCAAAAATAATTCAATTCACTTTTAAGCCAAAATTAAATCCTCCTCAATATTCAACTAAGACAAAAATAAAATATATCTTAATCACCTTATAACTCCCAACTTAAAAATTGCATTTCAAAATAATTAACACCTCTTATCCAGAAATAATGCAATTCACTTTTAAACCACAATTAAATCCTTCACAAAATTTAACTAAAATAAAATTTCTTTAATCACCTTATATCTCCCAAGGTGCTCACAATACAACCTTAGACCACATGCACATTTACTAAAAAATTAAAGTACCTTTGCACACTCCTCGGTGGGATTCGATCCCAGGTCAAGTTGTCACCTACGCCCTAGTCATGGCCACACTACCGCATGAGCTAGGCGCTCACGTGGGAGGTAAAAGCACTTTGAGTGCTTTGTTTCTTCCACCAGTGCCAAAGCCAAACAAAAGGCTTTATCCCTTTGTAGCCATCGAGACTCGAACGCGGAACCTCTGCGTACCCTATGCCTTACACACCAACAACTTGCCACTAGCCCAACCGATTGGTTGGTGACAAGGCTTTATGCCTTGGTCACTTTGACCTTCATGTTTTTTGGCTGCAATAAAAAATTAATAACCTCTTGTCTTTATTTTCTCATGAACTTTTTGCATTCACTTTCAATAATCGCATGTGCATTAATATTCGGAGACTTGCATTTGTGAGGCAAACCTTATGGTATTTATACCATATGCCTCTTTCCTTCGAACGTCGATGGGGGAATAAAAAATTAAATTGAATTTGCACCCAACCCTACTTTGGGTTTTAAATAATATTATTTTATAAATTAATTTATAATATAAATATTATAAATAATTTATAAATTACCTTAGGCTTTAATTTTAACCTTTAATATTATAATATTATTTCCTTTGGGCCTAGGTATTTTTCTCTTTCACCCTTAGACATTTCGACCTCCTTTAATATTATAATAATAAATATTATAATATTATTTCCTTTAGGCCTTTCCTTTAGGGTATTTAACCATCCTTTTGACCAATCATGTGAAGCTCTTAAACCAAATCTCTTGGGCTTAAAATATAAATATTTTAACCCTTCTTTTGCCAAGTCCTGCACTGATCACTGACACTGACTCTTGACATCAATGACAACACAACTAACTCAATATTTCCAACAATCTCCCCCTTTGTCATTGATGGCAACCCTTTTTTATAACCATTCCTTTTTCCTTTTTCCAAAATTACTCCCCCTAAGAAACTGCTCCCCCTGACTGAATGCTCTCCCCCTAACTCAAATCTCTCCCCCTTTGTCATCAATGGCAAAGGGCCACCTTTGGGGCTAAAGATAAGACTCTTAGCTCAGCCTCCTCCCCACCTCCTCTCCTTGAGGTGATTAATTTTGGGGTGGGAGTAGAACTACTCCCAATTTTCTTCGAAGATACTCAAAAGTCTCTTTCAAAAGTGGCTTAGTGAAGATATCCGTAATCTGCTCCTTTGTAGTAACATATTCCAACTTGACTTGCTTATCTATCACCTGTTCTCTCAGAAAATGATATTTGATCAGAATGTGCTTTGTCCTAGAGTGCATCACTAGATTCTTTGAGATATTTATAGCACTTGTATTATCACACAATATGGGAATAGGGTGATCATGCTTTATCTTGAAGTCCTCTAAAGTTTGCTTCATCCATAATACCTATGTACAACAAGCAACTATTACAATATACTCTGCCTCTACTATGGATAAGGATATTGATGCATATTTCTTACTTAGCCAAGAGACTAAACAGTCTCCAAGAAAGAATGCTCCTCCACTTGTGCTTTTTCTGTCATCAATGTTGCCAACCCAATCTGCATCTGTATAAGCTGTGAGAGTGAAACTATCACTTTTGGGATACTAGAGCCCAAAATCCATAGTCCCTTTTAGATACCTGAGAATCCTCTTTACTTCTACTACATGTGTCTCCTTGGGTGCTGCTTGAAACCTTACCACTAATCCCACTGCCTGCATGATATCTGGTCTTGTAGTTGTGACATACAATAAGCTGCCAATCATAGATCTATACAATTTTTGATTTACCTTAGGAGATTCATCATATTTACTTAACTTGCATCCTGTAACCATGGGGGTACTCACTGGTTTACAATATTCTAACTTGAATTTCTTTAGCATCTCTTTTATATACTTGGTTTGTGAAAGAAATACTCCTTTCTCTGATTGTGAAATCTGAAGTCCAAGAAAGAAGGACAACTCACCAAGCATTGACATCTCAAATTCATTTTGCATGCTCTTTGCAAATTTTTGACACATCTTATCATTGTTGCCTCCAAAAATAATATCATCCACATAAACAACCACAATTAGTAAGTCATTCCCTTCATTTTTGATGTATAAGTTACTATCCACTATTCCTTTCCTGAAACCCTATTCCTGTAGGTACTTATCCAATCTTGAGTACCAAGCTCTAGGAGCTTGCTTTAGTCCATAAAGTGCCTTCTTCAATCTGCATACATAGTCTGGTTTATCAGTCAAGTTGAATCCTTCTGGTTGCTCAATGTAAACCTCTTCTTCTAGAACACCATTTAGAAAGGTTGATTTAACATCCATCTGATATACTTTGAAGTTTTTGAAACTTGAGAAGGCTAAGAACATTCTGATAGCTTCAAGTCATGCAACTGGAGCAAATGTCTCATCAAATTCAATTCCCTCTACCTGTGCATAACCTTTGCATACTAATCTTGCTTTATTTTTGACTACCTGACCATCTTCATTTAACTTGTTTCTGAATACCCATTTAGTGCCAATCACATTCTTGTCCTTTGGTCATGGGACAAGTTCCCAAGTCTTACTTTTCTCTATCTGATCTAGTTCCTCATTCATTGCCTTAATCCAAAATTCATCTTCACTTGCCTCATTGAAATATTTTGGCTCAACTTTAGATAACAAGGAGAAATTTGCTTGTTGATTTGATGCTATTATCCTTCTCCTTGTCTGTCTCTCATCTGGATTCCCAATGATTTGATCCCTTGGATGATTTTTTTGTACATACCTGGATGGAGTCTTAGGAAACAGTCTTTGTGTTTCATCTTCTTCCTCTGATTCTTCACATAACTCTTCTTGACAACTTTCATCTTCTTGATACACAATTTCTTGAACTGGTTCTCTTGATCCTATCTTCTCATCAACTGTTACATTTATACTTTCTATAATAGTACGTGTCCTTTTGTTATAGCATCTATAGGCTTTGCTCTTAGTGGAATAGCCAAGAAAAATACCCTCATCACATCTTGGGTCAAACTTACCCAAAATTTTCTCTTCCCATCTTATGTAACATTTGCTTCCAAAAATTTTGAAGTACTTTATAGTAGTTGGTCTTCCTTTCCAGAGCTCATATGGAGTTTTGTGATGGTTTACTCTTACTTGAGCTCTATTGATGATATATGTTGTTGTATGTACCACCTCTTTCCAAAAACCATCTAAAATCTTAGACTCATTTAACATGGCTCTGGCCATATTCTCAACTATCCTATTTTTCCTTTCAACTACCCCATTTTGTTGAGGAGTTCTTGCTGCTGAATATTCTCTTTTGATCCCATGTTGTTCACAAAAGTCTACGAATTCATTTGAGGTAAATTCTCCTCCTCTATCTGACCTTAAACTCTTAATCCTTTTCCCTGTTTCATTTTCCACTAACTCTTTAAAAGCTTTAAACTTCTCAAGAGCTTCTGAATTTTCTTTCAGGAAGGCTACCCAAATCATTCTGGAATAATCATCTATAAACAATATAAAGTAACTTTCACCTTGTAAACTCTTTGTCCTTGTAGGACCACATAGGTCAGTGTGCACTAGCTTCAATGGCTCAGATGACATAAATCCTTTTGACTTGAAACTTGTTCTAGTTTGCTTCCCATGCTGACATTGTGAACAAATTGTGTTTTGTGGCCTTTTTAGCTTTGGTAAATCTCTGAAAGCCTACTTGTTGCTTATGTTTACTATGTTTTCAAAGTTCAAATGACCCATTCTTCTATGCCACAACCAACTCTCATCTTCTTGTGATAGAAAACACTTTTCCCCTTTAATCTCACTTAACATGTAGAGGTTGTTTGTAGTTCTATTTGCATTTGCAATAAGTTTTCTAGTTTTAGACTTCCTAATATCACACCTACTTGGATGAAAAGTAACCATGTGCCCTTGATCACAAAGTTGGCTCACACTTAGTAGATTGTGCCTCAACCCCTTGACATACAATACATTCTCTATTTTTGTTTTCCCATTATCTAAACTCAGAGTTCCTTTCCCACAAAATTTTTGTTGATCCATTATCACCAAATATTACTGATCCTCCATCAGTTTCTTTGAGTACAAGAAATTTACTTTTGTCTCCTGTCATGTGACTAGAACATCCACTATCAAGAAACCATTGTTTTCCCTTATCCTGAACATGAAGAGTTGTTTGTACTAACATTGATCTAGCTTTCTCATGCCCTTTTCTCTCTTTCCTAATTGTTGATGTTGTATTCTTTTTACTTGACTCAGGCAATACCATTTTGCACCATCTAGCCTTGTGACCAAAATTATTGCACTTATAACATATGACATCATTATTCATAAGAGGTGCAAAAGAATTGAAATTTCTATCAACATCATTTTTAACATAACTAGTGCAATGTACAACTCTATGACCATATTTGTTACATGAAAAGCAATAGCCATGGAAGAGATTATGTAACCTATTTGAATGCCTTGGAAAATATGGTTGAGTGCTCCTCCTTTTGTTGTGATTAACTCTTGTCCATGGTTCTTCTTTGCCTTCTTCTTTCTTGATGTCTTTTCCTTCCAGAGTATGAGTCACGAGCTTATCTTTGTTTGATGTCTCTGCCTCATGAAAGCTTGACTCCTCTTTCTATTTCCCTAACTTTATATCTTGTTGTAACTTGGTCTTTTCAACTTCATTCCTTAGAGAAATAATTTTTGCTTCCAATATTTCACACTTTGTTTCCCTTGCTCTTAATAGATCTGTCATATCTTATTCAATTTTATTTCCTTATTCTACCTTTATCTTGAGTTCTGTGAGACTCTGTAGAAGTTCTATATTTGCTTCTTCATCCTCTTGAATTTGATCCTTCAAACTTGAGTTCTTATTTCTAACCTTTTCCAAGTTCCTGAGAGCAGCAAAGAATTCCTCTTTTATGTCAAACATGGTCTCTTCTTCATTCTCTGAAGTCATGTGTGTTTCTGATGGATCTTCCTCCAAGATGTTAGTCTTTTCATGGAGAGACCTGCTCTGATACCAATTGAAGAACATGTGCTTATACTGAGAGGGGGTGAACAGTATAAGATAAAACTTTTTTCTTTTCAAACCATATGATAACATCAACAATATTAAAGTAGTAAACATTACACAAAGCATCACACACATGAGAGACATGATTTAACGTGGTTCACCCAATGTGGGCTACTCCACGGAGAAAATATTCCTTATAAAATTTTCTCAACAAATTCTCTTGGGAATCCTTCCCTATTACAATGTTTATGGACCTCTATCCAAAGGAGACACCAATCCCCTAATCAAGTTTATGGATCTCTATCCATAGGAGAACCCTTTCTCCTCTGCTCTAGATGATGATCTTCTAGAAGACTACTACCTCCACTACATTGGCTTGTGGATCTCTCTCCACTGAAGACCCCTATCCTCACTCAGAAGACCTCTATCCTCACTACCCTAGCTAATGGATCTCTATCCACTAGAGACTACTATCCTCTACTCTATCACCTCCAAATCCTACTCTAACTCTACTCTATCTCTATCTCAGATCTATACTGAACACTATCCTCTACCCTACACAAATCTACTCAATATCTATCTCAAATTTGCACTAAACATTATCCTTTGGTCTAGCACAAATATACTCAATATCTATCTCAAATCTACTCAAAAATTCCTCTCTAGAACTTGTCCAATCTACTCAACAAGTCTTCACCAAGACTTACCTCAAATCTCTTGTAAGCTTCCACAAAATCTCACACAAATTTTAAATACTTAAGTCCCCTCTAGGACTTACTCAAAAAGTCTCACTAGCTTTCACAAAATCTTTATTCAAATAATTGCAAAACTTGCATACAACAACTCAATTTAATCTCTTTCAGAAAACCTCTTTAATCACACAAACAAGTTTCACTCATAATATTGTTTAACCATAGAAACATATAGAGAATGGTAAGAGACTCAATATGTTTCACACTCACAAATCACTCTAACACTTTCAAACTCACTTTCAAATCAATTCAAAATAAAGAACAATTTATTTCACAAACCTTGAACTATCACTCCAAAAATCCTTCAATCAATAATTATCAATCAACTTCACTCAACCATCCACTCAATGAAACACAACTTGCTTACAAACCCTAACCAAGTGTTTCACTATACTTCCAACAACTCACACTATGAACTCAAACCTTGACTCAAGATGATTTCAGTTTCCACATAACAATGATACTCATGTTCTTTTATCACTCACAAATAATGCATATGAACACTCACTCAAATATTTCCAACAATGCTTATCAAACAATCCTTTTCACTCCAACTTTGCATTTCACAACATTCAATCCAACAATATTTCACTCATAAGGAAGATGTGCCCATACCTTTTGTTTTTATGGAGATATATCTTCAAAACCTATCTTAATCACAATCAAAACTTCTTTGCCAATTCCAAGGTTAGATAACAACAATCTATCTCAAAATCTCCACTCAAAATTCTCCTCAATATTTATTTCACCATACAAAAATAACAAGTCTCAAGTACACCTTATAATATCCAATATTTTCAAAATATAACTAGAAAAGGTTCAATTAACTCACTTTCACAATAATTCACTTCAAAAATTTAATGCATAAAATAATCAAAATAACTCACTTATATCTCCCTACTCAAAATGCATTATCAAATAATCAACACACCTTTCAGAAATAATTCAACTCACTTTTAAACCAAAATTAAATCCACCTCAATCTTCAATAAACAAAATAATTACTTAATCACCTTATAACTCCCAATTTAATCATAAAAATACTAATTTTCTTTAATCACCTTATATCTCCCAAGGCGCTCACAATACAACCTTAGACCACATGCACATTTATAAAAAATTAAAGTACCTTTGCACACTCCTCGATGGGATTCGATCCCAGGTCAACTATCGCCTCGCCCTAGCCAGCCACACTGCCTATGAGCTAGATGCTCACTTGGGAGGTAAAAGCACTTTGAGCGCTTTATTTCTTCAACCAACGCCAAAGCCAAAACAAAAAGACTTTGTCCCTTTGCAGCCACCAAGACTCGAATGTGGAACCTCTACGTACCCTACGCCTTACACACCAACAACTTACCACTAGCCCAACCAATTGGTTGGTGACAAGGCTTTATGCCTTGGTCACTTTGACCTTCACATTTTTAGCTACAAATAAAAAATAATAACCTCTTGTCTTTATTTTCTCATGAAATTTCGCATTCACTTTCAATAATCGCATGTGCATTAATATTCAAAGACTTGCATTTGTGAGGCAAACCTTATGGTATTTATACCATATGCCTCTTTCCTTCAAACGTCGATGGGGGAATAAAAAATTAAATCAAACTTGTTCCCAACCCTACTTTGGGTTTTAATAATATTATTTTATAAATTAATTTATAATATAAATATTATAAATAATTTATAAATTACCTTAGGCTTTAATTTTAACCTTTAATATTATAATAAAAATATTATAATATTATTTCCTTTGGGCCTAGGTATTTCTTTCACCTTAGACTTTTTAACCTTTAATATTATAATAATAAATATTATAATATTATTTCCTTTAGGCCTTTCCTTCAGGGTATTTAACCATCCTTTTGACCAATCATGTGAAGCTCTTAAACCAAATATCTTGGGCTTAAAATATAAATATTTTAACCCTTCTTTTACCAAGTCCTGCACTGATCACTGACATTGACTCTTGACATCAATGACAACACAACTAACTCAAAATTTCCAACAATCTCCCCCTTTGTCATTGATGGCAACCCTTTTTCTATAACCATTCCTTTTTCCTTTTTCCAAAATTGCTCCCCTTAAGAAATCTCCCCTGACTGAATGCTCTCTCCCTAACTCAAATCTCTCCCCCTTTGTCATCAATGGCAAAGGGCCACATTTGGGGCTAAATATAAGACTCTTAGCTCAGCCCCCTCCCCACCTCCTCTCCTTGAGGTGGTTAATTTTGGGGTGGGAGTAGAACTACTCCCAATTTTCTTTGAAGATACTCAAAAGTCTCTCTCGGAAGTGGCTTAGTGAAGATATCCGCAATCTGCTCCTTTGTAGTAACATATTCCAACTTGACCTACTTATCTGTCACCTGCTCTCTCAGAAAATGATATTTGATCAGAATGTGCTTTGTCCTGGAGTGCATCACTAGATTCTTTGAGATATTTATAGCACTTGTATTATCACACAATATGGGAATAGGGTGATCATGCTTTATCTTGAAGTCCTCTAAAGTTTGCTTCATCCATAATACCTATGTACAACAAGCAAATACTGCAATATACTCTACCTCTATTATGGATAAGGATATTGATGCCTATTTCTTACTTAACCAAGAGACTAAACAGTCTCCAAGAAAGAATGCTCCTCCACTTGTGCTTTTTTCTATCATCAATGTTGCTAGCCCAATCTGCATCTGTATAAGTTGTGAGAGTGAAATTATCACTTTTGGGATACCAGAGCCCAAAATCCATAGTCCCTTTTAAATACCTGAGAATCCTCTTTACTGCTACTACATGTGTCTCCTTGGGTGCTACTTGAAACCTTGCCACTAATCCCACTACCTGCATGATATCTAGTCTTGTAGCTGTGACATACAGTAAGATGCCAATCATAGATCTGTACAATTTTTGATTTACCTCAGGAGATTCATCATCTTTACTTAACTTGCATCCTGTAACCATGGGGGTACTCATTGGTTTGCAATCTTCTAACTTGAATTTCTTTAGCATCTCTTTTATATACTTGGTTTGTGAAAGAAATACTCCTTTCTCTGATTGTGAAATCTGAAGTCCAAGAAAGAAGGACAACTCACCAAGCATTGACATCTCAAATTCATTCTACATGCTCTTTGAAAATTTCTGACACATCTTATCATTGTTACCTCCAAAAATAATATCATCCACATAAACAACCACAATTAGTAAGTCATTCCCTTCATTTTTGATGTATAAGTTACTATCCACTATTCCTTTCCTGAAACCCTGTTCTTGTAGGTACTTATCCAATCTTGAGTACCAAGCTCTAGGAGCTTGCTTTAGTCCATAAAGTGCCTTCTTCAATCTGCATACATAGTCTGGTTTATCAGTCAAGTTGAATCCTTCTGGTTGCTCAATATAAACCTCTTCTTCTAGAACACCATTTAGAAAGGTTGATTTAACATCCATCTGATATACTTTGAAGTTTTTGAAACTTGAGAAGGCTAAGAACATTCTTATAGCTTCAAGTCATGCAATTGGAGCAAATGTCTCATCAAATTCAATTCCCTCTACCTGTGCATAACCTTTGCATACTAATCTTGCTTTATTTTTGACTACCTGACCATCTTCATTTAACTTAGTTTCTGAATACCCATTTAGTGCCAATCACATTCTTGTCCTTTGGTCATGGGACAAGTTCCCAAGTCTTACTTTTCTCTATCTGATCTAGTTCCTCATTCATTGCCTTAATCCAAAAGTCATCTTCACTTGCCTCATTGAAATATTTTGGCTCAACTTTAGATAACAAGGAGAAATTTGCTTGTTGATTTGATGTTATTATCCTTCTCCTTGTTTGTCTCTCATCTGGATTCCCAATGATTTGATCCCTTGGATGATTTTTCTGTACATACCTGGATGGAGTCTTAGGAAACATTCTTTGTGTTTCGTCTTCTTCCTCTGATTCTTCACATAACTCTTCTTGACAACTTTCATCTTCTTGATACACAATTTCTTGAACTGGTTCTCTTGATCCTATCTTCTCATCAACTGTTACATTTATACTTTCTATAATAGTACGTGTCCTTTTGTTATAGCATCTATAGGCTTTGCTCTTAGTGGAATAGCCAAGAAAAATACCCTCATCACATCTTGGGTCAAACTTACCCAAATTTTTCTCTTCCCATCTTATGTAACATTTGCTTCCAAAAATTTTGAAGTACTTTACAGTAGTTGGTCTTCCTTTCCAGAGCTCATATGGAGTTTTGTGATGGTTTACTCTTACTTGAGCTCTATTGATGATATATGTTGTTGTATGTACTACCTCTTTCCAAAAACCATCTGAAATCTTAGACTCATTTAACATGGCTCTAGCCATATTCTCAACTATCCTATTTTTCCTTTCAACTACCCCATTTTGTTGAGGAGTTCTTGCTGCTGAATATTCTCTTTTGATCCCATGTTGTTCACAAAAGTCTATGAATTCATTTGAGGTAAATTCTCCTCCTCTGTCTGACCTTAAACTCTTAATCCTTTTACCTGTTTCATTTTCCACTAACTCTTTAAAAGCTTTAAACTTCTCAAGAGCTTCTGACTTTTCTTTCAGGAAAGCTACCCAAATCATTCTGGAATAATCATCTATAAATAATATAAAGTAACTTTCACCTTGTAAACTCTTTGTCCTTGTAGGACCACATAGGTCAGTGTGCACTAGCTTCAATGGCTCAGATGACATAAATCCTTTTGACTTGAAACTTGTTCTAGTTTGCTTCCCATGTTGACATTGTGAACAAATTGTGTTTTGTGGCCTTTTTAGCTTTGGTAAATCTCTGAAAGCCTGCTTGTTGCTTATGTTTACTATGTTTTCAAAGTTCAAATGACCCATTCTTCTATGCCACAACCAACTCTCATCTTCTTGTGATAGAAAACACTTTTCTCCTTTAATCTCACTTAACATGTAGAGGTTGTTTGTAGTTCTATTTGCATTTGCAATAATTTTTCTAGTTTTAGACTTTCTAATATCACACCTACTTGGATGAAAAGTAACCATGTGCCCTTGATCACAAAGTTGGCTCACACTTAGTAGATTGTGCCTCAACCCCTTGACATACAATACATTCTCTATTTTTGTTTTCCCATTATCTAAACTCAGAGTTCCTTTCCCACAATTTTTTGTTGATCCATTATCACCAAATCTTACTGATCCTCCATCAGTTTCTTTGAGTACAAGAAATTTACTTTTATCTCCTGTCATGTGACTAGAACATCCACTATCAAGAAACCATTGTTTTCCCTTATCCTGAACATGAAGAGTTGTTTGTACTAACATTGATCTAGCTTTCTCATGCCCTTTTCTCTCTTTCCTAATTGTTGAAGTTGTATTCTTTTTACTTGACTTAGGAAATACCATTTTGCACCATCTAGCCTTGTGCCCAAAATTATTGCACTTATAACATATGACATCATTATTCATAAGAGGTGCAAAAGAATTGAAATTTCTATTAACATAATTTTTAACATAACCAATGCAATGTACAACTCTATGACCATATTTGTTACATGAAAAGCAATAGCCATGGAAGAGATTATGTAACATGTTTGAATGCCTTGGAAAATATGGTCGAGTGCTCCTCCTTTTGTTGTGATTAACTCTTGTCCATGGTTCTTCTTTGCCTTCTTCTTTCCTGATGTCTTTTCCTTCCAGAGTATGAGTCACGAGCTTATCTTTGTTTGATGTCTCTGCCTCATGAAAGCTTGACTCCTCTTTCTATTTCCCTAACTTTATATCTTGTTGTAACTTGGTATTTTCAACTTCATTCCTTAGAGAAACAATTTTTGCTTCCAATATTTCACACTCTGTTTCCCTTGCTCTTAATAGATCTGTCATATCTTGTTCAATTTTCTTTCCTTCTTCTACCTTTATCTTGAGTTCTGTGAGACTCTGTAGAAGTTCTATCTTTGCTTCTTCATCCTCTTGAATTTGATCCTTCAAACTTGAGTTCTTCTTTCTAACCTTTTCCAAGTTCCTGAGAGTAGCAAAGAATTCCTCTTTTATGTCAAACATGGTCTCTTCTTCATTCTCTGAAGTCATGTGTGTTTCTGATGGATCTTCCTCCAAGTTGTTAGTCTTTTCATGGAGAGACCCACTTTGATACCAATTGAAGAACATGTGCTTATATTGAGAGGGGGGTGAACAATATAAGATAAAAATTTTGCTTTTCAAACCATATGATAACATCAACAATATTAAAGTAGTAAACATTACACAAAGCATCACACACATGAGAGACATGATTTAACGTGGTTCACCCAATGTGGGCTACTCCATGGAGAAAATATTCCTTACTAAAATTTTCTCAACAAATTCTCTTGGGAATCCTTCCCTATTACAATGTTTATGGACCTCTGTCCAAAGGAGACACCAATCCCCTAATCAAGTTCGTGGATCTCTATCCACAAGAGAACCCTTTCTCCTCTACTCTAGTTGGTGATCTTCTTAGAAGACTACTACCTCCACTGCACTGGCTTGTGGATCTCTCTCCATTGAAGACCCCTATCCTCACTCATAAGACCTTTATCCTCACTACCCTGGCTAATGGATCTCTATCCACTAGAGACTATTATCCTCTACTCTATCACCTCCAAAGCCTGCTCTTACTCTACTCTATCTCTATCTTATATCTGTACTGAACATTGTCCTCTGCCCTGCATAAATCTTCTCAATATCTATCTCAAATATGCACTAAATATTATCCTTCGGTCTAGCACAAATCTGCTCAATATTTGTCTCAAATCTTCTCAATAAGTCCTCTCTATAACTTGTCCAATTTGCTCTAAAATTCTTCACCAAGACTTACCTCAAATATGCTTCTAAGATTCCACAAAGTCTCACACAAATCTATCCTTAAGTCCCCTCTAGGACTTACTCAAATCTGCACACAAGCTCTCACAAAAGCTTGCTTAATTCTATCCTTAAGTCCCCTCTAGGACTTACTCAAAACAATCCACTAGATTTCACAAAAGCTTTATTCAAATTGCAAATCTTGCATACACAACTCAACTTAATCCTTTCATAAAACCTCTTCAATCACACAAACAAGTTTCACTCAGAATCTTGTTTAACCATAGAAACATATAGAGAATGGTAAGAGACTCAATATGTTTCACACTCACAAATCACTCTAACACTTTCAAACTCACTTTCAAATCAATTCAAAAATAAAGAATAATTTGTTTCACAAAACTTGAACTATCACTCCAATACTCTCAATCAATAATGCTCAATCAACTTCACCCAACCATCCACTCAATGAAACACAACTTGCTTACAAACCCTAACCAAGTGTTTCACTATACTTCCAAAAACTCACACTATGGAACTCAAACCTTGACTCAAGATGATTCCAATTTTGAAAAAACATCAATAGATATTTCTAAGAGGTTGAGCAGTAGGAAATGATAGAATATGGGCGATCTAGTGGAGGATGGTAGTAGATCAGAAGCAAGAGAGAGGAGGGAGGATGGACGAATGGGAAAGGTTCCAAGGGGGGCCAACTCTGACAGCAGTGAAGGATCTAGTCCTGATGTAGCGAGTGCTCAGATCGATGGGATGGGTAGTAGCAGGAAGGATCCCCCTGATAAGGAAGGCCCCCATCAGACCCGTAAGGGATCCTATGCCTAGGTTCTAGGTTCAGGCGTCCTACTACATTTCTCCACCCAAGAGCTCCACCCCTCAAGGGAGGATCTCGTCATTCCCAGAGACTTGATGGAAAGCTATATGGATATGGATAAGTTCATGTTGATTAGGAAGTTCTTGGGGGGATGCCTGGATATGGAAAATATCCGCATATGGGCTTCCTCCAAGTGGAAAACCAGTGGCAACATGGATATTGTGGCCCTCTCCTGAGGTTTCTTTGCTAGTCGGCTTAGTAACCAGATGGACTTTTACAACATATTGGCCGGAGGGTCTTGGTTCCTAGGGTGCAGGAGCCTCTTTCTTAGGAAATGGAGAGAGGTCTTTAATCCTGATACCCAAAATATAAATTTCACTCTACTGTGGGTGAGACTTCCAAACCTCCCCTTTCAATGTTGGCATGAAAATGTAATCAAAGGGATTGCTCAGTCCATTGGGGAGTTAGTGGCTTTTTATTCCTCCACCAAGGTCAGGTCCAAGATGGTACATGCTCGGTTAAGTTTTATTGCCAGCTTAGAAGCTGAGCTCCCCATTTTCATCAAACTATTCAGAGGGAAAATCCTAATAAAAAGGTAACCTATTAAGTATGAAAATAAACCTACCTTTTGCACTCATTGTCATACTCAAGGGCATCTCCAGTCCCAATGCCAAAATATTAGGACTCAAAAGCAATGAGAAGAAGAGGCTAAGAGAGGAAACCAGAGGAACCAGGGTCCTGGGACCAGCAACAAAAAATCTCATCTAGAACTCATTTTGCACAACCCTACCCACTGATCCTATGACCAAGCCCAAACTCCTTCTCAAGGTGAAGCTGAAGTTGAACAGAGGGAGGATAATATCCCACCCTCTATGGACCATGAGGAACCTGATAACAATCTTGAGTAGGAATACGTGCATGTAGAAGCTCCCTCACCAAGTCAGTACCAGAAAGAGGCTCCTTTAAAACCCTCGTTGCAAGGTATTCTTCGAGTAGAGGGCTTGATTTCCCAAGTATAGTTTTTCCTTGAACCTGGTGTTTCACAATCCTTTATGGAATAATATTTTAAAAGTAATAGGAAATCCCCACCTCAGTGGGATAAAGGTTAAGGAGGGCCTTCCCTATCAGGGAAAATCATCCCTAGGAACACCAGAAGCAAAAATAAGTCTATTTACTATGGCAGTGAACGAAAGAGAGGAAGACCCTCTGGTAATTACTAGTGAAACAAAGAAATGGTGGAGGATGTGGCAAATGGGACTCAACTAACATTGTTCTTAGATGATTCTGACACATGGAAGGATGAAAAAAAAAGGTACCAAAACCCCCTTCTATCTGGTGAAGGGAGGCAATAAAAACCCTAAATTATTGAAATGACAAGGTCATCTCATGGAACATGAGAGGCCTAAACAGCACAACCAAGCAGAGGATGGATGTTGACCTTAAAAAAAGGATGAACCCTTCTATTTTCAATCTCTAGGAATCCAAAAATGATGAGTTCTCATCAAGGAAGGTTGCCAAAGTCATTTGGAGTAAAGGGGAAACCTTGTTTAGCCCTACTCAAGGCACATCGAGAGGCTCATGTGCCTATGGGATCTGACCCTAGTGGAAGGGAAGCTTCTGTATTCCTTAAATAGAATCTTCAACATTATTTTTCACTCAAAGACCAACAATCATTCATGGATCCTGTCCAACATTTATACCCCTAACTCTCCTATAGAGTGAGCTGAGATATGGGAAACCATTACTTAGATGAGAAGCAACTTCAAGACTATACCTTGGATCATCGGTGGAGATTTCAACTGCCCATTGCACCCATCAGACAATAAAGGAGGTAATGACTTGTGCAGTAGAAGTATAGAGGACTTCAGAAACTTTGTCAACAACAATGAGCTCATGGAAATTAAGCTCAAGGGATCCTCCTTCACTTGGAGCAATAGGAGGTTGGGAAGTGGGCTTATCTAGGTTAAGCTAGATAGATTCTTCATCTCTCAAAAATCCATTCCTTTCCTAGGTGATGCAATCCTACTCGCCTTGCCTAGAATCAGGTCGGACCACAATCCCATCATCCTCAAATCCAGGAAAGCTCCCTCTTTCAAAAATCCTTTTAGGTTTGATTCCATGTGGATTCAGCATAAGGATTTTAAAGGGCAAGTTGCTTCTTGGTGGAAATAGAAGGTTGGAAGATCAGCCTCAATGCAGTTAGCCCAAAATATCAATATAGTCAAGGAAAATCTCAAAATCTGGAACAAAGAGGTCTTTGGAAACATTTTTGAATGTAGAAAATCCATCTGAGAAAGGCTGCAAGATATAGAAAAGAGAATGGAAAATGGGGACCACAACGCGACCATCAAAAATGAAGAGAAGATCCTCCTAGTAGACTAACATAACATCCTATCCAAGGAAGAGACCTTTTAGAGGTAAAAATACAAGGACTTATGGGTAAAGGAGGGTGACTCCAATACCAGCTTCTTCCATGCTTCGACCATGTGGTATAGAGGATCCAATAAAATTAGAGAGATCATTCACAGCGATGAATCCTCGACAAAGGACTTAGTGGAGATAAGAGCCAAATAAGTGGCTTTCTTTCAAGAATTACTGGGAGCTCTTCCTGAAAGTTACCAGCATGCCTAGGTCGAGCTCTTGGCTAACATCCCATGCAGACTCACCCAGGAGGCTAATCAAAATCTCATGGAACCTTTCTCCTCAGACGATATTAAGGAATCCCTTTTATCCATGCAACCTGATAAGGCCTTGGGTCCTAATGGTTTTCCCCCTCACTTTTTTCAAATAGTATGGGACATCATTGGAGAGGGCGGTTATGCTGCCATAAGGGAAATCCAGTTTTCTAGAACTATTCACCATGGGCTAAATTCCACTTTTCTAGCTTTGATTCTAAAATCATCTGCTCGTAGAACCTTTTCTGACTTTAGGCCCATAAACCTCTATAATATTTTCTACAAATTTCTAACCAAGACCATGGCCAATAGGTTAAAGCCCATCCTCCCCCTCCACATTGACCCATGCTAGGGTAGTTTGATGAAAGGCAAGAAAATCTTGGATGGGGTCATCATGATTCATGAGACCTTCCACTCTGCTTCTATGGCTAAGAAGGCAGCCCTTTTCCTCAAACTCGATATGAACAAGGATTTCGATAGAGTTGACAGAAGATTCCTCTGTGCAATCCTTTCCAAGTTTGGCTTTCACCCTCTTTAGATTGACCTTGTTCAAAGTTGCATCTCCACCCCTTGCTTCTCTATGTTGGTCAATGGTTCCCCTACTAGATTCTTCCAAAGTACTATAGGGCTTCTCCAAGGAGATCCCCTATCACCCATCCTCTTATTATCCTAGCAGAAGTACTAGGTAGAGCACTTAATGATGTGCTTCAGAGGAATAAGGTGACTAGCATTATTTCCACTTTTGGTATTGAAGCGATCACCCATCACCAGTTCATGGATGACACTTTGTTATCTACTTATGCATCAGTATCCCAAGATAGATACATCAAAAGTATCTTGTTCCTCTATGAGCGTGTTGTGGGTCAGAAAGTGCATTTCATAAAAATTAAGCTTTTCTTCCTCAACACTTTGGTAATACAGCAGAACCAGTTAGCCAGGATCCTCGGGTGCTCCATCGAATCTCTTCCTACCACATACCTTGGTCTTCCCATGTTCTGTGGTTGGGATAAGGAGAGTTTATGGAATATGGTATTAGAGTGCATCCATAAAAAATTAGCTACCTAGAAAGGTAAGTTTCTTTCCCAAGCAAGTAAAGTCACCCTTACCAAGGCATGACTTCAGGGGATACTGACCTATTTTATGTTGGTGTTCAAGCTCCCAGCTTTGGCCCTTCGTAAGATCGAGTAGATCCAAAGGAACTTTCTATGGTCAGGCAATGAGGACAAGGGAAAAATTTCCCTAGTATCTTGGGAAAAGGTTTGCAAAAGTAAGGACCAAGGGGAAATAGGCCTAAGGAGAATGAGCTTGATGAACCTTGCTTTGGTGGCCGAACATGCCTGGAGGATCATCTCCAATGATTCAACTGAGTGGGTTAGAATAGTAAAAAATAAATACCTCTCCAACCTTTCTATCTTCTATGAAGGCATTCCCATGGGTGGATCGACTTTCTGGAAGGCTATCATCCATTCGCGACACTTGGTTATGGATGGAACTAGATGGATCTTGGGCGATGGGCAAAAGATAAACTATTGGAAGGATAGGTGGCTTGAGGAGGATTCTCTATGTCAGTGTACTGAGTTGGGTCACCTTAGATCCATGGTGGACCCCAACTGTGATTAGAAGGTGGTCGACTTCATTGTTTGGAGGAATGGATACCCACATTGGTCGATTAACAAAGTGGATGGGTGTGATGAGGAGGTTTTTGTGCTATCCTTTATCCTAAATAGGCCCACCATCCCTTCTTGAAGGAGATCTAATCATATTATTTGGAGAGGAACAGATAGTGGCACCTTCTTGGTCAAGTTAGGTTACAATATTCTGTGTAGCAGACCAAGGGTGGAGTTTCCTTGAAACTTGGTTTGGTGGAAATACTTGATCCCCAAGGTAAATTTTTTCTCTTGGATCACTTTTTAGAATAAAGTCCTCACTATTGATAACCTCCATAAAAGGTGCTTTGCTTTCGTAAATATGTGTTACATGTGTATGTCAGCCTATGAGTCTTTTGACCACCTTTTCATGCACTGCTATTTCACCAATTTTGTCATTGGATTCATCCTTTCCACTTTTCATATTCAGTGGAGTCCTCCCAAGACAATTAAGGAAGCTTTATTTCAATGGCCCAATCCTTTTTGGAACTCAAAACTTTGTTTCCTTTTGAATGCCTATTTCCACCATTTCATTTGGTAGATCTGGTTGGAGTGAAATAGTAGGGTGTTTGGAAACTCCCCTAGAGACCCTCCCTCTATTGCCCATAGAGCCATGGCATTTGCCATTGAGAACTCCAAGATCCTCTCTAGCCCAATCCCAAATTTTGGCCTCAAGGAAGAAATTTTCATGACTCTAAAGCTTGATAGGGATCTTGGACTAGGGGACCCGGCTCTATCCAAAAAAAAGACCAGGAGGATCAGCCCCCCCATGGTTGGATAAAGCTAAACTTTGATGGAGTGACGAGAGGCAACCCAGGTCCAGCAGTAGCAGGTGGTGTTTTTAGAGACCATAATGGTAAGCTCATCCTCGCTTACTGTAAAAATATAGGGATCCAATCAAATCACATTACAGAAGCCAAAGGGGTCTTAAGGGGTCTCGAGCTCATCTCAGAGGATCCCCATCCTCTATTGGTTTAAGGGGATTCAATGAACATTACCAACTACTTGCTTAACTCCAAGACCCCATCCTAGAAGGTGTTCAACATCATTTCTGAGGTAAGGAACCTCCTTCTTTAGCATTCCTCAGTCCAGATTTGACATTCTTTCAGGGAGGGAAATGGTCTGTCAAACCACATGGCAAACAAAGGTTTTTTTTCATGTGTCTCGTTGCATGGTGTTAGAGCTTCCTGGTGAATGTGGTGAGAGTCATAAACCAAGACAATTTTCATGGAAACACCTAGGAAGAGGTCGACGACGATCCTTGGTGGATTTGCTTCTACCATGCCACTTGTCTCCTCATCATATTGGCGCATATCCAAAGTGTAGGTTGGTAATATTGGTTTAGTTCCTAGAGGACATGGGAGCTAACATTCTGGCCTCCACCAATGTGATTGTTAGAGCTCTAAAGTGTTACAAGGGGTGCCAGGCCCAAGACAACCAAGAGGAAACTGAAGCCTGATGGAGGTTCCCCAAATTTTCTTGTTTTGTTGATGATGGATGTGTGGGTTGTAACCAGTTTTGGGTCTTTAGGTTTTAAACTATATCTAACTCCCGTTAGGGATAATATTGTATGTAGCCATATGGGAATTTGTTTCTATATTTTGGTAAGTGTCAAGCAAGGTTTTTGTGCTACTCCAGCCCATGAGGCTTTCTGTATATGCCATGGTTATGGCTTGCAATGCTATAAGGTTTTGGGATCTTATCAAAAAACCCTCTAAGTAATTCAAAATCCAGCTTATCAAAAAAAAAATATGATTTCATTTTTCACATAACAATGATACTCATGTTCTTTTATCACTCACAAATCATGCACATGAACACTCACTCAAATATTTCCAACAATGCTTATCAAACAATCCTTTTCACTCCAACCTTGTATTTCACAATATTCAATCAAACAATATTTCACTCATAGGGAAGATGTGACCATACCTTTTGTTTTGATGGAGATATGTCTACAAAACCTATCTTAATCAAAATCAAAACCTCTTTGCCAATTCCAAGGTTAGGTAACAACAATCTATCACAAAATATCCACTCAAAATTATCCTTAATATTTATTTCACAATACAAAGATAAAAAGTCTCAAGTACACCTTATAATCTCCAATATTTTCAAAATATAACTAGCAAAGGTTCAATTAACTCACTTTCACAATAATTCACTTCAGAATTTTAATGCATAAAATAATCAAAATAACTCCCTTATATCTCCCTACTCAAAATGCATTATCAAATAATCAACACACCTTTCCAGAAATAATTCAATTTAATTTTAAGCCAAAATTAAATCCTCTTCAATATTCAACTAAGACAAAAATAAAATATATCTTAATCACCTTATAACTCCCAACTTAAAAATTGCATTTCAAAATAATTATCACCTCTTATCCAAAAATAATGCAATTCACTTTTAAACCAAAATTAGATCCTTCACAAACTTTAACTAAAATAAAATTTCTTTAATCACCTTATATCTCCCAAGGTACTCATAATACAACCTTAGACTACATGCACTTTACTAAAAAATTAAAGTACCTTTGCACACTCCTCAGTGGGATTCGATCCCAAGTCAAGTTACTGCCTACAACCTAGTCACGGTCACACTGCCATGTGAGCTAAGTGCTCACGTGGGAGGTAAAATTTCTTTGAGTTCTTTGTTTCTTCCACCAGCACTAAATCCAAACAAAAATTTTTATCCCTTCATAGTCTCCAAGACTCGAATGAGGAACCTTTGTATACCCTATGCCTTACACACCAAAAAATTACCACTAGCCCAACTGATTGGTTGGCGACAAGGATTTATGCCTTAGTCACTTTGACCTTCACATTTTTTGGCTGCAATAAAAAACTAATAACCTCTTGTCTTTATTTGCTCACGAACGTTTCACATTCACTTTCAATAATCGCATGTGCATTAATATTCGAAGACTTGCATTTGTGAGGTAAACCTTATGGTATTTATACCATATGCCTCTTTCCTTCGAACGTCGGTGGGGAATAAAAAATTAAATCAAATTTGTGCCCAACCCTACTTTGGGTTTTAAATAATATTATTTTATAAATTAATTTATAATATAAATATTATAAATAATTTATAAATTACCTTAGGCTTTAATTTTAACCTTTAATATTATAATAAAAATATTATAATATTATTTCATTTGGGCCTAGGTATTTTTCTCTTTCACCCTTAGATATTTTTTGACCTCCTTTAATATTATAATAATAAATATTATAATATTATTTCCTTTAGGCCTTTCCTTCGGGGTATTTAACCATCCTTTTGACCAATCATGTGAAGCCCTTAAACCAAATCTCTTGGGCTTAAAATATAAATATTTTAACCCTTCTTTTACCAAAACCTACATTGATCATTGACACTGAATCTTGACATCAATGACAACTCAACTAACTCAATATTTCCAGCAATCTTCTCTTCCCAAAAATCCATAGGGAGAGCATATAGATTCACCCAAACTAGGAAGCCATCAACTTCTTTTGTAAGGGTATTGAAACTGGGAGTCCAAGGTCATATATTCACACCACTTTGTCCAAAAAACCAATTGTATCTATAATATATTATCATCTCTATCTTCTAAATAAAAAATAAACATAAAATAAATATTTGGATAGCAGAGTTACTTGGAATTTACTGAACCACCAAATTTTAATGTATCCTTTTAGCTCCTCCAAGCCTGGTCTTTTATCCTTGAGTTTGTCGATAATTTTTTAGGCTTCATGATCAACTAGATCCAACTCAAATTCATCCTCTAAAATACTAATAAAGGGTAGAGGTTCATTAAAAATCTCCACCCTTGAACCCTAATATCCTTGAGACATTTCTTCTGATCGAAGAGGATTTTTCACATATTGAAGAGAAACTAATATCCTTCCGAGTATATCGAACGGGCTATGAACAACCCTCTTTTTGTAATATTTGAATGCACCTAGGATTTCCACCCCTTTCACTCTTTTCCATCCTCATATCCTCTTGAGTACAACAAGCAGGCTGCAAACAACCCTCTTTATACAATGCTTAACTACACCTAGGGTTTGCACCCCTTTCACTATGTTCCATCCTCATGTCCTCCTAAGTACAATGAGTGGGATGCAAACAACCCTCTTATTACAAAGCTTGACTGCACCTAGGGTTTGAGATCCTTTCACTCTGTTTCATCCTCTTGTCCTCCTAAGTACAATGAGTGGGTTGCAATAATAATAGTATCTTGAATTTTATAGTAAATTTTTTTTTAATATTGATAGTAACAATTTTTTATTTTGTACTTTTATTTCAATGGGATGATAAATATTTATAGATAGGAATGATGCCATGACTCAAATTATGCATCTATTTATGGTAGAACCTAATAAAAAAATTTATGACATGGCAATGATGACTTGCCTTATATGCTTAGAAATATAATATTTAATATGGTGATTAATCGCGTGTCCATTTAATTCTTAATGTAATAGTATATATAGATGGAAAAAGAAATTATATCTTATTTAATTATGCAATTAATATAATAATTTCATGATATGAGAAATACTAATTACAAATTGTTAATATGAATGTTGATAGGTCCATCCTTAACCTAATGTGAGGGAGGATATCATTTAGGATAAGGTGGTAGATACTAAAAAGTGGTATCATAGAAGAGGCACATCACACACATAATAGTTGTATACTATAGTTCATCATATGATTGATCATTTGATGCATTGAGTCCATTGATATTTTCATCAAGTTTGAAAATTTGATGTAATTAATGAGTGTTTACATTTTGGGTGGCATACAACTAATTATAATTTTTCACGATGACATGAGTGCATAGTTTTTTAACTCTTTTGAAATACATTGATAGAATCAAATATTTCTTCCAAATAATTGTTGGTTCATATTCAAATTAGGTTTCCCTCAGTAGTCTTTGCCTTCATATATATTTAATATTAATGACATATATCCTTGTGGTTTTATACCTTATATAGTCTTAGAATCCTTTATTTTGTAATATATTATGTTGGAAATGGATCTTAGCATAGAGGAGATAACCTAAGTAAGAGACCCCTCACATTGTGGACCCTTAAAGTTTTTATTTTTTGTATGGCTTAAATGTAATACTAGGGGGAATGTGTTGCATGCCAAATTGAGAGGTGGGTTCTTTATATAAAACCCCTTTTTTTTACCTCATTTTTTAGTATCCTTGGATTTTGTTTGTGAATATAAGATATACGTATATCCATTTTGGCACAATGCCCCTTTCTAGTGAAGATAGAAAAAAATTAATTTTGTTTTGAAAAGGAACGCGATTCATGGAGGGCACCTTGAAAATAATCGGGATTGCATCGAATTTCAAGGCATGGCATTAAATATTGGAAACCTTTTGGCTGAAATTTTGGATCATCACTCCTACTGCCCCAAGCATTAAACTTTGTAAATATTTTTCCTTTCCCAAAAATATCAGTAGTTATGGCACTTCTAAAAGTAACCCTACTAAGAGAGAGATAAAACTTGATTTTTCCCTTGCAATGGGGTGAAAGGCATTTTCATAGCAGGCAGTGGTGAAAATGAGTTACTACGTTGATGGTTGTCTTTAAAGCTATAATTTTATCTTTTGTTTTGATTTGATTTTGCTCCATGACGTATTCTTGTTTAAATAATAGGCAAACATGGGATTTTTGCCCCTCAACATACTTTCACCTCTTTCCTGGGTATTATTCCCTGAAAATGATAAAAAAATGTATTAAGGGAGGAGGCAAAAGTAATTGATTTCACCCCTAAGGGGGGCAACAATGATTTTCGACCCAACCCACGGGTGACGTTGACTTTGACCGACAGGGAAAAGCTGCTTTTTTCGAGACTTTTGCCTCAAGACATTTTTATTTGGAAATTTACCCCAAAGGAGGACAAAAATTATTTTCGCCCCTCCTTAAGGGCACCTTTGACTTTGACCTTTTAATCTTTCCTGGAAAATGTCCTCTTAATATTTGCGTCCTAAAAATATCTTTTACTAGGGTTTCACCCCAAGGATGGGCGAAAAGGATTTTCGCCCCTCCTGAGGGGTGACTTTGACTTTGACTATGCCATGCATGATCTTCATTCTATTTTCACCTTCAGGATGCTTTTAACTAGAATTTTACCCTAAATAGGAGCGAAAAAAAAATTTACCCCCTTCCAAGGGCACTTTTGACTTTGACCTTTTTCCATTACTTAGAAAATTTTCCCTCTTTCTTTGTTTGGATGGAATTTTCCATCAAGGTAGTTTTTCCCCAAATGAAGGGTGCAAAGGATTTTTGCCTCTTCCTAGGGTGAAAATGTCTTTTTGTCCTCTTTACTGGCGCCTTCACTTAAAATAAAAACTACCAAAGTCATAATTGATTTTCCATTAATTATTCTATCCTAAAACATTCCTTGCATTGATCTTTCTCCTTTTACGTTTCATCCATGAGTGGCATTAATTTTTTATGGCAAAATTTACTGTGCACCTTCAGAAATGAAACAAAATTTCTTATAGGAAAGGAACGAAAAATATTATACTAAAACAATGAAACCAACACAACTGCATCATTTATCTTTTTTTTTTCAAAATTCTACAAATAAAATTCAATGTGGCAAAATTACCAACACTTTGTATTATAATTAGGTCATGCATAAATATATGATTAGGTCATCTATTTTTAGATGCATGATTATTTTAATATTTCTTCCATGTAATAATATCCTAATCAAGTAGTGATCTTCTAGTTTGTAACCCTAAGGCATGCAAATAGGATCTTGCCTCAATGAATGAATTGCTAAATTTTTCCATCAGTGAACATCTAATAATTTTGTAGCCACAAGAATGGGAGAGCATCATTAAAGTGATTTACTACCCAACCATGAAGTTCATAGAATTACTATAGCTCAACTTCCTATTAGGAAGTACCAACTCTTTTTCAAAGGTATTAATGCAAAACACTAATAGAAATGAAAGAGGACATAATGGAAATGGTAATCTATCTACATGAATTCAATGTAAATCATGCAACTCAACTCATATAAACATAATAATATCTTTGGTGAAATAATTTTTCTTGTATAGTCCCCTAACGTATACTTAGGGTATAATTAGTATATAATTATCGTATGCATATATTAATGCTTAGTATTAAAATTATTCCCTCTATATTCATCTAATTAAGGCCTATAACACAAATCATTATGTATTCCATCTATGCCCTCTCTTTCATTATTACCATTAGTCTCTCATGAATATAAGCAACATTAGTTTAAACACAAGAATGATGTTCAATAGCAAATAAGTTTGAAAAAAACATCAATTATGGTGTAATCATCCATACTAATTATATACAATTCATCCATATATAGAAAAGTGATATTCACCTCTAACATAAATATTCTAGCCCACATTATTCTCATAAACCAACAAATTATCATGTGTTGGCAATTTGAGTTATTTTGTGTTGTCATTGATGTCACATGGATCACATTAAGTTTTGGTGGCAAAAGCACTTTATAAATAATCATTTATGATATTTTGGAGAGTATGAATATTTACAGGGTTTTGTGGCACAAGAGGCATATAATATTTAATTTTTTAAATATTATTTTAATGGTTTTTATTAAAACCAATGGTAAAGGTTTATATTAAAACCAATGGCAAGGGTTTTTATTAAAACCTACGGAAAGGTTTTTTATTAAAACCAACAAAAAGGGTTATCATTAAAACCATTGGAAAGGGTTTTTCATTAAAACCACTAAGCTAATACTTCTCCAAATTATATTGGATGAAAAGGTTTTCCAATAAAACCTAGGTGCAAAAATTTTCATGGCGAAATTCAAAAGAATGAAGGAGATATCCCAATTCAAAGTTAAGAGGTGAATTATTAAATTTTTATTTAATAATTCTAAGGTCTAAAGTTGAATTACATTATCCGTCGATGTGCAAAGGTTGGGGAGATTAATAAATATTCACCAACGTCATTCGAATGATGGAGGTGCATATAAATAAAAGGTGAAAAACCTTTTTTTATTGAAGACTGGATATAGTGCATGAGAGAGAGTCGTCAAAAGGGGAGCAGCGAATAAAGAAGGATAGAAAACTTTCAGTTTGAGAGCAAGGTCAAGTAAATAGCATGGTAAAGTGACATCACACAGGAGCCTATAGTGTAGTTGGTAGCGCACAAAATTTCCACAAGACAGGTTCACTATTCAGATCCTACCAAGGGCAAAGTGTTTTGCTAAGAAAGTAAAATCAAGTTTCATATTTGAGTGCAGGTTAAATTTGGGTGTTTGGGATTAAAATCCCAACATGGGCTAGCACCCATATGGTAAGCGCTTCACAATGCTAAGTGAGAGGAATGGAGTTCAACTCCCGCAAAGGTGTGAAGGCGCATTAATTTTGGCAAGGCATTTTGGCAAAGACGATTTCAAAGGTTACGAAGGTAGCGAATTTCATATAAAGGTATTTATCTCTAGCGCATGGTAATATTTGTTATTACCAAAGTTTTGGTGCATTAAAATTATTTATGTGATAACTAGGGAGTCATAAGGTATTTAGTAAAAATAAATGATTGATGTATGTGCTTAGGGAGTTATAAGGTGTGAAGTTAAATATTTGTGATTGTTGTATGTGGAGTTATAAGGTGTGGAATTAAAAATAAAAGCATAGGTGCTTATTGTATGTGTTAATGAAATTAGGGAGTCATAATGTTGAAAATTGTTGAACTTGTTATATGTCCTAGTGCATGATTTAATTATAAAATTAAACTAGGAACTTAAGACCTAGTTAATTGCTACCTTGAGTTAGAAGATATGCACATGAGTTAGGGTTTGAAGTTGAAGACAAATTACTTGATTATGTGCCTTGGTTATTGAGAGGAAGTGGATGGATTAGAAAATCAATTTTATGGATAAAATTGATGCTTGAGTTCCATGATTGCTTTAGTGGATTTCATTGAGAGTATTGCCATTATTGAGGAGGTTTTTGCTATTGCTTTGAGGAGATTATTGTTGGTTACTTGTTAATTCCATTGCCACTTGTTGTGGCTGCTCCACAACGTACCCCAAAATTGGGGACCCACATTTTTTTGCATGTTTTCCAAGAATACTGAAGTGGCCCATTTGCTAAGGATCAAAGAAAAAGCAAAATACCACAAGGAGAAAAAGTGTCACGATATCACGACATGTTGCAGTTTTGCAGTCCAAGACAAAGGGAGAGAGCAAAAGAGAAAAAGTATCATGATATCATGACATGTTGCACTGTCATGGCCAAAAGATGAAAAAGTGTCGCGATATCGCGACATGTTGCACCGTCATGGCCAAAAGAGAAAAAGTGTCGTGATATCACGACATGTTGCAGTTTCACGGTCCAAGACAAAGGGAGAGAACAAAAGAGAAAAAGTGTCACGATATCGCGACATGTTGCACTGTCACGGCCAAAAGATAAAAAAGTGTCGCGATATCGTGACATGTTGCACCGTCGCGGTCAAAAGAGAAAAAGTGTCGCGATATCGTGACATGTTGCACCGTCACGGCCAAAAGAGAAAAAGTGTCACGATATCACGACATGTTGCACCGTCACGACAAAAAAAGAAAAAGTGTCGCGATATCGCGACATGTTGCATGGTCACGGTCAAAAGAGAAAAAGTGTCGCGATATCGCAACATGTTGCATTTTCGCGACCAAAAGAGGAGAGAAAGAACGAGGAAGAAAAAGTGTCATGATATCGCGACATGTTGCATTTTTGCGACACAAAGTAAAGAGAAAGATCGAGGAGAAAAAGTGTCACGATATCATGACATGTTGTGTTTTCACGGCCAAACAAGAAAATGCAACATGTCGCGATATCGCGACATGTTGCATTTTCTCGACCAAACAAGAAAAGTGTCGCGATATCGCGACATGTTGCGTTTTTGCGGCCAAAAGTGAAAAGTGTCATGATATCGCGACATGTTGCATTTTTGTAGCCAAACAAGAAAAAGTATCGCAATATCGCGACATGTTGCATTTTCACCACCAAATAAGAAAAGGAATAACTAGAAAGAAAAGAGTCGTGATATCACGACATGTTACATTTTCGTGGCTAAAAGCAACAAAATAGAGCAAGGAGGCAAAAGTGTCGTGATATCATGACATGTTCCATTTTTGCTAAGGTAACGGACCTGAATAGTGACATGGACATAAGGACAAAATCCAATGAATAATACAAAGTGTTACATGATCATTTAAGATGGTCGTTACACATGGAGGGAAATAAACGCAAGACCATGTGAAGAAACGTAGCAAAGGGCCACAAAATGGAAACCAAAGCATACGCATACAAGGGAAGATGAAACTAACAGTAAAAGAAGGTGAAACGAACAACCATCGAAAAATGAAACAAACCGTCATGGAAGGAGAAACAATTTTTTTTCAGAAGTTTAAATACGCCATTGAAAGAGGCCAAAAAGGGGTGGAAACCGTTGCAAGCAGAGTTGTAGAGCTGAAGGCGAGAAGGCCATTCTGGACCTGTTTGAGTAGTTTTTCTTCCACAGACTATTTTGGAAAAACCAAAAATTATGCTATTATAAAATGACATATTTTTAATGCAGAAGTGTTCAAAAATTTGCATCTTGTGGGTAAGAAAGAAGGAGATTTTCTTTGCATGCTATGGATTTAATGTTTATTCTTTCATTTTTTAGATTTCAAATTTATAGATAATGTTAAATGCCATTTTTTTGGGTTACATTAGGCGAATATTTGAAATCTGAAATTTTATTTCGTACCCTAGGAACCAAGCAATTACTCTATGGGGATTGTGCATGTTTTGCAAGTCCAATAGGTTAGGTTGCATGCATGGAGACCTCACATCTTCAGTTTTTTCAAAACAGGATAGCATCATACTGAGTCTGCATTTCATTTTCATTTTTTTGCATTTTATTTTTTTTTCCAAAAATTTTAACTTATTTTCAGGCATTAAAAATAAACATTTAAAAAATTTCAAAATCCAAAAAACAATGAACAATCACTAAAGTTTCATGATGAAATAAACCAACATTACCCCTTTTTTACAGTTACTTGCAATCACTAAGGTGTTCCAAGCATTTAAATTGATTATCTTTATTTGATATTACTAATACATATTTGCAAATGCTAATACAGTGGAGACCTTGGAGAAGTTGTTTGTTTGAATTCTTTGCAAGAGGGGATTTGGAACCCAAATCCTAAATGAGAGTGTACTTTTACTACTGGGTGAAAATACCACTCAACAGATTGGTGCTAGAAGGAGGGTTGAATTGGTTTATTTCATTGTCCTAACGCTTTTTGATTGTTCATACAGGAATAAGATGTTTGGAATAAGGTGTTTTGATTGTGCATTGTTTTAGAATATTGCTTTGTCATGGTTCCTTCTTTCATTCACGACTAACAAATTGGTGTTGAAGTTATTCTTTGAATTTCATTAACTACAGGATTTTCTTTGTCTTGCAGGTTTTTCTTGGAGGTATTGAGAGTTTTGTCAGGTTTTGTAGGGTAGTTTCATTTACAAGCTGGACCCACCGCATCGCATCACAAATAGGTCCAAAAAAACCAAGGAAACCATATTCCAAAGCATCCCACTTACTCATAGGAATCCAAGAAATAAAACCAAGCAAATTGTGGTCCCACTAGATATTCTCGTTATAGAAGATCCTTATGTTTCAGGCGCATCTAGCGGACTTGCATCGGTGGTGTCATTTGCCACTAGTGTACCAATTATCAGTACCATTTCCACAGTTCTTGTAGGTTTATCATCATCGATTACTCAAATCCTATTGGAACTAGCAATAACATAGCTCAACCAAAAGAGATTTATTCAGAGGTTGAAGAGCTCAAAAAGATAGTTCACAAATTGAGTAATGATTTGGTTCAAAAACAGAAGTATGAATCCCATGCCCCTCACCCAAATCAAAATTTCAACAATAGAGGGAGATAGTGGAATACAAAGCCAAACAATGGGGGTGTGCCTTCCCCTATTGCTAATCAGATAGATACTTCTACAGGACCAAGTCACTCTAGTTCCATTCTTAATATTTTTGATTTTGCATGGGAAAAGGGGTGTATATTGCATAATACGAAGGATCATAATGAAAGGAATTATCCCAAAATTTCTAGGTATACCCATTGTCTCCAAGCTCAAGTGGATGATTTGGAACTTGTGCCAAATGAGGGTCCACACCAAAAAAAACAAGGAGACGATAATATTTTGGTGGTGGAAACTCTATATCATCAAGAGAGTGAGAATGAGGAAGAAGAGGATGAAATCTTGGAACAGGAAGTGCAAGATTTTAGAGAATTTAGAAAGGGGAACCATGGATACTGTTTGAGGAGTAAGTCCAAAACCCCTAAAACATCCTCAACTCCACCAAACAACTCTATTCTTCCTCTCGATGCTAAGGCTGATAATAATCCCCCTCCTCCATCTAGAAGAGAAACATCTAAGGACACACAGAAAACATTGAAGCCTGAGAAGTCAACTTATGACATAGTGGAGGATTTAAGGAAGTCCAATTCTAGCCTTTCATTTTTAGAGGCGACTAGGTTTCCTGGCCAAAAGGAAGCATTGATAAAGGCTTTGGGCTCACCTAGTCAAATACAGGAAGGAAAGGAAGTTGAATCTCACATGGTTTTATGAAAGGAAATATGAGATGTCCCTCATTTTTTATTGACTGTGAGGATTGCTGGAAAAAATTTGCACAATTTTTTGGTGGACATAGGTGCCACAAGTAACCTCATGCCTGCAAAAATTTGTCAAATGCTAGGCCTAGAGCCTATTTTTGCTAAATGCAAGGTTTTGCAATTGGATCGATCTGAGGTAAATGTGGTAGGGACCCTCTATGATGTTAAGATCCAACTCAATTCTAAACCTAGGGTCCAACAGGTGGTTGATATTTTTGTTGTCAATATCTCAAGTCGATATGGAATGTTACTTGGTAGGGATTGGATGAAAATTTTGAATGGTTATTTCTCAACTGATTGCTCACACATGTGGCTACCCTGGAAAGGGATTGCTAATCAAATTAGAGTGGAAAATGAACCAAGGCTTAAGGAAATCATCACAGAATACAACAAGCCAAATGAAGTTTAATTTTTTGAACCTGAGTTAGGAGTCTACGCTTTTGATGTTGAAAGAGCTACCGAAGAACCTCAAAAAGAAACATTTTCTTGTAGCTCTTTCGAAGAAGATAACCTCATGTGGTTACTCAAGTTTGATGGATCTAAGTCAAAACATGGGGTAGGAGCTAGAGTTGAACTCACTTGTTTGGGAAGTAAACCATTGTTTGTTGCCTATAGATTGCAATTTCCTTGCACTAACAACGTGGTAGAATATGAAGCTCTTATCTTTGGATTACAATTGGCTTTGAGCAATAAAGTTAAGTGTTTGAAAGTATTGGGAGATTTGGAGTTGGTGGTCAAATAAGTTAAAGGACAATATACCTGCCATGATAAGAGATTAAGCCTTTATAGAACTAGGGTGAGGGACCTCGTTGAGGAATTTGATGCTTTTAATATATCCCTTATTTCTAGGAAAGGAAATCGTATAGCTAATTCTCTTGTGACTGCTACAGGTATGCTAAATCTGGTTGACATAAAAAAATGCAAGAAGTTTTCCATTGAGTTGGTCCCTTGCCCATCGATACCTGATAATGTCATAAACTTGCAAGTTTTTGAGAATGATAGGCACATTTTCAAATTTGTCACAAATTCAGGTATTTTTGAGGACCAAGTGATTGATGAAGATCAAAGGTGGCAAGAAGAAATAGAAGGAGAAAGTGAAGTTACATTTCAATACAACAAGATACCTAAGAACATCATTTCATTAGAGAAGGTGTTTGATATGGGATATAAAGCTAGAAAAGGAAAAAGGGTTCCACCTCCTAAAGATGCTTGTGACCTGATCAATATAGGGAGTGTGGATAATCCACGTGAAGTGTACATTGCAAAGGCATGTACGGCTGATGAGAGGGAAAATATAATATGTGCACTAAAGTATTACATGGATTGCATTGCTTGGAATTACAATGAGTTGAAAACGTATGATCAAAATGTTATTATGCACACCATCCCTCTAAAACCAGATTCCAAACCTTTCAGACAAAGACAACGACCTGTTAACCCATTACTTGAGCCCTTGATAGAGAAAGAGGTCAAGCGATTGTTGGACGTAAAGATAATATTTCACGTTAGGCACTCAACTTGGATCACTAATCTGGTTCTGGTGAGAAAGAAGAATGGAGAGATAAGGTTATGCATAGATTTTAGAAATCTCAACAAAGCCTCACAAAAGGATAATTACCCACTGCCATTAATTGATGAAATCTTACAAATGCCTGAATGGGTCTGAAATGATGTCTTTTCTCGATGGGTATTCTGGATACAATCAGATTCTTATTCATCCCAGTGACAGGATGAAGACGGCCTTCACAACCAAATGGGGAACGTTTGCCTATAGAAGAATGCCCTTCGGATTATTAAATGCAGGCACAACATTTCAATGTGCCATGGATTATGCATTCAAAGGGCTCATAGGTAAATGTATCATTGTGTATATGGATGAAATTCCTATGTTTTCAAAGAAAAGAGAAGACCATGTGAAAGATTTGAGGAAAGTTCTCCAAAGGTGTAAAGAGCACGAAATTTCTTTAAATCCAAAAAAATGCATCTTTGGAGTGACAAAAGGAAGATTGCTTGGCCATATAATTTCAAAAGAAGGTATCTCCATTGATCCGAAAAGGATAGAAGCTATCCAGAACTTGCCTCTCCCAGCTCGCAAAAAGGAATTGAGATCTTTCTTTGGGAAAATCAATTTCGTGAGGAAGGTTTATTTTTGGCTTCGCTGAGATAGCTAAACCACTAAATGAGATGCTCAAAAAGGATGTGAATTTCATATGGGATGAAGAAAGTAGGTTTGCCTTTCAAAGCATCAAGGATGCTATTTCCAGAGCCCCTGTCCTTATAAGTCCAAATTATTCTAAGCCTTTCTTTATTTATGCTTTCGCATCTGAACACTCTTTTGTGAGTGTCTTGACTCAGAAAGGTGAAGATAATGCAAAAAATCCCATAGATTTTCTAAGCGCTAGGTGAGAGAAGAGGTAAATGGATTTCTACCATCCAAGAATTTTACATTGAAATTCAAACCATGAAATTAGTTCGTGGACAAGGACTTGTGAAAACAATTGCTGAGAACAATCCCCAAGTCACATGCCAATATTCAGATGGAGAGCGCACTTCTAAAGATGATTGGTATGTTGATATTGTGTATTTTCTATTAAATGGTAAGTGTCCATCACATATTAATTCTACTCAAATAAGAGCCTTGAGACTTAAATCTGCCAATTATATTATTAGTTCTGGTGTTCTTTATAGGAAAAATCATGAGGAAATTTACCTACGATGCTTAAATCAAGAAGCTACCAATGTTTTGCAAGAGTTTCATGGTAAATACAGAACCAGCCATGGTTCGAAAAATTCAATAGCACATCAAATCCTAAGAGCAGGATATTATTGGCCCCACATTTTTAAAGATGCACATGCACACGTGTGATCTTGCCATATTTGTCAAGTGGCTGCCAATAGAGAAAGGAATGTAGCTATGCCATTGCAACCTATAGTTGAGATGAGACCATTTGCACAATGGGGATTAGACTTCATCAGAGTTATTAACCCAAATTCTTTAGATTCCCATAAATTCATACTCATAGCTACAGATTATTGCACTAGATGGGCAGAAGAAATTCCTACGAAGCATGCTACTACGGATGTGGTAATAAAATTCCTCAAAGATCATATCTAATAAGGTTTGGAATATTGTGCATCTGTATATAATTTTTTGGTTTTGATGTTGGTTTTGCATTTCTGTTTTGGTTTCAAGTTGTGTGTTGGTCCTTTCGATATTTTGGGTTTGTTTTTTTTTTTTTTTTAAAAGCGAGATGTCAACTTATGTCCTTATGAATGTTGGCTAAGACAAGGAGAATATGAAACATCAGAATTTTATTGCAGAAAGCTCCGCGAGTATCACAAAAATATTAAATAATATCATTTGAAACTTGTGATGCATGAAGTTGCCAGTTTTACAAATTATGGTAAAGTAGGTGATATACTCCATTTGCATTTCAAAAAGAGAAATGCGTTCATCCATATCTCATGTTACATTCGACATTGCATATACATTTCATCTCAGTTGCATCTACTTTTCAAATACAATCATTGAAAAGGTGTCAAATCATCTTAGGGTCATTACATAACATATATTAAAAGGATCCTAAGGTTGGGAACTGATGCCCAAACTATCTTGAACCTAGCACATTTCACATATTTTAAAGAGGATCTTTAGCAAAATGGTCAAAACCTTACTTGGAAGAAAAGTTAGGCGAAAAGAATTTTTCTTGTCTGTCCCATCATGCAAAACATAGTCCATGAAACAGTGGTTTTCACCACTTCACCTCCATAACATCACTTGGATTGAAAGGATCATACTACGTGTCCCTCATTAGGATGAGTAGTCATACCTAATATTTAAGGAAGCCATTACCTCTCCACCTCCATAACATAATTTGAGTTGGAAGGATCGTACTACGTGTCCCTCACAAGGATGGGTAGTCATCCCTAAAATTCAAAGAAATCCAGCATTAACCCACCTCCATCATATCATTTGAGTTGGAAGGATTGTACTACATGTTCCTCACAAGGATGGGTAGTCATCCCTAAAATTCAAGAAATCCAGCATTAATCCACCTCCATCATATCATTTGAGTTGGAAGGATTGTACTACGTGTCCCTCACAAGGATGGGTAGTCATCCCTAAAATTCAAGAAATCCAGCATTAATCCACCTCCATCATATCATTTGAGTTGGAAGGATCATACTACATGTCCCTCACAAGGATGGGTACTCATCCCTAAAATTCAAGAAAGCCAAAGCTAAAGCCTGGACGATGGGGCTGATCTCCACTAGGGCTATAGACACCTGACTAGCAGTGGAGTATGCTCATGCGTGGCAACATGTCTTATCTAAAAGCAAGACCACTGACTGTTCAAATGGATATGCTAGCCTGATAGTTTCATCCATAGCAGGTTAAATCATTTTGTTTAAGATGAGGTAATGAACTCCAGATCAGAGTAGCAAGGATAGGATTAAATTCCCAACTCACTTAGGTTGGGAATCTGATTCCCCAAAGCTTTGATTTCACTCACACTTGCACATGGGTTCAAGATGGTAGTGACACATAACCAACTTTGGGATCTAGTAAATTAATTTAGTATACATATATTTGGTCCTAAGAGGGTTTGATAATTTTGATATGTTTGTTCATGATACTAGAAGGTCTGAGCCTTTGCAAAGTAGGTTGTTATATCTCTAACATAGTTTTCATACATCAAATCCTACACAAATCATTCATAGCCTTGTATACGAATCATAAGTGAGACTGAAAATGGAATGTTGATCAATTTCAAATGATAGGGAATGAATAACATTGCACACACCGATCTGATGCTTAATAATTCTAATGCTTCATGCATTTCTAATCTAGTTTCATTCTTAGGATATTTTTTGATGCTTGAGTCTGTGTTTTCAGGTTGAGTTCTCACTGAAATGCTTAGGAGCATTTCCCAGCAGAGTCACCATTTGTTGTGGCTTCTCCACAACATACCCCAAAATTGGGGACCCACATTTTTTTGCATGTTTTCCAATAAGACTGAAGTGGCCCATTTGCTAAGGATTAAAGAAAAAGAAAAATACCACAAGGAGAAAAAGTGTCGCGATATCAAGACATGTTGCAGTTTTGCGGTCCAAGACAAAGGGAGAGAGAAAAAGAGAAAAAGTGTCATGATATCGTGACATGTTGCATTGTCAAGGCTAAAAGATGAAAAAGTGTCATGATATCATGACATGTTGCACCGTTGCGGCCAAAATAGAAAAAGTGTCGTGATATCACGACATGTTGCAGTTTTGCGGTCCAAGGCAAAGGGAGAGAGCAAAAGAGAAAAAGTGTCACGATATCACGACATGTTGCACTATCATGACAAAAAGATAAAAAAGTGTCACGATATCACGACATGTTGCACCATCATGTTCAAAAGAGAAAAAGTGTCGCGATATCACGACATGCTGCACCGTCACGGCCAAAAGATAAAAAGTGTCGCGATATCGCGACATGTTGCACCGTTGCAGCCAAAAGAGAAAAAGCATCATGATATCGCGACATGTTGCATGGTCACGGTCAAAAGAGAAAAAGTTTCGCGATATCGCGACATGTTGCATTTTCACAACCAAAAGAGGAGAGAAAGAATGAGGAAGAAAAAGTGTTGCGATATTGCGACATGTTGCATTTTTGCGGCACAAAGTAAAGAGAAAGAGCGAGGAGAAAAAGTGTCACGATATCGCGACATGTTGCGTTTTCGTGACCAAACAAGAAAAAGTGTCGTGATATCGCGACATGTTGCATTTTTGCGGCCAAAAGAGAAAAGTGTCGCGATATCGCGACATGTTGCATTTTCACGGTCAAACATGAAAATGTGTTGCGATATCGTGACATGTTGCATTTTCATGACCAAATGAGAAAAGGAAGAACTAGAAAGAAAAGTGTTGCAATATCGTGACATGTTGCATTTTCACGGCTAAAAGCAACAAAAGAGAGCAAGGAAGTAAAAGTGTCGCGATAACGCGACATGTTCCATTTTCACCAAGGTAACGGACCTGCATAGTGACGTGGACATAAGGACAAAATCCAATGAATAATACAAAGTGTTACATGATCATTTAAGATGGTCATTACACACAGAGGGAAACGGACGCAAGCCCATGTGAAGAAATGCAGCAAAGGGCCACAAAATGGAAACCAAAGCACACGCATACAAGGGAAGGTGAAACTAACAGTCAGGGAAGGTGAAATGAATAGCCATCGAAAAACGAAACAAACCGTCATGGAAGGAGAAATAGTTTTTTTCAGAAGTTTAAATATGCCATTCAAAGAGGCCAGAAAAGGGTGGAAACCGCTACAAGCAGAGTTGCATATCTGAAGGTGAGAAGGCCATTCTGGACCTGTTTGAGTAGTTTTTCTTCCACATACTATTTTGGAAAAACCAAAAATTTTGCTATTGTAAAATGACATATTTTTAATGCAGAAGTGTTCAAAAATTTGCATCTTGTGGGCAAGAAAGAAGGAGATTGTCTTTGCATGCTATGGATTTAATGTTTATTCTTTCATTTTTCAGATTTTGAATTTATAGATAATGTTAAATGCCATTTTTTTGGGTTACATTAGGCGAATATTTGAAATCTAAAATTTTATTTCGTACCCTAGGAACCAGCACTTAGTCTATGGGGATTGTGCATGTTTTGCAAGTCCAATAGGTTAGGTTGCATGCATGGAGACCTCACATCTTCGGTTTTTTCAGAACAAGATAGCATCATACTGAGTGCATTTTTCAGTTTTTTTGCATTTCATTTTCATTTTTCTGCATTTTATTTTTTTTTCCCATAAATTTTAACTTATTTTCAGGCATTAAAAATAAACATTTAAAAATTTTCAAAATACAAAAAATAATGAACAATCACTAAAGTTTCATGATGAAATAAATCAACATTTCCCCTTGTTTACAGTTACTTGCAATCACTAAGGTGTTCCAAGCATTTAAATTGATTATCTTTATTTGATATTACTAATACACAGTTGCAAATGCTAATACAGTGAAGACCTTGGAGAAGTTGTTTGTTTGACTTCTTTGCAAGAGGGGATTTGGAACCCAAATCCTAAAGGAGAGTGTACTTTCATGACTGGGTGAAAATACCACTCAACACCACTATTTGAGACCATTGAGGAGATCATTTTCTAGTCACTTATGGATACATTTGTCTTTCATTTGAGGAGATCATTGTTGGCTATTTGAGAGCTCTTTGCTTGAGGGAGTTGTGCTTGTTTCTTGATAGCTTATTAACATTGCATGAGGAATATATTATTAAGAACCTATTGCTATCACTTGTGGAGATTTTCCTTGGTTGGTTGAAGTCCTCATTGTTATTGCTTGGAGAGGTTTTAATTTGCCATACATTTGAGAGTACATTATTGAGCATTTTTGTCATCCATTTGAGAGTACATCATTGAGCATTGTTGTCATCCATTTGAGAGTACATTGTTGAGCATTGTTGTCATCCATTTGAGAGATCATTTGTCATACATTGTTGAGATCATTGTGGATCATTGTTGTTATACATTGAAGAGTACATTGACATTCATTGTTGAGCACATTGTTGAGTATTGTCATCATTCATTTGTTATCCATTATTGAGTTCATCATTGAGCCTTGCCTTCATTGATTAGTGGTTGAGCCTCTGGGAAGGCTTTTGGGACAGAATTTCTAGACAGATTTGAGACAACTTTTATGCATGATTGGTTGAGCCTTTGGGAAGGCTTTTGGGATAGAATTTCTGGACAGATTTGAGATATATTTTGTGCATGATTTTTTGAGCCTTTGAGAAGGCTTTTGGGACAGAATTTATGGACAGATTTGAGATAGCTTTTGTGCATGATTGGTTGAGCCTTTGGGAAGGCTTTTGGGACAGAATTTTTGGACAGATTTGAGACAACTTTTATGCATGATTGGTTGAGCCTTTGGGAAGGCTTTTGGAATAGAATTTTTGGATAGATTTGAGATAACTTTTGTGCATGATTGGTTGAGCCTTTGGGAAGGCTTTTAGGACAGATTTATGGATATATTTGGGATAGCATTTGAGCAAGATTGTTTGAGCCTTTTGTGAAAGCTTTGAGAATAGATTTGGGACAAAATTTGAGCAAAATTGTTTTATCCTTTTGTGAAGACTTTGAGGATAGATTTGGGACATCATTTGAGTAGGATTGTTTGAGCCTTGTGAGAATGCATTGAGGTAGATTTGTGAGCAATAAAAGAGATAGGACAAAAATAGAAAATACATCAAAACTAGTTGCCTAGCTAAGCAGATCAGTGGATAGGATAGATAAGTAGATTAGTGGATAGCCTAGATGAGCAGATCAGTGGAAAGCATAGTTGAGAAGATCAGTGGATAGTCTAGTTGAGCAGATCAGTGGATAGCCTAGTTGAGTAAATCAATGGATAGCCTAGCTGAGCAGATCAATAGATAGCCTAGTTGAGTAGATCAGTGGATAGCCTAGCTGATCAGATCAGTGGATAGCCTAGTTGAGCAGGTAAATGGAGAGCCTAGTTGAGTAGATCAATGGAGCCCACCTGACCAGATCAAGACAGCATAGCTTTGAGCAGATCAAAGTAATCATTTGTATTGGTATAAGGATCCCTATTTCTTTGTGAAATATTATAAGGAGAATATCTTATAGACTACCCCACATTGGGGAACCACGTTAAATCTTGTGTCTCAATTTTATGTGATGATTTCTACACTTTCTTACTATTGCTATCTATGTTATTAATGCACACTGCTATATTTTGTTATTGTAATCGAGGACACTAATTGATATTGGTTTGGAAAGAAAGTAAAAAGTGGGCACTATACTGTTCACCCCCCTCTCAATATAAGCTTGTGTTCTTAAAAATTGGTATCAGAGCGGGTTCCTTCGTAAATGCTAATAGCTTGAGGGCAGATTCTATAAGAACACAGATGAATTTACAAAATGTATCATCTACAAGTAAGGGTCCACTATTTGATGATAACAATTATGCTTTTTGGAGCATGAAAATGAATAACTATTTGATATCACAAGGATATGAGGTATGGTAGATGGTTGCAAAATAGTATAAGGTTGAAGGCAATCCTGAGATAGATAATACTATCAGGAAATTGGTTGAGATCAATGCAAAGGCAATGAATTATATTCTGAGTGGGCTTCATGAGATAGATTTTGTGAAGGTCATGGTATGTAATTCAACTATTGAAATTTGGACCAAGTTGTGGAATACCTATGAAGGATATTCCAAGGTAAAGTTAGTAAAAATACAAACTCAGAAAAATATTCTAAGAATTGAAAATGAAAGATTCTGAAGATATTACAAAGTGCCTGCTTCAAGTTGATGAGATTTCTAACACCATGAGAGGTCTAGGATTTGAGATGAAAGAATTAGATGTTACTCAAAAGTTTTTGAGATCACTTCCCATGAAGTATTATGCAAAGGTTTCGGTGATAGAAGAAAAAATGAATATCGAAAAGCTAACAATGGAAGAACTACAAGGAAATATCATAGCTTATGAGATGAGGATAGATAAGCATTAGGATCCAAAGAAATAAATTGTATTCAAAGCTTTCGATAAAAATAAAGGGAAATATCCAGAGATAGATAGAGATTCATATAATGATGAGGAAGCTAACTTCATCAAAAGGAAAAAGGACTCAAGGAATTACAGGGATATGAAGAAAGTCAAATGCTACAAGTGTGGTGATTATGATCACTATGCAAACAAGTGTCCACATGAAGAAAATAGTGATGATGAAAAATAGTATCACATAAGAAAAGAAAAATGAAAGCATATGCATGACAAAGATGACAAGTACAATCAAAGCAAGCATGATAAGAAGAAAAGTTTTTGTAAGACTAAGAAAAATTTCTACATTGAGGAAGAAAATTATGGCTCAGATCACAGTGATATAGATCACTCAGATGATGAAAAGGAAGAACATCTATTCTTAGGAATAGAAGGTGAAATAGAACAATGCTTTGTGTGTGGCCAATGAGATCACAGATCAGGATATTGCAATGGCTTCAGTGATAGTGAAGATGGAATTACATACCAAGGAAACATGAAAAGACAAAGGATTCATGAGAGTTTTTTGCTATAGAATAAGATAATGATATCAGTGATAGTGAATATGAAGAAGGGTTTTTCTATGGGATAAAATAAGTAGAAGAAGAACTTCCACTCCAAATAGAAGAATTTAAAAAAGAGGATATTTAAAGAAATACAGGTGTCTCAGTTGATCTAAAAGAAGACTTCAATGATATCCATGAGCAACTACAAGAGGTTAAGGAGAATCTAAAAGAATTGAGATGTTCCATACTTGAGAATTTTGATCCATCACATGACTCAAAAGGTCAAGATATTTTCACTGAGAAGGAAACATGTATTTTAGAGACAATAGAGATGGATGCCAGTTTGCTATTGGACACAAATGAAGAGAAATATGAAGAAATTTCCAAAGCTCCTATGGCTCCAAATATCCAATTTGGATCTTTTTTTGAGATAGGTGAATCAAGTTCAAAAGGAAAAGAAATTCTTGAAGAAGAAAGCAAGGAAGAAGATTTGGATACCACAAATAAGGATCAAGGATACAATGCACAAGTCAAATATGATCACAAGGATAATGGTCAAGAAAGGTATGAGGAACCAAGGCATGAAAAAATGAATTTTCAAGGACATTGTTTTTATTATAATGTATTTGGACACAGGGCTATACATTGCAAGGTCTATGGCTCAAATAAAAATTTTGATTTCACTAGAAGGATCTTCAAAGGAAGAAGATATGGTTTTCAGGGACATTGCTTCTTATGCAATAGGATTGGTCATAGAGCTTCTCAGTGCAAATGAAATGAGCAATATGGTTTTGATTATAGAGCTGCATAATTCAGAGGTCATGGTCAAAATGATTATGGAAATAGAACTTCATAATACAAGGTTCAGGAAAGGAATGGATATGGAAATGATTTCAAGAAAGAATTCAGGATATGGGCGTCATCCAAAGGATACAATATCAAGTGTTTTAATTGCAATAAATTTGGACATATTGCAATATGGTGTAGGACTCAATTTCAAATAGGTATAAGGCAATAAGGTCAAGCAGTTTCAAGGTAAGAAGGTCAAACAAGTTCAAGACAAGAAGATCAAGTAACTCATCAAGAAAAGGATATCAGAAAGATGTGGAAGGAATTTTACAAAGGAAAGGAATAATGTAATATGGGGTTAAATGTACTCCCATACCAAAATTAATCACCTCAAGAGAGAAGGTGGTAGGGGTTCTAATATTAAGATTCATATCTTTTAACCCCATAGGTGTCCCTTTTGCCATTGATGTCAAAGAGAGAGATATTTGACTAAGGGGGAGCGTATTGAGTTAGGGGGAGTAGCCTCCAAAGAGAGCATTGAGATAGGGGGAGCAACCTCCAAAGCTAACATTGAGATAGGGGGAGTAGCCTCCATAGAGAGTATTGAGTCAGGGGGAGCAGCTTTGATTTTTAGAAATGGATTTTGCAGTGATTGTGGTGATTTGCATTAGAGGTGTTGCCATCAATGACAAATGGGTATATTGTTGTCAATTTGAGTTATTTTATGTTTTCATTGATATCACATGGATCACATTGAGTTTTGGTGGCAAAATCACTTCATAAATAATCATTTATGATATTTTGGAGAGAATGGATATTTACAGGGTTTTGTGGCACAAGAGGCATATAATATTTAATTTTTTAAATATTATATTAATGGTTTTTATTAAAACCAATGGTAAAGGTTTTTATTAAAACCAATGGCAAGGTTTTTTATTAAAACTGACGAAAAGGTTTATTATTAAAACCAATGGAAATGGTTTTCATTAAAACCATTGGAAAGGGTTTTTCATTAAAACCACTATGCTAAGACTTCTCAAAATTATGATGGATGAAAAGGTTTTCCAATAAAACCTATGTGCAAAAATTTTCATGGCGAAATTCAAAAGAATGAATGAGATATTCCAATTCAAAGTTAAGAGGTTAATTATTAAATTTTTATTTAATAATTCTAAGGTATAAAGTTAAATTATATTATCCACCAACGTGCAAAGGTTGGGGAGATTAATAAAGATTCGTCGATGTCATTCGAAGGATGGAGATGCATATAAATAAAAGGTGAAAAACCTTTGTTTATTTAAGATTGGATATAGCACATGAGAGAGAGTCATCGAAAGGGGAGCAGTGAAGAAATAAGGATAAATAACTTTCAATTTGAGAGCAAGGTGAAGTAAACAACATGGGAAAGTGACGTCACATAGAAGCCTACAGCGTAGTTGGTAGCACACAAAATTTGCACAAGGCAAGTTCATTGTTCGAATCCTACCAAGGACAAAGTGTTTTTCTAAGAAAGTAAAATCGAGTTTCAGATTTGAGCGTAGGTTAAAGTTGGGTGTTTGGGATTAAAATCCCAATGTGGGCTAGTGCCCACATGGTAAGCGCTTCACAGTGCTAAGCGAGAGGAATGGAGTTTGACTCCCATGAAGGTGTGAAGGCACATTAATTTTGGCAAGGAATTTTGGCAAAGACGATTTCAAAGGTTATGAAGGTAGCAAATTTCATATAAAGGTATTTATCTCCAGCGCATGGTAATATTTATTATTACCAAATTTTTGGTGCATTAAAATTATTTTTGTGATAACTAGGGAGTCATAAGGTATTTAGTAAAAATAAATGATTGTTGTATGTGCTTTGGGAGTTATAAGGTGTGAAGTTAAATATTTGTGATTGTTGTATATGGATTTATAAGGTGTGGAATTAAAAATAAAAGCATAGGTTCTTGTTGTATGTGTTAATGAAATTAGGGAGTCATAAGTGTTGAACTTGTTATATGTTGTAGTGCATGATTTAATTATGAAATTAAACTAGGAACTTGAGACCTAGTTAATTGCTACCTTGAGTTAGAAGACATGCACATGAGTTAGGGTTTGAATTTGAAGACAAATTTCTTGATTATGTGCCTTGGATATTGAGAGGAAGTGGATGGATTAGAAAATAAATTTTATAGATAAAATTGATGCTTGAGTTCCATGATTGCTTTAGTGGAGTTCATTGAGAGTATTGCCATTATTGAGGAGTTTTTTGCTCTTGCTTTGAGGAGATTATTGTTGGTTACTTGTTAAGTCCATCTCCACTATTTGATACCATTGAGGAGATCATTTGCTAGTCACTTTTGGATACATTTGTCTTTCATTTGAGGAGATCATTGTTGGCTATTTGAGAGCTCTTTGCTTGAGGGAGTTGTGCTTGTTTCTTGAGAGCTTATTGACATTGCATGAGGAATATATTATTGAGAACCTATTGCTATCACTTGTGGAGATTGTACTTGGTTGGTTTAAGTCCTCATTGTTATTGCTTGGAGAGGTTTTTATTAGAGAGATCATTTGCCATACATTTAAGAGTACATTATTGAGCATTATTGTCATCCATTTGAGAGTACATTTTTGAGCATTTTGTCATCCATTTGAGAGTACATTGTTGAGCATTGTTGTCATCCATTTTAGAGATCATTTTTCATACATTGTTGAGATCATTGTAGATCATTTTTTTCATCCATTGAAGAGTACATTGCCATTCATTGTTGATCACATTGTTGAGTATTGGCATCATTCATTTGTTATCCATTATTGAGTTCATCATTGAGCCTTTCCTTCGTTGATTAGTGGTTGAGACTTTGGGAAGGCTTTTGCGATAGAATTTTTGGACAGATTTGAGACAACTTTTGTGCATGATTGGTTAAGCCTTTGGGAAGGCTTTTGGGATAGAATTTTTGGATAGATTTGAGATAGTTTTTGTGCATGATTGGTTGAGCCTTTGGGAAGGCTTTTGGGATAGAATTTCTAGACAGATTTGAGACAACTTTTGTGCATGATTGGTTGAGCCTTTGAGAAGGCTTTTGGGATAGATTTGTGGACATATTTGGGACAAAATTTGAGCAGGATTGTTTGAGCCTTTTGTGAAGGCTTTGAGAACATATTTGGGACAACATTTGAGTAGGATTGTTTGAGCCTTTTATGAAGGCTTTGAGGACATATTTGGGACAACATTTGAGCAAGATTTTTTAAGCCTTGTGAGATGGCATTGAGGCAGATTTGTGAGTAGTGAAAGAGACAATACAAAAATAGAAAACACATCAACACCAATTTCCTAACTGAGTAGATCAGTGGATGGCCTAGCTGAGAAGATCAGTGGATAGCCTAGATAAGTAGATTAATGGATAGCCTAGCTGATCAAATTAGTGGATAGCCTAGCTGAGTATATCAGTGGATAGCCTAGATGAGCACATCAGTGGAGTACTTAGCTGAGCAGATCAGTGGATAGCCTAGTTGAGCAGATCAGTGGATAGCCTAGCTGAGCAGATCAATGGATAGACTAGCTAAGCAGATTAGTGGATAGCCTAGCTGATCAGATAAGTGGATAGCCTAGTTGAGCAGATAAGTGGATAGCCTAGCTGAGCAGATCAATGGATAGCCTAGCTAAGAAAATCAATGGATAGCCTAGCTAAGTAGATCATTGGAGAGCCTAGCTGAGCAGATCAGTGGAGCCTACCTGAGCATATCAAGATAGCCTAGCTTTGAGAAAATCAAAGTAATCATTTGTATTAAACTAAGGATCCCTATTTCTTTATGAAACATTATAAGGAGAATATCTTGTGGACTACCCCACATTGGGGGAACCATGTTAAATCTTGTGTCTCAATTGTGTGTTATGATTTGTGCACTTGCTTACTATTGCTATCTATGTTATTAATGCACACTGCTATATTTGGTTATTGCAATTGAGGACACTAATTGATATTAGTTTGGAAAGAAAGTAAAAAGTGGGTGCTATACTGTTCACTCCCCCTCTTTGTATAAGCTTGTGTTCTTCATCAAGCCCACATTATCCTCATATACTATTCAATCTATGAAAGGTGATTAAGGTGCATTTATCTACTTTGCAAAGGCCACATTATAATTTTTGTAATATAATTTTAGCAAGACAAACAAATAAACATACTATATTTTATTAATTTAATGTTCATGTTCTATAATATTTTATCCACTAAGATCATTTATAGTAGAGGCATTTTATGAAACCTTTGACATGCAATCTACCAAAGTTATTTTATTAAACACTTATTATGTAAACTATCAAATACATTTACAAAACATCTATAGTCATGCTATGAAGGATATTTTGTCAAACACTTGTAATCATACTATAAAGGACATTTTGTTAAACACTTGGCATAGAAATTACCAAGCAAATTTTACTTGACATTTGATAGGCAAACTACCAAGATTATTTTTTTAAAACACTTGGTATGCATATGGTAAGATAATTTTATCAAACACTTAGAAGGCAAATTACAAAGTAATATTTTTTCAAATAGTTGGTAGGTAAACTACCAAGAACATGTTTTCAAGCTACCAAGAATATGTTTTGAAATAATTGGTATGAAAAATACCATGAAATATGTTTTCAAAATAGTTCAGAGTCAAGCTACCAAGGAATAGTTTTTCATATTCTTACTACACAAGCTACCATAGAATATTTTTTTCAAATACTTCATAGGCAAGATACCAAAAAATATTTATTTGAGAGGCCCAAGGTTCAAACCCCACTCAGTATGAGGGTACTAGGACCCCTCATAAAAACCTACGTAAAATTATAAGGTTCAAATCTTGGGCCTTGTTGGACTGCATGTTTGTCCCTTTATTGGTGCTTTCAATGACGTAAAAGGTTTAAAATGAATGTGGCATTGTGGTTATAGGGGTGTACTGCACAAAGTACTAAGTGGTGGCTTCTAGGGTAGACAAGAAAAGTACCGTGTTATCCATAAAGGTGGACAACATGCCTGGATCATCATGGCATCTACCGATTCCACTATGTAAATAAAAATATATATACCAAAGAACATTTTGTTTCAAACACTTGGTAGGCAAGCCACCAAGGAATAATTTTTTTAAACACTTGGTATGCAAGCTACCAATAATTTTTTTCTTTAAAATACTTCTTCCTTTAGATTCCAGTAAAATAAACACTTTCCTCAATAAAGCTTAACCTTAAAATAAGGTGGCCAATAGACCAAAGCAACAAAAAAGGTGTCATTTTATACTTAAAATATTTAGACCTCCAATCAAGTGTTTTTGCCACTAATACATACATTAGCAAGACTTTTCTCTTTAAATTTACGAGAATATATTTATTTCCAAATTCATTTATAGCAACATGAACAATCAAGAAGAGGGTGTTTATATCTGGATGTATGCAAACAATTTTTGTTTCTAGTTTCACATCTAAAAAAATACTAGATTATATGAATTATAAATTTAGGAAAAATTTATGATTTATCATGATTAGTAATTAGTTAGTTTTTATTTTAAATGTTAGTTATAATTGGTTATGAAAATATGGTAAATATGCTACAAGTGTTGACAAGTTACCCATCAAGAGGTAGAAGAGGGAAGGTATCATTTGAAACAAGGTGATAGATATGGAAGAAGTAGTCAGCCTAGAGAGACCTCACACACCACTTGTACATGCATGAAAAAAAATATTTTAATTGAAATACATAGTGTCTTGTTTGTGCACTTTGAATGATTCTTACTGAAATAATTGAAACACATAAATTACATATATGCCAAGTTTAAGATTAATATTAGTTTGAATGCATTGGGTGGATTTGTGTTTATGAGTAAAAACATTTTGTCTTTATAAATAAATAATTTTCTTTATGGTTTTTGTCTTGTGATATTGTTTGCAAAATGGTATGGAATCATAATTTTCTTGAGAAGAGAAGTTCTCTGTCACTATGCATTGTTAGCCTTCATATCACAAATAACTTTTAAATGGGATAATTTTTTTTTGGTTACATAGGATATTTGGTCACAACCATACTATTTTACCAAAAAAAAGTATAAATTTTGAAGGCACCATAAAGAAAACATGTTTCTTCACTCCTCTCTTACCATGGTTAGGGCATAATGTGTCTATTAGGAAGGACAACCATTTTTGAGGAAGAGTGGTGATATATTAGAGAGTTTGAGGGGCATGATGTTATCATTTTATGTTCTTCATTTACTTTGAATCTAACCACCTATATGGCAAACCCAGTGATATAAGAAATTAGGCCTACTCAAAACATTAATCTGACCTCACATATTCAATTTGTAGATGACATGCTCATTTCCCTCTTAGCGTTGGTGCCTCAAGCTAGAGAATTAAAAGGTATTCTTTCTTCTTTTGAAAAGGTGGTTGGCCAAAGAATAAATTACCTTAAGAGTATGATTTTATTTTTGAATACTCCCCAGGAAAGACAAATCAATATTGCCAAGATTTTGGGCTATAAAATAGCTTCTTTGCCTTCAATTCATTTGGGAATTAAATTTTTTAAAGGTAGATTAAAAAATTCCTTATGGGAACTTGTTATTGATAGAATCCAAAAAAAGCTATTTGGGTGGAGAGGAGCGTTTCTTAGACAAGATAAAAATGCAATGCTAATTAAATCTTAGTTTTAGAGAATTCCCATTTATTACATCTCTTTTCAAGATCCCTAAAAATATTTAGCTAAAAATTGAACAATTATAGAAAGCATTTTTATGGTTTGGCTCGAAGGAGAAGAAGAGATTCCACCTAGTTTCTTGGGAATAGGTTTGTAGAAGATAAGTCTTTGGGGCCCTAGGTTTTCGAAAAGTGAATCTTATGAATAAGGCTCTATTAGCTAAGTAAGCATGGGTTGTAATTACTCAATTGAACATGAAATAGATACACATTTTTTTATCTAAGTACCTAAAACAAAAAAAGGACTTCTTAAATGGTTTTCTCCCTAAAAACGGTTTTGAGTTTTTGAAGTGTCTCATGCTATAAAGAGAGTTAATTCAGAAAGGTGTAATATGGAATATGAGATATGGTAAGAAGATCAATTTTTAGGAGGATCCCTGGGTGTTAGATACTGCTTTATCTCAAATTCCATTGTTAGGCCCAGTAAAACCCCTTTTCTCTTCATTGTTTGGTCCAAAAGTTGTTGACTTTGTGGAAGTTGTGGTAGGAGTTAAAAAATGGAAGAGTCTGAGAACTGATAACCTAAGTCCTCCTATGAAGGAGGCTTGGTTTTCTGTTATAGAAAATTTGAAGTTTCAAGTGTTAAAATCTCAAGATGAGGAAGATACTTTGCTATGGAAAGGGGAGGAGAATGGGCTTTTCTCGATGAAATTGACATATTTGCTATTATATTTGACCAACCTTATTCCTCCCCATTCCTTCCAAGTTTGGAAAAAATGCCTTACTCCTAAGATCAACATATTTTATTGGTTGGTTCTTCATAATAAAGTACTTACCATTGATAATATTTAGAAGAGAGGGATGCATTTAATAAATAGGTGCTTTCTCTATGGATCGTGGGCTGAATCCTCAGACTATCTCTTCTTTCAATGCCTTTTTTCTTCTGCTATTTTGGATAAATTTTTGTAGGTCTTAGGAGTTAGCTGGGTGGCTCCATGTTGTGTGATTGACTTGAGCCTCCAATGGTCTTCACCATTTCTAGGCCCAAGGCTAAAATTGGTTTGGTATTTTGGCTTACCCCATCTCATGTGGAGAATTTGGAAAGAAAGAAACAACAAGGCTTTTAAAAATAGAAAACAAGATGTAGTCACGATGTTTTCAAAAGCTATTTTTGTGGTGGTAGAAAACATCTCAAAGCTCCCTTTGGACTTGATGGTAGAGGATAAGAAGGAAGAGGATATTGAACTAAAAATTGGTTTTAAACTGAGGCCTAGAGGGCCTAATTTAATTCAACCTAAGTTGAGATTGTAAACTAAGTGGGTTCCTCCACCTGTTGGTTGGATTAAATTCAATTTTAATGGTGCTTCCAAAGGTAACCCAGGTGCTAGAGGACTATTTATAGATGACAAGGGATCAATACTCCTTACCTTTGCAAAAAATATTAAAGACCAAACTTGCAATTTTTTTGAGGCCAGAGCATTATATCAGGGGATGTTATTACTAGAAAATATGAATTTTCAAAAGTTAATTATCGAAGGGGACTCTCTATTCATAATAAATACTCTCAAATATCTAACTCATCCCAACTAGAAAATATTAAACATGATAATAGAGGCTAAAATATTATACCAATCAATGGAGGAGATTCAAATAGCTCACACCTACAGGGAGGGAAATAGGGTTGTTGATGGCCTTGCCAACCTTGGAGTCTAGTAGAACAGTCTTATAGTGTGAAGAAGTGATTTTCCCCTAGATATTGGGAGGGAATATTATTAAGTCTTAGCTTGGGCATAAGCATGATATGGAGTTATTGTGGGCTATTAGAAGTGATGAAACACCAAGCTCTTACGGGCTAAAATTTGACTTTGATGTTTGGTTTGATTCAAATTGGCCTGGAGTGGAATACCTAGATAGAGCAAGATATATTCCTCCTTTTCATCCATTTTATCCTCAATTTTTAGTAGTAATATCTATTTTTTATATGGAAGCCTAGAAAAATATTAAAAGTGGAGAAAGACGTGAAGAGGAAGATATTTCAAAACTATTGGGTTATGTCTTGATGGATTGTTCTAAGGAAGATTGATTATTAGGCCGGTTATGGATGCTTCTTGGGGGCCCTTGGTGGTTTATTAACTACTTGGTCTTGTCTCTGCTTTTAGTTGTTCTGGAATCATGTAATCTCCTATGGATAGGCTATTCTTTTTTATTTTCTTTTTATCTGCCCTTTTGGCCTCTTGTTGTCTTGGAGTCTTTGACTGCATGTCAAAACCCTATCTTGAACTTTTTGTACAAGGTTTGGGGACCTTTCAACACCCCTTCTTTAATTTAATAAAAAAACTAGATAATTGTCTTCCATGCTTAAAAAATATTGTTTAATGAAAACCCTAGCTTGGAAGGTAGACATCGATAGGAGAAAAGAAAAAAGGAACTTGGAGAAAACTATTATGAGATATTTTTATTTCCATATCAATTTCCCTTTTTTCCTTGTATATTAAGAACAAATGCTTGTAGGCAATTGATTTTATTTAAACTTTCTTGTTTGATACAAATTTTACTATTGTAATTAAATGGGTAATATTTCTTTGTATGAAAGGGTGAAAGAAAAATGAAAATTTATGTGCTTATTCAAAATATATAGTTAAATCCTTAGGTCACATTTTTTTTACTTGATAATGGAATAATTATAGTTCTTTGGTTGAATTCTATATTGGGTAATATCTTTGGCCTACTTGGGTGGGTTACTTGCTTTCCTATGGATGTAAGAGTTTGGGATTAGTGCTATTTGAGGGCTAAATTTTTTATTCAAAATTAGTACCAGTTAGGATAAATACTACTTAGCTTCTATGTGGGTTAAATCCTGCTCCTTTCTTGATGGTTTCAACTTGTAGGATAAACTCTATTTTTTATGCATTCAACATATAAGATAAAGTGCTCTATTTTTTGTGCATTTGACTTGTGGGATAAATCACTCTATTTTTATTCACTCAATTAGGTTGCATTTAAGGTAAATCATGATCTATTTTGAATGCTTTCCATTTAGTTGCTTTACTCTATTTCATTTGAGATGCAATTTTCTTGTTAAATTTTAAGAAACCCTTGCTTTTCTTCATTGGATTAACTCTACCCTATTTCCATGAAGGGAATGCCCTACTCTTTTAACATGAATTTCTAAGGAAAATGGAGGGTAATATGTCAAGGAAAATATTCTATTCTATTTTTTAATAGAAGCCTATTGGAAATATTCTCATTCATAGTTCATATTGGACAAAAATGTTCAATAAATATAATTACAAAAACAAAAGTATTTTGAGAAAGATGTTGACCCTATTTTGTTTTCAGGCAAAATCATTTTATATTATTGTTTGAAAAGTAAAATCCCATCCCTTGTGATTTAATATTCCATCCAAAATAAATTGCATGTTGGAATTATGAACCTTATGATTGAATTAATGGTAGTTTATGGTTGAGATATTCCACTCTTGAATACATAAATGTAATTGATGGTACAATTTTTACTATTTTACTAGCTAAAAGTAGGGATCATATGTTTATCTTGCATGGCTATAGTAATCATCTTAAATCTTTATAATAATAATAACATTGTAACTATTTTAAAATGGATTAAATGTCACCACTAGTAGCAGGATATGACTTTTGCATGTTTTTTGGATGAGTTTGTTAAATAATTCACTAAGAAAAAGGAACTAACATAGAACTACATGTAAAACTGTTCAAATAAGACTCCCTTTCATAGGTTAAGTGTTGATATATGAAATTTACTCTATTTTTGTTAATTTAATTATTCATGACTGGAAATATAGTGGAAGATAAAGTATTGAATACATACTATATGGAGTGTATTAGAATGTATTTACATGGCCTATTAAGAATTGATTCACAAAATTGTTAAGATAATTCAAAGAATTCATCCTATAAAGACAAAGAGAAGGTTTATAGAACCAAACCCACATATTCTGAATATATATAATATGCTATACTGTTCATGAGGACTATGGTTGTGGAATCATGGAAGGCTATTATATGTATGAACAATAGTTGTATCACATATAGTGCAAGTTGATTACTACACTAAAACTAGATTTAGTTATAAGTATATAACCATAAGATTCATGTAAATTATGGGTGGATGCATTGTATAAGATGGTATTTATATCTAGGTTGGTTCTACATATCTTCCCCTTCGTGAAGGTTCAAAAATTAATTATGTAAAATTGAGATATGGAAATTATGTGTAATATCACTTGGTTGGGTGGTAAAGAATTTAGATGATATCTTCTCTCCTCTAAGCTATGACTTAAAAAATGTATTGAAGATAAACATTATAATATGACTATTGGTTTAAATAGTTATAATATGAATGGATAAACATTCTTGTAATCACTATAGAAAGGAAAATGTATAATGAATTATGCTGATCTTGGTGATAATAGTTTTTTATGTTTGATCATGGATGTAATTTTAGTTATTCTATTGATGCCACATGATTATTTTATTTCTAATTAGCATGGATGAATTTTTTTGATGTTATTTGATCATTTTCTTTCTAGTTGACATGGAATAATTGTGTTGATTTTATTTGATTATAAATTATATAGATCATTTTTAATTGATATACAAATTTAGCTAAAAAACATAACTACAATATTGTAGAGAACACTATTTGGACTATTATGAATACATTCTACTATATCATTAGAAAAATATAGTGTGAAGGCAAAACATGCATGGTTTTATGTTTAAATTAGTCTTGATAATACTTGACCTAAAATGGTTATACCTTAATTTAACTAATATCCTATATCCAACTTGATTTGACTATACACATTTGTTATAGTGGTAAAATCATTATAGTAATAAGAATAGTCAAAAACACAAATTTTAAGATTACCTCCAATTAGATGGTTTAAATTAGAAAGTAAGATTTAATTGTCACAACAAATAGGACTTATTTTCCCTTTCAACTATGTCAATACTTGTTGACTATAGTAATAAATTAGCAATCATCTGAGTTCAAATGGATAACCTATTTGGGTTGAACCTTTGGAATGTGTTTCCATACCACCCACATTTTTTTTAAGAACAATGTAATTTTATTTTTCTTTTTAAATAATATAATGTCACTTTCAACAAATAAAAAAGGATAGCCTAAAAAATTTAGAATACCCATAATGAACTCATAAATGATGATTTCCAAGCTTAGATTGATGTTATTTTGATGTTAAAATATGATTCCTTTTATCAAGAACAAGAGTAGGATCAGTAACCTATTTTTACACATGGAATATTACAACTTGAATCTATATATATTCAAATAATGTGGAAACATACTTTATTTACCTTATTTTGGGCAAATATCCACTACTAATTGAATTGTTATCAAAACAAGTTTAAAATATACGTCTAGGGGCCAAGTGTGATCATATATAATGGAGGGAAAACTTACTGGATCTAGAAAGGGAGAGGATCTCTTGAATATTTTGATGAAAATAATTTCATTATCATTTTAAAAACATGAAATAATATGGTCTTATGGAATCAACTAGAATAAAATAATTAATTTCAAAAGTTATATTTAAAATTTTATTACAATGATTTAATATTTCAATAGCTTTAAAGAGATTTTTATAGTTATTTTTATGATAGAAGAATAGGGTTATTGTTACATCTACATAGGGGTTTTTTAAATATCCAAGAAAAATTCAAAACATATATCACTTCATTACAATAGGATGAACTGCATCAACCATGCAAAAAAATTGTAACTACCCATTAAAATTAAAGATAATATTATTTCATTTTTATTTTCTATTATATAAATGCATTGAAATAAATGTATATTTTATAATTTACATGAAATACATAATACATTCATACATCACCAAAATGGGTATCTTGTCAATAACCAAAATTAAAACCTTTAGATCTCTAGATAAAAAATCCAAAATCCACAATGAATTATTGCTCCCATTTCTCTTTTTTTTTGCATATATCCCAATAGAACCACATGGATAAACATAACAACCTAGACACATTGAGTTTCCATTGATTTCTCCTTCAACCAGTGGCTACAACCAAAAAAATAAGGTTTTTTAATGTGAAAAATGGAAAGCAAACTTTCATCCATTGCATGGATCCATTAGGTGGCAGTGATCTCAGTTATTTTTGAGGTGCCTTCCATGAATTTCGTTCCTTTTCGAGATAAAATTAAATTTTGTTGATATTCACTAGCAAGGATCATATTTCGAGGCATAAGGGAATGAATTATGCCTAGAATTTAATGTCCAAGCTCCCTGTTTGATGTGTGATGTTGCTGAGTTTCAATGCACCGATGTTTGGAACATTTTTTCCATCATCCATCTTTGTCAATTTTCCATGCGTACTCCATGAAAATTGGTTCGTTGTTCTCCAAAGAATGATCTGATTCAAGCATCACCATTACCAAGGAGAGAATTTCTACTACTAATTTTTTATCAACCAACATTTTGTGGTGTTTTGCATTTAATGATAGAGGAGAAATCCTCTATAAATATTAAGCATTTCAATGTAATGAGAAGGATAGACACTCTGCAGAAAAATATTTTAAGTTTTGAATTTTGGTTGCTTGAGCAGCATTGTGTTTGATTTCTTTCTGATTGTCATTTTTTATTAAGTTCATGTCCATTATTTTTTTATTTTAAATTCTACATCTAGATTTAATTACTACTTGTGAGGGATTGATACTAGAATGCTTCTTGGAAGTTATCTCTGCAAAATTGTGAGTGGTTTCTATGCCTTGTAATATGTTATACGCTAACTAATGCTTGTGAATTTTTACTGTTAGTTTATACCCACCTTATGTTTCCAACTTATAGCCATATTTCTTATTTCTTTCTGTCATTCCCCATCTCTTTCCTACTACCCTAAGATTTAAACCAAATTATATTAGTAAGGGAACCATCCCTCTCTAGAGAATGGCCTAAAGGACATCTCTCTCCTTTGGCCTTTCAATGTTGGTCGGGTCTAGGGTGCACAAGCATTTTGTACTTAGGTATATTTGTGACCAATAGTTTTTGGTACACCCGATGGGACCAATATTATCCATAGTTTAAATGAGTCTGAGTTGGTGAATCTTTGGCTTGCATTTATCTGGTAAAATCACCACCAATGCCAATAGTTCTAGCACATTTTGAACAGTATTAAGGTTTGATGTTTGCCTTTATACTATACTATTAGAACATCTGGAAACTTAGCTTTACCCAGAATCCTCTGAATGTGAAGTGAGAAAAATATTTCTTCATGATCATAAGATCGAAGGCCAAAAATCTAGAATATCTCATTGAGTTTTACAAACTTGACACCCAAGTGCTAGGAGAACACCCTAGGTTAGTCAGTCTGGCTAGCCCATCAAGTGTAACATCTTCATAGTTAGCTAGTGTATTCTCTATTCCTTCAAGTCTTTCTAGCACAGCCACTAGTTTTCCACCTCCCCAACCACACACTCTAGTCCACATGGCTTAAAATCCACCACCACAACCACCAAGGTAGTTCTTAACATGGAATCACTCTGGACCTCTAAATATATAAGCTTAGAACCTGATTTTGCAAGCAAAGATGAAGGCTTTGCCTACCTATTATGGTACAGGGAAGATGAATTATGAGAATTTCCAAGATGTAGCTACATTGGTTATAATTCATAACATCATAGATGAGGATATAATGGTAAGATTATTTGTGCTCTCTCAGAAGTAAGTTGCTTTACTGATATCGATCGTTACAGCCTGCCACCATTACAACTTGGGACCAATTGGTTGAATTGTTGATCAAATACTTCAATGAACAAGTAGATCCATTCTCTCTATTGCATCAATTTGCTACCATTCAAAGGTATTTGTAGGAGGAAATCATGGACTTCAATGTCAGGTTCACCCTAACTTGGCATAGAGTTCCTGATGGTCTTTGACTAACTCTTAACCAAGCAACATTTTTTACCTCTGATATTTCAACTTTAATATTAGTATGGTCATCTGATAGTCTAATTTTAGCACATTTCCTAATTTTTACTCTACTACAAAAAAGGTCGAGGCTAACTTGATTGCTATCGATAATATTCCACCAAAAATGACCATGCCTATTTAACTTGATCTCCCATAGTATTTGTATGATAATGCATATTCTCAACATTTATCTATGTATCCAATCCCTTCATGGAATATAAGTACATCTCAAACCATGATGACAGTTTCTATATCACAACTGCCCACTCCAACCATTTCATAGTTACCCGCTCTAGTTCCATTCCCAACATTACCATCTCCACCTATCCCACTACCATGACCAGCTCTTCCAGCACCCTCAGATCCTAATACACAAGAAAAAGTGTTGAAATATTTGCAGTCCATGAACTCAAACATAAGAGTGATGGGTAATGAAATCACTATGTGAAAGCGAATGCAGAAGGACGGCGTACCGGATATGATGCAAACAAAATAGATATGGTATAGATGCTAAGTCCTACGAATGCGAAGAACAAATGCATGAAGGAAATGATGCATAAACGAGATGTGAGCAAAACAAAGTGGGGCCTCTTTTATTAATGTTGCTTTTAATCCGGTTACAATACGTCTCCCCCCTCTAGGGCTCAGAACGTTTGATACAGTTCGTTACATCAATGGATGGTACGCTTCCAGTGTCTTCCGCATGCCCACATTCGAAATGGGCGGGCCAAAAGTTGTCGCCGCTTGTGTCCATGTGTTCGTCATTCCTTGCTGCCCCTCTAGTGTTCCTGGTGGTGAGATCCTATGCACAGAAAAATAGCAAATAGTTAATAGCATATGCGGATATAGGAAAACATGCAATCCCCAAAGCCTCCGGCTAGTTAATATATAAAAGAATGAAACGATGGTCAAAACATGTCATAATGAATTCAAAATTTGACAGAGGCATGGAGACATCATCAGGGACACATTGCAAAAAGAATAGTCAGGAAATCATGCACAGATTTCTAATCGCTCCGGGGTGGGACGCTAGGGACTGTCACAAAATGTGCAAAAGTGACCTTGCAAATGTCCTACCCAGAGGCCTCCAAAACTCCTGCAAACTTGGGGTTAGACTAAAAGGGGCATTTTGAGATGACCCAGAAGGTCAGATTTGGCAGATTCTACCCAGATTGTCCTGTATCCGAAGGCGCTCCCTGTAGGTTAGTAAACGCATAAAATGATAAAAACAAGGTCAAATCATGTCAGAAAGCAATGAAACTTGGACAGCAACATAAGTACATCAGATACAACATAATGCAAAAATAATAGTAAAGAAATCATGCACAGATTTCTAATCACTCCGGGGTGGGGCGATTAGGACTGCAGTAGTGCGGGGGCGCCCGGGGGCAGGACGCCCACCGTTTGGGGCTTAGTTTTGGCACCAATCCAAGTGGGATGGGTCCAAAACCTCCTAGGGGGTTGTGTCGATGAGTTTGGTGTGGGATTGTGGCTGATTGCTTGGGTTTTGGGTCTAGATTGCATTCCTAGTGTTCACCCGATAACCTCTCTTCCAAAAGAGAAATTAGGGATGTAGGAAGCACAAAGAGGAATGGGGGTATAATTTGGCAGCACTCCGTTGCTCCAAATGCTCCAGCTCTATTCTCTTTTGGGGTGAGGAGGCTCACCATTTTATAGACCTAAGGGTCTCCTTTGAATGCGCATGCGAGGGCGCCACTTGGCTCACCATGCCTTTTTGGGGGAGAGAAGATTCCTCCTTGATTTAGAGCCTCCATGATCAGGGCATGCTTGACTGAAGTCTCTCTCTGATTTGAAACTGTTCCTCACAATTGCATGCCTTGAAGGTGAATTTGGGTGGTAGATCTAGGCTGCCATTTGTCAAGGCTTGAATTTTTTCCAGTCAAACCTGCTAATCGTCCCACCCTAGAGCGATTGCTGCTAATCATCCCGGGGTGGGACGAATAGGATTCTAATCGTCCCAGGGTGGGACGAATAGGGAGCAAAGTGCTTAAAAGGTGCCAAATTGACCTCTGACCTTCCAAAACTGATTTGGGAGTGGTTAGGACCATTTTTTAACCTCTGGAGGCTGCCCTAGGGGGTATGTATGCCAATTCGATCAGTGCTTGTAGTCACATAATCGGATTGGTGTTGTTTTGGTGTCTATAGATGCCCCTTTTTGGGATGCGTTGTGTGTGGCGCAGTGCTGAGCAAAAATAGATGACCAAAGCACTTAATGATTAGGGTTTCTTAGTAACCTAACCAAATTTTGATGCCCCAAGTATGGAAAGGGCATGCATTCTTGAATCCTTGCTTCTGACGAGCTAAGGAGCTTAACTCAAGTGTAACCTTTTTCAGTGAGGTGTACTTGATCTTGGACATTGTTCAGTCATGAATAGGCAAAGGGTGCAACCTTTTGTCCGAGGAACCTTTTCTTCATGCTTCCAGAATGCCAAGTGTTTGTTTAGCTTGTGATTATTGCTTGTTTGCTGCCCCAAGCAGGAGCGTGATTGTCTTTGTCAATGATTCTTTGAATGCATGCCATTTCCTTGATTGGGTGTGTATTTGTTGATTGGTGACTAAGTGTGACTACCCCCTCAAGCGACGAATCGATGAGGGAATGACCAAAAATGAGAAAAGCGATGAGTCGCTTGACCCAAGATGATGTTTGTAAGGGTGCCTTCAGTTGTTTTTCATTGAACGCTTATTGCAGTTTTCCAACAATCGGACCTATTTTTGGTGGGTTTTGACCCTTTTTTTGATGCCTATTGGGGTAGAAATTATCAAAAATCCTCCTTCCCGTGGAGTGGTCCAGCTATGCTAGCCTTCTTAGGGAGTAGGATAGTGAGTATTTGTGACCCCGACGGTAGTTTTTCATGCCATGAATGTCAGGTGCAAAGGCACCTTTGTTCGGCAGATTTATTGCTATTTTTGGTGCATTTTTTGGATGCAATTTTTGTTGCTTTATTTCTTGCTCTGTAATCATCCCAGGGTGGGACGAATACCAATTTTGTAATCATCCCAGGGTGGGACGAGCGCTAACTAGAGCGCTCATCCCAGGGTGGAACGATTACAGGCCTAACAACCTATATAAGGACCAAAACTAGGTTTTGGGCTCATTTGCAACAATTTTTTCTTGGTGATTTGGAGCAGTGAGGAGGAGTGCGAGTGTGCGTAGCGGAGCGCTGCCAAAATTTCATGGACATCATGAGTGCGAGAACCAGATATTCGAGTGGAGGAGCCGAGGTGAGACCGGTATGATGTTCCTTCTCCCTCCTATTATTCTTTTGTTTTTTTTTTTTATATCAAGTTAAAAACCTAATATTTTTTTTTTTTTTTTTTTTTTATTAAGGTTAAAACCCTAATATTATTTTTTTTTTTTTATTTTTTTTTTTTGTTCATATTAAGGTTGAAACCCTAATATTTATTTTTATTTTGTTTTTTTTTTCATATTAAGGTTGAAACCCTAATATTTATTTTTTATTTTTTTTTGTTCACATTAAGGTTGAAACCCTAGTATGATTTTTGTTTTTTTTTGTATTTTTATGTTTTTTTTGTATAGTTTTATTTTAATGTTTTGTACTTTTTTTTTTTTTTTTTTTTTTTTTTTTTTTTTTTTTTTTTCTAATTTTATTTTAATTTTTTGTTTATATTAAGTATGTACTTAATATTTTTTTTTTTATTGTTTTTAGGTTGTGAAGAGTCGGTACCACCAATCGACTATTTTCTCTGATGCCCGGGATGCCTTGACAGTTGTGGATTGGGAGTGGCTTGATGCCCTTGGGCTCAAGCAGGTGACGCGTCTGGAGCCTGTGGTGGGGGATCAAGCATATTTGACTACCCTGATCAATCTGTGGGATCCCCACACCAACACTTTTCATCTCCCAACAAGGGAGATGACTGTTACTCTAGAGGACGTGTATCGAATTCTATGGATTTTGATAGATGGACTGCCTATCCGGATGACCCACCGTGACCAACGGTCGATGGTATTGACATGGTGTTTTGGTTCAATGATGGAGAGGGGGTGGATAGGGCTATGGAGAGGGCAGAGGCTGACTGCTAGATAGGTGGTATTCTAGTGCGGTGGTGGTTGGAGAAGGGCGTATTAGGGGTGAGGCATGCTTTGATCATGACCCTCATCTCCAATATGTTGCTTCTTGACTCCTCAGGTGTGAGGTTCCCTTGGAACCTGCTTGAGTTGGTGTTCACATTGGTGGAGTGTCCTACATCAGCTCCACTTATTATGAGATGGGGTCAGACATTGTTGGCATAGCTGTACGATGAGTTGTACGAGGTCCGCTGTCGAAGGTGAAAGGGGATCGGGTGCAGCTATCTCTTGCAGTGTTGGGGGTGGCAGCACATAGTTATGGAGCGACCGCAGGGTTTGCCTTGGACCACCCGAGGTGAGATGGTGGATCGAGAGATTGGATATGCCAATTTATGGTGGAGGTCAGAGGAGCATGGATAGAGTCGATGATGGGCAGGTGACGTAGGTCACTATACTGATGCCTTCTCTCATCTAATGCTAGGGTAGGTGTTTTGGTGGCCGTACCAAGACTATCCAGCCTAGCCTGAGGCTGGAGAGTGGCTTCGATATGTGCATAGGGGTAGATGGTTGATTGGGTGGCATGGGACAGAGTAAGAGTACTTCCCATATGTCCGGGTGACACGATAGTTTGGGGTGCACCAGGGATTTCCTGGTGATCCCTTGATCTATCGACATCATGGTGACGAGAGGACTCTAGTCTAGCCTATCATTGAGCCATTGGGTGAGGAGTCTGATGTAGTTATTGATGTACCCAATGTGGACGATGTTAGGGTAACTACAGAGTATGACCGATGGTGGATTATGCGATGATGGTAGGGTGAGGGGCCTCTAGGAGGCATGGATACGACAACAGTAGGAGGTGGGGGTGCAGAGGCATCGATGGAGGGTTGGGGGGCTCCGCTTGATGATGTGGACATGGTGGAGGTCGATGACTTCACTGGTGATGGAGATGATTTGGGGGTTTTGAAGCAGCCGGATGTACAGGATGTCCTAGAGTAGTGGGTGCCAGAGAAGCAGGCCATCCCGGAGGTTCCCATGCCTCAGGCTATCTCAGGGGATGTGGAGGTTGGGTTTCATGCTGAGATAGCATGATTGGAGGGTCTCTTATGGAGATGGGAGGAGGAGCATAGAGATGTTTGGGTGAAAGAGAGGGATCTCCTATGGACTCAGTTGGCATAATGGGATAGTGCATTGGTTGTGTATCACCGATGAGATGTAGAGTGGGGTCGATACCGGGTAGAGTTAGAGATAGAGGTTGTCCGCCTCGATGGACAGTTGCCTATGCTTGATGGAGGTGGGTCATCGCATCGTACGAGAGGTAGTGAGACTGAGCAGTCTGCATCATCTCATCGTAGGTGGCTAGGTGAGGGTAGTGTTGGTGGGTAGGGTGCGAGGGCTGGCAGAAGCCACCCTGAGAGGTCCCATAGGACCCATACTACTGGGGGTAGTTCCAGTCGCACCGATCCTACGTGATCATGGTGGTCGACTCCCTAGGCTTTGGGGATTTTGAGTTTTTGGTTTTTTTGTGAGGTCAGAGGACCTTCTTATTGTAGCCTGAGGGCATTTTGACTTGATATATATACATGACTCATTTTTGGTTTGATTATATACTTGTCATGGTTTATTGTTCTTTATGCACATTTATTTATGTTGATGTATGCATATGCTATTATGACTATGGATGATGTTAGCTATATGATATAGATGTATGCATATGGAATGGATGGAATGATTTGTTGGTATACAGGTGGTGGCACCATAGACTGTACAGGATTTACTGGCTTTATGTACTATGTGATTGCTTTATGAAATAACTTTGCATTTGTAATTTTTGTTTTGTATTTTTTGATGGTGATGTAAGTAATGAAATGTACAACAATTGTTTTAGAATGTAGTTAAGGTTTTTCTGAGACTCAGATGCTTTAACTAAATAGTCAAGACTGTACATTATCTTACAAGACTTTCGAACAAGGTACGAATCAGACTTGAGTTTGACCAAGTTATTTCACATCCCTGTGTGTGCGATTGAGTTCGTTGATGTGGTATTCATAAGGATACCACTAGTTCCAGGTAGGCTGTCCACCAAACCTATACTGAGGATCACCTAATTAGCTCCACTAACTCCTTTGTTGTATTTAGTAAGATTAATCTATGGTGCAATCTAGGATACCATAAGCTAGCTCATCCACATGCAAACATTGATCTGTACATATGCCCAATAGCTAATGTGATAGATATATCATCATGCGGGAGGTTTGCCACCAGTGCCAGTAGGCTATCCACCAAACCGGGACTGAGGATCACCTCATGACCTTTCGAATGTTGAGAGTTCCAGGGATTCAAGTTCGACTCCCTTCTTTTCTTCAATTTTATTGGGATACTTGCTCTCATATATAGTGATAAAAATCACTATTTATTTTTCTTTTGTTTTTGAGCAAGGGATTTGAATTTTGAGTGATGGGGATCACTATTTCTTGTGCTTTTTGATGTGTGCACTTTGAGGGTTTTGATGTCAAACTTTGGAGTTTGTACTTTGACTTTTGTAGTTTTTTGATGTTTGCAACTTTTTGAGAATTTGGGATTTCTGATAGTGGTAAAAACCACTATTTATTTTGGGGAATTGGGTAGGGAAGATGCTTGTCCTTTTGCCAACTCTCAGCATTCTTGGGGTCATTCGCATAGGGGGATGAGCAAGATAACCATTTCATTATATGGTAACCTAGACCACTTTGCAGGTTTCATCTTTCGTTCACACAACTTGGGAATTTTTATGTGTTTTAAGCTTGTGTTGGGATGCTATGTAACAAGGCGTGATCCAAGTAAAACTCTACCTTGTAAAAATCGGTCTGACTTTGTACAACATTTGGCTAGAAATCTAAAGACAATTGAATGACGAAAACCCTAAAGACATTAAAAGACAACTGACTATGATATGGCAAAAATGTGAATGGCATTATTCTTGTTGGATCATTTACAAAATGGATAAATGTGGAAAATGATGGAATTGCCGAGTAATTACAGTCTATGGTGCATTTGACATGTATGACCAGAAAATATGCAATGTATGTATGCGATGCCTAATGCAGTTTTTTTTGTGTTTTGATTTTTAAGATTATGCATGAAAGTGAGATGCAATTTTTTTGTTATTTTTGATTATCTATTGTTTTTTGAATATTCATTTTTGACCAAGCGATTGTGGGAACCCTTGGAGCTTTTGGCTTGACCAAAGGGATTATAGATACCTTTGGGGATTTTGGTGTAAACCTTGAGCTTTTGGTTTGACCAAAGGGATTATAGATACCTTTGGGGCATTTTAGGTTGACCAAGCGATTGTGGGAACCCTTGGAGCTTTTGGTTTGACCAAAGGGATTATAGATACCTTTGGGGCATTTTTGGGTGACCAAGCGATTGCGAGAACCCTTGGAGCTTTTGGTTTGACCAAAGGGATTATAGATACCTTTGGGGCATTTTGGTTGACCAAGCGATTGCGAGAACCCTTGGAGCTTTTGGTTTGACCAAAGGGATTATAGATACCTTTGGGGCATTTTAGGTTGACCAAGCGATTACGAGAATCCTTGGAGCTTTTGGTTTGACCAAAGGGATTATAGATACCTTTGGGGCATTTTGGGTGACCAAGCGATTATGGGAACCCTTGGAGCTTTTGGTTTGACCAAAGGGATTATTAGATACCTTTGGGGCATTTTAGGTTGACCAAGCGATGGAGAACCCTTGGAGCTTTTGGTTTGACCAAAGGGATTATAGATACCTTTGGGGCATTTTAGGTTGACCAAGCGATTATGAGAACCCTTGGAGCTTTTGGGGTGAGCTATGGCTCTCTAAATGTTGAATGGCCTCAAATGACTGATGTTCAAGGGTTCTAGTTCCTTGATTCCTTCAAGAGAGGCGAGCCGGTATGTTCCAGGTCCTATTTTACTATCGATTACATAAGGACCTAACCAATTTGCCATGAACTTGTCCCTTAAATGGGGTGGCAAGTTAGAATTTTGTTGGTTCTCTTTTAAGACCAAGTCACCAACCTGAAAGTCCCTCAGGTGAACTTTCATGTTGTATGCTTTCTTAAGTCGCTCTTGATAGATACGTAAATGCTCGAGAGCATTGATGTGTCGTTCATCGAGTAACGTAAGCTGGTCTAACCGGGCCTACCATGCAGTGTCATCATCGATGAACTCTTGCATTGATATGCATAGGGAGGGTATTTCCAACTCGAGAGGCATGAATGGCCTCGGAGCCATACACTAGCAAAAATGGAGTTGCCCCAGTGGGCGTCCGAATGCTAGTGCGATAAGCCCATAGGGCAAGTGGTATTTGGATGTGCCAATCCTTATGATTATCTATGACCATATTTTTAAGGATGGCAACTAGCATTTTGTTTGACGCCTCTGCTTGCCCATTTGCCTATGGATAATAAGGTGTCAAAAAACTATGCTAAATTTTGTACTTTGTTGTCAAAGCATGCACATATTTGTTCTTAAATGATGTCCCATTATCCGAGATGATCTTGGATGGAATACCAAAATGACATATGATGTTATGTAAAATGAACTCCGCAATGCGGGGCCCAGTCGTAGAGGTAAGCGGAATTGCTTCCACCCACTTAGTGAAGTACTCTGTGGCCATTATGATAAACGTGTGATGACCTGACGACGTAGGGGAGATCTTTTCGATGAGATCTAAGCCCCACTACAAAAATGGCCAAGCCGATTGGATCGGCTGCAAGGCCTGAGAAGGTACGTGTGTCAAGTTAGCATGGTGTTGACACTTCATGCACTTCTGCACATATGCGCAACAATCTCACTCTAAAGATGGCCAATAATAGCCCATGCGAAGAATGCACTTTGCGATGGCCATACCGCTGAAGTGGCCACCGCATGTACCATCGTGCGCTTGGGTGATCGCCCAAGTGGACTCCTGTTGGTCCAAGCAACGGAGGAGGATTCCTTCATAGCTTCGACGGTATAAGATGTCTCCTAGCAAGACATGTTTTGCCGCTTTCTATTTGAATGATCTTTTCATGGCATGCGACAATCCAAGTGGGAGGCTACCTAACTTGAGATAGTCTCTTATGGGTGTGTACCAATCCTGCTGATCAAAAACCTCGATGGTATGAATGGTCGATCCCTCTTGAAGTTCATCCCTAGCAAAAGTTGAGCGGGAAAGAACTTGTAGAAATAGTATTGTGTTGCTATTAAGAGGGGTTGGAGAGAACAAAGACCCCAGTTGGCATGATTCAGACTATCATGGATTCGAGAGAACCTATCCTGAGATGGTTCAATCTGGATCAGGTGGATTCCTAGCATTATGTCAGAGCTTGCACGCTCCATCATGGATTGTGATAACATTTTGACTTGAATGGTTGTCATCTCACCGAAAGGGTCTTACAATATTAGTGACCCCAAGGAGGCCATAGTGTCCGCAAAATGATTCGATGATCGAGGGAGTGCCTCGATGTCGTACCATTCAAGCTTTGCCAAGAATTTATCCACAAGGGCTTTGTAGGCCTGTAGAACTGGGCATTTGCATTGGAATACCCCTTTCACTTGGTTGACAATTAACAATGAATCACCAAAGATATTCAAGCATTTGATGTTCATGGTGATGGTTGTCTGAAGACCTATGAGCAAGGCTTCGTATTCAGCATTGTTATTGGTGCATGGGAAATCAAGTTTAAATGATAAAGGCATTGGAGCCCCTTGCGGTGTGAAAAACATGATTCCCGTGCCACCCCCTTGCTCACATTTAGAACCATCAAAAAATAAGGTTATGTCGGCCTGTGACTCAGGCTCATCAGAATCTGGCGATTCTGAGACATGGAAGACCCCATCATCGGGTAGCTCTATGGTCAGAGGCTGATCATCTTCGAGAGGAGCCTCTGCTAGTTGATCGGTGATGACTTGACCTTTGATGGACTTTTGTCCAATGAATTCGATGTCAAACTCCGTCAACAACATGATCCATTTTGCCGTGTGACTACTGTGATAAGTACGACTCATCATGTACCGCAATGGATTCTCCTTAGACACAACATACGTCGTATTGCTCAGCATGTAATGGCATAGCTTTTTGGTGGCAAATACCACCGCCAAGCATAGCTTCTCAACGTATGCATAGTTAAGTTCATAACTGACCGGGGTGCGGCTAAGATAATAATTAGCTCTGTTCTTTATGTAATTCATTTTTCTGGGCTAGCATGGCGCCCAGTGCCACCTCAATAGCTGAGATGTATAAATAGAATGACACTCCTGGTCTAGGTGGTGCCAATACTGGTGGTGAAGCCAAGTATTGTTTGATGTCATCGAAGGCTGACTGGCACTCGTCATCCCAATGAAATGCTACCCCCTTGTGTAATAATTTATTCATGGGTCGGCACTTGTCAGATAACTACGCTATGAAGCGCTTGATTGACGTGACCTTACCCTGCAAGCTTCTGAGCTGCCTGATGGTGGTTGGGGGAAGCATCTCAAGGATTGCCTTGAATTTATTTGGATCTACCTCGATGCCTCATTTTGAGACTATGAAACCCAAGAGTTTTCTAGATGTGATGCCAAATACGCACTTCTTGGGGTTTAGCCTAACCTTGTGTTCGATGAGGTGATCAAGGATCTTGCGTAAGTCATCGAGATGATTTTGGCACAAAAGAGATTTGGCCAACAAATCATCCATATAATCTTCCAAAGTTTTATGCATGTGATCATGGAAGATGTATGTCATAGCGCGTTGGTAGGTGGCGCCAGCATTTTTAAGGCCAAAGGGCATGACCTTATAACAAAATGTCCCCCAAGGCATCGTGAACGCCATTTTTAGTTGATCATCGAGATTGATACGAATCTGGTTGTATCCCGAGAAACCATCCATGAGGGAAAGCATTTCATGGCCTATTGTAGCATCTACCAATGCATCGATGCTAGGCAAGGGGAAATCATCCTTGGGACTCGCTTTGTTTAAATCTCAAAAATCGGTGCATATGCGAATCCTCCCATCAAGCTTTTTGATGGGTACCATGTTGGACAGCCATGGTGGGTAATCTACGTAGATGACAAACTATGCATCCAACAACTTTTGTAGCTCATATTTGACCATTAAGGCCACTATTGGGTGCATCTTACGTAGCTTTTGCTTGATTGGCTTGACTGTCGGATCAAGTGTTAGATTATGCATGACTAGCTGTGGGTCTAGCCCCGACATGTCTTTGTAGGACCATGCAAAAACCTCCTTCTTCTCTTTGAGAAGGGCAATGTAATCGGCTTGCTCTTCGGGGGATAAACTTACCCCCAACTTGATGATTTGTGGATTCATTGGATCAGAACCGATGTCTACGTCAATCGTCTCTTCGATTGACATGTGGGATCCATCCTCCAACTGGTGTGGAGTTGGGATCAGGTGGATATCATTTGCTGAATTTAGATCTACGTTGGGAATGTCGGGTTCCTCTTCAACATGGAAGATATCCTGAGTCTATCCTGGGGTGAAATGGAACATCTCACCGCAAGGCCAGTACTCTGATGGGGATGGTGGTGAGTCAGCATGATCCCAGTCTATGGCATCTAGGTCTAGATACAATGGTCATGTTGGATCGGCTGGATTGTGGATGGGGGTGGTTAAATCAATGGAGATCATGTTGATGGAATGAATTTGGTCTCCATTACCATGTGGGTGTTGATTCAGACATTCTTGGTGATCCTTGTACCCTGGATCTGGCTCTATGGGTACTGGCACAAAAGGATCGGCCCTATGTGTGGATAGAAGGATAGGGTCTACCCTTGGCACTGATGGCCCTATAGGGTCTCTAGGTGGGAGGTGCTCCTTGTATGCCCGAAGTGGTGGATGAAGCACTTGGTTTAACTGTACTTGGTTTAAATGCCACCTATGCCTTGGTCCCATATTTAGATGTTCAAACATACCATCGATGTCTATGGGGTATTCCTGTTGCCTCATATGGTTGAGATATGCCATCTCAGTCTCATCCTCATAGTCACTATCGAAGATCCATAGGCCTTCATTGGCTCCGACAACTATGTGCCCCTCTAGCTGGTATAGCCTCCCACTAGGCATTTCTTGACTATCCTCCTCCTTTTTCTGATCACTTGGCCTTATGGTCGGCATGGGAGGCTCATTTTGTTTGAGCATGTTGATTTGGTCCCTTCTGGGTTGTTTCGCTCTCTACGGGAGGGCTGGATTCTCTGGAGGTAGCAATTGCCTGATTGGAACATTAAAGGGGAACATTGCCATGAAGTTCTCCTGATAGTCGTCAATGGGTGTCACCTGCGAGTGATTGCTATCAGACTCAAAAGGGTCCCAAGGTGCTACCTCATAATCTGACTCATCTTTAGAAGACCTCCCTTGATCTTGTTCATATCTCCTTTGGAGGTTACTTCTTGAAATTTCCCCTTCCTCGATCAAAGGGGAGGGGTTGTTGAGGTCAACAAGGTTTGTTGTTAACAATGGGAGATAATTCCCCAATGTGTATGTAGTATTGGGATTGGCATATGGATCTTGTGCCAACCCATCCCTGTTGCCTAGACCTAGGCCTTGCATGGTTTCTACCAAGATGTCGAGGGGCAAAGGGTGGTTGAACCCTACTCCTGATTTATCATATGGCATCTGGTATCTTGGTTGACAAAGAATGTGCATTCCTTGTTCGTATCTGCCCAATCCATATCCATGCCAATTACATTGGTCTAGGTATTTCAAGGTGAAGTCTAGGTTGGACAGATAGTCAACATTCTCAAAAAATGGCTCTTCGTCCTCTTCCTCTTGTAGGTAGGGTTCAAGGCCGTTCTCGAGGCCCCCATATACAAAATTGGTCTGATTTGGTGGGTAGCCTAAAGGGACGATAGTGTCGATGGGGAGGCGAGGTCTCCCCATGTCTTGCATGGATTCGAGCATGGGTGTTGCCACAATGTTCCACACTAGGTACTCCCCTAGGCCCGTATTGGCCATCTCAATGGTAATCATCGATGGTTGAGGGGGAGGGAATGGGAGTTCTCCCTGAGTCCACTCCATGTTGGGTGAACCAGGTGTCTCGACTTCCATTCGGCTGGGCACCTCTTCGATAGAGATGGTTGAGACTAATGGTGGTACCTCCTCTAGGGGCTTCTTCCCATTGTCCTTCGGTGTGGCCACCATAGGTGGCATCGTTGGTGAAGGAACAGACGATGAAGATGGGCCAGGTTGGTGAGTTGAGGGACTCAACAATGGGGATGTAGGCAGAATCGGACCCTGTGTGGATGGATTCAATTGAAAGTCCAAATGTGTCGATGGGAGGGTCGATTGTGGCATCAGCTGCACCGCATTGCAAAACTTAAAGGGCTCTAAGTCCGCTGGGACTACATGTACTTGCCCTTCGTATGTGTATTTGAGGCATTGATGGGCTATCGAAGGGACACACTTCATGTCCCCGATCCAAGGCCGGCCTAGCAAGATATTGTAGGCCATCTCACCCTCAAGGATGTGACACAACGTAGGAATGGTCTTTTGTCCTACTTGGATGGGCAGGACAATTGTGCCAACCATCGAGCATAACGCGTCGTTGAATGCTCGAAGAGTGTAAGTGGATGCCACAATGTGGGATGCTGGCAACTTAAGATGTTTTAATGTCATTGTCATGATTATGTTGTTGGATGAGCCAGTGTCCACCAACACCCTCTTGAATGGAATCCCATTGACCCACGCGATGACGTGTAGGGGTGGATCCACCATATCACCAGTCACCAATTTTAGTTCATCTTCCCTGAAGGTTATGACCGGTTCTGTGCATTGTCTCACATGTCCCACAAAATTGTTGAAAGAATTGGGTTCATGGGGCTGTAGCTCAATGGCTTTGAGTATCTCCATCAGAGCCTCCCGATGGGGCGGTGATTGTTGGATGAGCTCATAAATGGAGAGCCTAGCCGACGTGGTCCTTAAACTTTGAGTAAGCTTAGTCCGAATCGTGGCCACTGGTCTAGGTAGGGGAGGTTGTGTAGGGTGTTGTGGAGGTTGTGACATTGATGGAACATCTCCTATAGCTGCAGTGGGTGCAGCCGTGTTTGGGTATCTTTTGTTCCGTGTCACGATGCTTATCATCCCTACGTATCCTTGCATGGGGTAGTTTTGTGTTACCTCATTCACTTGTAAAGTCTTTGCCTATGCATCATGGGCAGGCAGGGGGTCTTTGAAGACTTCCATCTATTGGTTGCTCAATGCTACGAGATTATCTACCATGAGCGTTTTGTTGTCTATCAAGTCCTGCACTAAGTTTTTGAATTTCCAACAAGTGAAGATGTCATGTCCTTTCTGTCGATGAAATCTACAATATAAGTCTTCCCTATAGCCCTTGGGTTTTGGCACGTTGGGGTCTATGGGTCGACTTTTCAGCAAGTTTATCAGGTTTGCCATGAACAAGCGGTCAAACAAGGAGTCTCTAGACTCCGTGAATTGTGTGAATTGTCGCTTAGGGTGACGCTGCTGATTTTGCTCTTGTTTATGATTTTCCTTTTCATAGTTATCAAGAGGAACTGCCTGATAATTAGCCTTTGGGGGCTGTGTCATTTGTGTAGGCTTTGGTATAGTTATGGCAACCTGATTGACCATGGTGGGTTTCGGTTGCGTGGGCCCAGTTTTAGCATTTTTGGTCCACTCTTTCTTGCATGGCTTGGCAATCTCATCGTCTTGTATTTTGATCTCCTCAATTATCCTGGCTTGCGCCAGGGCTTCTTCGAGGGTGGCATATTGTTGCAGCTACAATAGCATGGAGATCGACCTTATGCAACTCTTTGAAAACATTTGAGTCATGTCGGCCATGGGAGGGAGGTAAGGTAGCTTTGAAAGCAATGTCCTCCACCGATTCCCATAAGCAGCCATGGTCTCATCATCATACTACTTAAGGCCAGCTAGGTCACTTAAGGATGCCTTCTTCTTGGTGTTGAAGGCAAAACGTTCAAGGAACGCGTCCACTAGCTGGTCTAGATTATTGATGCTATGCTTCGGCAACTGGGTAAACCAATCCGAGGCAGGGCCTACGAACGTGGTTATAAATGTTCTCAGAAGCAATGCATCATTGTCCTGAATGCCAAAGCATTGACTCAGGAACCTTGTTACGTGCTCTTGGGCATCCTCATCCCCTCTAAAAATTGCCAATTGAGGCATTTTGAAGTGGTCGGGGTATGGGGGTGCCAAAACTGAAGGATGCACAGGGTGACTACGGAGCTGGCGTAAGGTGGGATTTTGGGGCCCCGAAGTCTTAGTCTCCATAGACTCTAAGTGCTCTAGCAGTGCTTTGTATGCATCAGAGGATTTGATTTCCTCTTCTTTGGTTTGTTCCCATTGTGAATTGTGAGGAACTTGAGGCCTATGGAGGGGTAGTCCGGATAGCGCCCCCTTGCCTTGGTAGGGCATTTCAGCCCGCTCTTCTTCTCGCTCAAATTCCTCATAGGCTTCTTGAGGAGTTTTTGGGCGTGACCTATAAACATGGATGGGTGCCCGAGGAAGGCGCCCATCATTGGTTCTAGGAGTGGCCTCCCGCTCAGGTCTAGGAGGTCTTGGAGGCAACGCTTGATAAGGTCGTGGAGACCTGTCTCGTACTAAGGGGTTGTGCCTCTCATAAATTTTTGTCCTATGCATGCGAGGGGTTGGAATCCTCTCATGCATAGTGTTCTAGAGCAACTCATCTATCTGGCGCTGAATGCGCTCTTTGTTAAGATGATACAGTTGTTCTAACTACTGTTGATCTTGCCTAAGCTACGTGATTTGCGCTTGGTGGGTGGCATGTTTGGCAAATGCCAAGTCGATTTGTTCCATCGTCCTAGGTCTAGGAGGCCTAGATGCCTCCCCTACATATCTATCTCGGTCGTGGTGATCCGAGATCTCTATGGGTCACTTTCCTCTATCGAGGTTAGCAGCATTCACCCGAGGCTCTGGCCTCAATAGGTGATCTTGATAATTAGCAGGTGTGGAGGCGCATTGCTCCCATGTGGTGTATTGCTCTTGAGGAATATACTAGTTTTCCTCATGCTCCCTTTCGTACATGTGAAAGGGATGGGCAGAGTTGGCTCACCCTATCTGAAGAGCCTTGCGCTCTAGATTTGGCCTATTAGTTCTAATAGTAATGAGGGGTGGAGGGGGAATGATATAATCATGTGGGCCCTCCTTATGAACCCTATGTTGCTCTAGCGCTTCATCGCGTAGTGGCCACTCATAATGAGTGTCTAAGGGGGCCTTCCCATGTGTGTACTCCTCCTGAGAGGGTCTGTGTTGAATGGGAGTGCCCCTCAAAGGGGTGCCTCTATAGTCCTTTTCTGTAGTGGCATAGTGTGGACTATGTTGTGGGTCAGGTTGCCAAGGTGGTATAACCAAGTCCTTGGGGCTATAACGGAGGTGACTTGTGCCTCCTTGTATACTTTTCATAGCTTCTGCCCGTGATTGGGCTTGGCTACGGGTATACACCATGGTGGTGGTTTTTCTAAAAAGATATGTATATTTTTATCTCCTTTACAATTTTTTATGCTATACCAAACAAAAGGGGACCACACAAGCAAAGAAATGATTATCTTGTTTACAGATTAAATGTGTGCCCTAGATCTGGTTCAGTGTGTTTGATTTTTGTTATGTAAATCTTGTAAAGAAAACTTTGTTATACATGCATAATGAGGGCTCTTGTATCTCCAAAATGGTCGCCCCTTCAATATACCATTGCCAGGCCATTATACCGAACCTCTCAATATACCCGCCCTTACGTGAGGGAAACTATTGGTACGCGAGAGCAGAACAGTAAGTGGAACATAGGCGGTACAGAAGGGGGATCACTCTATTTTTGACACCTACCATAGAAGACTTATCCTCATGCACGGGGAATCACCCCCATTACACTTGGTCAGCTTTCATCAGGATTTACGTCTAGCAACAGTCATGATCAGGGTATATGTATGCAAAATCCAAGCCAAGGTGGTGATGAAATCCACCATTGGTCTTGATCAAGTGTTGGGGTATTAAGACCAACTCCTTGATGTTAATTTTATTAGGTGGTGTGTGTGGTTCCTTTTAATTGTATAAAGAAAGAAAACATACAACAAAAGATGATTTTCACTAATGCAATGCTTTAAAGTACGTTTTATCTTTCAGAAACAATTAGTAGCAAAAAGGAAATCACAAAACCTAACTAGAACTGAAACCTATAATGAGGACTTGCCATTTGTGCAAGTATCATGCAAGCAAACCAGAGAAAAATGCATTCCTAATCAAGTTCCTTCCATTTAATTTACTCTATGTTTTTATTTTTTTTTTTTTTTATTGCAAGAAAGGAAAACAAACTACTTAACCTTTCTATGCAAGTGTCTGAAAATAAAGCAAAGAAAACAGAAAATTGCAGAAACAGAAAGTAGAAAAACAGAGGATGTTCAGAAGGCCTACCTCTTCTCTGTCTAAACCAGATGCCTCTGAGTTTCTGCTCAAAAAATGCATAGATCTCTAATCGTCCCGGGGTGGGATGAATAGCAGGTCTGTATTCGTCATAGGGTGGGACGAATACGTATTCATCCCAGGGTGGCACGAGTAGCAGTCCAGTGCCCGAATGAGTAACACCTGCAAAGAAAACCACAAAATTTGGATCAAAAACTTGATCTTAATAGTAGGGGATAGGGTCCCACCATGATCACCACTGAAAGTGAATGTAGAAGGATGGCATACCAGATATGATGCAAACAAAATAGATATGGTATAGATGCTAAGTCCTACGAATGCGATGAACAAATGCATGAAGGAAATGATGCAGAAATGAGATGTAAGAAAAAAAAGTGGGGCCTCTTTTATTAATGTTGCTTTTAATCTAGTTACAATACGTCCCCCTCTAGGGCTCAGAACGTTTGATACAGTTCGTTACATCAATGGATGGTACGCTTCTAATGTCTTCCGCATGCCCACATTCGAAATGGGTGGGCCAAAAGTTGTCACCGCTTGTGTCCATGTGTTCATCATTCCTTGCTACCCCTCTAGTGTTCTTGGTGGTGAGATCCTACACACAGAAAAATAGCAAATAGTTAATAGCATATGCGGATATAGGAAAACATGCAATCCCCAAAGCCTCCAGCTAGTTAATATATAAAAGAATGAAATGATGGTCAAAACATGTCATAATGAATTCAAAATTTGATAGAGGCATGGAGACATCATCAAGGACACATTGCAAAAATAATAGTCAGGAAATCATGCACATATTTCTAATCGCTCTGGGGTGGGACGTTGGGGACTGTCACAAAATGTGCAAAAGTGACCTTGCAAATGTCCTACCCAGAGGCCTCCAAAACTCCTACAAACTTGGGGTTAGACTAAAAGGGGCATTTTGAGATGACCCAGAAGGTCATATTTGGCATATTCTACCCATATTGTCCTGTATCTGAAGGCGCTCCTTGTAGGTTAGTAAACGCATAAAATGATAAAAACAAGGTCAAATCATGTCAGAAAGCAATGAAACTTGGACAACAGCATAAGTACATCAGATACAACATAATGCAAAAATAATAGTAAATAAATCATGCATAGATTTCTAATCGCTCTGGGGTGGGGCGATTAGGACTACAGTAGTAGGGGGCACTCGGGGGCAGGACGCCCACCGTTTGGGGCTTAGTTTTGGCACCAATCCAAGTGGGATGGGTCCAAAACCTCCTAGGGGGTTGTGTCAATGAGTTTTGGTGTGGGATTGTGGCTGATTTCTTGGGTTTTGGGTCTAGATTGTGTTCCTAGTGTTCACCCGATAACCTCTCTTCCAAAAGAGAAATTAGGGATGTAGGAAGCACAAAGAGGAATGGGGGTATAATTTGGTAGCACTCCATTGCTCCAAATGCTCCAGCTCTATTCTCTTTTTGGGGTGAGGAGGCTCACCATTTTATAGACCTGAGGGTCTCCTTTGAATGCGCATGCGAGGGCGC